>CM060200.1:33786116-35261163 GCA_030562195.1 Nipponacmea schrenckii | reverse complement strand
GATGAGTCCAATGTGACGCTTTCTGTTGTAGTGACATCACCTGGCTGTTCAACCTCAACTGGTTCTACTGGAACAGATTTATTAGACATGATCACGGTGAGACACTCATTTAGACGTATTACAAGTGAGTTACAATATACAAGCTTTGGTCACAATCTATAGTCTTTAAACAACCTGTTAACAACTGGACCATAGATGACACTAACATGGAAGCAGGTTCCCGGACAAGCCCCCAATTGTTACACTAAATAGGGCATGTGGCTTGTAAATACTAGGGGTAAACTGTTATTTAGTGTAGACAAGGCTAAGGTGGTTCATGAATCTGCAAAATGTTGCCAAAACTGTAACAACTAGGCCTACCAGCACCTGTGAAGGAGAAGAATAAGAATTTTAGGACAATGCTTTATTCTTTGACTGTGGAGTAACTAGAAACTGATTATGACTTCCCACAACATGGAAATAAATATTGAACAGTTTCTGAACAAATACAACATTTCAAAGTTTACAGAATTATACAGCTGAACTTAATAAATGATTATAACTTGAATACTGAATTTACGATTTCATGGATGGAAATCACAGACACCAACATGGCCACTAAGGATTTCAATTCCCTCACGTGGTTTTCTTTTGCTAAACCCACAAATAAATTATTTCTTTCTCAATTCAAATTGCAAACGATAAACAAACTATTTATGACAACAACTGAACATATTTTATATCAAATGATAATCTAAATACCTGTGGAGGAGAAGAATAAGAATTTTAGGACAATGCTTTATTCTTTGACTGTGGAGTAACTAGAAACTGTTTATGACTTCCGGTTATCATCAAACCCAGAAAGCCACAACATAGTTACTTCCCTTTAACTGTAAAGCCCTCAAAAACATACCCTCCAATCCACAGTCCTACTCCTTATCGTCACATCTTACTGCCATTACTTGGTAAAGAGGAGTGTATCACTGCCATTACTTGATAAAGAGGAGTGTATCACTGCCAGTACTTGATAAAGAGGAGAGTATCACTCTCATTACTTGATAAATAGGCTTATATCACCACGATTACTTGATAAATAGGAATGAATCACCGTCATTACTTGATAAATAGGGATGTGTCACCGTCATAACTTGATAAATAGGTGTGTTTCACCGTCATTACTTGATAAATAGGAGTGTATCACCGTCATTACTTGATACATAGGCGTGTATCACCACCACTTATTGAAAAATAGGAGTGTATCACCGTCATTATTTGATATAAAGGGGTGTATCGCCGCTATTACTTGATAAATAGGACTGTATCACCACTATAACTTGATAAAAAGGAGTGTGTCACTATCATTACTTGGTAAATAGGAGTGTATCACTGTCATTACTTGAAAAATAGTGTATCACTGCCATTACTTCATAAAGAGGAGTGTATCACTATCATTACTTGGTAGATAGGAGTGTATCACTACCATTACTTGGTAATTATAAGTGTATCACTGCCATTACTTGGAATTTAGGAGTGTTTCGCTGCCATTACTTGGTAAATAGGAGGGTATCATTGTCATAGATTAAACCAACAGCTTGTTAAATATAGGAGTGTATCCAAGTCAGAACTTGATACACACGAGTTACACAAATAACCATTGCTCAGTAACTAGGAGTACATCACTGCTATTGTTTAGTAAATACTAATGGTATCATTGTCATGGATTGGTGTAGACGAATTTACCGCTATAACTTGTTAAATACGTGTGTTTCATCGTCACACTTGATAAATACGCTTATTTCACCACGATTACTTGATAAATAGGAATGAATCACCGTCATTACTTGATAAATAGGGATGTGTCACCGTCATAACTTGATAAATAGGTGTGTTTCACCGTCATTACTTGATAAATAGGAGTGTATCACCGTCATTACTTGATACATAAGCGTGTATCACCACCACTGATTGAAAAATAGGAGTGCATCACCGTCATTATTTGATATAAAGGGATGTATCACTGCTATTCCTTGATAAATAGGACTGTATCACCACTATAACTTGATAAATAGGAGTGTGTCACTATCATTACTTGGTAAATAGGAGTGTATCACTGTCATTACTTGAAAAATAGTGTATCACTGCCATTACTTCATAAAGAGGAGTGTATCACTATCATTACTTGGTAGATAGGAGTGTATCACTACCATTACTTGGTAATTATAAGTGTATCACTCCATTACTTGGAATTTAGGAGTGTTTCGCTGCCATTACTTGGTAAATAGGAGGGTATCATTGTCATAGATTAAACCAACAGCTTGTTAAATATAGGAGTGTATCAAAGTCAGAACTTGATACACACGAGTTACACAAATAACCATTGCTCAGTAAATAGGAGTACATCACTGCTATTGTTTGGTAAATACTAATGGTATCATTGTCATGGATTGGTGTAGACGAATTTACCGCTATAACTTGTTAAATACGTGTGTTTCATCGTCACACGAGTGTATCACCACCATTGCTAGATAAATAGCAATTTATTTTCCCAGGTGATAACAAAAAAAAAAGATCTTTAAAAACTTATAGCAATAATGGAATATTTGGCATGTAATGTAAGTTTAATTATACTCCAAAAAAGTTTGAAATATGAGTTAAAAGTATGAAAAATATAAAACAAAATGACGTTGAAAGTGATAAATCGCTTAATAAATCATTATTTGACTTTACACTTTAAATTTTCTGTCAAGAATAAATTAACATTTGAAATTTTTTACAAAATTATCTGAGACATTCGGGAACAACCATGAAGTTAATTTTTTGTACTGTAAATCGATTCTATGATCTCAAGCAATACAATGATATAACACTCATTGGTGGAAGGAGTATAATGGAACATAATCGTGGATTAGATTTTGGAAGTCACAACAGGGATCTCATTTATCTTGTAATCTCAGCAATTCGTTATCTTCACAGAATCTATTCTGGTTTATTATTGCAGATATTCGAACTTAGGGTACTAAATGACAGATTAATTAGCAGTGAAATAGATAAAGGAAGATTTAGAATGATTGCTTGTGTGATGTCTTATCCATCAAACACGTTACTGTTAATATATTTATACCTGGAGTTTAAATTATACCAGTTCACCTGTTACTCTACTCGTCATCATTTTTAAAGAACTTGATCTTGCAATATGTGCAATATAATGAGATATAATTGCTTGATTTGAAATCGAAATCTGACAAATCCTTTTGTAAAGCAAATAAACTCTTTCGGTCTTTTGGAAAAAGTTGAAAATATAACTTTCGTCTTCAAGAACTTCTATAAGGAAGATAATGATTATTCTCATCCACCCAACGTTTTAACTGTATCTTAACGTAGCCTAATTGAAGACATTGAATGTTTATGTATTATGATATTATGAACAGTGTGCCTAGAAACCTAACAGCTTTAAAACAGACGAATACCATAGAACCATCTTGAAGAGCCATAATCTAATAAAATAGCTTTTTTTTATATCAAGGGATATAGCTCTATACGGCTTAAGTCTGTTACTCAACACTCTCGTGCAGATAAAAACAATTAGGCGAACCTTTATCTAATTTTTGAATATCAAGAGACTAAATTCTGTATGTTTTGCCATATAATGTATTGTAAGTAACTCAGCATATCCCATATATTGTTTTGGTCAATTGATAGATAAACATGGTTTCCGGAAGTTATATTCAAGTTATAGGGATAGGGATATTTATAGAGTTAGGAGGTTTTTCAACACTGTTTAACATTAGCTTTGAGGCTGCAAATTTGATACAATAGCAAGACTAGTTCAATGTTTCCGATATCCTTTAAGAGGTGAAGGGACTGACCTTTAAGTTTAACTGTTCGATTTGAATTCTGGAACCTAACAGCTTAAAATCACTCAAGAGCCTTTTTTAATCTCAATCTAAGTCGCAAGTACTTAGCCTACCCCCTTAATTAATAATATACATAGCAATTGTCTTTCTAATACATAATTCTTGCTCGATTCATCTCCCGAGATGTCTTTCATGGAATGTTTATTAATAATTAACCCACGGGTCAAAAGATAAGGCTCATATAAACCTATATAAATTGACAGCCATGGGAATTAATCACACTTTAAACCTTTTCAAAGGACGATAATCGATGAATAATGATAGTGATGACCCTAGAAAATAAATAAGGAGTATTGGAGTACAGTGTCTCACATACGACATGAATTAAAAACTTTATTTTATGTACATCCCTAACCTTATCAATTATAAGGGGGTTGGTTCTAAGTCATTTCAATGAAGGGCATTGTGTTCATAGGCAATTAATTGGTTTCCTACTTAAACAAGATTACACAATGATAATAAATATTTCTTTTTCGGGGCATTCATACATGAAGTAGCTCAAACACAAAATTATCCAGCTCTCCAATAAGGCCTATATAGGAGACCTAAAATCCGCACAATAGATCTGAGCTATTTCATATACTTGAGTTTTTAATCACTTTAATGATCTGAAGAAGAATGTACAGGAATAGATTGTAATAAGAGCAACTAAAATTATGATGTTAACCTTTTAAAAAGAAATATAATGATCATGTATTTGCCAATCTGAGTAGACAGTGCTAGATGACCAAACGCATTCCTGAACTATTCGCAACCTTGAAGTTAATCCAAGCACCTCATTAAAGGAGGAAAGTGGCTCTTTTCTCGTCTAATAAAATAATGAGTGTGAATGTGAAGAATGTCTAATTGAATGAATGTCTTACTGATCACAACTGATACTCTGTTTAATCTGATAATAAGTGAAATATTTACTATCGTGTTTGGATTGACGGAATGTCTTGGGTTCACATCACAGGGAATGATTTTATCCGGTGTATCTCAAATAGGCTACAGTTCCACTAAAGTTTTCCCAGAAGAGATAATCTTTTTTGACAGGTTAATTTCATTTTTCTCGATCAAGCTACCAATTCTGACCCACCAAGTATTTTCACCTAGGTGAAAAGTGGGTGAAAAGTCTGGTAAAAACTAAGTATTTTCACCATGATGGAAAATAAAGCTTTTTATTAAAAACTACAAGATTTATGATCCACTTATCACCTCGGTGGAAAATAAAGTTTTTAATTAAAAATAAAAAATAAAATAACTAGAGCCACTTGTGGCACAGAGTGGGACTTTGCAAACGTCGCAAATTGCAACAAACAGGCCAAATGGTACAAATGTGAAGCTTGTACATCTAATTGATCACGAGATATACACACATACATTTCAAATAAGCGAAAATACTGAATATGTACTTTTATTTTCAAAATCAAAACATTCAATTTGCCTTTAAAAACCTTTGTTATACTTCGTTGTGAATTTTGCTGTTTTCGGACAGCTATAAAACCGGAAGTAGACGTCAGAGGTCAAAGGTCAAAGTATCAACTGATAGCCAAGGTCAGTGACCTTTGACCTACGAAAGGTCAAGGTCACCAAATGTCAAGATCGCGAGAAATAAGCCGCCAAACTTCGAAAAAATTCAACCGAATGTTGCAAAAATGCAAAAGCGAAATTCAAAAAACGGCCACTACAGTTATTTTCGCAATGGATTTAAACTACACTTACCACAAATGCAAACCTTACCCAAATCGCACTTAACCAAGAGCCCCCATTTTAAGTTTTACAAAAAAGTGACATTTCAAGATGGCGGCCAAAGTATTACTTCCAGTCTGGATTTTTTTTTTAAAACGGTCAGTTTTTTCAAAAGATAACGTCTTTTATATATATATATATCTACTATTCTAAGCAAAAATTATATTGCATTATCATTCCTTTGGTCAGTGGTATTGGTTAAATATCTGTGCAGGTTTTTTGCTGAGAGATAACCATTTCGCACAATAGATAACTCTATCGTTTCAATCAATCTACTAAAAACGTTCGTTTAGGACGTGTAACCTTGGCCTCGATTGATTGTTTTGGTTCAGAGCCTTTCATCTAATCTAATGCTTCTTTTATGAGGTACTGTCAAAAAGAGTAACATAGACCGTGTATAATAACAAAAATATTTCTCAGAACTATAAATATATCATCTGAAATCTGATAGTTTCAATGGATTTTTTCAATAACCTGTAATGTACATCAAAATAAACGAGTTTGAAATTAAATAGTGAACGTACATTATCTACATGTGCTAAAAGTAACTTTTTCAATGTAAAAGACGCTCAGTTTTGACCTGGTGTAAATTTAGAATTCAAATGCACGATGGCGATGGATTAAAATGCCTGCGGTAAAGAAGCCAAGTTAATAAAGGTCGATGTGTTTTTTCGCATAACTTTTAAAGTAAACGGATGTTAACTCAAACAAATAGAGGCATCCGCATAGAATAATCTAATTCTAACCAATAGCTGTACTGAATCGACCTGAGACTCAAGGACATATCTGTCAGTTTTCCTCGTTATACCCCTTCTAACAATGGATCTTGCTTCTTACACCGAAGTTGTCGGAATCTGTAGCCACACCACCACATGGCTGATAGCACATGCATGTAGTTGTTTTTCAATTTTTTTTTCAAAAGACCGCCTCGACCTTAGCTAGCCTAAAGATTACTACTTGATATTTTCTTAATTTTCGTTTGAAAAAAAGAACTTACACAGCTGGAAATAGAAGCTGAAATTCCCAATGGCAAGGTTATTTCATGACTAAAACAGATAACAAACTGACAGTCACACCTTGATACCAACCAGACCCATTTAGTATTCATCTGGGGATAATAATTATTCTGATATACTTACAGATCGGTGAATAGTTAATAAATATTCTCTTTATATCTCTTTTAACCTGATTACATACGTTTAGAATGTAAATTTTTACTAAATCGTTACTTTGTGTATTGAAATAATTTTTTTATTGAGACAGAAGTTCCAGTTAGAATGGTGCCAAATCAAAGATATCTCTTTACATGTTGAGAACTTATTGGAGACATACACCGGGTGATATATGTATACCTATATTATACCTATTGTAAAATAACTTTATTTCATCTTTCTCCTGTTTTTAATGAATAATGATACATGCGGTTAGTGAATTCTTATTATCAGTCAGTTGGTATATTTTCTTTATGGATTGAAGATGTGACATTGCCTTTTTCAAACCTTTCTAAGTATTAAGAACATTTTCGGACGTTACTGTAGGTTATGTATAGGGCCGTACCTAGACAAGAATCTAGTATTGTATGATGTTGTCTTTTGAATGTTGTCTTTTGTTTTAATTTTTTTATTGCAACGCTCCCGATAAAAATTAAATAGTAACAACCGGTATTTACCGGAAATAATATTTACATTTTTAATTTTCAAACAAAAGCTCTTTTTTGTCAAAGTCTGCATTTGCCCCATTGCCTTGGTGTACTTACGACCCTTACTTATGTTGAATGGGGCTTCAGATATCAAATGCTATATATCTCGTTACATGTCTGTCGATTCACCAAAATAATACAGGCCTTCAGGTTAAAATCGACCATGCCAGTGTTCGTGTTCAAACAAGATGCTATAAACTATAGAAAATCAATTAGGAAACACCAAAATAATTCTATATTCCATTGATTTAGGCTATAACTGATACTTTCTGATCAGACTATAAATATTAGTACCATATGCTTGGTCTACTTTATGTTTCTTTATTGGCTTCTAATCAGAAATGTAAAATTTTAATTCAGTAAAGGTAGCATCCCATACTTTTCATCTGTGCCATGCCCAAGAGAACGTCTTTTGTTATACCTTAAATGAAAGACGCTATTGGCATTTTAAATGAGACCCCTCCCTCAACTCCAGAATCTGATAGTTATGATCGACGTCAGTATTAGCGCTGCTGAGACTGTTAAATATAGGATACGTTGTCTTTTAAAAGGAAATAGTTACTTACCTTTTAATTTGAGAGATTCTTTAAGTTCAATATGCACATGTCCAAGAAGAATTTCACCAGTAAAGTATACACCATGAGCATTGTTCAGGATGATTTCAAACTCCTTCAACTTCCCCATGTCTCACACCTTAACAAAAACAGTAAGCCTATGGTGCGTGGAGTCTGCGAGGTAATTAATAAAGACAAACTATCAATTTTGTTCTGTGCAGGCCTGATAGAATCAAGATGCCAATCATTCAGTGAATTAAAAAGTCGTTTTTGAAGAAAATTAATAAATCAAACCCAATTTAGAACAAATGATTCATTTGGTTCACAACACAAATAATCACATTTTCGTTTATATTTATGAAAAAAAAAAATGGTGTCTGTGATTAAAAAAGGATTCTTTTTATTTCCTCAGATAACTGAAAAGTAAAAACAAAAAAAAACATCTATAAATAACAGTAAAAGACTTGTGAAGTGTCAGATTGCATGACACAGTGGAATTATAGACTTCTGTTAGATATCAGGTGAGACCCATTAGTCTGATTACAGCTATTAAGTGCACGTCAACTTTATTTGTCACTACTGAAACATTTGATTCGTAAACGTTGGGTCTATTCTGAGGTCAACGTTTCCCAAGTTAAAGCTTCCTATACTTTCTTTTTACTCCTACAAAGGCTGCCTTTCCGATTCTTTCAAGCAACCTTTTCACTTTCGGAATTCAACTTTTCACTTTCGGAATTTAATTTTCACGCTAAGAATGGTGATAGCTAACACTTCGCCTTTACCTTCTTTGTTACACTCAAAACCTATACCGTTTACACCTATTAAAACTCGTACTGCTTTTATATCGTTTACCGTACATTAGCTGTACAAAAACAGAAGGTTTGGTCTAAAACCTTGTTTGTAACGATAGAATAAAATGCCACATGGGAGTGTGTGTTTTTCGGTTTGGAAATAAAAAACATAAACGATTGACTCAAGATATAAAAAAGCCGTGTATATTATTCTTACGTTATAAAGTGTCTTTGGGGAACGGTGCAATAATCTGAACGGTATTGTTTATGTTTGTAATGAAATTCAGCCAGCCAAAACAATCATCAAGCGTATATCTTGATACATATTAAGGTGTGAAACGTACTATATTGAACCATGATCATTAAATGTTATTTAAACATCCTAGAGGTACCTCTATGAAAAACAGCAGGTTTGGTAACGATAGAAATAAATACTTATTTAAGCCTATACAGGATTTTTGTCTAATTAAGTGGTTAACAAACACCAATTGAACTGTCCAAGAGTCAATGGCAATAACTGTTCAATGTGCAACAAGACAATCTTCAACTTGAACATGTTGAAAGATTCTCAGTCCATATTGGATTGGATAAAACCCAGTCAAAGCTATAAAGCTTATTTTGAACCCTGAATTCCTGCAAGATCTTGGCAGTCTAAATGTCCATCATAAGCTTTTATTAATTGTGGCTATTAATTAAAAATTTTATTGTTCATACAAAAAATGTTAACTGATACTATATTCAAAAGCGTTAATGGCCCTGCCTACAATATCCATTGACGTATGGTAAAATAATTAATAGAAGATATAATATATAATTATTTAGGTTAATTCAAGATGAAATTATGTCATTTTAACTAATAATGTAGCTTCTCAAAACTTTGACAGGTGTCATATATATTAACATGGAAACGACCAACATATTCTAATCATCTTTTTCAAGAAAAATGTTTCTACGCCAATGCTTTGGATTTGTCAGCGTTTATAATTCAAGTCTGATTGGAAATCTAAAAACGTTCTAAAACAACAGTCTCTTAAAGGGGTAGTATACAAACTTTCCATTATTATAAATATATCATTTTTTGTTTTTTATAGAAAGGTTGAAATGTGACAAACAAAACTTTAGATACATTAGGCCTACCACGTGACAGACTGACATTTTTGTTCTTTGTATCCAAACCTAAAGCCAAGGGTATAAGTCAGAAAATGGCAAATGGTAGGCTATAAAATAACCCAGATTATTGAATATTAAATAGAATGAACTAAATAAATATATATCATGCTGACATTACCTCAGTTGCATTTTCACGGTTTATTCGGGTTAAAAGACGTTATGAAACCGATATTATCAATACAACTATAGGATTCGTGATATTCATTAAATTTTCTATCGCTCGAGTATCAAGACAAAAGACTGCCATTTATTATAGAACTTGAATTAAGTTTTTAGTGACGACGGAGTGCTCTGAGCTTTTCTTCTGTCTGCATTGTAATTATTTGTATATAAATGATTCTAATTCGCACCATAAGATTAAAGATGACAACCTTCCAGTCTGTAATCAGATTTGCAAAAATAAAAAAAATAAAAAAATAAAAACAATAGGCCTACTAGTTATCATATACGTAGAACTACCAAACAATAAATTTAGTCTTACTTACTTTATTTTGTATTCTTGTCTTACAAATATCGATGCAAAACCTTTCTAATACGATAGAACTCCGTGATCCACAAAGTTCACATCCTGCGTTTAATAAACACTGGACTATAAGTTTCTTTCTTTAAGAACTGTAACAGTCTACACTAGTTCCACTCTACATACAGCTGGGAACCATGTCTTATACTGTTGATTAGAAACTCAATAGAAACCAGTCTCTTACTGTAACAAAACAATTCTATAAAGAACTCGATCTCCTACTGGTGTATAAGTAATAGCGTCAGGAATAGCTCTCTAGGGGATACCCTACTCTTTATATCAAACTTTAATATTCTGTTAAACTGTCAGAAATATCTCTCACTTCCAGGTCAAATATCGACAAGACCTGGTATATTTAATTCCAATGCCATATCACTTTCACTCACAGAACCCTTTAACCAATCATGTTCCAGATGCCAATTTTCTCCACAATCTAATTGGATAATTTCAAAATTTAAAAGAAATTGAAATGTAATTTATAAGCTTTTGAAATATTTATAAATATTGTGTATAGGCTATATCGTAAATGCTGATTTTTTTTTCTTTTGAAGCACAATTTTCTATAGCATTTCTCTTTGATGAAGAATCGGGCAATCTGCCGATTTTTATTTCTGCATCTTTATTAAAAATTTTATTTCGAGTGGCTTTAGACCAAAGCTCAGGTCTATGGAATTTTAAACGTATAGCAATACAAATAAATTGGAAAGGAGAATTTCGGAGCAGGTTGAGCAGGTCCATGTCTAAGATTTAAAACATCTAAATTGTGGCGTCGATAAAACTCCATGTACATGTACTAAAAATGGAAACAAACTATAAAACTTTATATTTCAAATGAAATAATAATCAAGGAAAATGATACTTGGAAAAAGGGAGACAACCTTAATTAGTATTTTAACTTAGCCAAAATGACTGTAATTTTGTAGTCTGTTGAAATAATAAAATAATGAAATTCTATATCAATAGAGTTTTATATAGAACTCTATGTTCTTATGCCATTTAAAGTCAGTCCTCACTAAATGAAATGAAATAAAATAAATGGAGTTTTATGCGCTACTCTTCTGCACCTTATGGGCAAATGAAGACGGGCAACGCCATGCAGTGTGCAATGCGGGAAATTTCCCTACTGTTTTTGCGATTTCCAAATATTGTCCCATCCGAACGACTAAGACGCTTTTCCCACGTCAGTTCCTCCGACATGCATCAATTACAAGAGGAAACCGGCCCGAAAAAAACTAGGTCTTTACGGGGTTGAACCCTGGACCATCAGGTTAGTTAGCAAACGTTAATAGACAAAAATTTATCACTGACAAGCAATTTGATTATCTTTCGGCCAGTGTTTCTGCGAGCCAATGGCATATTTATACGCTCCCAAAAAATTCACAAAAGTACACAAACGGAATGGTTTCTTTTGAACAAAATGCTTAGTATTTCAGACGGCTCTAGTGAATCATGTCGGATTTCGGAATATATTGACCATTTATCATTACCTTTAGCTGTCAACATCAATCTTATCTAAAGACCACCAAATGCCTAGTTTACATCACTTGACGTCATTATATTGACAATGAAACCGGATTAAATGGCGTTAAAAAATCATTTGACGGATATCCGCACGTCAGAAAAGACCAGATTCATTTACTTTTTTTAAATTTTTTAGAAATTTGTTTCAAGCATAATAACTTTTCTTTCAATGTCAAAACTTAGCTTCAGAAATCCGGAACAGCAATGTTAAAGCGTAATGTGAATATCACCACCCATCTGTCAAATTAACGGTCATTGTCAGTGAACACAGCGTGGATTTTCCTGGAACCACAGTATCAAAGAATCGGATTTTAATTAAACTGGAAAGGCTGGTATCAAAGAATATTTTAAAACAACATATATTCACCAACTTGTATTGGAAAGCTCGTTTCATTTACAACATACATTTTCCGGAATATTTAACTGCCAAATTTTGCGCTTTCACAGAATTTATACTAAAACCGTTGATTTTGATAATTTCATTAATAATCAAATAGTTTGCTGAAAATTACGAGAGAGGGGGTATTTTAATCAATTCCTTTGCAGCATTAAAAGCAAAACACTTACAGAAATTGGAGAAAAGAAATCTAATAAAGTCCCTGTTTTAATCAATCTTTCAGATACAGGCCATGCGGTTCTATAAGATGTAGAACCCGCAAGCATATTTTAACAACCGATAGTTTCTTCAATAACGTTAATGGCAAATAATCATGTCTTAGTACTAACATACTTTATTTAATATCGTGCGATAAATATCCCATGCAATATGAAGGAGAGACAAAAAATTCTTTGAGGAAACGAATAAAAAGTTTCGATATCACCCACCATCTTAATAAACCCATTGGCAATCATTTCAACTCCACAAACTGCAATCTAAGTGGTATGAAGGTGACACCAATCGAGCAAGTGATCTTGGAAGAAGATTTAACCCTTGTCCACGGTATCAGACTCGCCAGGACTGACTTGTTACTGGGGACGTTATTTTTTGCCTTGGTTCTCCTCCTCCCCCAGAAAAAACCCCCAGAAAATGTATTTCTGACAATTCCGAGGCACCAAAATCCCAATCCACCCTGACGACGGGGCTCAATAGACTCGATCCAATTAACTAGCTTTCATCGGTTGTCGTATAATATAATAACCCTTTATTTTTAGTTTGCACTTGTAGTACGGTAATAGAGATAATTAAAAAACTAGTATTTGTATTTAAATTACTAATTAATATATTTATATATTCTGATAATATTTTAGGTAGATGTTAGAAGTACTCATTTTAGGAAAAGTGAACTCCACTTTAGCTCTGTGCTAGTGCCTTCTGTTGAATAGTAACTCGTTACCTTTCAATCACCCGGAGCCGCGGTGGCTCAGTGGGTTAGACGCTTGCTCGCTAACCTGAAGGTTCGGGGTTCAATCCCGGCAAAGGTCGAGATGAACTTTCGGATTTTTCAGCCAGGGGTTTCCCCTTGTCAGTGATGCACAATGACGTCTATTATAGACGTCATTTGTGATGCAGGTCGGAGGGACTGACATGGAAAAAGCGTCTAGTCGTTCGGATGGGACAATAAACCGAGGCCCCGTGTGCTACAGGCTGTGCAGTTGGAAATCGCAAAAAGAGTAGGCTAATGCCGCAGTCCTGGCAAAATTTCCTCATTGCACACTGCATGGCGTTGCCCGTCTTCATTAGCCCATAAGGTGAGTAGGACGTAAAACTCCATTCATTTCATTTTTTTTTCAATCACCCTTTACCGTATTTAAAAACTTTAATTTTCACCAAGGTGAAATATATTTAGATTTATATAAAACTTCAAATAAACATTGTATAATCAAGGTATAAGATGAAAATAAAAATTTGAATTCTAAATTAAGGTTTTTTTATTCATAATAAAAGTGAATTATATTTACCACCGTAAAAATAAAATCAAATCGAAATTTTATGTCAAACAAATCATGATGTATTGCGTGAGACTCTTATATAGTTACAGTTATATAGCCTAGTCCTAAAATTTTGGTGGCAGTAGACCAAAATTACAACCCAAAATTCCTAATCTCTATTTTCTACAATGATTTCTCCCAATGAAGGGAGTTAATTCTTATTTTTTACTCTCTTACCCGGCGTGTTTTTATCTCAGTTCTCTTGTATAAAATAAATACAGAGTAAGAGGAAACATTATATCATTTGATTATTCATAAATATTCAAGATGATTCGTAATTTTGTGCGCCCAAGTCGTAAATTTCAGGTTAGTTAAGAGGGATTTCTTTAATGTCGATTTTGGTGCTTGCTGTGGTCTACTGCCACCAAAATTTTAGGACTAGGCTATATAACTGTAACTATATAAGAGTCTCACGCAATACATCATGATTTGTTTGACATAAAATTTCGATTTGATTTTATTTTTACGGTGGTAAATATAATTCACTTTTATTATGAATAAAAAAACCTTAATTTAGAATTCAAATTTTAATTTTCATCTTATACCTTGATTATACAATGTTTATTTGAAGTTTTATATAAATCTAAATATATTTCACCTTGGTGAAAATTAAAGTTTTTAAATAAAAACTACTGAAATTAACACGTAATTTTCAACCAGGTGAAAATATTCATCAACTTGGTGAAAATTTAAGTTTTCAAATAAAACCTACAGGAACTAATAAGCCCTATCACCAAATTTTCACCTAGGTGAAAATAATTACCACCTAAGTAAAGTTTTTAATTAAAAAAAGTGAATTTTGTCATATCAGCCACCTTAGAATAAGGTACGGTATTCCTGATTTTTTTCTTGTATGACTGAAGGAACTGTATTTCATAGTGATGATTGTTAATAAAGCTTATTGCCAAATATTATATAAAATAGCTGCCAGATTTGTTCCTAATTTTATGTCTTTTAGAAATTGGTATTAAGAAGCAGCCAGCAAATCAGGTTTCGTTCAGATCATCCTATGAATACAGTTATTAACTTTGTTCCACAACAAGAAGCTTGGATTGTAGAAAGATTTGGAAAATTCAACAAAATTCTGAAACCAGTGAGTAGTCTTGTAGTTGTTTTTGGCATCATATATCTGTTTATAGTTTGATATATAATGTAAGATTAGATTGAAAGATTGCATACCTTGCAATTGTTATCATTTTGCTGCTTGTTATATTGCAGGGTTTGAATATATTGCTACCATTTGTTGACCAAATAAAATATGTCCAGGTTTTAAAAGAATTATCAATCCCAGTTCCTCACCAATCAGCAATCACAGTGGGTAAGACAAGTACTTAATCTTTGTATTTATAAGAAGATAAGTGCTGGATACCCATTAATTACTTGGATTAGACAGTTGGAAACTGATACTGAGCAATTTTCTGGATTTATGTGAAGAGTTTGCTTATACATCTTATATATCCTGCTCACATGACCACCTTTATTTAGAGCCCACCTTCAATGAGCGACCACAATAAAGTCCCCCCCCTACGAGTTTTCAATGTAATTAAGGATTAAATTAAATTAAAATACAAGCAGAGCATGACATTTTATTGATCTACGGTAAAGGATTTTGACATTGAAAAGAATAGCTACCGTGAAAACTTCAGTATTGAAAAGCAAAAAAATAAGACAGAATAGGGTATACCGTCGGTAGAGACAGCATACAAAGTGGTAGAAACTAGGCATGTATGAGTAATAGTAAGACAAAATGGTCTTGCAGTTCCTCTCATTAGATACCACCTTCATTCAGCGACTGAATATTCTCTTGAGTGTTCTCTGAATACGGGTTCTACTGTAGTAGCCTGTAAGGCCAAAATTCCTCAAAATACCACAATTATAAGGTTCAACTATAACATTGGCTATGCTAAAATAAGTAGCTCTTTGTGTATTTTTTTTTGTGGATTTTGTGGAATTACACATCTACTTCTCTGTTTTCATTACAGATAATGTATCTCTGACTATGGATGCTGTTTTGTATTTGAGGATTGTAGATCCATATAAGGTACCGTACTGTTAACATTACTGAATTTTGAATAATATTTATAATATTTTTTAAATTTTCAACCAGTTCTATGTAAACAATATAGTGGGCTTATAACTTCTTTGCCACTGAAAGGATTTAGTTCTCGCTGTGCATTGTAGTTTTGTGAAAAATATAAGCATGACAAAAACTTGACATGTTATACGCTGTAGAATTTAGCATACTCTGTTTGGTTTATGATATATAATCAATCAATCTGGAACAGTTCATGCTGTAACAAGTTATTTAGGGCTATTTTGGAATTAGGTGCAAGTTTGCTTCCAACTGATTGTCTTATTGTTTTTTCTAGGCATCATATGGAATAGATAGAGCTGAATATGCTATTACTCAGTTGGCTCAGACGACAATGAGATCAGAAATTGGTAAAATAACATTAGATGGTGTCTTCAAAGAACGAGCTTCACTAAATACCAATATTGTTAGTAAGTATAGTGCTTATTGGTAATATTTATTTTGATTATGGTGACTACTGTTAGCAACAGAGAACAAAATTAGTCTGAACACTTTTGCTAAATTTTCGCTAATCCATTAATTTTTGGATTAACAGTTTTAACACTTTGTGCAATAACAAAACTTGGTACTTTATACATGTTGTTCTGTCAAAAAGTTTTCACACATGACATCTGTCCACTTGCGATGACTTAAGATATGAAGGAACAATTGAATTTCTGAAAATATGTTTATCTTGGATTATTAAATTATTGGCATTATTCTTAAAAAAAAATTTGATTTTTAGCTCATAAACACTCTACAAGGTACAATTGGAATTGGATTTTGACGAACTTGTAGAAATATATTATTATCACCTGAGAATGAACACTATTTAAAATCAAAAATACTGTAAAATATTTAATGAGCTATTGTTATACAATTCTTGACAGATTTTAACAAAACTTAGTAATATTGTACATTTATCACCCTAGAAAAGAAGTGTATGATTGAAGGTTGAATATTTCATTACGGTGATTGTGACTGTAGGCTACTGTTAAGTTTTTATTCAAATTCAGTACCGGTACTGTCAGTGGGCATATATTACCTTAAATGGCAAGCTATCTCTATTGTTTTAAAAAGGGTGTGATATAATGAAAATTTTAGACTGTCAGACAGTGAATGCTCAAAATTGGCCTATATGAAATATAATCTGATGAAAATGATTTGCACTTTTCCATGTTTGATAATTTGATAATCATTTTTTCATTTGATTTGGAGTAGTAAATTGATTATAAACTGTTCACAAACCCGCTTATTTTCTTCCCTGGTCAGAGATGCAGATTGTTCTCAATAAACTAAAGCACATTTATTATATTTATTGAGAACTGCACATTTATTTTATTTATTGAGAACTGCACATTTATTATATTTATCAAGAACTACACATTTATTATATTTATCTAGAACTGCTCATTTATTATATTTATCAAGAACTACACTTTTATTATATTTATTTAGAACTGCACATTTATTATATTTATTTAGAACTGCACATTTATTATATTTATCTAGAACTGCACATTTATTATATTTATTTAGAACTGCACATTTATTATATTTATTTAGAACTGCACATTTATTATATTTATTTAGAACTGCACATTTATTATATTTATTTAGAACTATACATTTATTATATTTATCTAGAACTACACATTTATAATATTTATGAAGAACTACACATTTATAATATTTATCAAGAACTACACATTTATTATATTTATCAAGAACTACACATTTATTATATTTATCTAGAACTGCACATTTATTATATTTATTTAGAACTGCACATTTATTATATTTATCTAGAATGCCCATTTATTATATTTATCTAGAACTGCACATTTATTATATTTATCAAGAACTGCACATTTATTATATTTACTTAGAACTGCACATTTATTATATTTATCTAGAATGCACATTTATTATATTTATCTAGAACTGCACATTTATTATATTTATCTAGAACTGCACATTTATTATATTTATTTATAATTGCACATTTATTATATTTATCTAGAACTGCACATTTATTATATTTATTTAGAACTGCAAATTTATTATATTTATCTAGAATGCACATTTATTATTTTGATCTAGAATGCACATTTATTATATTCATCTCTAACTGCACATTTATTATATTTATCTAGAACTGCACATTCAGTATATTTATTTAGAACTGCACATTTATTATATTTACTTAGAACTGCACATTCATTATATATATTTAGAACTGCACATTTATTATATTTATCTAGAATGCACATTTATTATATTTATCTAGAACTGCACATTTATTATATTTATCTAGAACTGCACATTTATTATATTTACTTAGAACTGCACATTTATTATATTTATTTAGAACTGCTGATGCTTGAGTACCTATCTGGTGTCAATTTATATAATGCTAATGATTTTCATTATTTGTTTTCAGTATCATTGAATGAAGCTTCTCTTGAGGCCTGGGGTATTGATTGTTTGAGATATGAAATACGTAAGTAGTGCAAATTTGTTCATAATCCTTAGATTTCAGTTTCTGACTTTTGCTTGCATTTGAGTGCGGACAGGGAAAAAAAATTGCAGTTTCTCATCTGAGTAAGTGATACAATTTTCAGCAAAATGTGATATAATTTGTGTCAATTGAGCAGTGTTTTTTTGCAATACATATATATATAATTTAATGAATAAAACTTAAAGGGATTGTGAAGAGGTTTTCTAGCCTTCTTCATGTGTATTGAGGGACACATTTTACTTCTATTTGTGACATTCCAATTTTTCCTCAAATATGCGTGGTTCCTGGAATTGGAAAAAAAATTAACCTGATATCATGCAAGCAGATTTGTACCCAATCTAAGACTACAATAATGTAATAAGGTTATCTCCCCTTATAAGATGGCAGGATCCAATTTTGCTTCATCTTTGCAGTATATAATTCTGCATTGCACCTTGTTTTCCTTGGTTTTAACAAAGCGAGAGAAATGTATGATATTGATAATGTGCAATATCGATTCATAGAGTTAAAAAATTAAAAAAAGGAATTTGTAATCTGATAAAGTTAAGATTTTTGTTAAGTTATTTCTCTTCTAACTGTTGGTAAACTCAATCAGGCTCCATATAGATTAATGACTGATAATTGTAGGTGATGTTAAATTACCTGAAAGAGTTCATGTTGCTATGCAGATGCAAGTTGAAGCAGAAAGAAAGAAGCGAGCATCTGTTTTAGAATCTGAAGGTAGTTTCCTAATTTCCTGTATTGTGCTGTAAGAAATATCACTTCTATCAAAACTTTCCATAAATAATGAAGAGAAATATTCACGTAAACATAGCCCTCGGACTGATCATGTTGATCAAAAATTTACTTGTGTACGCAATAGAAGCTGTAGTTTTTATCCGATTTGAATGAAACTTGGTATGTGTATTCATCTTGATAATATCTTGGACATGTTTGAAAATGGCACGATTCCAGATATTGGTTTATGAGTTATGGCCCTTGAATAAATGAAAAAACGTTAAAATTTACTTGTGTAAGCAATAGAAGCTGTAGTTTTCATACGATTTGAATGAAACTTGGTATGTGTATTCATCTTGGTAATATCTCGGACAAGTTCGAAAATGGCACGATTCCAGATGTCGGTTTATGAGTAATGGCCCTTGATTTAATGAAAAAACATTAATGTACACAATAGAAGCTATAGTTTGCATCCGATTTTAATGAAACTTGGAATGTGTATTTATCTTGATAATATCTCAGACAAGTTCGAAAATGGCACGATTCCAGATGTAGGTTTATGAGTTATGGCCCTTGATTAAATGAAAAAACGTTAAAATGTACTTGTGTATGCAATAGAAGCTATAGTTTTCATCCTCTATGAATGAAACTTGACATGTGTATTCATCTTGATAATATCTCGCCAGATGTCTGTTTATGAGTTATTGCCCTTGATTAAATGAGAAAATGTTAAAATTTACTTTTGTACGCAATAGAAACTGTAGTTTTATCCGATTTGAATGAAACTTGGTATGTATATTCATCTTTATAACATCTCGGACAAGTTAAAAAATGGTGCGATTCTTAGATGTCAGTTTATGAGTTATTGCCCTTGATTAAATGAAAAAACATGGAA
Source organism: Nipponacmea schrenckii (assembly GCA_030562195.1). Classification (NCBI taxonomy): domain Eukaryota; kingdom Metazoa; phylum Mollusca; class Gastropoda; family Lottiidae; genus Nipponacmea; species Nipponacmea schrenckii. The sequence goes on along the minus strand of CM060200.1, from coordinate 35,241,151 downwards.
TATTCTGTTTGCTGAAGTGGGCGTATGTTACCTTGCCTGGCAAGCTATCTTTCAAGATATCAAATTATGCTGACATGAGATGTGGACTAATGGTATGATAGACAAACTCTACAAACTTATACAGAATCTCAGATCGTCCACTGTCCAAATAGCTATCATAGGCTGGAATAAAGACAAAATGGCCTTATGAAACCCTCTTTTTATAACTTAAGGTATCCGAGAAGCTGAAATCAATGTAGCTGAAGGTAGAAAGCAAGCTAGAATTTTAAACTCTGAAGCTAATAAAACCGAACAGATAAACCATGCTAGGGGTAAGATTGTTTATTTCTTTTTTTAGTCAAATTAATTATTAATAATAAATTAATATTCTAATTTTTATTTTAGATTTGTAACAGGCAGCTTAGTTACTTTCTTGCTAACCAACAGATTAAAACATAACCATATCCATAAGCAGTCAATTGGGCACAAACGATTTAATCACATGACAGAAAGACACAGTATTTTAGGCACACATCTTTTAGGTGCACATTGGCACAAGTTACATAGGCACATTGATTTATGCACAACCTTAGTTAAAACATATTCAATAAGCAGCACTAATATTTGGCACAATGTTGTTTAGTCACGTATTCAATTAGGCACACTCTTTTGGGCACTGAGTCAATTAGGCATACCATGCCAGTCACAAGAGGGGATGGAGGAATGCCCCAAATAGGGAAACTTTAGATGCAGGATTTAAGTCTAGGCACAGAATGACTAGAATGACATGCCCTTTTTATACACCCACGTGAAATGGGGGGCATATATTGTCGTTACCCACATCCGTCAGTCTGTCTGTCTGTTGGTCCGTCCGTCGGTTATTTATCCATTCTTAATGGAAAAGAATATATGATTGAAGGTTGGAAATTTCATTTTTTATTCAAAATCAATGCTTCCAGTGGGCATATATTACCTTGCCTGGCCAGTTATCTTTCCATTTTTTATTCTTGTTCTTTAAGAGGTATTCTCCACTCCCAGAGCTGCTGGTTGGGTGCACCTTATTGACACTGCCTAATATTTGTTTGCCTAAATGAATATGTTCATAATTGAAGATGCGTCTAAATCACATTGTGTGGAATATTAGTTTGCCTGAAAAGTATGTGCCTAAGTGATTATGTGCTTAATTAATGCTGTGCCTATATGAACACATGCCAACAGTACTGTATCTAATAAACTTATTCACTTAAATACTGTTTGTTTACAGGTGAGGCAGAAGCTTTAATAGCTAAGGCTAATGGCAAAGCTAAATCTATAGATATTATTGCATCGTCATTATCACAAGAGGTAAGTTAGTAAAATTTAAAACTGTTCAATTTTAAAAATGCAGAGTAAGCTTAAAACATTTTGACTTGAAGAAATACAAAAACAGAATAAATTTATATATAAAACATCTCACAATTAATTTTGTTATATGTTGTTTTTCAATATTAAGTTCCACACAGGATAAATTCTTATTGTTAGATTATTTATTAAACCAGCTATTCTTTCAGCCAAACCTGTACAATAGGTTTTTTTTATATTGTTTGTTTTGTCATATCTATATGATATGATGGCTTTGAACTCTTTAGAATATGTTTTTCATCATGATTTAAACAGTATTTAACAAAATATAAATAAGGTTTTGGAAGTCAAGGATTATACAAGTTCTATATCATAATCAATTTGTTATGATAAATATATGTATCATTGTTAGTAAAGTAAGTCTTTTGATATTTTTTGTATTTTGTAGAATGGGGCAAGTGTTGTAGGCTATAATATAGCAGAACAGTATGTGAGTGCCTTTGGTAATGTAGCTAAGGAAGGCAATACACTCATTTTACCTTCTAATGCAGGTGATGTACCCAATATGGTTGGTCAGGTAGGTTACAACTAGATATAACAATTGTTTAACAGATGATTCCTTTCATAAAGTATTAGAACATTTGAATGTTTTCGGATTACCAACAATGTTAAATTGGGAATCACAAACAATACAGGCTGATTAATTAACTATTTCCATTTTTTTGTTTTGAGTTATACAGCTTTCATATCATGAAATTATTATATTTCCTATTTTTTGTATTTCTTTTTAGGCAATGGCTATATTTAAAAATTTGAATACAACACAGCCTTCAAGTTTATCCAAAAAGAGCCAACAGGAGAGTGATAAAGATAATTTGGATGTCTCTTTAAAACATTCATCAACTATCTCTTCAAATACTGATAAGGAAATATAATGACAGTGTGTGGTGTATTGTAGAAAGATAATTATGAACTCTTTGACTCTAAGTACAAGACTTGTTTATGTGCGCGAATTGTTTGTTAAATATTAAATTTAATATAAATTGTATAACACATGTAAAAAAATCATGCAAAACAACTCTAAGGAGAATAAAAGGTGGTATTTATTCCTCAAAGATCAAGGCCAGATCTGATTTGCCCATTGTTTCATCCAATTCAATTTAAAAAGACCTTTTAAGTAATACATATACGCCCACATGAAATGGGGGGCGTATATTGTCGTCACCCACATCCGTCCGTCCGTCCGTCCGTCCGTCGGTCCGTCCGTCGGTCCGTCCGTCCGTCCGTCCGTCCACAATTGCTCGTAAACACTCTACACGGTGTAATTCTTGACAGATTTAGATGAAACTTAATATGAGTGCTTATGATCACGCAAGGATGAACCCTATTGAAAATCAGCGAAATCGGAAAAAAATTAGTATGAGTTTGTGCCCTTGTTCTTGAATGGCTCGTAAACACTCTACAAAGTGCAATTCTTGACCGATTTTGATGAAACTTGGTGTGAGAGTATGTTATAACTCAAGGATAAACCCTATCGAAAATCAGCGAAATCGAAAAACATTTAGTATGAGTTATTGCCCTTGTTCATGAAAACGCGTTCAATTTTAGCTTGCAAACACTCTTGAGAGAACAATTTTTAATGGATTTTAATGAAACTTGGTCTGAGTATTTGTTATCACCCAAGGATGAAGCCTATTGAAAACCAGTCAAATCGAAAAAAAATTAATATCAGTTATTGCCCTTGTTTTTGAAAACGCGTTCAAATTTTAGCTTGTAAACACTCTACAAAGCACAGTTATTGACCGATTTTGACGAAACTTGCTGAAATTGTTTAATATCACCCAAGAATGAACCCTTTTGAAAATAGCACATATCGAAATATATTTAATAGGAATTATTGCCCTTGTTCTATAAAATGTGTTGGATTTTTGCCTTGTAAACACTCTACAAGTCACAATTCTTGAGCGATTTTGACATAACTTGGCATGAGTATTTGTAATCACCTAAGGATGAACCCTATTGAAATTCAGTTAAATCGAAAAAATATTTAGTATCAGTTATTGCCCTTGTGTTTGAAAACGCGTTCAATTTTAGCTTGTAAGCACTCTAGAAAGAACAATTCTTAATGGATTTTGATAAAACTTGGCTTGAGTATTTGTTTTTACCCAAGGATGAACCTTTTTGAAAATCAAATAAATCGAAATATATTTAGTGTCAGTTATTGCCCTTGTGTTTGAAAACGGGTTTAACTTTTTGGCTAATAAACACTCTAGAAGGTACAATTCATGACCAATGTTGACAAAACTCACTGAAATTGTTGGATATCGCAAGGGATGAGCCTAATTGAAAATTAAAAATATCAAAATATATCTAATATGAATTATTGCCCTTGTCCTTTAAAACACGTTCGATTTTTGTCTCGTAAACACTCTACATGGCACAATTCTTGATGGATTTCGATGAAACTTGGTGTGAGAGTGTATTATAACTCAAGGATGAACTCTATTGAAAATCAGCAAAATCGAAAAAATTTTTAGTATGAGTTACTGCCCTTGTTCTTGAAAACGCATTCAATTTTAGCTTGTAAACACTCTAGAAAGAACTATTCTTAATGGATTTTGATTAACTTTGGCTTGAGTATTTGTTTTTACCCAAGGATGAACCCTATTATAAATCAAATAAATAGAAATATATTTAGTGTCAGTTATAGCCCTTGTTCTTGAAAACGCGTTCAATTTTAGCTTGTAAACACTCTAGAAAGAACAATTTTTAATGGATTTTGATGTAACTTGGCTGGAGTATTTGTTGTCTCCCAAGGATGAACTCTATTGAAAATCGAAAAATATTTAGTACAAGTTATTGCCCTTGTTTTTGAAAACGCGTTCAATTTAACTCGTAAACACTCTAGAAAGAACAATTTTGAATGGATTTTGATGAAGCTTGGATTTAGTATTTGTTTTCTCACAAGGATAAACCCTATTGAAAATCAGATAAATCGAAAAATATTTAGTGTCAGTTATTGGGCCTGTTTTCAAAATCGCTTTCAACTTTTGGCTTATGAACACTCTAAACATTCATTTTTGACAAAACTCGCTGAAATTGTTTAATATCAACCAAGAATGAGCCTTATTAAGAATTAAAAATATCAAAATATTATTAAGGGTGAACCCTATTGCAAATCATAAAAATACCGAAAAATATTTAATGAGTTGAGTTAGGTACAATTCTTGACAGTTTTTAATGAAACTAGAGACCCTAGAAAAAAATATATGGTGGAAGGTTGAATATTTCATTCCACTTTTGTAACCTTACTGAAAAGTTTTTATTTGAAATAAATGCTGCCAGTGGGCGTATATTACCTTGCCTGGCAAGCTATTTTAAGTAATACATGTACCATATTTCCTAATTGCCATTCCTGCTACGTGCCTGTAAACAGAATTATACTATTAAGAAAAATACTATAAGCAAATCTTCATTTTTCAAATAAATATATTTTGTATAGAAAATAGGAAAGCAGATAATCTTGCGTGATCTAAGGACTCAGTCCACCAATTCATTTGCCATCTGTTTCAATGTTAAATCACGAAATTCAACCTTCTATAACTTTTTCCAGAATTTTGGTGAAAACTTTCCTATATGTCACATGAAGGCCTGGCCAATACTAGGTTTCTGTACAAAATTTCAATATAGCATGACATGAAAATTTTGAACTAAACAAAATGAAAGTAAACCTCTACATTTTATCAACATCCGCTTGACTGTCACTGCACACAAAACCACTATTTTTAGAAATAACCTTCCGCCAATTGAATTTCTCATTATCTTAGAAATTCTGAAAGACAATGCAATTTCAGACATCAAATTTCAAATCTAGACCAAAAATTAGTCCAAAATGGGCATGCAAAAACCCCCAAAAGGAAGGAAGGGAAGAAAAAGGATTTCTTAAAATAGAACGGACTATACAATCATTAGCATAAAATGTTTTTGTGGTCTGAGTCCATAATAATTGTTAGAATACACCCGTCCTATGGCTAATATTTGTGTTTAATATTGAATTTTAGTAAAATAAGTATGGATCACACACTTGATGAAGTTTCAGAAAGCGACAATAAAAATATATTCGAAATACTTAAACAATTGCTGTTTATAACTAAAATTAGTAACAAACATTATACAAACAATGATTTCTCCCCCGTCAAGCTCTTTAAGTTTGGAGGATCATTTAGCACTTTTTGAGAACTCTTTAAATAGGAGGCGTGTATATCTATTGTGGTGCGGAAAAGATAATCTGAAAATGACCGAAGATCGGGTGAAACGATATGAAAAAATCGACTTCTTGGGAGAGGGACAGGTAATTATAATTTTCACATTGTTAGAATGATCCCTTGCTGTTTATTTAGATTTGTTGGTTCATTGTTGGATTTATTTACCTGGTTTTCGAGTAACTCTAGTTTTTATGTTTTCATATGCCGGTATGCTGTGTCGTGACATGTTCTGTTGTCACAAATTCCAACATGTCATGACACTGACTTGTGTTTGTTAAAAATAAACGTATATAAAAACTACATAAAGGTGCTGAAGTGATTCCATTGTTACTTGGTGTCATATCATTTATAGTTCAGAGTCATGCAGTTAATCTCCGTTGGAACGTCTGTGGGGGACGGTGGTTTCACGGGTTTACAAGTTCAGCCGTGGTTGTTTCAACCAGAGGCTAAAAATTATCTGGTTATTTCACCCATAGTGGATTCACCCCCTATATATATCACAAGCACAAATAAAAACATACATTCCATATTTTATTTCACTTTATTCATATCATAATTGATAATAGTTGTTAACAAAAACAATAGTTGTGCCTTTACCTATATATTGTCTATCTTGTTGCAGATATATATATATATTTATGTACCTTATTCATAATATTTATCCATTATTCACTAACAATAATTTATTTATTTTGTTCCAGAATAAAGACCAGCTGTCTTTCTTAACAGATATCTTGTAGATAAAATTTATTTTCTTATTTCACCCATAAATCCATCAGTGTAAGCTTTCACGTAAAAGATTAATTAGATTAAGTAGTCAGAAAAAGTGTTAAATTTAATATCACTTAATTATTTGCAACTCAACATATTATTTATATGAAAATTTCATAACTGAGTTGATTTTCATTTAACTTATTTGTTAACTTGGATTGATCTCTATAATTTTGGATTGGCTTCTTTAATTCCACTCATTATGATGGTAACTAATTGGTTTGATCATTAGTAAATTTTGATATGGCTGAAACCACTAGAAATCAAATATTTTATCTTTTGACAGTTATCGGTTGTAGTAGAAAAATTACTCCAGTATACAATGACCTTTGAATTTCTCTCATTTCATAAACATTCAAAATAATAATGTCTTAGAAGGCCTTATTTTAAAAATATGGTTCACTGTAACAAGCTCTCTGTGCCAAGGGACGCAACTGCATTTGTAAGGGGATAGTCACATCACTTTTAGGAAAAGGGGGGGGGGGGTCAGTATAGGTGCACATATAATCATAATAATTACATGATACTTTAAATAACATTCAATTGTGATTTAATTCAGGAATTCTGAAAAAGAAAATTAAGGGGGTTGGGGGTGGGGTTTGTTGGTTTGGTTTGATAAGCATAATGATTAAATAGAACAACTGTTTTTTATAAAGGGTACTTTTAACCTACACAAATTTGTTCTATTAGTCTCCCAGTGGTGTTGGTTTGAGTTGAATACTATTTCTTGTTGATAATTTTATACATATCTAAATATAATTTAATTTAATTAAATGAATTAATTTCTGTTCTAGTTTGCCACTGTTTATAAAGCAAGAGATACTAAAACAGATCAGATAGTAGCTGTTAAAAAAGTAAGTTTCATTATTTAGGCCTACTTGCTTTAGCTTTAAGTGATTAAGTTTTGATTTGATGAAAGTAATTAAATACCTTAACTTTCGTCCTGTCAATAAAATTATAAATAACATCTAACATCAAATGGGACTTCTGATCTTTATATAGTCTATAAATTGCATCTTAACTTTTCACATGTTTTCAATTTCTTACAATATAGTAATCTTTCTTCCATTTACTGTCAGATTAAGATAGGAACAAGAGCTGAGGCAGCTGATGGAATCAATAGAACAGCTTTACGGGAAATCAAATTATTACAAGAAATAGAACATCCAAATATTATTGGGGTGAGTTATATTTTTTAAATCACTTTTCCTAGTTTTGAAAGCACATAATATGGTTGACATTTAACCAGTTACTAGTAATATAGTGACAGTTTTCACCCTAAAAAGGGTTGCTTAACGGATATTTTTTCTAGTGTGAATTTTGATATATACATAATAAATGGTTGCTGCTGATATAAATTACATTTTACATGTTATATTACATTACATGTCCATGATCGTCAGTCTGAATATGGCTTGTCACAAATACATACTTTTCTTTGCTGATGTGTAACTAATTCGAATGCCATAAATTGTGATGTTGGTGAAAGCAGTTCCAGCAAAAACTGATTTTTTTTATATTTCTAATAGTATAGAACACTATTTTTTTACATGCATATTCTTTTGGACCATGTTTTATGTACCTGGTATTAAGATGAAATAACGATAATATTATGCAAGGTATGTGTTAATTTTTGTATATTTTTGTAAATAAACTACACTATTGAATTGTCTATTTACAGCTACTAGATGTGTTTGGTCAGAAATCTAATATTAGTTTAGTTTTTGATTTTATGGAAACTGATCTTGAAGTAAGTGTTATTGGTTAGTTTCAAAATAGCTTTAATGACTTTAAATAAAGATCTCTGTTTGATCTTCATTTTGAACATACATTATAATAAGAAACTGACATTAATGCAGGCAAAACTTCAGAGCTGCAATTCTTGTCAGATTTTGAAGCAACTCGGTGTCAAAGTGTGTACTAACCCATGATGCTTTGACTTCCAGTTTTACCCGTGTTCTGTTTCCTAATATTAGTCTAGAGAAGAGGTCAGCAAATTGACCTGGGTGTTAAATTATTACATGAAACTATTTCATGAAAGTATTCTAAAACAGCTCAACCTTCATTTATTTTGTTTTACCTTTATTTTCTATTTATTTGGACTACTTTTTAAAAAATGACCAAAATAAGGAAAATCTGCATGGAAAGAGCAATTAAGTTTCAGAACACGAATTTAGTGAATTCCGTCACTTAAATCGGAAAATTATCAGCACTAGATGAACCCTATTGAAAATCAAAAATAGTGAAATATAGTTAATATGAATTGTTGCCCTTGTTTTGTAAAAGGTGTTTGCTTTTTAGCTCCTAAGCACTGCAAGGAACAATTATTTACTAATTTTGACGAAACTTGCTGAAATTGTTTACTTTCACCCAAGGATGAACCCTATGGAAAATCAAAAGCGCATAAAATATTTAATGAGTTATTGCCCTTGTTACTAGGTACAATTCTTGACAGATTTTAATTAAAGTTAATAATATTGTACATTTCTCACCCATTAAAAAGAGTGTATGAGTGAAGGTTCAATATTTCTTTTGTTTTTTTGTGTTTTTCAAATTCAATGGGCCAGTGGGCATATATTATCTTGCCTGGCAAGCTATTATTAATTGTAGAAATAGTAACTAATTGATGCATTTTTTTTCAGATTATTATAAAAGATAACAATATAGTTTTGACTCCACCTCATATCAAATCATATATATTACAAACATTATTAGGATTAGAATATTTACATTCACATTGGATATTACATAGGGTATGTCTTTTTTATTCCTCACATATCAGTCTGCACATTGATTTCACTGTTAATTGTTTGAACTGTTACCACATATTGCTTTTGTTAATAAAAACATAAAGCCATTGATATTTGATATCATATACAGTGACCTAAGCATGTAGGTACAATAAGCTTTGGGTTTTGTTTTAATAGTGTTTCTAGGGTTAAAGTTCCTGAAGACCTTATAACTGTAAAATGATAAACTTTAAATATTTACCTTTTACAGGATATGAAACCAAATAATTTACTAATGAATGATCAAGGTGTTCTGAAGATTGGAGATTTTGGTTTAGCTAAGTTTTATGGTTCTCCCAGTCGACCCTATTCACATCAAGTTGTAACTCGGTAGGTATATTAACAAGAGAATTCACTGGTGACATATTAGTAATATATATAATTGTACCACAAATAACAAAAAATTCTGAGTTCTGATTGGTCCAATACATGGGGTTTAATAGCAATTCTACATCATGTCTTTGCAATTTGGCATATTAATTTCAGCGAACTAGTTATAAATCTTGTTAATGTTAATGATAAAAAGGATGTCTTCTTTTTCATTTGATATGCAGTTTGTTGTTATGTGCGTCATACTGCACCTAACGTCATAAAACCGAATAACCCATGTCTAAATTATCCATAAAAAAGAGTCCAGGAACAAAATAATCACATTTTGTGGTACAATTCCAAAAAAACGACTTTCTGTTTTAGATTTAGAGGGGGTTTATTCGATATTTAACCATGCTTGAATATACCATTAGAGACCCTCGACCGCAAGCGGTCTCGGGATCTAATTGATTCAAGCATGGTTAAATATCGAATAAACCCCCTCTAAATCTAAAACAGTAAGTGTTTATCTTCTAATTGTTACTTATTTAAATTTTGGAATGTTGACAAATGTTAGAATAAATGAATGAAGTGACTGATTTAAAGGGATTGTAAAGGAGTTTTATAAGACATTGATACCATTAATTTGCACAAGCATATTTGGAAATTAGTGACAGTTTCAGTAGAATTGCAGAGCCACATTGAAATGGTTCAAATTGTTGCTATCAGTGTCATGGAAAATGAAAGAAACTCTTTACAATACCTTTGATTTAGCAAGTAGTATACAGTTTTCACTTCTATGGACTTTAAATGCAAGTGAAATTAATAAACAAATTATATTTTAACTGAAAGATGGTATCGGTGTCCAGAATTATTATATGGTGCTAGATTCTATAGTACTGGTGTTGATATTTGGGCTGTAGGTTGTATCTTAGCTGAATTACTTATCAGGGTAAGTACATGTATCACCACAGTAATAGATATAGAAAAATAATGAAGTTGGCATATTAATAGAAAAGTTTGAAGATGTGATAAAAAATGCTGATTTTGTTTACAGAACTGGTTAATGAGTCTTTTAACTTTGTCAAACTAATTATTGCCAATTGTATTTATTTTGACATATTCTTTATATACCTACCATGGTTTTAGGTTCCATTTTTCCCTGGAGATTCAGATTTAGATCAGTTGAGTAGAATTTTTCAAGTTACTGGTACCCCATCTCCTGAAGACTGGCCGGTAGGTTTACTTTGTCAATTAAATCTTAAATTTTACATTTGATCAATGTAACTAATAACGATAGAGTGTCAAAGGTCATCTTATTTTAAATGAAGAAATTCGGAGCATATATCGCCGTCACACATGTCCGTCCATTGGTAAATACTCTAGAAGGCACAAGAATTATTGCCCTTATTTTTTAAAATACATTTAACAATTCTCGATCGATTTTGACGAAACAAAATATTTGATGAATTACACTTGGGAACGCTATTTTCTGTTGCATTTGATGTTCTAACTGATTTTTAAGGAGTTTTAAGCGCGAATTTCAAACCTGAAATAAGTTTTTCTAGTTTTCATGTATTGTGAAGTTTATGAAATTGTTAACGTACATAAACCATATATAAGCGATTTAATACACACATTATCACAGTTATACCAGGGTTATCATTTGAGCAGATCAAGGCAGGTGTTTTTGATGACTCACAGATTCAAACTCTCATTTGTGATGATCAGTTTGTTGCTAAGATGACAGATGGAGAGGGCAGCATTGTTATTGATTCGGAACTTCCTTGTAAACAATAAGGCGGATAATTACAATGAATTGGTGATCCTGTGTGCAACATGAGCATCAAGCTTCATTTTTTGAACAGCCACCTTGATCAGTTCCGCGACAATTTGGGCAGACAACCTGGGGTCTGTGAGTGACGAACAGGGAGAGCGATTTCTCGTAAACACTCTACAAGGTGTAATTCTTGACGGATTTAGATGAAACTTGATATGAGTGTTTATGATCACGCAAGGATGAACCCTATAGAAAATCAGCGAAATCAGAAAAAATTTAGTATGAGTTCTTGCCCTTGTTCTTGAATGGCTCGTAAACACTCTACAATGTGCAATTCTTGACTAATTTTGATGAAACTTGGTGTGATAGTAAGGATAAACCCTATTGAAAATCAGCGGAATCGAAAAACATTTAGTATGAGTTATTGCCCTTGTTCTTGAAAACGCGTTCAATTTTAGCTTGTAAACACTCTTGAGAGAACAATCTTGAATGGAATCTAATGAAACTTGGCCTAACTTGGAGTATTTGTTATCACCCATGGATGAAGCCTATTGAAAACCAGTTAAATCGAAAAAAAATTTATCAGTTATTGCCCTTGTTTTCTGAAACGCGTTCAATTTTTTGCTTGTAAACAATCTTCAAAGCACAGTTGTTGACCGATTTTGAGGAAACTTGCTGAAATTGTTTAATGTCACCCAAGGATGAACCCTTCTGAAAATAGCACATATCGAAATATATTTAATACAAATTATTGTCCTTGTTCTATGAAATGTGTTGGATTTTTGCCTTGTAAACACTCTACAAGTCACAATTCTTGAGCGATTTTGACGTAACTTGGCATGAGTATTTGTAATCACCTAAGGATGAACCCTATTGAAATTCAGTTAAATCGAAAAATATTTAGTATCAGTTATTGCCCTTGTGTTTGAAAATGCGTTCAATGTTAGCTTGTATGCACTCTACAAAGAATAATTCCTAATGGATTTTGATAAAACTTGGCTTGAGTATTTGTTTTTACCCAAGGATGAACCCTTTTGAAAATCAAATAAATCGAAATATGTTTAGTGTCAGTTATTGCCCTTGTGTTTGAAAACTGTTTAACTATTTGGCTTATAAACACTCTAGAAGTCACAATTCTTGACCGATTTTGATAAAACTTGGTGTGAGAGTGTGTTTTAACTCGAGGATGAATCCTATTAAAAATCAGCAAAATTGAAAAATATTCAGTATGAGTTATTGCCCTTGTTCTTGAAAACGTGTTCAATTTTAGCTTGTAAACACTCTAGAAAAAACAATTCTTAATGGATTTTGATGAAGCTTAGTTTGAGTATTTGTTTTCACCCAAGGATGAACCCTTTTGAAAATCGGCTAAATCGAAAAATATTTAGTACAAGTTATTTACCTTGTTTTTAAAAACACTTTAAACTTTTGGCTTGTGAACACACATTCATTTTTTCGCTGAAATTGTTTGATATCACCCAAGGAAGATCCCTTTTAAAAATATCAAAATATTATTAAGGGTGAACCCTATTGCAAATCGTAAAAATACCGAAAAAAATATTTAACTAGAACTGTGAACAGTACTGAGAGTGGCAAACAATCTCTATGGGGCCACTTGACACAAGGTCACATGATATAGTCTTTTTTTTAAATACTCAAAACAAACTTTTTAACAACCATTTTAAAAATAGGTATGGACAGCTTAGGTCAAGTACATTTTACTTGAAAATTATTAAGTTAATTGAAGGACAAGGTCACTTGATATAGCCTTTTGAATTATTTTAAAAACTAAAACGGGTACAAAAAAATTGTTCTCGACCATTATAGGCCTATGTGTGGATAGCAAAGGTTAAGAAAATTCTACTTGTAAAAATTCAGGGTCATTGAAGGTCAAGGTCATTTGATATAATTGTTGTCTATCATAATAGGCATATGTGTGGATAGCTTAGGTCAAGAACATTCTACTTGAAAAAATTCAGGGTCATTGAAGGTCAAGGTCATTTGATTTGACCTTTTAAAAATGTTTAAATTTGAAAATTAAAAATTCTGTTCCCAACAAGTTTTAGATAAAGTAACGAGGTTTCGAAAAACACAAATCGGATAAAAATTAGCGGACTTATTAAAATTTTGCTGAATGTTACCGGTCTGTGATGACACATAAAGTATCAATTCCGATTTGGTATTTTTATTCTAAAAGGGTTCTAATTATGCCTGATAGTATATATGTATAGCTTTTGTACTGATTTCTTACATACACCGGAAGCTGGGTGACCCGATGCGGTTCTAAAAAAACGGAAGTTCTCACGCAAGAACCGGAAGTGGTAGAATTTTTTTTATGATGCGGTTTTATTTCTATAGGCGACTTCTCTATATTCTGTAATGTTCAAAGCGATAGGATAATTAGCAACAAAGTTATGAAATTATCCATACTATTATTATGCAATTACTAAGTAAAAATTTTTGTTTTATATATTCATTTTCTATTCCAGTACGTATCTTATCGTATTTTTCAAACCAAATTTCTATACCATTTTCGAGTTGGGCTATGGAGCTTCCCGAAAAAAAAAAAGAAAAAAGTCTAATGAAAACAAAGAGTGGCAAATTTCTAATTTGCCACTCAATAATAGTTTATTTCAGTATAGAGGCCCAAAGATACAAACATTTATACATATACAGAAACGTGAATAAGGCAACATAATATACAAATAAATACTAGAACTGTGAACAGCTCCGAGCGTGGCAACTATGCGTTATCCCATGGATTTCGAACATTTTGAAACTTCTAACCTGCTAGCTTTCAATTCCGGTACTTTTCAGCCTCCAATTGTGGAACAAGCGTAACAATATTGTTAGATCTATAGACAGCTGATGTCAAGGCCATTCTATATGGAAAATTTCAAGGTCATTGAAGGTGAAGGTCACAAGATTTAGAATTTCAAATTTTTAAAAAATTCAAACGGGCATAAATAATAAATGACGGACTAATTAAATTTTAAAGAAAATTTGCCATTCTCGGAAAAATGGCGCATGCGCAACTAGCAATTGGAATTTTTTTCTTCTCGGGGGATACAAATTATTTTGTATAGCTAATATATACTGTTTTTGCTTACATTCTTGAATTACACGGGATGTAGGGTCGCCTGAAATGAGATAAAAAACCGGAAGTCCCCAAGCCCAAACCGGAAGTGATCAAAAAATTTTGATGATATATTTTTAATTGTGTTGCGTATTTATCTATATCCTGTAAATTTCAGATCGATCCGAACATTAGAGCCCGAAAGTGTAATATAACCGTCCAAAATTGCAAAATAGTCAGATTTCGGTGGGCTATAAAACCGGAAGTTAATATTTGTCATGCAATATCAGCACATCTATAGACAGCTGAGGTCAAGGACATTCTACATCTCAAATGTCAAGGTCATTAAAGTTCAAGGTCACGAGATATAGAGTTTTAAATTTTTGAAAAATTCGAACGGGCATAAAAAAATTCAAATTCGAAAATCAAAATTCTGTTCCCAACATTTTTTAGATAAAGTATCAAGGTTTTGATAGACACCAAAATCATAAAAATCGGTCAATAATTGGGGGTGATTAATTTTAAAAAATTTCCGCTGCCTAAAACTTTTTTTTCTTATCCGGTAAAAATTTTTCAAAAACTTTTTTGATTTTGAAACATGGGAAAGGCCCGACTAGCTTGATATCAAAAATTTTTATATTATTTAATTCTGCCACTATTTTTATCCGAAAATTTAAACGATCCGATATTCCCCGTAGCTTGATTCTTAGCCCCTATTTTAAATAGCCATTTGGGTTGGGAAAAAAATTTGATAGTTTTATCTTTTTTCCGTTTGGGCTAGCGAGCTTCCCAAAAAAAAAAAAAAAAAAAAAAAATAATCCGAACGAAAACAAAGCGTGACAAATTTTATTTGCCACGCAATGAGTTGTTATTAGGTACTATTCCTGACATTTTTGAATGAAACTAGAATACCTTGAAAAAAAGTATATGGCGGAATGTTGAATATTTGAGTCCACCAATTGTTACCTTACTGAAAAATTTTTATTCAAAATCAATGCTGCCAGTGGGCGTATATTACCTTGCCTGGCAAGCTATCTTTTGTTTTCTCTATAAGATTATATTTATTTGTGGGTGTCACTGCATTGTTCAATAATAATGCCCGATTTTTTTGATTTTTTAATAAAAATCTGATATGGCATCAAATCTGTGACTTGCAGAAAAAAAAAAAACGACTTCAGATTTGAATTAAGCAAACTCAAATTGACTAAAAACAATTAAGACAGCAAACAGAGTGTTGCCCAGTGTTATTACTCTTGTCCTTTGAAAAGCTTTGATATCTGGCTAGTGAACACTCTACAAGGCACAATGTTCTCTACAGATTTTGATGAAACTTGTTGAAATTGTTTATCTCCCCAAGGTAAATCCTATTAAATATCAGGAAAATGAAAAAATGACAGATTTTCATATTGTACATTTATCACCCTAGAAAAGAAGTATATAATTGAAGGTTGAATATTTCATTACTTGGAATAAAGGATCGTTACCGTTTTGTAAAGTTTTTTTTCAGAATCAATGCTGCCTGCGGGGGTATATTTCCTTGACTGGCAAGCTATCTTAACTTATATATTTACTGACATATGAAGACTTGAATCATCATAAATGTGTTTTATTTGTAGGATATGAAGGCTCTTCCAGACTATATCCAGTTTAAAGAATATCCCAAACAACAGTATAAAGATATATTCATAGCAGCCAGTGATGATCTGTTAGATGTATTAGAGGCTACTTTAGCTTTAGATCCTTTAAAACGCTGCACTGCAACAGAGGTAGGAATGTTTTTCACAGAGAGAGGTACAGAAACATAAATCTATTTAATACCATCTTTAAATCATGTGTAAAATAAAAACAATCATTTATTGTACTTTCAGCTGTCATGATTTATAACTTTTAGTATTTATTATTATCCAGGCAGTACAGATGCCATATTTTAGTAACAAGCCAGCTCCTTCTCGTGGAGCTCAATTACCCCGACCAGGGTCTAATAAAATTATACCTAAAGAACAAGAATTAAAAAGAGCTGGTATTAAACGTAAACAAGCTGCTGATCAAGGTAAATTATCTTATTATCTTACATAGGTGTTTCAAAGTTTTCTTAAATGATTTAAGACAATGGTTCAAATCTTCTCTGATAGCAAAACCAGTCTTTCTAGAGCAAATGGACCAGGACAGATCGAAATTGAAAAATATTTATTATGAGTTATTGCTCTTGTTCTTCAAAACGCGTTCAATTTTAGCTTGTATACACTCTTGAAAGAACTATTCTTAATGGATTGTGATTAAACTTGGCTTGAGTATTTGCTTTTACCCAAGGATGAACCCTATTATAAATCAAATAAATCGAAATATATTTAGTGTCAGTTATTGCCCTTGTTCTTGAAATGCGTTCGATTTTAGCTTGTAAACACTCTAGAAAGAACAATTTTTAATGGATTTTGATGAAACATGGCTTGAGTATTTGATTCTCCCATGGATGAACCCTATTGAAAATCAGATAAATAAAAAATATTGAGTGTCAGTTATTGCCCTTGCTTTTGAAAATGCTTTCAACATCCATTTTTGACAAAACGCGCTGAAATTGTTTAATATCACCCAAGGATGAGCCCTATTAAAAATTAGAAATATCACAATATTATTAAGGGTGAACCCTATTGCAAATCGTGAAAATACCGAAAAAAATATTTAATGAGTTGTTATTAGGTACAATTCTTGACAGATTTTAATGAAACTAGACACCCTAGAAAATAAGCTTGAACAGCATTTTGCCAGAAGTTTTCATTCTGAAAAATAAACTATGATATATATTCTGGTTTCTGTGTTACTGCAATCTGAATCCCACCATGTTTAAAATTAGTCCCACTGCAAAGGAGATAAATAATTTCAACTTTGTCAAATAGTTTACTCTTTATATTTTTCAGGAGTATTAGCCAAGAGACTATTGTTCTAAGTATTAAAGCAAAGAAAGTGACTGTAGTGGTGGAATGATCTTTAGGTATAGAGCTGGCTATAGGATGTTTTTTGACTTGATCTGTTAAAATGGTGGAAAAGTCAATGTTGAGGGTGAATTAGTGAAAAGGTGAAAATGAGAAAGTAAAATGATACAAGATTTTGTAGTCTGCAAAGATGGCTGATGGGGAACTAGATCTCAATCTTACCTCAGTTACTGAAACTAGATACTGTTTATAATAAATAATGGTATACATGTTGTTGTGTCGACAGCAATATAATATGTGGCAGTATGTTTTGTTTGTGGTATAAAGTTGACTAGATTTAAATATTTATGATTCAGATTCTTGTGGCATCTTATATAGATACAGATAACCATAGATTTAACCTTCCAGGAATCTCATTTTGTCAAATGAATAAAGGTTCACAAACTGTAAAGTGTCTGTGTTGTTGGTGTATGTGAGATTGTTATTTACAACAGTTTGAGTTCATTGAGTTTAGGACTGTGCTGTTTAATCTGCTGCCTAATCTAATTCTCTCTAATAAAATATGACATTTAATTTTTTTATGCCAATTATGTAAAAAGGCATATGTTATAATCTATTGTTTTGGAAAGATATTGTTTGTTTTTTTATCAATTATGTTTATTATTTCCAGGAATATTTATTTTTGGATTGTAGCAAAAATTCCAGATAATATTTTTTTCATAGAAGTATTGTTTTGTAATATTTATTGCAGTTTTCATAAGTGAATTGATTTAAAAGCCAAACCCTAAAAGTAAAAAGGTATAAATTACTTGTTACATTGAAGCCTGTCAAACAATGTTTAAAGTAAGGTAGAAAGGTCCCATTGATTCAGACCAATCAAAACAGTCAGTCATTGGAAACCCACATGCATTTTGTAATCTTTTCTTATTGTAGGAAGGGCTTGAAAAATTGACATTTTGTTTACTCCTGGCGAAACTGCCACTCCCAGTATCTATGGTATTGTATAGTAAATGGTGCTATAACCCAGTTTTTGCACTGACCATCAAAATAACCTTATTACACAATGAAGTCATGATAGAAATTCTACTGTCCATGTTATAAAGTCAAGTATGATATTAGTTACTATTTGGCTGCTGATTGTATTTACAGCCTATTTTGAAGATAGATTTAATAATTTGTTTTTGAAAATAGTTCATCCCCCTTCTCCCCTTTTGATCAAAACCTTGTGAGTACACTGTTTGTCTCTAGCAGAGGGTATTCATTGGAGTCTTCAATAGTTCAGTCACCTGAGTTAACTCCCTTTCTGGAAAATAACTTTTGTAGGCAAACGAGAAGAAAAGTATGAATATATTTTCAATTACTGGTAATTGCTGATAAATTAAGTATGTCTGATAAATCTGGTATGATGTATCTGATATTGTTTTTGTTATTATTAAATATTGTTATATTTTCATTATTATAGCTTACTTTCCATCAATATAGATTATTGAATGGGAATCCCATTCTATATACATTGACTTTTAACAAACTAAACATATGAATAATGTTTACGTTCTACACATTTTATAAATTTTGACTGTATCTGAGACAAAAGGGGATAATCTTTTTCATGTCCATCTATGGGAGCATTTAGCCTAGAAAATATCGTCCTGATCGTCATGTTAAAAATAGTTTCTAACCAAATCCCACAATGGCGGTCAATACACCAACCTATTAAGATGATACTGACTTTTAGAATGGTCATTCACTTCAAATTCTCAAAAATAGTCAATATAAAATATATTCATCAGTGAACTTACCTAGTGTCATAAAGCAACAGGATCCCTGTACAATATTGATTATTACTTTTTTTGGATTCATTACTTTATAAGGATTCTGTTATGTTATTTATTTCAGCAGGTATGTCTACTGATGAATACATGCTTTTATTGTCCATTGTTCATTCTAAAACGCAGTTTCCCTGAAGGCCCAGTCCCATTGCCAATGACGCATAAATCACGCATAAAATTGGTTTGTGCGTGATTGTTCGTGGAGAAATTGGTCATTTTTTGGGGTTGTGCGTGGTCAGAATCACCGATGAATCGCGTATAGACTGCGCATGTATCACTAACAATCACTGACAAAGAACGAACATTCCACGCACAGCAGCGCACAAGCCCAAACCCGATACAATTTCTTACGTTCAATCAACATAGCGAATGTAATACGTATGGATCACGCATGAACATCGCACGAGCACTGATGGTCCGCGCATGGAGCACGCATGTATCACTGATGAAGGGCGCACTATAAAAGGCGAGCACTGACAGCATTTCGCCTTTCGTGTCGGAAAGAACCAGATAAATCGGAGTATCTCCTATGGTCAAGCAACTACTGATCTCTTGAGAGAGCACCAACTCGATCAAGTTAGCATCAGCCAACGACACCTATCAGATACTCCTTTTTGGAAGGTTACCAACCCGATAGTCAACACCGAGCTGACCCAGTCCACCAACAAGCACGTGAACCCAGTGGCAGCAAGAGCACAAGTTCGCCGACCATTTGAAGATCTATACTGATGGCTCCAAGAGTAGCACAGCTACTGGTTACGGTTTGTGTATTCCGGAGAAAGGCATCAGACTTGCCAAACGGATACCCCCACACTGCTCAGTGTTCACTGCAGAACTACTAGCTATCAGGGACGCCATAGCATGGCTATCCCTCAACTATACGGAACCTGCCGTAATCCTGTCTGACTCACTAAGTAGCCTTCAGTCTATTTCTAACAATTTTTCTAATTGTAGGTCAGAAGTTTTAACGAACATCCGAAGTATGATTCACGACTACCAAACCAACAACAACCACCAGATCGAACTATCATGGATCCCGTCGCACGTCTTCATCCCTGGAAACGAACAAGCTGACCGTGTTGCCAAGGACAGTTTGGGTCTGGAGAACATCGAGCCTGTAAAATTCTCGTATGAAGAATTTTGCAGTCTCGTGTCCTCTAAGATCAACCAGAAATGGGACGACATGCTAAGGAACCTCAACACCGATAGATACCAGATCGATCCGAAGATACCAAACCAAACCAAAATTAACCATCCTTCTGTAGCCATCTGCAAACTGGTAACCAGACTACGCACCAACCATGTCATGCGAGACCATCAGTTCAATGCCATTAAATGCCGATGCGGACACGTTGCCACCAGGACGCATCTTCTCATTCAATGCACCGAATTGAAACCATCTCGTAAGACATTGACGGACTACCTGGAAACCAACGGCATACCAATCACCATACAGAATATTTTGGCTCCACCCACGGACCACTGGTACAAAATAATGGAACTCATCTACCAATTTATTACCACATCTGTTTTAAACAGATAACCTAAGTTTCTTTTAAAATTTATATAATCAATTTTCAAAACAAGTTTCATAGCAGAAACAAAAGAGAACATCTTATTTTTTTTTTTTTTTTTGTGAAAGCTTTTTTCTCTTCTTCTCTCCTTTCTCACGTCTCCTTTTCTTCTTTCTTTTAGGTCTTCAACTCTTCCAAGCACAGACAGATAATCAAACCAAACCAAACCAAACCAAACCAAACCAACAACCACCAACAACAACCACCATGATCATAACGAGTTTTGGAAGAATGTAGAAGACTGAATCACTCACGCCACACTATCCAGGGCCGAGTTTCACCGCCATGACATTCGTTCCGACCAGATCGTACGATTTCTCAAACCACCACCAAACCAACAGTTTTCTAAATCATCCAATTGATTCTAAATCCACTACCAACGACCACCAAAGTGCAACTACCTAGTTTGCGATATCAGCAATTGCTGGAAGCGAACGTTAACTCGCCATTTACCTACCTAGCATTTCGCCAGTCTTGAACCAGCACTCGAGGCAGCCACGTCTCCTGAAGACCACTTGAAGTCTACTTGAAGACTACTGGAAGACTGCCTGAAGATGCCACCCAGGAAATGCCGCCAGCCCTCCAAGACCAGGGTCCAGAAGAAGACCAAGGCTCCACAAGAAGACCAAGCTGCCCCAAGGTCACCAAGACCTCCTGAAATGCAGATGGAGGTGGAGGTGCATGCTGCTGCTGTTGCTGCTGCTGATATTGAAGACCCTGCTGCTGGTGAATCCGAAGAAGATGTACGTCTAGGCAAGGGCAAGGCAAGTCGTTGCCAAACATGACTTTTCCCTTGAAGCAGGAGATGGAAGCAAATCTCCTTGAGTGGATGGTTCAGCACGAGAAAAGTCTGGAGGCGGGGCAGTCGCCTCTACGAGAAGCGTAGAGAAATCTGGGCTGCCAAGGCTGATGATCTGGGGCTAGAGTTGTTCTCTAGGCCTTCTTTCAGCTCACTGTTGAAGATCTGGGCATCTGAAGCTGAGCCATTACCAGACACGTCCACCCTCAGGAACTTGTAATCAGATGTCACCATGGCAAATAGGATCACACTGAAGAAGCCTTTGTAATTGTAGTACTCTGATCCAGAATTAGGGGGAGCTTTGCATGCCACATGTTTGCCATCAACTGCCCCCACTACGTGATGGAAGTTTCATCTCTGGTACCAGTCATCTGACAGTTGACGCCAGCCTTCTTCAGTGGTTGGAGGTGACATTTGCTCTTCAAGGTACTCTTCTACGATGGCCTCGTAGACTTCTCTTGACAACTTTGCTGATGGTGTTGTGAGGGACCCTCCAGGAATACTGCATGTCATGGTACTTGGCTCCAGATGCCAGGTGACGGAGGGTTATGGCAAATTCCATACCAGGATCCAGGGGAACTCTGAAGTTGGTAGTTTGCTTGGTTAGCCTTGGGGTCAGCCTCTAGACAATCTCATCAAACATGGAGGCATGCGCATGAAATTCTGAAAGGATCTTGGATCTTCATTCCTGGGCTCCACCATCTGGCGATCATACAAGCCCTGCTCTGGTCTTCTAGTGATCCAGTCTCTCACCCAGACATTCCTTTGTCTTCTTCTTCTTCTTCTTCTCCTTCTTCTGGCCAACATCTGATAAATTTGCATCATCTGATCATTCTGGTTCTGCACCAATAATGCCAGCACATCTCTTCTCTGAGGTTTCATGTCTTCTTCTGGAGCTTGGTCTTCTTCTGGAGCTTGGTCTTCTAGATGTGTACCCTTGGCAGCATGAACAACACTGAAGAAATTGGCCGAAATGCCTGCTTTTTATACAGGAAAATTGCATGCGTGATGAATGCGTGTTCATGCGTAGTTTATAAGTTTATCATACGTTATTTGTGCGTGTTACATGCTTTTAATAAATTTGGTAAGTGTTTGTAAGTGGAACATACGTGGATTGTGCGTGTTTTGTAAGTGATATATACGTGCATGCTAGGAGCCAGTTCCTGACGCACAAGCACTGACGGAACACTGACAGAACACGCACATATCAAGCACCTTCCACGTCCAAACTACGTACAAACTGCGCATAAACTGCATATAATCGCGCACGTTGTGCGTGGAAAAAATTTTGAACCGTTCAAAACCGGCGATCGCGCACAATCACTTACAAAAACTGATGCTCCACGTGTGAAACGCGTGGGATTTACGCACATCACTGACGAATCACGCACAAAGAAAATTTTATGCGCAATTCATACGTAATTCGTGCGCAAGTGCAGTGGGACTGGGCCTTTAGACTGATTTTTATATATTCACATCTCTACTGTAGATGTTGAGCAAGATTTAAAAAGAACTTAATATGGGATCCCCCACACAATTTTGTGGATAATTCAACCGAAATGACAGTGACCGAAAGATTTACGATGATAGTCCAATAATGAGTCGAGACTCTATAAATTGTCTAAAACTGACATTTACTAGCTCCTCTTCACAAGAACACTTAACAATATAAACTTTTTCTCTTGTTTCAACCTGGATTCCCCCTGATATATTTATCTTTTAAATGTATAAAGTTTATAGAAAAAACAATATATAAGCCCTCTCAGTCACAATCCATTTATCACCAGTAATTTGATACGATTTTGACGTAGCTACTTCTAAGGCTTTTGTATTTTGAGATATTTAAGATGCGGTCATTGATTTGATCAAGCATACTTGTTGCAGTTGTATCAGTGTCTCTTGCTTATATGTTCTGGATCCGAATTTATAAATCTAACAATGTTCTGAGTTGACTCTACTCACATTATTCCACATGATTTATTCGTTACTTTACTATTACAAAGTCGTTGCGAAAATTGTCCACTATATAACTGAAGAAATTGAAATGGTAATTTATTTAGGGCTGAACGCGCCTAAAACATTAGTAAGAACCTGTGAAATAACCCGATCAAGTTCTGGTATTGTAAGTTGTCCAATTTGACATGTAAGTCTAATAAAAGGATAGGTTTTCGCGACTACTAGTATTTAGATTGAATTCCAATTAGCAACATATTATCACTTATTCCCACCTCTAATTAAACTGTTGTTGGTAAGTTGTGTGAAAGCTTATTTCTTGCACATATACGTGTATTATGATTAGCGAAATTTTAAATTACAAAGTGAAATTATACCATAATCTCTTACACACACCCTCAGCAATGCATCAGTTTGATACGTTTTCGTGGTTAAAGATCAAAAAGGAATATAGTGGTCCGTATACTAACAATTTTTATGTAAAAACAAAACATATTGTGTAAACCTATACCATTGGTTTTAGCTTGTTAGTTATTTTTGTCATTGATACCCTTCCATAATACTGTATGGGTTCTGTATTTAGCTCACATTTATCTGCAGTACAAGAGGAGGAGAAAAAGAATAATATTAGTTAGAAATTGAGAAGATTGTAGTAGTAAAAATAACCAATAGGATCTAATCAAATAATCAATGAAAATAGTTTATGAATGGGGGAGGAGTGACGTCATTTTACCGTGTGAACCTATTGCTTAATCTTGACTCAGAACTCTCTGAACGTGTTTGAGAAGAAACTTTCACCTTTTCTACATCTTCATTCACCGAAAACAAACTTAACCCGACACCGTGGGGTGAAAACATGCGTATAATTCGTCTTTTTGCCGCATATTTGGAATATCTTAACAATTAATATGTGAGACTGGCTAACATTAACATCAAAGCAGATTCAGATTTAAAAAGGTAAATCAATTTAAATAATTATCATAATAAATCTTGATATTGTTCTTTTGCACCTATATGAGCCATGGGTGCAGACTTTTATTTAGACCCTTCTCCATTCGTGAATGATTTATTATAGTGTAAAATGTTGAATGATACTTCGAACTTTGACTTCAAATCCACCTGAGAAACCATACGAATAACATACGATAAGACTTTTCATTGATTTTTAATGTATCTACCTAAAACAGAAAAGCAAGTTATTTAAGGGTGACTGTGATTTACAATAGCTCTTTTTTTTAACTAACGGTGGTTTAAAGGAACAATTTACATTTTGTTTCAAAAAGACTAAAAGGTCCTCAATTATCTTTGCGGACACCGAACGCCGTTCATGTTCCATGCGATTATTGCCAAAATTAATTGGCCCAAATAATTACAGACAATCCTCTTTTAAATGTTTGTGCAATGGTGTTCAGGTACAGTTTTAATTAAACCAACCTCACGTTTTAAACTTGAGCAAAAATTATAAACATTGCATTATCATGATTTCACTCACACCCAAGACTTTGACCGAGCTTCTTCTTGACTCTAAGAGACACTGTATAAAGTGTTTATGTCTGTTGCTAAAGAATTGACCAGGTATACATAAAACAAAAATAGTTGCTTTTTTTAGCAAACTTTCTAGTTTGGCTGCAACTCAAGTTAGATATAAGACTGTGGAAAAGGAAAATGAATAAGGCAGATATAAACGTAAACGTCTATTTGAAACAAATCAAAATTAAAAGTCATTAAACACTGAATGTATGTAAAGAAATAAAGACAGAGAGAGAAAGTGAAAAACAAAAGAAGCAACTTTATTATCACAAATAACATCTACGTTAACAATTAAAGATCCTTTTTACCATCTGGTCTTGGCCAAATTTCAAGGCATTAATTTTTCACAGATCATCCTTACCTATTTACATCTGGGTCCAACGCACCATATACATATCGTTTATTTTCTCATATATCATTAAAATAAAAGATTTCCGACAAGATTACATCAACTAAAGCAAATTTATGAAATAAAGCATTCTGATTTAAACTTATGTCTTGAACCATTTAATCATGGATTATATTGTTTTTGTGGCTGTCCGAAATTTATTTTAATTTTGGGATTAGTCACTTTAAACCATTGAGATACAGCTCAAGGAATTTCGACCTTCTCATTTTTTGTCTACAGCATTAATAGGACGGATATGATAAGATATGCGTGTGTTTTTATATTATATCATTATAATTTCTATTGTTATTATCTTATTTCAGCCTAATAAAGACTTAAAAATTCACGCCAATTCTCATCATAGCAGACAATTTAACAACTTTTACAGATAAGGTGTTGAAACTTTATTACAGTCTTAGTAACTTGGCGTAACTTTTTATGTATTTTGCATTACAAACCCTCTTGAACACATCATTGTGAGAAAATCTTAGAACTTTATACTTTAGATTGTTAACAAATACAATGCATCATGTATTGGATTTGCCTAGATTCAGAACGTTTAGAATGTGAATAAAATAAGTTCATCGTAAGATCATTAATTTCAACATCAAAAGTTTTTTCTAACGTAATCTACAGATGGACGTCTAACTTATAACATTTTTTAACAATGGATAGCAGAGGATTAATGTGAAATTATAAAAACTAGGCAGTTTCAAGTTGCAGATCTACTTGTTAAAAAAAACGATATTTTTAGAGAATGTTAGCGATTTAAAGAAGTTTATTGCTGGGCGGTTTGTGTTAATGATTTAAACATGCTTTCGTATTATCATAGACAAATATAATATCATTACCAATTGACAACTACTTTCTTTGTCTGTCTATCATACCACAATTATAATATTATGTTGTAGAAGAACTTGGAATTTTAAATTTTTGTCAAGTCAAGTGTGATATGAAGCAGTGGAAAACCCAATATGTTTTACTAGGACAATACATCTATATGACATATACATTGGCAATTAAAAAGGAAGCGATTCTCTGAATAATGCTAGACTCGAAGTAGTGCTACCAATACTTTGGATTATAGTACGTAAAAGAAATTGTCTGTGTTTTAATGTAAGGAATTTGAATATACGGAAAGCATTATCAGAAGAGAACCGTAAAGAGACATTCTTGTAACTCAGAGAGTAACTTCCAAATTTAACTTTCTACTAGTTTTAACCAAGCAGAGTCAAATCGGATGACATGGAAACTTATTCAATACCAGAATTTAGAATAAAATAAACGACATTGCTTGGTCCGGGCAGATGATGCAAAGAATAATGTCTCGGATTTTGTAACACGTTTCTTTGATTAAATTCTTTGATACGTGAGTTAATGACAATATGCACGTGCATTAATGATTTAGTAGATCACAATGAAAGGTTTTGTCGATAAAATATTAATGACGTTGCCTTTGATGATTTTGATAGATTTACAGTTAATTAGTGCATTAAGATGTCCACCATGTGATAAACTACACTGTTCAAGGTTATCTAAGTCGAGTTGCAAAGGGGGGATAACCACGAGTATATGTGGGTGTTGTGCTGTATGTGCTAAAGTGAAAGGTGAACGATGTGGTGGTGAATATCAGTATTTAGGTAAATGTGATAAAGGACTGTATTGCCAACCATTAACAGACAAATCTAGCATCATAATGTACCATGGTAAAACAGAATTAGTTGGTTCCTGTAACAAACGTAAGTGTGTTTTCTGTGGTTGACTCGCCATCGTGCATGATCTTACGAAATGTTATGCATGTTTAACAGCTGAAATGCCCTGGAGTACCACATGAAACTTACTGAAGCAGCCATGTGACTAATGGTGTTTTATTACGATTAATGAGTATTTGTTCAGTTTTTGTCATTATGAAATTCCCTTCACTTTACCTTAACCTTAACCACTTCAATACTGTCGAAAAGTTATGCGAAACTTGTTAGATTTGGCGAGAGTACTTTATTGAAAACCTGTAATATGTCTGCTACAGGGTATTTCTGGTTTCTGGCACCAGAATAGTCTGGAATGCTGTATTGTTTCTATCAATCATATTTACATTCTAGGCATAGCGTCTTTGCATAACTAGAATAAATGTGTTAATCTCTTTTGGCCATATTGTGAATGAACCGTAAAAGCAAAGTGAAAATGGTTATACGTGGTCAACAGGAATGCTGGTTGGAATTGTCTCCGGTGCATGCGAATCAAACATAATTTAAAAAGGGGAAAGATGTCTCAACCCTGGCACTCAAGTTGTGCTTCTTTTTGCTTGGCATCGATTTTAGTTTTACAAATTTTTAATGCCCATTTGGTTCTCTTTTCATCAAATGTTTTAACTATCATATCTTTTTAAATTTTGGTTTTATTTTTCGAATGAGATTCTAAATCAGGTGTATTTATATATTCCCATCAATATGGATTTCATAATAAAAAATGTACTTGATTTACTCTATTTAGACATATTTGACATGGATGGTTTAATATAAAATTGTTAAATTTAGCAAAAGTAAACAAAAATTCTAATTTATCTACTGAAATAAGAGATTTTCAGGGTTAAGATGATTGACAGATTAAAAGAAAGTAATACAACGATGATAGAACCATACATTATAAATTAATCTGATTAAAAAAATTTTTTTTTTTTTTTTTTTTTTTTTTTGAAAATTGTAATATACAAATTTCAAACATATCTCCATTTATAGCTGTAAATTCGCATGTTTTAAAATCGTTTGAATTTTTTGCCTATCTTAATTAGAAATATTCTAGATCTATAGGAATAACTCTATAAAAATGATAGCAGACGATATAAAGTTAACATAACATAACACCTTTTAACCGCTCTAATTTAAAGCATTTTACTTTCAACCCTTTTCATAAATCTTGTTTATGCATATTATTTTATATATTTATTTACAGATGTGAATGTACACATTATAATTCTGTTTGAATCTTTCTCTTAGTTAATTAGAAGTCGCAAAATAGTCCACATCAATAACTAAGATAGCTTGCCAGGCAAAGTAGCATACACCCACATATCAGCTTTGTTAAATCATTTTCTTTGATAAATAGCATCTTTATATACAAACAAAATAAAAATCCATTGAAAATTGTAGCTTCTATTGCACTCACAATATAATTTTTACGTGATTTTACAAAGTCAATGGCAATAACTAAAATAAAATCAAAATCGTCAAGTTCGAACTTGACTGTCGCCTTATCAATTCCAATGCTCAAACCAAGCTTTATCAAAATCCATTTAAATTTGCACCTTCTTTTGCACCCACAATAAAATTTTGACAATTTTACTAAATCAAGGGCAATAGCTCGCAAGTTCATCGAAAAATCTTATCAATTCCAATGCTCACAAGAAGTTTCATCAATATCAATTGAAAATTGTAGCTTCTAATGGGGTAAAAAAATTTTAGTGTCAAATGAAAATTTTATGTAATTGCCCTTGACTCGGCAAACTTTTCAAACTTTGTTTGCAGACGGTATACAGATGACAGTTTATATTTTGTGTGTGGGTTTAAATCAATAATATCATAAAAGTAAGAATTTTGGCACAGATTGATGGTAGCCCAGATATACTGTAAATTCATCAGGGACGTACTTGTTTCGTTAGCTTTTATTTAAATTTGGCCACTTCAACTTTCAACGAAATTGATCTTATTTGAATAAGACTATTTATAATAGATTATTTACTTGAAATCACAACTTTGATTCTAGTTCCAGGTCCTCAGGCAGACGAAGGAAAATCTTCATTTTGTAGGCCAGAATGTTCTCCAATATTTTGTAAGCGAAATCCTCGAGCAATTTGCTCTGCTGTGTAAGTAAAATTTTAGCTTACATCTTATTATTTTTTGCTACGCCATCATCAATTTATAAATAAAATTTATATGACCATTTATATTGTCGTGTGACCATCACCTTTCTAAACGTGATTGTTTGTAGATTTGATTATATTTTAGTAAGGTGGCAGACTTAAAACAAGAATGTCAAGAGAGATGTCAACATACGTCATGCAACGCATGTAGTTACAGAAAGGAAGCAGATTGTCCAAAATGTCGGAAAAACGACTTCCGGTGTTTGAAGAAATACGGGAAATGTGTTAAACAAGATTTTTGTAATAGAAGAAAATTTCCGTGTAAACGAAAGAGATTAAAGGTAATCCTAATTGTCCACTTTAACTGAAGTCGTGAATTTTGTTTGTTTGTAAGTTGACTAGCTCGCCGCCGTGGCTCTTGGAGTTAGCTGCTTGCTCGCTAACCTGAGGGTTCAGGGTTCAATTCTGGCAAATGTCGAGTTGGACTTTCGATTTTTCAGCCAAGCCTGATTTCCCCTTTTCAGTGGAAAAAGCGGTTAGTCGTTCGGATGGGGCAATAAATCGATGCCCCGTGTGCTACAAGCTGTGCAGATTAAAGAGCTTTCTCAGTTGGAAATGGCAAAAAGAGTAAATTATTGCCACAGTCCTGAAAAAGAGTCTTTCGTTGCACACTGTATGGCGTTGCCCGTCTTCATTAGCTCATAAGGAGCAGAAGGGTAGGAAGTAAGAATTCCTTTTCATTTCATTTTGTAATCTGACTAAATATTCCACTCCATAGTTAAATATTTTGATTTTAAATTTCTTGTATATATTATCTGAGTATCACATTTCACCTTGTCCAAAGAAAACATAATTGTGCGTGGCATAATTTGGTCAGGATGGTGTGATAAAGACATGGTACATTTGATAAAAATGTATTGCCAATATACAAAATCGGGTTTCTTTTTCAGATTGTTGAAGATGGAAAGTTTGTGTGTAAAGTACCAGAGTGTTTAAGATGAGCAATGGGAATAGGAATAATATGATATACATGTAGTGTTTTCTTTTAAAACTATCAAAGAAAGATCTTGTAAAATTGTGTATTCTAAATGAGTCAGATTTGTTATCCTATTGTCTGTTGTAGAAGTGGATACCACATCGTTCCTTTCTGTGCAATTTTGTTTCAGTGAACACAAATGTTTACTACCTCTTACAATGACAACAAATCTTAAACTTGGCCAAAGTGAATCTCTTTCATCACAGTTGGTGTCAAAACTATGATACAGAACCCATCTATAATCTAATAAATCCATAAAACAAAGTAATAAATTTAAATAAGTAATTTTGAAAAAACATTTTTCAATAATTCCTTGAATGGGTATAATATAATCTTGTTATTAAGACATTCTGTTAAGTCATGGTACCTATATGGTAGGTCCATCTGTCGAATATAATATAATTTCATTGAATAAGTTTAGCAAATTACATTTTATGTCCATTTTAAGAGGTAATATACTTAGGTGTGATATTTAAGGCTCCTGATAAATAATACATATCTTTATAACTTGTGTGATTTATCTTCCTGCACAGAAATATACTAACACCCACAAATTAAAACACAAACACATTAAAAATAAACCGATTTAGTGCTATTTATACGGGGGAAACACATCTATCTGAAAACTTTGAGATTGAACCAGAAATATCATTGTTTGTTTTTACACTAAATTCCAGAAATTGATGACACCGAGTTATTATAATGTCTACTTTATTTTAGTATGAAAGGTCAGAACATCTTACTTCCGTACTTTTAAATGGGTATGACTTTTCTTTGTTCTTAGTGAAGAATTTATTAGTATGGAATTATATAAGTGCACATTCTTTTGAAATTTAATTATTTTATTTATTTATTTACGCATCTATATCTAAAAGTGTAGGTTATACATATTTCCAAGCAGATAAAACGAATCATAAATCTGGTTTTGTATACCTTTTACCGTGTACCGGTATATTGATAATTTCCTGATTATATTCACCTGGAAACATATTCTGAAAGGATTAAGAACGAAAACTGTCTAATTATGCACCCCCTCCCCACACTGCTCAGCTCATTCTCTACTCATTTCTAAACAACTAAATACCCAGTTTGAATGCTTTACCTTATGTACATGTACTTATAGAATATCCCAACTTACCTATTTAAAATTTGATCAACACAACTCACAGACTGATTAAAATTTAAATGAGTTCAGATTAGGTCAACTGGACCTTCTAGAGTCTACAAGATAATAGCCTAATGGAAACACATATTTTTCAATGTTTGAGTCGAGTTGTTGGATGCTAAATATCGTAAACAACCCTATCTTCCTGTATTTTCTTGCAGTTTCTCTTTTCCTCTTTGTACACCAATGTGAACATTTAAATTGAATACTGCCCTCGTGTGTCGTTGTCACATGATGTACGTCAGCTCCTAAGGTTAGAAAATTGTGAAAAAAAAAATTTTTCGTTTTGAAAGATAGCAATGTTTCTATCCTAGGCCTATAGTCGCAGTGACCATACGTTTTTTGATTTAAAAAAAAGAACGATAGCTTTGTTTTTTATCTTGAATTTTTAAACCTGCTATAGTAATGAGCACTGTGTTGTAAGTCTATTAGCTACTGATATGAAAAAGTGGAATTTGGTCAAATGAAAGCTGTTGTTAGCTTCAGAGCATTTAAATATTTTAAAATAGGCCACAAATAAACTAAGAAAAGACGTTTGGTTATACATTATCTGGGATATTGTCGTTAAAACTGTATAATGATATTTCGTAGGATTAAATTTTATATAAAGCATGATATAAGTACATTTTTATTTTTCTTAAATTTAAATATGCATAAAAAGTTTTTTTTTGAATATCTTTAAAGGATACTGCGTGAACTACTAGTTCTCAATAATGGTCAATAGGCCTCATCAGTGAACTTACTTGGTGTCATAATGTAAAAGAATCCATTAAAATCTGGAAAAGTCACAAACCTAAAGTCATTTTTTAAAAACGCTATTTGTGAAAAACGCAATTTATTAAGCGTTTTTCCATAATCAAATTAATCACAGTTAATGGATAATTACTTAGTTTTTTGGATATTTACTTATTTTTTATGTTATTTGTGACAGCAGGTATATCTACTGATGAATAAAGCTACTAATGGCCATTTTTACAAAATTTAAAATTTAATGTTCATTTTAATACCTATTATCCCTTTAAGACTATGGAAAAGTAAATTTGATGATTTTATATTTACACAATAAACACACTTCCTTCCAGAAATTTGAACGTGAAAATAACCCACTTTACGCACAGAAAGTTCCCTCATACTTCTGAAAAAATCATATTTATTCAAAATAATTTTTTGAACCTCACAGAAACCCAATACTCTCAGTAGTTCTTCAGTGTTGATATTGAATTTTATACAGTACACAATGTTTGCCAAAATGTGATTCTGTAATCACTGTGATTGGACAAATAAAATTTTTATACAAATGCAAATTATAAGGAATATCTGTCATAAAAGTAAGCCTATCCTAAAACCAAGAAAATTATGGACAGTCATTGAACAACGTTTACCCATAATAGGAAAGACGTGATGGCGTTTGTTAATATTCTCATATGCCGGTTAAGGCCTATCGATGAAAGATTGTACCACAAATAACAAAAATTCTGAGTTCTGATTGGTCGAAATACATGGGGTTTAATAGCAATTTGACATCATGTCTTTGCAATTTGGCGTATTAATTTCAGCGAACTAGTTACAAATCTTGTTAATGTTAATGATAAAAAGCACCTAACGTCATAAAAACCGAATAGCCCATGTTTAAATTATCCATAAAAAAGAGTCCGGGAACAAAATCATCACAATTTGTGGTACAATTCCGATAAACGACTTTCTGTTTTAGATTTAGAGGGGGTTTATTCGATATTTGACCATGCTTGAATATACCATTAGAGACCCTCGACCGCAAGCGGTCTCGGGATCTAATGATTCAAGCATGGTTAAATATCGAATAAACCCCCTCTAAATCTAAAACAGAAAGTGTTTATCTTCTAATTAGATCCCCTATACGGAAAATTGCTTTGAGCGTTTTTTCCCCGAGAATCGCTGTTTCCTTAATTGTGTAACTTGAACACAAACTAAGTACGAATATAATATAAGCTTAACAATTTATTATTGTCGAATCTATCCCTTTAATAAAGATAAACAGTCTGTTTTTACAAATAAGATATTTCTCATAAACTAAAGTTAAAGTCACACTCCCTATCTGTATTTCTCAAGTAGTTTATACACAATCTACTTGATATCATCTAAACAAAATACTCTCACTTTAAATTTAGTAGTTAATCTGATTTCTAGTAATTCGTTTTTATCGCTAGAATTTCAAGCTTTGATTTATGCTTAGTTTATATTAAAGAAAACAGAAATATAGATGTATAAACTTTACATAAACAAACGGGTATGGAAGACCTAAGGCGAGAGGCACTAAATACGATAACCTTTAATTATGTTCTAAGAAACCCAATCTAATAAAAAAAAAGATTACAATTATATGTCTCTCTCTAGCGCATGCGTCTGTACTGACTTTTCAAATGTGTCTAGAATAGAATACATCAAATTAGTTCAAACTTCCCATTCAAATTTATCGTTAGTTGAAGCTCTTTTCCAAATGGAAGGCGGGGTTGCTTTTAAATAAATGTTATTCATTGCTTATTTCTTAATTCTAAATTCTTATCTCTTAATTTGTACGTTAAATTCAACATTTGACGTCGAAAAAAGATATTTGTATACAAAATAATTTTTATTAAAGTTGGTTTCCCTTATTTTCATATATATACATATCTATAACATAATATAATTTCTTATATCAATAGAAAGTAGAGGTGTTCTAAGGACTGGGAAAAATATCAGATGGTCCCACAAGTCCTTAATTAACTCGTAATTAGGCTATTTATGATGGGATTTCCCTCGGTAGGGTACTACCATAGGTATGTACGTCAAGTCTCAAATGTCGTTCAAATGTCGTTGATCTTTTTTTCGATCATTCAGTCTCTTCATTCGGTACATAACCGGACGCTGTGGTTGTTAAGTATACACGCATGCATAACAACAATGGCATTTTGGTATTCCGTTTATTATCTCTAGCAAAAGGCACTAAAACGTTTAAATATCACTTTGTAAAAAAAATTGTGAATTAATTTATATTAGTTTAAACTCACTAATAATAAAATACAAAATCAATTCTTATATAGGCCTACGCCTTCATTCATATGACATCATTTGGTCACGTGAACAAACACGGAGTCTAAATTTGGTGTCTTCCCATTTCGCCGACTCAGCATATTTTACTATTTTTAAAGCGGCAACCTTTGATATGGATTAAAGGGATTAACTGTGTTAAAGAGGAAGGGAGCATTTTTAATTCTGAATTCACATGTCAATTAATTTACAAATGAATATTATTAAAAAAAAATCAGCAAATTTGTAAGACGATGTTTTGGTCTACCATTATTGCCTGTAAGTGACTTTGACGACGCATGGAAAGAAGTGATGGCTGATTTACCTGATGACCCGAAATGTGTTCAACTAGCGGACTATATGGTTAACCAGTAGCTGGATGGCCAAGTCCTTCCGAGACAATGGAATCATAATGTGACATCCAAACATATTTCAATTTATTTCCTTCCTGCGAAAAGAACAGAATACAATAGAAAATTTGCTTTTACAATATGCCAATGGAAAGAAACAACCACCAAAGAGGAAGAAGTATACCGATATTTCAAGAAAGATTAGAGACTGTCAATATAATTATTCGCAAGATGTGTCTAATATTTTAGAATTTTTAGACCGTGTTGGTTATTTATAAAAATAAATAATTGAATTTTATTTTGTTCATTTATTAATGACTGATCCCCAATACCCTTCAGATTAGGCTTAATCCGGTGGATTACCGTATCTCCTATTGTTGAAAGTCAGTGAACCACTAATCGCCGACTAGGCGTTTTTATTTAAGCAACTCGTATCGACATGGAGAGATTTGTTCGTTTATTTAATAGGTTTTACCCCAAAATATCTGCCGAGTCGGCGAAATGGGAATAAACCCTAAACTTAATGTTTCGTAGGAGATCAGAGTCAATTGGATTCCACAAGCATTTCCAAGTCCACATAGGCCTTTTGAACTTGACTATACATGGATTATTCATTAGAAACCCCAATTAATCAATTAGAAAGCTTAATTTGGCTCTAATTAATGAGGAGAGCCAACTTTAAAAACGGGAATTCTTCGCTAAACATTCGATTATCTAATTATTGAATTGAATAATTAATAGAATTCTTGCCAAAAATATCGTTAAATAAAAATCTACAAATACATAGGTCTAGATATCTAGCTAAACATATCTTCAAATGAAAATTGTCAAACACAAAACTCAACCAACAAATGTTCAATAACAAATCTCGCTGAACAAATCTTGCGAAACAATAATTCGAAAATTGAATGTTAAGCAAAGAATTCCCGTTTTTAATACAAATTATGATTTTTGTATGCAAATGTCAATTTTCGACGACAAATGTTGAATTTAACAACAACAAAAAATCCTAACGCGTCATGACTTCATGACGTTGGATTACGTCGTTACTACGGATGACGTTTAACCGGAAGAAGCATGGATTGGAACCCGGATGCTTCATGTAAATAAAAATGGGAAAATGCAAAGTTTGGTTTCTTTCATTACTACAACTCTTAGCTGCCTTCAGGTATAAAACTTTTGACTACTTCCCTTGTAGTTTTAATCGACGACTCTTGAAAAATCTCACCACTAGACTAGACTCAATCAAGGCTCAAACTGCTTTCTCCAACCTTATAAAGCTAGACCTAATCCGTAATCACTTTTCTTCTAGCTAGGCCTACCGGTACCAAACTAACTTACTCCTACTAAGGAGCTAGCTAAGGATCTAGCTGGGACTAGGAGTTAGAAGTTTAGACTAGATCTAATACTATACACGTTAGTCGTTAGTAGCCTAGCAGGCCGCCAACTTATCCAATGCTTAGGAATATCGCTCGGCTTCTAACTGTAAACCATAGAAAATTACTATAGACAGCCATATTATTGTATGTCTAGCATAACTTCATCTTAATGAAAAGGCATCGTCATGTCATAGATTGATGTTTTTCAAATCCTGGTCCAGGGGTAGGCCTACTGGCCAGTCTTGACCTAATATTAATAAGTCTGTGGACACGAATATTTTTTTATGTTAGTTGGCTAATTAGTTAGCGCAATGCCCCACTTACAATGAAATGTAGAGCATCGAAGCTGAAAAATAAATACCAGTAGATTAAATCATATATCTTCAACTTTCAGTGTTTCAGCGGAATACGATCCAGAATGTGAAGAAGTCCAAGAATTTAAGGACCATTATTTTGGCAATTTAAAAAATTTACACAATAATAATCGCCAATTATCATTCAATATTCAATTCAAAGATCCTAGCTACGTTAAAAGTTGGACTGTGAAAGGTAGAGATGGTCCTAATGATGGACCAATTCAAAATCGAAGTGGGCTGATATTAAAATACACCGCGGAGTATTTGAATAAAGAAGAAAACTGGGTTCAAGTAGGACCAAGTGAAAATAGCCATGTGAGTCTAAAAGATGAAATAGATGGGATTCTCTACAGATTTTCGACACAATTTCTGTTCTTATATTGTAAGCTCCTGTGCACACTTGCGGATATTAACCTCTTCCTTTTTTTATAATGAGGGTTCGACCGAAGATTTTTTCCGCAAGATTAAATTTTGACACTGACTGTTCAAAACGCAGAATAATGATGGTCATTCTACTTCTTGCTTGGTAAAAAAATGATAATTGGTTTTGAGGTAAGATCTCTAAATCTGTGTTATAGAATTCCCATCAATATCTTTTTTATCCTTTTCAGGAATTTTTGAATGATGGTAATTTGGCTAAACCAGATTTTGAAACTAAAGTATCATTTGAAGAACCAATCGAGACTAAAGTGTTAAGGTTCTTCCCCCAGTTATGGGATGGTGCCCCATATATGGCAGTAACTGTGGTATATTGTATAGATAACAACGATGATTCAAAATGGAAAGATATGCAGATCAGTACAGACCAGAATAAGAACAAAGCCGAGGACGCTGAGGTGGGTAATGAAGACACTAAGGAGGACCCATCGATTAAGGATAAAGAAGAAAATCTAGAAAATAATGATGCTAAAGAAAATGTGGATGTAACAGATGTGAATGCAGCAAATGCTGAAGAACATGGCGTAGAAGACGAGGAAGATGATGTTGCTGATGAAGATGAAGATGATTATGAAGAAGATGATTATGAAGAAGATGATTATGAAGAAGATGAAGATGAAGATGAAGATGAAGATGATTATGATTATGATGATGATGATGATGATGATGATGATGATGGTGATGATGATGACGACGATGATGACGATGACGATGATGACGACGATGATGATGATGATTATGAAGATGATGATGATGATGATGATGGTGATGCTGATGATGATATTTTGGAAGAAGGTAAGTAAAATCGTGCGACTGGTGTTAATTTGAACTGAAAAGTTAGACTTTCAACTGAAAATATTAATTCGATTTCGCTAACTTAATTTTTCAGACAATCTAAAATGTCAGACGAGCGTTGTGTGGAGATATGATGGAGAGACAGAAATTACGGATAGATTCAGTTCCTCTTCTGGTAGTTTGACAGCTTACAAACTTGCCCTATCAAATCTAGAAGACCCTTTTCTCTTTCCTGCTCATGGTAAACGCGAATATGCTCAGGTATGTTTTTATTCCTGTTTATCTTATATTCACACATAGAGTTGGTACTCCAAAGACCGATCAATTTACAATGACTCTTTGCCATTCTGACCTGTACAGACCGCAGCATAATAGACAACAGTATGTTTACTAACAACAAATCATCTGCTAACAATATTGGCAAATTAAATGTAAAATGTTAATAGTGTTTGACATGTAGTCCCCAGTATCTCATTTTAAAAAGACTAAGCTTACTTCATGAAGTGAAATGAGGTTTCATTATCGGTTGTCTTTTAGTTACTCCCTCTGTCTTCTTTTTGTTTTTGCAGTCAGTTGAATTAACACACATTAGTTTGGTATTTGTAGGTCAAGTTTGCCGCACCTTCACGTGTGATGATGCTCAGAACAGTTGGTAAAAGTGACTCTGGAGATTGGGGACTTGTCACACGATTTTCTCTATTTTATCGTAATAATATTGATAATAAGTGGAGGTATTATACTGATGCAGATGGGAACCGACGGGTAAGTTGGTCTACTTTACTACACCAAGATTAAAGTGTCATTTTCCACAGCTTGGTTCTGAGATGTAATTCTTCAGATGGAAGCTACGAACAAACCAAAATAATCAGAACTTAGATATATCCTAATTTTCCTGGAAAAGAAGACTGTCTGACATAACTTAATTTACTCACGTCTACAGTAACATAACAACTTATCTTATTTTTTCATAGTTGTTCGATACAAAAGTACAAGAAAAAATATCTTCAATTGTACCAGAGGAGTTCAGACTACCAAACCCAATAGTTGCCAAAATAATTCGTCTGTATCCACATAAATGGTCTGGTAAACCTTATATGTCACTCGATGTGAAGGCGTGTTATCTGAGTGACCCTTATCCAAGTAAGTGAAAGTTTAACACTATGAGGAGTGGAAGTTGAATTTTGGGTTTTCATTGGATAATTACAATACAGTTGTCCAAGGGTGAGCATCTATTACTTGGTGATTGCATGTGATTGACATTGATTTTTTTTTATGTATAGCAGTTTGTTATGACTAATAGTTTTCCATCCGTCAGTCAGTTCATTTGTAAAATAGACATTTGACTAAATTTGTTACGTGTATCGGGGACATCGATAGGGTTAATTTGCACAATTCCAATTTTCAGTCAAAAATTTCCATTAAAATTAGTGTTTGATGACGCCATTAATCAAGTTTGCTTATATCACATCACATCAAGACTTTGCACAAAGTGGTACAAAAGAACAAATTTCTCAGTTTTATTTGAAATGCAGAGGTCTAGAAGAAAAAAAGAATGATGCAAATTTGTCATAACAGTGTAACACTTTGAAAATTTAACAAAACCAGGTCATTTGGTATTGAAATTTCACCATACGTTTTGTTTTAAGGTACCGGTATCTGTTGGGATGACCAAAAATTGAGTTAAACTTTGGAGAAAATCGGCATAGACTATTATCAAAATTAACAATATACACTATAACATTTTTTTTCCAAATTATGAACTTTGAGAGGCACCATTCAAATATGGACTGAGATGACTTTATGTTGTGCTGCTTGAGAAGTCTCTGGTGACTGGTGTTAGTGTAGGGTTGGGCGTTGTCCTGATGGGTCCACGAGAAGGACGATACAAAGAGGAGCTGATGACATTTAGGAGGCGTCGCCAATTGTCTGTCGAGCTATTTCACTGTTTCTCTCTCATTTTCTGATTTCTTGGAATGGCTGATAAATCGAAAAGGCGAATGTAAGTCTGGCGATTCTCTTTCAATCTAATCGCTGAATTCCGTGATAAAGGAAAGTGGCTTTGGCTGTTAAGTTTGAAGACGGAGGTAGCGATGCCTTAACCGTAAGAACGATGTGGTTTTATAGGATACCAAATTGAAGGATGAGTTTATGCTTTTCCCAGAAATGATCAACTCATTGTTTTTTTGTTTTTGTTTTTTTTTGCAGAATTCAAGGACTGTTCTGACAGCCTATTATCTCAAGATGATTCACTTCTGGCGATTAAATTTGACAATCTAGAACGTATGGGCGAATTAAACAATTATCAAAAGTCAAGGACACTCGACTTAGAGGGTATCGAAAATGAATCGTTGGTTACTGGTGTGAAGGTGCGCTTGGTGACTGATGGCTCGTCTGCTGATTTTGTCAAGAGTTTTGCCATGCAGTATTTAACTGAAGATAACGAATGGAAGAATGTTGTGGATGATGATGGGATTGTTAAGGTGAGTAGGCTAATCGTTAAAGTGTCTTTACGTATCAAAAGGATAATCATTCGGATAACCCAATTGTTTAATGCATCATAAATAACCTTGAACTATTTGGTTCAGTTCTGTATAGTTGAAAGAGGTTATTCATGCTCAAAAGTAATTTATCTAAACTTTCAGTCTAATTAAAATATAGACCTAACTTTCGTTCGTATCTTATTAGTTTCGTTTCGTATTTTTTTTATAAGATATTGGCTTTGTACGTAACCACTTACTATTGGCTTTGTACGTAACCACTTACTGAAGTGGTTCGTACAAAGCCAATAGCTAATGAAAAACATTCGAAACGAAACTAATAATATACGAACGAAAATTAGGTCTATATTTAATAATTAGACTGTCTAATCTTTATGAGTATAAAAACGATGATGTACAATCGTGCGAAACTATAAAGGGAGAAAACTCTTATAAAACTGGGGTTTCTAGTCAACAATATGACCTTATGAAACTTCTATGACAGTAGTTTGTCACGTCAAGCCTGCCCCTCATTGTAGAATACTAGTATCCGTCAATGACATTCTTAATTTTTTTTTCGCAGATATTTAATTCTTACTCTGAAGAATCTGAACAAGCAGCTATACTGAAATTTTCCGACCCTGTAAAGACAGGATTCCTAAAAATTTTCCCTGAATCATGGACTGGCTTGAAACCTGTTCTGTTTATTGATGTTTTGGGCTGTACAGACTTTTAGTTACAACAATTATCTGCGATAAATAAAACTACAGTAAATATTTCGTATCATATTTGTTTATTTTATATCTCTTTCTACTATTACTGTTCATTCTTTAAAGTTGAGTGTTTGGGGGTGCGCACTGTGCAATTAAATCATACGGTATGTCAATTTGTAAATCACTGCTCAAATAAAAATAAATGTTTCATATGTGACAGTCTATGCAGGGTTTTTCACTCGACAATAGAATTAATTGTTTCTTTTGAGAAAGCAATTAGATTATTGCCTACATGGTATTCAAGAGTTGATAAACCCAGAAAGTAAGTCTACATGTATTTAGATACCGCAGATTTCGGTTACACGCCTTTGGACGTTTTCAATACCCATCACTTCCTACTTCAGTGATGAACGTTTCTTTATCTAGATTGGTAAATGTCCTTTTTAATACGCCCATAAATAAACGCGCATTTTCTGGAAACATCCATGGGTGAAATAAAAGCTTGGGTGGTTTGGTATGTTCCCCTGAAGAGTCACATAGTCGAAAAGACAGCCATTCATGCCAACTGTTTCATGTGTTCCATGCCAAAGTGTCCTAGGTGCAGAAAATCCAAGATACCGGACTGTTGGGTCTGGAATCACAACTCTTCATCAGTGGACAGGACGTGGATGTCAATCCCGTTGCCAAGGGCAGAATAAGGCTCGTTGGATGCATAACTGTTGCACCTTCAATCTTGGCCGAACAAGAAAGTTCGCAGCACGGGCATGTTGTGCTTGTCAACTAACTGACTCCAAGTTTTGTCCGCTGTTTCCAGACCGTCAGAAAAT
Source organism: Nipponacmea schrenckii (assembly GCA_030562195.1). Lineage (NCBI taxonomy): Eukaryota > Metazoa > Mollusca > Gastropoda > Lottiidae > Nipponacmea > Nipponacmea schrenckii. The sequence continues at coordinate 35,199,401 of CM060200.1, read as the reverse complement.
AAAATTTCCCGCAGTTGCAATCTTCAGTTCCTTGGTGTACTTCGTAATTCTCTTCACAAACATTTTCGAACGCCTTTCGCGCCTCTGATGCTGTTTTTTTTTTCTAGGGGCAGGCAGTGCAGCTAGTTAATTTCATAGGGAGGCTTAATTTACTCCGCAGCTGTCACGTGAACTAATTTATAAAAAAAAAAAAGTCGTATTTGGGTATGTCTGCACTTTAAAAAAAATATAATACCACATATTTCCACCCAAAAGTCTGGTTCAGGGCTTTGGATGATGGTATGTCATTGACCAGGGGCGCAGATCCAGCGGGGGGGGGGGGCATGATATCATATCGCCTTTCTAGTTTCCCACTGGAAGTGGTTTTATATCTGTCCTTGTCTGGAATGGATTATATCTTTATAGTAAAATCTTCCACAATTGATAAGAGCTGGATTCTTAGTCGATTTTGAAGACACGAATGAGATTTTACATTCAGATCTTCATTGTCCTATATGTTGTCACAAGAACAAACTTGAGGTAAAGAAAAAAAATCAAGAATATTTTGTCAAGAGTAAAAGATAAATAAAATAATAAATAGCAATGGCCATCCTAATACTGTCACATTTATAGTAGCAGGCAATTTGTCGGGGAGGTTGACAACATTTTAAATAGGGTTAATCCTATTGTGATAACGATTTCCGATCTGTTCGATTTCCATTAATGTTGTGTTGGGAAAGGTTTTTTAAAGGGTTTGTCCTATTGTTATTACGATTTCCGATCTGTTCGATTTTCATTAATGTTGTGCGGGGAAAGATTTTTAAAAGGGTGTGTCCTATTGTTATTACGATTTCTGATCTGTTCGATTTTCATTAATGTTGTGTGGGGAAAGATTTTTAAAAGGGTTTATCCTATTGTTATTACGATTTTCGATCTGTTCGATTTTCATTAATGTTGTGTGGGGAAAGATTTTATAAAGGGTTTATCCGATTGTTATTACGATTTTCGATCTGTTCGATTTTCATTATTGTTGTGGGGAAAGTTTTTAAAAGGGTTTATCCTATTGTTATTACGATTTTCGATCTGTTCGATTTTCATTATTAATGTTTTTTGGGGGAAAGTTTTTAAAAGGGTTTATCCTATTGTTATTACGATTTTCGATCTGTTCGATTTTCATTATTAATGTTGTGTGGGGAAAGATTTTTAAAAGGGTTTATCCTATTGTTATTAGGATTTTTGATTTGTTCGATTTTCATTAATGTTGTGTGGGGAAAGATTTTTAAAAGGGTTAATCCTATTGTCATCACGATTTTCGATTTGTTCGATTTTCATTAATGTTGTGTGGGGAAAGATTTTTAAAAGGGTTTATCTTATAGTTATTACGATTTTCGATCTGTTCGATTTTCACTAATGTTGTGTGGGGAAAGGTTTTAAAAGGGTTTATTCTATTGTTATTACGATTTTCGATTTTCATTAATGTTGTGTGGGGAAAGATTTATAAAAGGGTTTATCCTATTGTTATTACGATTTTCGATCTGTTCGATTTTCATTAATGTTGTGTGGGGAAAATTTTTAAAAGGGTTTATCCTATTGTTATTACGATTTTCGATTGGTTCAATTTTCATTAATGTTGTGTGGGGAAAGATTTTTAAAAGGGTTTATCCTATTGTTATTACGATTTTCGATCTGTTCTATTTTCATTAATGTTGTGTGGGGACAGATTTTTAAAAGGGTTTATCCTATTGTTATTACGATTTTCGATCTGTTCTATTTTCATTAATGTTATGCGGGGAAAGATTTTTAAAAAGGTTTATCCGATTGTTATCACGATTTTCGATTTGTTCGATTTTCATTAATGTTGTGTGGGGAAATTTTTTAAAAGGGTTTATCCTATTGTTATTACTATTTTCGATCCGCTAGATTTTAATTAATGTTGTGTAGGGAAAGTTTTTAAAAGGGTTTATCTTATTGTTATTACGTTTTTTGATCTGTTCGATTTTCATTAATGTTGTGTGGGGAAAGATTTTTAAAAAGGTTTATCCGATTGTTATCACGATTTTTCGATTTGTTCGATTTTCATTAAGGCCACAAAAAAAGTGTCTTGGTTCTCAGGCACCGCCGCACCGGCAAAAACCTCCCGCTTCAAACCATTTTATTTGTTAAAAAAAATAAAAATAAAAATACGTCGCCCGCCCGCATCATCTTTGTAATCAATAAAAAAAACTGCTTATTCATGAACTGGGACACATCTTGCCAATTTCGGTTCGGTATGATAGTATGAGAAGCTATATTTTTTAATTTCTCGTCTTTATTTTTGTCTTCTTTTACGAACTTCATATTTCCGGCAATACGCCATCTTTGTGTATTTCCGGTGACTGCTTTACACTACTAGCCTCGATTATCCAGGTCCGTTGCTACTTTTTAACGGGGATTTACGCTATTTGGGAAATAATCGTAATTTAGTCGGAGTGATTTCCAGATGTACTTTATTTTAATTTTAACATAAATTATTTTGAGTGCCGATTTCGGCATGACTAAATATTTAGTTGGACGATCTGGTTCATTGAGAAGTATTTTGTACGACCTGACGAGGTGGTGTGGTTATTTCCCTTATTATAAGGATTCAAGGTCGTTCGCCACAAGTGTGAAAAAATTTCTAGACGATTTGAGATGATTTGAGATTTTCTGAATAATTCATGACAGCGTTGACATCGGTTTTGACAGAAAAGGGGGTTGCTACATGACCCTGGAAAATTCTTCCAGCGGAAAAAACTTCTAAAGTAAATGTATTATTGAAAGAAACCACCGGAATCCGTGTGGAAAGTAGCTGAGCTCGGCGTCGTGCCCAACCCAAGTCCAAGATCATTGTGGAAGACGGTGACCCGATTAATACGGTTACGAAGTGAAGATGTTTACCAGCGAGACAAAGACTGTCCCTACCATCCATCCATTTTGAGGCTTAGTTTTATAAAAAAAAAAAAATAAAAGCCACCCGCCCGCTTTCAATAATGTCTAAATATTATGCTTTTTATTTTGATTAAGGGGAGGTAATTTGGAGAAATAAAAAAAAAAAAAATAAAACCCCCGCCCGCACCATTTTTTCCCCATGTAATTGCCTGAAAACCAAGATTTTTTTTTCATGGCCTAATGTTGTGTGGGGAAAGTTTTTATCCTATTGTTATTACAATTTTCAATCTGTTCGATTTTCATTAATCTGTGAATGTGCGGCCAGCTTGACAGGTCGAATCGACGGCTACGCGAATAGGCAGCCAAATTGACTTCAGGAATGTTGTGTGGGGAAAGTTTTCAAAAGGGTTTATCTTATTGTTATTACGATTTTCGATTGGTTCAATTTCAATTGGGTGTGTAAAAACATTATACAATAACAATTTAATAAACAAATTAAGATTATTATCAAAGCAAAATGACCATTACTTTTAGTAACACAAAATAATTTAAAGGTTTTTAACCCAAACATTCCTCCCGATACAGCTGATTTAATTGGTATTGTTACTCACTAAAACACACCTAATAATGGTTAATTTCATGAATTAAACTAGTCCTGTACCGTGTCAGCATACAATTAATAACATATAGATAAATCATACAAAACAAAGCTCTTACATGGAAATAACAAACACAAATGTTACAGTACTTCACAATCATTTTGAAATACTACCTAAATTTAAAAACAGTCATATTTCTAAAATAGGCTATAATATCTAATAAATTAACTTTGTGTGTGTTATTTCCAAATAAGAACCATACATATTTTCATATGTACTTTTATATATAATTTCAGATTTCATCCATGACCTAAATATAAATATGTAACCATTTATATTGTAAAATAGATATAAGGAAATATTTGATAAAGCTTAATAAAATAAATTTGAAGACTAGTATATACACTAATTAAGGAATTCTGTCATAATGCATAATCAAGATAGCAATTTGTATAGTTAAATAGTAGGGAAGCAATTAAAATAGACATATTCAGCCTTATTTCTAAATTGATTAGTATTAATATACAGGTCTGGCTTGTATAGTTTCCAATACCATTTTCTACCTTAAACTGGACTGCTTGTATGTACCTTATGTGAAAAATATCATTACTTGGCTACTTGGATAATTCCAAGAATTTACAAATATTAACACCAGTTTGATTTTAGGAAAATTAATCCTGTTTTCCTTCTGTGCATGTAAAGCTCTCAATGGAGCTTTTTTTTGAAGTCATGATTTACAATTTTAAAAAAAGAACATGATAAATATTTTCTATTCAATTTAGATGGTTGGGAACCATCTTTCAACCATCTTTTTAAATTCATGAATTTATGGGCTTTGAAAAAATCTCCTAAATTTTCAAGGCAAATCTCCCGATCTTTTTCTTTCCTGTACACATAAATGACGTGAGCATTGAACAGGTGTCCAGCAGATTTAAACCTAGCATGTTTTCAATCCCTAGATGTGAATCAAAACTAACTATAGGTATTGTAAGAATATTAGATCAAGACTAAACCCACCAAAATATCACTAATAATATTAGCATGATGATCTATTTTATATATCATTCATCTATGTAATAACTGTAGGTTTCTGTCGTCCTGTAAGTTCTCGCAGTTGTGAAATCTGTAAGGCTATTTCTATCAAAGGCCTCAACACAACCTGAAATTAAGATTTATTTTAAGCTATCATTTAAAGGATTGTTCTCTGATTTGGTAAAATCAAACACATCAAGATCAGATGTAGATCAGATCAAGAAAAAATCCTAAAAAGATTTTAAGTCCATCATTTAATCAAATGTCAACTCATCTTGACTTTCACCTATGAAGATGGAAAACTACTTTAATATATATGTAGGAATGTACCTGTGCATCAAGTTGGTGTTGGGCTGTGTCTGCTTCATAACCTTCTATATATAGACGTATAGTAGCACCACTACTTCCAGTTCCACTCAGTCGGAAAATAATCCGTGAATCATCAGTAAATATAATTCTAACTCCCTAAAAAATATGCCATTTACCATTACTCAAGTTATTGTACTTGTTTTTGAAAAAAAAACTTTCAATATTTAGCTCTGAAACACTCAAGAAGGCAAAATTCCTGCTGGATTTTGACAAATCTTGGATAAACATGGCTATGAAACAGCCTACTTTCTACTTGAATGGACTTGATAAGCTAGTCCAATACGTCTCAGAATGCACCAATTGTTCGTGTCACATTACCATGTCGCAGGGAATGGACGCCACGTGATTGGTTAAAACTGAGTTAGGTCAAAGGTCGTTCAAACAGTTCACATTGAAGGGCAGTGTTAGACCTAACTGTAGTGGTTACGAACAAAGCCAATAGAGCATACGAAACGAAACTAATACGAACCAAAGTTAGGTCTATATTTTAATTAGACTGAAGATTGAATATGTCACTGTTCTTACAAATATTCTTAATTGAAATTTAAGCAGCAAGTGTGCGTATATTACCTTGTCTACTAACCTATGTTTGATTTAAAAGCCAGAAAAGGACTCTAACTCTCAAATAACTTAAATCAAAATCAAAGTCAATCAAATTTTAGTAATTCAAACTAAAATAAAATTAAATTTGTTATGGTGTCTTTACAAATAAGACCAACCTGATTTTTACTGAGACTATTATCAATGGGATCAGTATAACAAAAGTTGTCTGCCTCAGCTACAGTATAAGATTTTCCATCATGACTGAATTCTTTGTTAATAATAGTTGGTGAACTGATCATGTTATTTAAATTCTCCATCAACGTATTGGCTGGACCTGATTCACAATTCTCATAATCATATCTAAAATGTAGAAAAAATTCAGATAGTGGTAAGCACTGGTTGTGAATATTTCTTCTTTCAGGAGGACTTCTAAGCATTTGCTGATTTAAAGTACATTTATCAATAAGCAAGGCTCCTAAATATAACATTTGATATGAAAAAAGATAAACAAAATATTTGAGAATCGAGTAAACTTTTAAATATAACGCCACTATGAATAGAATAGAATAGTTTGGTAAAGTTAACAAATTTTTGTTGACAATTATTCAGAACACCAACCTGGTAAAGAAATTTCTGCCATATTGAGTCCAGTGATCTGTAATTAATTCTTTCACTGATTTCTTAGTATGAGCTAATATCTGTAACCATGCCAACACAGCCCATAGACCATCCTTTTCTCTGAAAATTTATACAATATTGTACTAAGTATTGAACTAATGGATTTACAACTCACATCCACAACATATTTTTGTCAAATGTCTTAGGTTTGGAATAACACAAATTAACCAATTACAATTATAAAAGAGAATTGAGTGTATTAGAATCAGAATTATCTCCTGATGGCTCTAAAGCTATCGATTTTATTTACATCACAATGTTAAAATCATGTGACTAACCAGTGATGAAACGGAAGGAAGAGATTCTAGGTTTATTCAAAACTGAGGGTTATTCATCAAAATGGACAATTGAATTTCTTAATGTCCATAATATAACAAAATGTCTGTTCACAACCCAATATATCTTCTAAACCTCATAATATTGTCCTTACCTGATATGATCAGATCCAGTACCAAAACTTTCTTCACCACAAAGAGACAATCTACCAGCATCCATTAAATTCCCAAAAAATTTCCAGCCCGTTGGTACTTCAAACATTTCCTTACCTTTTACTTTAGCTACTCTTTATGGAAAGAAAGAATACATGGTCAACTGATTAGTCTATTACATTATTACAGTTAATGAAATATTAAAGTAAGCGTAGACTCTACACTTTAGAGTTTGTAACTAGTGAAAAAAGGCAGCAAAGAAGCAGAAAAAAAAATTCTTCCTCAGTCCTATCCCATACCTGAATACAGAAATAATTGAAAACCTGTTTACAGAGTAAAGTGAAAACCTGTTTACAGAGTCGATTGAAAACCTGTTTACAGAGTCAATTGAAAACCCGTTAAGAGAATCCTTTAACAAGAGTCCCTAAGACTTGAATTTGGATCTTTGTAATCTCTTATAGTCAATCAAACTGATATCAGGTATCCTGAACAATTAAAGAGCTCTGTCTAGCATTATATCTTTCCACAAATTAAAATCTATATGATGGTGGACACATATTATAGAATGAAAGAGAATCATTACCTGTCCACAGCACCAGCAGTAGGCATACTCCTTGCATAACCTTTGACCCCAGTTTTTTGGAAGTATGGTATACACTCTAGATTATTGGCTAATACTGCCAGCGAATCAGATGGTGTAACAAAGAAGGCATTCTCTCCTAATATCATGTTCCTATCCTATAAAAAAAACGCAACAGAATAGACAAAGGAGTTTACTTCAAAAGCACTATTATAAATTTTGTGTATTGTATTCTTTAAGATAAAGTAAAGGTGTGTCTAAATAACACATTAACTTTTTATCTTGGCTTCAGGCAGATGTTCACATATTCTGAACACAAATTTCTCAGAGCTTACCCCATCACCATCAAAAGCAGCACCAAAGGCATGTTGACCTTTTTTTAACTCATTGACAAGGTCAGCTGCATAAGTCAAATTAGGGTCAGGATGGTGACCTCCAAAATCTTCTAAAGGAACACAGTTTACTGTACTAGATTCAGGTGCACCTAACTCTCCACAGACTATTTTCTTCACATAAGGTCCCATAACTGGAATTTTAAAATTTCAGGAATATAGTCTTGTCTTGTCCCATTCTAGTGGAAAGGATATAAAATAATGACTAGTAATAAACAAGACCTTTACTATATCCCATATAGCGGCATCTGTGTGATACATGTATCACTAAATTAATTAATAAAAAATTGAGATTGAAATGTTGCCATTGAGCAAGCTATTTATTGGCAGAATAAGATCACAGCTCATTGCAGCCTTTGAAAATATGCACATGATGGACTGCTTTGTCTGCTTATTTGATAAAATAAATATCAAGAGTAACAAAAATACACCTGACAATGAGAAAACTAATAAATCATTACCTCCATGCATTGAATTCAGAAGAATATTTAATGGTGGCTGTCCATTACTTCCACAGATTAAATTTTTTATCGAATTAAAATCAAATATTTCTTTCATATATTGACAATAGTCATCAACCGAATCTATAATTTCTACTGTAAATTGTCTCCCTTCTATATCATAGTTAGTTGTTCCTTTCTTTGAAAGATTGATCTCAAGGTTTCGGCATATCTTATAATCAGAAATTGATTTTGTTGCTTCAAATATTCCATTGGTTACAGCTTCTGGGGCTGGACCTATAGCATAAAAATGTGAACAAATAAATAGAAAGTGAATTTGATATGAACAGTATTTTCTAAAATTTTTTTGAAGTAATCAACATATTAAGACGTTACAAACGTTATTTCTCTGGTCTGTGTTTTATTTCATTTAAGACCAATATAAGTCTCCCTTTCAAGACAGGGAAAGAATAAGTACATTCATTGGCTTTTCCGATTGATAATCTAATGTTTTATCCCTGAAAGAAGAAAACTAATAATGAAAATAATAAATACCTCCATTGGCGGTGTTGAATTTAATACCAAAGTCTCCATTTGGTCCACCAGGATTGTGGGAAGCTGTGAGAATTATTCCTCCATTAGTCTGATATTTACGAATGCAGCATGATACAGCTGGTGTAGACATCAAACCATTTTCAGCTATAAGTAATTTAGATAACTGAAATATAAACACATGCAAATTCCTGATAGTAGGCTATAAATTTGCACCATTCAAATTTTTAATCGGATATTTGTTGTTGAAGCAATTCAACTTAAAATAAGTGTCACTAAATGAAAGATCCACGACAACCACAGACACCCCCAATACACATTAAAAGTTTAGAAAGCCTGTTTAATGTGAGCCTATACTAGTGGGTTGTACCAATGTTGGAAATGTTACAAAAGAAGTGTGATTTACAACAGGAGGTCCTTGCCTTTAGGGAAATTGTATCACATCTTATGCAATTGCGAATTTGTCACAACTTGCCCTTCATTCAGGTACATGACCATATCACATGATCTTAAAATACTGTATAATAATACCATGTAACCCAATCACTGAATCAAACTACCACTCCAGTGTTCTGACACTGACACTGACAGCATATTTGACATTGTAAAAAGGCAACCTGCACCTACCCCATTCGCAGCACACATTTTGACAATGAGTTCAGTAGCTTCTTTACAATAGTACCTCCCATCTCCTCCAACAACTAAGCAGCTTCCTGCCAATTTGTCGCCTAACCCGGCGGTTAAAGTGGCTTGGATGAAATTCTCTGTGTAGTTTTCCTTACTTTGGTACACTTGCACACCTTTCCTCAACCCACTTGTTCCTGGCTTTTGGTCATCATAAGGTTTTGTGGCAACCTCCTCTACTACTAGTGCCATTTCCACAACACCTTTTCTACAATTAGACTAAAGATACAAAGGCTCACCAGAATCTTTGGAATCCCTTCAAAGTATTAACATTAGTGAGAAGGTGCCTGAAAGTGGATATGTGGTGACCTTCACATCAGCCTTGAACCTGAAAAGTCAAGGTCCTTGCTGTCAATTATTATCAACGAAGTTAGTTTTTTTCAATTTCATTGTTATAATGCTTTGCTGGTAGCCACTGGTAGAAGTGGAAATTTGTTTAAATTTTACGTTCATGTCTGAAAAAATATTTCAATATAATCATATTATCTTTATAATATAGTAAAAGAGAAAGTTAAAATGAAAGTAGTATGAACTTTGAACTTAGACAATTTCCATCTTTATGTCAAAAGAGTTCTATAATGTAGATTGTCCAGTCTGTCTTGTTTTTCTATATATTTCAACTATAGGCAAAGACTGGTTGTTAAGGACTCTAGAGTAGGTGTTTACAAGAAGTGCGATTCACTATCTGAATGGAGAAACAATAGATATCTAGATGTAATAATTCAGCTGAAGATTCAATCGATTTATTTGAAATCTTTGTCAAGTATAATAGTTCAAAATGGGGGTTGGAAAGAGCAAGGATCAAGATTCAGTAGAAACTGAGAAGCTTCTCGGAGATCAGAGGTTTATTAAAATTATAGTATTTTATATTCATAAGCTATCCCAGTCAAGTCATATGAATTTTAGTCATTTTAATAGCCTCTTAAGCTAGATGTTTTATGTATAGTTTCTACGAGCTTGGAGACACAAATCACCCCAAGCCTCTTCTCTGACATATACAGCAACAGATCATAGGATGCCATGAAATATGCTAACCCTATTAAGTTTCAAAAGCTAAGGGACCTGGCTGTCTTGCAGTACTCGCAGGCCTAGACCTACTGTCGTACTGCAGGGGTTTCTCATGCACACATTAAGCGGGCCATTACAATATTGAAATATATTTTGTAGTTCACCTGTAAATTTAACTAACTTTATTTGTTAATAGTAAACGGGTTTCTTTCTGAAAAGACAATAGCCCAGAAATCTTTCGATCTATTTGTGATGGTAAGAATCAGCACGTTTTAGGCCTAAAGAGCCACTTAACGATCAAATTGAACCAAGACTCAGAAAATCTCTTTTTTTTTTATGTTAATTACAGCAATACAAGTTCTAGAAGATCATCCATATCAGAGTTATCAAATCCAAATGAAAGGGTTGTCAGGTAATACTGTCATAATTCTATAATTGAAAGGAAACTTTTATATTGGTGGAGGACGACGTAGAGATGATTGAGAATCGTCTGAAATATAACCAGATATTCAATTAATATTTGATAATCGGTAATCTGTATTTACTAATCATAGGGGCCTACATTTTTTTTATGTTTAAACTTTCACAGCACAAATTGAAGAGGATATATCAATTCATATAGAAATAGGCTCTAACCATTAAAATTTTATTTAACGACATAAGTAACTTGATTACTTGACAGAAGTATATTATACAGAATTGTTACCAAATTTATGAAACATATGTAAGTCATTAAGATTCATACTTGGGTGAATAAACATAACTCGTAACCTGACCTTGCCACAATCTGTTCACTGTAATGTAACAATAGAGTAAGTGGAATTGCTATAATAATAACTAACCAGAATATTTTATAGAATATAATTATCATTTTAATTGAGGCACATATAAGTGCAATGGAATGGAAGTATTTGGTTTGCCATGTTTAATTATGTAAAGGTACTTCTGATTTTTGAAAGCTTGTCTGGGTGTGGAACATGTTATACAAATAAGATCACTGTTACATTTTCTATTTGTCCTGCTTGTGTTATCCAGCTTACTATACATGTAATTGGTTCCAAGAGAGCAAAAATCAGCCAGTTTTGCTGTGATAGTAAACAATAACTATTGAATTGAGTACCAAAGTCAGTTTTTTACTATGAGCTGCTTGCCCTATATGAATCATCTTAACTGGTTGTAAACAGTCATTCTGTTGAATACTATGCATACATTACATTTTCAAACTTACCTTTTGTTCCAGACAACCTATTCAATATTATTCCATAAACAATGGTGGATCAGAAAGTTATGATTCCCAAACAACTGCTGTGGTACATAGATATAGGTATTATAATAGACTGGCACCACATAGTAACAGTATACTGGTAAGTGTTGGATACCCCATCTGTAATGTGCCTCACTAACCTTTTGCAATTATTTCTTAACATTTTAATGCATTTTCAGATGCATACATATTCCCTATGTGGAGTATTACACCTATTTCTTACTCATACTTTGTAATCATCTACGTACATGGCTTTGACATTATCATTTATAAGATTTACCAGTTGTATCAGATGACCACTTCAAGTTTTAAAAATGCATCTTGGTAGTATTCTTTTTAATGACTCTAATAATTACGTATTTCGACTTTGTCGAAAACGTATTGTAATCGTTCGGATTATTTTATTTTTTTTTTTTTTTTTTTGTAATTCTTGGATGAGTTTGCAGACAAACTGGTAAAAGGTGCAGAAATTCTAAATCTACAGTTGATCTTAGAATGATTTCTATTATCAAATAAAACAAAACCGGAAGTTCTATCTCTGACAGGAAGTGAGAACCGGAAGTTCAGGTTTTTTTGCTTTAGCAAGTTTATTTTCAGTTCGATTTTGACCGGATTTTCAGATTTGAAAACTTCAATGTATTTGTCAACTAACAATTATAGGTTTTATGCAATTAGGTTAAATATTTTACCCACGATTTGCAATTCAATATTCAAGGGTCATCGGCAAAAATTTCAGACCGTGATTTCTCCTTTAATATAAATGGTAAAATTTTGAAACTTTACCAGTTGATAGGCGATATGTTTATAATTTTTGAAAAAATGTGAAAAAAAAATTCCACTTCCGGTTTAGCCTCAAATGACGTAATTACGTAACTTCCGGTCTATAAGTGCTAGGTGAAAAGTGAAAACTGTTTTATAAATAACTTGTCAATAGTAATTGATTTGACCTAAATAATTAGGTCAAGCTGCCATATCGGCCGCCATTTTGAATTTTTGTTACAATTCTTAAATCCGAAATTCAGACACTACTGATAGACCGATTTTGATGAAATTTAGCACATAGATACAATGGATCATTATCTACCTTTTCTTGGAGACCGATTTTCAAATTTCGTATTTTCTTTCGAATTATTTAAATTTCGATTTTTTCAAAATTAGGTCACTTTAACGGGTACGGAAGGTGTGACCCACTTAATCTATGACCTTGAAAATTAGGTCAAATAATATTCAATATATTGTCTACGAGTAGATATTTTTTAATTTGGCTTACTTAAAAAATTCATAGAGATAAGTGTACTTAAATACAGCAAAAATTGATAATTTTCATATTTTCGCCATCATTAACCGTTACGGAAGGTGTGACCTAATTATTTTATGACTTTGAAAACTAGGTCAAATGATATTCAATATATTGTCTAGATGTAGGTAATTGCAAATTTAGCCTATATAATATTTTAAGGCTCTCGAAATACGTTCATAATTGTAAGCAATTCTAGTTGATATTGAAATTGAACTTGATCTATACATTGAAATGTTTCTTCTATTTTCCAGCATATGCCAAACCATGTTGTTCCGGCAAATAATTTAGTCCGAATATTTTCTCCTGTTGCTGGTAAACAGAGCAGTATAATTACAATGTAAGTTTGATATTTTGTATTTCAGGGAAGGATGGGTATAATTTTTCCTAATGTATAGGCCTAGGATTAAGAATCTTCTTTTCCAAATATACCTTTTCTGATTTGGATATCTACCATTCTCCCTGTCATTGATACAGGTTGTAGGAGCTGATAAGTGATATGGCAAAAAGCACAAGTTAGTAGTCATTCTGATAGGACAATTAAAGCCATGTTAACAGGTTAAGCATCTTTAATGGCTTTTTAACTGTCTTGGAAAAATTTCCTTCCTTGCACATCACCTGTCATAATTAATCAACCAAGATGAACAAAAGGAGAGTTCAAAACAGCATTTCCTTTTCAGATTTTCTCTATGGAACACTATGATGGGAACATCTTTATTAAGTATGCCATGGGCCATCAAACAGGTATTGACCTTTTTTACAGTCTTTATCTCTAGGTCCAAAAAAAACAAAAACCCTCAAACTATAAGACAATCCTGGGGAAATTTTGATACAAATTCTTACAATCTCTGAAGTGAAAATTGTCGTTTAAGAGTTGTTATTGATAGGAAAATTCATTAATTGTTGAAGCTGAATAGGCATTAAAAGTGTATGTGATATCATATTGTTATTCTAGGCTGGTTTTATCACAGGAATAGGGTTATTAATATTTGTAGCTGGTCTAATGTTATATACAAGTTATAGAATACTCAGAGCTGTAGAGGTGCTAAGTAAGTATCAGCATTTTCCTAGTTGGTTCTCTGTGCTCATAATCCATTTTAACTCTTTATGCCCTTGACAAATATTGTAACAGTTGTTTAGTGATATTGCAGACTTAAAGTCATAAGAATAGTTCATATATTATTTTGGCCATCTCCACAAAAGATAACTATTATCATATATATGGCATTTCTGAATATACTTTTGACCAATTTTTATGGTAAGGTTTCTTGTGGAACTGACCTTGAAAGCTACAACTATTGTATACATACCAGTGTATTTGAAATTTGCTTTGTTTCTATTGCAGGAGCAGAAAATGTTGATGTATTGGAATTTTCTGATGTTTGTAAATATTACTTTGGTAAAATAGGGGAGATTACTGCTTTAGTTTGTTCATTGATGTCTTTAATTGGAGGAATGATAGTCTACTGGATTTTAATGTCCAACTTTATTTATCATGTTGTTTCGTTTATTTATTGTAAGTATAAATACATCATTGTGAGTTTATGTTAGATTGAAATAAGCCTGTGTACTTGACATGAATAAAATTCCAATAAGAAGAATGAAGAATAAACAAAAATTGTATCTAACTAATTAACAATGTAGCTTCTTCAAATTTAATTTGTTAAATTTCTAAACAAGATCATTCCTGAATTATTCATGCCCATTTAAAAAGGGGATTCCTATGAAGCATAACTATGCTGAATGTCTATGCTTTGAACTCCATGTAAAATTACACAAACTATATGGCACAACTATCAACTTGAAGTAATTCAATAGAGAAGAATGATTGGTTTGTGAATGTAAGAATTGATATTCCATTTTAGATCATGCAGACGGGTCGTTTAATTCATCAACTATAGTAAATAAATCAGCTTATTCTGATGGTGAGTCATTGATTAATGATAATTTTAATCAAGTATTGCTAGATTAACAAGAGATCTGGAGTTAACTATCAGTACAGGTTGAGATAGTATATTTGTATTCAACTGATTTGGTTATGAAACTTTCATATTAGCAATATTAACAGCCCTTTGTGCTGTAATTGGTTTATTCCCATACACAGCACTTTCCAATATGCTACTTCCAGATTATTTCCCAAGAATGGGAAGACACTGCTGCATATGTTTTTTGTTTTTCTCTCATGAAGAGATTTGCTCATTGCACACTGCATTTTATATTCATCTTCTTCATAAGCCAAATTCTATTTCAGCTATGTGTCCTAACGCCAACAAGTCAAACAATAATTTAAACTCATACCCAGATTTACTGTCAGTATTAGGTGATTTCCCTATAGCCAATTCAGTATTTGAAGAAGTATGGAGTGAAACAAAGACAGTACCTTTCTTCTTAATTTTAGTCTTAGCTCCTATTATTAATTTTAAATCACCAACTTTCTTTACTAAATTTAATGCTCTTGGTAAGTATAGGTAACATTAAGTTTTTCTTTTATATTCAACATTGATTAATAAAAAGCCTCAAAAATATCACATGATCAGAAAAGAAATTGAAGTATGGCTGCTGATAAGATCTCAAGCTTTATTCAAATGAAACTGCAGACATCTGACTTAAAATTGAAACAGGAAAAAATTGGTTCCAGAGTGAGTATTATGTATGTTGTAATTGCGTATATCTCATTTCTGCTGTTATTATGTGTTGTGTTTGTAATCTTTTTGGACATGTGTATTTTAGATGTAATTTATATAACATTTGACAAGTTTCCAACAAATTCCAATATCCCATCCCAGAACAATAAACATTGTATTTGATATTTATTGATATTTGACATTGTTAACATCTTTACTTGATACAATATACTTACTTAATATATTAAACTTTATTTCAGGAACATGTTCTGTTGCCTATTTGTTTGTGTTTGCTGCAGTAAAAGCTGCTAAATGGGGAATTCATATTGATTTCACTTCAGCTGCTAAACTTGATGATGATTATACTTCAAGTATGTTCTTTAAAATCTATCAAGTAGTTGTCATAGTGCAGGTTCAGAGTAAAATTTTAAGGCACTAATTGATAGCATGTGAAAACTAAGATCTGGTGTGCTACAGACATTGTATACTCCAGTAAGGATTAGGAAGGAAGGAATTAAAACTCAATTCTTTTCATGAACAATTTTTTTTTTCACTTATTCAATCTAACATGTGAAATTCTTTATATCCTTCTTAATAATTAACCTTATTAATATCATTCTTAATAATTATCATTCTTATATTTTTCTTAATATTCTCAATATCTAATTAGATTACTATTTTACTTATTACAAGTTTGAATGATTATATTAAAATCATTTATTATTTAGATTTTAACTGGTCATTCCCTGCTTTAACAGGAGTTGCTGCCCTTGCATATTTTATTCAAAATAGCATGACATCAATTACACGTAATCAAAAACATCCTGAAAATAATGTAAGTCAGAGCCTCACTGCCATCGCACAAAACACTTGATGATAACACCCATCATTAACTCATCAACAAAATATTGCACCTCCCCAAACCAAATTAGCAATTCCCCACTACTCCATAGTCCCTGTTATTGCCACCACCCTATGTCTTATATTTCTTGTAGATTTTGGATGGGCATTTCCGGCTTTAACTGGTATTGCATCATTGGCATATTTTATACACAATGCTGTACTGTCCATAACGGCTAATGGAAAAAATCCCAAAAATAGTGTAAGTATTTCAATTCTGCCTTTCAGAAGAAGTAATTTATGTAAATTATTTGATTTATTTAAATTATTTGATATATGTATAATTTTCTGAAAGTCAGCTTCCAAATGTTATGAAAAAGGTGTAATATTACCTCTATGTATTAAGATGATATGATGTCATTTAGAAAGTGATGTTGCAACAATATTTTCGTTATTCGGATAACACTTTTTTGGTATAGCACAGATTCTTGTGCTGAAAATTGGCTGAGACCCAATGGGTTTCGAACCAGCGATCTCAGATCTCATCTCATGTAATCAGCTATGGGAGCTGTGTCTATACTGATTATCAGAGTTCGCAGTAAAGTCTACCGGTCTGCTGCCTTCTATTTTTGTGGAGAGTCTGTTGGCAGAGTGGTCTAGACGGTTGACATGTATTGCTCATGATTAGGTGCTTGAGTCTGAGATCGCTGGTTCGAAACCCGTTAATGTCTCAGCCAATTTTCAGCACTAAAATCTGTGCTATACCAAGAAAGTTTTATCCATATTACGAAGATATTGCTCTATGTATTAAGTCTTTTAACTAATTGATTCCTATCTAAGATGGTACCAACATCTTTTTCCTTTGCATATGTATTGGTTTTTTTAAAGTTATAGATTAAGTATAGTTATATGTGATATAATCAAAACCTTCCCACAAGGCATTTTCCATCCCAGTATAGCACATCCTTAAAGCACCCTTGAGAATTTGCAATTGTCTGAAGTGATAAAAAATCATATAAGTATTTTATAAGTAGAGGTAGAGGATAAAGATTGGGTTGGTAGAGGATAAAGAGTGGGTTGGTAGAGGATAAAGAGTGGGTTGGTAGAGAATAAAGAGTGAGTTGTTAGAGGGAGTTGTTAGAGGGTAAAGAGTGGGTTGTTAGAGGGTAAAGAGTGAGTTGGTGCAGGATAAAGAGTGGGTTGGTAGAGGATAAAGAGTGGGTTGGTAGAGGGTAAAGAGTGGGTTGGTAGAGGGTAAAGAGTGGGTTGGTAGAGAATAAAGAGTGGGTTAGTAGAGGGCAAAGAGTGGGTTGGTAGAGGATAAAGAGTGGGTTAGTAGAGGGTAAAGAGTGGGTTGGTAGAGGGTAAAGATTTGGTTGGTAAAAGGTAAAGATTTGGTTGGTAACAAATTTATCACTGTTCATATTAATTCTATTAACAGTTCTGCTTTATAATAATATCTTTCCTTAAGAATATTATCTTAGTTTTCTATATTTTTCAATGTAGAAATAGCAAATTATATTAACATCTTGAATGTCCAGGTCCAGGGTGTTAATCTTGGTGAATTGGGCGATATCATTCGTACCATTGGAGGCAGGTCAATAAAATGTGTAGGGAAAATAATGCATAATACCATTGATATGTATGCTTCATGTTTGTGTATTAGATACAACTTGACATTTTTTGGACAACATGTATATTTTAGGCAAGAGATTTAACTATAGCTTATGTTTTAGTGGCTATAACCTATATTTATATGGGAGCTGTATTTTACTCTTCTTTTCCATTGGCAAAATCATGTATTGAAGATGTAAGTATGTCTTTGATTTTCACACTTGATTAAAAACAATCACAACTGGATTTAGATTGATTTAACTCTGAGCAGTGCATCATTTTCACTAGACGTATATTGTTTCTTTCATCGGATTTTAATGGAACATGAAAACTAGAATTAAATATTTATTTTTGATATTGATAATATGTTGACTTGACTTGTGAAATATTTCTGGTTTCAGAATTTATTAAATAATATAGAAACAAATGATGTTATGGCGTTTGTAGCTAGAATAGGTTTATTTTTTCAAATGGTGTGTGTGTTTCCATTACTGGTGTTTATTCTACGAGTGCAGTTCATGCATTCTGTATTTGGTTCAGTGTGGCCAAGGTAGGGAAGATTGGATTTTTTGGATGAAAATTTTAAGGCCTGGGTATCGTTATACAAAAAATCGTAAGTTTACGATTAAGACATAAACTGACGATTATTTGAGTAAGGACACCCTGGTATGTTTGATTTTAGAATTGTTTCTCTCCATGAATATGCTATTATTTATAGTAAAGTATGGTGGCCTAGAGATATTTATGTGTTTGACGGCGTGATTCAAATAATACAGGAACAGCCCAGTTTAATTTGAGGGTATTGTTAAAATCACAATTTGTTTTACTATTAACAAAATATATTTTAGTTTGATGAATATGGCTAGAACTTTTGCACAAGATGTTTTCTAAATAACTATTTGTTTTCATTTTCAGTATAAAACATGTACTAATATTAAATATATTTTTATTGGGTATTTGTGTAGTTTTTGCTATTTTTCTGCCACATATTGGACGTATCATTGGGTAAGTTATATTCTGTCAACTAAATCATATTACTGTTGTTGAATTATTTTAAAAAGTCATCAAAAACATCCTGTGCTTTGTATTTTTCATTAAAGATGATAATGCACATAACATCTAATACATAAACACATTTTTTTCATCTTTAGGCAAAATAAATTGAATCTCAAGTGTTGCAACCAGAGCTCTGTTGTGTGCATTACAACTAAAACTACCTGTTGTTTCATTCAGTCCTTAATGAGATTAATAGTTGTCTTCACTCTTTATTCTATATCAACACATAAGTTAGGTACAGGTTATCTGTATTGATATATCAATGGCAAATTTTTAGAGTTTGTTGCAGTATTCAAAAAAAAGTTAATATTTCATACTATTACTCCCAAATATTTATGTATAAACATTTATGTGTTTCAGCTTTGTTGGTGCATTTTGTGGCTTTTCCTATGCTATTTGTCTCCCTTGTATGGTGTATATGAAATCGTGTTATATGAATCATGGAGGCCTGACATTATCTTGGCCTAAAATAGTGTTCCATGGCTTTCTTATATTCCTTGGTTTAATTAACTTCATTGCACAGTTTGTAATAATTGGACACACGCAGTAATATCAGGATTTTGGGTGATATTATGAAACATTTAAAAATTAATATTAAATTTAACTTGCCCTTTCACATTATAACATATTGTATAATGTCTGTCCATCTACAATTGGCTTGTGAACGCGATAGAGGCTACAGTTTTCATGGGATTTGACTAAAATATTGCTGAGATCTTGGATGAGTTCGATATTGACAATTTTTTGATTAACGGTTTTTGAGTTATTGCCCTTGACTTAATCAAAATGCATTAAAATTTGGCTTGATAGAGACTACAGTTTTCAGCTGATTTGAATGAGACTTGTTGTGATCTTGTATATTAATGTGATCTTGGAATAAGCTGAAGTAATGTTTGAGTTTTTGCCTGTGTTAAAACAGAAAATATACTTAAAAGTGGGCGTATCATGCTAGGCAACCGCTTGTTGATATTTTCAAGTGTTATATAGATTATATTCCTTCAACCAGGCTTTTTCCATGTATTTTATTTACTGGAAGATATTTCTATTGCTTTCTTCTTTAAATCTTCCAAACTGTTTTCAATGGGAGCTTTTATGTTAATCAATTTTTGATTTCTCTTGCTTAGAAAAAAAATGCTATTTTAAAAGGTAAGCTATTTTTTCAATGCTGTCAGTGCCTGAAGAAAGATTTTTTATCAATCCATTGTATATATTTTGTTTGCATCATTCCACAAGTGACTTTAAATTATTTGAATTAAAATTATTGTTTTTAATTCAAGAAATCATTTCAATATTGGTTGTTCATTGTTCATTTCCAAAAGAGTTTGCCCTGAATCCAAGAGATACAAATCACTGTTCCATTTGTTAAATGACTTACGATTTTTGATGAAACGAAAATCTTATCTCTTGGGGGAGAGTGAAATTCAGGTTTGAAAATCCAGATTAAACTGTTTAATTATTTAAGTTAATTTGGGTTTAATTAAAGAAATCGTATCCCATTAATTTCCACAGCCAAATAATCTACCTCTCATGGACTAGAGTAAAAAGTAAATTTTTATATAATCAATATAGATACATATCATATTTGCTGGCCCATGATTGTGATTTTATTATTTATTTTAAAATATCATTGACTTGTACGGAACCACTGTTTGTTGTTAAATATCTTGTATTATAAACATATTTTACTACATTAAAGCCTCTCTTTCTATATTTCCACTATTTGTCACAATAATTAAATGGTTTAGTTTCAACGATGAAGCGTTTTCGTGTAAATTCATAAATAGAGTTGACCAGAAATTTTTTAGAATGCAATACAGTGTGGGTGCCTATTAAAAGCAACATATGTGCCAACTTTTTTGTTTCATTGAATACAGATGTGATCAAAGAACATTTATAATTAATATTTTGAGCAAAAAGAAGTTTTTGGGGCCAAGTAGTAAGTGTTGTATAAATGAGGACAAATATATCATAGCAATATATTCAAGTATTTCAATTTAGTGATGCTGGCATATTAGCAGTCTGTGACTGATATCTGTGTCAGTTTTTCCCTTGTGGCTAAATGAACTCCTTTAGTGAATTGTTTAATCCAAAACTTGTGAAAATTGATACAATTAAGTCATAAATTGGCTAAAGTTCCTTGCAATTACTAAGTATTAGAAGTTCTTCAAATCATTGCCTACAAAATTCTAGAGTTAAATTGGTCTAGTTTTAGAATTTGATGACCTCAAGGGAAGAAATAAACCTAATTTGTTCTATGTTGGTAGCATTGTTAGCATATTGACCAGTCAAGCAAGATTTAATTAATGGTCATGTTATGATTTAGGCCACTCTTGTTAAACCTTTAATAGTCTTTATGGGATGATGGAAACTAGGAATAAAAGTGGCTCAGTCTCAGAAAAGTTGACCATAAACTAGCTAAAAATTCCGATGCCTTCTGATGAGGTTCCATAGCACAGTTGGTTAAAGAAGTGGTTCACCATACAAATAATAGTGGTTGTGGGATCCAATCCTGAATGGCATGTGAATGACCTTGAACTTGTTTTCATCATAATTCTAGATGTAAATTGGTATGTTAAATTGTGGAAAGGTTTCCCAGGACCAACTGGTAGAAAAAGATTCTAAGTTAAATATAGTGGTTTCTTTTCTTTATTTTTTAATTTAATTGAAGAAAAACAGCAGAGTCTTTCCCTTTAGTTTAATAATTAAGTTGCAGTGGTCAGAAAGAGAATAATGACAAGTATTCTACAAAGCTTTAGGCAACAATTAATTAATTGATAGATATCATGTAGCCAGAGGTAGTTAAGATACAGACAATATTTTAATATTGTTTGAACAAGAAGCAAAGATATTCCCATTCTCCACCACCAAATCAATATCGCTGTCCTCTTAAGATTCTTGCAGTCCTAATATCTGATAAACACCAAAATCTATCATTCAACCATTCGACAATGTCTGTAAAGATGAAATTTCAAGATGTGGATCATTCTGTATATAGGCCATGTTAATTTGCATACCAACAACATGCAAAAAGGTTTTACAGTCACATTCTAGAAGACTTTGAATACAATTTACCAAAGAAAAGTTTAAGATACAGGGAGACACATTTTTATTCGCACAGGGGTCAAGTTTGACTTTAATGATATTTATACAAACAGTTTTTGAGTTGTTGCCCCTGCCTCTATATTTGTTGTGGGTGCATTAGAAGCTACAATTTTCAATAGATTTTGATGAAACTGGGTGTGATCATTGGAATTGATCGACAAGTTCAAATTGGACAATTTAGACAAAGGATTTGTTTGCATATATAGATACTATAAATCAATGGATAAAATGATTTAGCAATGCCGATGTGTGGGCATATGTTACCTTGCCTGGCAAGCTATCTTAATGATGTTTCATCAAATGAATTTAATACTTGAAAAAAATTATCTCTTTAATTGCAAAGGGTGCAAATGACATGAAGTAATATACAGAAACAAAAACATCATTTAATAATAATAATAATTATAAAGTTTATATATAGATTTCATATGTTCAACAGATACTTTTAATACATCTCTTTAAGCAAAAATGAATTTTCAAATTCAGCCACGCATAGAAGTGATTTCTGTTTCATTTCATTCCAGTTACATGCACTCCTAAGTCTGAATGACTGAAATATCATAAGATCTGTAAAAAGCTTCCTATATTTAATTTGTTAAAATAAAATGCATGAAAGTCATTAATCAAAGCACACATTCAATTCAATTTTTTTTGAAAAACGGGACATAGCTCTCTACCCTAAATATTTGTTATTGTGATTTTCAATAGTACATCATAGTTTTCCAACATATTATGTCTGTTTGTTTATTAGATGATGTGTCTTTGTGTTTAATAGAACCGCCCTGGGTTTTAACATCCTTCAGTTTTGCCATCCCAAACGACAGTTAAGGTTACAAAGTGGTTTAAGAATTAATTCATTTGTCTGATGTAATAAAATGTCAATATTTTGATGTAAATACAATGCTTTGTTTTCAATAAAGTTAACAAATAACTTATATCCTGTTTCACCGTGGGAACCAATTACAGATATTGTATTAGCTATAAAATTAACTATCATTTTTCAAACACTTTGAACAAAACTACTCTTTTTGATCAATGCTTATAACAATGATTTCCCATCCCAAAACAAACAAACAAACAAACAATTTCATCCCCACCAGAATAATACAGCATACAAAGTCTATATCATAAACAAACATGTATATCAATATAAAATGACCATATATCAGATAGAAACATTGGTCAAGTTAATCTTTTCTTAATTGCCCTGCAATTCGAGTTGTAAACTTTTCATCAAAAAAATGTAATAAAAAAAAAAACATGTATAGAGTTTAACAAATTTTTCTTGGCTAAAATAATATTTTTATCAAAATTGTGAATTGATAAACAACACCAGAGCACAACAATGTTTCAATTCAAAAGAATTTGTATTAAATCTGCATGGAAAGATGTGTCATTTGTTAATCTTGAATATTAAACCAGTCAAAAATAGGAATAGTGAAGAGGTTTTTGGAGTTCAGGTGGTCATTTACTAACAGGACCCCATCAAAAATTGCATGCAAGGTTTAATAGACATTTACCAACAAAGAACATTACCCCTAAGAATATCATACACTAACTTCAAGAGAATATTAACAGATTAAGCACTATGGTGCTTAAATTTATTAGCATGACTGACAAATATTATTGGGGAGGTATTCAATAATTATATATATATTACATATATGTCTCTACTTTTTACAAACGGTTCACTATTATTTTACAAAAAAGAATGTATGGAATGAAACAAAACCTTGGATAGAATTAAATATAAAAACTTAATGCTACATAATGATGTATTATTCAATAGAATTAGTTATGAAATTTCTTGTGTCAAATTATAAAGAACAGAAACTATCATGTCTGATGGTTTTCTCTTTTAATATTACAAAATACCCTCAAACATCTGTGCTTGATTTTGTTATAACTAAAGTATAAAAAATGTCACATTTTACAAAACCAGATCAAGTTTACAATTGTCTTCAATTTTGACAGCTTCAAAAAATTCAAAACCATAATATTGCAAAATGGGAAAAGATAAAAAAAATTATTGGCTGTTTAACATTTGACTTAATTTGAAATTGAAAATTCAAATATAAGGAGTTGGATTTTAGTATTAGTAGGGTGAAAGAAGTAACATAAGACTAGAAGGAAACAAAATATTTGATATTTGTCACGACTCGGTTGAGTAACAATCATTCTGAACTGCTGACAACATTTTTTCAAATTACAGGTTTAAAAAAAAAATATTTGTGCAAGAAATAATTTTAATTATATAGGATATTGTAACACTGTATTGTAAAAATGAAAAGTATGTAAATTCTAGTAAAATGTGCATAACAAAAACAATTTAAGTTACTATAAAATTATATATCTTGGCCATATGAAAGTATACATGTACAATCCTTTTATGAACATTTGAAATCTTCAATTTTTTACCATAAATATTGTAATTTTCTTAAATTCATGGTTGATTCACTAAGACATCATCCTTTATTTTAGGAACCAAGATAAAGGGATCAAATCAACAACAAAATCAATAATAAATGTAATTGATTTACTTCTAGTCACATTCTTTGAAATATCAATAATGAAAATACATGCTCCCTGTTTCCTAATATATTTGGAATGAATGAATACAACTGAGCTTTCAATAAAGCTTCAAATTCGTAACCAAGAGAAACCATAAGTCAAGGTCACACAGTTTCTAAGGAAGGTTGAAGATATTCTCTTCAAAGGTGAAGCTCAAACTAAATCCAACTGTAACTATGGTAACATTTTGGTGGGAGAAAAACACACCAGAAAGTTGAATCAGCTTATAAGATAAAATATGTACAACTTCATTCTTTCAAGGAATTTTTTAGAACATCAGTTCCCATGACAACAATAATTCGTTAACGCTAGAATAAATAACAAGATGATTCGACAACGACACTGTGAAAGAACTCTTTGCATTCACACCTTTCCAGAATGCTTGGTTTCTGCGTAATGACAATATTGTTGTTAATCTACACTCAACTTTGAGATTGGGGATCACATTGAAGCAGACGAACGATAGAAGGGTCACTTTTTGCTCCTTCAATAAACTCATCTAAAGATAGTCTACCATCTAAATTTTTATCCATTTGACGAAAGATTTTCTCTGTTCTTTTTTCTGGGGTAGATTCATCCTCCGGCATTTTCATAACTGTTCCAACCATTTTATATATGGCCTGAAAAAAAAGACAACAAATTTATACAAAATATTCATTAAGGATGGCCGAGGCTGCATCTGGCCTCTGATAATTACATTGAACAGATCAGATAATTCATTTTGCCAAATATGGATGTTAGCATATGTGTTGCAAAACAATAATAAGAATGCTTTTTTCATAGATTTATGTATGAAAAATACCTTAGGTGACTGTCAAGATATCAGGAACCAATCAAAAATACTTACGGTTACTATTTCTAACATTTCCTGTCGTGAAATAAATCCATTACCGTCTAAATCATACATACTGAATGCCCACCGTAATTTTTGTTCTAATTTACCACGAGATGTAACACTTAAAGCACAAATAAATTCACGGAAGTCAATTGTGCCGTCCCCATTAGTGTCAAATGTACGGAATACGTGTTCAGCAAATTTTGATGCATCCCCATATGGGAAAAAGTTTCCATATATTTTTTTAAATTCTTCCACAGAAAGATGACCACTGGGACAATCTTTAAGAAATCCTTTGTACCACTCCTGAAGTTCTTCGTCTGTAAACTCTGTATTCTTACGCAAATCCTCAAGAATTTCAGGTTTCAATTTACTATTTGCCTTTCCCATGTTGCCCTTCGTTCAAGACTAATGCGTTGTCAAGGAAACCTTAACACTATCCAAACTAAAAAGATACAAAAGACAAATGTTAAATCATATGATAATATTGGTACATGAAATGAAATGGGGTTTCACATCTTTCTCTTCTGCCTATATAGTACAATGTATATAAAATAGAATAAGATTGATAACAAGCATACAGACTGTAGATAATCAATGTTAATTATCACTAGAAACATTCTAAATCATTCTCTGGGGTCTCAATTAAACATGTATATTTATTCTGTATGAAACTTAATCCTGGAGATACACAAAACGACAACCATTCTTTCATCCATTTTTTCTGCTGGCCTTCTTCTCAAAGGTCTCATGTGTACCAGACGGCCATATCTTAATAACAAAAATATTTATTTGCATATTCTTTGATAATAGTGTCATGGCCAATATATATCTAATATTGAGTTAATTAGAACATGTATTTTAACGCAAACCTATTGGAAGTCAAATAGTTTGTTGGTCATGATAAAAAAAAAATAACCTTGACAAAGCTATGCAGGTTTTGTTTAATGCATTTCTTATCTAAGTATGATTTATTACCAAATAAGTTAATATATTGTTTCATAAATATCAATCATACAAGTCCAATAATAATACTACTGTGCTTTCAGGAACGTAAATAATAGACCTATAATGAATGTAGTTATAGACTGTTAATTACGCAACAATGAATTGTGCTAAAAAAATAATTGCCAAGTGTGACAGAGATTACTCTTTTGTGTATAAAAGAAATTGTAATTTTAAGGTATAATTTTCACATCAAAATGTGTAAAAAAAAAATCTTTTCTGATTGAAAATTAAGAATATTCTTTCAAATTCTTCACTTTTGAATGTTGTCATATGCTAAAGAATGACAGAGTAATAATCTTAAGCATATTGACTATTTTTCTTTATCTAAGAAATGAATTTGGAAATTTTTTCCTTTGATTTTCAAATAAATCCTCGTGTGTACCAGAAATCAATTTATTGAATGAGAGATATATGAATATTATGACATTTGCATGTTAATGTTCATGATTTACACCCAAACCTTTTTAATACATAAAGTCTGTGTGCACTAGCTGTAAGTAAGTCCAGAGTTTATTCAGTTATTTTTATGATGAGATATGTTTATGATATTTACTATAAGTTTAACGACAGTTTGGTCTTCTCTGTGTTATTATCCAGCATTCTTTATATATTAAGAGTTAAATAGTTTTGTGCTATGAACAAATATTGTACCAGTAAATATATACCGGTATGAATAATAAAAACTATTGCTGCTCTACACTCCCTGGAGAACATCAATCAATATGAACATGGATTTTAACCTTTGAATCTATAAATCACAAATCCTTTCATATCTCTTCCCTATCAGAATGCATCACAAATAGTCCTACCATATAGCATCATCAAAAATAGAGTCCTACCATACCGCATCATAAATAATAGTCCTATCATATAGCATCAAAAATAATAGTCCTACCTTATTGCATCAAAAATAGTTGTCCGACCATATAGCATAAAAAAAATAGTCCTACCTAATAGTATCAAACATTGTCTTAAAATTATTATAACTTAATCCATTAATCAAAGAAGTACAGAAAATATATATAGGTGTATGATAGGGTGAGAATTATATCATCAAATCAGGATAAGAGCTTATTATCTCCAGATTATCGCATAATTCATAATAATCCTATCATTATCAGATTAAAGTTATAAGGCTGATTCAAGACGGTTATGTAATTTTTCATCTGCTGGCCAATTTGGAACATTAGTAGCTAACTTTCACAGTAAATTTGAGTTTCTGGTCTACGTTCTGACTTTAATCCCTTCTAGATTATCCATATCCATTTAAAATTGGATCATGTGAGCTGTGATATTCCATCCCTGTAGCCTTCCAATGATATAATATGCGGAAACATTCTGTTAACAAATAAAACAACTAGTTTTCTTTTATCTCTAGTCATTCTTGTTAAACATTCTTTACCTGTCATCTTAAATCATTCATCTACTGGTTGTGAACCACAAATCATGGTAGGTATTTGAAATCATATGGTTCTAAGTGGTGGCACATTTTATTACTTCATCAGGAACAGAATCAAACCAGCCATAGAAATACAAGGCATTTTTTTTCATTCTGATGCTCCAAGCTTATTAACAGATTTCATTTGATGTACAGACAAAAAATAAGGCTGATTCCAGATATTTGTAAACAAAACTGCAGCATTTGATATAAGCTTACTATGACAAATTATTGGAGATTCTTTATTTTAAAGTGATTAGCATGAACTCATCTGATGCCCAGGAAAACAATAATGACAACCATATATGTTTGTAAAAAGAAATATTCAGAATAAGTTGGACACTTCATATCTTGTATAATTACCAATGATCTCAAACATTTCAGTTACTGGTAGCTTAGTTCTGATGCTCCACTATTGTAAGGCCTAACACGTCTGATGCACAAGAAAAAATGATAAAACAAAAGAGATTTATATACCAAAATAAAAATGGAACTGACATATATTCTTATGTGAAATGTTTATTAACCTATATTTTGAGATAGTTGAACCATTTCCAACAAATAATATTAAAACCTACTTGAAGCAATAAAAGGTTAAAAGTATAATTGTTCCTATAGACACAGTCTTCTTTATTTTTGTAACAATTTACAGTTTATTATTTTCTAGTTTCAATATCCCTAAAAGGGGAACTATTCTAATGAACACAATTTATGTTTCAACTTAGTTAAAGCTGAACTCCTGTCATAAAAATAAATTAAATAATAAAAAAAAATCTTATCCGTCATACTTGTTTCAAAATCAAAAGTATGGCTTCCGACTCTCCTATCAAAACCTAAAATCTGGTCACGCTTCGCTTCACTCTGACTCGGTATTGACAACTTTGAAATTCGCTGTCATGACATTATTTATACATTGTAGATGGCAGAAACTACTAGTATTAAAAGCGGATCGACTTGGACATTTCTATAACAGACGAAAAAATCAACCAGGCATCTATTATATTTTACCCCTAAAATGATCATATAAAAGCAGAAATGAATGTAAATATAAATAGCAAAAAAAAAATAGAAATTCTATACAGAAAAACCAAAGCTACGCAAATACCCAGATTCAACATGGAGATATTTTCATCATATCTATTATCTAAGACGATAATATAACACTATAATAACAACAAAATCTAAGCACAAATCAAAATAACTGATAAATCTGTGATTGTATAAACCACTACCTACTTGACGTATGTTATGCTACTCTACCATATGGAAAAATTTGTCCCGGTATGCCATGTACAATGTATAAATAATGTCACGACAGCGAAGTTCACAGTTGTCGATACCGAGTCAGAGTGAAGCGTGACCAGAGTTTAGGGTTTGATGGGAGAGTCAGACGCCATACTTGTTTTGAGTTTGAAACAGGTATGGCGGATAAGATTTTTTTTTATTAATCATTTAATTTATTTTTATAACAGGAGTTCAACTTTATATACTTATTGTTGATATACTAAAGTTATTGCCCAATAAACAAATAAATACAAATGTTTATACTGGGTCATATCCTGTGCCAATTTCACAAACATTTTCATATAGAAGAAGAAATATACTGCATATGCTACATTTACATAAAATCTACATATCTCAATCGGCTGTGCTTAATAAACAAAATAATTTAAATTAATTGAGCAATGAGCACAGATGATTTCTTCTGTATAAGTGATTACAAAACGATTAATTCATTTCTGCTTCAATTATTTAAATACAATTACATGATCTAAAAAAATGTTTCATTCCATTAGAATCAACTTTTATTATTATCAATTGTTACAGGACAAAAAGTAAAAAAAATACTTTCTAGAAGGAGATTGATTTCACCATAGTAACGTTTAATGTTCAAATGAAAGTGTATGTTAACAGACGCCATTTTAACAGGAAAATAAACACACAAATATTGACAAAAATTATACAGCAAATGAGAAAATCATGCAAGCGTGTGTAAAACATGTGTGCCATACTTTTAAATTGATAAGATTCCCTTTTGATAATGGGTAAGATTGTTTGTTTTTTTTAATGACTTAGTTGAGATATTGACTTAACAATTATTGATAACCATGATCCATAATGTCTATTAGTTTATGAAATTAACTTTAAATTGTCTACTAGCAATCAGTCATTCAGCTTTCTCCATCTCAGAACAGCTTTAAGACTCCTGAGTTTAAATCTGCCTGATTTTCACTGACATAACATCCTTTTACAAAAGATATAATTATACCTTAATCCTTTCACAGGTATAACAAAACACCTGTCTATCCTAACGACCCTAATTCCTTATATTACACAACCACCAGTACAGCACAGAAATCTTTTTACAAGCTGTAGTTCTATAACATCCCACCAAGTCAAATATGAAAATAACATCTGCATGTGACATTATTTTCAGTGACACAGCCATGTTTTTTATGACTAACCTGATGAACAATTGTCGCAATGGATTGATTTCAACATCTTTCACTAAGAAACATGATTTGAAAACAAACACATTGTGGCAAATGGATTAGACCAACTTAATTATTTATCACAGCAAAAATCAATAATGACTAGTTAGTTCTGGACTTTTCATCACAGACATCCAGTCTGAGTGTTTGACAGTACATGTATTGCACAATTTGAAAGCCACGTCTGCTGGTTGTACATAGCAAAAAAATCAAATAAAGGAGAATAAAAATTGATTACATTCAGAAACAATGACATGATTTCATGAGATACCAACATTATGGATTGAATTTATCAAACACAAAAAAAACAAACAATAAAGCTAGCTTTATATCATAAACAAGGGAAAATTATGTAATAATCAAAGCCTTAGGAAAGATTAGCATCAATACATTAACACACTTTTTCTCTGAAAACATCTGCCTTGATATGGAAATGGCTATTTTGTGGAAAATTTTAGCAACATTTGCCTTGCATATAAACTTGTCCAACTACCTTGAGTTATAATCAATACAATTAACACTATAACTGTTGGCCATCAAAATATTAATAGAAGCAAATTTAACTATGCACTATCCTCAAATCTTAGAAGATATAAACCAACAAAAACAAGAACCATATCCTCAAATCTTAAATTTCTTGCTTTGTAACAAAAAAATATCTTTACAAAGAAACCATTATATCCCATTTAAAATTGATAATTATAAATTGTCTGATTCCCTTTCATGTTTCAGATATCTAAGGTACACATCACAAACATATAAATCTCTTTTAAATGATAAATTTGTTTGAAAACCTTTTCCTTATTACAGAATGTCAGTTTGCCATATTGTGGACATCACTAGTGACAACCAGTAGTCAAACAAGTATAATACAGGATTTCCCACTTGTTAATTATACTTGATAAACATATCAATCAATGACTAACCAGACAATCTACGCCTGCTTTTGGCTGCCATATTGTGTAGAAGCCACTATGGTGCAAGACTCAAGCACAATATTTTTTAAGGGATGCATTTGTCATCCGTTTAACAAATCTTACCCATTTCTCCCAAACAGGAATATTTAAGCTAAGCTAATCAATAAAATGTTAACAGCTCACTGTCAAATTTGAACCTTAAACTTGAACCTTCCTTGATACTCCACAATATAGAAAGTATATTTGAAGGGATTATGCGATTTTTGTGCAGTTCTAGTAGTTTGGTAGACTATTTACATAAATTCAAGACCGAAAAAAACCACTGAAAATGGTGAACCATTATGACCTTTATGTATCTGAGGTGCACTGATAAATCTGCAAATTCAAAATATTAGGTCTTTAAAACAATCTTTATCTAGGATGCACAGAACAGTCTGAAATTTCAATTACCATATAACTTTGATAGCAAGGAAGGAGGAAATATTTTACAGATACTGGAAAAACTATCAAATGCACCTAATAACTTTGAAAAAAAAGTCTTCCCATATAATTAATCTATATATTTTTACATCTCATCAGTCTAAATATAAAAATTTGTTCTAAAATTACTTTACAACTCTCATTATACATTTAAAAGCCACTAAACATTGTGGTTTTGACATACTGTTTGTAAAACGAAACATTCAAATCGTGCAGTTTACTTTTTTAACTGCCTCATTTTGTATATATTGCTGTCTCAACTTTTCCTACTGACGTCACATGATGTGTTTTTGTCTGCATAATAAATTGTCATATTAAAATGTCATCTTTGCTGTCAGATAAAATTAAAATGTTTGACACTATGATAAATACAGGATTTTTCCTACTGATCTTTTTTCTTCTGATCTTTTCATTCATTTTTCATATAAATGCTCTTATCTAGATTCTAATGATATATATAGATAAATACTTAAATTTATATAGAAAGCATAGATAAAGTATAAAAATTGTTTTTATTACCTTTTGAACACTAAATACTTAGCTTAGCTCAAGAACTAGAAGTTACACTGCTTTCTGACCTCTTTTTCTTCAATTTTCCAAGTGTTGCATTGTTTGCCAATGGACAGGTAATGAGTGCTTTATTTATTCTTTTCTTTATCTTATTTCATTATGTCATTCACACTTTTACATTAAATTCCTGCTTAATCAATAGAATCTTCTGATTTTGAAGTCTTTCTTAAATCAAAGTGTTTATTATTTATGCCTACTTTCTTATCAGAATATCTTACAAGGGTTTAACTTAATTTGATTGAAAACTTTCCCTGGTCTAAAACAGGATAAACGATACTGAAGCTATCACATGAGGCTTAAAACATACTTCAAATATTCTTGTCTCATTTAAAATATTTAATCAGTCATTATTCATTCATTTATTCACGATCAATATGCCTTGTACGATAGTGTCAGGTTTGGGTTGATATTTTTATGTAGAGCCATGTGATTTTATAAAAGATATTATTGTAAGGAAGTTGTCAAGTGAATAATAATGAACATAAATTACCATTCAACCTTTTTCATTCAGTAACCAATCGTTAATCAGGTCGCTATTTACACCATTTCCTTTTGTTTAAATCACTGATTCCTTATTACAAAAGTACTTAAAGAATTCTAGTAAAGAATTAGCCCAAAACTTAGGTTTGTCTGACTTTTCTAAGACTACGGGCTAATGAGAATGGAGTAACTGGAAAATGTCACAAAATGTCCCAACTAAACTTTCCAGCTTTCTGACCCATATATTTTCAGAATGGTGTACTTTCTTGTTTGTTTTTTAGTCATGGTGTTCAGTAGCTAAAAAAATATTGCAATGATTATGAGCAAAGTAAATCCTACTATTATGTACAAATACCTTTAGTCTTCTCAATTCCACAGACCACATGCCTTTTAACTTTTTAATCCCAGCAGCATGACTGGTAATAAATATATATACACTTTTAAACTCTTATTATATTATTGACACTTTATCACCTACATCTCAGGTAAACTAGTTAACCTATCTTGTTTCTCTGGCATTTTTACAATTTTATCTTTAACTCCACATTTCACCAGCTTATTAACTATACTAGACCTCATCCTCTACTAAAATCAGTAAAATATAACCTGGTGAAATCTGTCTGTGGCTTAGAGATAAGGCTAAAACAAAATTACAGCTGGTGAATGTAGGAGTAAGAAACCATTTCTATGGTATATTTTGAATTATCTATATAATCGACTTAAAAGAATAGTGAAATCTAGATATAATAATAATAATACTTATTTTCATGAGAGCAAATGAAAACCATATATCAAAGATAGCTCCTTAAATTAACCTTAATGTAAATACCAAGAAATACATTATTTAAGAAAACAGATCAATCTGAGTATTGAAGGCTTACGATTTTTTTACAATACTTGTAAGTGTGAGTCAGCACATCATGGTTAATATCTTTAAATGTAGGAGTTTAGTTCAAAACAGAAACATGTTCATAAGAGATACAGGGGTGGTTCAATGTTTATTTAAGATAGAGTAGTCTAGAGGTGAGCACACAAAAGTTGATTTTCAGTTTGGATTAACTTGTAATTGTGCAAAAACCAGTTTAACAGAACAAGCAACATCCTCACATGTTAAAGCCATGTTATCACATGAAATATTGGGTGTTTCACAAAATATCAAGCTATATCATCTATAAATACAGCAATTTAAACTTACCAGCTAATTGAACTTACCAGGTGCCATGAATGAAGAAAAGAATCTTACATAAATAACTAAGCATGTTCAAAATTACTTTTTTTGCCATTCTAAGAGGTATGGTTCTAAGAGAAAGGATACCAGATGGAAGAATCTGGTTCTAAGGTACTATTTTGTACTTTGTGGCTCGAACCTCAGATCTGTCAGGCATTGAGCATGTACCGTAAAGCCAGCATCAAAAAGGCTAATTGTTTATAAAATATGAGTGGACACACTAATAAAGCCAGTAACATTGCTCTCATCTATTGATAATTGATAATCACTACAAACTGACCACACCCTCACACTGGAACATTATGACCCTCAACAGCTTCTTATACTTCAGATAATAAATCTTAAACAGAAGTATTACTATCTTTAATTGATAGGATTTTCAGACATGCGTAATAAAGTGTAGAGATAATGAGACTGTTGGAGTATTGGTTGTTTGTACGGTAACTTATTAAATACTAATATATTCCAATCTCTAGTATCATAACATACTTCATTCTTAATACTGAGTAATCAAAAATCAACATCATCTTTTCTTACATAGACTCTCTTGCCAACACTAATAGACAAAAAGAGATACAGTCATTTAAAAATTACCTCAAAACAGGTTAGATTTAGCTTTTTGTAAAATCAGAAAAAACCAAGGTACCTTCTCCAACCAACACTGTCTAGGCTATTGTAGTAAGTGCATGTGGAATAGTTCGGACAATTTAAATGTGTGTTGTTGTCTGAGTCCGTGTAGAAGGAGTAGTGGTCTTAAACCATTTCCACCAAGGGTGGTCAACAGAGTTGATTTGCTGTGAAGCAATCCCTAGAAAAAACCAATACCCTCAAAATGTCTGTGCAGCATTTGACATGATGGGACGACATCTAAATGGTGTTTTGCTGAAAATTGTGTAAATGTGATAGTGGTATTAAAACATTTCGCAAGATGCCAACGCTGAATTAATTAACCTTCATCATATCCACAGCCATTGATGAAGTTGTGTACAATTCCATGGTCTGTAATAGCAGAAATGATAGGAGAGTAAATTCTGAAAGTTATTAAACATAACAGAAACCCTGTCTGTTGATCTTTGTGGAACAAATTACATTCCTGAGATGAGAATTATGTTTACCTCAGCGGATACAGTAGATTAAGGTGATCAGGATTTGAAAGAAAGTGATATCTTGTTGAAATCAGGACTTCATCATGAAGCATTAAGATTACCGTCAGCTGATCGACAGTTTGTATCACGAGTTTGGAAGAATTAAACTTCGTCAGTGATAATCATGACTATAGTGTTTCTGAGATGACAGGTAAAGTTACAAGTTCTGGAAACGTTATTCAAAGAATTTTCGGAAACAAGGATGCAATTACATGTTTCTGGATGAAGGCAAATTCAAGTTTACCTGCAGGGATCAGTGTTCTGAAGGTGTTAAACGAAGAGTTGAAGGAATTTTAGCCAGTGATGACAACTATGGTCTGTTGGTGCAAACACTGCTGGAATTATGGTAACAAAACTGCTATTAAAAATGCACACTGTACTGCACTTGTATTTGCTACCAAACCACAGTATAATGGTGTATCCCTCAGATCGTTTTATGATGGTATCAATGCTGATGTTAGATCATTGGCAACTCATGGTTTGCAAGTTGCAGCCTTTGGCGAATTTTATGTACCAATCCTGTTGGAGAAATTACCAGCTGAACTTCTAGCAGAGGTTTTGAAACTTTATCCAGATGATAATCCAAGCCTTGAACAGTTGTTAACCTGCATTCACACGGAAGTGAAAAAGTTGGAACAGGTTGCCTTCTATCTTGCCTTGCCCCTTTTATCTGGTGAAGATGATGAACATTCTGCAATTAAGTACTACCGAACTTCACGTCAGATAATGAGTGATGCTAATATGAATCTTCTTCAATGGTTTACCAACTCGAACAAATTGCAAGAACTCATCGACATCGAAGGTTCTGGTTCTTCACATCCAACTTCTGTATTACTTGGAATGGTTTGGGACATCAGAGAAGATACCATATTGTTTCCCACGAAGTCATTAATTATACCTCAAGAGCTGAACTTGAGTTGCCTTGAGTCGCGCTTCCTCATTATACGACCCAATTGGTTTCATATCACCAGTGGTTGTTTTGGCGAAGAAATTTATTTCAACTCTGTGGACGTATCTCACTACATGGGACGAAGAGCTATCAGAGGTGAATTCAATTATATTCTTAGTGAGGTTGAATTGGCATCAACTCTACCCTTTGTTCGATATTTACAACTTGATCCATCACAGACTGTTCAGCTACATGTCTTCTGCGATGCCTGTCCGTCAACAGCTGTAGCATGTGTTGCATATATGGTTCAAGCTGACACTGTTGTATTTATAGGTTCAAAGTACAAAGTCGCTTCATCTAAAAACACGTATACGGTTCCAAGATGGGAATTGATTTCTATGCTGAATGGTGCAAGATTTGCAACTTTACTGATTGGTATCCTCAAGAACGATTTTGTTAGAATAAACAGCCACCTTTGGACAGATTCGACCATTTGTTTGTTTTGGCTATCATCTTCCAGAAAGCAGCCTGTCTTCATCCAAAATCGTGTTTCAGAGATCCGTAAACTTACTGATGTCAACTCTTGGTCGCATGTCAGCTCGGAAGACAACCCTGCTGATATTTTGTCTAGAGGATGCTCATCCAGTCATTTGAAGAAATCAGTTCTTTGGAAGTTCGGACCAACATGGCTGACAGATACAGATTTATGGCCACAATGGAGTCCTACTGATAGTACTTCATGCACGGAAATGGTTACCCTGTCAACTGTAGATAATGGAAGTCACGAAACTGGTAACTTGTCACAACTGGTTGACCTTGAACGATTCAGTTCTTACACCAGTCTACTTCGTACAGTGGCATATGTCTTGAAATTCGTCAAATTACTAAAAGGTCAAGAACGTTCGAATCAACATTTATTGGTAGGAAGTCACTGTCTTCATACTAGGGAGATCCATGATGCTGAAGTTCAACTTTTACAGAAACACCAGAAGGAACATTTTCCTACTGAAATTAGTTATCTCAGAAAAGCAACTACTAAACCTAAACCGCAGTTGATAAATCAGCTTAATCTGAGGTTGAACGATGATGAGCTTCTTGTTGCCCCGGGCAGACTTGAGCATGCTATGCTCAACAATAGAGCCAGATTTCCAGTTCTTGTCGCAAAGGATTGTCTTCTCACTAAATTGATAGTCGTGTCCTTCCACTATCAACAACTACATGCTGGAATCAACTGTACCATTAATGCGTTAAGTAGAAATTTCTGGTTACCATCTGCCAGGAGCACTGTTTCTAAGATATTGAGGAAATGTGTTATCTGCATACGTCAAATTGGTAAACTATTTGCTCTGCCGTTATCTCCAGCACTACCAGAATTTCGGCTGAATTGATTGAAACCATTTTCATCACTTGGAATCGACTACACGGGTTATTTGATGGTTAAAGTTTCTGGTCAGAAAGTCAAGTGCTACATTTGTTTGTGTGTAGCACCACGAGATGTATAAACCTGGAGATAGTCAACGACCAGTCAGCTGATCAGTATATCCAGGCATTTCGTCGACATTGTGCAACTTATGGTACGTCTGACAACATTATTTGCGACAACGCCAAAACCTTTCTTAAGGCAGCAGATCATATCCACGAACTCCATCGTTTGGTTCGAGATGAGAAAGTGCAGTCATTCATAAGTAGTAAGCACATCACAATTAGGCATATCCCAGCGAAATCGCCTCACTGGGGAGGGATGTACGAACGTTTAGTTGGTGTTGTGAAGAATGTTTTAAAGAAAGTGCTGGGAAGAACTCTGATTGATCTTAATGAAATGCTGACTTTAGTAAAGGAAGTCCAGGCAGTCGTCAATGAGCGTCCACTAACATCCGTCTCTTGGGATCTAGATGATTTACAACCAATTACTCCATCAAAGCTGTTGCTTGGTTATGAAATCACTGCTTTGCCTCATCCTGTTGTAAGCGATCAAGATGTAGCAGATGTTGACTTCTCAACTCATAAACAGCTCAACAAAGCTTTTAAACGTCGGAGTTTGATATTCAGCCACTTCGTCAAATGTTTCCAGTCTGAATATTATGCAACATTACAAGAACGTCACACCTACCAAGTTAAAAAGTTAACAGCAAGTTCTGAAGTAATCAAAGTTGGAAATGTTGTTCTTGTTCATGATAAAGATTTACCACGTAGTCTATGGAAGCTAGCTATAGTTCAAAAACTGCTTCGTGGTCAAGATGGTTTAGTTAGAGCAGCAGAGATCAGAACAAATCATGGTAAAACCAATCGATCGATTCATTTGTTTTACCCATTAGAAGTTTCCTTGAATGATCCTGAAGATCATTTTTCTGAACAAATGCCTATTCCACAGCAGGAGCCCAGAAGAAGTCAACAAATTGCTATACAATCTTGCCCTCGCCCCCAATATGTGGAATAGTTCGGACAATTTTAATGTGTGTTGTTGTCTGAGTCTGTGTAGAAGGAGTAGTGGTCTTAAACCATTTCCACCAAGGGTGGGCAACCCTAGAAAAAAAACCCTCATGTATTCGCTGCCATTTGCACAGATCGGACGCACATCTTACCTGGTTGTAATTATTGTAAAAATGATGTGAATAATTATGAAGTTATTAAAACATTAACAAGAAAACACAACGTGAACTCTGTTCTATCTTTGTGGAGCATAAATAATCCACAGTGCATCAAGATAATGTGTAACTGACCTGGTACTCTTGACCAATATCCCACCACTGACCATCAAAACTTTAGTTCCCCTGGACAAGGCCATCCTCAAAGTTTATGCTAATGAAGTAAACAGTCAAGAGTAAACTTATATTTTTCTACACTACAGTCAATATTTATTTTAGTTACCAGTATAACACTAAAGGTTGTAGGTGTAAAGATTTATAACCTTATTTTATATTACTATTCACATTGCAAAGAGATACTTATTTATCAAGGATAATATAGCCATGTCTCTGAACACCAAATTTTCACATTGATATCCGAAACTTGGGTTTTTAAAGAATGCTTCTTATGTCATTATCTGTTACAGCTTAATCAACTCAATAATTATTAATATTCAAAGATGAAAATATTTAGAAAAATCATTTAAGCCTTTCAAATGTGTTTAGTCCATAACACACAGTACTTTGTTTTCTTTTATCCACAGAAGATGTGTGGGTGGGAAATGTTACTATATTATCATATAACAAGTAGATATATTATAAATATAGCACATTATATATACTGCTAATCAATATAATTATTTTCACTTCTCCCAGTCAATTAACACCTACATAGTTCTAGTTATTTCTTGTTCAATATGGTAAGGAAAGAAAAACAAATTGGCATTTGTCAACATATATAATTATGAAATTCAATGAGGGAATATAGCATATACAGCCTTGATTGGTGTAACAATTTCTTTGCTGTATCATAACACAATATTCATAAAATAAGATCAGTAACATGTAAAGTATACAAATGTTGTTATTGTTCATAATTAGACAAATTTCAAATATTGAGAAATACCTTTTATATCTTGTCTCCTTTATAAACCAGCTAATCCTTGAACACTGCGTACTATTATAACTGCTTACAACTAAAACATGTCCAAGAAGACAACAATATGAAGTATAATAATATGTAGCCTGAGGCTACAGTAACTCGACAGGTTTGATAATAAATAACTGTTTTAATATCCTATCCTATCCTATTGTTTATTAACAACAAATAATCATAAAGGAAGTAATTAGATATTAAAATGATTAAGCTGACTACAAGTGAGAAAATCTGCCCAAGGGACAAAATTTTATAGGTTAATTCAACAATTATATCATGTTTCAAAATGGACATTCATGAATTAAAACCAAATATAAAAGATTCAACTTCATAGTACCAGTTTGTAACTGTGAATCAAGGTTCTTAGTAATTTCATGTTAGTTTGACACTGACTCTCTTGTACAAGTATTTTATTTTAATATATATACCTTCTACAGATATCTCAATACCTTCATTTTTATCTATCTGATTCTTATCTACATTATTAGCTGTAATTTATGGATTTTTAAAATCAAGACTATAATCTTGTGTTGTAATTGAATTTTATATCAGGATCGATTAAAATCTTTTGATTGCCATTGATAAGCCTATATTGTATTCAGTTGACTCACATTGATAAAACTACTCTATTATCAAGTATATAACACTATGTCAGAGAAAAAAATCAATCAATCATAAAGTGCAAACTAACTTATCATCAAATATTTCCCAATCCATGAACAAATAGTAACTATTCAAGCCAACAAATACGAACTATTCAAGCCAACAAATACAAACTATTCAACCATGAAATATAAACCAGTATATCATCTATAATCAAATACAAAATGTCCACCACGAAATGGAATCATTTCAAAGCTCCAAAAAAGAGATAATTATGGAAATGATAGTATGAAAAGATATAAATAGTTAACATTATTTTCTTACTTACCTTGGAAACATAATAAATATTGAACTTAATTATCACAAATATCGATTGTAAATAAAATATTTACAACCTTTACAAAATGAAAGATGAACTTTCAAAAAAACATATCCATTGATTGATTGAGTAAATAGGTTTTACTTTCAGGTTTGTCATTCAACAATTGGTATCAAAGGATAATAATGATATTTTATAGAGGGATATAAATTGAGCATAATATTCTATAACAAATTGAATTTATTTTCCATATTTAGTTTGTAGAGGGCACCAAGTAGCATACTTTTCGTTTAAAAAAAAGCTAAATTTATGCTCAGTCAAATATTTTGAAGTATCAGTCAACCATCATAAATAAATTGTTTATGACTGTCTTGTCTCCTTTTAAATTCTTGTGATATTTTGCATATTACAAATACACAATTTATTCAAGATACACTAAAAACATTGATTTGACAACTATTGAATGGTCTGAGACATCACGATTTTCTACAATATAACCA
Source organism: Nipponacmea schrenckii (assembly GCA_030562195.1). Taxonomy (NCBI): domain Eukaryota; kingdom Metazoa; phylum Mollusca; class Gastropoda; family Lottiidae; genus Nipponacmea; species Nipponacmea schrenckii. The sequence continues at coordinate 35,158,377 of CM060200.1, read as the reverse complement.
TTAATCCCCTTTACAGCTGATAAATTTATTAATTATGAAGTTAATCAGTTTTTGTAAACTGATGACAATGTTTTTCCAATTGAGTCTCAATTATTAACCCTGCAATAGTCCAATAGCAATTCAAAGAATTATGGTATTTCCCTTCTCACCACATTGAAGCTCATTATATAAATTGTGACATAAAAGAACATGATCTTTTCCTACCTGTATGGATATAAACAAGTCCTTTTATTCACTAAGTCTGATCAGAATTGATTAACTTCAAATATCGGAGATCTCTTCAATACTTAACAATAGGCTATATCATATTTACTGTGAACCTATCATTGACTGCGAGCCTTATTATTGACTGCTATACTGTTATATCTGATTACCATAGCGATTGATTGATCTTCCATTCATAATCATACATAATGATTACTCTGTCCTTGTCTTCCTATGTCATCCAATACTGATCACTACATTATTATTACTAAGTGTTTACATCCATTATTCAATGGTGGTCAAAATATGACAGTTGGTAGTCAAGTCTAGCTATATATAACATTATGTTAGGGATAGATAATTAGTTATAATTATCAATCATTCTGTTATGGTATTTTAAAATGTCAGACAGTTACCTTCCCTATTTCAGAAAGCTCACATTATTTATTCATAAAGTTTAAGTATGGTTAGATTTAGGTCAGTGATATTAAGTATTGCTGAAAGTAACTGCACAGAGCTGGTACATGTACCTTATCTTATTCAAGTCAACAGACCAAGTGTGACCATTTTAAAACTAGCACTGGAAATCACAAAATGATATATCAGATTCATGAGTGCAACTATATATGAGCACCTATAAAATGAAATGAAATGGTGTTAAGGTGTTGTGTGCTTTTGCTCCTGACTGGGCTAATAAAAGCAGTTAGGCCATAAAGTGTGCAATGATAATTTTAATGCAATATAAGTTGCATTAATTCTACTCATTTTCAATTTCATACCGTCAAATGATCCTCAAAATGCACATCCTTTTATATTTCAGTCCTCCAGTCTGCATCACCAACAAGGGCAATTTTTTTTAAGGGGGGGGGGGGATTAACCGTTTACATTTAGGGTAACTAGCGTGCTTCTAATTGATTTAGCCACTGCAGCCCTTACGCCAATAAAAAAAAAATAGTCTCAATTAGGGAATTGGCACTGTTCTTTTATGAGCACTTCATTGACACCTGTAATATTTTACCAAATTCTCTGGAGAGCAACACAAAAATCCAAATTATCTAACATTCTGGGCAAATAGCTTGGAGACATATATCTTTCTGATCTTTTCAAAATTTGTTGAAATTTCACTAGGTCTGTCATAACAAAACATTTATATATTGCTTGACATATCTAGTCAAGGATATACATGCTAGACAATGTATAATTTATGTAAAATTTTGTATTATTTGTCAGTGAAAACCAACCCATTCAAAACAAAGGACTTCATTCATCATTATCTATCATAATTCAGGAAAAATTATTCTAAAATCATCAAATAGTGACAGTTTTCTGGGATGTCAGAATATGAAGGTAACAAATAACTGATTGATATGATATTAATCAAGTGGATAAAAGGATGTAACAGTCAATTGATGGGATAGGGCAGACGTACCCTGAAAGGACCACCAATTTTTTTCTCAGTGTTGGGATTGAAATCAATGAAAGTGACACATAATCTTATCACATTGTAAAAACACTAAGGAAGGACATGTACTTGTTGACTCAGTTAGTGCACTGTCTTCATGAATATGGCAGTTACAGCTATTCATTAGTAAAGAATTTCCCTACCAAATTCTCATGTCAGAAAAACTAATGATATTTAATTCTGCAACTTTTAACCATAAATGACAATGTACCTTAATCTTATATACATGTAGTAGTTTGTATGTTATTTTTTGTATTTTTTGACAAATTGTACATTTGTGTTTAGTCTCTTTCACCATGTAAAATAATGAGTTTTTTTTATTATTTTGCTGTGTTACAAACTGAGCCCTCTAAGAAGTACAATGAATAGTTTTCTAATTCTTATAGACTCACTACTTTACAAGCTTGTTTTTCTTCCTTGACTTTCTTCTACCAAGTCATTTGAGGGTAAAATATTGTCAAGTTGAGTGTAATCAAGCTTTATGATAATAGTAAAAGCTGGTTAATAACTTTCTTACTTTATAGTTTATAATCATTAACATTCTAGATTTATAATATCTATTATACATCACTTTAACAGCTATGATGTCACGACCAACTTAATGGAGCTGATAGAAATGCAAATAAGTCAGGAGTTGCATGATGTAAAAGCACTTTTGCTGTCATTGAAAATTGTTTGCAACATTGTCTTGTTTTGAAGAGATTGTTTTCTTAACTTGTTCAAAATGGTATCTTGAATGGTGCAAATTGATGGTATCATTGCTTGAAAAAAATCACTTTAAAATATTGTTTTTATTTATAATACACAACATTTGTCTATTTTTCTAGCTAACTTTATATATATATCATATATATATTGCAAGTCAAAAAGAAAATATGAGTGATTTGCAAATCAAGTAAAAGTAACATAAAAATTACATACCTATAACAGTAAATAAAACTCTTAAGTAATTAAAGATACCTAAAAGAAGTACACTACCATGACACTTAAAAAGTATGTCGCTAGTTTTGGGTCAACGATCTAGGAGTGTTTGAAGACAATATTGAATGCCATTAACAGTACAGGTATAATAAAGATATAGCTTTATGAGAATTTTACAGGGAACAAGTTTGACATGCCAGTTTATTTAAAACTTATATACTAAGTAAACCCTTTATATGACACATAAATAACATTGAATTATAAATAACTGTAATTCATAACCATATACATGTCTTGTTCAAGTTGCCAAGTCATATTGCCCCCTGAATTTATCATTTTATAAGTAAAGGAACTTTAATTCTATATTAACACAAGCAACATTGTCACATTCACTGGTTGAGGTTTCAAGCCATACAAGTTTTCTGATGCTAGAATTATTTGAGTCAAAATGTACCGTATAAGATAAAATCAAGGTTTATATTAGTGAGTAAAACTCCCCCACTTCCCATCATTCCCTATTAATGAAGATCCAGTCATCTCATCAGTCTTTCAATTTTTGTTTTATAATTAGCAGTTGGGTTTATTTTGAAAAATCATTATCAACATGAATATAGAGATAAATAAATTGAACAGTAATAGTGCTGAATAATAAGATGAGACTTCAACAGTCAGTCATGTAAAATCATGTTACAAGATGGCTTTCATGAAAGAAACCGCTAACAGATAGATGTATTAAAGCTGAAGAAATTTCGATGAAAAGTTAGAACCTATATAAGTAAAAGCTTAATACATAACATAAACAGTACCTCAAAAACTTGAAATGACTATTTGTATTATAACAATATACGCTTGGAATGAAATGTTTAACCTTCAGTCATACACTTCTTTTCTAGAGTGACAAATGTACAATATAACTAATTTTGATAAGTCTGTCAAGAATTGTGCCTTCTAACAATGCAATAACTGGTCAAAACCCATGAAGACTTGGTCTTGAAGGGTTTAACAAGGCAAAAATCAAATGCGTTTTAAAGAACAAGCTTAATAAGAACAAAATGGCAATATTATATATTTAATATATTTCGATATATACTTAGTTTTCAATAGGGTTCATCCTTGGGTGATAATAATTTCAGCCAGTTTCTTCAAAATTGGACAAGAACTGTGGTTTGTAGAGTGTTTATGAGCCAAACATCGAACAAAAAATAAGGGCAATAATTCAATAGAGTTCATTGTCCTACAAACAATGTGCGTGACGACAATTTACGCTCAACATTTCATGTGTGCATATAAAAATCTGATTTACTTTCTCTTTTAATGCTAAATTGCATTCCTGACTACTCTTGTAGATATGTAACTACCAAAATCAATCTCATGTTGATCATAACATATACTATGTAGTAAGTAAATATTTGTATGATAAACCCTTAATATAAATAAAGCTTTAACTAACATAAACTACTATTTAATAATGCACCACTTGTGATCTTAGAATAACATTAATGCGACAAATCTATTAAAAAATTAAATAGCAAACTTTTTATTTTTAAACTGGAACTATTCCACTCCAATCAATGTATCCTGTGTCATATTTTGTTTATCCTTAAAGGTAATTGTTTAGAATCACATTGCCTTCTTTGAATTTCAATTCCCTTAAAGTTCGTGATTTACCATTTTAGGGGGTTGATTTGACTTTTATGTAAATAGTCTACAGCAGTACTAAAACTAGGGTCATGGATCATCTTTTTGATCTGGCACCTAACACCTGCATCTTTAATAAGCAACTAAGTTTTATACTATAGGGTGAGCAAAATGACTTCACTTCTGTTTATTACACTTTGCATTCACAACATACCGGTGCAAGGATTCTATAAGGTATCGGCATATGTAGTATCGTATTGATGGAACATTAACAAGAATTCTCTTTCTAAATGGTACTGCTGTATCATTTGTCAATGCCAACTTATTTTTGCCTCATTCATTGCAGTTTGTGACAACAGAAGAAAGGAATCAGATCAGAGTACACTTGTTCTTTATCATTCCTTGGATCTTAGACAGAAGAAATTTTTGAATTTATGATATATCCAACAGTCTTCTGATAATTCAAAATAGATATTGGTTTTGGAGTCGGGCAAAGGAAACATATTTCTTTCCTGTGTGGTCTAAACTAAAATAGAGTTGAAATCAATGGTGTGAATGAACAAATGGATTATTTGACCAGAAGAAAATAGACTGAGAAGCAGACTTGAGACACATTTCTGACACATTATAGATCTAAAGATAGGCCAAATAAATTCCATCAGAATGACATCACACTAAATCACTATCATTCACATAAACCTGTACTCTGTCATTCACACAAAACAATATTTGTCCTTTGTCACACCCTATGACACCTGTTGTTGAGCCCATAGAACAATGTAAGTCTTTACTGAGAGAAAATGCTTGATTTATCATTTTTGTGGTTTACAGACCAATAATCCTGAAAACATTGGTAAATAAAAAGTAATGGGACACAATGTAAAACTATTGGCTGAAGAAGTATCGTATTAAAAAGAAACTGTAAAACTGGAGAAATTTCAGATAATTTTGATATAAACCAGAAGCCATTAGGTTTCTCATAATTCCTGATAGAATATAAAATAAATACTCCCTGAATGGCAAACCTGAGCATTAACTAGACTTGATTTCATAATTTGATTATCTAATACTTTCAAAGAAAACAAAGTTCACTTTTCCTTTAATGCATGAGTAAAACAAATATTCCAAAATAGGCAATAAGATAAACATTTCAACAAAGAGGCACATGTTTGTTTCAAGGTAAATGATGGTGTCTGTAAGACTCTCCCTGTATACTTAAAAATATTCCAAGCTTACCTTTAATAGTTTGATAAGCAGATCAGCCGAATTACTGTTTATTATTGTACTATTTCTGATATAACAGTACATTATCAATAGTTTATAGAGTACAATATAGGATATTGTTAACCTTCAACTACAGTCTACTTAAAGGTGCAGTATTTATCAAAACACTGTCAACATAAAAATAATGAATACTGGATACTCTAAATAAACTAAACATTTTTGTGGCAGGAGGCTATGAGTGTCAATGTCAACCATAAATCTAAAGATAAATTTCCCCAATGGGTATGAAAGCCTCACCAGACAGGACAGTTTGAAATTATGCCTTACAAAATCAGACATTTTTTATCAGAAAACCATGAAAGTCAAACCAATAATGAATGAATCTTATTCCAAGTCAAGTTAATCTGAGTGGATTCAACTAAATGAATAACATTTTCAATATCAACTACAACTGGAACATTACCACTTAATTTACTGATATGATGACATCAACAAAGCAGTTTGTGAGAATTTTAATAACCATCTGGAAGTGACAAAAGTTGAAAACTCCCAAGATACAGTAGGTTTTATTCTGAGGCAACCTGACATTAGCTTTTTACTCTGAAAACAGCCAATAAATTGAAATTGGATCTTGTATATTCCTTTAACTCAGAAAATCAAAGCCATTTCCAAATTTAACTTGATATTTTTTTATGAATAATGATGTTATTTGATTCAAAATATAGGTTTCAAAAATGAAATTAGATATTTCACCATTTCAGTCTTCTCTTCAAACAATTATATATTTCACAATATTGATGAAAACGAAACAATTGTGGGAAAATTAACATGATAACATACTAGCCTGAAGGGAAATACAAATGCAATTGTTACAGGTTGAAAGAGGCAAATAACAAGTAGTAGATAAGTTTCTATAGAAAATATTCAATAGATACATATAGTAAAAAGACTTTAAAGTTGAAAGGAACAATGTAAACCACGATTGAGGAAACTTGAACAATAACCTTAGCCACTTGTCATTACTTTCAAAAGATAAATCTTACAGCAATAATATTATCATTTCAAAACAAGATCTTATTGTATTAGTTTGTGTGTCTTCATTCAAATGGACAATATTTCCTTTTTAATCCCCAAGACAATTAACCACCAGGTTTGCCTCTACTACAAACTACAGTAAAACTTTTTTAATATTAACTTCTTATTATGTGTGGTTAGAATGGCACTGTATTGGAATGCATTACAGTAGAACCTGTATTTTAGAAACCACTAATTGGGATTAAATCACAATGGTCTTTAAATGATGGTCTCTTATGAGAGGATTGGGTCAACTGCAAGACCATTATATTTTGAAGGAATAAGAAACTTTAGAATCCTGAATAATTTCTGTTTTATGCTCTATAATTCCATGAATCTAGGTCTTACCACCACTTAATTCTTTGTTAATTTGTCGATCACTTTTTTTTAGCTTTGGAAAAGTTGATGACCCTTACAGGTTGGCTTCAAAATTTTGGAAATGATATATCAGATCTTACTTTTGCTGCTATAAAATTAATTTGTAGAAGATTATCAAATTACCTATTAGTGATAATTAGTGCTGGGTATTGCCAATCATGCCACGATACGATATGTATCGCAATATAAGGGTTACGATATGTATCGCGATATGGTGTAATAGACATAAAGTAACATTTTTTCTGAAAGGTTTCTTTCTTTATTAACACTTATATTTTGAGGTAACAGAATGTTATTGCTAGTAATTTAACTAGTTTTCTGAGGTATTTTACTAGTTAAAAAATAATTAAGCCTGTCTGTTTCCTAAATTAAATGTCAAAAAACTTATTTGAAAAAAATGGATTTCAGAGAAAGCCTTGAAAGGAATTTATTATGGGATAAGCGCACACTCACCAACTAGTAAATTAAATATTACTCACTCTTTTATGGAATGCCATGTATCGTCAAGTATCGATACATGGCCACCGATACGATACGCCTATTGTGGCATGTCGTATCCAAATACAATATATCGTGCCAGCACTAGCTATAATCTCTTTGATTTTCACTGGAGATCATCAGAAGTGTCTTTCGTTTAATTGACTCATTTTGATGACAAAGTGGCTGGTCAAATAATTAAGGTGGTCGCTAATCAGTTTTTAATTACATTGAAAAGTGCTAAAAGTGGTTACAAATGGAAGGTAGGCTCCTATTAAAGGTAGTCACATGAGCAGTATATACTCAACATCTGTTACAGAGTCCATGAGAAAATCAGAAATTGTTTATTGGTATTTACATATTTTTGAAGGATATCCTAGCAACTGAATTAATATGAGAACAATTGAAACACAAGATCTTATAATAAAGATTATGCTAGAATAATTCAAAGCAAACAATTTCCATCTTCTGAAAGTCATACACAAATTCTTGTTTCTTGCTGTTTGAGAGTTTGATTTGTGACTCATATGAACTCTTACACAGCAAGAAGTAAGATAAAAGATAGAGCATGTTGATAACCATTATATTATATATCTCAATGTTTTTTAAACCATGAAAAAGTTTTGAATTAAAAAGCAATTAAGAAAATTCTGTCATAGAATACATACCTTGATGCGTCTGCAGAATCTACATCCCAATGTTATAATAATGAAATATTAGTCACATTAACGTCTTTATGTCAATTCTCTTACAGGTTGGCTTTATCCTACACTATGGTTCAAATAGCCAAAAACTGTTCAATAACAATTTACAAGGAAACACGTAAAACTGAATTTGCTAGTAAGTTTTTACTATATAAATATAAGACCTTGACCTATGCTTCATGAAACTTCCTTCAAGTTAACACACAATTTTAAGAACAATAGATCATGTAGCTACTCATTGAGGCACCAGTAAATGTGTAAACTATTAAATCTTTACTAGAGAAATACCAAAATGATGACGAAATATTTCTCAGTCTATTCTTGATACTATAAATAGATTTCAACCAGAAATCAAATACAGGATGCTACAGATGGTGTATTTAAAGTGACATCAAAAATATTTTCTATTTAAAAAATCCAGCTTGTAAAGTCTCATTATATTACCAGTATATTGGAGTTTTATTCATTCATTTTTCAAATTTTAAGCCATGTTGTATATTTTATGATGGTGGAATATTTTCTTTGATTTGTTTCTAACACAAGAACTAAAATATAAATGCTTTTTCATGTTTTCGGTATGTTCATTATCATTCATTTTACATGTTATAAGATAGCTTGCCAGGCAAGGTAATATACGCCCACTGGCAGCATTTATTTCAAATAAAAACTTTTCAGTAAGGTTACAAAAGTGGAATGAAATATTCAACCTTCCACCATATATTTTTTTCTAGGGTCTCTAGTTTCATTAAAAACTGTCAAGAATTGTACCTAACTCAACTCATTAAATATTTTTCGGTATTTTTATGATTTGCAATAGGGTTCACCCTTAATAATATTTTGATATTTTTAATTCTTAATAAGGCTCATCCTTGGTTGATATTAAACAATTTCAGCGAGTTTTGTCAAAAATGAATGTTTAGAGTGTTCACAAGCCAAAAGTTGAAAGCGATTTTGAAAACAGGCCCAATAACTGACACTAAATATTTTTCGATTTATCTGATTTTCAATAGGGTTTATCCTTCTTAGAAAACAAATACTAAAAGCAAGTTTCATCAAAATCCTTTTAAAATTGTTCTTTCTAGAGTGTTTACGAGTTAAATTGAACGCGTTTTCAAAAACAAGGGCAATAACTTGTACTAAATATTTTCGATTCAATAGAGTTCATCCTTGGGAGACAACAAATACTCCAGCCAAGTTACATCAAAATCCATTAAAAATTGTTCTTTCTAGAGTGTTTACAAGCTAAAATTGAACGCGTTTTCAAGAACAAGGGCAATAACTCATACTAAATGTTTTTGATTTCGCTGATTTTCGATAGGGTTTATCCTTGAGTTATAACATACTCTCACACCAAGTTTCATCAAAATCGGTCAAGAATTGCACGTTGTAGAGTGTTTACGAGCCATTCAAGAACAAGGGCACGAACTCATACTAATTTTTTTCCGATTTCGCTGATTTTCAATAGGGTTCATCCTTGCGTGATCATAAACACTCATATTAAGTTTCATCTAAATCCGTCAAGAATTACACTGTGTAGAGTGTTTACGAGCAATTGTGGACGGACCGACAGACGGATGTGGGTGACGACAATATACGCCCCCCATTTCATGTGGGCGTATAAAAATCATATCAAATATCCATTACCAAAACCTCCCATACCTGCAATATTTCAAACAGAAATTGTCCATTACTTTTGATAACTCAACAGACTCCTGTCATGGCTAGTCAACTCAAAAAGCAATAAACATATAGTCTTATTTACCTCATTCTTAATGACTACATTTACGTATACAAAAGAGCATAAGTCATATGGGCTAGAGAGCCTGAAATGTGAGAATGTTATCTGTTAACTTATGCAATGAAAATATTTGTATGATATCAGTGGTTCAAACAATGAAGTTGAATTGAACAGTGAACACATTAAAAAAAAATCACCTTCTTAAGTAATCATAACTAATGAAATTTTCATGAAAATGAAAATAAATGAGAAACAGTAAACTAGTTTGTACAAAATTATTTTTGTAACACAAATTTCTTCCAAATTTAGTAGAAAGTAGAAATTTTATTGATAACGGAACTGTTCTGCACTTTACTGAAAGAAAATAATTTGAAAAATGCAGTTGGTAAAATGTATCAAATATTATATTATTATATTGATTTACAATTTTAAATAATATTCTAGCAGGTTACATAGGGAAGTAATTCTGAATATATCCATTATTTCTGACAATTAGAAAATTCAAATTTTAACTCATGACACACTTATTTCCAATTTTATCATGCCCTGAAAGTACCTGAATTTAGCACCACCATCATATCAAAGTAAAAAGATGTGAGAGAGTTCATTGGTAAGGAATTAACATCAACTTGTTACAAACGGCTCAAATAACTTTATAAAATAATGTTAAATAAAAGCAAAGAAGAAATCTTTCTGAACCAAATTGTATCTATTTGATGTTTATATCTTACTTAAGGTTGACAATAAACAATAGGCCAGGTGACTGAGAGCCAGGGTTTGGACTATTGGTTCTTTGCCTGGCATGACCTTACTGAGAGTATCTGTGTCTGCCTGTCACTTCTGGTATTCAAGACATTCCAAAACTGGATATACCAGATACATCATTGGAAATATCTTTGATTTTAGTGTTTTGATTACAATCTACCTGAGATAAACTCAAAAAATTTTTGCTTGGAAAATTCAACCAATTTTCCTACATATCACATTTATGATGTTTTTGAACAATAATAGATTTGGTTACTAAATAAAGATTCAGATAGAAACCTAATAACTAATAGAATTTTCTATCCTGTATAACTTTCAATAAAATTAGTTAAAACACATACTGTTGAACATATAATAGATTAGAAGGGCCCTCTCTTATTTAATTACAAACACAAAGTTTGAGTTTTCTATAAAAAAAATAGTAAAATGGGTATCTGTCAGCATGTAAAGCAGAAAAACCTATTTATGAACATTTTAAGTCAAATGATGTAAGTGTCATTAACGTATTGAGGTTAAATTTATTTTTGGTCGCACAGAAAATCAATTTGATGCCAAACTTGACAGTTGCAGATATCCATTATTAGATTCTGTTTATGTTTATTTCTACATTGTCACTCTTTGTGGTTTAAAATAGAAATTCGAAATGTTAATTTTAGAAATCAATGTGTGCATATTTTTAATCTGGCTTTCAACTGTGTAGGTGTGGATATACATTGTTTTCAATGGAGATACCTGTATATTTCTATATTTGATATGTTCAGATGAAACCAAGTTGCAGAAATGACAAATCAAGATATACAACACTGTATTCTAGATTTAAAACAAGAACACATTGTATCTTTCATAATTCTGGAAATACACAGTATTGTCTGAACACAAAATATAAAAACAGAAGCCAAAGATATACGTGAAGATCAATGTCAACATTTGAAATTCAGACAGTGCTTTAAATGAAGACTTATCATAAACAATAGCCATGTAGGTTGCAAAACAGAAACCAAATAATAACATCTGATTTATAAATACTGTTTAACATGACATTTCATCTCAGTAATAGTGACAACATGTATAGGTTAAATTGAATCGCTAAAAATCATACAATGCTTATTCAAGAAATTGTTCATTTAGTATTATAAAAATATAGAGTTGACATGACATGAAATGGTCTTCTGTTTCCTTTTGATAATCACCATTTTCAGCAAATGGAGGATTTAAGTCTCTTTTCACAGAACTGTCAAACTCAATCTGATGATGAAAACAGGAATTAGGCTGGGTAAATTAACTTGGAATAATGACCCCATCAAGTTGAATGGCTTCACTCTGAGATTCCCGAGAAAGTTAATCTTGACGATTAAATTTCTGTTATTAATTCCACACATTTAATGACCATTTAATTTAGTGGTAGGCAATGTTTTTTTTTATTAAAACAAGCATTCCATTTATAATGGTTATTACAAGACGACAATAAGTTGAATCCATTAATCAACATTTTGGTTCCACTGGATAAATTGACCTTTCTATGGGTTGTGAATTTATCATATTACTATGATGTTAAAATATCAAAATTTTAGTAATATGCAAGATTCCATTACCTATGGATATTTTTGGCATTGCAATTGGTATGTGTGTCTTTGTCTATGACACTAGATTACGTTGGAAGCACAATCTGAAACAATTCCAGGCATTCAATAAAATCAATGAATGAATTGCTACAGATTACCTCAAAATAGGCAGCAATCTTATTCACAACAATTATATTTTCTAAAATGTCTACTCTCGAAAAATTCAAAAGGTGATCCACCCATAAACACCATTCATAGCTTCACCACTACACTAACATAACATCACCTTTAACATTGATGAAATTTCTTACAGAATAACAATAAATCACAACTAATCCTTCTAATACCTTTCAATGAGCTAGTGGTCACTCTCTATTCACTGGTCTACATGGTTTCTCAGATGGTCTTGTTTGTTTAATAACGCCTGACCATGTTACAGTGTAGTCTCTAATTACATAGACTACTGGTAAGAAGAGAAAGGGTTTAATCAAACAAGACCAGTTAACAATAGCCTGACCAGAGGTTACAGAAGTTTCTAATTAGAGATTTGTCCGAAACTTGCTCTGTTCTCAGCCTCTGATAGCTATTTGGATAGATAAGGATGGGGGAGGGTAAGAAAAGCTAGGCACCAAAAATTAGATAGTTTTTGCATTTACATACCCTACCAAACCATGATTTATTTTTATTTTATCCCCCAACACGATTCAAGTCTGTAGCGGTTTGGTGTTGGTATGATTTAACTACAAAAACATCCATCTTTCCTAATAAATCAGGGTTTGGTGGATTTGAGGTAAAATACGTTTATGTGACAAGGAACACTTGAAACAGCGACTAAAGATCTTGCTATGAAGTGTGTGATGAAATTTGTTCAGTAGCAAAAACATAACTAAGTGTATTAGCTTGTGAAGAACTTTAACCTTAAACTTTATTTAAAACAACCCCATTGAGCTGCTATCTGTATTTGGCAAAATTCTCCATATTCCACAATCTTATAGTGATTTTTTTGTTTTAATAAATGCTGTGTGGATCTTAAAATAGCAAAATTGATGCAAAGGGGTTTCCCAATAGTAATATATAATGTTTAATTTTAATATGTAGTTGGAATATCAAAAATCATTGTTAACTATGTACATCTGTAGTTGGTTTGTCACTTGCTACAGGTTTTACACATGCATACAAATATGTAGTGGACAAAAGGATTCTTTACCATCAGAATTCATTTTATCGATGTTTGACACATTTCAAATGACATTTATGAGTATCTTACCAGAATAAAGATAAAGAATAAAGAAGAATAATACTGTCTACCCTTTTTGTTATAATTAAAATATTTTACATAAATTTGCATACCATGAATATTGATGATTCTGTTTAACTAATAAAGACTTGTCCTCTCATTGACTTCCGACCTCTATATATATTATTCAGCATATGAATATTCATGAAGGAGTTAAGACAGAGTTATAGGAATTGTTTTCAAACAAATGAAATGAAAAACCATAAATTAAGTCGTCTCATGAGAGAGTTTACACGAATATTTCAAGGACATTAATAATTTTTATTTATCTTGATGGATTTATTGCTGCAAAATGTCTGATATCTTATGCCTGTAAATTTTACGCATTTTTTCAAACACTATACTATTAAGCTCTACTACAAAAATTAATGTGATTTCTGCTCAGGGAATAATATGCTTAAAGGTAGATGCTCAAACTTACTAAGACATAGAGTGATAGAAACCCTATTTTTTCAAAGAACTGCAATTTAAAGCAGATTTCATTCATTATCCATGTATCTATTATTCTTTTCACACTAATAGGTGACATTTTAACATGTCCACTGAGACAAAGATACAAAAGGGGAAAAAGCCTAAGCTATGAGTTCTAAGGATAAAAATGTCCTTCCATTTCTTTAATCTGTAAAAAGGAAAGTTAATTCAATCTAGAAGCTAAAATAGCCAGATATAGGAATAATCAATAAATTGTTCTCAGACCCTGTATCACACCAGGTCATCAAATCAACTCTAATGACCTTTTCTTATCACCACTGTCACAAATGACATCAAAACAAACTATTGTCATGTCATAACGTCAACCTGATCATTATTTTCACATTTATCTGTAGAAATTAGATGATTTACTAGTTGAATATATTGATTATTCTGGTTGAAAACTGTAGATATCTGATAAAAGTATGTCAGTTTCAGCGGTAACTACAAGTGGACTGAATCAGAAGGCAACTGAATGAATGATAAAATAATGTTAGCAATGAATGAAAAAATGAATAGAGGAATGAGAAATAAATGTAAAGAATGAAAAACAAGAAGAAAGATTCCAATACAATTTGAATGAAGCTAAGATGTTACTCATATCTCTTTGTTCAGATTATTACCCCCAAAATGGTCATGTTGTATTTTTTTTTTTTTATTTATAAATATTATTATTGACAGATTGTTCAAGAATAATTATAATATTTTCACGGTTTCAATGTGTATTATATTCTTATGACGGTGTGAAAACCATATGTTGAAAGTAATAAATATTCAAGAATCATCCATCCATAATAATTGTTGTATTTATAAATAAGCTATGCTTCTAATATGCCTTTGAAAGATTTTTTCATTGATTCTATCATTGATTGGTTAGTTTAATAATGATTATTTGAGATCAATTAATATCCATAGTAACAAAACAGAAATGTCATTAATACCTCTTCTCACAGAATAATCATTTACCTTCTAATTCAAACCAATACTTACATTTAACATTAAACATTGCATAACTTCATACTAGGTCAAAATATGAGTATTTATATAGATTTCTCACTGCTGTTACCTTCTTTAAAATCTGACTTTTAAAATTTGTCACTCATGCCCTCATATCAGAAGATGGTTGTCTAGGATGGTGATGTAGGATGGTTGCCTGTTGTGACTTCTGAAGGTTTTTACTATTGAATTATAGTTTCAACTTATAATGTAAAGACTATTATTGGGGAGATGCTGACGACATTTGCTGAAAATTGATCATACATGTTTTTGTTGGCTGATGTCTCGAGACAATCTCCTAAAAATTATACATTATTCCTTTACGTTAAATAGAGCGGTGATATGACAGTAATATTAAGGACCAGTGTAGATAATTGATGATTAATTCATTTTGAGAATTGTTACAAATGTTATAGAGACTGCCAGTAGACTGCCACATCATAGATGAGAACAATAGCTTAATAACCAATTCCTGACATCAACTAGTTAACTCAAGATATAATCAATACCCCACAAATTACAGTCATTCTCTTTTATACCAAAATACTGTAACCAATTTCATACATTTCAAAATGTAAACAAACACCAAATATGGCAGCCATCTTTTAAAAGAACTTACATCTAAAATGTCAAAGATTTAAAATAAGCTCAAGATATTCTTCCACTTGAAGACATAAATGGTACCAATTTCTCCTTACCTTATTATAGATAACTCCTATTCAGAACTTTCGTTTAAAAGTGACGTATAACTAAATTACTTAAAACATAGCAACAAACAGAAAAACATAATTCATGTTTTTTCACAGTCGATTGTATGAAATATCATTCCTTGTATAGCATGCAAGACAGTCTAATACCAGATTAGCCAATCACAAAGCTGTAGAAATGTCACATGATCTATCGTCAATCTCAGTTTTATCGATCAATAACTTACAGTATATTACTCCTTACAGGTGCCTTCAAATAAGCCTAGATTATCCAGTAGCCAATTTATAGCACCAAGACTTAATTGTGCTGAAATCATTACTTCTTATCTTTAACAGTGTAGTCAAAGTTTATTTGTCCATTAAAATATTTTTTTTCTGATTTACAGTTCATGCAGTCTGTCAGACATTTTAAAGTATGGAAATTTGAAAGTTCTACAATATTTGTTAAAAATGAAAGCTTAAAAAATATTTAAAATTTTTCAACCTATGGGCACATATAGGTAGACCTACATGTAGGTAAATTTTACTCATTCAGGACTAATGAATTTTAATTTATATATTCCCTTTCATTGTTCTACATTTTACAAAAAAGGCTGTAAAATCAGATGAGGGAGATTTTCCAAAAATATCAAAAATACTTTACTCATAATAATTTAAAATCAAATACCTGGTACACTTAGTAATAATTGGTTCATTATAACTAACCAAAACCGAATCTACAGGAAATGATTCCCCTTATTAACCCTTGCATAAACCCTTATTAAGGATTAATCATCCTGCAAACTTGTCTGCCTCCTAATGTAAATAAACTGTATTGACTTCCTAGTTAATAGAATCATCAATATTGTTCTGTGTTGCTATAGAGCTGTCACTATCACACACAGAAGACAATATTCCGGAATAAATCATTCAGAACTGTCACTTTCAAGTCTTTCTTTTCCATTTCCACTCTTTACATCTCACTACATAACATAACAAGTTAACGACTTCTTCTGTTGCTAAAACAGACCTACGCAAGTGTTTAACATAAAATGCATAAAGGTCCCATTAATTTGACATTTAGTTCATTGTTCCTACACAAAATCAATAATTCAAGCAAATTCTATCAATACTAAAAAGACTGTTACATCACTTAAATATAAGGATCACCCAAAGACCAGTCCAAAACTGGAGCATAGCATAGAGTAAAAGAAAAGTAAGAAATTTAATACTCAAAAGTCATGTGGAAACTAGAATTCATTAATCTTAAAAAAAATCTTGATGAAAGTGACAAAATTTCATTTCATGCTGTCAATGGTTAAACATGGGACATGACAAAATTTTATTTATAAAGAACAAAAGGAATACTGGATTCTGAGTGACTTACCAAAAATCTAAGATATTGAATGCATTACTTCTTTCAATTTGACGGAATATGACAAGAGAAGTAATCCAATTGACAGTCTTGATTTAAATTTAAGATAAAGTTATTTTAGTTGATAAGTCACTGCTTTCATCATATATTAAAAAATAGCGATGGCCCATCGTAATACGCCCACCATTGGCAGCCTCAGTTATTCGGGCGGTGGACAAGAGGTATCAGTAAATACAATATTTAAAATATAAAAGGCTCAAATCATGCTTTGTCAAAATCTACCAAGAAATCAGATCTCTATCAAGTCTACAAAGAATCAGAGGCTGATAAAGTGAACACGTTTTAAAGAACAAGGGCAATAACTCAATAAATATTTTTTGATTAGTCTGATTTTCAATAGGGTCTATCCCCGAGTTATAACAAACACTCAAACCAAGTTTCATCAAATTCCATCAAGAACCCAGCTCCCTATCGTGTTCACAAGGAATTTTAGGACAAAGGCAATAACTCATAATAAATATTTTTCGAATGCTTTCATTTTCGATAGGCTTCATCCTTGGGTCATTACAAAGACTCATTCCAAGTTTCATTAAAATCCATCAAGAAATGTGGTCTCTATCGTGTTCACAACAATTGTGGACAGGCAGACGGACAGACAGACAGACAGGCGGGCAGAAGGCTTCATCCTTGGATGATTACAAACACACACATCGAAATTGGTCAAAATCCATCCAGAAACCATCTCTCTATCATGTCCACAACACATTTTTGAACGCAAAATGAATGTGTTTTCAAGAACAAGGGCAATAACTCATCAATTTATTTTTCGATTTGTCTGATTTTCAATAGGCTTCATCCTTAAGTAATAACAAGCAATCACACCAAATTTCATCAAAATCCATCAAGAAACACACTCTTAATCGTGTTCACAACAAATTTTCAAAAACAAGGGCAATAACTCATTGAATATTTTTCGATTGGTCTGATTTTCAATAGGCTTCTTCTTTGGGTTATAACAAACACACTCACCAAATTTGGTCAAAATCCATCAAGAAATGTGGTCTCTATCGTGTTCACAACAATTGTGGACAGGCAGATGAATGTGTTTTCAAGAACAAGGACAAAAACTCATCAATTTATTTTTCGATTTGTCTGATTTTCAATAGGCTTCATCCTTAAGTAATAACAAGCAATCACACCAAATTTCATCAAAATCCATCAAGAAACACACTCTTAATCGTGTTCATAACAATTTTTCAAAAACAAGGGCAATAACTCATTGAATATTTTTCGATTGGTCTAATTTTCAATAGGCTTCTTCCTTGGGTTATAACAAACACACTCACCAAATTTGGTCAAAATCCATCAATAAATGTGGTCTCTATCGTGTTCACAACAATTGTGGACAGGCAGACAGACAGACAGACGGACAGACAGGGGCGACTACAATATACGCCCACATTTATGCGTGGGCGTATAAAAATGGACTCTTTAACAGATCAAAACATAAAGACCACGAGATCTGTAGCCCTTCCCATGACTATCTAACTACCTCCATATCAGACTTAACAATCAGTCTGTGACAAAACCAGCAAGTAATAATAATTTTATAATAGACATAGAAATCTCAATCTACGACAGATCTTTATTTTATCAGATGGGATTATACCGAATTACTTCCGGCCAACATAACCTAATCACCCAATTTATCCCGCCGCCAACATATTATGTAAATTATTGATTTACACAGGACTACTTCATTACGGCTTTTGTTGAGAATCAATAATCTCAAACCCACATAGTTTCTGACTGATTTCTTGAAGATATTTTCAAAATACAATAGTCACACTCTACCAGTGACAAGACAGAATTCTTACTGAATCAAGCTGTTAAACCAAGTTATCTATGTATTTCTTGTAAGGCCAAAATGGCTCTTCATATTTTAAGTTGGTTATAACAGAAAATACAGACAAACACAGAGAATAACAACATAGGTTCTCTTTGATCCTATCTATACAAGCTCAACATTTATCATTCTTTTAAATATAGACTTAAAAACTGTTATCAAACATTCAATTGTCAAAGAAGATTTAAATCAGTGACGACCTGTAACTTGACATAGTCAAGAAAACTGAAATAAAGCCTGTATAATTGTATTGTGTCTTTATAAAATCAGGAAGGCTATTGAAGTATATGTAAACCTAGAGATACACAAATGTGCAAAGTCTTAACACAGGTACACAAATGGAGTTCTTGAAGTTCTTTAAAGCAATAATTTATACAGATGGTCCATAAATCTCCGTTAGGCTAAACCAGTCAACCTTCCAGAAAGCTTCACCTTGTCTAAAGCATAATGTCTTGTGAGAACTTTGGCTGTAATCAATGGTCAAAATAATATCTGAATCATCTGCCTGCTTTTTTAATTTGTTGTTTTAAAAACAATAGCTATGTGGTAATTACCACTAAATGTATTTTGAAATGAAAATATTGTGGTGTTTTATACGTGGGTTTAACACAATCTCCATTATAATGAACATCATATGACATACATAATTTATACCAAGATAATGTTAAATATCATAAAAACATCATAAACAAATCATAAATAAACAATAAGCTTACCTTGCCTCAAGGGGCTAACTGTTGGTCACCTGTATATATCCCTGAATACACTCTTAACTTCACAATTCTCTCAACATTAAACTTGCCAATTACTTGCCCTATTATAGTATCACATGGACCTACTGTCTCATGATTCTTCTGAAAGTAGTAACAAAAAATAAAACATGGTGGCAATTTCAGGCTTAAACAATTAAAACACCATCTGTGAACTAGAATTGATTTATGGTGCATTTGATTTGTCTATTGGACTGTCCAATTCGTATATTTTAAGATACCTCACCCTCTAAGGTAACATATACTCACTGGGCATTTATAGGTACTAAAAAAAGAAATGATGGATAATAAAACAAGATATGTTTAGTATAGAACTGTAAATCATGACAACCTGAATAAAATATCATAAAAATTTTCATCTAAAAATCATTACAACTTGACTGAGATATCATTAAACTGTTCATCTGAAAAACATCACAATGTGACTAAAATATGAAACTGTTCATCTGAAATTTGAAAGTGAAGACACAGACTAAAGTACAGACAGGCAATGGCAATATATGTTCACATTTCAATGTTGATGTGTAAATATGAATTTGAATAAAATAGAATTGCTTACAATTATGAACGTATTTCGAGAGTCTTAAAATATTATGTAGGCTAAATTTGCAATTACCTACATCTAGACAATACATTGAAGTTTTCAAATCTGAAAATCCGGTCAAAATCGAACTGAAAATAAACTTGATAAAGCAAAAAAACCTGAACTTCCGGTTCTCACTTCCTGTCAGAGATAGAACTTCCGGTTACCTACATCTAGACAATATATTGAATATCATTTGACCTAGTTTTCAAAGTCATAAAATAATTAGGTCACACCTTCCGTAACGGTCAATAATGGCGAAAATATGAAAATTATCAATTTTTGCTGTATTTAAGTACACTTATCTCTATGAATTTTTTAAGTAAGCCAAATTAAAAAATATCTACTCGTAGACAATATATTGAATATTATTTGACCTCATTTTCAAGGTCATAGATTAAGTGGGTCACACCTTCCGTACCCGTTAAAGTGACCTAATTTTGAAAAAATCGAAATTTAAATAATTCGAAAGAAAATACGAAATTTGAAAATCAGTCTCCAAGAAAAGGTAGATAATGATCCATTGTATCTATGTGCTAAATGTCATCAAAATCGGTCTATCAGTAGTGTCTGAATTTCGGATTTAAGAATTGTAACGAAAATTCAAAATGGCGGCCGATATGGCAGCTTGACCTAATTATTTAGGTCAAATCAATTACTATTGACAAGTTATTTATAAAACAGTTTTCACTTTTCACCTAGCAGTTATAGACCGGAAGTTACGTAATTACGTCATTTGAGGCTAAACCGGAAGTGGAATTTTTTTTTCACATTTTTTCAAAAATTATAAACATATCGCCTATCAACTGGTAAAGTTTCAAAATTTTACCAATTATATTAAAGGAGAAATCACGGTCTGAAATTTTTGCCGATGACCCTTGAATATTGAATTGCAAATCGTGGGTAAAATATTTAACCTAATTGCATAAAACCTATAATTGTTAGTTGACAAATACATTGAAGTTTTCAAATCTGAAAATCCGGTCAAAATCGAACTGAAAATAAACTTGCTAAAGCAAAAAAACCTGAACTTCCGGTTCTCACTTCCTGTCAGAGATAGAACTTCCGGTTTTGTTTTATTTGATAATTGAAATCATTCTAAGATCAACTGTAGATTTAGAATTTCTGCACCTTTTACCAGTTTGTCTGCAAACTCATCCAAGAATTACAAAAAAAAAAAAATAAAATAATCCGAACGATTACAATACGTTTTCGCCAAAGTCGAAATACGTAATAAACTAATTCTTGTGGATTATATTTACTAACTTTATTTTAGCAAAGAGACAAATGTGAATGTATAAGTTGGTATTAGTTTTTGGATATCTGATGTATTTAATGACCTTCACAACTGTATTGAATAATTTTAAAGAGAAATTTAAACTTTCAAAATATTTTTACAGAAAGATAATTTTTCAGGTGTGCTAGGGTTAAATGTACCGTATTCAATATTATTTTAGTAGTCAATTCACTGCATCACTGTACACAAATATTCTAGACTGAGATTAATAACAGACATATTAGGGCAAAAAAACTGGCACAGGTATCTCATATTTTCAACAACCTTGGTTATAAATAATGTATTCATAATTTATTCAAAAGAATATAGTTTTGTCAAATGGATAGTATAAATCGTTGAAAAATGACAAGTGACAAAAATAAGTCAGAAAAACAAAAGGTAGGTCATAAATGTCAGATCAAGTCTTCTAAATATAATACCTTAAGAACTAGTTTAGCAAATACTTGTGGATATTTAAATTGACATTTTCATTATTATAAGAGTCTGCTGATTTTTTCATTTTAAGAACTTTTTATTCATATATATGACAGCTGTTGTATTTGTTACTTCTCCCTTACCAATAATCCCCATTTTCCTTTTTGAGGACCTACTAAAGATTACATTAATTAAATAATTTTCCCATTCCTGTTGCATTGACCATTTAGATGTTCATCATCAAATCAACATTAAATGGTTTACTGGAATTCTAATAGGCCAAGCCTCATGGGATATAGCTATTACCATAGCCTACTAGTGTGTTATAATGAGTGTTAAATTAACCAGGATAATGTCTTTAGATCACTATATGGGAATTTCATTACCAACTCTCTTGTTTTAAATAATATTCTGGTTGATAAAGACTTTGCAAGCCAAAGATGAAAACTGATAAATTAAAGGGAAATTGAGGGCACTGAATGGATACAATTCTCCTTATTACAAACTACACACCTTCAATCACACAACTGGAAGAAAAAAAAACAGACAAATCAATAGCTTTGATTTCATTAGTATCACCTTGGTAAATAATGGTTTTATTCATGGTTTGCAAGTTCAACAATGGGATTGTTTTATCAAACCAATACAAACTGTTGAAAACAAGCAAAGTCCATCTTGGAAAGCAATTAGAAAATCATCATCAAAATCCACACAAAAGATGAAAGGCTTGAATGTCCAAAATCAATAATTGACTTGACAGTTTATTTTCAATTAACTGGTGTTACATTCCATCACAGGAAGTTGTCTTGTTTACCCAGACTGATAGAATTTGTGCCTTTTCAGGAAAGTCAAAACTAGGGTAAGGTTACAAATGGGAATTTTGATGAATTGTCCAAAAATATTTGATTACTTCTGTAGCTCATTAACTTTTCATACATGTAGGAAAATCACAATTTATCAGGTATAGATAGATAAATATTTACATCAAATCAGAAATTAAAATACCTAATGCCTCTAAATAATGCAAGATGCAAGTGACATCTATTGGCAACTGGAAAAGAAAATAGGGCAAAAGACACCTTCTTTAGTTCAACACCATTAGAATTCAAACTCTGTCTCAGTTTATATTAATAAAGAAAAGTATGGACATGAAGACATGGTTAAAACATTCCAGCCACACACTTCAATATAATATATAAGCTTAATAATGTAAAAAGAAAACAAACAAGAAAATTGAATGATTTTATTATTTGAATAATTATAGCAGTCTACAAATTATTGTAATATATATAATGTATTTAAGTCATAAATCAGCAATACAATATATTACAATCATTTTTAACCAATATATAGGGATGTTTCTCAGTAATAATCAGATCAAAACTAAGATAGTTTTTCAGACCTATTCTATTTCTAAATGTTTTCATCTTTTGAGCACTGCATTACACATTTCTAATGAACTGAAAGGAGAGAGCTATCTAGTTCCTCTGCATGGATTTTTAATAAAGGAGCAAAATTTTTGGACTATGGATATTGCTCTCATGAAATCTAGAATATTGCTGAACATACATCCCTCTATTGGAATTCTATTATAATTCTGAAAATATATGATTAAAGTAGAAAAAAAAAGATAGTGTTAATTAATTTATTATTTCAGCACAGAACAATATGATTGAAAAATCCATTGATAATATATTATCTTTATTAGGAAATCTCACTGTAACTTGTAAACATATCAACATAATAGTGTAGTGTTCATTATCACTTTAGATGTTCCTAGATGTGCATAAATATCAGTAAGTAAGCAAAAAGAAAAATGATAATATTCGATGACAGCTATGAGTGTTGCTAATAAAAAATAATAAAACTTAATAATTAACTGTATAAAATTACATTAATAAAATTAATGATATGATAGGGTGTGAGGTGCAATGTGATATCAGTGTCTTACTTTCAAATCTTGCACAACTTCCCATAAATCAAGCACAAATATCTACTTTCTACTACTAGAGCATCAATAAAACATTCTATTTTGGCAAGATTTATTGTAAATCTATAGTCATTATATACCTTACAAATTTAAATGCTGAATTTATGAATTATGATGGTGAAATTCATCTGATTTTTTTATTGTCCTTTTTATGAAAAGCCACAGTGCAAGAGTAAAATTTATTTACAAGAAAGGTAAAATATATATATGATCAGTGATGGTTAAACTAAATCCACAAAGACATTTATAAGAGAATGTGCAACTGCATAATATGCTTGGTGTTGTTATGGAATGTTCTTAAAGGTTTCATTTTGATATATATTAATATCAGAAACTGTACATAAGCAAAATCTATTGTAGAACATCCATCTCAAAGTAGTCCCTGTGTAGCAACAACATAAATTCTAATGTTTTGCAGTTTTACCAAAATCTCAAATGAATTTTTTCAGAAATCTACTACACACAAAGCATCACCAAGTTTTTATAAAGTATAAAACATAAAGACGTGAAGCATGGATGTATAAGTAGTTAACACACCTGCTTCAAAGAATGTACATGCAGCATGCAGTTGCTCAAACTCTTATCTACATAACTGAAACCATTTTGCAATATTCAGCTAATGGTATTCCTCTACAGGAAAAACAAATAGATGGTAAAGAGAAGGATATCAGATAATTAGAACTGAAGACTCTAGAACCTAATGTAGCTCTACAACAGTTTCCATGGAAGGGATATTATATTAGTTCAATCTTGTTTCTTTGAATTCCAGATTTAATGTTCTTATTTTTAATTATTGTCCAGATATTCAAGATCATAAATATTACAATGAAAGGTTCTCTTTTGGCAAATACCTATGATCATATTATAATTATAAGGTTACAGGGGCTATTGAAACTAAGAACAATGTAAAATAAGGTCATGGATGCTCCTAAACACAATACATAAGAAATATTTCAAATGCAGATTGAATGGTTGAAAAATAAACTTATAAGAAAATGTTAGAGTCTTTGAACACAATATGGATTCTCTGAAATTACATTTTCACAGCAGTGTAAGTTGTTATCTTGAAGTTTATAGTCAAAACCTTATGAATAAAACAATATTTATTAAATTATAAATGTTTCTGGACACTATTTTTATTATCAAAATTTCCTTTCAAAACCACCAAAGACATTGTTCTAGAAATAGTTACCGGTATATATTAAAATGGAATGGACAAGAATAAGATGACAATAAGGGATAGGGAATGATATGTCTATACAATTTTTTTGAAAAACTGGCTGCAATATCATTTTGTATACGAATTATAAATTTAAAATCAATTATGTCAAATACTGATGAATATTGTAGTTAAATATATACAGGACAAGCCACAATCTATATTGGTGACAAGAATAAAGACATGAAATAGAAGGCCAAATGTCTTTCGATGAATTTTACAAATTTATTTTCTTGATCCAAAATAATCAAAATGGCTTTACAAAATTACAAGAAAGGATTTTAGTTCTGATTTAATTTTTCTTCTTTTTAGAAATTAAGGATTATAGTTCTGATTTGATTTTTCTTCTTAGAAATAAATTTATCTAAAGGGAAATCTGAAAATAATTTAATTTAAAAATGGAGGACGATGTCTGCAAAGAATAAATGTTTGACCAGGGTTTGGTGATAAATTCTGCTTTTAAATTCATGCACTATTTTTCTGGTGTCCTTATGCTATGCAAAGCACAATTGTGTGAACAACATTACAAAATCTATATTGCTAGACAAATGCTTGAAAGGAAGGTGCTAAAAATGATAAGGAATCATGGCGCCAGACATTAAAAATATATTTTCACCCAACAGAAACTTTTCCTTACGGTGGAGATAAATAAAAACTCCTCCCCAACAAGACTAAACTTTGCAAAATAAGAAACAAAGTGTTGAGTTATCAACACAAAATAGGAAAGTTACACACAAATACACATCCATATTATTCTTCTATTAACAATGGTTGTTACTTGAAATCATCCTACATGCTTGACAAATACATCTTTAAAACCATAGGATCACACTTCTTGCATCAAATCCCATTTAATAATAAAATCATCTACATGAAAATTACTTTATGTTCATATTTATGCAGACTGTAGTTCTTTACATTTATATGAAGTGAAAAGATAAATAATGAAAAATTCCATACATAGTGCAATTTCATTTCAACAGGAATCATTATATAATCTTGGTGTTAATCAACGCTAGAATGCTTTTACTTGGGAAGTAGGATCATGCTCAATTTGACAGTTATGCTTTGACTATCCATTTGGAGACTGTAACGTAGATTGATAGTCAAGTCTTCTTCTCTTCCGTTTTTCTTTGAAGCTATTTTGCACCAAACTGGAAAACGAATTTATCACAAGCCCAATCTATACCATAGATCATAGAAGAGAAAATCAAGGAGCAACAAGACAACAATTTTCACAAGCAATGTTGCTGGAGTTACTTCCCTTCAATCAGAATATATTAAGATAATCCTGCATTTTTACTTATTAATGTTTTTAACAAAATAGAAATTCACATCCAAATGTAAATACAAACCAAAGCCACAATAATTAAAGCAATGTGCATCTTTTCTCAGCAAAGTCCAACATGTTGTTAATAAACAGGCAAGATATCCAAGGCATTGTAAAACTTTCATCCGATCCCAAGAGACTCTTTTAAATAAATTTATATTGGCTAAACATAGACAAATACTTCACAAGCAAACATCATTTTTGCCACTTTGGAGATCCACTATTCTTAACAACTGTAATATGGTATCCAATTGGTAAAGATTAATGAGTAGCAAAATAAGAGTTGTCTCCCTTTATACTTGTGAATATTCTCTTCTATAAAAATCATTTTCATCCATTTACCACAAGCTAAGTAAAACAGAAGACTCCATTACATCTATTTTCTGCAAAGCTTTTATCAGCAAGGAATTAAGAAAATTCAAGACAAAATTTCTTTCAAAATGTTTTTTCTGCATGTTCGATTCCTTTTCGAAATTGTGCACTGACTTTGGTTATCCATTTCTTACTACAGACCACAAATGACACATGTGAAATGAATGATTGAGTCACATCCCTTTGAATATTCCTATATATACACATTGATGAATAAATTCGTTAAATTTTCTAAATGAAGTTAATTTTAATCCTTGGAGGCATCAGCAGTTAGCATCTGATATAGGCATTGATCATTTAGACATCCTTGGATAAATTCTTCTTTAGTTAATACGCCATCACCATTGGTATCCATCTTTTCAAATATTTTTGCTGTTCTTTCGCTGGGCGAGTCCATGGCTTGACCTACCAAAGCAGCTCCTAACATACTGTATATGGCCTGAAATGATAGGAAATAATATTATTTTCATATATTATCACAATTTCAGAATTACAAGGTAAATTTCATTCAAATACATATTTAAAGATCATCAAAAATAAAACAGAGGAGAGGCTGTTTGCTAATCCAGTATCTAGCTTTTATAGATACTGAAAAGATAACAAAAAGTACAAAAAGTCAATATATTACATATAAACAGCCTTAACTCAATAGGCTTACAATCCATCCATCACCTAAATATCATGTTTTTTTTATTAGATTTCCTAAACTTTCTCTTCACATATGTTCGCTAAAGTAGTTAAGAATTTGTTATATGTAGGTAAACTTGTCTTAACAAAATAAATAAAAAAATAAAAATATGTTATGGCACCTGTTTCTAATTAAAATTGCTCAAATATATTCTGCCAATAGTTCTGATATGTTTAAATTGCTTACATTTTTACTGTGTTATAACACTGCCTACTTGTTTACTGTAACAGTTTTAAATTGCCAAAATAAAATACTAAGTCAACAAAATTAGTTCATTTAGTGTGTATATTCAAATTCACCACATACAAGTGTCTCTTTTAAATGTAAATGAATGCAAATGCATGTATGAATAAGTAGAAATCTAGAAGTCATGACTGGCAAGATAGATGAATAAATCAAGAGAGATTAATGTTATCTTAGTTGTGATTAATTTAGGTAATAATAGGTCAATGAAACAAGATGTAGCCTACAGAACAACAGTTACTAACAATACTGTTACTATTTTTATCTCCAGAATATTTCAATGGTATTAAAAAGTTAGATTAGCATCTCCATTTGAAATAATCTGCTGTCAAACCCAATGATCATCTCCTTCTTTACCAATAATATACATAACCAATCTAACTTAGATCTTAGGTCCACAAACGGGTACAAATCAAATCGAAAAATTTGATTTGCAATTTATCATACCAAATTTCAGTTTGCTAATTAAGTGCAATATTTATTCACATTTCCAAAAACAAAAAAAAAACGATCCTAATACACTCAAGAACCATCTTTAAATTTCTTTCTTCTTCATATCAACACGTAAATAGTGTTTCTGCCAATTAGTGAGTATTAATGGTCTGAATGTATTCATGGTAATGTCTGGTTAAGATAAAAGGAAACATTTTTTCAACAAACTTTTCTCATGTTGGCAAACATCTTACATCAGCAACTTAATGAAACAACACAAGAATGTTTTTGATATGTAAATGTTAACAATACAATTGAAATCTGACATAAACAATCTTTTACAACCAAAGCCAACCAATTAAAATTCCTGTCAATAATTGATGGAGTTTGATTAAACTTCTTCAGAAAGGATAATTGAAGAACTCTAAACAAAGAGAACAGACAGTAAAAGTAAGAAAATTGGATAAGAAAGATGGATCCTAGCAGTAGGCCAATAACTCTTTCTACTATTTGGTTTCTAGATCAACATATATTTTAAGGAGCAGCCTGAGCTTTTTGTATGGAGTTGCTGTGGTTCACTGAGCTAGGTGCTCGCTTACCAGGGGGTCCTTGGTTCAATTCTGGCAAAGGTGGAGATAAACTTTCAGGTTGATTAAACTGAGTCAGTGATTCAGATCTGAGGGGCTGACATGGAAAAGTGTCCAGACATTGGGACAATAAACACAAGCTGTGTACATTAAAGATTCCACAAAAGTTAAAAATCACAAATAGGGTAGGTATATCCACTGTCCTGTCAAAAAAGTTGACAACCCAGTAGCAAAGAGAGCTCAGTTGTTTCAGGAAAGTGGGTGGTTGTTGTAGTGGAGCTCACTGTATTGTACTTAAACTTAAAATTTTACATTTACAAATAAGGAAAATAGGTATGAAGAATAAGCTTGTGGACAATTTTTATCACCTGCAAATTCATTGACATACTAGGTATTTTATGATCAATAATTTAAAAAACAACCTATTTATAACATTTATTCACATCTGTAGGTTTATTGGTATTTTATAGGCTTATTCATCAATTACTACAGCTTGTGATAAATATTGTTGACAGGTCACATTTTATAGGTACATTAATCAACTTAAGAACAATATTTATATATTCAACAACTGGTCCATTTCCAGTCCCATTTCAAAGCTTAATACATTTATATGATGTTTAATATCAAATTTTAATATGGTTTTACTGATGTTAAATGTGTTAGAACCATTATATCTAATATACATAAATCAGAACAAAAGCTTTGGTGAGCTGCAAGTTTTACACAAACAAACTTACAATATTCCTACTTTCTTAGTCAAAGGTTCCCCCTCACATACTTTTTACTATCAAAAAAAGTGACAAGATTTAGAATGAAAATCAACTGGAAACATTGGAAATGCTATTAGATTAAATAAATTTTATAGGTGTACGTGAAATAGGGTCAGCAAGTTTGATTAACAAAAAAAGTTTACAAAATATACATAAAGTCTGGGATTAAATCATAATTAATACATAAACTAATTATGTTTTACAAAGTAAATAAACACTTCCATTAATCTGAACATAAGAAAACCATTATTTATATTTGAGACTTGTTCATCCAGAACTATTATAGATAATATCAAGTAAGTTCGTCAGTAATAAAGTAATTAATAATTAATCATGAGTAATTCGTTAATCAACTAAGGAATCAATCAATCTCCTCGGTTTATTGATTTACAATTAAGTAAATTCAATGGAAGAAATGGAGTATCAGATCAGTTCTTTATATCAGCGCACTGCATTGTTTTCGAAATGACTTTTTTTTGGGTCCTGGTCATAGTGCACAGCCAAAACGGCAATGGCAATGTAATTATCCATAAAGATGCATTTGATTATTAAAAACTGCTTTATAACTTGATTAAGCATTTTTCGAAAATGACTTAGTTTTGTGAGTTTTCAAGATTTTAAGAGATTCTGTTACTTTATTACACCAGATAAGTTCACTGATTAATATATACTCATATTGACTAAAATTGTATGTTCATGCTAAGATGCAGTATCCCTTTAAGCATCTTGACCACTTTATCAACTTTTGCAATTTTATTTCAATCAACTTTTGATAGTAATGTTAATTCAAAAGGTAATAAATGATAAAATTCATCCCAGAATTAGTGGATCAACTGCCATCTTGAAATGGCTGTCATTTCTTGAAACCATTTTTAAAATCAGGGTATTACCCGATTTATGTTATTTTGATGTCTTTTGGGAATTTCGATTCAGCTCTTTAGTTATTTCCGGTCTAATTTTTTTCAATATGAGCCAAAACTTCCAAGGCTTTTAGCTTTTGTGACCTTGACCATTGGTGACCATGTTACCTGCACCAAAGTTGTTGCCCCTATCAAAATCTATCACGTGACCCAATTTACATACGTTGAAAACTTCTATCATCTGATATTTTGAAGAAAATTCTTTTAAAGATATGAAAGAGAGGGGAAAAAATAGATAAAATTTGACAGATTTGAAATCTGATGCAAAGTTACTGTTATGAAAACCACCACAGCCTTTTGAATATTTAACAAATCCTATTGGATGTAAGTGATAATATTGCTCAATCAGTAAGATTGTACCCAACCTGAAGATGTCCAGAATTCTATTCCAACACAAGTGAGCCAACAAGGAAAAGGCATCTTGTAGTTTGTATAATGATTGATATTCATATTGGAAATAACCAAAATAAAACTATTAATTCAATTAACAATAATATATTTCCACTTGAGAACAGAAGGATATGTCCACAAGGAAGAGATGACCCACAATTAATCCAAAATGTATTTCAACATTGGAAAGAAGTGATCAATAGTCAAATGAGATGACAATCCAGTTGAAACATCCTAATTCATATCTTTAAATTCCAATGTGTATATTAATTTTAATATCTGGATAGTACAGAAAGAATATTGAGCTCTATTCACTTGAAAATTGAATTCAATGACAATTATGATTCCTGAATGTAGTATTATAATGAGTTTAACTTGGATAGTCAAAAGAATATTGGCAGGATTCAATTGATCACAAGAATTGCATTCAGACAGACAAGATAGATTTCATAATATAACTTCAAACTGAGTTTAGTGGTGATACAAACTAGACAATGGAACTTGGGATGGCCTTCAATATTTGAATCGACGAGATGTAAATACAGACAGGCCAACTGATCAGATTTCATCAATACTAACTGAAGATAAATGCGAGTGTAAGATACTGACTTGAAAAACAGATGATTTTTCTTGAAAATGGTCACATATTTAATAAAACCTGACGATGTAAATAAATTGAACAGTTTCACCTGATAATATCTATACTGAACAGAAAGAAACATGACATTTTTAGATTATTTTACTTGCAAAAAATATGATTTTTAAACTTTAAAATGGTCAAATTATGACATTCAACTGACAAAACTGGTTGTATTTGATTAAAGAGTTGTGAACCTTGGGAACTGTCAGATGTTCTAGGAGCTAGATGTAATTGATCCAGAAGAAAAATGCATGTGCAGTACTAACAAGAGATCTGTATAAAAACAAACTCATGCCTACTGAGAATTTAGTTGTTGTGAAGACAGCAAGTCTAACCACCATTGGAAAATGTCTTTTATGAGCCATCCAATGTCTTGAATGGGCCATGCAACAACAACAATGGCAGCGTCAGCAGTGGAGGGTCCATGTGCTCTCAGATGACAGTCAGTACTGCATTGCAGATGGCAGAGTGCGAGTGTAGCAAAGAAGAGGTGAACATTTAAAGAACAGAGTGGTTGTTTTCTGAAAAATTACCAGCTGTTTTATTGCAATTTAATACACAATTCAGTACTTTACAGTTCCCCCTGATATCAAATATAACACCTAATGAATGTAAATGATGTTTCTACTAGTTCTTATATTAACTGTGGATTGGCAAACAGGCACTTACGAAAACAAACTGTACCTACCTGGATAATGCTTTCCATTTCTTTATTATCTATAGTGCCATTTCCATCTATATCATACATATCAAAGGCCCAGTTTAATTTGTCCTCAGCCTTTCCTTTCTGGGATGTAATATTAATAGCTAATAAAAACTCTTTAAATTCTATAGATCCACTATGGTCCTTGTCGAATGAACGGAATACATGTTCACAGAAGTCTTTTGGATCTCCTCCAGGAAAAAACTGAGAATATACTTCTTTAAACTTTTCTTTAGATAATGTGCCACTTGGACAATCTCTCTGAAAAGGAAATTATTTTTTTTTCAAGGTTTATTGCAAGAATTTTATATAAAATTATAACAGTATTGTAATAGTAGTATTGTGAGAATGGAAAATAGAAAATAGTTACTATTTCACACTTGTTCTAGTAATATAGGTCCTCAATTAAAATTTCATAAAGGCATTAGAAATCAATAGTGATTAGTATTTCCAATAATGTCACAATACAATGAGTATCGCTTTAGATTGCTAAGAGATACGATACAATTCTTAGATATAACAAATGGTTTCATAGTTAACAATAAAAATTATTTTTTATGAAAAATTAGTATTATTTTATAAATTTTATTTATGATGCATTGTTAACAGCTTGCTACTATTGTGTTCATGTTATGTCAAGTTTTATGTTCTTTAGTTTGATAGTTCTAGAAACGTCAATCATCAATATATAACAATTTGATACCAAATTGCAATGCATGAATTGAATGATATGAATCTTATCATCACTAGTTATTAAACTGATCTATCCAGAAAAGACAGAAGATGGACGATGAATTGAATAAAAGCTATCATAAGGATGAATCAAGAATGAATACCTTGGCAATGAAGGTATCAGACAGAATTAAAACCTAAAGTATCTCTATCAAATATTTGGTTGTATAATATCATGATTTAATTTCACTTTAATACAATAAAAATATCATTACAGACAAATTTGTGAGTGATATCCCCTTTCATTAATTGCAGACGCTTTTAAGGAGGTTCTAAACCAGAAAGATGCATTTTATGAATGGAACAAATCTTCTGCAGACAAGTCTATTGAGACCTGGGAATAATATCATTCTGTTATTCAGATTTCTAGTGAAATATAATAATCATATTCTTTAACTCATTATGGTATCATACTTGATTGAATTTTATTGGTTATTTCAAACTTTAAGCAGGAATTTCATTTTTGTTCAATAACCATAAATCCTTTGGAATAATACCTCTAATAAAGCTTGTAGTGTGGTTGGCATGCCTAATTGGGTTTTTTATTGTTATACATCCCTTTTCCCCTATACTGATAATTTTTATTAAATTTAAGCTAGGTATAAAAGGGTTAAGCAGAAGACATTTTAATGCCTAAATATTTGAACAAGCTATTAAATTTAACAGTCAATAAATCAGGTATTCATTAAAAACTTAGTATCCAGACCCCCTGTGTTATGTTTAAATTTGACCTGACTAGTATCATGTCACAAAGGTCAATGGTGGGTATAGATCACAGTTGGATCATATCATTTGAATGTACCAAGAATGGATGCTAAATGGACTGAGTCAACAAGTACAGTATCAGTTAAAGGGTGAATAAAGATGATAAAGGATTCATTCATTAACTTAGAGTTCAATTTAAGACATGATTAAACTTACTGACAAATTTCTCATTATTAAAAGATTGAAAGTTTCATTAAAGACTTGAAGAATTTAATGGACTGAATGTGAGACAGGACCATGTCCTTGTGTATTGGACCAAATTTTAACCCATGTAAAATAA
This sequence comes from Nipponacmea schrenckii, assembly GCA_030562195.1. NCBI lineage: Eukaryota > Metazoa > Mollusca > Gastropoda > Lottiidae > Nipponacmea > Nipponacmea schrenckii. The sequence continues at coordinate 35,124,371 of CM060200.1, read as the reverse complement.
GAGATTATTAATGTTATTGAGTGAATTATACATTTTATAATGAATATATTACAAGGATTCAAAATACGTTCTATAGCAGAATCAGTAAGGGCGTTGATATTTACATGAAGTCATTTGCATGGTTACGTCAACCTGGCGACTGTGGGTTCCGATCTTGATTAGCATGTGAAAGTCCGATGACCTTGAAAAAGTAAACTTCACTCATAGCTTCAGTCAAAAGTTTGCTACCTAAACACATGGCTAATGTATATAATGGTTGTGTAATAAAGATCAAAATATAAATTTTTTTAAGTCAAGGGCAATAACTCATAATCCGTTCATTCGATAATTTCTATTTTCGAACTTGACCGAGATATCATCAATATAAACATGTATACCAAGTTTCATTAAGATCGGATAAAAACTGTAGCCTCTATCGTGGATACAACTCAAATTTGATGCGTTTTTACTAAGTCAAGGGCAATAACTCATAATCCAATCATTCGATAATTTCCATTTTCGAACTTGACCGTGATATCATCAATATAAACATGTATACCAAGTTTCATTAAGAGCAGATAAAAACTGTAGCCTCTATTGTGGATACAACCCAAATTTGACACATTTTTACGAAGTCAAAGGCAATAACTCAAAAACCATTCATGCGATAATTTCCATTTTTGAACTTGAGCGAGATATCCTAAATATATACATGTATACCAAGTTTCATTACGATCGGATAAAAACTGTAGCCTCTATCGTGGATACAACTCAAATTTGATGCGTTTTTACTAAGTCAAGGGCAATAACTCATAATCCAATCATTCGATAATTTCCATTTTCGAACTTGACCGAGATATCATCAATATATACATGTATACAAAGTTTCATTAAGATCAGATAAAAACTGTAGCCTCATAACCAAGGGTATGATTAACCTCCTATACTACAGAACACATTTTTTTAGAATATCTTAGAGAATGCTGGCTAGAATAATGAAATGTAAAAACTTACCATAAATCCTTTATACCACTGTTTAATCTCAGCTTTTTCAAAATTTGTGTTTGTTTCTAAGAAGTACAAATCCTCTTTTGATAATTTTGCCTTTTTTGATCCTGAGTTTCCCATATTTGGTTATATGTACTTAGCTATCCTGAAAAACACATAAGTTGGAATGAGTACAAAGAAAGATTTGTTTTCAAATCAAATTGGCTAAATTCAACTCCCTTTTAATCAAACTATTACCTACTTTAATTGGAAAGATGAAAGTTCAGATTTAAATATTACATTTAAACTCATTTCAATCATATTCCGAAAGACATGTCTGATACATATTATACTATATCATTGTCATTCACCCACAACTCTACATTATTCAATATAATTTGAACAAGAAAAGTTTATTTAATGTTTATCAAAGTGTAAGTATCCAATACAAATACACTTTAAAATCTACTTAAGTGATTAAGAAAGACTATTCACCATTCAAATTAAGAATCCATACTTAAACACACGAAGATCCCAAGGACTCAGTACAAAATGATTTTACTTAACATGTGCATGTTAAAGTGCAAATTACATCATGACATTACAAAATTGTAATTAACTAAATAATTTAATTCTGAATTATTAATATAATTATAACATGACTAAGCAACAAACCATGGAAACCTTGGTTTCTTTTCAATTCCTTTATATGACAATATACCTTAGTACCACAGAATACAACAATCTTACCTTCTTGACTGAAAACAATAGAAACCAGAAACTGGTACATAAATTACATTGAAAACCTACATTTAATTTCATCTTTTTACACCCAAATTTAACACCTACACAATACAAGTGGCTCATGTCAATCTAGACCACTGAATGTATTACTCATTAAGGTTAAATATTGGACTTGCCTTTCCTTAAAGCACATTTTTAACATACTTCTCAATACAAACTGAGAAAAAATATCACAGATAAATTCAATACATGTGGCTTCTAATTAAAATCTCAATCTCAATGTAGATTCAAGAGATGTTTTATGATTCACATCATCATGAGCCAAATCAGATGCATAATAGAAAGATGTTCAACACCATTTCATTTCAAAATGAATAGATTATGTATGCATTGACCTTTAAGATATTGGATGAATTTTTTTTTTTATAAAAACTGTCCATAGCCTGAAGATTGAAACTGTTTAACACCATATTTCCCATTATAATATTTCTACTTCTACTTCTGATCTAATTACTACATACCGAAGGGAATGGTAGAGTATTTGTTACCGTTCAAGTAAAATCTTCAGAAAGAAATTACATTCAAAAGCAATATAGCCAATAGACCCCATGACATACTAGAAAATAGTATCAACTTGAACTTACCAAATTAACCTATAAAATATCTTATATGTTGATCATAAATATCTAAATTTATCTAGTATATATCCCAAATATTTATAAAATCATCACTTTCCAAATAAAAGCCTATGGACTATAATAAAATGTCAGTGCAGCCTTTTATGTTTTATTTAATACAAGGGAAGAAAAACTTGACAAACAGGTTTCTTATCAGAATATTTTAGAAAAAAAAACAAAATTCTACAAAGTTCTCACTGATTTTTTTACATTTTAATAGAATCTTGAAAATGATATAAATGAAGTGAGACATCTATTAAAATTTGCCTATTCTATTATTATACCTTTTTAACTTTATTTGATATGATCTATGAGCTAACCAAGCAGAAATATTTTCAATTTTATAAATGATGATGAGCAACAAATAATATTATCACCAGTTAATGAATCAAATGAATGGAGTTGTATGTCCTACTTTTCTGCATCTTATGGGCTAATGAAGACAGAAACGGCATACACTGTGTAATGATACAGTTCCTCGCAGCGCAGCGTTTCGCGAGGAACACTATTATTTCTGTAAAGATTATTATTATTATTATTTTTTTTTTTTTTTACACATTTGAAATTCTCAAAATCTACCGGTGCGATCTTTACGAAACTTTCATATTTCCTGATAATGTTGTTACAACTTAGATTTTAAATGTAATTCCAGACTTCTGCGCATGCGCGAAGTATGCAATTTTGAATGCGTTTCCATTTTTACAAATGTCGTTTTTTCTCAGCAACTAATCAATGGATTTGGGAAATGATTTCAGATTATACACCGGGCAATGTTAACGCAAAAATAAGCTTCTTTGACTTTTCACTTTTATGCAATTTTTCAATGTCATTTTTTGAATTTGCATATTTTCAAAATTTCAATTTTTTACATTCTCAACATTTTTTTCTTAAAACAACGTTTGCAGATATAAATTGACTTCTTATACATACTCATACAAACATAATTGTGATAAGTTATCTCCCCTAATAGATAATTGCATAATTGCATAACTGGTCATAACTTTGACAAATATCATTCAATTTGTATAAAAGTGGTGTCAATAGATGCCAAATTTAAATACCTATCTATTGGTACCAAATTTCTTGCCATATGTTGACCGGAAGTGACCCAAAAGTAAGAAAAACATAATTTTTTGATACTTAAATTGCTACTAGTCTTTGGATTAAATTCAAAACCAAAAAAGCATTATTGTATTAAATAATACATTTATTTTACTAACTTTTGCTCGAAGGGAATTTTGAAATTTTTTTTCGTTTTTGAGAAAATTGAGTTTAAAGTTGTGTAACGTTATAAGATTTACTATTGCTATTGGGGTTATATCAGATGACCTTGAAATTCTCAAAATCTACCGGTGCGATCTTTACGAAACTTGAGTGGAACACTGTCACGCAATATTACTGGAAGTGAGGCCAGTTGAACTTAATTTGAATGGCAACACATGAATTGTTAAAGAGTTCTAATATCACTTGATTTTGTTAACATTTAGACATATGTTAACTTTTTAAATAAAACCTTTAAGAGGAACCCTTCAGTACTGCAACGCAGTTCTAGTGATACACTTATATCAGGACAGGCACCTAAGCCTACTCTTTCATGTGCACACTGCGCAGCCTGTAGCACATGGGGCCTAGGTTTATTGTCCCATCCAAAAGACTAGGCACTTTTTCCAGTCCCAGATCTGCACTGAAAAGAGGAAAACTGGCTTAAAAATTGAATCTTGATCCACAGATAACAGAGCAAGGGTCCATCTCCTCTACATATAAAAATAAAGTAATTGGTAACATTATAATGTTAAAGAAAAAACTAGGTTTTAAAAGTAAAATGGATCAAATTGTAAATTTTAAAGTACTGTAAGTAGAAAGCAACTGATCATGTTGTAAGTTTGAAAGTACCCTAACTTATTATATTGACATTTTGACACTTACTTATCACATTGTAATGTACAAAGTTCCCAACAACATTGATTTTAAATGTAAAATGTTGTAATTTGAAATGTAACTGATTGAATTGTAATAAAAAGAAAAGTTACTGATCAAATTGTAATTTTAAAAGTAACTGATCAAATTGTAATTTGAAAAGTAACTGATCGAATTGTAATTTGAAAAGTAACTGATCGAATTGTAAATTAAAAAGTAACTGATCAAATTGTAATTTCTAAGGTAACAAATCAGATTGTAAGTTTAAATTTAGTAATTATAAAAGGATCAAATAGTGTAAATTTGAAAGTATTGTAATTTTAAAAGTATCAAACATTGTAATTTTGAAAGTAACTGTTCACATTGTACTTTCGAATGTATTCTAATTTCAAAGTTACTGATGGAATTGAAAATACATTGTCAAGTAATTTTTAATGAATTTAAATTTACATAATAACAATAATTATTGTTAACCACCCAGTACTATTATGATTGCAAATATCATGTATAATTTCAACATCATTCATTTTCAGAAACCTCCTCATTACAGCATATGACCATATCAGAAAGTTTTCCCACATAATTAAGCTTATCAACAATACATATAGTGTCTTCAGAAAACATCAATATTGCCAATTCAGATGTTTATATGACTTGGTAATCAAGATCAATGTAAATAAATAAACCATTTAAATTCGGTCAAAGGGAGGAATCTAATACAAATCAGACTAATCTTACTATTTCTATAAATAACCTGGCTTTAATTAAACCAATGACCAGTTCAGTACCGAAGTAACCCAAGTTTGAAATTGACATGGAATATTTCTGACCTACTTCAAAAGTTGGTCTCTTGGTCAAATTTGTAAATTTCTGTGTATGACCAAGAATTTCTCACATAGTCCAATGCAATAATATAAAAGGACCAACTACCACTGATCATCATCCGAGGTCATTCTTGCCAGCAATCTAGTTGATTTACAAGATGGTTGGTTTAATTTGATGAAAATATTTAGTACTTTAGTAATATTCAACGGGAAGATCTTTATTTGACATGTGACAATATGAAGAGTTATAAAAGATACTAAATCAACTTTTGTATCTAAATACAGGCTGTTCAGCACTCATTGACAAAAAATAAGGGTAATTTAAAGGCTAAAATGAGAAAATTGAAGGCCGACTAACTATGCACATATGACCCTTCAGGAACTTGCAAAAACACTTGAGTGCAAGGGTTGGCAGATCTTTACAAAATGTTTAAAATCAAGATTAATTAGGAAGACACTAAAATCAGAGTTTATTAGGATTTAACCTTTCAACATATTTAAGGAATTTTGCAATGTAAATTAGGTGGTCTTTGTTGGACACTTGACAAACACTGCAAGGCATAAGCCTCTCCGCTTCCTACGATCCTAAATTTCCTGATCACACTAATCAGGAGTCAGACATTAAAAAATAGACCAATCAAATCCAAGCTTGTCATTTACTGCTTGCCTACATTCTTATCAAATAGCCGCTAGATGTTTGATTCCATTTCTTTTCTTTGTATTGATCTTCGTTCCAGAGATAAACACAAATCAGCGTGAAATACCCTCTTATCTCGCACAGTAACAATATGGACTATTTACTCAATTCTTATTGGCTAACAGGGTTTAACCGCACTATTTATTCAATTTTTATTGGTTAATGGGTTTCGACGTCTTATAAAGACATGAAGGATGCTATCCGTTAGTAACAATATTGAAAACAAGTTTCTACTGATGAGTAAATCTGAAACGATTGCCTTCAAAATATCACAATCTGATCCTCCAATATTGATATAAGATAGTTTGATTGGAAGAAAGTTTATAAATTTATCTCTGGTAATCATTATCCACAAGCCTTGGACTAATGTAGAATTTGAATTCAAGTACTTCTTGCTCCAACAGACTGTCTATCTACATGACAATTCAATTACCTGTGGGACTATCATTGGACAACGATTCGAATTAAATTCCTTACCACAACCATTAGAACTCTACAATAATCAGGAAAAAAGTGCTGGAATAAAGGATAAAGTTCTAGCACATGAAATTAATGATTTTTAGAATTAAGAAATCTTCACTATTGAAGAAAGGATAAACTACTTTATGTAGTTTAAGATGAGAAATGTTTTGGTTATAAAGATGTTTTAACTACAGCAAAAGTGCCACTTGTAACTTTGTATTTTATTGATAAAATGGCAACAAAGAAATCATGCCATCTTCAAAAAGTTTCATTATGTTTCTCCAAATAAAATAAACCGTCAACACATTTGAATATTAATAAAGGCAATATTAACCCCTTGAATCGTATACCTTGGACTGCAAGTAATTTAACTGAAAGTGTGTGACATCACTTGGCAACAGTCGCTTTAGCAGACGCTCAGGTCTAACATTATGTAATTAAGTTGCAGTTCTAGATGAAAGGGTTAATCTATAAATAATTTGAGGATATGAACGCCTACTAAAAACAGACAGATTGTTTGTCTAATGGAGGCACCCTTTCCTCATATTATGACAAAAAGAGGCAGTAAACGAACAGTTGAGTTTTCAATTGAGATTTCTTGTAAAATAAATTTACTATGGTAATGGGTGGAAAATTTTGTATGAGTAACTTTTATGAGCTTTGGCAAAACCAGAAGACAAATTCTATATAATGACCAACTTTTACCAAAACCTTCGACATATACAATGTGTAGGCTTATCACACAGGAAAATGTCATTTCATCAAACTATACATCAAAAAAGATACGACTTTCTATATATGTAAGCAATCAAGCAAGTGACTCTAAATGACCTTTTCACATGAAAATTTAAATTCATAGCTTTTGGTTGAATTGTCTGACTAGGTATATTCATACATGCGTACTCTTTAGACGGGAGACCAAATTCTACCCAATTCTTTTTGTAACTTTAAGATTCAAGGGACCTACCGTTTTCAATATCAAAATTCTTCACCATAAAGAAAATAAAAAATTCTTTACTTGTATTTTATTTGCTGGTAACATTTATTAATCTCATTTCTTAATAATATTATCATTGCCTGTCTGATTAATCCCCGATTAAGATGATAATTTGATCCATTTTTCACCCGATAATATGTTTTTAAAACAACATCCGGAACACCAATGGAAGTGCCAAATTCTAGAAGAAATTGTGCCTTGTAGAGTGGTTACGAGCTCATAATCGAAAGTGTTTTAAAAGGCAATAATTAATATTACATATATTTGAAAACTTTCAATTTTCAAAAGGCCTTCTAGATTGTTTATGAGCCAAAAATTCATACCCAATGGCAATAATTGATACTAAATATTTTTCAATTTATCTGATTTTCAATAGGGTTCAGCCTTGGGTGATTACAAATACCAGTGCCAAGTTTCTTCAAATTCTTTAAGAATTATGCTTTCTTGTGTGTTTATAAGCTAAAATTAAATGTTTTTCAAGAGCAAGGGCATTAACTCATACTAAATATGTATCAATTTTCCTGATTTTTAGTAGGGTTCATCCCTAAGTTCCCACACAAAGTTTCATCAAAATCCGTCAAGAATTGCACATCCAAGAGTGTTTAAGAGCATTTCAAGAACAAGGGCAATAACCCATACTTAATATTTTTCAATTACAAACACAAAGTTACGTCAAAATCCATCAGGATTGTGCCTGCCAGAGTGTTTGTGAGCAATTGAGGACAAATGGACATGAGTGACGCTTTCGATTATTGCCTCGTAAACACTCTATAAGGCAAGAGTCACTTACAACAATATATGTTCTGGACATGAGTGACTCTTTTGAATATTGCCTCGTAAACACTCTTAAGGCAAGAGTCACTTACAACAATATATGTTCTGGACACGAGTGACGCTTTCGATTATTGCCTCGTAAACACTCTATAAGGCAAGAGTCACTTACAACAATATATGTTCTGGACACGAGTGACGCTTTCGATTATTGCCTCGTAAACACTCTATAAGGCAAGAGTCACTTACAACAATATATGTTCTGGACATGAGTGACGCTTTCGATTATTGCCTCGTAAACACTCTATAAGGCAAGAGTCACTTACAACAATATATGTTCTGGACATGAGTGACTCTTTTCATTATTGCCTCGTAAACACTCTATAAGGCAAGAGTCACTTACAACAATATATGTTCTGGACACGAGTGACGCTTTCGATTATTGCCTCGTAAACACTCTATAAGGCAAGAGTCACTTACAACAATATATGTTCTGGACACGAGTGACGCTTTCGATTATTGCCTCGTAAACACTCTATAAGGCAAGAGTCACTTACAACAATATACGCTCTTCATTTCATGTTAGCGTATAAAAAATCAACTCATATCTCACGCATGAACAATTTCACCAAGATCTCACCTGGAATTAAGTTTGTTTATGCCATCTAAGAGAAGTTTGTGAACAACACAATTCCACATTTACCCACAATAAACATTGTTGACATGTAGAATAATTTCAACATATTCAAATTACAAGATTGTAATTAGAGATCTAACAATGTCACCTCTAGGCCATTAGTATACTGAGCTATGTGTTTTCTTTTTGAAAGGGTTTATCATTATACTTATACCAAAACTTTATGGATGACTGGCCATGTTTTTTATAACCAGTTGAAAAATCAATATGTCATAAAACATCAGAAACAAACAATAGTGAAATGATCAATTTCCTTTTGAGATTCTGTTGAGAATTTCCAGAAAATATCGGCATCATCTTGATCTATAACCAATGCTGGTTACAATCGTAATCAAACATCAAAAACTCTATTTCATAGTCTATAAGTTGTTATTTGTCAGTCAAAATAAGTTATGCCACACATCATTGTTCTGCATCTTGAATGACCATAACTATTATATGTGTCTGCTAATTGTTTTCATTTTCCTCTCTACATTTTGGTTATTTGTCAGTTTGAAATGGGAAAAAAGTTAGTCTAGGGCTATGGAAACAAAGGAAAAATATACCAACTCAAAAAAAAAACATCTCCCTTTAAACTCAACCTGGAAATTTTATAATTATATAAAGTGAACTTTTAAAATAGAAATTAATGTATTTTAATCAATCCACAAGCAGAACTTTACCATCAAAGTTACAATCAATACCTTATTTAGGTCTTCCATCAAAATTATCCAGATGAATAATGCCTAGTTACTTGTATTAGAAAAGAATAGTAAGAAACTATCTTTCTTTTCATTTTCTGGACACACCACAATCTACTAATTCACACTAAGATTTTTGTCTAAAAGGCACTTAATATTTTATCATTTGATAAGAAAAGCCTTTCTTCAAAACTCATTTTGATATATCAATAGCATTGGATTATTACTTCATCACTTAGCATAACAAATTATATAGAAAGTTATTGAAGCATGGTATTTCAAGGTCCAATGGCAGAGGTAGAGCACCTAGGTTAAATAGCTTTGATGATAACAGTGTATATCCTCAAAAGAAATGTATTAAATAGAGTGAAACCTAGAGACATGTAATAGATCCTTTAGTAATGCTCTGATTATTTGTAAATGAATCCATTAGATCCTAGATGTTTATAGACCTACTTGATCAGAGGGAACTAGGACTGAACTAAACAGGAATAAAAGAAATATTTTGTTGCCAAGCATACAAGAATCATTATTTAGTATACAATCACCAGTTTATCATTGAGTTGTTTATTCAGTACTAACAATAAAATTTATCTGATTCCACATTGATTATCAACAACATCTAATGCCAGAATGGTGGCATAGGTTAACTTGCTTTGTACATGTACTAAAATTGATGTTATGCAAGAGAAGCAACAAGAGTAATCAAATTATGTCATAAACCAAAGTTATACAACAAATCATGATTAAATTACTCTTCCATCAAAAATTAAACATATGTTCCAATTAATACATTCTCTGAAGGGTGCAAAGGTCACAATTCCAATCAAAAGAAAAACATGCAGTGATATTATTTGACATATTTATTTTTTTTGTTTTATTTGCATAAAGACAATTCTGATTCACACCTTCGTTGTAATATAATATTTGAACTGCCTGAAATAGTCCTAACAAGACATCAGCCATTTAGTATAAAAGGGTCAATAAGAATTATGTCAACAGAAGCTTTAAGTTTCAAAAAATAAAAATAGAATCATAACCTGTAACTTTCCAAAAATTAAATTACAATTGATATAAATTGAAACTGTAGCATACCTTCCCTTAACCATATTCTCAACATATTAATAAAACTTCTTACAATATCAAATGATGCTTGAACATTGATAAAATTATAGAATAATAAAGAATTAATAATGATATGGACATATGGACATTAAAAACTTGAACATTGCAGGTGTGACAACAATACCTCATTTTCTTTTATATTTTCAACATTTGACCAATTTGCTGGTCTTGATAAAAAAAAAAAATTATTGAGTATATACTGAACAAGTTTATCTACTGTAGTGAAGTAATCAAATAATGATGGTTTTATTTACCAATAATATCTCAACTAATTTAATCTAGAATTACTGATTTATCAACAATCCTATTTTCAAATTATCATATTTTACCTGCTTTATTCTCAAAAGTTGGATTCAAATACAGTTAATATGTAACCTTAAGTTCTCTAGAGATTTTTCTGTTTGGAGATCATGTATACCAACTCCAAGGACACCAACTAAATAATATCACGGAATCATCACACATATTGCTAAACTATTTTCCACAAGTTCCACAATGAAGTTGGTAGAAATCCAAAATTTAAGTACTATATTCACCATCATTAATTAAACCTTTTGAGATAAGGCTATAGATTTTTCTTCAGTCAAGATAGAAACTGATAAAGGTGTACTCTGACAACTGGTAATTTACCAGTAACAACCATTCTCAATCTAGACATATATTACTGATCTAACATATACCAACTTAGGTCATTTTAGCTTTAGTTTTCAAGTGAAGACTTATCAGTTTGGTAGACTAGTATTTTTAGCCTAATCAGGTAAATGGATAATCATGAACATGAGTGCCAAAAGTCAATTATAAAATCTCACCCTGTTTTAAACATTAGATCTTTTGTTACACCATATATTATGAAACATAAGATAATAAGGAGCAGTACGTCAACAAAAAGAGGGAAGGGGGCAAACTATGTTCAAATTTAATCATATAGATATGATGATAACTTATCAAATACATATATCTATGCGAAGTTGCTTGTAGCTAAAAATATTATACAATTTACATGTGTTTGATGAGTTAATGTGTGAATAGGATTCTGTATGTACAGTAGATCAATAATAAAGCTATTAAAGATAGTTAATATTTTACTGCAAACATATTTTTTAGGCATAGCTATGAAAAGACTATACCTTGAAAATATGAAATCGAAACATGATGGCATGATCTACCTTAACTACCTTAGATTGTATATATATATATATATATATATATTGGATTTAAATGTGCATATATATATACACACATTTAAATCCAATAGGGGGTATGACAAAAGTCAAAATATAGTTAAGGTAGATCAATAACGCCATTAAAGATAGTTAATATTTACATTGAAAACTCGTAGGGGGGGATTTATTGTGGTAGCTTATTGAAGGTGGGCACTTAATAAAGGTGGTCGTGACATAAAAATTTGACATTGAAAACGATAGTTACTGTGAAAATTTTCTAAAAGAAAATAAAATATGACAAAATAGGGCATCCCGTGGTAGATAGGAGACAACATGCAAAAGTGGTAGAAACTACATGTATGAGTTAAAGTAAGATCCTATGATTTCCAAAATGTCAAAACGAAATGGTCTTGCAGTTCCTCTCTTAAGAGGCCACCTTTATTCAGCGACCGTTTTTGAATATTCCCTTGAGTGGTCTCTGTACTGTACTATAACAACAAAATTTCATCACTTTTTTTTTAAACCTTTTTGGGCAATAATTATCAATTTTTGTCAAAATCAGAGGGTTTCAAGCTTAATATTAAAGGCGTTTCAAGAACAAGGGCAATAACTCATATTTGAAATATTTTTCTGATTTGTTCAGCCTTTAAACAAAATCCAGCAATAATTGTGCCTTGTGGGGTGTTTACCAGCAATTGTGGACAGACGTAGGTGTTTCCAATAAAAGGTTATGGCAAGTCGGTTCCAGGTTGAGAAAAACATAAATAACTTGGTAAGAAATAGAAAATAAGAAACCCCCCTAAAATGTCTGTTTTTGCTCATCATTTTCAGTTGGGCAAATATGAGTCATATAATATTCAACCACAAACGACATGCTAAATATTAGAAATAATCATTCCAGAAGCTCTTTGACATGTGAGTTTTGGCTGTGAGTCTTGACCAAAATGCAGTAACACCTTTAACAATTTGAGTTATGAAACCAAAATACCTAAATACAGCTGACAGAAAAGTAAATGTTGATTAATTATTAGTCATGACAATTTAAGATATAAATATTTTCCTCAACATAAATATTGTATCAATTTGTATATTGAACATAATAATAAACCCCTACCTTTGAGTATGAAATCCTCTCATCAACTAAAATCTCCCCACATTACAATGGATACACCCTGAATATTAAAGATTCTATTATCCCCTATTTTGTATGTTTTATATTTAACACTCTACTAGAGACATTTAGCCAAACATTCAACTCATACTTATAACCTATATATCTATTTTATCCATGTTTAATTTTTATCCATATATCGTTAAAAAACAAACATTATGGCCGTTGTTTCAAAAACAACAGTACAATCGAATTGATTTCAAATGGCATCAATTTTGCACAGAATCTTTAGATAGATGAGATATTTCTTTATATATTGTCTATGACCAATTAGAATTATATTATATACCTTTATTGTCTCCAATATGTAAAGAAACGGACATTTATGCTAAAATGAGTTGTTTTCTAAATACACAGACAAAAATCTTCCAGAAAAATTTACCAATATTAATAATCAAGAATTTCCAGATTTCTAAAACAACTGTACAAAATGTCATGTACAAAACGTCATGCTGAAGGACATATCTATATAGCATTCAGTCTATATATAGTAGCTATACAGATGATGAATAGATTAAGATCAGATAATACAACTGTTGACATCCCAGTGTTCAAGTAGCGGAAATACGAATAATAACGACACCCTACTGAATACATCATATTATTATCATTATGATAATCATTACCTTTTAAATGTTATATAGCCATATCTTGTTTTCATGTTGCAATTTTCAGAATCTGAATACATGATTAGACATAAGGCATTTTCCCAATTTTCCCTAAACTTAAATCAGATGGGTTTGGTTGATTTTGAACAAGACAGGCTTGCTTCACATTGCTATACAATCAATTTAAGATATAAAAAATGGCTAACTAGTTTTACTGAAGCTCTGTAAAGGCACAACTCCCTAACATTGAGAATTTAAATATTTGTATCAAAACCATTATGATTAAATATAAATCTACTTTACAACTTTATCACAATAGCAAGATATTAGACTGATATTTATGATTCCCTCCTTCATCCATTCAGTTAGAGCTTATCAAATTATTAATCCCACAGTTTAAATAGTGAAAAAACTTTAACTGTCCTCAGATTGAACTTTCAACTTAATGTTTTATTCTATTGTTGAGATATCAATTACATACTCAATGCAGTGGACTGGAATAAAATGAACAATAGGCTGGAAAACTTAAATTATATCATTATACTATTGTGCCTACAGACGCATAGAAACAAAATGAATTATATTGAGTCAGCAATTACAGAGTCAAGTCTATAAACATATAATACTTTTGTAAATGACAACCATGTTGTTTCCAAACCAGTTTTACAAGGAAATGCATATCACATGCAATGGGAAAGTTTGAAAAAGTATTTGGTTTTAACTAAAATCCAGATATAGGCACAGCTTAGAGGTCAAATGTTGAGTAAATGCTATGTAAATTGGCTATCTTATCCTTTTTATACGTCCACATAGTTATGTGGAAATTCTGAAAAGAAAAAGGAGGCAACAATAACCAATCACAGAAGAAATTTTGATGGGATCACCAATACCTCTACTAGTACAGAGATTTATTTCTCGTTTACTAAACTGAATAAAACTTGACATAAAATACCACCCTTCAATACCAAAACAGTTTTGACCTCAACATTTGTAGTTTCATTCATCTCCTGATGAGGTCAAAATTTCTTGGGTATTGAAGGGTGGTATTTGATGTCAAGTTTTATCATTTATTACACATAGTTATATGGTCACATATTGTTGTCAGTCCACAATAGCTTAGTTAGATTCAAATTTGAGGAAATTGGAATTTCTTGATAAACTAAAAATTGTGAGGGAATTGCTTGGCAACGATTGTTTAACTAGTGAAAGTATGAATCAATCCATATGATTTTCTACAAAAATTCAATGTTTATCTTAGCATAGTCAGCTTTCACCCCTCATGTCCTCGTATTACTCTCTCTTCTTAGAGGCTACATGCCTGTACTTTAGTAGCAAAATCTAAAATTCATCATTCTGCACATACTATAACATGCCATCTGTTGGTTGCGCCTGAATAAACATGGTATATAATAAGTGTAGGTTTCAAACACAAACAATCATTACTCGAAAGCAACCAGTGAGAATACATATTATTTCCGACCACATACAACAAACAATTCAATCAAATGTTTATAGAAACGTGTTAATTTCTATCATTAAGTATGAAAATCTCCTGAGTGTTTTGTAGAAATCATGGGTTGAAAACTGATTGATTTTTCCCCAAACATGAAACGTGAACATGTTGAAAACAATAACGATAAAAATAACACTCAATATTTCCCAACTACTAGTGTTTAGTTTAAGATCACGTTTTATGACCAGCAAACATTTACGTAAATTGACCCGAAAATGATTAGAACACGTTAAATAAATAACAGATATAAGATGAATCAAGGTTACAAAATCCACCAATCATCTCTAGTAATACTAAATGATATATTAATTATTCGCTAATAAAGAATTATATCTATCTATGAATCTTAAAGCTGTTAATCTTGAGTTCATTACTTTAGTCATCTCTCAATTTTATTTCTTTTTTCTTTACAGATCCTACTACATAAATTTTCCAGAAATCCACAAAAAATTCAAGTCGATTCAATTCAAAAATTCACTAGAAAAATATCAACCTTTATTCCCTCATCAGGTCATTATCAGAATCTTTCATTAAATAAATACTGAGAAAGTAGAAAAATCAAGGTCAATCCAGCTTTACAGATTTTTCAAGAAAAGGTCCATAAAAACAAGAAATTAAATTGGTCTGGTCTAAGGAGAATTCAAAGCTCAATTTATTTAGAGGTAGTTATGGTAATTTAACACTACATATTTGTCATTGTCATTTCTAGACAATTTATATGTAATTGAATCAAAATATACTTCTTTTTGTAAATAGACAATAATGCATATTCCACGTTTTCTTCAGATGGATGTAGTTCCTGAAACAAGGAACCAATGCTGCTTTTAATATCTATTAGCTTTTTCAATTGCCATAAAACACTTAAGTTTAGTGGAATTGCAAAAGCAACAGAATCAGACTAACAATTGCAACAATGAAAATCATGTAAAAATTTTTAAAAGCTCTTAACAATTTCTTTTATATTAAGTAAAATTGTCATTATGAGCTGTGAGGGGTTAATGAGATGAAATGCAAGTTGAAAAAGCTTCTCTTTATATATATCATGGCTCATTTTATTTTCTATGGTTGTGATAAAGTCTTCTTTCAACTTGTATAAACACTCTTGGAAAATTAAAACAAACTATTAGAATTGTCACTGCAGCCTAAAATAATAGCAAGGAATCTCCAAGGAGGCTTTGTGGATTGAGGAAAAAGAAATTATAACAAGATATAAATAAGATAAGGCTCGGTGGAATTGGGCATGTAAAATTTAATGATTATAATCATCAGATACAAGAGACCCCGGAGAGATACTGTCAAATTTGGAAAACTTTTAAAAAGCTGGAGTAATTTAGGATTAATACACTTAAACTTAACTTTAAAAGATTTTTTTGGTAGCTTTGTATTGGCGGTGACACACGTCACACACAGTTTAGTTAAATGAAACAATAAGTAAAACAAAAAGGTCAGAAAATGATATTGAAAAATTTCTTATGGGGTCAAAGT
Source organism: Nipponacmea schrenckii (assembly GCA_030562195.1). Lineage (NCBI taxonomy): Eukaryota > Metazoa > Mollusca > Gastropoda > Lottiidae > Nipponacmea > Nipponacmea schrenckii. The sequence goes on along the minus strand of CM060200.1, from coordinate 35,107,874 downwards.
GATTCAGATTCAAATTCCAAAAATATACATGTATTGCTGTTTTCCTTCTTTTCTGGAGGAAAAATATCAGAGAAACTAAATTTATCTTAACAAGCAGAGACTGTAAAGAAAAAAAAAGACAGAAAATTTGAAGGTGCTTAGGCCTTATTTTTCTTGTTAGCAAGCAAGTATAGAACAAAACTCTACAAAGGAGTTTCAAAATTCTTATCTCCTTATGATGAATGAATAAATAATACTTAACCAACATTTACACGTAGAAATCACATTAAATAACAGAACACAATTTCATGTTTCATATCTCCTTTTTTATGTTCCTTCTTTTTAGAATATATTATCTATGTGTATTGTATTATAATGGGTTGGATTATTGTTGGTTCTCAAATACCATCTGGCCTATATTGACATTACCTGGCCTTTAGTAACATTTTTGTAGTCCAAGAATCTGTATGAGAATCCCTGATTTAAATTAAAAATAATTTCTGCAAACCTGCAAATTAAGACTCAGCAAATTCTAATTATCTGTCAAATAAAAGTTCTGTTATCATATATTATTGTCAAGCATTCAATTGTCACTTTTCAGAAATGAAATGGTCACAATCAGGATTACTAAAAGGTTCTTATATCTAAAAAACTTACCCTTATCCAAAATATCATATCATCCATTTATATAATCCAATACACTAATTCTAGGTAGGAAAAGATACTAGTTAAATTTTTTAATATCACAAATGTACACTTTTATAAAAAAAAATATAAAGAAAATGTGTATATCCAGTGAGATTTTGATAACGAAGGTATTTATTGATAATATCGCAATACGGTTACACTGTTAGAGTTAGGAGTTAAATGTAACTATTTCATTGATTCTAATGGAATAAGCTGACTGACTGATCATTTCTAGTAGAACTTCTCTCACTTCCCACTCTCATATCATTGATTTGTTACACAGGCAACACTAAACATCCAGCTTGAATAATAGGTTGTGGAATGTGAAGCAATTTCATTCAAGCATTTTACCCACAGGTTACAATTTGAGTTAAATATAATCATTCAGGTGAATATACCTCTAAAACAAAATTTAATCCTAAATAGTGTAGGAAATTGGTAAGATATCTATGGGCTTTTATAGATATATAACATAGACTACAACAAGATTTGCCTTTTGAAATTTGAATTTGAAACAACCAAAAGACATGCTTTTCTTTGCACTTCATTACTCACCTATTGAAGTATGCAATCAGATATTGGTCCTGAACTGCATCAACATTTCCTGTTAATAGTCATTACATTATAGAAACCAACAGTCTAACTCAACAGCTTTGCAACAAATAATTAAAGGTAAATTAAAGGTAAATATAGGAAAGAATCTCAGATTAAGTCAACAAATCAAATGAAATGCAATATATATATATATATATATATAGAAATAATCTGATAACTAAATGAGCAGTCATAATGCATCTGTTGATGGAAGTTAAGAAATGGAGAATAGACAAGGAATAAACTACATGTCCGTTTAGATTTTCGGCATAGACAAGATGAATACGAGATGAATGAATAACAATATTAATATACATGAATGTCTGTAAACAACATAATTTTCATCGAACAGGTATATAAACTTATGAAGATTCCATTTGAATCTAATTGAAAGGTTCAGTAAGGAAGATTTTTCATTACTTATTGAAATTTTTTTTGCAGATTTTTATCATCAAAATTTATTATTATTCTCCCCATCTGATTTTGAGGATAATCTTTTAGCAATAACTTGTAACTAGGGTGCTAACTTGAAGAGAAAACTTCAATAGTCAAATATTTTTACTGTTACTGTTAAAATAATACTGAAGAAAGCCAAAGTTGTATTATTAATGAATTGACAATAAAAGAATACCAAATGTAGCAGACAAGAGAAAAGACACCCCCCACTGTGAGATGATTTATAGATGTAATGTGGGCTTTTCACCACTCCTACAAAACTAATGTTTTAATCACAATCTCATTAGGTGTCTCTATTAATAATACCATCACTTTAACTGATTCTAGATCTACGGAATTTTAATTTATTTTTTAAACACACTTTACTGTATTACCGCGTAAATTATTGAATCAAAACCTCACCACTAATTGTAATGAAACTAATTCAGAGATAACGTCATGGTTCTCTTATATTGGTGAGTAAACTTTGCCTTAGTACCAAATACAGAATCCTGAATTGAGTTAAACTGCATGGGGAAAATCTTAAAGACCCCCAGCAAGTTTTGAAATGTAATTACTTATTTAAACTGAAATGAAAAGAACAAGAGACCTAACTTAAAGATAGGAAATATGGAATTTAGAAATAGTATTTTTGTATATCAATAATTTTATTTATTGAATACTAAAGCCAAAGTTAATAAAACATGCACAAGTCAACTAGGTACAAAATATCTTGCAAGAAATTAAAAAAGAAAATTCAACATTTGAAATTGGAATGTACAGGATATACAAATGGTTAACTCCATTTTGAATCAGACAGTGGGAAATTAAATATCCGTTATGAACTGTACAATAAATCATAAAAACAACGCTTTAATATCCTTACTTGTTTTAATGTTTCAGATATTACGATCAATAATCTTCTATTTTTATCTTCTTAAAGAAGGTTTGACAGGAAAAAAAAACAAATTACAAGTTGCAATCATGCCAATATCTAGGGATATATTAGTACAATTTTTATTTTATAACTATAATTCTATTTTTTAGTATCATACAATTTGATCAAAAATTTTTTTACATAAATATCTCTAATACTAATAATTACAAACTAGGTATCAAATACAACTGTTCCAATTTTGCCGTGATATGCCATCAATTAATTATAGATGCCAAATTGTCCTGACATCATGACAAGATAATTACCAGTAAGAGCTGTCTTCTGAACTCTCACAGGTAAAACATCAGATAAAATCAAATGTCACTTTCATTATTATGGATATAACACTTACTAATGTTTTACTTACAAGATACACTGGAATATAACATTTGTTACAAAGTTCCTTATGGTTTATTGAGGTCCAGCAGATGTAGTTTACAAGGCAGGTCTTCCAAATATCTGATACCAATCTATAGCCTATAGACTATAGCTGAATTTGTCTTTTTGTCATATTCATATTTGTGTTCATAAAAATTGTATCTTGTCACAGCTTAAGTGTACATCAATACCAAATAATTGTATATCCTTACCTGAAGAATGTGCAACACAAGCACCACTTCACCAAAAGTTTACTTGGCAAAGAATATTTATCGAAAATGCTGATTATTGAGATTAAAAGAAAAAAGCCTAGACAAACAGAGTGAAATATTACATTGTCAATCAAAACACTAGGGGATTCTGAAAGTCTTTTGCATGACATTCAATCTTTATCTCACAAGACAGATTAGTCAATTATTCTAATTCTCTTCCCCTTTTATCATCAAGTCATAAATAACAAGCATAATTTGGCTTTGTGCTTTGAATTTCAAAATATGGGTTTATAGTTAATCATGTGACTTTAAAGTACTGGTATGGAAAATTCCAATCAGATGCCAGTAGATTAAATATCAGAAATATGATATAATATAAGAAATTCTTTTTTTATTTTGTTCAATTACCCCGAAGTAAGAAGTTTTGTTCATGGGAAAATATTGTCAGTTTACATAAAACTTCTCTATAGCTCTTACAGTTACTACTTCATTATGGCGATTGTCTTCTTTACTTCAATTTTACGCAAATTAGTGATTTACTATCCCAGTCAGAAAACTGATCATCAGTTGGCACCATTGATATTGATTTTCATCCTAACAGTAATAACTCGGTTAAATGTAAATATAAAATATGGATAATAAAGCTAATTTACGTTATATCCTAAGACAATAAAATGAAAATCAAATTAAATAGATCTAAATCTACTTCTATTTCATCAATTTTGTATAGACCTTAAAAACAAATAGCACAACAGTTTAAATCAATCTTTATAAAAGTTTCATCAGAAATCAAAACACTTGTACCACAAAATAAAGTGATATTATTACAGTAACCAGATGAATTGATGTTTTCAAAGGCCAAATTTGGACAAATATCAAGTAACAAACTTTAATGCATGCAGAATCATAATTTTTTTCTTTAGGTATAGCACCAGTTATGTCAGTTCCTGTTCGATCACAGTGCATCTGAATCCAGCAAGATATCATCATTAAGAAGCTTATTTGATTAATTATTAAAGGAAACATACAAGACAATGGCGGAGACGGAGAATACACAGGAGATGAAAGCAGTACGGAGCATATGAGAATCTGGTTAGGAATCCACTGCAAACATCAAGTCATAAAATCAGATCGACAGAATCAACAGACAAAATTTCTTGTCATGAACCTAAAATTTAAGCTCACAGTCAATTTCTTTAATGACCAATGTTTTGTCTATGATAATCAACACATTGTTCACTTCACAGCATTCATGTGATCATCATCACTGGTATTGTAAATAAAGGGTTTCTCCTGTCTAGTCAAACTTAACTTTCTATACATATCGTTCTGCGCTGACTTTCAGGTTGGTCTTCACTACAACTTTTTGAAGCAGAAGATATGATGGGAAATCCCTTGGGAAACCTCTATTTTGCACATTTCATGGCTTCAGATGGCCTGTACAACAGGGGATGTTTATTCTGAATATCGTTTCACCTAGAGATCTCACTTTACTTTTTGCGAAGATTCCGCACAATGCATGTCTGGTAAATGAATCCTTACTTTTATATACATTTCTCAAAGATAGGGTGAAATTGATATTACGCCTAATACAAAAGACATGGTTGTGTTTGATAATCAAGAACCTTTTCATACGTTTGTAGTGTTTTACTTATAAAGATAAGAGTAAGACATAAGCATAATTCTTGTTGATTATCTCTAAAAGGCAAAGGAGAAAGTCTTAAAGATAAGGAAATACATTTAAAAAAAATTGTTGGAAATAGTTGTTCATGTATGTGGATTCATACTAGCCATCAGTCTATCCTATTGGAGAATAGTAGGAGAAACACTTATACAAGTTAAACAGTATCTTTAAATGGGAATCGATTAAATTGTAGGTGAAATGAGAAGCTATTAAATTTAAAATACCAGAAGCTGGTTCAGGTTCCCTGTTTTTTGTCAGATTATGGACAGATATTTTCTATGGGACATAATCGTGAGTGATAAAATTAAATCAGATAATAAAGTGCATGGAATATTTCACACTAGATGCAAGATGGCTGCAGCTAGCAAATATACAGAAATAACATTACTCTCTCCTAAAAGTGTTAAGCTTTTGATTACAACTAATGGAGCAATAGCATTTTCAATACACTACATCTTAGGGGTTGAAACTCAAATTGTTCAAATTTTATGATTAAATATGAATAGAGTGATGAACCTGGGTACCAGCAATATAAAACAACATTGAGTTTGAGGGTGTAAAGAAATTAAAAGCAAACAAGAATAAATTCTCAAAATAATTAAAATGGATTAGTAAAAAAAGTTGAATAAGAGAAATGGATTTGTCTCAGGTGCAGTTAGGAAAGATGACTACTTGATAATGAAATCTCACAATGTTGCAGATGATCAAATAGAAAAAAACTCTATTAATGTGGGTTTGAAGAGTCTTTATCACAGCCATGTTGTCAAATCTATTTTTTTTAATAGTCCATAAGGCTAGAATTGCTACTGTGTTAGGCTACCTGACTTCACTTAGGACAATTATGACAATATTGGTATTCTAGATCAACTTCTGCAGAATGGGACGTTCACAATTATGTCCTACACAAGTTGCAAGACTAGATGTCTTTTCCATCTCAATCTCGTCAGCAGCAACAGATCATTTTATCAAAAGAACAGACTGACCTTGCTAAGTTTTATGTTGCAGCCATAATTTACATTAGATAATGTCTACCATTAGCCTATTTTAGAAATAATGGAGATTAGATACCTTATCTTTCTGTAAGTCTTATCTTTTGACAAGTTTGACAATCCTTTTCTATAGGTAATTAAAGAAAGTGTATTAACTCCATAGTGCAGACTATGAAAAATAGTGATAGCCATTGTAATATGCCCATATTTATAATGGCAGCCAATTTGTGTAGGAGGTTGAAAAGAGTTATCAATAAATGAAAGATTTTTTTTTGATTTTTAATTAAAGTTCATCCTTAGGTGATTAGGAACACTCACACCAACTTTCATTAAAATCCATCAAGAAACCAGTTCTCAATTGTATCCACAATAAATTCAACACATTTTCAAGAACTCATAGTAAACAATTTTCAATTTCGATTTTCAATAGAGTTCAACCTTGGGTTATAAACGACCCAAACACCAAGTGTCATCAAAATCCATCAATAAACCAGCTCTCTATTGTGTCCACAACAAATGAAACACGTTTTCAAGAACAAGGGCAATAACTCATAGTAAATAATTTGCGATTGGTCTATATTTAGTACTGTTCAGCCCTGGGTTATAACAAACACTCACACCAAGTTTAGTCAAAATTCATCAAGAAACAAGCTCTCTTGCCTGTCCACAACAATAGTGGATATGAATATGGTCATCTCAATATTTGCTATATCAGTCACTGTTGACCTGTTATATTGTGATCTCACTAAGGCTGGTAAAGCTAATATTTAGATGAATATATCCTTTTATGACTGCCAATGAGAATGAAAATCATGGCAATGAGTATAACAAAATTCGAAACTTTCAGGAATTTTAAGTAGTGATGTTCTGATTATCACCCAACAATCGATTATCGGTTGTTGAAAGCCAAATGATGTGACAAATCAATTCTCAATCAAAAGTCAGCGACATTGTTGAAAAATTAACAAAAAAGTCGTTGTTTTTGCTATAAAACAGTTTTCTTTAAAATTACCTCCCTTGAATGAACGCACATGCGCAATGCGAAACTCAGAAGTGGCTTATTTACAAACTCATCTCAAACATTCAGCAAAAGTAAACTCTTCTGACTGTCATCAATTACATTCTTGTATCCAAAATTTTTTAATAGGTTTTTAATGTATATATGATACTTTTTACAGCTGTGATCCATTTAACAGATAGTTCTCTTTGTTTTGTTTTTATTTTTGACATACAATTATCTTATTTTACTCTTGTTTGTATCTATAGTAAAAATTGAGAGCCGATCAGGGAAAGAAGATTTCCCATACCCAGGTAAAAAAAAATCTAGAGTATGGAGTTATTTTGGTTTCCATAAATTGAAAGAAGGCCTGCTACATTTCAGAACAAAGACATGTCCTTAGACTGAGCAATAAGAAATATGACTACAAAGGTAAACCATACCATAGTGGCGGTAGGTCTACATTTTTGACTGGTAGATGTAACTAGATTTATATGAAAAACAAAAGAACTAACTTAGTGGTAGTGGTAACAAAGTGTGCTATGTATTTACTCTTAAATGGTGGGAATTTTACTTTGTTTTAAAGCCAATTAAACAGTAGCTTAGGGATGGGCGATATTACGATATTAACCGTTATGAAAATTCTAGTAATCAAACAATATTGAAAGAAAATTATAGCCAGAATATCGCCACACATATCGTCAATGTGAAATTTATATCACGATATTGTCAAAAATTTACCCTGTTCCCAATGTATGTATGATCATACCATCGTAATTTTTGTGTCGTTTCCTGAATTATTATGTGTCATACTTTTTATTTCATTATAATTTGTGTGTAAAAACATTGTATTAGAAAACACCCGATAAATAAAAATGAAATAATTATGATTCAAGAATTTTACCCTGTTCCTACAGGCACATGTAGTTATGTGTCAATACTATTTCCGGCATGCAAATTACCAAGAAGCCAACACACATTAATTTCGTTTGTTGAACTTAACAGAATTAACGATGGATTCATCAGACGATGAAATAACTTCACTGGTAAGAAAAGTCGAGAATAATGCTGACGATAGGCTTTAAGATTCGAAGTTAAATCCATCAAACGATAGAATAGTCGTAACAAATCTGGTGCCAAAGAGAAATAGTACAAGTGACGAGTGGTTGTATTTTGGGTTTGAAAAAGTGGACGACTTGCAACAGATATCGTGATTATATTGCAAACAGACATTTAGAATATTTATTACAACTTCATATACGTCTTACTTCATCAATACATTACATACAAGTATCATACATTCAACATGGCTGAGTGACGCTCGATACTGCGCATGTCACATTTTAATATTCATGTCACTCATTAATATTCATATCTTAACATATATTGCTAAAATAGTTTACAGTATAATCAGCACAATATATCGTCATATCATTATATTAAAATCAAAATATTGTGATATACAAAATTCCAATATCGTCCATCCCTACTGTAGCTGTTTTGATTATTAACCAATTATATAACTGATTATACCGATTGCCAAACGAGGATAACTTGAGGTCAGATTATAATCTGATAAGTTAGCTTATACCTGAAAATGAACTTAAAAGAAATAGCACAGCTCAAATTTCAACTATTGCTTAAACTTACATATCTTCCATAAAAAAAGAAAAGAAAATCAATGTTGAAATCAAAATAACTGGCAAACATCCAAATTATTTGAAAATAAAAACAATTGTCTATACACAAAATCACAGAAACAAAAAAGCATCTATTTATTTTTCTATTTTTTTTTATCGATGTTACATTGAAAATTCGAGACAAATTTCATTAAACCAAATGACATTTTCAATCGCCATCATCAAAAAGGGGTCTAACATGGCCTGACTTCACTATCTCAACGTTGCGATCACGAAAAAGCTTGTTTAACTAATTTGATACTCTTTCAACAATTAAAATCAAGTTTTCTTATACTATTCAACATTGCCTAGTAATTCTAGCCTTCACATTTTATAAACATGGTCTGTACAGACAGCTAATGCAATGGATAAGTTATCGAATTAAGCTAGGGCAATTCCAAGGGTTAACCATAAAGTGATTACCTATATAGAAAGGTTTTCCCACGATTCCATACTAAAGACAACAGATATATTCAAACTTTCCCACATTACATTTTTGTACCGAATAAAACAGTGCACTGTATTTTAAGACACTGTTATTTGTAATTTCAATGGAACCAAATCAAGCTCAAAGAATTGTACAAAGGAATAGGTGGTATCCATTAGGTCATGATATTTATTCTCATGACCGATTGTTTTAACACCAACACAGGTTATGTTTTTACCAGGTTGAAAGAACTATTTTCTCTCACTGTGAAATAAATTCCATTTTCACTTTTGTGGATGAAAATGATTCTAGATTTGAACAAATACTTTATTGATGTTCCAATTAAAAATAAAGACTTTCAACTGAATGTCAAGAATGACAAATATGAATGAAATGTTCCATACCTTTGCTAGTGGTACATGCTCTCTTGTTTTGTATCTTAATAAATCCCATTCTGAAATAGATACAATAGAAATATAAGTATAACTGTTTAAGCATTAAAGAACCACAGCGAATACTAAACAAGGTTGCCATGCAAGTAAATATATGCCCACGGCAGCTTTGATTTTGAATAAATATATATTATTAAAATAACAAATCAACATTTTGGGGTGATAATGAAGTAGAAAGAATTTTGCCTTTCTGTATTTACTAGCCAAAACAAAATGAAACAAGTTGTTGCCTAGCAAGATACGCTCACTTCCCTAATAAATTTCAGTATATCAGGCGCAGTTATTATACTGAAAAATCGTACATGTCTTACAAAATATTTCAAGATAATTTTAGTGCATCATTTTAATCAGATGAAAACGACATTGGCGACAGTCCCCTGGGACTGGGGTTACAAATAGGGGGCAGACTGACTTCATTGGGAGAGGGGAGTGTAACAAGCCGCAACTTTAGGGTTCAAATATCAAACTCAGAAGTTCTACAAAAGAACCATAGGCGCATGTCTTACATAGAGGACTTTCCATCAAATACAATTTTACAAAACATAATATTGATATTTGTGCATTCTGTCACGAAATTACATAGACTCAAATCTGTTTATCAAGCTGACATTTATATTTAGTAACAGTAAGCCCTACAAATAATTGGCATAAACTGTCTGTACTTATTTCAGGAGACATAGAAGATGAGTTGGGAGCATTGTCGCATCATTCAGACTGCCCAGATGTTAAACAACATTGTTCCATTTCGTCATCACTTGGAAAAAGACAGGTTATGTTAATGTCCTTTGTGAAATATTTGTCTACCTTAGGACAACTGTATCCAACTGTAAAGTGTATATTGTAATGCCATATATGTCTGATAATATTCATCCTAATTGGTACTTGTTAAGATAACTTTCACCAACAGTGTACTTCCACTAGATCAAGAAAAAAAAGCGAAGTGTGTAGAATCAAACCAATACTGAGAAAAACAGTGTTATTCGAATGTATAAATGTTTCAAGTGGTCGACCCCATTTGTCTATAAATAGTAACTGTTTCAAATCCTTGTAGTAAGCAGAAAAAAACAATAAAACTTATATAATTACATTTTATACAAGGAATAGCAAAATTTCAACAGTAAACAACTTGCCAGTGACATTTTCTTCATCATATATATCTGTTGATACTGAAGAAATTTTAAGATAATTATTGTCATATAGACTTGATATACAATAATATCTGTGAATAATGACCAATTAAAATTTAAAAAGTATTATAAGATTAAACACATAGTGGATTATTGTGTCAACTGTTCCTATTGTTTGTTAAAAGTCAGAAATTCGGGATGGTCAATCTCTTTGAACTGGAAGAGCTTCCGGCAGCCGATTAATCATTGTCAATAATTTCATTGTTAATTACCCACCTCTTACCCGTAATTCCTTAATTAACTAAATTAATTGACAGATAGTGTTTGGTGGCTCATTGATTGAACTTGATTGAACTCTATCACTTCCAAAAGCCAATTTTGATGCCTTTTCACTTAGTCAAGGGCAATAACTCATAAACATGTAAAAAACTGAAATTATCAAACTTTTCCAAGATCTCACCAACCACACCAAATTTCTTTCAAATTAGATGAAAACTGTAGTCTCTATCGCATTAACAAGCCAATTGTGGACAGATTGTCGGACGTGTTTGACGACAATATATGATAAAAATAACCCATATTTTTGTTGTTGTGATCATGCCATACAAAAATAATGCCTCATATTAAATATTTCTCAATTATTTTTTTAATAATGTGTATCTTTGATTGTAATAATAACCAATTTCACGTAGTTTCATCTCAATCTGTGAAGAATTGTACCTTCTAACATGAACAGGAGCTGAAAACTTACCAACACTCACTCCAAATTTTCTCTACAACAATTTTCTCCCAAATTTCAATAGGGTTTATCTATGAGTTTTAAATGCTTGCATCAAATTTTCTTAAAATATGTGCCTTCTAAAGCAATTGTCAACGGATGGAAGGGTGGACATTGGTGACGTCAATCATGGACATATAAAAATAGATAAGATTAATATAATCCCAGATTGCAGAATATCCTGTCAATTTTCCACAGAAATATGCCAAATTCAGATTCATTATCTGTCAGTTTTTTGGTATGATAGGCTTTTAAGTACTTAAATACAAAATAGTGAGAGAAAAAATTTGCTGAACTGCACTAATTTAAATATCTTCCTATACTGAACAAGATAATGATACAATTTCACGATACAACTTATTAAAGCAGATTTTAAAAAAAATATCACAGAATTTCCTGCTATTATAAATAATAAGTTCCTTTCAAATGATATCTAAATATAGAGACAATTGGAAAATCAGAAAAAGAAAATAAAGATTTTTTTCCTTATTTTAACTGTGTTTTGTCACACCATTTGGTGAAGAGTAAACTAGAGTAAACTGGAGAAAAGGATTATTCTGAAATTTCTAAAGCAATCTTTGATTAAATTCTCAGGTCTTGAATGTGAATTATTTATGTAACAATCAAAGATTTTTTTCAATCTTCTTTTTCTGCTAATTATAAACCCAAGGATATAAATAATTCAAACTGTTTCACCATTACTTCAAATTTAATTTAACTTTATTGAAAAGCATATTTTAGAATTATGATAATGTTTCAAAATGCATTAAATAAAATAGGGCTAGTCTGTATGTTGTCAGACTTATCTTCATGATTTCAGATACTTGTAGAACTCATTTTCAGATTTCAGACAAACTCGCAGAACTCAATTTCAGATTTCAGACATTAAAGAATTAAATTATTATTTCAAACATAATTACAGAACTTTTGTTTTCAGATTTCAAACATACTTTGAATTCTATTTTGGTTATTTTCAAACATACTTACAGAACTTCTTGATTTAAAAGACAGTGTAAAGTTTTAAATGCTTTGACTTTTTGTTTTCACACAGGTACAATGTTTGTTTTCTGATGTAAAACAGCTGTTAGGGATTATTTTTTACTCAATTTCTGTCAGAACATTTTCATTATCTTTCTGATTTCAAATTTTCAATATTAAATGAATTAAGGTATGATGTATATCACATCATGAAAGTTAAAGTTCTGAAATTATAATGTTTTATTCTGTGAATGGTTTTCCTGTAAGTTTTCAATAAAAAATAAAACTGGGTTCAAAAGTAGTGCTAGTATGATATATCGTTGAATCAATACAAACATGGTTTTGAATTTTATAACCTTGCACATAGGAAAACATTTTATACCACGACAAATCTTAATTGAATTATTTAATACATCATATATTATTAATATTTTTTAGTACTGATTATGTTAATCAAAAGAAACTAGACAACAAACTACTCCTATAGAAATAAAAAAATTATGGGAAATAGAACTTATTCAGATAATATTATACATTTTACTATCATATTGACATCTGTCAGTTATTTTCTAGCCAACATTCAAAATCATTCATTCATCATAAAAGCCTTTCAAAGAGTTGACAGAAGTAAGGCGAAAGTTGACCAGTTCTAGTAGAAGTAATTTTGATCTCTGTACACGTCAGTTGTAAAGCTCTCTGGCTTGTTAAAGTTGATCTCAACTATCACTCAGTACTACATTCTCCAATGTTTACATTCTTTTTTCAGCAGAGACCAATTTTCTTTACACATCAATCTTTGAAGTATAATTTTAACTTTTCTAATTGGTTGGAAAAAATTTATGTGAAGGAAATACCTAATTACATTCAGAGAGTCATTTTAACCCTTGATTTGACATTATCATCATTAAAATCCTTTACATAAGTTTTCTTTCAGACTTTTTAGATCTCTTTAGGATCTTTAGGATCTTAGCAGAATTTCAAGTCAGGAAAACAAAATAAGCAAAAAGATAATTTAACAAATTGTCTAGAAAGAGGAGCCACCAACATTTTGATTGTTACTATAAAATGCATCCTAGATTTGACAAAACGTCTATTTTAGTTTCATACCAATATCAATAGATTTCTCCACGAGTACATTCAAGTCCACAGTATCTGGTATAGATTCTAAATATTGACTTGTATTGACCACTATTGAGTCAGTTATCTGTACAACTATACCTAGGCTTATCAGATGATCTCTTGGTGTAAAACATCAGATCAGAAAGACATAATAAATTGATGACAAATTTGATTCAGTTGCCTTCTTTATGTGGTCCCAATATTCATTCATGATGCTTTATAGTGAAAAAGTAAGGCTATTTTTTACATTCATATCATGAGTCAATTACAATGTAACAAAGTTAGGGTAATTTGGTTAAAAGAAGATTTCAATATAGAAATGCCAATCATTTTCTTCACTTGGTGTGATTAATCTGATATTGATATCCAATCATGAAAAAGTTTTAGATATTTTAAGATTGGATTTAAAAAAACGCAAAGTATGCATACGTTTATTTTGGGTGATATGCAAGAACTATAGAATAAAACCTTTATTTGATCAAAGTGAATGGAAGTGGCATTACAGGAAAAGAACAGAATAGAACATGGCTTGAGAAGCCGAATAAAACTGAAAAAAGCAACAGAGCAAGCCACTTCATGGATAATTTTTCTACTTATGCATCCATTAAATTGCCAATTAAACTGATAATATTTTGCAGCTAATTACTTTGCATGATATAATTCACAGGTTAAAGAACCAGAATATTATATTGATTTATACCTACTTAGTAAGAGTACATATATCGAAAACAGGGTCACACCTACCCTTTGGGATATCTGTGGGAAAAATCAGGCAGAAAGTTCAATGCCCTGGACAAGACCCCTTGCTATATCAAGGATAACTTTGTTCTAGCTGTGTTTCTATCAGTCTGTCATCAAACCTTTAGTTGCCCAGAGCTCTTGCCTGGATAAATTTATTATAATTGTTAAGTTAATATATATTCTGGAATATTAATGAAGTACATTAAATGACCTCATATTTCAGATATTTCTATAGACTGAAATATAACTATAAATAAAATACTCATTTGTCTATCTACTAACCTAGATCTTATATTTTGGTTTATTAGTGTAAACTTTCAGGTGAGGCTGCTGACATAGTTGGTTAAATGACTGACAATAATTTAAAAAAAACAGCCACAATGAGATATTGGTATGACAATAAATTATTAATCTATTATCTGTGAACAACCATAGCATTTTTATGCTCAAAGATTTTTATCTTGGTATAGGGCTTACTTACCAGTCAACTAGTTTCTGTAATTCTATAATTTGGTATTGTGTGTATGGAATAACATGTCAATGATGCATTATAGTGTCCAAAACTTTATTGTTCTATTACATATGAAAAAATACAGCTGTAAATGCCATGGATGTTATGTTTGTAAGTTTAAACTACTAGACAAGATCACATCATTGTATGTTAAAACTACTAGACAAGATCAGAAAATGTTTTCTTCCTGAACTATGTCGAGAGTTCAACATCAGATTGATTTATTTGAAGTGAGGCAATGATGAAAGTTATTTATAAATATTGTTATTTTTTAGCTGTTATATGAGAACCATTGAGTAAGGAGGTAACTATCAACATACTTTATAGCAAATAGTTTTTCTTTCACCATCAAATATTATCAAAATGGTTGTTAAATACAACTTAAAGCAAATCTACAGAAAAATGTCTTCAGTGTTCAACAGTCGTAAAACATTACTGTAAGAGATAATAAGGTTTACCTATGATGTAAAAAAAGTTACACACTAATTGTCTGTTATCACCTTTGGCTTATTTTCATGGTTTTAACCAAGTTTTTTTATATAGAAACAACACTTTATTCTCATTAACACAGTGTTTTACTCTAAGATCTTTAACTAATATATCTTGAACACTTGCTGCTGAGTGAAATTTTAAACTTATTCTTCTCAGTACATTTAAGATGAAGTCAATGTGGCATATCAAGCCAAGTATCTGATTAAGTCAGTTAAAGGACAATATAAAATACACCTTAAACATCCAAACAACACATAACATCTAATATCAAATACAGGCAAATCAATACATGCAAATCAATACAGGCAAAATCAATACAGGCAAAATCAATACAGACAAAATCAATACAGGCAAAATCAATACAGACAAAATCAATACAGGCAAAATCAATACAGACAAAATCAATACAGGCAAAATCAATACAGGCAAAATCAATACCACAAGAAATACAAGAATCGTTTCCAATTTTCAGGAATTTTTAGAAATCACTGTTCCATTGACAAGTTCACAATGCCAATTATAAACTTCAGTTCATGGGAGCAGTATAACCCTCCTGAATTCAAACGCTTCAGACTTGAACTACTGTGATTTCACCTTTAATTTAATTCATATCATTAACACTAAAGTAGAATTGTGTTGAAAACCCTGTTTAAACTACAAAATTTATCCGTTCCCTGAATGATTCTCAGAACCGTACGTATGAATTTTGTTTTTGTTCCCGGAACAGTTCTAATTCTGGTCTACCTCAAAGTGGTGGTCTCAGAAAGGTTCTCAGACAAACACTCGATAAATTGTTGTATTGTAAAGAGAACAGATTACTGTGCATGCGCATTTACCAACCTTCACCTTTTCTCGCAGAATTGATCATTAACTGTAGCCATCTTTGGTTCATCTGGGTTAATGGATGTCTTTATTTACCTCCTTCATAAAGAGTTTAATTATAACACTTTTTTGTGCAGTCAACCATGAACATTATTATTTATGAACTGTTCTGGGCACGCTTGTTATCTTGTTGGTGAAAATGGGTAAATTTGCGATTTTATCGCAGTCTGATCCAGACCAAGAACGGAACACTTTATAGTGCCCTGGTGTTAACGCAGCTTTAGATTAGTTCAAGAAAAATGAACTTTGGAACTAATGCACAGTTTGACAAAAGTCTTTTTTATTTAAAACATGTCATTAGTCCTCAACTCTTTATTTTCATTGCATAAATTGAAATGTTGGACAATTTCAATTCATGTTTAATGTTTGGAAACACGAAATAGAATCAGCAGATAACTGGATAATTTCCTGAAGTGAAATTAACAGTGAGTTCAATTTCATGTAACAATGACAGAATGGAAGTCTTTCATAGCATTTTAACACGTTTATCTGACACACTTCAAAAAGAATGATAATGTTGAAAATGTTCTAGAATTAAGGTGTAATGGATTTTGAACATTATGGGATAATTGTATAATCTGTTTAAAAATGATGTTTCAGAGGTAAAAATAGAAGCTGATTTCATTTCTACCTTAAAATTGTTTGTCAAATGCAATTTTACACAAAAAATATCAATGAACAAGACAATATGATTTGTGTACAGAATATGTAGTTACCTTAGGTGGCCCCCCCGCCCAAAAAATGATGATTGACTTGATCCTAGTTATATCCCTGAAAAAACATAACATTTCTTTGAAAGCAATTCTTAACTCAAACAAACTCTAATTTTTCCCTTGAGATTAATCTATACATTAATTAAGACAACTTTAATTGATATTGATAAACAATAAAATAAGCAATAATTCATTATTATAATCATTACCATAACAATTATTCTGATCTATATTTGACCCCCAGATGACCTTTGTAATGTTAATAATTGCTGGTAATTTCTCCCCAGAGTGCTATTCCGTCATAATCATGTCCCTTTATAGATTTTATTTTAATTATCAGTTTCATTAGCATTTCTTCTTTATTTCTATTCTAACTTCTGACAAACTTAGATTTTTAGATTACTTTTAATGAATTTGTGCCTCCCCAAAAAAAATTACAAACTCGAAACAGACAGAATAATATAGGACAGGTAATGTCTTATTATTCATTTTATTATTTATGAAAGTATTTCAGAAGTGTTGAATTTCATTATATCTTTTTTTGCACAACAGACTGATGTACAGCTGGGAATATTAGACAGAGCCTAGACAAACTTTAATATCTGAATGTTTGATTGAATTCCTATTTGGGATGGTGTGCTTTCTTTGTAATTTCATTACATATATTGAATGATGGAAGAATTCAGAGTAGCACTGAAGTATTTCCATTCAGGGCATTTTATAGCAGTTCATTCAGTCAAACATAATTGAAAAAGTAAAGTACCATTGTAATCTTGGAGGGGTTAGGGCAGCAATATGGTATGTACTGAGAAGGTTTTGCATATTTAATTTTCATTATTCATTAGTTCAAAACACTGTATTTACTTATATCCTTACTTATGATCCTTACTTATTCTGAGTGTTTAACCCTTTGAACCCTGAGTGTAATTTAGATAGAACGTCATACACCCTGAGCTCCAAGCAATATTTCTTAATTTGTATGACGTTAACGTTGTATGACGTCACTTGACAATAGCCGGTTTACCGGCTCATAGGGTATATATTATATAAGGATAAGCCGGTATACCGGCTCATCGGGTTGAAAGGGTTAAATCATTAGCAATAACCAAAATACACTCAATTATATATTATAATCAGACAATACCTCCATAACAGTTTATCATCAAATTCTAACATGAACTTGGTCTCAACATACACATTACAAATTTTATCCAAATGGAATAGACACTGTATAGTATTATGTTTCGTTAAACTGTCTTACTGATAGATCCTTAGAATATTATTTATAATTCCTGGACTCTTCAAACACCAGATTGTATAAATTGTCCTTCTACAGGCCAGGTTGTTTTTGAACATGCTACAAAAAATATATATTGTCTTTGAATAACTTAAATAGAATAAATTACCAATATAAAACTTATTACAAAGTGGATGAATTTTATGATCATTGTACAAATTTTTTTTTAACTCTAAACATAAGCCACTCAGAAAGATCTTTTATGAATTATTTAAGAATCAATGGGCCTTATTGATCTCCATTAAAGTTCATTCAATGGAACAAATAATTTGATTAAGTCAACCTCAAACAGAATAATGAGTTAGTTTGTATTAATGATTGAACAACATCAGTCTACTATCATTTTCTATCAGGAAAAGAATGAGTAAATGGTAACAACCATAACTATAAGACTACCACAAGTCAAAATAAAGCAAATAACAGAATGGAGCATACACAATTCAAAAATGTAACAAAGAAATGGTCATTTCAGAACCACCTATAGCTACATCATTTGAAATAAGAAACTATTTAAGTAACAAGGTAAATTATGACAATCAATCTCCAACTTGTCCTGTGGTAGGAGAGGTATCAGCAATAAAACAGGAAACAGACAGCTTTCAAGTCAAGAGCAATCCATAAGAAATTGTCTTAAAACTGGCAAAAATCTACCTTTGTGCAGACAAAAATATTCTTAATATAGATAAATTAAAAATACAGCCTACATGAGTAGGATGTTGGTAAATGAACTACAGATAGAAAATATCTATTAGTGATGACATATAACATGTTCATTATAAATGACAAATATCATAAAACAAGCGAAATGTCTAGGAATGATACTCCCACTTAGTAACATATATCTTTACAACTTCCATTCAATATATGACAGCCATGAAGAAAAAGTCTGATAACCACATTTTAGGAAATAATTTTAAGTCAAATTACAAATGGTTTGGTAATTATTCATCCATAATTTTGTTTTGAAGCAAATTAATTTTTATAGCACTATTGCATATATTGAATGTTATAATACAAATTGAGCATTGACAATTATTTTTTATCAACCCTACATCAATATAACAGACCGAATAAATATCATCAGTTTGTGACTCTAAGAAGGGGATAGGAATTAGATGCAAATTGAATAGAACCATGGATAACTACTATTTGTATTGCAGGCCACACTATTTGAAGGCCAATCTGGATATGATTGGTATAATGAGTATGATTACCACTTGTTTGCTATGATATTGATTATATTTACTATGAATATATCTGATAATCATCAGTCAGACTGATGTTACACGACTGGGCAAATAACAGTCAACATCTTTCACGTAACTTAACCTTTTAGGTTACAGAATATTCCAGAACTAGTAAGTGTAACAGTAGCCTACTATTCGGATTTGTCAAATCTACACTTAACAATCTGTGATAGACGAACTTCAACTGATTTCAATGTAAGATATAATATGCACTGCTTAAATAACAAGTTCTTGAAGAAGCTACTGGTACTTGAGCTTAATGAAATTTCAAATTTGAATAAGTTTAAAGTTAATTTTGAATGTGATAGTTACCCCTCCATGAAATGGAGCATATATTGGTGTCAGTCAGTCCAATCTTGAAAGTCAAAACTTTTTGTGAGTATTTGTAATCACCCAAGGATAAACCCTATTGAAACTATAAAAAATATCTCGCGTGTTTTTGCCAATTTTTCTTCAAATGTTTCATATTTACTTTACATATGTTCTAAAGGGTACAATTCTTGACATATTTTGATGAAACTTAGTGAAATTTTTTATTTTCACACAAGAATGAACCCAATGGAATTTAAAAGATAGCTTGGTAGGCAAAGTAACATACTCCTAGACATCAGCATTGTTAAAACATTCATTGTCCTTTGTTTTAATGTCAAATTTGAACTTGACCGCCATCTTGTCAATTCCAATGCCCACTCAAGTTTCATCAAAATCCAGTGAAAATTGAAGCTTCTGTTGCACCTACAATAAAATTTTGACCTGATTTTACCTAGTCAAGAGCAATATCTCAAAAACTATTCTACGAAAAATTGTTTAATTTGAACTTGATAGTCATCTTTTTAATTACGATGCCCACAATAGAATGCACCCACAATAAAATTTGTCCTGATTTTTCTCAATCAACGCAATGACTCGCAAACGTGACTGCCGACTTATCAATTCAAATGCAAATGTTGATAGACAATATACATCCACAAATTCATGTAAGCATATAAAAATAATCAAATATTTAGTTGCTGCTTTTTAAAAAAAAAATGTTATTTAGATTAGCTTTAAACACTAAAAAGCATAATTCTTGTCATATTTTAACAAACCTTGGTAATAGGCCTATAGATCATTATCACCCCAAAAAGTTTAAATGAAGTGTATGACTGCAGGCTAAATATTTCATACTGATGATTGTTACTGTACTGTCAAATTTTTATTTTACATCAAAGCTGCCAGTTCAAGATATTATCTTGCCTTGCAAACTATATCTTTAAAAATGACATTATTCAAGTAAGTCAATACTCCTCTATAGGAACAATTCCTCAGTCATTTATTATTAATATTTTAATTTGTAACATTCTGGGAGGTTATTGATAGGCCAGAGAGAGAGAGAGAGAGTTGTAGTTCATTAATAAACTTGATTTCCAGTCTTATAATAAGAGTAAGATTCTTTCTCCTCAATATGATCACAGGGGTTATGAGAGAAAGCAATATATCTGAAGTCAGCTAGTCATGAAAGTAGAACTAATACAAGGTTCTACCAGAGCCTGTTTGTTGAAAATGTTTAGTTCATTCATACAAATGAGTAGCAAATAGATTTCAGTAGCAAATTAACACAATAAATTGAAAATAAATTTACTCAAAACTTTTATTCTTTTGTCAATTTCATTTCAGTATACTGCCATTCATTTAAGCAGTAATACTTGTTGATAGTAGGTTAAGGTTTTAATCAGAGATATCAACCAAAGTCCATCCACAAAGTCAATATAAAGTTTCGTCATGTCTGTCCATTTCAGCCAATAAATCTATTCCTATTCTATTATCTATTGACATCGAGAAAATCACTCGCTTAAATGATGCTAATCAAATTCTCCCTACTCTTCCTTCCTTAGTAACAACACTTCACAATAAACCAAAAGTAGCCGTCAATTTATCAATGTAGAAGCTGTATTACAGTATAAAAAGAAAAAGTAACAAGATGAAGAGCCAATATAAAGTCAGCTGTTAAGTAGAAAAGAGAGAGCAAGAACTGGTTGGGACACATTGAAAATGTCAGTGCTTAAAATGGTCTTTAACAAATGAATTTGGAATTTTGCCTTCTAGAGCTAAATTATTAAACCCATTTCACAAACAAGAGAATTAACTCCTATTTAAGGTTTTTGACTTATTCGATATTTTATAGGGTTCATCTTTGGATGATAACAAACACTCAAGTATCGTCAAAAAATCTGTCTTTAAAGGGAACTTTTATTGAGGATTAAGATTAATCTATTACAATTAGATTGAATCTAAAGAAAGTTATTTCTGGATTTCTAGTTGATACAAAATTTGATTGACAATTCATAATTATGTAACAGAATGATTATCACTGTCCCTTAAAACTAAGCTTTATACCTTCACTTTAACTTGTGAATAGCACTCATCATACAGATGACAATGTCTTTTATCTTTTGTTACTATGTTGTAATAAGTTTCTAAACTTTTTTCACTGGTCACAATTAAAAGACAGACGAAATATGCTTCTCCCAATGATTCATGTGAGACATATGGAAAGTGGATAGACACATAAATTTGACTGTTACTATGTCAGAAGGGTCAACATGAAGCCAGATACTACTGTCATAGCAACAGTTTGGCACACTATGTACCATTTTGCATTTTTGATATTTAATTATCATCTTTTTGCATCAAATAATATTCATTGTTGATCTGTTGTCAGTTTGATTATCAAATACAGAAAGTTAAAATATCGCTTAAGCCAATGAAATATATTTGATGTCACTGACAACAAGAAGGCTACTATCAAGCAAACCACCATTGGCTTTCATCCCCTATCAATAATTGATAATATTTTATTTCATTATCTATCATTTAATACAGACATCATAAATTTCCTAGACTAGAAAAACTTGAGGCTAATATAAGGTTAAAAATAGAGAAACCAAAGGCTTTAGGAAAGAGTAAATGGAGTGTAGTAAAGTAAGAAAATTTAGTGAGGAGCGTCATGGAATAAAGCCAATAACAGTCTGGGATTAACCAATCTACTGTTGGTTTAATTCACGTCAGACATTTCCTTTTACACTTCATTTCAATTCATAGTCATGATGAATGGAATATTTTGTGCCCTTAGCATAGAAATCAACAAATTTTACTTTTTGAACCTTGAATTCATTCAGACAACTTTAGTTGGAATACTTTATTTAATATTATGGCTTAGAAATCATCCAAACTTGGACATCCTTTATTTCTGCACTGCTTTTGTCCAACCAGTAACATGTAGCAGGCATGACAAAAAGCAATGACATAAGCTGTAATTTTTCAACTCATTTTGTTAAAACTTATAGGTCATTTATGTTGTCATTCTTTGAAATCAAAGATGCAAGAAGTCATATCCACATGGTATTTTTTTTTCTCAATGTCCATTTTCACAGGAGTACACTGCTTACACTTTACACTTGGATACCAAGTCTGCCTTCAAAAGAAAACAAAAACAAGACATTAGACCTGATCCTCAACACAAAAACATGCCACAGTGTTTTCTTTATTGACAAATATTAAATTGATTGCAATGACAATGGTATTGATTCAAGTATAGATTTTACAGTGTCACTCAATACTCTTCATTAAATCTTAATAGTTTTAGAATTGCATTTAGATACAGCTGAAATTCAATCTCTAGTACATTATATCAATCAATCTGGCATTGAAAACATTCTTACATATTAACTCTACATCCCAGAAACATTGACAAGGGGATAGAAAAGAACAACTACAACAAAAATTAGTGTTCATGAAAGTTTCTACTTTTTAGCAATCAATAAATAATATAAAGATAGCCCTGCAAGGCAAGGTGACATACGCCCACCAGCTGCTTTAATGGCTTAATGGCTTAATGGCAAGTACAAATCATTGTTTGCTGTCCATTCCCATTTTGTTCAGGTCTATTCTATAGAGAATTTTAGGCGGAAAATGCAAACACAAGTCAGGCAATTTATCACAGAAAAATTATCAGATCATTATGAAAATCAATAGGGATCATCTTCATATTGAAAATAACTCAAAAAAAAAATCAAAAGAATCCATAGAGAAATGTTACCAGTAGAGTGAGCACGGGTTGCACTCTACAGCTAATGGAAAAAATACACTAAGTCAGACACAATATTTCGGTGAAAAATAACCGATCAGCATGAACATCGAAATTATCTTCATAATGACAATGACCCACAAAATAAAAAGTCAAAATAATCCGTAAAGAATTTTAACCTGTAGAGTGAGCACAAACCAATATAAACGGACTAACAGGACGATTACAATATACGCCCAAAATAAATTTGTGGGCATATAAATATGTTCTAAATATATTTAATTTTGAGATCAATTTTGACAATCGATCACCATTGTTTCTAGAAAAACACGATGTCCCATGATCCAATATTATGAAGATTATCTTTAATAACCTATACAGATTCCGAAGAGAACCTATTTATTTCATAACACAAATAAAAGAATTATTATATATTATATATATTCCACATGAATGTATGAAGCTTTTTTGAGATATTCATCTATAAAGTGAAATGAATGAAATTGTAAAAACTCTTCATTGTATCTTTCAGACTGTGAGTCTCCTTTACTCTACACAAGTCAGGTCACATCAGCTCATGGTGTTTCAAACAGTTTTAACAACTATATGTATAAAAGCAATGTTATGTTCACCCTTCAAGAACATCTTATATATTTGTCATCCCCTAATAATTTTTTTGGAAATTCCACTAAAAATGCCTGTAACGCTGGTAGAAAATCCTAAAAATGTTAACAGAAAATATTTAAAAAAAAAATATCTGTTGTTTCAGTTTGATTAGCAACCAGTTACAAAATTTATCAAATTATAAAGTGGTTTAACCATCATACACAAAGTATTCATTCATTTCAGAAATATACATCAGCTACATTGACAAAGACAAGTATTAAAAAAAAATTTCAAGCATCATGTCTGGAAACTGTTCTACTTATCAAATGGATTTAGATATGTTTGTTCCCTGTTTGTCACTGAAATATACTTTCATAGAATGAAACATAGATTTCCCTGATAATGTAGTCAACTTTGATAAGGCGTTTTATTTCCATTTCAAACTGTGCTTTTTATTTACAATACAATCATTCATCAAGGGATACAGAATTAGAAAATGTTTCAAATTTGAGCATTTATTAATTAAATGTGAAATACTAAGTGTTCTTATTATTATTTTTCAACATGCAAATAATAAGATAAATTGTTTCAAAAAATTATATATTAACTAATGAAGAAAAATGTTTATGGATATTTCACTTACCACTTCTATTAATCAATATTTCACAGAAAATAAAACATATATTCAACTTTCCAGCTAAAGTCCCTTGTGTCTGTGAAAACTTGTTTCTTTATTTACTGTGAAGTTCTCGAATGAAACAGTCAAATATTAAACACAATACAAGAAGTGAACCTCAGTATTCCTTTTCCATCAATGATAGAATAAATCATAGAGAGAAGAATGAATGATTATTCCAAGAGAAGGTTGGACGTGTTTGACTGGCTATAACCTAATACTAGTGTTAACTTCAGTGGTGAATTATTTACAGTTATCTATCGATATTTAGTAATTTGAGTTAAACAGGGCTGAATTATTTGAATAGGAGGGGGGGGGGGAATGCAAATTGCTTACTATCAACAACTATAAAATTAGTTTTAAATGGATTAAAGTCAGAGTGTATAAATGTTAAGTTTTGAGAAATAAAATTTGTTGACCTATTAGACATTTTTTATTCTGTAGTCTTCCATGAATTAATCTACACCTCGACCTTTTTTAAATTTTCAATAATTTACATTGCTTAAATGTTCAAAGATCTGTAAAGATACATTTCAACAGAAACACTTCTCTCTCAGAAATTGCACATGTTTTCCCTCTGGGAGATGATCTAAATCCCTACTCTCTATAAATTAATGTGTTGAGGGAATGGTTCAAACTGCAGCATTTACTTTAACTATTGACTCTCCAACCATTAGATTTAAACAGGAGAGATATGGTAAACCAAACCTAACAGTTAGAAGTTGAAGTATGTGTGGTAATAAAAGTAAGAAAACAATTTAGTCAAATGAGTTAAGGAGAAAGGTGAGACTCAAGGTAAATTTTGTTTTCTTTCCTGAGTGTTTTTATTAACTTACTTCATTCTTTACACATGTTTGACTCTAGGTGCCAATAACACATATATATTGCTTAAAGATACCACTATTTGTTTATTGCCTTGTATTTGCTAGTCATGTTTGTTTAATGATTCAGAATGTCTGGTTTTTCAGAAAGACTAATAATAGAGCCAAAATAATTTTTAAAAAACTATAAGTCTGTGATTTACAAATAATTCTTTAATTTCTTGACAAGAACATACGTTTGAATCATAATCTTGCTCTCAGATCAAATCTAATCTGAATACATGATGATGATGACCCCTGTCTGTTCTGGATACCCTCTTGCACTTTCTATTCCAATACTTTTTTATATAATATACATCATTATTCTTGGTATTTTTGTAAATATCTTATCATATTAATATTCAAAGTGTATTATACTATTTTTTTTTTATGTATATTATACCTTATTGTTCATTTATATATCAAGATGAATTGATTTTGGTAACGGATTAACATAAGCTTTAGCTTGTTTCCGAAACCACACTTATGTAATGTAATTGTCGTGTACAGTTGAAAATAAAATATTGTTTAAATCAAATCTAATCTTGAAACATTTCCTCTGGGAGCCAAACCTTAACTTTTCATTTAACACCAACAGCTCTAGTGTATTTGGTGGCAAATCCCATCTTATAAATATCACATGCTCAATGTATTTTATCTTGTCCACAGCTTAAAATATATTGAATTAATCAAAGTCGGCAAGAATTGTATGTCTTCAATCTACTAGATAAAAAAATTAATCAAGTTTTCTTAGTCACGACAGAAATGAGATAAAACATCTTGCAAACAGACAGAGAGCATAATAAAAATTCATTCTATCAATCACGGACAAAGAGCCCAATAAAATTTGCCATATCAATAGAACAATCTTATTACGACAAACCTTTCAGTAAAAAAAATTGTCTTCATGAATTGTTTCAGCAGACTGGAACATCAATATTACCAGTCTTGGAAATTTGTTGTAATTATGAAGTAAAGTAACTCTCACATGTGGTTATCTATGTCCTTGACCTCTACTCTTGAATTGACCTCAACATTGTCAGTCTATGTAGAAAATATAAATTTATGGAAGACCATTTTAAAACAATTCATATAATTTAAAATGAATACTCCAATACTGACATAATTTTCAAAAAATATTAATCACTGGCAAGGTTTGTTTGTATACACAGGAAAGTAATTACCATATTATGCATGGATGGAATGTTGCTGCTTCCTATTTTAGCATTGATAAAACCAGAGACTTTTTTTCTTGAACTGAAAGGATTCATAGCTTGCTTACTTTTCTCTGAATATATATTTATTGTTACTTTATCAAAAGTGATTAGGCATGGAAAGCAAATTATTAAACCAATAGTCACTATTAAGGCAGCTTAGTTTGTCCGTCTGAACGCAACTGGCTAACAATAAGCCGAATGTAGATCCACGCGCATGTGCATTACTCTTAACAATTTCCTGCCATTGTTTGAGATCTAACTGATTCAGCTAGCCTACTATGTAACAACCTGGAATGAGCGACCGTAAACCAACAATTTGACAAAGGAAACAGAGAAAACCAGGGTGTAAATTGGGGAACTGAGGAAACAAAATGCCTAATCAGAATTTGGGGAGCTCATGAAATACAGAGACAACTCGATGCAGCGACGAGAAAAAAATACATATACATAATGCGCATGCCTAACAACATTATGACTTCTGAATTATCCAAGCTGGCTTAACTTTATGTCCGTCTGAATGTACACAATAGAAACATAATCCGGGCTCGAAGAACGGTTTGAAGTTAAGCTGCCTTAACGTAAGTCGTCTGAACTCACTATTAGACCTTCTGTACCTCTACTGGGTTATGCCACAATAGTGACAAACATTGCATGTTACATGATTTTTCAGATACCTAGTTTTATCAGATGCACCTATTACAACTTCAATGTGTTCGATTCGCAACACAAATGATGTTTATTATGACTGTTAAAATTGTACTTCACTAGAAGATTTCTTTGTTGTTTTGACTCAAATATGCTAGACCTGTTATAGAAATTATTTAAATATTGACTGCTTTATTCTGTTTTAAGTGTAGACTATGTACAGAACTAAAATAAAACTTGATTACAGAATCTAGGCAGGAGAAAAATATTTTCTTTAGAAAAATACTTCAGACATTGCAAATTTAATTTGTTATCAACTCAAACTGACAATATCAAATCTAAAATTTCTTTTTACCGACATGGAAGCTCTTGATCATGTTCTTCAATTAAAGAGCAAACTAGGTGAAATACTGGTATTTCAAGTGATATTGAAAATGTATAGTAAATGTTTGGTATGTTAAACAGAACTCACAATAAGAGGTGGCTTTCTGGACATCCTGAGTATTTTGAATATCTCTTATAAATATGGAAGAAAAGTGTGGAAGCTACTTTAGCTACCAGTAAATTCTGCTTTAGTCAAAATGGGCCACCAGTACTCAATTTATAGAATTTTACTCCAATAAAAAACATTTCAACACTGAAGCCTTAAATAAAGATTTCAGAGCATTGATTAAAGAGAAGTCTATATTAGTCTAGTCCAGTACCACGCTAACCTCTGTCTGTGAAGAGGTCAGATAATTCTAATTGAAAACATACAAATCTATACCTAAGATCATAGAAATATCATCAATCCTCTAAGCACATACTACTAATTATGGACAAGTGGTTGCCTAGCAAGATACGCCCACTTTAAAATATATTTTCTGTTTTAACACAGACAAAAACTCTAAGATTAATTAGGTCTAATCCAAGTTCTTGTCAATATAAATGTTCACACCAAATTTCATTAAAATCAGATGAAAACTGTATTGTCTATCGCATTTTGACTAAGTCAAGTGCAATAACTCAACGAGCGGACGCCCAAAAGGCTATACGCCCACCAGCAGCAAATTTTTATTGGTGAGCATAACACCAACAGCAAAAAAGTCAGAAAGCCAGGAACCAATGATCGAAATTTCATGAAATTCGAACCCAAATCAAAAAAGGTCTCTTTTTCCAAAGAAGGGGAACAAGCATAACCCAATTTCCCCAATTAATATCGGGGATAAAAAAACTTTTTGGTAAACATTGTGGCCACCAAAGCAATTTTGGGGATGAACGGACTAAGAAAGGGGGCAAACTCACCAACCCACATTATATGTGGGCGTATAAAAATGTTTGGAAATGAAATTTGAACCTTGATCAAGATGACACAACTAAATTTTGATAAAAATTCTTCCAACTAAGAAAACTGTTGTCTTTATTTTTCACCAACCAAAATTTATTGTGGGCGTATAAAAACAGTTATCAAAAAATGTAAATTTTCGAACTTGTCCAAGATTTCATCAATTAAAAATTGATCACACCAAATTTCATTCCAATAAAGATGGAAATTTTTGTCTTTATCGTGTTCACAAGCTATTTCGAGGCAATTTGACTTAGTCAAGGCCAACAACTCAAAATGTTCATCCAAAAATTCCCCGTTTTCGAACTTGTCCAAGATTTCATCAATATAAATGATCACAGAAAAGTTTCATTCAAATCAAATGGAAATTGTATCTCTATCGCGTTCAAAATGTCAATTTTGATGCGTTTTGGCTAAGTCAAGTGCAATAACTCAAAAACCATTCATCGAAAAATCGCCAATTTCGAACTTGTCCAAGATCTCATCAATAAATGATCACAGCAAGTTTCATTCAAATCTGATGAAAACTGTAGTCTCTATCTCGTTCACAAGCCAATTTTAACGCGTTTTGGCTAAGTCAAGTGCAATAACTCAAAAACCATTCATTCAAAAATCGCCAATTTCGAACTTGTCCAAGATCTCATCATTATAAATGATCACAGCAAGTTTCACTTACATCCTATGAAAACTGTAGTCTCTATCGCATTCACAAGCCAATCTTGACGCGTTTTGGCTAACTCAAGTGCAATAACTCAAAAAACGTTCATCGAAAAATCCCCAATTTCAAACTTGTCCAATATCTCATCAATATTAATGATCACTGAAAGTTTCATTTAAATCCGATGAAAACTGTAGCCTCTATGCGTTCACAAGCAATTGTGGACGGACCGACGGACGGACAGGGGTGACGACAATATACGACCACATTATAATGTGGGCGTATAAAAATAATCTTTTTGACTAAATATTTGAAATGAGATTGAACAATAGTTGACAATCAGAATTACTGCTAATTGATGCCTTTCAGTAAAACTGGATTGAATTTACATATGTTTAAAGTAACCACACAGACAAACAGAAAAGTACAATATCAATACAGGCACTAGTTTTACTTTGAAAAAGATCATATTATTACACTTATGGTCAAGATCTTTTTTCAATGCCATAAATGTTGTCTGAATCTTCTAGATAAAGAACATAATTCCTTTACTGTGCTTTTGATTCATTTCAAATATCAATCTCTACATATTATCTTTAATTTTTCATTTTCACTCAGACCAGAACTCTGTCTCAATTATCTTACTCCATCAATCAAAGTTCTTTTGGTTTCCGAGACAAATCTTTCATGTTTAAAACAGCTTATTTTGTCCCCAATCACGACACTGATAAATTAAGCTGGATTAATCATTCAGTTGATAGGCAGAAGTAAATCCCTTCATACAATTTTTTAATGCTTCATAAATTTGGAAAAAAATCAGCCAATACCAATAATACTGTCGTTTTCTGATCATTCATCAACAAATGATCCGAAAGAATACTTTAACTCTAATACAAATGTATTAATCTTTACTATTGAAAATCAACAATATCAAAAAATATTTAGTATGAGTAATTGCCCTTGTTTTTTAAATGCTCATTAACACTCTATAATGTGCACTTCTTGATGGATTTTTATCAAATTTGGTGAGATGTGCGTTGTAACTCAAGGAAGAACTCTTCTAATCTAATAATAGAACATCCAGGGTTGAATGATCTGATTGTTAGGTCTAATAGATAGAACCCTGTGCTTTCAGATTAGTTTTCAGAGAAAGCCTTAAGATCACTAATCAAACTCAATGTCGAGATTTTCTGTCCATCCGCCTCCATTTCAGTCATCAAGCTAAACACAACTATGCCAGAACCTGGTTTAATAAATCATACTCAGACCATATTAATCACATAATAAATATCAACTGCATAAAATATTCATTGTCTTTGATACATTACACAATAACATATGTTAGTGATAGATGACCTGCTAATCAATACCTCAATGGATTATTCTGTGACTCAACGAATGAAGGAATGAAAAGATTAAGAGTAAATAAAAAAGTGATGTCTATTCCAAAGGCTTATAGGTAAAAATAATAACATGTATCTCAATCACTTTGACTTTAATTCCAAACATTTGATTAACCTTGCAGCGACTAGAAGGCTAGATCACCATCAAGCTTCGAGAAGCTTAAGTAACTATTCTTAACTAGCAGTTATTTTCCAGCATTGTAATCACACATGGACTGCAATACAGCGGAATAAAAACACTGCAAATTTAGGCCATTGAAAATAGTGACCTTGTTCAGCATATCACTTTAAATAAGTTCAATCACACCAAGACTAACTTTCATGTTTGATGCTAAAGAAAATCATAAATCCTATAATGGAATATAAACACGTTCAAGCTCTGACCTGAAATCTCTCTAAATCCTTCTGGGCAAAAGATTAATATTTGAAATTCATTTATTTTTTATTTTACATGATCCTTAACCAAAAAAAACATTATCTCAATAATGAACAGAGTTGATGAAATCGATTTTACCTTTGACAGTATATTGGAATATTTGATTTTTTATCATTGAGTTGCGAATTTAAAAAGACAAGAAAATTCTAAAAAATTATGTCATGTTTTCCCTCCATAATCTGTTTTCAAGTGATCTGTTCAACACTATGTAACAGGAATGCATAAAAGTTAAACAGAATAATGCTGGTGGAATTTTTTTCCTGATGAAAGCCCTTCATAAAAACCTGTGATACCAAATCACTTTGTTGGTGTTCTGATGTATGTCAACATTTTCAATTTTTAGAGTAAAGCACAAAAAAATTCAGAAAGCATCTGGGAATTTGGTAGCACAACATTAGCACATACTGTAAGGCTAGAAATTAATGCGTCAACAAATTAATGCGACATGGGGTATAGAGACTAAAATGCGAGTACAAATTAATGCGATCAGCGATAGGTGTCTCACAAGTGTTTAATTAATGAAGACCTGAACATTGATCAAGATTTTATCTTTAAATAGTCAAGTGTGAGAATCTTTTGTTCTTTTAACGTCTTGATTACTAATCAGCTAAAAATTTAGAGATAATTACCTAATTACTTAATCCCGCCCGGTCTCAATTTAAATACATAACTCCATATAATTCACTTGCAAATATGTAATTAAAAAAGGCGGATACAAATTAATGCGATAGCGGATAGGTCGCATTTAACGCATTAATTTCTATCTCGCAATAATTTGTAGCCTTACAGTAGTTAAACTAATATAATATTAGAATTGTCAGGTGAATCTTAATATATCTGTCATGACTTGCCCCAAGATTTACCATTGTTTGTGAATTGGGAGATAGATGTTTTAGATTGATGGATAGTACTCAGATCTTAGTGGAAGGAAGCAGAGATAGGAAGATGAGTATTTTTGGTTCTAAATGGACAAAGTAATCTGTCACATTCTTCCATTTCAATCCTTTCGTGTTTCCTGTGCTGTATATCTTTGTTAGCTGCTTTCAACCTTGAGGTCAAAAAAATTTTAAACTTTAAGGAAATAACTATTTTAGCTTTCTTTGATTCATTAAGATGTAGTATTCAAGATTAACAATACCTGTTGGACAGTTAATCATAGACCTCTGTTATGCACTCATTGTAAAAGTCTATTTCTTTTTAAAAATAAATATACTTTTTTAAGATAATATATCTTATATCAATGTGTCCACATTCCTGGTTTTAATCTTAGACTCTGAATAAAGTCTATAGATTACCAGAATAATCTACATCCTCCAAATGCCAATGCAAAATAGGTATTACAGGGCTTCAGTGACAGATTTGGTTTTCAATCTAAGTGTAGGTTGATGCACTAGGTTATTTCTGACAGGCCATTAAAGAGTGGGTTTATGCTATTTTTTCATGAATATTATTATCATCACTTCAATCAAAATTTTTCTATTTGAGTAGTTTGCTGAAGATTAGATGAGTCCATGCATAAAATCTTGATATTTTATTTTTAACAACTTTATGATAATAATCAACAACTGTCATTTCTTTATGATAAAATACTGAATATTAATGTTCAAATCAACTAGCACCTAACAAACTTTAAAGGCAATGACAAGACTAAATTTATATTGTTAATGCTGTAAAGTCACCAGAAAACTTTTCAACAAGACATTGTGGTACCGTACTATGAAATATGAATAAATGGTACCATAAATATGATTAAAAAGACACTGCTTTTGTTTTTGAAAGGTTGATAGGCTCTAAATATGCTTCTTGAATAATAACTGAACAATTTTGGATGGATTTATATCAGAATATTATTCTTCAATACAAATATATTAAAACAATTTTTCACAAGGTTTTATATTTATGATCATCTATATGATCAATAATAAAAAGTTAACTTCTTTCAATTGTCCGAGATTTCGATATTCATTTCAGAAATTTCTTGAAAGAAATGAAATATATACATTAATAAATCAAGAAATCAAATGAAGAATGAAGAATCCTTGATAAAAAGATGCATAAAGATGTCAAAAATTAATTAATTAGCTAAGACACCTGATTAATGTATATTCTGACCTGAAGTTCATTTTCATCCACTTCATTTTATTTCAATAGAAAAATCTCAACTTAATGACAATAATCACACTATATAGAACTTTTTGTTCAAACTTTACTTCACTGCACCAATAATTTTCAAATCAAGTTAGTTAATCAAACCAGTATTAGCAGCTCCATTGCAGCCACCAAGATAGATCTGTCTATTTCATGCACATGTACTTGTGTATTTTTGAACGAATTGTTTTTTCCTCTTTTTTTTTCCCCCAATGTTTTGCCCCATGGGCTGAATGTGAGACAGGACCATGTCTTTGTGTTTTGGGCCTAATTCTGACCCATGTAAAATAAAGAGTTTATTTTTTTTATAATTATTATAGAGGCATGTACCCTAAATTTAGGTACTGGGCAATATTGGTAAAAAGCAATATCGCAATATTATCAGCTCTAATATCGCGATATGAGTATATACAGAGATATTTTGTTAGCCTAAGAAGATGAATTATTCTGCCGATTTAACTACTAGTTTAAGCACAAAGGATTGAAAGCTGACCCCAGACTCTTGGAATCTTAAATTGAAATGAGCACTTCTACTTTTACACTATAACAATAAATAAAGTAATTTCAAATATAGTTCAAATTAATTGACAGTGTCTGCATGACATTTTGTTTTTTTGCAATTTGTAGATTAAACAGAAATAGTCATATTAAGAAGTAGCTGGGACCAATAGCCCTAACAGGGAAAAAAAACTCAAATGGGAATTTATAAAGTGACACAGTGAGAGAAACTTAAGCTTCTGAAAGTATTGTACTA
The DNA here is from genome assembly GCA_030562195.1 of Nipponacmea schrenckii. Taxonomy (NCBI): domain Eukaryota; kingdom Metazoa; phylum Mollusca; class Gastropoda; family Lottiidae; genus Nipponacmea; species Nipponacmea schrenckii. The sequence goes on along the minus strand of CM060200.1, from coordinate 35,073,746 downwards.
ACAAGACACCCTTGTTTGAAATCAATTGACATCATTCAGTCATTTATATTCAGAAACTTAAAATAAAGAATTTTTATCAATGATGGAAAATGGGAGAATTGGATATAAATGTGATAATAAAGAGATTTTAATCTATCATCAAAGTTCGTGAAAATTCCGTTTACATCTAACATTAACAAATCAATGGCTTTACTCATTGGAGACTTTCAGCCTAACAATCAATCTTTGGGTGTACAGAAACTATCACAGCAGCACTTGGCTGATACTGCTACTTTTCCAATGGCCACTCAAGTGATATAATTCAGAATTATTATCAGGCTCCTCAGATGGCAACTACACAATTATTGTACCTTTGCACAGAAAGGCTGAACTTAATTCAGTTTCATCGAGTCACTTTCAATGGAAACTTTGTAGGGATTATGCTGTTTTTGATTGTTCCTACAAAGATTCTAAGATTTATTTTGATTGGACAATATTAATCTACCAGTATATATTTACAGCACTTGAATTACTACGACCTCTAGGATGCATGACAAATGACCAACAACTTGACATAAACCAAAGATGAGGTAGTATTTTGAAACTAATTCAAAAATTCCATTGAAAGGTCTCCAGTATTAATAATACTATATTAACATGTGTAAACAAATATAGCATTGAGATTCTATCTGATTCTACAAGTACAGCAGTACACAGGACTGTTGTATCATATTCCTTTTATCTCCCATTAATTCAATAAAATATATTTATACTGAAATACTAACATATAGGATTCCCTAGGGCTTGCTGTACATGATCACACATTTCATCTTATTACATGCTTGGATAAAAAATCTGTTTTCACTTGGTTGGGTGGGGCCAAAGTACATAAAAAATTACCGATAGTCTTCATTTCATTAATAAAATTTTTCATCAAGTTACCAAATTGTTTGGGTAAATAATGCAATCTGTTTTTGAAGCTTCATACAAGCAATATTTTGAATTAATCTACAGTTTATACAAACTCTCTTCCAGTAATATTTATCTCATTTAGATAAAACTTTTTCTTAAATATTTTAAATTGGCAACCAGGTTTCATGATTTTAGATGGACAGACAAGCGAGCTATCTGCTTGCACAAGTATATGGGCTAACGATAGACATGCAATAATTTGCATGAGTAAATCAACTGATCCACAATAGGTTTAATTAAGTTTCATGAGTAAAAAGAGACAGCAAGACGGGAAATATAGTGAATGGACAGAGTGCTTAAAAAAGTCAAAAAAGAAAATGTAATATATGCTATTTAATACTAGTACTTACTTTTTTTTATTTCCACTTCTTTTCATCCACTTCATTCTTTTCTGTTTTTATCTTCATACATGTATTTGTCTTTTTCCAGTTGAAATGTATTAATTTTGAAAGGTAGCATTGCCATAAACCTTTCAATGTTTGGGATATAAAGGGAGATAAGTCCAATTCAATCCTTATGAGGACTGATATTTGAAGTAGACAAGTATCATTCTAATCTTAAAAATTAATCATTTTAGTGACCTTAACTTTTAGATTAGCTAAAATAGATTGTCAAAGTCCTGAGCGTAAAATAATCTTCTTACCCTTGTAATTTCAAATAATGAGATGAATTGAAGATTTACCCAGATTACTGGTTCGAGCTTAAATGAATTATCATCATAATGGACATACAAGTAATAACACTAGATACAGCTTATCTTTTCCCCTGGTTTTAAATTTTATTTAGGGCTAATTTCAGAGATAACTAAAAGACATTTGAATTATGCATTATTTTCTTAGAATTGGCATAGAAGACTCAAAATAGTAATATTATCTTAGAATATATTTGTACCGTACTCCATTTTTTTTCTCCATATTTAGAAGCGAAATGTGTTTCTTTTCAATTTAAACAACTCAAAGACATTCTAAGACTGACAGTACTATTTGACTGATACATCCCAATTGTCTTTAAAAATATTGAAAAAATTCAAAACACCATTTGCTTTGCTCAGACAAAAGCATTTTGTAAATTACAAGTAGGCCTACTGGTATCTGTGTTTAACTGTAGACTAGTCCTCATCAGAATTGATGTGTCAGCTGTCAGGCTGGTTTCAATGCATTAATGCCAAAAATATAGGCGACATGTAGCAAAATTGTACAAAACCTAACCTAAGGAAATTTCAGTAGAGTGAACATGACTCAACCATGATGTACGATTACCCCCACACAGTTAACAATGGAAGTTTAAAGGGACCCAGGCTTTATTTGTTTCGGACAATCATCCGACAGCCTCAAAGACATGAAATCTTTTGGTTAACTAATCAGAAATAGTCTTCAGAGCTTACCTTTGAAATTTGAGCCTTCAAATCCATGTGTATCCATAATTATCCGTGTTTGAAAAATCATAATGAATTAAGAAATTACGAACGTCCCGCCATATTGGAAAACGGTTCGTCTTGATAATCAAAGAGTTATCCTTCCCGTCGTGCAATAGCGGTCATCTATATAAACAGACTACAACGCATTTTTCAATTGTAGACTTTGTCAACAGGACACACAATTTTCAGACTGACTGGAGACCAGCCGTGTACAGCACGGAAAAAAAATGAAAAGTGAAATTTTTTGTTTGAGGCATATTTCAAGGTATTTTGCGATTTTCTCAGAGCTTGAATATTTCTGAGGACTGTTTAAATGTAACAAAGGCCCAAAACGACCCCTAAAAATCAAGCCTGGGCCTCTTTAAAGTTACCCCATGATAATCAGATGAGAACCAATCTAAAAAAAGTGAACTATGCAGGTAAAGTAGAGTGCAATTGAACTGAAAATTGTTGATGACAGATTATAACTCATGAATAGGTTTAGTGGTGACTTATTTTGATATAATAATTGCTGAAAATGTGATAGGCCTAGAAGGCAAAATGTTGTCAAACTGTTAATTCTAAGTTTAAATGTTTACATTAAGGTTACGGCAATATAATATGTGGAGATAATATAGGCTAATAACTGTAGAAATAAATATAGTAGGCACCAGCATTAGCAATGTCAATATTCACTGTGTCCGTGGCATAAAAAAAAGTGTAGGCCTTCTGTGAGTATTTGTGATGCGGATATTCTTTCACCATGAATTATCTCGCCTTCAATTGTTAAATTATTTGAATTTGTGTTCGTGTTCCTTACCTGACTAAACAGAAAGACAGGAAGTGCTTAACGAATTTTACATTAATCCCTAAAGGGAAATAATAACATAAACAAAGTTTATGTTTCTAGACTACAAATAAATCTTCAAAAAATTAAACCTTGGGCAACATTTTTACAATGCTAAATCAAAGCATAGATAAAGAGCGTTTTGTAGTCAATACTAAATTAGTATGTTCATATCAATTTTCAAGCCACATATTTTAAATTTCCTTTTGGATTTTAATACTATGAGTAATATAAAAAAAAAGTAATTTTTCAAAATGTTTAATTGTTTAGTCATGTATAACATCTTTAAAATAAATATACAACAATCTATAATATCAATTAAGTCTTAAAAACAATGACACAATTATCCAGTTATTCTATGAAAGACTTAAAACTTGTTCCAAACAGATTCTGAAACTCATCACACCAGACTCTGACTACTATCTGTATACATTGAACTCTGAATTGTATTTTGCCAATTCTTTCTATTAGCTTCAAGAGATGAAAATGTTGACCACAGGAAAACAAACATATTATTTGTAAACATCATTTTTACTGAAGGGAATTTGAAATCCAAAAAAGTGGGTCAAAATCAATGAACCTTATAATTTAATTTTCTAAGACAAATGGCATGCAGTTGAATGTTATTGAGAATATTTATGAAATCAGAAAATATTTAAATTCAAAGCTTAAGGTACACAGGGAGTAATAGGGCCAAGCTACATATATCATTGATTGAATCAATTAAAAACTTAAAACTGATCGGTTTATCCACATATACAAAAATTAACTATATCAAACGGAAGGAAAATAAATTTTGGTCTCCCACAATGACCGCTGTTCAAGATAAATTAACAATTCCATGGCGATATTTTGACACAGGAAAACCATTTCTTCCCAACCAGACACATGTCATGGCATTTGATAATTTCAGGTTTATATTTCCTAACAAAACTTTCATATATTGTACACAGTGTTTCGTGTCCGATGACTAGAATTTGTGGAATTGTGTTGGATATCAGATTCAGTTCGATCTGTCACAGGAATAATAGTCACATGATCTGTATTGTGCCACTCACGTAATAAGATATGGCCATTTTGTCCGAGATGTCCATTTGACTGAGATTTAAATGATGGTACTGTAATATTTTGTTGGAATCTTGGTAATAGCTCTTGTCTCTTTAAGGCTTGATTTTGATCGTATTTGGTCTGAAAAGATATGAATCGAAAGTTCAAAATTTTGTGCAGAAGCCATAATGATTTTCTGAAGCACACCCTGTACTTAGATAAAAATAACTGATAGCTGTATGAATGGGGAATATAATCACCCTCCGTTATCAACACATTTGTGTCTGGACATGTTCGACTAGAATTTCCAATAATCACAATGTACTGCTTAACATATTCAGATCGATCTTTAAGGGCATAACTGGTCATTTGACGAGCTCAAATGATACATGTCATCTGCATCGCTGCTCTGAAATAGGTCAAGACACAAAACTCTGAATTTCACTTTTCCAGTTCATAACTCACCCATCCTTTATGGATCTCTTACAGGCATGTTAAAAAATAGAAGAAAGATTTTTTGTTAAAATCAAAACCAAACATTTCAATTGTGTTTGAGGACATTTTGAGGCATGAGTCAGACAATGATTGTAAAAAGATACAAGTAAATCACCAGCCAAATAACAGTCATGTCTTGTCAAAATAATAATAATGGTTTCACCATTAATTACAACAATCAACAGAGTTTGATCATTTTCAGTATGAGCTAACTCAAATCTGAAAATTACAAACACAGGCTAAAATATAACAAACCTTATTGTAACACAGAACTCCAAATATTGCCACCAACATTCCTACAATGTTCATTGAAGTAACAGGATTCTGTAGAATTATTAAGGAACTAGATATAATAACAATACGTTTTGTGGCATTAGCTACAGCATATGATAATGGCATAACCATTGAGAGTAATGTAAAGGCAAACACATTATGTAAGGCATTAAAAACAGAATCACAGAGTATCAGGAATAATGTCTGCAATATATTACCACTTCCCATCTGAAATATAAAGAGGTATACAAACATGTAGAAACCTGCAAATCAGAAAAATTCAAGTCTAATTTAAATTGACCAAACTTTCCTTCTTTTATTCACTAGTTTTTAATTTTTAATTTACTTACTTCAGTTAACTTTAGTTAAATTAAAAATTTTACCTAACCTGTTGACACGAACAAAAGGTTATTACAAGTAACAATAGACACTGAATACCCCTTTTAACCATAAAGCTGTGCATATATACCCTTTTAACCACTTCCCAAAATGCCAGTACTAGAGCTGGTAGAAATTTAATTGGATAAAACAAGTTAAAGGTTAATTTGAGGAACATTCAAGAGTTCCATAGTTAAAAGTAAAAGCTAAAAAATAGTTTGGTTTAATTTTGATTAAACACTTTCAATTGTTATTTTTCTTTAATTTTGGAAAATCATTGACTTCTTTGCTGATCTCCACTTTAATACTAATTTTGGTATAATTCAAATAATACATCCGAGATTTCATCATCTAAACAGGAGTATACATTAAGATAAGTCACAATATACTTTGATACATATCGCTCTGTAGTAATACACTTACAAATTCTTCATCATATATGATTTTTCTAAAATCCCACAACAACCAAAAAGGAATAAATAACATAGCTGCTATTCGAGAACATAATACTAACAATCTTAAATGATGCAGACCAGTTTCTTTTAGACACTAAAAAATATAAAATAAAATATATTTACTAGACAGTAATTACAAAGAAACATAATAAAATATCCAGTTATACGATTTTATAGATTTTGTTACATCATTTTTTTTAACTTCATCATAAGAGCTTTACATCTGAAGGTGGGTTTATAATTCTTACGGCGTTTAGACGCCGTATAAAGTTTTTACCCAGCTTTATACTTTGTGTGTTTCTTATTGGGCTAATAATAGCACAATGCAATGTAGTGTGCAATAAAGAGAATTTATCAGGACACAACCCAACATCTAACTGACAAGGATATTTAATACACATTTCTTGTAACACAGAGTTTTAAGTATCAATGTATAAATTAAGACATTGATATCTAAATGAATAAGTGTGCTTTTCAAATCTGTTCAGCCTATATCAAATACTGTATTATGATAATGTAAATTTAAAAGGGATTTTAAAGAAGTTTTTTCAAAATATTTATTTGTATTGGGGACACTGATAGGGATCAATTTGCACTATTCCAATTTCTTCCAGACATCTGTGGTTTGTGTAATTCCAATATAAAATCATAAATGCAAGGTCCTATTAGTGTCTCTGGTACAAATAACAAATTTAACATTTTTCACCATTATCTAAGATAATTGAAATCAACAGCTTTAATATGAACTAATTAATTTCAGCTTATTATCCCTGTCAATTAGTTTCAGTCAATGATTATTCTTTCAACAAAATTATAGTTTTTTTACATCACCCACAAATGAAATCAGATCTTTGAATCGACAGCTGTTCACTCAATCTAAATTTCTATAAATAATAATGACAATTACTTGAAATACTATATGATCCTCTATTGTGTTATAATAAGGTTATTATAGCTATAATTAGCTGTCTACTACTGAAATTAACATATACTATCCTTAATTATTACAGACAAGTTTATAGTTTAATCAATATTTTGAAGGTTAACATGTGAAACCGGTGAAAGTCTTCAACCATACCTTCTAGACCTCTAAACACTTTGTGAATGTAATTAGAAATTTACTAAAATATATAGATTGTCTTTTCTTAATTCTTTACAAAATCAAGACACTATTAAAAGCAAAGATGAAATCAGTATTAAATCAATTATTATTTTAAACTTCTATCGTATCTGTTAACTTTTACTCACCTTTTTAGAGAAAATAACTTGTAATGAGAAACAAGTAGTAGCAAATAAAGCACTATATAAACCTATAATTTCAAACTTGCTCTCTGTAACTGTTGCTATAATAACACCCCCTATTATAGGTAATATAGATATATAAACCTGAAAATATAGAAAATTCACTCACAGTACATACACAAATAGTGACATATTTTTGCAATAAAATTCACTCAAGATTTCAACAATCCACACGCTAAAGTGGTTCAGCTGATTATGAACGTATATGTGTATGAAACCAAACATTAGCTTATAACAAAATTAAAAAAATAGCGATGGCCCATCCTAAAACGCCCACCATTGGCAGCCTTAGTTATTCGGGCGGTGGACAAGAGGTATCAGTAAATGCAATATTTTAAATGTAAAAGGCTCAAATCATGCTTTGTCAAAATCTATCAAGAAACCAGATCTCTATCAAGTCTACAAAGAATCAGAGGCTAATAAAGTGAACACGTTTTAAAGAACAAGGGCAATAACTCAATAAATATTTTTTGATTAGTCTGATTTTCAATAGGGTCTATCCTCGAGTTATAACAAACACTCACACCAAGTTTCATCAAAGTCCATCAAGAACCCGGCTCCCTATCGTGTTCACAAGGAATTTTGGGACAAGGGCAATAACTCATAGTAAATATTTTTCGATTGGTTTCATTTTCGATAGGCCTCATCCTTGGGTCATTACAAAGACTCATTCCAAGTTTCATTAAAATCCATCAAGAAATGTGGTCTCTATCGTGTTCACAACAATTGTGGACAGGCAGACGGACAGACAGACAGACAGGTGGGCAGAAGGCTTCATCCTTGGATGATTACAAACACACACACCGAAATTGGTCAAAATCCATCCAGAAACCATCTCTCTATCATGCCCACAACACTTTTTTGAACGCAAAATGAATGTGTTTTCAAGAACAAGGGCAATAACTCATCAATTTATTTTTCGATTTGTCTGATTTTCAATAGGTTTCATCCTTAGGTAATAACAAGCAATCACACCAAATTTCATCAAAATCTATCAAGAAACACACTCTTAATCGTGTTCACAACAAATTTTCAAAAACAAGGGCAATAACTAATTGAATATTTTTCGATTGGTCTGATTTTCAATAGGCTTCTTCCTTGGGTTATAAAAAACACACTCATCAAATTTGGTCAAAATCCATCAAGAAATGTGGTCTCTATCGTGTTCACAACAATTGTGGACAGACAGACAGACAGACAGACAGACAGACAGACAGACAGACAGACAGAGGCGACTACAATATACGCCCACGTGTGGGCGTATAAAAAGGAAGGAAAATCATAGAAGCCATCCAAATCTGAAAATATAATTCACTAATCAATAAAGATCCTGGAGTTTGGAATTCCAGAGCCTATGATCATCTTTGTCAATTCTTTTTGTCTTTACCTTTATATACTTGTTAACATTTATAATATCATTCACAGTTTGAAATGTCACTCAAAAAAATTAGTAATTGCAATCCATAACAATTAGTTTATTTTAACCGAGGAGTATATTTCACAAGGTTTTATGTCTATGCTACTTTACTATATCAATGTCTTGACTCATGACTAGTACTGTTCTATATTATATTATTGTTATTATACTTACAGGCCATGTCTGTTTTTCTTTTAAAATAACTCTGGATAAAACTACTGTAAAGAGTGGAAGAGTGGCTTTTACTGGAAGATAATATAGAAAATACTTTTATATTTATATATTTAGCAAATATTTGCTCTTGATAAATGCAAGAGACCCAAACAATATCCAGACTGTAAGAAGCTAAAACTATATTAAATACCTTCTCAAACTAATATTTGATAAAATCACAACCATATACCTGTAATGTGAAAAACACCAACCTGTATGTGCATAGGAGACAGATGATTTCCATATACTGATGAAAGACGATAATGATGACAAAAACTTTCCTAAAGCCAGGGGAATGATCATAGTAAAATAATAACGTTTTGGTATATTTAAGTCTGTTGGTACTTTCATGTACCGTAAAAATGGCTCTAAACCAACTGACAATGTCACTAGGTAAGCCATTGTAATTGTCATAGGGTATTGAAACTCATTCAAAATAACTTTTCCTAAAATGTTGTCACATGAACTACACATGTACCACATGATACATATCAACACGATTTTTAAAGCGTCCATATATGACTTGTTATCCATTGTGATTTGATATGTAGGTCTGAAAACCTTGAATGTAAATAACAAGTAATCTGTGATCACTATGTCACAAATAACATTTTTGACAACTAAGACATATGTTTATGTTTTCATCTGCTAGACACGTTGCGGTATAGATGGCGCCTCTTCACTGGTTCGGGCTAAATAATTTTCTTATTCCTCATTGAACAAATTGAACATTTTTATGTTAAGACTAAAACAAGGATTAATTAGATTATGATTTTTCTTCTAAAATGACATATCAAATGGTTTGCTAATGTATGGAATTGAAAAAATTATTTAAGGCAAATTACTGCGGAACCACAACATGTCAGCCTCCATGAAACTCTTTTTTGTTTACATTGAAAAATTAAAAGTAATTTGTTTCTTGAAAAATGTGAGAGATTTTCATGAACTTCAATTTGTTTCGCTTTTGTTTCAAAATATGATCGTAATATGAATAAGGCATGGCCTTGAAAGAGAGCGCAGACTAGGGCTATTGATAATAATGACAATGATTACGCAAAATAATTTCATTCATTGATAAATTCTGGCGTCATAAATAGCGTGTGACGTCTAATATAAATAGCGTGAGAGCTGCGCTCTCATAATTATAATCACATACTTGATAAGAATTTTCTCTGGATAAGCACTGTAAGATAAACAAACTGGGTCCAGTCTGGACTCCAGGTTGGTGTCTATAAAATGTCAACTTCTAGTCTGAGATAAAGTAAAGGACCGTTTAATTCTTCATAGCATACTAATTCCGATTTACTTAATCTAGAAAATGTTTTGGCTTGATTGGATTGAAAATATTACTTCAGAGTATGATAAATACTTTCTTGTTCTAATTCCAAAACTTGCTGACCCTATTGCCAGCCTCTAAGAGCTAGGCCTATTTGCCAATTTGGACAGATATGGCTAGGGGAGAGTCAGATCAACTTGGGAGTTTCTGCACCTCTGTGGGTGTGATTTTTTTTAAATGTATTTGCATACCTTCGATTTATTTGGAAAGATGGATGTTTTTGTAGTTCAATCATACCATCACTTTCCCATACACGACTCATGTCATGCGTCAAAGTGTTTTTCAAGAATTTCAATCGGTCAGTCGCCATCTAAATTTGCATGTGCATTAAAATTTCTGATGTTACACAGTCATGTGATAGCAATAAACGAACCTCTTGTACTTTTTTTTTCATGACTAACGTCAGAATTTTGGATGCAAATTGAAATGGCGACTGAACGATTGAATTTCTTAAAAAGCATTTTGAGGCAACCATAGACGTGACATTGGGAGATAATGATGGTCTAATTAAACTACAAAACATCCATTCTTTCCAAATAAATCAAGGGGGGGGGGGGGGGGGGTTTGGTTTTTTGAGATTTGAATTATGCTAACAATTTACATTTAACAATAACATAGAATTATAGAATAATAATAGGATGGTCTGAGTAGGGTAATTGTTTTTATATTAAATTAACACCTAAAAGTTCTGCTCTTTCAAATTTTAGAATTAGAATGTGATGAAAAAGAGAAGATTAATCAAGCTTGTGGCTGTTTTTAGCCTACTGTTTTTATTGATACAGTTTGTACTTTATAAAACTGTATATAGAAAGGTAAATAATTCAAGTAATTCAAACTCGAATTATATTTTTAAACAAGATTAATATTTTTATCTGACTGAAAGAATTTATATAAATGGACACAGCTTTCTGTTTATTGCCATATTGTGTACTAAATATATAGATGTGAGCTTAGAAACAATGATCATGGAATCCGAATTTCAAAATATATGAACACAACACCACCTATTGGCCTAGATGACAGTTCCAATGATGATTAAAGAGTATCAATGATAAGCCAATGTATTTATTGGATATCTCTGAAGATTAACTGTCAGTAATTTGTTCTTTTGTCTTTGTCAAACAGAGTGTTGATTATTTGAAGAAGAATTTCAGAGTTTCAGAAGAAGAGAAATTGGTAAGATATCTGAAAAAATATAGAAGCCAAGAGGATATTTAAATGTACAGAGTCAGAATCTGTTATTGACAGATTAGGATTCTGCATTACATGTCCATTATGTATCATTCTCTCCTGACTACAAATTAAGTATATTAATAATATGGTTTAAACATTATATCTATCTGGACACACACCAACCATATCAATACATATAGCTTTAGTGCCAAATATAGACAGTTTTTTTTCAGACTATATTATTTAAAAGGAACAACTTTAGAAACAAAGAGCAATATATAAATTATGGTCGAACAAATTTTATGCGTTTTCGCCATCAGATAATAAAAGGTGATAAATTGTTTTAAACATTTTGTACCTTGTTATTAAAGAAGTGTATTATAACATAATTTATTCCCTTGTGTTCTTTATATTATTAAATGTATTAAATGTTATTTTTTCAGAGATTATTATTACTGTTTCTTGAAACAACAGCTAGGCATGAAATACCTTTAGTTTTATTAGAAACATCTATATTGACATCAGTAGCAACAAATATAGCCTCTGATCTTGTCACTTGTGCTCATCTATGTCAGTCTTCTAATACCATTACCTTTGGTATTCAAGCTAGCAAAGCTGAGAAGGTAAATTCATTTTTGTAATACTTTTTGGTATTCTTCAATAACAACTGGTGGTTGTAAATTATGGAGATTGACATCTTTCTTAAAAAAGTCACAAATGAATTCTGTAAGAATATATTCTTATTAGTTATTATGTTCATGATTGGGTCCTTCAGGTTCAACTCGCCAGTTGCAGATTTTCATATGCAAATTATTTTATATTAAAAATATAGTAAATATGAAATGCATGCAATATGAATTGTAAATCGTTAGTGAATATTCATGTTAAAATTGCTATGTTTTATGTAGATCTGAGTTGAAATGTATACTTTGTGCATGCGGTCACCTTTTGAAGACTTACTTTGTGCTTGGATACAGATTTCTGGCTAGTAGTTGTATTTAGGATGGTAGTTTTTTTTTTATTTTCTTTTTGTAGACTGAACTGTTAGATGATTATGAATCTGATGGTTTTTCCATTGTAACAAATTATGTGAGAAAATCAGTTCACCTTCCATCAGAATATTCAACAAATAAAAATCTTCCATCCCATCATTTCCTGTTTCAAAATGGTCTGGTAGTTCACCTGGTGGTTCTGTATACAAGGGGAGATAACTTCATATGGTCTGATAAAATAGTTTTTGACCCTGCGTTACAGCCACCCTGGTTTTATCTGAGTAGAGCATCTTATGGACAACATGCTAATGTTTATGATAGGTACATATTTATTTTTAGCTGTAAAATTGCTGTCTTGTCTGTCTCTTTCATCGTGGAAATTTGCTTGATCAATGGGTTTGTTATGATTTCAATGGAACAGAGTTTTGAGAAATATTCTGATCTGAAAGGCCTTAGTCAAATTTTAGCAGACACAACAACTGATGGAGAACCAGATATTCGACAACTTATTTATTCATTCATTTTTTTCTTTCAGTTTTGAAACAAGAGCTATAGAAATAGACAAAATGCCAATTACAGTGCCAAAAAATATTTTACAATTTGTAACAGAATCAAAAACAACATTTTTAGAGTGTAACTATAGTCAGGCTGAACATTTTTATAAAAAATATCCCAAAGATACAACACCTCAAGCAATTCATTTTCAAAAGAAAGGGAGGCAACTGTTAGCTAAAGCAAAAGAAATTCTTGATTCTATGAATATTAAGTTTTGGTTAAGCAGTGGAACTTGTTTAGGTAAGCCATCATCTTAGTCATTTTGGTCATGAAGGAGGTTATGATTAAATTTGAAACATTAACTGTGATTATGTATGCCAATGCTATGTGCTATTTAGTGTGCCCATCTTGGTTTAGATCTGAAGGAGTCAAATGCATCCGAAAAAATTAATTTCTATTAAAATCAGGAAATCAGAAAATTACTAAATCAAAAAAAGTTTATTTCCTATCCATCATCTTGACACAACAGAAAGGCTTATGACAATCTTTCGTTAATTTGAATAAAGTCACTGTTTTATAGCTTGCTGTTTATTTTTTATCTACTGCTAGGTTGGTACAGGCAGTGTGGTATAATACCTTATAGTAAAGATGTTGATATTGGAATATGGATTAAGGATTATAAAGATGGTTTAACTGAAATGTTTGAAGATAGAGGATTTCTTCTAAAACACTTGTTTGGTCGAGTTGGTCACCTACCTTATTTTGCATACAAAATTCTGTTTGAACAGCTATGTTTTATGCTTAAGACATAGTACTATCAGTATATGACATTATTTGGAGCTTTGTTGGGCCGAAATTTGGTAATTTATGAAATATGGGGCAGAATAAGTCATATAGTTTATATTTTATCTTAGTTCATTCGTTGAATAATTCAATTCCCTATATAGTTCTCTTATGAATGTTCTTTATGAATATTTTTATGTTCTGTAAATTTCAGATAAATGACAGTTTTGAACTTTCATATCGACTAGGAGAAGTAAAACTTGATATATTTTTCTTTTATGAAGAAAATGACCATGTATGGAATGGAGGAACTCACGCCTGGACTGGTCAAAAATACAAGTCAGTCAAATATCTATAGTTTATTATAGTCTTATCTAGCAAGAATTCGAATTAATCGGGCCATGAAAGCATAACATAATATTATTGATCAAATCATTCATGTTGGAACAGTACAGATATTGAGCCAGACTTAACATTCTAAACTTGTAATCATACATGTATATATTTTTGTTTCCTTCCAGATATATATTTCCTAAATTTAACTTGTGTTGGACAGAATTGTTAGAACTGAAAGTGCGGGTGCCATGTGAGACAGAGTCATATATAAAAGCAAACTATGGACAGAACTGGCATATTCCAGTCAAAGATTGGCAGTGGAATAAAAGTCCTCCTAATATCAAAGAGAATGGAATGTGGCCAACTAATCAGTGGGACACCTTGATACAAGTCTATGATTGAAGTGGAATTCTTTGTGGATGAAAGCAAGAGCTGTTAATAAGATAATATAACCAGTTTCAGTAAGAATCAAGCTGTCAAAACGACTCTTCAGACCACTTTCAAAAAGGGTCTCTTTTGTCTTTATTTTACTGCAATGTTTTTATTTTTTAGTATTTTAATTCCCTCCTTGAAATTGGATGATGTTTTATTAAAATGCTTTAATTTTTATTTTTCAATGACAGTGCTATAAATGACATTGATTTGTTCTTGTATTCCTCTTCATGTGCCAAATATTCTGCAATGTGCCAATTTGTTTGGATTTATAATGTTTTATAATAAGAACATCTCATTTTATTAAATCTCGTTTGTTACCTTTGGAGTAATTTGACTTTGAATAAAGCTGATTTTAATTTTGTAAGTGATATTCAATACTGCTAGATGTTTGGTTGATACCCTTATCAAGGATGAAATATTCCATGTAATTAGTACAAGTATTGTCTATCTATATTTAGTGATTGGGGTGATAAAATTGTTTGCACTGTCACATTTAGAACAGATATTCAATGAACTTAATCCATAAGACAATTGTATAAGACAATTCTTTTTTCAAGCTTTTGACATGTCATATATTTCTAGTCAAATTCATTTTAATTCATTTGTAATTTTCTCATTTGCATGTGCAATATTGTAAGAATATTTCATTTTACTACTAGTAATAAAACATCTTTCAGTGGCTTGAAGTCAACTTGATATATATTTGTATATACATGTACTACAACACACTGTGCTACAATTTAACATATCTTGATCACAGGTATGTGTGGACAGGATAGTCTATTATAAAGAGGTTCTGAGTTACCTGAATGACCAGTAATGCGGGGACATGATAATGTTGTCACAATACTAAGAGAAACAAGGTAATTTACCATCTGTAATCGATAATCATACTCATAGCAAATTGCATGATTATCAATTGCAGCACATCTCGATCATTACTCCCCCATCCCCCTACAACCACCGCTTGCCTCTGGCATAGCCTCTTTCTGGATCGGATTATAGGACTCTCCCGACTACTGCCGTAAGACGTTTGATGCTATCATTTATGGAGCTGTTTCGATAACTCACACTAGGTCCAAACTTGTAATCAGCACTTACAAATCAATCTTAAAATTACCAATATACGTTCGAACTTTTACAATTTGTACAAAATGTACTTTCACGAATATACATGCATTTTATCATTTTGCTATTAATATTGTCATCGAAAGGATACCATGCCGAGCTAAATTAATCGGTCCCTTCTCCATTTCACCCCTTCCCAGTAAGCCCATTTCGCCCCTTTCCCATTTCACCCCCTTTTCAGTTCGCCCCTTGCCCGTTTCGACCCTTACGACTTCGCCCCTTTGCATTTTACCTCTTTTTCTTTTGATATTATCACAATAATTTATTTGATTGTCTTATATATTATGATCAAAGAATAATATTGTTGTTCCATACAATCATTTTACAAAATAAATCTAGATATTAACCTGTATGCGAACAAAGATTAAAGAGCAGTATGCAAAATTTTTAATGTAAAAACGTAAATCGTGTGTCTATATTTCTAAAGTAGGCTTTTTATTTCAATGTATCTTGATTTTTTGATTTCGTTTTATAAAAACGGAGTGTTTAACTAATTTGTGTATAATCCTTGTGTCACAATGCAACTGGTTTTAAACAGGGGCGAAAAGAGGGGCGAATTGAGAAAGGGCGAAATGTGGAGGGGCTATATGGGAAAGAGGGGCGAAATGGGAAAGGGTGAATTTGGAAAGGGGAAAAATGAAAAAGGGGTGAATTTGGAAAGGGGCAAAATGAAAAAGGGTGAATTGGGAAAGGGGCAAATCAGTAAAGTGGCGAATTCGGAAGGGGCTGAATGGGAAGGGGCGAAATTTATCCTGTGGCATGAAAGATAAAAATTTAAAATTTGTTTGAAATGCGTTTTCCTGATGTACCGTGACTTTTTTCCAGAAAAAAAAGGTTAGGATAAAATGATATTCTTGTGTTGCAGCCCACTGAATAAATATCGTAGTCAATGGGCGGCATTTAATGGGCTAACGTCTTTAAACGCATGCGCTTTATTCCATAAAAAAAGCCAGACTCCAACTCGAGCGTTACTAACGAACAGAGCGCATTTTATTCATACAACTTACATGACAGATCCTCTAGGTAGCTTCTATTAGGGATTTCACAAACTATGTCGTCATTTTGGGGGTATTTTTAAGCCCCCCCCCCCACCTTGGTAGGCAGTGGTAGTCAGTCCCCCCCCTCCCCCACTTTAACTACGTAGTTTATGCAGATGACCCCCTTCTTTTGTTTAAATGCTAAGTGCGTTGGTGGACTTAAACTCTACAGATTTGTGTGTTTTTTTTTACATTATATGATATACGCTCATTTTACGTGATCGAATGTGACCGAATTACCTTATCCCTTATTATAGTGACCAAAATACCACGGGCCCGTATTACTGTGACCAAATTATCTTGTGCCCGTATTACTGTGACCAAAGTACCATGTGTCCGTATTACTGTGACCAACATACCGCGTGCTCGTATAACTTTGACCATATTTCCGGTGACCAAATTTCCTGTGACAAAGTTACCTACATTCTTTAATGAAACTTGAGCACTGGAATTGATAAGATGGCGGTCCAGTTCAAATTGGACGATGTTTTAATTTAAGGTTTTTGAGTTATTGCCCATGACTTAAAAAATTGTGTCAGTATTTTATTGTGAGTGCAAAAGAAGCTACAATTTTCAGTTGATTTTGATGAAACTTGTGAGCATATGAATTGATTAAAGAAATGAAAAATTTATATTTTTTCATGGGAGTCATTCGAGGAACTCATAGGTACCTATAATAGATTATCCTGTTCACACGTACTTGTGTTGCAACGCTATAACGTCGTTCTTGTCAATATCACTCTCCGATTAACAAGCTAATGTGACGGGGGTATTGGGTTAAATTTATAATAAAAACCGTAGTTTTGAATACCTTTAATAAAAACTGTTAAAAACACATGTTTAATTATACAATTAAACAAGGTATATTCCACGTAAAAAATTTGTTAATGGAATAATATAGATATATAATTAAATGCTGCATTAAACTCATTAAAAGGATAACTAAATTAATAACTTACTCTAAGAGAGGTTTGATATGGAGGTATAAGGTTGCCAAAATTCTCGATTGTACTGCAGCTTTATATACCGAATACCAAAATGCATTTGTCAATGCTGCAAAGTACAATTGTCGATTTTTTAAAATGCAAAATTTATAAATATATTACAAAATCCAATGCAATGAAACAAGAATTCATGAGACATTTAACACTTTGCATTATACACTTTACATTATACACTTTGCATAACGCACGTTGCATAATCGAACCAGACGCACTGGACAAGACAGAAGAGGAGGGGAAAGAACGTAAACGTGGTCTGGATGCACGTTACAGAAATGAAATAAAATGAATGGAGGTTTACGTCCTACTTTTCGGCACCTAATGAAGACGGGCAACGCCATGTAGTGTGCTATGATATAAATTTTGCCAGGACAGCGGCATTAGCCTGCTCTTTTACGATTTCCAACTGTCGAGGGATCTGTACCTGCACAGCCTTTAGCACACGGGGCCTAGGTTTATTGTCCCATCCCATCCCAGCGACTAGACGCTATTTCCATGTCAATCCCTGACGAGAGGAAGCCGGACTGAAAAATTCAAAGGCTAATCTCGACCAGTGCAGGATTAAACCCGGTACCTTCAGGTTAGCGGACAAGCGTCTAACCCACTGAGCCACCTGTTACGGAAATAAACGAGTTGCCAATCGTAGAACATTTGTGAACATGGTCAAGATGACTTAACTTTAAATAAATGCACGGAATTGCTGATGACGAGGAAGTTGCTGAAATGCTCCTTGATCATTGAAATGTTATCCTTGATTAAGGCGTCTTGTAGCCTAGCACCCCAAAACAGTGACCTACAGGTAGTAGATATTTTCCTGTAGATCTACAGAGAGTACAGATATATAAATCACTTTTCAAAGAAATAGAAACATAGGCCTACTCTTGATTGTAGGTGTCGGCTACTGAATGTCAAATTATATTTCTAGATGGGTATCTTCAGTACATTACATTATGTATTTAACCGGTATTTTACACTAGAAATTTTCATTAAAACCAGTGATTGTTTCAGATTTTACCAACCCTAAAATTTGGGTGGGTTTCAAAAGCCTACCGCCAACCGCTGACAACCGGCCTACCGATAGCAAAAAAAGGCGCCAAAATTGGTATTGTTAAATGTAAGGATCGTAGATTTTCATAAAATAAAACGAAACTATTTAATTTGACGGAATGTTTGTTGACGTCAAAATTATGGAATCAAAATTATCTTAAGAATGAAACGAAAAAAATAAATTTCTATTTTCGTGTTCAGCGATTTCTTTCTTCACATTAACTGATACAATCCATGCCAAAAAAGCAATAATCTAATTTGAATTGAAATGGGCCACACAATTAACCGTAAAGATACCCTTAAATCTTTTTTAAATGATCACGACAGCAAGGTCGTTTGTTTCAGAGTTACTTCCCTTAATTTTTTACCGCCTCGGCGTCATAGATGATCAACAAGGCCAAGGGATCTTTCTTCCACCTTTTAGAATTTTTTCAAAGTTTATCCTTGACGTAGACTATAATAATTCCGCTCATGCGCCTCCTGTTAATCCAACCAAATCAGCAGTACATTTAGTTGATAAACGCTTCACCAAGACTGGAAGCACACTTCCAGCACTTGGAAAAATCAGGTGTCTAAATACAGAACATTTAGATCTAGGCCTAAAGAAAAAGATGGAGCTGATGGTTATGATGACTGGTTGATAGGAAAAGTTGCGGCTAAAGATTTGACCAAAAATTGCAAAGATATTGGTGATTGTCATGTCATGAGGCAAACTTATTACAGACATGGTAATCCTAAGTCCCATCGGCATCAGTTCCATCTTTTTCTTTAGGCCTAAATGTCAAGGATTAACTTTGAAAAAATTCTTGTTGATCATCCATGATGCCGACGACGTTAAATAAATAAATTAAGGGAAGTAACTCTGAAACAAACGACCTTCCTGTCGTGATCATTTAAAAAAGATTTAAGGGTACTTTTACGGTTAATTGTGTGTCCAATTTGAATACAAATTAGATTATTGCTTTTTTGGCATGGATTGTATCAGTTAATGAGAAGAAAAACATCGCTGAACACGAAAAGAAAATATTTATTTTTTTCGTTTCATTTTTAAAATAATTTTGATTCCATAATTTTGACGTCAACAAAAGTTCCGTCAAATTGAATAGTTTTGTTTTATTGTATGAAAATCTACGATCCTTAAATTTAACAATATCTATTTTGGCGCATTTTTTTCCTTCCGGTAGGTCGGTTGGCAGCGGTTGGCGGTAGGCTTTTGAAATCCACCCCTAAAATTTGTATTCGTAATAATTATACTTTTCAAATATAGTCCTGGCTTAACATTTTAAGGATATATATATTAGAGCCTGTAGATGACAGCTTTAGCAGTCATGATGATCTTGCTTGTCCATCTGGGAATCGTGGTGATAATTTCAATGGAAGTTAATACCAACTGTTACCAGAGATAAGATACTACTTAGTTTTGGTTTGGGGTTTGATGAGACATTGAAAATAGATTTCTAGCTTGATTTTCAGTAAACAAAATATTATACATGCAACGGAGTCCCCTGAAGATTGTTTCGAAAACATAACTGAATATAATTTTAGTGCTCCAATGGTCAGATTGGACAATAACTGTCCAATTCATTATTTGTTATTTTCTCATTTATAATCAATATGCATATATTTCTGTAAACAAAAAAGTGTTGGTTTCATTGTTCATGGTGTTGCTACATTACAGAAATGCTGATTAAGTATAATATCTATAAGACCTTGATTAATGATCATCACAATGAGGCTCCTGTTTGGATATGTTAATCAATAACAGTCTGTCATTAACGGCACAAAATCATCCTCAAAGTAGACAGTTTCTGTCTGATTCCATGCACATTCAAACTCGATACAGATCTACAAAATATTATGAAGGAAGACGATTCTTATCGGATACAAGTTTCTCATGGTGCAGGAGAAGATTGTGAGTTATTGTCTTATGGAAAGGTATGGAGTTAATGCCCCCGTGTAAAGAAAGACTGGTTCCTATGTAAGGGAGCGCATTTGAGTTATTATAATGTATCAGTAAAATGAGGATTTAGATGCTGGTATTGTTCATTTGCGGCCATAGATAAAGAGTGAACTGATGGACGTAATTTCTATAACATATGAAATATGAGTTCAGTTGAGATGGGATGTAAGGCTGAAGGAGCAGTCTACATTAAAGAAAAAATCTCACAAATAAAATTAACATAAAATATTTATTCTGCATTAATCAAGAATAACTATTAAAGCATGTGACTTCTAACCTATACTAGCTAAATTGTTTAGGTTCTTTGGCATTACCTGATGGATTGATTGGAAGAATGGTCTGTCACATATGAGGAAAAGAAATCTGTATTTTATATAACTTCTAGAAAAAAACTATAATATAATAATTCATGCGAAGGTTAAATTGTGGTTCAAATGTTTGTTTATAAATGTAGTGAAGCCCTTTTAATGGCATTAATAACATTACATCAGCATGAGAGGATTTTCATATAGACCTAGAATTAAGATTTTCACCCCTGCATCGTCTACCTTACAAATTTGGATTGATACCATATGAAAGTTGGTACATCCAGAACCAATTACTAAACAAGCATATAAAAGACACTATGGACATATATATATAAATTGAAAGATAATATGAAATGGCTATGTACTGTTAAATAATTTAATATTCTGGGCACCAAATTTCTTGGAGTCTTTTTAATTTTGAGGGAAGTAGACCCAGTTTTCCAGTTTCTATTATGAATATTTATTTATGGTGGTAAAATCCAGGATAATGTGAAGTTGTTTGATAGTGGAATTTTAAATCCTGACAGTTTTAGCACCTGAAAAATATTAGAAAATATTAAGGTCCATTTATTCTTCAAACATATTGATATTACTACGTCTGTTTATGGTAACGTAACAGTTGTTACCGATATATCGCTTCATACCAATAGATTTTAAGGATATAACACAACAAAAGTAAACTATTATACCAAGAACATGAACAGTAACAGATGTTCACTATAATTTGAGATTTTCTTAATATTTATTTTGCAGAGTTGGTTTTCTAGGTTTAGATTGATATCCCTTAGCAATGTAGATGCTTTTTCTATGTCAGTTTCTCCGACCTGCGTCACTGACAAAAGTGAGACCGGGTTGAAAAAGCCAAAACCTGGACTGAAATGATATACCTTATAGAAGCTGTTATACTGTATGACAGTGTAATTGGTACTGCCGCCAGAAATAGTCAGTTCAGTTCCTGAAGGCTTGGATGGAATATTAAGTACTTTAATACTGTGTATTTCTAAACTATTAACTACATTATGTTGTTTTGTAACCACCATTGTAACCGAGGTCTGTAATTGAAACACATAAAGCTTGAATATTAATATCACAAAGAAGGGAGAGAAATATATTGAACATATTATCTGACAACCATTTATCATCACATGTTGACAAGCATCGACACTGACAGGCATCTCAAATTCATATTGAAGTAAAGTCATCTTACCGCCGTTGACGCAAATTCTGCAGTAAAGTAATGACCATTTTCAACAGTTCCTGAAAAAGACAAGTTTAAAATTTTTCTCAATCTGTATCCTAAGTTTTCTCAAACATCTGGATGACATTATCCCGACAAGATAAAGTGTTTGTTAGACTTGACAACCGAAGGCACCTATCATTATCAATACTGGTATTGAGAAATTGATATTTTTTATTTAGTTCTTACCTATTCCCTCACCATCATCCCAAAACAATGTTCCACTGGCCTCACCATTGTCATCCGGCGCCACTATCAACTTGAATGGATTCATTCGACTGAAATAGGATAATACGTGTTTTAATGATTATATCAAATATGTCATGGATAATATTTTTTCCACGTACATGTATGTCACTTTTATTTAACCAATTGCTTGACTTTATATATAAAATATGAATTAGATTTCGAACTTTAGTTGCAACTTTTCCCCTATATTTGGATAAATTAATAATATCTCGGCAAAACAACCGTGCTTATGATGACAACTTGTTCATGCCCATTGGATGTGCTTTCAGAATTATTCATGTAGCCTGACCTATAGTTTTTGAAATGATATTCGGTTTGCTTACCTAAACAATGTAGTGTTTGCAGGATTTTGGGTTGGTAGTATGGAGCCACCTCGTATAAATAATGGAATGGTATCCCTTGGTGCTGGAACTGATTCATAGACGCCTTTAGATCTTATTTCACTTCCCGTATAATAGTCATACCAAATAGTTGATTTACCCGGGAAATATACTTCTCGTCTTAACACTCCCTGAATCAAAATACTATCGAATAAAACTAATAGGGTTGTGTTTATAAATTCAATTGCTAAACTTCAATTTTTTATATATAAATTTGGTAACAAGCACCTGCAGTGCTGTGTTTGATGTTTTGAGTGTTTTTCTTGGGTTATATTCAAAGCCTTAGAACATGAATAGGATAGAAATTAAAACTTACAGGTAAGTAGACTGGAGCAACCATAAATGAAGAACCCCATAAAAATTGAGTTTCTATTTTTCTTGCAACTTCATCATTTGGAAACCTGAAATATTACATCAGAAAAATAATTATTGTAAGCGCATCACAGCCATTATATGTAATTGTGAAAGGCTTTACAGCTGAAATCTTTACCAGCTGTCTCTAAAACATATTGTATCGTAGTCTGGAAGTAATGTTACTTACGAGTTGCGACAGGAACGGGCCCAGATCTTGGCGAAAATATACTCACTCATGAAATAATCCTCTGATCACAGTACCACCACGCTTATTAACGTTGAAGGATAGAGTATAAAGATAAGGTAAGAGAGAATATCTAATCCTCAGTACTTTACGTGAGGATGCTGCTACCTGGGAACCAAACGCAGCTGGATCTTGTGGCTGAAACAGTATTAAACTTATAAATAAGTAAGATTCGGTACAAAAGTTCCTTTAACCATCAAATTTAAAAATCAGTGTTAATTCCATTCTCTCTTTAAATAATTATGTTATGTATATATATTACCCTATTATTCAGTCCGTTGTGGTTTCTGTTGTATGTGTAGAAGGCTCCTAGTTGCATCCATCTCTCACATAATTCAGGAGTTGAATCACCAAAAAATCCACAAATATCGGCTCCGATCTAACAATATGAAAAAGAGGAAATGGATAAACGAAAATCTTGCTTGAGACACAGTCTAATTCCAAAACAATCCTTCTAAAATGAATTATGTGTTTTGAGCAGGCAAGTGTACGCCCGGTAATGCTAGAAAAGCCATTGGCCTTATTGTGAACAAGAATTACTCACATAAGGTATTCCAAACAAATTGAATTCTATTATTCCTGTAATGGAGAAACATTTAGTCAGCTAGAATAATATGCAATATCAAATATGTGTATAAAGATTATACATAATACACAATAAACGACGTATTTCGTATAATATGTTCGCATTCGTCTTGACTTTAAAGTGGTTTTCTATAAAGGCTTTATGTGTATCAGGGACACTGTATTGAAATACATCATTTAAGTTCGTACCTAGTTTTTTTACAATCCTGTATTTCTGAATGTCTTCTATCATATTACAAGGTATGCTGTGCGCAGGCCCATAAGTTAATTTCAACTTAGCAGAAAACGAAATGTCTTGCGTAAGCTCAAATAGTTGGGGATTCCATAGTTGCGTAACCTTATGTTGCTTAAGCAAAACGGTGTGACCCTTGCCACATATAGTATACGACTTTGTAGTTTACTTTCAAGTAGTTTACAGTCTAATCTTATATTTGAATTATTATGAAGGATAGGTTTGGTCATTTAATAAATACACACCTATAATAGAATCATAAAGATGTTTCCAGCTACTATCATTATCACCTAACCAATGACCAGCATACTGACCACTGCCAGGGTACGTAGATCTCGATATAACCATTCCACGTTTACCCAACGCTGTCTGTAGAGCTCTGTATAAATACATATTATTTTTAACAATGATGGAAGTTAAAATGAGCAAAATTAAGTATGCTATAGTGTAACGATGTCAAAAAAAAAATTAAGATTAATTATAATCCACATAGTGCGATGGCCTGAGAGGGTTTTTATCAGATTGACAAACCTTAGTGTTGGTTCAGTTTGACTCCAACCATATAAACTATGGACATCATAGTGTCGATAAACACCTTTATTCTGTAGTGATACCATACAAATAGTCTTCTCAGATAACCGTTCACCATAAATAGATACTGGGGATAAAAAAAATCATTAAAAGAAAAAAACAAAAACAAATAATGATTGCTGTACCGAAAATTGATTAATGAAAAAGAAAGACAAATTGACAGTTGCATGTTATAGGCTAACCATAATAACATGTAAACCAAACATAATTCCACAAACATTCTGTAGATAGACCCTCATTTGGAAATAACTTACAAGAGGATAGAAAATACATAAAATTTAAATATTAATTTACTTGGTTTATATGGAGGATCATCCCATTTGTTGGTAGGACATTTTAAACTCCAGTAAGGTTTATCTTTCTTTGGCCAATTAAAAGGCCTTTCTTCATTGGTTCCAAAATTAGCTGGTTCATTCATATCCTGAAAATCAATATATTTATACGGGCCTGGAACAGACACTACACTACAATCAAACTATTTCTACGAACTTATATACTACAGTACAGCAAATTAATGGGGTTTTATTGAGCTGACGTCCGTTTCCTTATTTTAAAGTGATTTATTGGATGACGTTTCAATGCTTCTATTGACTTAAAGATGATGTTATTGTTGTCTATGGTGATGTTTTGTCGATGATGATGATAATGATATTCATGTTGTTGATGATGATAAACTCACTATCCACAGTCCGTCGTAAGGTATTTCTTTAAAGTGATCCACAATCAATTCACTCCAATAAGAACTAGAATTTGGGTTCAGGAAATCTGGGAAAACTGTTTTCCCCTTAGGCCATACCTGAAGGAAAAACATAGAAACCTTCAATATCTAAAGGAGAGCGATCTAAAATAGTCTTACAGTCGAAAATATCGGACAGTCGTTAACCTGATACCATTTTATTGCATGCGACGTTTCAATCTTTATAAAGCAATGATCAATAAAATTGTGTCCAGTTATTTATCCACCAATTACTAAATGCCACTTAAGGAACGGACATATTATGTTTGTCCGTCAGCGCATCACACAAGTGAAACGTCATTGCGCACGCAAATTTCATTTAAAAGGCTCCTTAAAATCATCTATCGATCTTGAAAATAATATATATTTCTTCATAGATAATCAATCGTATTGTATTTTCAAAACTTACATATCCGAGAATATTATCATTTTGATATTCACCATAGTCAGGATTCATACCAGTTGGCCATTTAATATATATATCCTTCTCCAGTCCTAGCTCATACGGTCGGTAGTTCGTCACATTACTGATAATGGCAGGATCCTAGACAGAAAAGGTTTATCGGATGAATGGGACATATTTATTACCAAATGAACATTACTTTAAGGAGATTGAAATTTGTAACAGCTGTTGCTTTTTGATATTTGATCCATACATACCAGAATAATGATGAATCGCATCCCTCTATCTTGAATATCTCTCACAAATTCAGACAGACCGTCAAATCTAGTCTCATCAATTGTAAAATCCATTCTTTCATCCATGTGATCAATATCAGCATATTGTACATCCTGAAACATCATCAAGCAATAACAAAAGAATAATTTGAATGTGACATTGAATTAATTCTGCAATGTTTGAAATTATTTGAATGTAGGCCTAATTGGTTTTCAAATATTATCGGCTCGGTAATCGTTGATTCTAAAAGAAAAGAATGCCGAAAAGTCCATATCTGAAGGTCAATAGGGCTATGGTAACGCCTTATATCAAATATCAAAAAATTATTTTTGTTGCAACCATAATGAAATTAGGACTTCCATTAAACTTACAAAAGGAATATCAGCAGCTATAGTTCTTTCTACTACCTCCTTCATAGTTTGTAAACTATTGTAACCATAGCGACATAACTGGAAGCCTAGAGACCAATATGGTGGTAGGTATGGTCGACCAATCATCTACAGAAAGAAACATATTGATATTTAACAATAAGTTTTTGAGTTATTACTCTTCGCAATTTTGTTATGGATTTCCCAGGATGGATTATTATCTTATAAGCAATATCTTACATAGCACTTGGCACCTTTGGGAAGTTTAAATCCAAAAGTTTCCATCTGATCCTAATACTTCCTCAGCGTTTAATGAGTTTGTTTTAGAAAATATATAAGTACGTACATTTGTATACTGTTGAATGACTGACTCTGGTTCTGGGCCAAAGAATATATAAAAATCTAACACCCCACCGACAGTTCTATAAGTAATAGCTGGAGATGGCTGGAAACCAATCTCTGAAATAATAGCATATGGTATTGATCATTTGGTACTCTTTTTATAAATGAATAGAGAAAGCTTTATCTCTAGGAATCACTGGTAGACATATCAATAATTAAGCCTCGGTGGTTTCCAGCTATAAGTTTGGATATGCAGAGTTTAAGGATATCTTCAGGTACTTTTTCTGAACTGAAAATTGTTTCTTGACGTCGATTAGTTCACAGTTAAACTTGTATAAAACAAGTGGCCAAAAGAATGGATCGAAATCGGTCGCTAGTAGTAATGATGTGCTAGATTGTACTTGTCAGCCTCACATTAGTAAAAGTTTCCTACAGAGACGCTTTTGATGTCTGTTTAACAGCATGTTTTGCAATATTTTCCAGTCAAAGATTAGTCTTGCATCAACTTTTATACACTGATATATTCTCAGCATTTTAAAATAATAAAAAAGGGTTTAAAAGAATAGTGTTGACACAAAAAAAGCTTACCCATCGCATTACTATTGAGTAAGAGTATACCATGT
Organism: Nipponacmea schrenckii; assembly: GCA_030562195.1. Lineage (NCBI taxonomy): Eukaryota > Metazoa > Mollusca > Gastropoda > Lottiidae > Nipponacmea > Nipponacmea schrenckii. The sequence goes on along the minus strand of CM060200.1, from coordinate 35,046,321 downwards.
GTATTACCCTGGTCGTCTTCAATACAAGTATGAAATGGATGAACACCATACAGATTTCCATAATCCTGAAAATTGAAATATAAACGAATGGTGTTATCGTAATGATGGGTAAAACTTAGTACATGCATTGATATATAAAATGAAGACATTAAAGACGCTTATTATTCACACACTTGATTAAGAAGCAGTTCTGATTTAGTTTAAATCTAGCTAATTATGTTACATTTTAAAATTCATGTTAATACTTCAGATTAGACTGGAATAATCTTAATTACAGTTTTACATGAAAATATTCAAGTTATTTCGGAAAAAAAAGCAGAAAAAACAACCATGTAACATGTACACGTATTCATATGTAGCAACAGTTTCAACAAACTGAAAGATAACACCAACTTACTCCCCATCCGGGTGCTTGATCCCTTGAAAACATTGGCCATCTTTTATAATTAAAATCATGACGAAGACTGAAATGTCGATTTTCACCAAAACCATAAAGATCTTTAGAAGGTACTCGGGTCACTAACTGTAAAAACTGGTCAGCGAATGTTAACCCACCAATTGATGTATCAAATCTGAAACCACAACATTTAACCTCTTTAGCAACATATTAATCTCATTACTTAAGGAGGGTATTTGTTTTGATTTTTCAGATCCCTTACATTAAAAGAGCTGTAGAATTTTATCATCATGTTTGTTTGGGTCTGGGATTCTATCAGCTGCTGGAATTAACCGTGCAATATTTAGAGTATATATATACGATACATCGATGAAACTTAAGGCAGCAAGATTAAATTCGAACAAAGAACAACAGGCAGATGAATAAAATTATCAAACACATACTTACATAGTTTTATTAGTTGAACGTCTGTAAATTTTAAACGAGAATCTGTTTAAATCGTCTGTCCCGTTAATAAATTGATACAAACGATTGTTCGCCGATGTTCGTTCAAGATTTAAAGCCACAGGTACTTCATATCTTGATGAACTTGGGTCGAAAAACTGAAATACACACAGAACTTCATGTGTATAAAAAGGCTACATAAAAGGCAAGCCGAACAACCAGTCGGAAGAGACTCTCACATTAAAATAATCGAACTTAGAAGTCTAAAGTTCAATAAATCTGGTGTCAAAGCATAGACAAATTTAGCTTGATATCAGTACGTCTGTAATCAATTCATCATGATCAACTTCTTGTCCTTTCTTAAAAGTATTTTCTCACCTTTAATCTGATAAGATTATCATTTATATAATCAACTGCTAGAGTTATATTAAATATGTCACCAGTAAACATCTGAGATTGATTTCTCCACTGTAAATGATATAATGTTTCAGTGCCGAAGGTTGACACCTCGTTCAAATTATAACCATACCGTAAACTAAAAAAAATATAGATATAATTCAGATCATTAAAATGTTATGTTAATTAAACATCTCCTTATATATCGTCATATAATGAAAAGTGTGTTGATCAGAAACACTTACATCTATTATAATAAAATTGCTGCCGTTTAAGTTACTGTTGCTTAGGCTGAACATTTTTTCACTTGCTTATACATGCCGACAGGATTACATGATAGTGTTTACATGAAAGTTACATGAAGTAATTATCACCAGGAAAACTGGATAGATATGGCATTCCTTTTCAATTATCATAAATATGATAGGTGCTTGAAGAAACTCAAGTGCGTATGCTTGTTCTTAGGGAGAGACACTGAACATAAATTATATTACTTATCAATAAAACAGGCCGGTAAACTATCAACATCATTCACTGGTCTCCATATACAGTTTCGTCTTGTGCATTCTGTCCGTACATCTACAACAAAGATGATAAGTCAGTGAATACAAAGTTAAAGATTTTAACATGGAATTATATATTCTAAATGCATTTTGGATCCTTTGTGTTTGTAACCCTTATCGATATAATCTACGAATGACACGACACTATTGATGACCGGATTAGTTGAGCCCCGCTAGTTTTTAAGTGGGTATTATTTTCTCAATTTCATCTGTGATGTTTCAGAGAGTACAAAAATAAGTATTTGAAGAAATTATACCTGTATATTTGTTAGCATCGGGTAAGCAATCTATTCTTTCATATTCTTCTTGTGTTCCTTCTCTCTTCTGACTCCATTCAATAACTGAATTTTGTACCAAGTTCAATCCAATATCTCCTATCAGCAGTTTCTGAAACATCATACAGAAAAAATCATCAAGTCATCCAATAAGGAGGTAAAATTCATAATATTATCACATGTTATGAAAGCTTATGAAATAAATGAGAGTTTTACATCCATTACTTCATAGAAACATTACCTTGTAAGATTGATGGTTAGTAAATCTGTTATGTTGTTTACCATTCACATGAACATAATTCACCCAGTTTTCTACACCCAGTATTTCGATACTGTCAACCATCAGCTCATTAGCAGTCATATTCTCATACTGAACTCTAATATCCAGGCGATTTTTAAAACATTCAAAATACATGGATACATATATCCCATTTTCATAAGTATCTATAATAAAGAGTTTCAGAGGCCATAATTTGTTCCGTAATAGGGTTGATATTGTAAAATACATAATACCTGACCAAAACCAGTTATCAATTGTAAACTGAAACACAAATCTCGACAAATATCTAAGAAGCGGGAAGAAGCTTGTCAGTGATAGGGATTATTGAAATGAAATTAAATAAATGGGGTTTTCGTCCTACTCTTCTGCACCTTAGGGGCTAATGAAGAAAGTACGGGATTATTGGAACAGTATTCAAATAGAAGAAGCGAATCATTTTCCGCATTGTCTTCCGTATCATACACCGCACTGAGAGGTTCTCCTTTAGTAATAGGAAACTCAGCTATACATATTATATGGCTTCAAATGACGCCGTTACACATACCTATAGAATTTCCATCATCCCAGAATAATTGACCAGAAGCATACAAACCACGACCTGGGATGTCTTCCATAGCTACCAATAATTTAAAAGGATTTTCTCGACTAAAAATAGGAAAATAGAAATAAGATTATACACCTTCGAAATCATACCGGATAATTAGACACCTTCGAAATCATATCGGATAATTATACACCTTCGAAATCATAACGGATAATTATACACCTTCGAAATCATAACGGATAATTAATTTATTACTGACGTCTTGAAGATTAGTCTACTTCATATCCTTCCAATTCAAAACCACATGCTTAAAACAAATGCGTATTAATCATGCGGTAAATCGTGCCTTGCTTAAGATCAATAACACCATCTTACCTGAACCTTGTATTGTTAGCGGGTTCTTGTAGTGGTAGAATGTAACCACCACGCACGTGTAAAGGTATCTTAGAATCGCCCGTCACTTTATCATTTTTATATTCATGACCATTTGAAACTTTCCCACCCTGAAAAATGGCAATACAATACAATTTGCATACAGATTTAACAGTTGGAGAAAATTTTCCCTAGATTGACCACTTGTTCAATATCAACAGATGTCAAAACGTTATGTTGTTTTCTTGATGGCTTAAACTGCCATGGGGTAATTCCATCTTGAGGGATTATTGATGCTCCTTTTCATGTAGGTTAGAATCATCTCATCATGAACAAGCAATCCAATACTTTCTGCGTCAAATAAATAAAGTCTAACTGAAAAATACTTACAGTGTAGAAATCATACCACCTTCCACCTGGTAAATAATAGGAAATAGATCTCTGATCCTGAATAACAATAAGTACAAACATTTTCATTCTACTCATATTGTCATCATACGAAGAACTATAGTGTTAAGCTTACAGATTGTTAGCAATGTCAGCACGTCCCTTTTAGTTACAAGTAAGTTCAAAAAGTGAATCAGTGAAATTGGTGTATCCGATAGCTAGGCAGTTCATGCATTTTATTTTCTTTCTGACATTGGTATCCTTTCAGGCAGTCCACATAAAAGGTCAACTTCTTCATGGTCAAAACAACTGGTTTTTATCTAAAACAGTTGTCGATACATTTACAAACCTGATAAAGAATAGGAGAAATGAGTAAAGCAGGGCCCCATAAAAACTGTGTACTAATACCATAAGTATTGCTATCTGTAGGATATCTGAAGTTACAGAAAGATAATAAAATACAATTTGATACTGATCTAATTTATATCTACAGTACAACTAATATAGTTATATTTCTATTCAACTCATACAGTTAATATTTATTGTTCAACTAATAAAGTTAATATCTACCGTTTAACTAATATAGTATTATATTTACTGTTCATCTAATGCAGTTAATATCTACCGTTCAACTAATTATGTTTATATCTAAGGTTCAACTAATAATGTTTATATCTACTGTTCAACTAATACAGTTAATATCTACCGTTAACTAATAATGTTAATATCTACCGTTCAACTAATAATGTTTATATCTACAGTTCAACTAATAATGTTTATATCTACTGTTCAACTAATAATGTTAATATCTACCGTTAACTAATAATGTTAATATCTACCGTTCAACTAATAATTTTAATATCTACCGTTCAACTAATAATTTTAATATCTACTGTTCAACTAATAATGTTAATATCTACCGTTAACTAATAATGTTAATATCTACCGTTCAACTAATAATGTTAATATCTACCGTTCAACTAATAATGTTTATATCTACTGTTCAAATAATAATGTTTATAATTACGGTTCAACTAATGATGTTTATATCTACAGTTCAACTAATAAAGTATATATTTACTGTTATATCAATATAGATTATATCTACTGTACATCGAAATAACTTACTCGTGATGTAGTGGTCTAATAACAGTGTTGCCATCTTTATGGGCTTGATGAAACAATGTATATAAATATGGTAATAACCAATATCTCGTTTCTAAAGCTTCACGTGATGCCTTGGCTACATCTTCACCTAAAGCACCTGGATCTTGTGCCTAAATTAGAGGAAACGGATCAATGTGAAAAAAATTCTTTGCCTTTACTGTGTGGCCTTAATAAGCAAAGGTTGTCGAATGATTTGTTGCTGGATTGTAAAAAAGGAAGCCAATATTAGCCTACCTCAGAAGGGGGCAAGTCGACGGCATAAGACTACTTTCAAACTGTATAGGATATTAATTTTCAATTTTTATTATTCATATATATTTATCTCTTGTATATCCGGCCTTCCAATTCTAATCATATAGGGGAAACATTACATTTGTGTTCACTTTCTGAGCCAAAAACGTAATAAATTCATAGATTACCTTTGTTTTTGCTTCATTGTGGTTTCTACTAAAAGTATAAAAGGCACCCAGTTGCATCCATCTTTTACACAGTTCAGGAGTTGTATCACCAAAAAACCCACAAATATCAGCTCCGATCTAGACACAAACAATTTTTAGAGATAAATTACGAAATTGACATATATCCTATCATCTTATTGAATACTATGTTCTATTTTCGAAATATTTTTTAATATAATTTCTATATGTTGGATTTTCCCTATTTCTGTTCAGGAAAGTATTTTACGACATTGTATGATGTATAACAAAATGACTCACATAGGGCATTCCGAATAGATTAAAATCCAAAAGACCAATTATGGATTGCTTCATTTCCTTAAAGGTACTTTCATTATCTCCTAACCAATGTACTGACGAGGCGCCGCTTCCCGGGAATGTTGATCTTGACAGTACTAGTCCTCTTTCTTTGTTATTCTTTGCTAGTCTTACGCCCCTTGAAAAAAAACAACACACACTCACACAATTGAAATAAAGGCTCAAATACTCAATTTTCAATAAAATTCAAAACGTTTTCTTTATAAAATAAAAGCATATTATGCCGCATCGACTTAGATATAAGTAATTTGCTAGGGTGATCACATAATTATATCTTTTTCTGGTATTTCTAAATGATCACCTTTTCTTTCAACTTTAGGAGTCACTTACTGTAGTGTAGCTGAAGATTGTCTCAAACCATATAAACTATGGACATCATAGTGCTGATACTGTTCATTAACGCCCTGTACCGTATTCAAACAAATGGTTTTATCAGATAGACTAGCTGTTTTATTAACTTCGCGCACTCTGTCTTCATCATATACAAATGCAGCCACTGTAAAAAAAAAAGTCATGATAACCTTACCTTAGATTACAAACCTCCATCGTCCTATGTAATGAAAACTTGTGAATGTTTAGAAAACGTGCAGTCACACAAACTGCAAGTGATGGCATTTGACTTGTTTTGTCCTTTCATTTACAAACAATTTTCAAGCGGTGGCTTGAATTCAATCATATTTAATTGAATTTTCCTTTATTGACTTAAATCTTTAGAACAAAACACTAGTATACTTACTTGTCCTGTATGGTGGCTCGTCCCAGTCATTGTTTGTACATTTCAATGTCCAGTTGGACTCTTCATTATTGGTCGCAAAATTAGCAGGTTCATTCATATCCTGATAAAAGAGATTCAAGAAATTTTCATGACCAATATGCTGGATCAAACGAATTTCAAAGGTACTTTTCGGACTCTTTGTGTCTATAGGGAGCACTTATAAGTTATATGATAGGCTATATATATATAATCACAAACATGTCTATGGCTCCTGAATTTTTAATTCCAAAATATCTTAAATCCATCTTACACTTGGTTGAAGTTGAAGATGGAAATATGGATTATTTGATTACATGAGAATGTGAATGCCCTGTCCTGACGAACAATGTTTTGAGCACGTCTTGATTATGTGTCTTTGTGGATGATACCCGGAATTTCACTTACAATCCAAATACCATCAAAGGGAACCAAATTTGAATGTTCCGCTATCAGTTCCGACCAGACTCGTACTGTATTATCATTGAAAAAATCGGGAAATACCACTTTTCCCGGAGGCCAAACCTACAAATATATGGATGACGTAAAAAAAAGTAGGGGTTAATCATCAGATTACATTATTTGTCTTTGTGCTCACAAAATACATAATTATACAAATATAACTCTTCTAAAATGTTTTACCCAAAGTAACTGACATCAACATTGCGATTTGCTTAACAACATCAGTGTTAATAATTAATACTTACTCTACCCAGAAGTGATCGGTCTGAAGTTGAACTATTAGAGGGAATTGATGCACCAAGTGGCCATTTAATATATCCATTCACTGCCTTAATTCTTTCATACGGTTGATAATTTGTATCTTCTGCTGATAATGCTGGGTCCTAATATGAAATAAAAAAAAATATATTGAAATTATATTCATCTTTCCAACAATATTTACTGGTTTTCACAAATACTACTATCTAGATCTTAATTATTACCAGAAGTTGAGCCATCACTAACAAAAATCATTGTCAAGATGGAAATAAAAAACAATATAAAATTAGCTTATTTTTCTTTCTCTGCTAAACATTATAAAAAAAATAGAAAGTAACCAAAATCTGATTTAATTTGGTTTAAGCAGTTGTGCAAAACTTACTGACCATATTCAAATATGTATTGTAAGGGTCATTGTTGGAACCAAGAATCATGGGGGGGGAGCTGCCAAATAGAACATGACATAAACATAGTATAGTATACCAGAATAATAATAGTCCTCATTCCATCATTTTTCAATTCATTAAAATAAGCTTTTAATCCGGCAAAATTTACATCATCCACTGTAAAGTCCTTTCTTTGGTCCATATGATCTATATCAGCCATTTGAACATCCTATACAATATAATTAGTGATACATTAAACACCCATACAATACTGTAATAGACACAAACGTTTTCACCTCATCTCCGCCAGTTGAATATTCTCAATATCATGAGTCATTTCTCCTGCAATGGTAGCTTATATTGCCTAAATACTAATCGACGTTCCGCATCTAGGACTAGATATTGGATTTTCATTTTTTAAAAATGGAAAGAAGGTCTGGAGATGATTTGGTTCAACCGAACGAGCAAAAATGCAGCTCCACAAGATCATGGACAAGTGCAAATGGGATTGGATTGGATTAGACAAACATTGACGGAGTTAAAACTCTTGATACGCCGAACTTACATGTGGAATTTTTGCTTCTCGCGTCCTATCAACTGCCTGTTTCAATCCGTCCAAATTGTCATAACCATATCTTGATAACTGGAACCCTAAACTCCAGTAAGGTGGCATGTACGGCTTCCCGATCATCTGAAATAGATTGAATTAGATGTTGACTGATAAATATTGCAACTGAACTAATGAATGGCAATTCTCCTACCTCCATGTCAGTGACATCAGTAGGCGATCTGAAAAAATTGAATACCGAAACTTAGCGGATTGACTTACCGTAGTGTATTGCTGAATAACATTTTCTGGTTCTGGACCAAGGAAGAAATAGAAATCTAATATTCCACCAATTGTTCGGTACGTCAACATTGGTAATGGGGTGAAGGAATATTCTGAAATATTAAATGAGAAATTTCAATCCCACGATAAGTTCATAAATTTTTCTTAGAGGATTTGTAGTGGGCTTTAATCGAACTTCAATACTATGGTTCTGGATGACCTATTGCTTACTCAGGTATACACTTGACAATTTGTATTTATAAAACAGAGTACAAGTTTTGTACTCATTTAAGAAAGGAAATTAATAATAGGCTATTTAAGCTATGTTTTTGTTCTGTTGAATAAAATGTACTATGAAATCACCATAATGTTGAACCATGACGAACAGATAGATGCAACTGTACCTTGTGCATTAGAATTGAGAATCAAGACTCCATGAGAGTTGCCATCATTCTCTAGAACAGTGTAGAAAGGATGGACACCATAATGGTTCAAAGGTCTCTAAAAAGGAAAATAAGCTAACGCTACACAAATTAACGTTTTAAACAAAAGACAAAGGTCTTGCCATATCAACAAGAATAGAATCATACTGAACAATTAATTTGATTCTTACATTAACATTTGTAGGTTGATCTCGACTGAACATGGGATACGATTTAAACCATAGGTTGTGTCTAAAGGAATCTTTAACATTTTCACCAAATCCATAAATATTTGTTGATGGCATCTTACTGGAGATCTGTAAAAACTGATCAGCAAATGTAAGTCCACCGACACTGGTATCAAATCTACACGAAAAAACATGGCATACTGTGAGTTTGGCCTTGTAATAAATAAACTTTCAAAATAGTGAAACAACGTTTGGAATGCAAATTTAAATGGCTCGCAGCGGATGGAACGACAAGACCAACAGTCGCAGAAATGATGAAACTTTTGTCATCAGTATAATCATATAATATATCAAGCTACCAAACAATATTCTGATTCAAGTATATATGGAGAATATTGTTTCCTGTCGGCACTACAATAATCGATCTAATAAAAAAAATAGCATTGATTTATGCAGAAATGAAATCAATCCCACCATTCTGTACTTTTCACACATTGTGCTACAAGGTAATATAGCCTACTCTATTGAGTTACTCACCGAGTCACCACGCATCCCTTTAATATATTCAAAGGTGCCTGTATCAGATAAATTAAAAATCATTTTGTACTTACAATATTGTTCCTGTACTCTCTCTAATGATTTGGAAACTAAAAGTGTTATTATTAAAATATTTAACCATGTAACGTGGATTTTCAGCTTTGGTGTCAGGGTTAGTTAATTTAAGAGGAACTTCAAATCGTTTCTTGTTTTTGTCAAATATCTGTAAAAACACAAAAATAAATAAATATATAAATTGAAGATTAAAAACATCACAGTGTCAGTATTTTTTACTAAACAGAAGAAGACCAAAATAGTAAGACAAGAAAACAATATATAACCATACCTATACTTTCAACCTGTTGGACACCTAACATTCGTTTTTACACTACCTCTAGCGCGGTGTCCGAGCTATTTGACATCTAAGCGTTGGTAAAGGATATTCCTACCTTGACTCGAAGCAGATGATCATCTAACTCTTGCACCTCAAACCAAATTTCTTGAAGATCCTCTGGGAACGGTCCTGGTAAGACTGATCTTTTCAAAGGTATTTGGTACCCTAAATTTGTATCTTCTTTAATACCATGTATCGTATAGCCATAATCATTTGTTTTAAAGAAACAGTGTGGTACTTCTGACATAACAGCCATGTCATAGAGACACCCTCTAGCTTGACATTTACTTTCATCAACCACCTCAATCCCTCCAATTGCTTCTGGGTAGCAATCAATCCTGGAGTACTGTTCCTTTGTCACCAAACTGGAATATAATGAATTGTGATTGAAATTTCTGAACTTTGGAAACTTGATATAAACTATTAACTAAGCAATGGTATAATAGTAACAATGAGGAAACCTGAAAATATGAGTTTATGTTATCTCTAGATTATCGAAAGTTTAAGAGTTGGATTTATTAATTAACATCTTTATTATATTTCTATGCTTCATTTCTTCTCGTATAAAATCATTCGGTGCAATTTATATTTCTGATAGAGTAGATATAACATGATGTGGACTTACTGAAAACCATAAAAATTAGCAAAAACAAGCGTAAATTCCTTGTTCAATGGAAATCTATGATTGATAACAAGTAACTGAAACACAAGAAAACAGGTTAAAAATTATCAAAAACTACTGGGCTTGTGGAGTACAAATCTCAATGACATGGTAATATTTAATCTTAAAATAACATTTAGTAAAAGTGTTGGAACAAAACAACCAATTAATTATGGATTCATTTACTAACTTAACTTGAGGAACGTTTCAACCAGCGTTCTCCGGTCTTTATCAATCAATGAATATTATAAGGTTTAACAAGTCTATATAACGAAAAACAATTTAACTTAACATAGGATTAATATTTATTAAGGGGACAGTGTGTATAATTGATATTATCGAGTAACTTGTAAAACTATACAAAATATGATTTCTTAAATATGGTATTTGCTTCTTAATATCTACTCGATTCACATGAGTTTGATTTGTTTTAGGATCGACTTTAAACAATAATTACTATCAAATATACTAAGCGTTAGCCATACCGCTGTAATTACATTTGGTGTACACGTAGTAAAACTTTCCAATATACTTTTCTCTAGTTTAGTGTGTGTAGTTTATAGCTAAGGTTCCAACCCTGAAGAAGTTACCTGTTTTGCTGTGTTATATGTAAATGGAAGATCCATATTTTCCGCATCATATCTAACGACAACATTCTTGTGTGGAAATCCCATAACCTCTATTGTTTCAATATAAAGGTGGTTCACTTCTTCAATAGCATTGTGCAGAATCTTCATTGATAATGTGGCCTGAATAATATGATTCTTCATTTTAATTGTTTTTTAAACATTATAAGTGTAACAAAACGTTTCAACATGAGAGCTCTTTTTATTTTATTCTTTTTATACACATGTATTCATCCTTTTTTGCGATATTTTCTAAAAATGAAAATTCAGTTTCTATACCTCTTTAAATTCAAATTCTGCCTTGTAATAATTTCCATTTTCATAAGTATCTGAAATAGATAATAACCATTTAGTATATTATAATGTTATTCGAGATCCGCTTCTTAGATTTATCTTGTATAAAAGATTTTCATCTGTCAACAACACAACCCCTATCTTACGATGTAAAAAACCAACACAGGTCATAATAACTCACCAATTGAAACTCCGTCATCCCAGAATAATTTCCCATTTGTTACATTATTATTCAAATCTAAAGCTACCAAAAGTCTCATGGGCTTCTTTCGACTAAAATTAATGATAAACATAATATCTATAATGTCTGTCAATCATTATAATTAATAACTTTACCTGTATGTGTTTCGAAACGGGGTATGTAATACTTTTAGAAGTAGTATATGCATATTCTTGTGTTCCTAATACATGTAATAGGTTTAAAGCAAAAATAGATGAACAGAAGATACTAATAATTATGGAAAACATACCATTAAAAATGGTTCTATAGTATTATGTTTTTTGAATTATCGTACTGTGGTTAACTAAGCACACCTACCTTTCCCTGGTGTTTCGTGCATAATCCTGCAAACATAGAATTGAACCAGCTCGGATATGTAGTGGTATTTTTGAATCCGAAGATATATCTAATGTTTTTAATAAGCCAGACGATGGTCCAAATACAGCTGTCTTCTGTAAGAAATATTATAAGCTTAAATGACCCTATTAACCTTTCTGTTTATTACCTCGAAATTTTTTTTTCATCTTTTTTTTACTTCCATTCTAACTTTAAAACACAAGACAATATTTTTTATTAAGCATACAAAGCTTATTTCATAATTCAATACTATCGTCTTATGTTTGTGATTTGTACTCCTATACCTGTACTTCTATATATGTCGCTCAAGTCGTATATCCGTTAAAACTTACCGAATAAAAATCATACCACACACCATTTGGTTTATACATCTTTAGTTTAGTTTGTTGCTAGATAAATAAGAAAATAAAAAAATCAAAAAAATCATCTTGTTAGTCTTTAGAGAATAAGGACAGTCCATTAAGTATGATTATTTCAAGGATTTTATACTCTCGAGGCCTGATCATTCATGCAAGTTGCTTTAAATTTTAGAGATATAGATCATACAAATTTGATAATGTTTCATGTTTTTGCCAAAATAAATAATATTGCACTACCATTCCGCAGCAAGGGGAATGGGTATCCTGTAGAATATGGAATTTGTACAAGTTAAACGATATTAAACCAATATCTATAGACATCTATGACATTTTCAAGATGCAAGATACAAGAGTTAATATCTTGGTGGTTCAAATTAGGAAAGTGGTAAAATTTGAATCATCAGAAAACGGAGCCAAATTGTTGGAAAGGTCATCATTCAAATTGAACTTGAAAACTTACGGGATAAAGAATTGGTGATATCAAAAGAGATCGACCCCACATAAACTGCTCTTGAATACCATAGGTGCTCTTATCATCTGGGAATCTAAAGATGAGATTGTATAACCAATAATTTTAGGCCTGAAGATTTTTCGATTTGGATCTGTCCTAATCTTGTTTAAGAAAACGTTGGTTTTGATGAATTGTTTAAAAGTCGTCGTTTATCAAACAAACCGACCTAATGTATGCGAGAACAAATAATGTGACGAGGAAAATTTGTTCCAAGACAAGAGGATCATTCGGAAAAAAAACATCACATATGTACTACACAAAAGATTATGCTCCAACGTTAAAACTACTACCACGAAATAGAATAAACCTGATACGTACTCGTGATGAAGAGGGCGGACTACTGTATTACCATCAGCATGAGCTTCATGAAACAATGTATACAGATAAGGTAACAGTTGATAACGGGTCCTTAAAGCTTCTCTAGAGGCTATGACTACTTCTTTGCCCAAGGCTCCAGGATCTTGATCCTAATGGAATACACCAACAAGTTGATAGACGTTTTACGAACATAAACTAAAGTTTCTTATGGCATAAGATAAATAATTCTCAATGGCATACGATATTTAGGAGAAATGTTACAACACTGTGCTCAAGAGAAATAAGATATACAACATTTGCCAGCTCTAAATGTGAATAAAAATATTTGGGAGTACATTAAGAATCTCCAGTATGATTGACAACCTTCACTCGTTTACTTCTTTAGATTTCGTTTTCGTTTTTGATAATGAACAATGTTACTTAATTTTTGTTTAAATACGTGATGATAATGTGCCTTGTACAGTGTGTGCGCGCTAAACGAGTGTTTTCAAGAAAAAAGGGAGGACATACATTATTCGACGCCAACAAACATCTTCACATTTCATGTGGGCGAAAAAAAAAAACTGAGAGAGAAAATCATAGGCAAATTAACATAATATATGCTTACAATATATCCCTTGCCATTATGATTTCTGCTGTAAGGATAAAAGGCTCCCAGCTGCATCCATCTTTTACACAGATCCACATTTGTATCATCAAAATATCCACAGATATCAGCACCAACCTAGTTAAAAGATTTAAGATACGTTTTTAATTTCATAATATGTACTGATAAATAGTGTCTTGTTCCCCTTTCATAGAATTAACATAATCGACTTAAAAACAACTTAATGATAAGTTTATACTTACATAAGGAATTCCGAATAAATTAAACTCCAACATTCCTAAATTTAAACATAAACAGTTCTTGTATGAATATTGAAATCGCTTAAAGCGTATAAAACCACACACTTACTATTACTAATACCAATACAGTACTCAAAGTTTAAAAAGTAAAATCCATTTCATTTCATTTGATGTATATTGAAGTTGAAATAGGCCAATAGGTAAAGATTCTTTGCTTCTAATATAGAGATCAAACATCAATAAAATCTTTTCTTACCAATAATTGAAAGTCTGAGATCTTCCCATGTACTTCTATTATCTCCTAACCAATGTCCAGAATGTTGACCACTTCCCACAAATGTTGATCTAGTCACTACGATACCTCTTTCTCCTGTAGCTTCTTGTAATCCTCTAAAATAGAATAGATTGCTTACTGTCCATGATGCTTTTTCACCATAATTATTCCATTCCAATGCCAATCTGGGGAATATTTCGCTGTATGAACTGGTTGAACAAAGTCCACGCGCCCATATGCATTGAGCATATGTTAAAAACACGTTAGTCAATGGGTGTTTGTTCATTTCATTCGGTCGTATTCCTGATCAATTGTAGAGGATTTAATATGTGTTCCAAGAATCATGCAAGAAGGATAAAAAAAATACAAAAAAGTATTACTTACTCATATGTTGGCATAGTTTGACTCCATCCATATAAAGAATGGACATCATAATGACTGTATTGCCCTTGATCACCCTGACGACCCACTAGACACAATGTCTTATCAGAAAGTCCAGCTACCTTATATCCATAATCATAACTGTATCCAGCACCTACAGATATCGAATATATATTCTGAATGAAAAAGACTATTTTAGCACGGATCATTGATGTCACTAAAATATTCTTTGATTAAAATGACATTTGCTCATTTGAAAAATCTGATATAATGCAATTTCAAATAGGAATTGGAGCAAATGGGAAGTTATATGAGATATTTAAAAAGAACATGTCCGAAAATTTCTTTGGCATCATCTTCCTTCAGTTTTTTCTTTTCCTACACAGTTATGGGGATAGTTCATATTCGTACATATAATTTTGGGAATAGCAACTTATTTGACAAATTCGTAAAGTTTGGGGCTTTAATTTGTGATAAAAAAAGTTTACTTGTTCTGAATGGGGGATCGTCCCATGTGTTATTGCCACATTTTAAACTCCAGTAGGGTTTGTCCTTTTCAGGCCAGTTCCAGGGTTTTTCTTCATTGGTTCCGAAATTAGCTGGTTCATTCATATCCTGAAATATCAATCATTTCCTTATAACAATAACAAACACCATCTGATAACAATAACAAACAAACATCTTGTAACACTAACAAACAAACATCTTATAACATTAACAAACAAACATCTTATAACAATAGCAAACAAACATCTTATAACAATACCAAAAATCTTATAACAATACAAACATCTTATAACATTAGCAAACAAACGCCTTATAACAATACCAAAAATCTTATAACAATAGCAAACAAACATCTTGTAACACTAACAAACAAACATTTTATAACAATAACAAATATCTGATAACAATACAAACAAACATCTTACAGCATTAACAAACAAACAACTTATAAGAAAGGCAAGAATTGTTACAGTTTTTAATGGTTTCAATACCGGTCACGACTACAATGCATCTAAATTGGATAAAGAAATATATTTAAACACTTTTTTTAATTCTTAGAAACAAAACAGTATTTAATTGATTGTATTAGAGAGTTAGAAGAAAAAGTTAGAAAGAGATAAAACATACAATCCATAATCCATCAAAGATGAGCTTCTTATGGTAATCTTTGATCCATTTCTTCCACAGGTTTCTGGTTTCTGTTTTAAAATAATCAGGGAACACAACTTTTCCCTGAGGCCATACCTGTGATAACGTTATGCCATATATAAAGATTAAATGCTTCTTTAATTTCTAATTCTAAACATTTAGAGATCACATCAAATACTCAACTTCTATTCAAAATTAATACCTTATCAGCCTGGGCATAATTTAACACTGTCTGAACCCTTGATTTGATTTATGCTCGAATGTGTCTTGTATCCGAATTATTTCTCAGGTCATGGGCTCATATTATTTAGAGAGACATAGGTATTCTGGATGTAGATTATTAGATAAAAACCAGCTGTGGGTTCCGGATATTCCACTTCGTTTCCTTTTGGATTACGGCAGAATTTTGCTCAAACTGAATTAATGGGAACATATTCAGAGTCACAGAAAACTTACATAACCCAACATAGCTCCATCGGCATCAGCACTTCCATCTGGAATACTGAAATCACCAGGCCACATAATCGATCCACTGATTTGGAATATATCCTCATAGGGTTGATAATCTGTTTCGTTCGATACGATGCATGGGTCCTGTAAAATAATAGGCCCAATAATAAAAAAAAAAATTGCAGTACTTGTTGGCAAAATCCAAAAACAGAGTAGTAACACTGCAAGTACAATTCTGAAAAATTATAAAATATATAAAATTAAAAACCTAAATACAATGCAATGTTTATATGTTACTCTAAGTAGTTAATAAAAATCATAATTACCATTTTTATAAAAAATCATTTAGTAGAATTCCTATTGGACAATAAGCATATATCATGGAAGGCAGTTGTAACATGATAATTAAAAAAAGTATTTACCAAAATGATTATTGTACGCATGCCCTCTTTTCGTAACTGTTGAAAATATTCCGATAATCCCCCAAATGTATCTTGATCAACAGTGAATATTTTATTGTTATCATAATGATCTATATCAGCATATTGTACATCCTGAAAGAAATTGATGTAATTTTTAACTGGGTTAATGAATTCCCTGCAAGTCTGCACATTATTAGGCTGAAATTTGACTGGTTTACAGAGACACCAATTATTCATAAGACGCTCGACGTCAAACACAATTGACGTATATTATTATCAAAAGCTGTAAACATGTTCACGTCTGGATTAATACGTATTTCGAAGATGATAGTTATATCTTACGTATGGTATGTCACTGGTTTTTGTTCTGTCAACGGCAGCAGCCAGTTTATCTAGACTACCATAACCATAGCGACATAGCTGGAATCCCAGAGACCAATAAGGAGGCATCATCGGACGACCAATAACCTAAAATAGATTGACAATTTCAAACACAAGTACTAGTACAAACACATTTAGCACACAGGATAAAGATGCGCCCAAACTACCTTACTCAATCCCGTTTGTAGAGCCATAAAAGCCAAAATTCAACCAAAAATAAAATGAAATTGATCTTACCTTAGTGTATTGTTGTATGACATTCTCTGGTGTTGGTCCCATGAATATATAAAAATCTAAAATCCCACCTATCGTTCTATATGTAAGCATCGGAAGAGGTGTAAACGAATAATCTGAAAATATTGTAAGAGCTTTAACAACACGAAAAATGGAGACTTTTATTGTGCAAAAAATAAACTTCTTAAAACGTACAGCAGAAAGTCTCTTATTTCTAAAGCACATTTTGAATCTTGACATTTGCAACTGTAAATGACTCAATATTAAGAATAGTAACCTTGGGCATTGCTGTTCAAAAATAAAACACCGTGAGCTTTACCATTGTCTTCCATTCCAACATAAAATGGGTGGACGCCGTAATGATTTAGATGTTTCTGAAACAGTGATGAGACAATAGACCTATTTGAAATATGAACACAAGATGGGGTGTATAGTTGTGGATTCTCCGAAATAAATGCTACGAGGAGTTATAAAACCATGATATCAATATTGCAAGTTTAAAAAAATGACCGTAAGTTGTGAATATATAACACGAACCATTGACAATATATTCTAGCATAGATTTATAAACAGGTTTCCAATCGAACAAAGTAAAACAATGATGACTTTGAAATGTCTCAAAGCCATTCGCAGAATGTTAATCAAATCACTTACTCCCCATGCCTTGACTGTTGGTTGATCTCTAGAAAACATTGACCATGTTTCAAAACTTAAATCATGACGGAAGGAATGATGAAGATTTTCACCAAAACCATAAATATTATTAGAAGGTAGTTTTGTAGAGATTTGTAAAAATTGTTCAGAGAAGACCAAACCGCCTACTCCAGTATCGAATCTAAAATTTAAAAAAAGATGGTTTATGTGGTTGGGCCTCCCAATCAAATTAATTTGTAGCGATAAATGCATCTACCTTTTCAGACATGTACTATAATCATAGTCATTCTGAATGACTTTAAACAGTCTTTCGGAAATCAAACTAGAGTGTAGAAAGTCACTTACATAACTGTTCCGGTTTCTTTTCGAATGATTTGGAAAGCAAATGTATCGTTATTAATAATCTTGAACTCGTAAAGAACTTCATTCGTGACTGTACCATTTGATGTATTCATTTTTTTAGGAACAACATATCTCTCTTCGCCAACAACATCAAACTGTTTTAATATATATGATTATTCAATAAGTTAAGAATATATTCCATATTACTATTTGTGGACTGGTGAAAAGAATCACTTGAAATCAGTTGAAAACACTGAGTGCTGATTAAAATATTCAATGTTTGGCATCGACATGATTTGATGATCATCTGCATATGAAACATTTACTATTTTAGGGATGTTAATTCCATCATTCATTACGGTTTGATTAATAAGGTAGGAAATCTCATCACCAATTCCCAATTTGCCCCTAAACGTACCTTAAAACGAATCAAGAAATCACTGTGCATTTCTACAGTGAACGATAAATTATGTTTGATATTTTCGAAAGGTCCAGGGCCGACTCTAGTTAACGGTATCTGGAACCCTAGATCTGTGTTTACTGGCGAGCCGGTTACCCTGTATCCACCATTCCCAAAATAGCACACCGGTACTTCCGGATGGAAAATGTCTTCATCGTATTCGCAATTCCGAGCCCGACAAACTTCCTCAGTAAGACTTATATAGCCACCAAGTCGTTGCGGAAAGCAGTCAATTCTTGACAACTGCTCAGAGGGATTATTTCTGAAGAGCAAAAGTGTTAATAGATGAACAAAACAATGGAGGTATTGGCCTTGTCCGTTATTAAAACACGTGTTCCATCATATATTCTCTAAACGGGCGACAATGTCACGAATCTCATGAGAAAAAACATCTATTAGGGTAAAACGCAAATAAATATTATCCTCTTATTGTCTGTATTTGTTTGTTATATACGTTGAAAAAAACAACAACTTACCCCCATGAAAGATGAAAAGAATGGTCTAGAGGTATGTTTAGATTTTCTACAATGGTAACCTGTGAGAACCAATATTTAATATTATGATGAACATTGAAACAGTAATAAAAAATAAGACTGCTTATTGAAATAGCCAAAGAGATTCTTCTGAAGTTTAATAGACGCACGATACATCATAGAGTCTTCGAATATAATATATTATGATGTAAAATTATAATACATGTACAATGTATATCAATCTTAACTTTCATATTGGGAAGGCAAAAAGTAATTTTATCAGAGGATAAGAAATTTATCAATGATTCGTGCGTTATTTTTACATTTTACTCCCAAACAGAAACACATGATGATAAGATTATATTTCCTCATTCTATAATATTTCATTTCTTGCATGTTGTTTGGCCCGGCAGTGCCGTATTTTATGTCAAATAACGAATATAAGTATTAATACTACCTTCGAAATATTGTCATAGGTTGCTCTAAGAACATTCATCGTATTATCAGCATTAAACAATATCATATTATCAGTCATTGAATTCAAACCCCAAATTTCTATATTATTTACAAACAATTCCTTAACTTCTGGTAAATTATTGTTTTCTACAGACATTGTTAAATAATTCTGAAATTAAAATGATAAAGTTTATCAAATTTAATATATATGGTTATCGTAAGTCCGTAAGAACCAATAACATCATAAACATGAGATGTCCTCAACAACTCCAAATGGCCATTTTAATCTATTATATAATATATGGATGTCAGATTACGAATCTACTCAATTTTAAAGAAATTCATAAGTAGGAACTGTTTTATTGCGGATTTACAATTACCTTATCTGCTTTGAACTTTGCAAAATAATACATTCCATTTTCATAGGAATCTAAAAAAAAAATAAGGTAAAGTTCGAGGAATATCATATGGCACAAAAAACATTTAATTACGTATCACCTAGATTAAAAAAATTATAGGACATAAACTTACTAATTGAGTCGCCATCATCCCAATAGAGTTCTCCAGAAGCCTTTCCTTCCTTTAAGGCAACTACTAATCTAAACCCATTTTTTCGACTGTAAGAGAATACTGAAAATGAGCATTACAAGGAGGAAACGGGCATGATAAACAAAAATATAATAATCAAGCAAGTGGAATTCAAGTGCCATCCAAAAAATAGATAAACGAATTATGGTCCAAGGGCTATCCTAAAGTTAAAAAAGTCGTGTTATTTTCTTAAAAATCAATTGCATTCTACCATTCTGTCTTGTCGGCATCTCAGATAGACGGTTCATGAAATTAGAACTTACCTAAAACTCGTGTTATTAGCTGGTTTCTGTAATGGTAATATATGCCCACCTTGGACATGGAGGTGAATCTTAGAATCTGGTTGGACGATATCAGTGACAAAACCATTTCCTGGAGACATCTTGCCCTTAAACCATGAACAAAATAAATGATTTATTTTACAAAAAATCATATATCACTTTAGTCACACCTGCTCCGACAAATTTGAATTAACTTACAAGAACTTTGCGTACAAATCTATGTATTCAACGTAGACATTTTGAAATGAGATCAATAGTTAAATTTACTTACAGTATAAAAATTATACCAAATGGAATTTGGAAGATAATACTTAATGCTTGTTTGGTTCTGAAATATTAAAGAGAAATATCAACTTTGTCCTAAGACGATACAAAATCGTCAAATTTAAACAACGGACAAGGGCTAATCGCATCAGGTCAATTTACCAAAATAAAATACTTACTGGTTCAAGTATAGGAGAAATAAGTAAAGCCGATCCCCATAGAAACTGTCTGTCTATATCATAGGTGTTTTGATCTGCTGAAAATCTAAAGTAAGGAAAAGCTTTAGTAAATATATGCATGAAAGTGTCCAAGTTGAACGAATAAAGATGCATATTTATCTGTCCTTAGAAATCCATGGCAATGATAGCAAGGTAGAGTGTGTTTTCAAAAAACAACACATGCCCCACACATTTCCTTTCTTTGTAGCGACAAATTGCCAAATTTCATCTTGTTTTTTTTCCTACTATTTTGACAAAATAACTTACTCGTGATGTAGTGGTCTAATAACAGTGTTGCCATCTTTATGAGCTTGATGAAACAATGTATATAAATAAGGTAATAACCAATATCTCGTTTCTAAAGCTTCACGTGATGCCTTTGCTACATCTTCTCCTAAGGCTCCAGGATCTTGTGACTGTAATGAACATGATCAAGAACAAAAACACTTAACCATTGTCAGATATTTTTTTGTCTGGTTTTCAATATGGTTCATTCTTGGGTGATAAAAAACACACATAACAAATCCCGCGAAAATCCACCAAGAATCCAACTGTCTATCGTGTTTTTCAAGATTTCAAGAACAAGGACACTAGCCCATAGTAAAAACTTTTCGATTGGTCTGATTTTCGATAGGATTAAACAGAAAAAATACAATACCAAATATCCGAAGCCGTTGTGGTTTCTACTAAAAGTATAAAAGGCACCCAGTTGCATCCATCTTTTACACAGTTCAGGGGTTGTATCACCAAAAAACCCACAAATATCAGCTCCGATCTGAAATATAATAGTTATAAATTACCTTATCGGTGTTTATCACAGCCGTTCGAAATGCTTTGTTGGACAAGACAGTAATAATTATCGAGTAAATCTTTACGCATCATGATTGGTCATAATCTTTCATATAATCAAAAACTCTTGCCCTAACACAAGTAAGCATAGTATTTTGAGTGCTATTACAATTTAAGAGTGTAGTGTCTTGATTTGCTAATACATTTGATATCTAGTAAACCATATGCCTTACATAATTTAAATGATCATGGTTGTCCGTTGTGGTAATCAGCATACCAAACACAAGAGAAACATCTAGATCTGCATTTCATTCAAGGCCGAGGGATTTCAAATTGTCATTAGCAGTCGGATGGGAGGTAAACCTTCATCTGCGAATCACATTGCACCCTTTCAAAATCAAGTGTAAGAATATACACTGGAAAATACACAACAGTACTTACATAAGGGTATTCCAAATAAATTGAACTCCAAAATGCCTGAAAAAAATACATATCAGCACACCAAATAAAATTAAAAAAATGTATCGAACACCTATCAATGAGGCGAGGAAGAGTAGGGCAGGGTGATGATGCATTTAAAATCTGTAGTTTTCATAGCTTAGATAAGTTACACGTACTTAAATCAGCCTACAAGTGAAGTCAAATGTAAAGCTGCAAACACGATTTAGAAAGTCTTCGGTGCTAATATCCCTCCAGTGTAACCAAATAATTAGTTATAACAGTACCTTACACCTGGTTATTAAAGAAGTCTGTTATACCATAATTTACAATGTATAAGGTACCTTGTTATTTAAGAGGTCTTGTATACCATAACTTACAATGTACATGTACCTTGTTATTAAGAGGTCTGTTATACCATAATTTAAAATGTACAATGTACCTTGTTATTAAAGAGGTCTGTTATACCAATATTTATAATGTACCTTGTTATTAAAGAGGTCTGCTGTACCATAATTTACAATGTACAATGTACCTTGTTATTAAAGAGGTCTGCTGTGCCATAATTTACAATGTACAATGTACTTTGTTATTAAAGAGGTCTGTTATACCATAATTTACAATGTACAATGTACCTTGTTATTAAAGAGGTCTGCTGTGCCATAATTTACAATGTACAATGTACCTTGTTATTAAAGAGGTCTGTAGTACCATAATTTACAATGTACAATGTACTTTGTTATTAAAGAGGTCTGTTATACCAATATTTATAATGTACCTTGTTATTAAAGAGGTCTGTTATACCAATATTTATAATGTACCTTGTTATTAAAGAGGTCTGTTATACCATAATTTATTTCCTTTTGTTCCTTATATTTATCCTCAATTTCTAAATGTTGTTCAAATCCTATCAAACTATTAATTGAAAGGCATCGACCGTAGAACACAGTACATACCAATAATTGATTCAACCATGCTGCTCCAGTTACTATCATTGTCTCCTAACCAATGTCCAGAATATTTACCACTGCTGGGGAAGGTAGACCTGGAGATTACAATACCACGTTTACCAGTTGCTTCTTGTAATCCTCTACAAAAAATATAAGATCTACCCATTGACAACAAATGATGCGCGTATAATGAATTATCTATCTAAAATATACACTAAGTTATGCATGTCAATATGATGTAATAATAAAACGCTGAATTTTTGTCAGGGTTATCGAAAGGGAATATACTTTTGTCAGTAGATACGATTTACATTCTATCTATTCGATGTCCCACTTTTTATATTAATAGACATTTACTTACTTTAGTGTCGGTTCTGTTTGACTCCAGCCATATAAACTATGCACATCATAATGTTTGTATTTACCATCTGGCCCTTGTCTAGATACCATACAAATGGTTTTTTCAGAGATTTTGGCAATCTTATTGTCTTGATCGTAGACAAAACCAACTTCTATGAAAACAATATTAAAACAACTTTTGAAAGACCAACATAATGAACTAAAATTTCTTAAGGCCATAGGCAAATTTCATCTTTAACAATTCCTGACAGTATTTAGTCATACATTTAAAAGATACCCGCTAGACAAAGTGATCACTCCAATAATGGGTCTTTGTGAGCATGTCCTTTATTAATACATTACTCCTCAAAATGGTCTTTTAAAGAGGTTGTGATATATGGTATTAGATCACTATGTTCGGAAGCGGTTGAAGAAATGAAAGAAAAGAGTTGGATTATCTGAAGGTTTACATAGTTATTAAATTTGAGAAAACTTGAAAATGGGGATATTAACTTGTTCTGTATGGGGGATCGTCCCATGTGTTATTGCCACATTTTAAACTCCAGTAGGGTTTGTCCTTTTCAGGCCAGTTCCATGGTTTTTCTTCATTCGTTCCGAAATTAGCTGGTTCATTCATATCCTGAAATATCAATAATTTCCTTATAACAATAACAAACACCATCTGATAACATTAGCAAACAAACATCTTATAACAATAATAAACAAACATCTTATAACAATAACAAAGAAGCATCTTATAACAATAAATAACAAACATTTTATAACAAACATCTTATAACAATAACACACATCGTATAACAATAATTAAATGTGATTTGATGGCTTTGTTAAAATTTTGAAGCTTTTTCAAAAGGAAGATATTCAAAATTTAAAAACTACATTCGTGTGTGATATGTCCATGTAAGAATCATGCGTAGTTTCGTATCAAGAGATACAATAACGTTACACTTACAATCCACAGACCATCAAATACCAACTGTTCTTTATAATGTTTCTTTATCAAATCTTTCCAAACATCTCCAGTTTCTTTCTTCATAAAGTCGGGAAAAACAACTTTACCCTTCGGCCAAACCTGAAATAGTAGTTTACTCGCTGTGTAAAGTGATCCAAATGACTGAATTCTATGCATTGAACGTAACATGGATTTTTTATTTTGCAATTTTATTTCAAAGACACCCAAAATTTTTTATTTAACTTTCGTTAAACATACTATTTATGAGTAGTCGCAAGACGGTTAATTAGGACTTACAGAATGCAGCCTTATGTTTGTGAACTTACATATCCTAAAACAGCACCATTTTTTCCTCTATTACTATCTGGTATGTCCAGATCATCTGGCCATTTAATGTTTCCATCAATAGCTGTCATATTTTCATAGGGCTCATAACCAGTTACATTGGATATCAAGGTAGGGTCCTGAAGAAATAAATGCGTTTTTATGATGCACCGAATAACTGAGGGCGAAAATTGGTTCTGCATTAATTCAGAGTGAGGTAGTTGACTCTCTCATTAAAATAGAGTGCAGGGGGGTTTTCATTTCATTTCATTTATTACTAACTAGACTTCAGGCGAGGTTTTTGTTTTCGTCAAATAATAAACTGTATTGATTTTCAAATATCCACGCTGAATAATTGGTATGTTTTTGATATTCATTATCATTTGTGAGAATGTAAGAATAATATTTGTATATCATTTAGACATATTCGTTTTTTCATTATTTTTGATATTTCCGATAGTTCCACGAAAACAATCAAATAATGTGACTATGTAGAGCTTTGTCTCTTTAAAGTATGCTGGAATGTTATTCATTACAAACTCAAGCTGAATTTACCAATATGATTATGGTTCTCATGCCGTCAGTTTGCAAGGTTTTGAAATAATCATTTAGTCCGGGAAAATTAACTTTATCAATAGTAAAATCCATTCTTTCATCCATATGATCTATATCAGCATATTGTACATCCTGGAATAGAAGATTTCGCAATGAAACACCATGACACTATACGCTAACTATAATAATATATCAGTCACCCCTGTTCTATAAATGGGTATTTTTTCATATGCAATATTGAGTTAAAGAAATAGTCACACTGTTTTCAATTTCGATTTGATCATTATAAAATTTAAGTTGTTTATAAAAGATTCAAGTATAAGATTTATCACCAGGATGTCTTGTGAAGTACGTAACGTCTATGAAAAGAGCCGAGATTTATCGTGGCTAATTTACAAGAAATAACATGTAGCTCACCAACGGTATATTGTATTTCTTGGTATTTTCTACGGCACGTGTTATATTGTCAATATGATTGTATCCATAACGACATAGTTGAAATCCCAACGACCAATATGGGGGCATCATTGGACGACCTATTAACTAGAAAATTTAATTATTGAGAGTAAGACCAAAGTAGAATGCAGAAAAAAGAGCCTTGAATAAGAAATATAATAATACATGTACTAATATCGACTTAAAATATTGTCGCGATTGACCATTTTCTATGAGTTTAACTCGTGAAACCACCTCTATCAAGTAACAACAGAATTTAATTTCATTTAAGCAGGTTTTAGTTTTTGACTTACATTCGTATATTGTTGAATAACATTTTCTGGAGTTGGTCCCATAAAGACATAGAAATCTAAAATACCACCGATTGTTCTGTATGTCAAACTGGGGAGATCGGTGAAGGAGTACTCTAAAAATAAAACCCAAGAAAGATGAAATAAAACCATGAGTTTTGAGTTCAGATGGTAAAAAAAAAGATTCTTTAAAACGCCAAGTCATATCTTATCTATTACACTGATCGACTGAAACCAGATACCTGGTATCAGAAATTCTATTGATTACTACTGATGAATTTTCATATGTCACAACGTCTAAATTGGATTTGTTCTCCAGAAATTAACGATTAATCTGAGTAATCATCCTCCATTTACCATCAAGAGCAACAGGATTGATTGAGGTGATCGTCCCCAGGCAAATTATGAAAATTAGTTTTCTACCGTAAATTACATAGTTTAAATCACCCTTGTCAACATTTAGCCAGGAATCCTGTTGACCAGTTTTTTTTTTTATAAATACTGTATACCAACGAAAAGGGTTGTGGAGACCTGTCCCCGTGTCCCCATCGCAATCTTGTGATAGTGATAATCTACCTTGAGCATTGCTGTTTAGTAAGAAAACCCCATGTGTAATTCCATTCTTGTCTTCCACACATTCATAGAAAGGGTGAACACCATATAAGTTTGCATTGTCCTAAAAATAGAAATAAAAATAGAAAATAACAATTTTCTATTTCGACTGCGCCAATGAACTAAGTATGCCAAGTCTAACATAAAAACCAGATTCTAGTAAATTTTGAAACTATATAGGAGGAATATTTTTTAGAAGCTGGTGTCAGGTGCTACGTCTAAGATGTACGGAATATTAATTTTGTTCGATATGCAGAGTAACTATGTAAATCTATGGAGTACCGTATTTAAGAATTGAACTCGTGAATGCATTACAGTAATTTTGAAACTCAATATGGCCAATTACAGCAACGATACACATAAATAACTTACAACTTGTCCAGGGGCTTGATCTCGACTGAACATTGGCCAGGTTTGATTCATAA
The DNA here is from genome assembly GCA_030562195.1 of Nipponacmea schrenckii. Classification (NCBI taxonomy): domain Eukaryota; kingdom Metazoa; phylum Mollusca; class Gastropoda; family Lottiidae; genus Nipponacmea; species Nipponacmea schrenckii. Next base: position 35,019,120 of record CM060200.1, on the reverse strand, counting down.
TGTGTTTAAACGATTTATGCCTGTTTTCACCAAAACCATAGATATTCCGTGAGGGTAATATAGTACTGATTTGAAGAAATTGTTTGGAAAATACAAAGCCTGCTAGTGACGTATTCCAACTAGAAAGATTAAAATCATGTCAGTAGGTGTCATATAAATCTGCAGAATTTATTTGCGTTTGGAGCCGAAGGGGGAACCTTTTACTCTTCAAAGAAATATTTCAAACCTTTAGATTGTTAAAGTTTGATGTAATGTTGAAACTATTTTAATGCAACGTTTCTGGGATTTTGACTTGGAAAGGCCTGTGACCTTAAAGACCGTTCTTATTCAGTAGACCTAATACATTATAAACTGCTATTTTGTGCGTATTTCACCTATCTTTTAAATATTTAGATTTCTAATTTCTTTATTTTTCAGGAAACTAGATCGTTTTGTAAACGCATCTATATCACAAACTTACATGGTCGTCTCTGTATCTTTTCGGACGACTGAAAAGGAAAACATTTCTTCGTTTTCATGAACATCAACGCGGTATTTAGGGTTGTTAGCACCATTCTGTGGTAGGTTGAGGTCGAGTGGAACGTGATATCTCTGTTGTCCACCATCAAACTGTAACGATAAAAAACAATAACAGAAATGAAAGATACAAAGCCTTGGGAGATTTAACGGTGAGTGTTCTTGTGAGGCAGGTTATGTTCAAACTAATGATGGTGACTGCATCCATAGACAGTGTTTATCATGTCTCGTTCAATTAAGCGCCTTAAATAAGCCAACATTACAATTATGCGATCATATTGTCAAATTACCAAATCCGCATTTGAAAAGACTTTATCATCTTTAATTTAAGACAGATGTACAATGTTTATACTCCATAAATGGACGTACATGTATGAGTTTTTATATCGTCAACACTATAATCTTACCCTAAAGTGTAGCAGAGTATCAGTTACATAATCAACAGTAAAGTCAACCAATGGGATTTCTCCACCAAACGGAGCTTTACCGAACTGATGTAGTTGTATGGAGAAACCATGTTTATTATCCACTCTATTTGATATTTTGTATCCAAACTTTTTCTCGTCGTAAAAACATTTTACGTCATCACCTTCTACATAATGATCATAGACACATCCACGTGATTCACACAGAGGTAACGTCACTTCCACTTTACCGCTTTCGTTTTCCGGTATGCAGTTTATCCTTTGTCCAGAATAAGTAGGTTTTTCATGTATTTCTGGAGCAACTTCCTCTGATTTGTCTCCTTGGTCGCCAGAATATACAACTGAGAAGAAAATAATGGGAGCTAAAAGAGCACAAATACAGATGATTACAATAACACAGATGATTACTCTTTGGGTGCTACACCAACCATGTTTTGGGGTTTCGCCTCTATCATCTAGCTCAAATGTTTGTCTCGTCATTCTGGATGCTGAGGAAATTCTTCATATCACTAAAATGTAAAACCATTCAATCTTAAAACACCTTAAACTATATCGTGATCCTGGATAGCTTTTATAGTACAACTTATCAGTGAGTATCAGTCACCCTACAGTTAATGTTATTCCCAAAATTGGAATCACTTTCAACGCGTTTAATGAGTTCCCCATTAAGAGCCACATCCTTTGGAACAATATTGTAGTACATTTAACAGACTACGCTTCATAAAGTGATTACGTTTTTGTGTATATTCATGCCAATCACTGGTTACACTTTATTTGTATTGAACGTGCACTTCACTTCAATAAACTGGCTTGACTTGAGAAGTAGTGTTTGATGCCTAAAATAATGAACCTTAGTATGTAGTAAGATACTACAATTGGCGACGAGGATTTTCGATATATTAAAATAAAATAGAAGATTTATTGTCTCCATCATGACTACAAAACATGGAGTTGGAGAGTTCGACGAAATTTAAGAAACTTGGGACAGTTACATCGAGAGGTTAGACCAATATTTTCTGGTTCACGACACATCAGACGACAAAAAGGTACCTAATCTACTGATGTTGATTGGGGCGGCAACGTATGGCTTGTTGAAGAATTTTATTGGATCCAGATTTGCCGAGTACTAAATGGTATGAAGAATTGGTACAAGTTTTAAGAAACCATTTTCACCCTACTCCTCTCAAAATTTTCGAACTTTTTACATTTTACAATCGTCAGCAGAAGGAAGGGGAAAGTGTGGCTGTATACTTCATAAATTTAAAGAAACTGGCATCAACGTGTAACTTCGGCGACTGTTTGGAACAAGTGCTCCGAGATAGACTTGTTTGTGGTCTAAGTAACGAAGCATTCAACGAAGACTTTTAACAATGCCTGACATCACCATGTGTATTGCATTCGAGACAGCCTTAGCTATGGGGATGGCAGATTAAAACAGCCAAGAACTGAGAACGAAACAATACAGTAACGCGAATAATGGAAGTACATGAATGGTAATGGTTCACCATCAAAACCAGTCAACAAGATCAGCAGTAAACCTAATCACAACTTTAGTCGACAGAAGCCAATTGAAGGACGACGATCAGAAGGAAGACGTGGATCAGATAAGTGTTTCAGGTGTGGTAATGGACACGAGCAGTCAAGATGCCCATTTCGTTCAGGAGAATGTTCACCTGTAATAAGAAGGGACATATTGCTAAAATGTGCCGTAATAAGAAGAATCCACCAAGGTACGAGACTCGTTTCTTAGAAAAGGATGAATTTGGACTCTATACTGCTTACAGTGGACGTAGGTCAGCATACATGGTAAAAATCAACATAGATAATAAACCAGTTGGAATGGAAGCATACTAGTATACTGGTGCAGCACTGTCGTTGTTAAATGAAACCTTGTATGAAAAACAATATAGACTACAATATTCCATTGGAATCTGTGAAAGTTTCGTTAAAAACTTACTTAGGTGATAGTGTTCCAATCTTAGGACAGTTTAAGGCTAATGTAGATTATATTGGACGAAATGAAACTTTACCGCTTGAGGTGATCCAGTGGTGATAGGTCGAAACTGGATGGATCACATTAAACTTGATTGGAGTAATATATTTCGAGTTGCAGCAGAAAATGGCTCTGAGGTGGACAGTATTCTAAAGAAATATTCATCTGTCTTTATGGAAGGATTTGGTGTTATCAATGGGTTTAAGGCGAACGTTAGATTGCAGAAAGACTCTAAACCGATATATTTTAGACCTAGACCAATGCCATATGCTGTCAAAGAATTGGTATCAAAAGAACTCGATTATTTGGAACGTAATGGTATTCTAATTAAAGTGCCATACTCGCCATGGGCTACTCCTATTGTTACTGTTCCTAAACAAGATTCTTAATCTATACGGCTATGTGGTGATTACAAAGTTACGGTCAACTGTTGTATAGAAGTGCAACAATACCCACTGCCTACTGCTAAGGATATATTTGCAACTCTAGCTGGTGGAAAATATTTTTCTAAGTTGGACTTGTCGAATGCTTCTCAACAGTTGCAGCTAGATGGACAGTCAAGGCAGATCATGGCTATAAATACACACAAAGGTTTATACTGTTACAATAGACTTCCCTTCGGAGTGGCTAGTGCACCAGCAAATTTTTTTCAGCGATCCGCGTACAAATTTTGCAGGGATTGACGGAGTAATGTGCTGTTTAGATGACATTCTAATTTGTGCACACACTTAAGAAGAACATTTGAGTAGACTAGAAACTGTACTTGGATGAACGTGGAGTAATACTAAATTGTGCTAAGTGTGTGTTTATAAATGCAACCATCAATGACATATCTATTACATAAAGTGGATAGTGATGGTATACATCCACTACAGGACAAAGTATCTGCAATCGAAAAAGCGGCAACACCACAGAATGTTTCTGAGCAAAAGTCATTTTTGGGTTTGTTAAATTATTATGGAAAGTTTTTACCTAATCTGTCATCTACTCTACATCTATTACATGATTTATTACAAAAAGATCATAGATGGGAATGGACGAAAAGTTGTGAAAATGCATTCAAAGCATGTAAACGAAACTTATGAACAGTAGACTTTTAATACATGGTATTGCTAAAAAACCATTGACATAGCATGTGATGCATCTTCTTATGGTGTAGGAGCAGTGATTTCGAAAACAGATAGTACTGGTCACGAGCGACCGGTAGCTGTCGGATCACGAAGCTTAAGCAGTAGTGAGAAAAATTATTCTCAACTGGAACGTGAGGCCCTGTTAATAATATTTGGGGTGAAGAAATTTCATCAGTACCTGTATGGTCGAAAGTTTACTCTCGAGACAGATCACAAACCACTAACTACCATACTAGGACCACACTCTGTGGTTCCAACACTAGCAGCGTATTCATATGGTATTGTGTATCGAAGATCTGAGGACCATGTCCGGGTGCCCTAGCAACAGTGAGCCGTCTTACAAAGAAATACATTATAGTTCTTATTTAGAGGATTTACCAATAACCAGAAACAAATTGGGCGAGGCAACACGGAACGTCATTACCTTAGCTCGGGTGTACGGTTTTAAAGTCAATAGTTGGCCAGATTCAACTACTGGATAATCAACATGAAGTACATCCAGGAATGTGTAGGATGAAATCCTTAACCCGTAGTTAATTATGGTGGCCTTGGATCAAGACCTAGAAGAAAAGGTGAGAAACTGTCAAACCTGTAGCTCACCTCCCCTATCACCGTTAATACCATGGACGTGGTCAAAGAATCCATGGCAAAGAATTCATATAAACTTTGCCGAGTTCCAGAAACAACAATTCCTGATTGTTATTTACAGTAACTCTAAATGGATAGAGGTATTTCCAATGCGATCAACTACATCGTTCATAACCATTGAAACTTTACGAAGTCTATTTGCGTCGTATGGACTTCCAGAAGACGTGGTTTCCGACCACAATGCACAAGCAAGGAGTTTTAGAACTTTTTACAAAACAGTGGTGTTAGACAGATTTTAACACCCCCCCCCCCTCCGTATCAAACGGTGCAGCAGAGAGAACCGTGCAAATAGTGAAACAGTCGTGAATGAAACAAGTCTCGCATGGAAATCGGAATCAAACCCTTCAACATCGACTAGATAACTTTTTATTGACGTATCGAATAACTCCACATACTGTGACTGGGTATGATCCGTGTGAACTTTTTCTAAAATTTCGTAATAGATTTACATTATTGAAACCTAATTTAGCCAAATCGGTGGAAGATAAACAAAGCTTGCAGAAGAAAGGACATGACGTTAAAACTAGTGTTAGAACATTTCAAGAAGGACAGATTGTGAGCGTTAAGAACTTTCGAGGAGATAGAAAGCGTTGGATTCCAGGGCGGATTACTCGTCAATAGGAGAAAACACATTCTTGTTGAGAACAGGTGGTAGAACAAGGTATTGTCATATCGATCACCTCTTGCCAAATGTTGAAACCCGTAATATGGATTCTCAAGACGATGTTAAAAAAGACATTGGTTCGAAATCTAGATTAAATGATTTTCCAGTATTCCCAATACCTGAAGTTCAACCAAATCGAATTGACCCAGTTAACTTTCCTGTACAGAACAGACGGTACCCCGTTCGTGTACGACAAGCACCAGATCGATTAAATTTGTGAATATTTTGTTTTGATGAACGTTTTGTGGTGAACTAACCTTTTTCTACGGGGGGAAAAGTGTAGTATTTTTAAAAAAATCATAAAGTGATTACGTTTTTGTGTATATTCATGCCAACCACTGGTTACACTTTATTTGTATTGCACGTGCACTTCACTTCAATAAACTGGCTTGACTAATTAAGTCGTGTTTGATGTTCCCTCCTTGTGTAAAATAATGAACCCTATTATGTAGTAAGATACTACACATATTGCCACTTTTCGCTTGATAGACAATTAATTTACACTGTCCAGGTAAAAGGTCATGTCAAATTGTAATGCATATTTATCAGCAATATTATGAAAACCTTCCAAAGCATTTCAACTAGGAAAGTACCAGTAAAAGGGCATATTCCTATTATAAGTTTATCATAAATGAATACTTGTTAATTGTTATTGCTTAACATCGATTTTAATTTTCAATTATACATATCCCAGAAAGTTAAATGTGAACAACTTAAATAAAGGTATAGTTAGAAATTTAATTTCAAGTACATTACAATGAAATCAAACTAGATTCTGTATGTGATACTTTAAACTTCAAGCAAAAAACAAAAGATAAAACAGTTTCACTGTTTGCCTTTTTACTGAGCCGCTGAGAGAACTTATTTGTTAACGTTTCTGTTTTTCGAAACGTAGTTAGTAATAAATTCAGATGTAATATGAACATTCCTACTATAAATATTTTAACAAACATGAGGTTTACATAGTATACATAACAAAAGAAAATATTTTTGTATTTAATTCGCCTGGTGTTATGTTATAAGGATTTAACTTAATGTGTAAACAGACGATGGGATTATCAGGATATCAACAGTATGACAGATATAGAATAGATATAATATATAATGTAGTTGAGCCTATATATATATTAAAACGGGGTGCATGCTTCACTACATTATATATACATCTAATTAATGTCAGTAATACACTTCATCATAACATACATATATGTATTTAAACAGGGTGTAGATTCATCTACATAATACATCGAAGCATTGTTATGTGCTTTGGTAAACTAAAATTATTAAATATAGATATTATAATGTCGTTATTCGTACCTACCATACCGATGAGGATATATCACATATATTCGGATTATGCTTAGTTAATTGCGTTTAATTGTTTCAATGAGAAAGGAGAAATCGAATTTACATTATTCTGATTCATCTAGTCTTCGTACTCTGGACTATACAAGGAGAATTTATTTTCTCAATATAATCTTACGAAGGATGTTTGTAGATTTTGCTGATTAGGTTAATCTGTTATTTTCGTGACCCTTAGTTTTTTTATGACTAGTGTCAAAGTGCACGTACTTGTCAAGTTTGAGGATTTATAGCCTCTCTAAGAGTAGTAAATCTTCTTGTTATAATAATAGTGAGGTTTATTTATTGTAAAGCGAAAGGTAGCCCGAAAAACAGCTATCCTAATAAAGAAAGTTGAAAGGTGAGATGCAATCGGCCAACGCTGTGCGTTTCCCATATTCGTACAACTTGATTTTTTGTCGTTCGTTTGAAACCGTGTATGGATATTGATTTTCACATTTCAAACGCGACCGGTACTGTTAAATAAAACCGTTTTAGTCACTTGTTCCACATAAGATAAACGACTTACCTACAAAACGTATTCGATCACTTCCCTATATTGAAGGCCTCAAAATGAAATACACCCTTTCTTAATTTGCTAGACTATTCTATAGGGTTTACATAATCTATTATGAAGGGTTTTTGTTGACTTCACCTCGATATTCATATCATGTCGCTTTTTATTATCCTTTATACAAGCAAACTATGTCAGGGCACTTTTATGCACGTTAATACAGATTTACTTTTATCAAAATATCAACCTATCATTCAGTTATGTTTAGGGCTGTGGTTATTGTTCCATACTAATTGTTTCACATATAGTAACATATCATTTGAACACAGATTTCTCAAAGAAATATAATTTCATAGAAATTCATAGATTATGAGCATTTTTGGCGAAGGTGTATATTTTTAAAGAGCCGTAAATTTATTTGTGAATAATTTCGAAAAACTATAGATACCTACGGTGGCCCATATACGACATTCCTATTTTTTTAGTTTTCAGTTAAAAAAAATTCAGAAGGCTGGGTGAAAACCTAAAAAAAAAAAAACATAAAACTTATTTGGGGTTTTGGGTTTTTATTTTGAGTTTTCACCCGGGTGAAAACAGTTTTCACCCAGGTGGAAACTCATTTAGTTTTTAGTTTTTATTTTGAGTTTTCACCCGAGGTGAAAACAGTTTTCATCCAGGTGGAAACTCATTTAGTTTTGAGTTTTTATTTTGATGATATTCTCAGTAGTTCGAAACATCAGCCAAAATCGCATAGGTTTTTTAGTTTTGCACCTTGATTAGTAACCCACGGCAAAGTGTGGACGTTGCTACCACACCATAGAACGCTACAGTTTTTATCCGATCCGTCCGTCCACATTTGATGTATCCACGATAGTGGCTACAGTTTTTATCCGATCTTAATGAAACTTGGTATACATGTATATATTGATGATATCTCGGTCAAGTTCGAAAATGGAAATTATCGCATGAACGGTTTTTTAGTTATTGCACTTGACTTAGTAAAAACGCATCAAATTTGGGTTGTATCCACAATAAAAGCTACATTTTTATCCGATCTTAATGAAACTTGATATACATGTATATATTGATGATATCTCGGTCAAGTTCGAAAATGGAAATTATTGAATGAACGGATTTTGAGTATTGCCCTTGACTTAGTAAAAACGCGTCAAATTAGGGCTGTATCCACGATAGAGGCTACAGGTTTTATCTGATCTTAATCAAACTTGGTATACATGTATATATTGATGATATCTCGGTCAAGTTCGAAAATGGAAATTATCGCATGAACGGTTTTTGAGTTATTGCCCTTGACTTAGTAAAAACGCGTCAAATTTAGGTTGTATCCATAATAAAGTTTTTATCCGATCTTAATGAAACTTGGTATACATGTATATATTGATGATATCTCAGTCAAGTTCGAAAATAGAAATAATCGCATGAGCGGTTTTTGAGTTATTGCCCTTGACTTAGTAAAAACGTGTCAAAGTTGGGTTGTATCCACAATAGAAGCTACAGTTTTTATCCGATCTTAATGAAACTTGGTATACATGTATATATTAAGGATATCTCGGTCAATCTCGAAAATGGAAATTATCGCATGAACGGTTTTTGAGTTATTGCCCTTGACTAAGTAAAAACGGGTTAAATTCGGGTTGTATCCACAATAGAAGCTACAATTTTTATCCGATCTTAATGAAACTTGGTATACGTGTATATATTGATGATATCTCGGTCAAGTTCGAAAATGAAATTATCGCATGAACGGTTTTAGAGTTATTGCCCTTGACTTAGAAAAATCTTGTCAAAATTTTAATTTCGATGCAATATATCCTCCAATTTTCAGAGGATGCTGATGAGCATTGGAATTAATTAGGCCTCAGTCAAGTTTGAATTTGACAGTTTTTCAATGAATTGTTTTAAGTTATTGCCCTTGACTTAGTAAAATTGCATCACAATTCTATTGTGGTTGCAATAAGAAGCTTTAATTTTCAAAGGATTTTGATGGAACTTGGTGTAAGCATCAGAATTGATAAGACATTAGTCAAGTTTGAATTTCTGACTTTTTGTAACAAATGGTTTTTGGGTTATAGTAAAATTGCGTCAAAAATATTTGTGGGTGCAAAATAAGCTACAATTTTTTAATTGATTTGATGAAACTTGGTATGAGTATTGAAATAGATAAGATGGTGGTCAAGTTCTAATTTGACAATTTTCCATGAACAGTTTTTGATTTTTTGCCCTTAACTTCAATATAAATTCAGTGAATTTTTTTTGAGTTATTGCTCTATTTATTTTTCAAATTCAATGCTGCCAGTGGGCGTATGTTACCTTGCCTGGCAAGCTATCTTTTTATTTTTTATGTCCCTTTTGATTTGAATTTTTTAACAGTCCACGATGATCATGGTGGGACATTATTTTTGATGGAATTGACAAAATCCCAACCACATAGTGCCTTCAGACCTGTGAATATATCTAAAATTCTAATATAATGGTATTTTATGCCAAACATATAGTGACAGGCCAGTCAAAGATGACGACTCTTTTATGGCCATTTTTTTACAATGGAATGAAGGTCTGAGGGCAGCATGTGGTTATTATTTTGCCAATTCCATTAAAATATCCGTCCCACGACCGTCAGCGTGGACTGTTAAAAAAATTGGCCAAGTAAAAAGCGACATAACTCTTTAGATAAAAGAAAAAAAAAGAAAAACTAAATGAGTTCCACCTGGGTGAAAACTGTTTTCACTTCGGGTGAAAACTCAAAATAAAAACTAAAATCTAAATGAGTTTCCACCTGGGTGAAAACTCAAAATAAAAACTAAATGAGTTTCCAGAAAACTCAAAATAAAAAACCAAAATCCCCAAATAAGTTTTATGTTTTTATTTTTTAGGTTTTTACCCAGCCTTCTGAAATTTTTTTTAACTGAAAACTAAAGAAAAGAAGAATGCCGTATGGGCCAGCGTAGATACCTGATACATCCTCCCTGACTACCTCAAATCTAGTCTCTTATAATAATGCATGGGTAGTAGAATATAGTACTATGCCTATTTATTTAATATCATGTGACATATCTTGTGTATGTTTTCATCTTACATTTCATTTTGTATGGCTATTGTCGAGATATACTATCTTGCTTGATCAGCAAGTACATGTACAACTCAATTTGAGTTTCAACAATATTCTGATTGTGTATCCGCAGGATAAGTTTTTAAATCATAATGCCCTCTTAATATAAAAATTACATACATGATATACGTTGTGTATGTGAACAACTAAAATTTTAAGTCAAAAGCGTATTCCACCATTTTAGAATTATTTTTCGGCTTATCCTATGCCCTTGCTTTATTGTCGTGCCTGATAATGACCAAAAAAAAGGCAAGCAGCCGATAAAGCGTGGACGTCATTCCTGGGCAATGAGTTGTTATCGGTAGAAATGGTGCAAATCCATACCTGTTTAAGTATGTAGGTCACTGTACTTCTGTTAGTCTGTCTGTAGGCGTTCTTACAATATAATGGAAATGTATCTTAGGAATTATGCTATATGTATGGTAGGTAGGCTATAGAGTATATTGAATGATAGCCAACATTGATTTAGTTGTTCTTATTACACGTACAGTTTTATTGTAAAACTTCGATATAGAGACGGTCATCTTCATAATTTTTTACGAGCTTTTTTCATAAGCTTTTACGAACTTACACCTTGACTGCAATAACACACCTTCTTGTATTATGGAAATGTACCGACTTGTCTTGATTGTATGGACTCAGTCAGAGCATTAAGATTGTAAATATAATAGCTTTATGTTTATCGACCTGTCTACAGGTTTAGCTGTCGGAGCCAGTGCGGGAACATTTGATAATCAAGTCTAAATTATATTTTGCTCTCGCATACATCAGTGCTATAATTTTAAACGAAATATTTTATTAGATCCCATGTGACGGTGTCATCAATTGATCCAGACCACTTCGCAACGACTTTGATGACATTTCAAACAGCCTGTATCTTTTACTATGATATTCGTCCCAGAATGTTCTTCATCGCCATTCTCTCTGAAGTAATAAATGCACACTAATCATCAAAGATCACCTTTGTTGGTAATCGTGTGCAAAATTAAACAAACACCATTTCAAACAGCCTTCGACATCCATTGTACCCCACAAGGGGTCAGATGATAAATAATGTAAGGTTACGGTATCATATATTCATTATATTAGTAGTTTTCTTGTACCTAATCAAAACAAACTTTTTTTTAGACTTACATATATACCGGAATGCCCCTTTAATCCTGGCGTTTTATTTTGTTTTGTTTTTTTAATCTCCCCAATTTATTATGTATATAAAGTATTAAATATACAATGATATACAATGCTCTTCATTGATTCTATTTTACAGAATATTGTGTTTAAACTAAATGTAGACTTCTCTATTGTGTTATAATCCCAAAAACTGCATTCATTTGATAATATTATTCAGTTTCTGGTTCTTAAATTCTCTTCAACTGATAGAACGGATGAAGACATAAATCGATTGTCAAGCCTTGTTTCTTTTCTGCATGGTTTTCGAAGTGACTATTTTATTTACTCTCCCTCTCCTAACTAGAAAAGCTCACAGAATCTGACGTGATATTCTAACGTAATCTAGTGCTTATTGTTATTAAATGTAAATTGACGCATTTTCGCCCAACAGAAAATCGCAAAGATTATATTTGATTATAAACTTACGGCTCACTTTTGGATCCAATCTAGCTGGGACTTTTCTTATTTACTACATTTAACTTAGCTTTACAGGATAGCAGTAATAATTTTTGACTTTTGTCGCTGATTTTTAATTTTCAAATTTAACACTTTTTTCGACTTCTACAATATTGATCTGATCGAAATAAAAATGTGCATGTTGATGTGGTTTTGACGTAATTCGATCTATAACCCACCGACAATCACCATTGAAAACGAAATCTCTACAATTTTCATTTGATCGAAATAAAAATAGCAGGTTGGTAGACAGTTCTCTGTTCTTTTGCAATTTATTAAAATTGTACCCATATAGATTTTACATTAAAAAAAAAAGAGAAGAAAGTAACGGGTCAGTTGCCATCACGAAATCATCTTTTGTAAAACGATTTTTTTAATTTTATTGTCATAGAGAAGAGTTTAAAAGTTTTACTTTCAAAAAAAAAAAAAAATTTTTTTTTGACCTGTAACATGGATGAGCTTGAATTTACATGGTAAAAGGTCGTTAATCCAGGATGTCCATTCATACTTTGAACTCTGATATTTGACATATTCTTAGGGTTTTACAAAATCTAAAAACAGATATTTTCATAAATTGTAATGCTCACATCTCTTTTAAGACCTATGTTGACCTGGTGACATGAACAAAAGTTATTTTACTGGATGAGATCAATTAAGTGATATCTTCATTTGTGTTATAACTTCCCCATTTAAATCCATTCTAATATCGTCGACTACCGACTAGTGAATGTTGAAAAAGGGATACGCACTGCATTAATACGGATCTATTTTTTTTCGGGAAGAACTTTAGCTAATAATGAACATGGTATAGAATTTTGGCCAAACATTTTTAAATGAGCTGGAATCGAACTAGATTTGTGCTAGACTAGAAGTGAGCTATTGCATAATGTAGACTAATTTTGTATAGAATCTGTGGATCGTATTTATGAATCGATTTGCTTCGCATTTTCTTTAATATGTTGTTAATTGTAAGAAGATTTATCTGATACAGTTCATACACATACAGCCGAAACATCTGATTTTCTAGGATAAACTGGCCAAAGCAACGAGGTATCTGTGTGCAAAGTACTTTTTTGAAAAACGTTATTTCCTACAGCTGTAATTAGCTGACCGATATAACTGGTAAATTGAAAATTTACCCGTATGTGCCACGCCCATCTCATTTTTTTTTTGGTGAATCTAATCACATTCAAAATATATATTCACGGTACAAATTTGAAGCTTTTACATCTAATAGATCACGAAATATACACAAAAACATTTCACTAAAGCAAAATGTACTTTAATTTAAAAAGTGCAAACATTAAATTTTCATTTTTAAAAATTGTTTTTTATACATCGCTGGAAAGAGGATAAAAGGCGCCTTAAGAATCCGAAAAAATAACCCTCTAACTTAATTAGGTCACGCTCTAGAGTAGTCCAAAGTTGCGAATTTCGCTGTTTTCGGGCAGCTATAAAACCGGAAGTAGACGTCTGAGGTCAAATGTCAAATTCTCAACTGATTGCCAAAGTCAGTGACCTATGACCATGTAAAGGCCAAGATCACGAGAAATAAGCCACCAAACTTGAAAAAAAAACTGATACTTTTTGTTAATGTTAAAAATTGCAACAAACAGGCAGAAGCATCTGATTTTTTGGGATAAACTGACCAAAGCAATGAGGTATATGTGTGCAAGGTACTTTTTTGAAAAACGTTATTTCCTACAGCTGTTATTACCTGACCGATATAAAAGGTAATTTGGAAGTTTACCCGCATGTGCCACGCCCATCTCACTTATTTTATGCGTGGATCTAATAACATTCATTCAAAATGTCTATTCACGGTGCAAATTTGAAGCTTGTACATCTAATAGATCACGAGATATACACACATACATTTAAAAAAAACGTAAATACATCAATATGTACTTTTATTTTCAAAAATCGAAAAATTCAATTTTCATTTTAAAATGTTGTACATCGTTAGAAAGAGGACAAAAAGCACTTTAAGAATCTGAAAAAATTAACACTCTAAATTAATTAGGTCACAATCTAGAGCAGTCCAAAGTTGCGAATTTTGCTGTTTTCGGGCAGCTATAAAACCGGAAGTAGACAGCGGAGATCAAAGGTCAAAGTATCAACTGATAGCCAAGGTAAATGACCTTTGACCCACTAAAGGTCATGGTCACCAAAGGTCAAGGTCATGAGAAATAAGCCTCCAAACTTCGAAAAAATTCAACCGGATGTTGCGAAAATGCAAAAGCGAAATTCAAAAATCGACTTCATTGTTGCAATTTTTGTGTTCTTTCATTTGACACCAAAATCAGTCAAATCGGATAAGCCGTTATAAAGTTATAAGAATCGGTCACTTTTAGGAAAATCAAAATGGCGGCGAAAGTTGTTTTAATTTTCTCGGTTTTTTTGTATGGCTAAGGGCTACCCGATGATACAAGTTTGAATGACATAGATTCATAAAACCGAAATTTATTCAATCGGACGTAAAATTCCATTTTTCGAAAAAACCAGAAGTGACGCAAAAATTTTGACCTATTTTTTGAAAATCATTTTATAGGTTTCTTACGCTCAAATTTTTTGAGACGAATCGCACTGAAGACAACAAAGTTCCCAAAAATTGTAAAATACGGCAAAAAAATATGTGCGACGAATTTTCAAAAAATGATTCTTTTGAACTGCTATCTGATCAGAAGTTATCTGTAGATTTCAAAAACGAAAATCCCAAGAAAATCGATCAAAAATTGCGACTTCTAGAGCCGATTTGTGACTTTTTACCCTTGATCCACTGCAGCATTTCCGGTTGGAAAAGGAAGGTGTGTAAAATTCGAAAAAAAAAGAATTGACAAACTGATAACAAACTGAAGACAAAGTCCTCAACTACGTCATCTTTCTTCAACCAATTCCGGTTCTGGTGTGAGGACTTCAGGTTTTTTGTCTATTATTAATAAGAATACAACAAGCTGACAATAAAAATTATCCCCTTAGAAGAAAAATCCAAATCGGAAGCGTTTCTGGACTCGTTAACTCAAATAGACTCATTTTAACAAAAGTCCGTTAAATTTTACTCAATTTGCAGGATTTGGTGTCTATTAAATCCTTGTTATTTTATCTAAAACTTGTTAGGAACAGAATTTTGATATACCGGTAGGTACGAATTTAGATTTTTATAATGCTTATTTGAATTTTTTGAAAATAAAACTAGATGCTGTATGTCATTTAATACTTAAAACTTCAAGCAAAAAAAAAAAAGATTGAAGAATTTCACAGTTTGCATTTTCACTAAAACGGCTCAGAGAAACACCGTACGAAAGTTATTACTAAGGGCCTAAATGCTATAGGGCAAAATGTCGATGTCCAATCATAACAGTGCCGTACTCAGATCTTTATTGTATTTTTATTCACAACAACTTGGGAAAAAATATGAATGTACATTTTCTTATTGAGTCTAGTTCACCGAGACACGAGACAACCACCATCACTTTAATGAGAAAACAATGCAGGAACAACTAGGAATTTGCACAACTGAAGTGGTGAGCATATAAGACCGAGAGTGCAACATCATGTCTTCAACACAAAGGTACATAATTTCTGTTCTCCATGTTTTTGATTACACCACACCGAAAAAGCCAATAGCAAAATTTATTCAGAACATTTAATATACTCATGGCCGAGTTACTATAAGGTTCAAGTTAGTCGACACATACTAGTAGAATAAACTTTTACAATTTTACTTATATTCATTAATTGTTTCAGATCAATTTCAGCAAAAATCTGTTTTGAAAAATCTGAAGCTAGGGCATTTTTTTTTTAAAAATAAGAAATTTTTAAGGAAATCATAGAGATTTGATGGTTTTGTAATGTATTTCGCCAATAGTTATCCGAGACGACGCTTCGAGTTAAAAAACTGTCGGAGCACCGGCTATCATCAGCAAACCACCACCCTCCTCCCAGAGTCTCTGGACAATCAAATTCTGTCAAATCGTTATCAAATGTGGAGAACGGCCGAGCTATTAAATTTAGAGTACCATTGCTCCCCATAATAGAATCGCCACAAAATCTGTTAGAAAATACATCAAATCTTGCAGCGTAGAATGAGTATTGACTTGAATAATTTCCAATTGAAAGAAGTTGGTAAGTTATTGAGCAGCTAATGTCGGAGGTATTTCTTATAAATACTTCTAGTCGAAGTCGTGTATTTGGTTTGTTGACCAATGGAAGAATCTTATAAAATCCTAGCCATCCATTCCAAGGGACATTTCCGAATCCCACTTCATACTCGTGCATGCTGCGATTGAAGTTTTCAATGTAACAGGCAACATCTCGTTCAAGAATGGTTAAAGCTCCCGAAGGTCCCAGCCAACAAGATACTTCAAATGGTGCGGGCGATAATTGTGGCTGGATATTTGTGAGAACAGTTTGAAATTGTTCAAAACCCCTTGTCACATAATCTTTACAATCTGAAATAACAATTTTGTAATGTTAGTATCCTGGTATATCGTGGTAGACACGATTTTTCTGTGTCATATGACAGCGTGTTATAAAGACATAATTATGTTGGGGAGGCTGGATTAATTAGGCAGAGTTACGTGGATTACAAAAATGGAACATATACTAAACCCTTTCGGATTTGGTATATTTTGGGAAATATATAGTCTGAAAAATGAAATCCAACCTTGGCAATTTGTTGATCTCCCAGATAGTCATAAGAATGTGTACATCCAAAATAAGACGACACATCAATCGCACACTATTAAGATGAAGCGATAGACTTTAAAAATAAAGTTTTATTTTTCTGATATTTTTATTGTATTGTTTAAACATCACTTTATTGCTCGACATATTGCTTGACCATAGATCTTTAAATGGGCTGGAATCAAAAATAAATATCTAATATCTAATTATGGCTAGCTGCATAATGTCGACAAAATTTGTTTAGAAGCTACCTCGGGTTTTCTTTTTCATTTTTTTCGGATGGAAGATTTTATGAACAAAAACATTTTTATGAAAACTTGCAAATTTACTTTATTTTGGTTTTGTAATGAGATCTATCGTATGAAAATGATAAATTAAAGGTTTTAAAATGTTTCAGATAAAATAATTGTTATCAAAATATTTAAAATTTGCAACTTTGTTACTAATTATCGGATCGATCTTAAAGTCACAAAATATAGACATATTGTACATACAAATAAAACTAAGTCATCAAAATTTTTGCATTTCTTCCGGCTTCAGCGCAAACAGCTTAGATTGTTTTTGTGTAAGGCCTCCAGCAAAAACAAAAAATGGCGAAGTATTTATAGTCTTTCTAAACAATTTGAAAAGGACTGAAACACCAAGTGAATATTTGCTAAACCAGAAACGAGATATTGAATAATGAGCAAAAATTTTGCCTTTTTCTGAATCAATTTATCTAAAATTTATTTTAATATGTTGATTGTAAAAAGGTGTATTTGGTGCATTTAAAAATTTGTAATTTTCGGATTTTATTTCCAAACAATTTAAACAAAAACTTCACCAAAAATTCAAAATTTCTAACTTTGTTGCTAATTTTCTGATCAATTCTGAAATTCTCAGAATATAGACAAGTTGTACAAATAATATCGCGTGATTCACTTTTTCTTTTACTTCCTTGTATAATGAAAATTTCGACAAAAACGATATATGTTGTCTTTTGTTCATAATTACAATTCACGTAACTGATACTTGAGCCGTTATCTTATAGGCTCACATTTGACCAAAATTTGGTCCAAATTATCAATTTCCGGAATTATAGTCTATCGAAATCTGACATTTTTTGAATACAGTATGTAGACCAAGTTTTAATCGTTTAATTTTTTATATATATACTAGAACAGTGAACAGTACTGAGAGTGGCAAACAACCCCTATGGGGCCACTTGATACACGGTCACGTGATATAGCCTTTTAAATTTTTAAACACTCAAAACAACCATTTAACAACCATTATAAGCATATGTATGGACAGCTCAGGTCAAGTACATTTGACTTGAAAATTATTAAGGTAATTGATGGTCAAGGTCACTTGATATAACCTTTTGAATCTTTTTAGAAACTAAAACGGGCACAAAAAATTGTTGTCGGCCATTATAGGCCTATGTGTGGATAGCAAAGGTCAAGAACATTCTACTTGTAAAAATTCAGGGTCATTGAAGGTCAAGGTCATTTGATATAGCCTTTTAATTATTTTAAAAATTCAATCGGGCTTAAAACAAAATTAAATTTGAAAATGAAAATTCTGTTCCCTACAAATTTTAGATAAAGTAACAAGGTTTCAAAAAACACCAAAATCGTACCAATCGGAGAAAAAATAGCGGACTTATGCTCAATGTCACCGTTCTGTGATAACCCATAAAGTTTCACTTACGGTTCTAATTATGCCTGATATGTATAGCTTTTGAACTCATTTCTTACATACACCGGAGGTTGGGTCACCCAACGTGGTTCTGAAAAACCGGAAGTTCTCAAGCACAAACCGGAAGTGGTAGAAAATTTTCTATGATGTCTTTTAATTTCTATAGGCGACTTCTCTATATTCTGTAATTTTCAAAGCGATCGGATAATTAGCAACAAAGTAATGCAATTATTCAATTATTATTATGCAATTTCTCACTTCCGATGCATAAAAATTTTAGTTATAAATATTCATTTACTATTCCAGTACGTATCTTATCGCAAATTTCAATACCATTTTCGAGTTGAGCTAGGGAGCTTCCCGAAAAAAAAAAAAAAAAAAAAAAAATGGCTTATGAAAACAAAGAGTGACAAATTTCTAATTTGCCACTCAACTATAAACAGTTGAGTGAGCACTGAGTTTTGGAAAGCTAGAGGTCCTAAAAGGTCAGGGGAAAAAGGAATCAAATACCACGCTCGTTGCTGTTAACATCTCTGTTTTTTTTTAATTCCCGTTTCAAAAGTCTATATTGAGTGACCTTCACCTTTAATGACCCTGAAATTTCAAATGTAGAATGTTCTTGACCTCAGCTATCCATAGGTATGTTTATATTGGTTGTGAAACTTTAAGTTCCGGTTTAATAGGCATCTCGAAATTGATATTTATGACAACTTTGGGCGACAGTATCTCATTCTCTAACATACATAAAGAGTTGAATTTTACAAATTATTAAGCCCATTTGGTTCTCCTTTCATTGATATATGACAATAATTTATAATCATATTTTTTTAAATTTTGGTTTTATTTTTCGAAAGGAGGATCTTACTATTTTTTTTTTATTCGCATCAATATGGATTTCATACTCAAAATCTCTATTCAACGATATGTGACACATGGATGGTTTAATACAAAATTATAAATTGTTAAAATTGGGATAATTAAACTAAAATTCTGAATTAGTCTGCTCAAATTAGATATTCAGCATTTAGATGATTGACAGGTGTTTAAAGAGGGTAATAAAACGATGATAATAAAACAGTTGATTTGAACTTTTCACACCGAGGTCAGCGAGGCATACATTACAAATTAATCTGATTATGTTTCTTTTAACCCTTAAAAAAAATACCTAGTTTTTCTCTAAGTTAATAAGAAGTTGCACACTAGTCCGCATCAATATAAAAAAATCACATATTTTCAATTAAATAATTGAAACTTAAATAAAGGCATTGTCATAAATATGATTTCAAGCACATTACAATGAAATCAAACTAGATGCTGTAGGTGATATAATACTTTAAAATTCAATCAAAACACAAAAGATATCATGTCTTAATGCATCTTAGCACGGACATAAGATTTTGGTTCTCAAGAATGGTCAATATCAGTATATATTCCTCGGTAAACTTACCTGATATCCTAAAGTAACAGAATTCCTAAAAATATGGAAAACTTGCAATACTAAATCGTTTTTGAAAATCGCTGAATCAATTTATTAATTTTTCAATAATCAAATGCATCTATATTAATAATAACTTAGTTTTTTGGTTATATATTTATTTTTCTATGTTATTTAAGGCAACACGTATATTTACTGATGAATAGAGTTCCTATTGGCCAAATTTAAAATTTTCAAATTTTAAGTTCATTCTTAGACCTATTATCCCTTTAGGGGGTTTACATTTTATTGTAAGTTTATATCAAATTATATTTATTGTTGTATTGAGGGTTTATATTAAATGTTTATTTTATTGTAAGTTTATATCAAATTATATTTATTGTTGTATTGAGGGTTTACATTAAATGTTTATTTTATTGTAAGTTTATATCAAATTATATTTATTGTTGCATTGGGGGTTTACATTTTATTGTAAGTTTATATCAAATTATATTTATTGTTGTATTGAGGGTTTATATTAAATGTTTATTTTATTGTAAGTTTATATCAAATTATATTTATTGTTGTATTGAGGGTTTATATTAAATGTTTATTTTATTGTAAGTTTATATCAAATTATATTTATTGTTGTATTGAGGGTTTATATTAAATGTTTATTTTATTGTAAGTTTATATCAAATTATATTTATTGTTGTATTGAGGGTTTACATTAAGTTTATATAAATTATATTTATTATTGTATTGAGGGTTTATATTAAATGTTTATTTTATTGTAAGTTTATATCAAATTATATTTATTGTTGTATTGAGGGTTTATATTAAATGTTTATTTTATTGTAAGTTTATATCAAATTATATTTATTGTTGTATTGAGGGTTTATATTAAATTATATTTATTGTTGTATTGAGGGTTTATATTAAATTTTTATTTTATTGTAAGTTTATATCAAATTATATTTATTGTTGTATTGAGGGTTTATATTAAATGTTTATTTTATTGTAAGTTTATATCAAATTATATTGAAAATTGTATTGATTTTGTGGAAACTTGCAACAAAATAAATTAGTTTTCTGGAGCGATCTGTTACAAGAAATTCAAAATGTATACAACTACTCGAGTAGAAATAAAATCGAACGCCTTGCAACTATTAGATTGCTATTGATTACCCTTACCTGTAGCTATTTGCTTACATTTATCACCATAATAACCCCGAGGACAGGTACAAATATCAGAAACACAACCAATGGACTGAAATACAAAGCAATGTTATTGAATAGTAATTTTTCATCCATATGAGACTATGTAATTCCAAAATAGATCGTTTAAAGGGATGTGCTGATGTGATGAAATGACGCTGAAGCACGATATTATACGTCGTAAAGAAAACAGACGTAAATGGTCTTCTATTCGTATGAAATTCCGTTACCCATTTTTTGTTCCAGATATTTCATTTTTGAAATTAAAAAGTGAAACCCAGTCATTCTACATTTTAAGTAATTTATGATGCATTTGTCTTGATAATATTGGAGGACTTTTTTCCTTTTTCTTAACTTTCTTTACAATTTTGTAAAAAAATTTCTTTTGAAAGAAAAGTATATATTGTCCGTAAAAGCCTATGTCTAGATAAACTTTTTTGGCTCTCAGTTTCAGCACGCAAAAACTCTAATTTTGGTGAAATTTGAATATAAACTTAATTGCAGATGACCCAGTGATAAAGGACAACCTTGGCCTGAATCTAGGAACTTAAAGACAAGGCTTTGGTTGAATCTAAAAAGGTAACTTTTCCATTTGCGCTAAATGGCTTTTATGATTTATGAGTCATTGAAGATGTAGTCCTTTAGTCCAGTGATTATTTCAGACGCATTTTGGACCCCAAAACTGACAAGCAAATACTGACAAAATTTGGTACCGCACTCCTAAATTCCCTATGAGGCCTAGGTGTGAAGCCTCATATTACCCTTCGTTTCATTTTAATTCATTAAAGGTGGGTTTATACTTCTTACGACGTTTAACGTTAAACGCCGTTAAACAAATGGTTTAATATTTTCAGTGAACAGCCTCATCATGCGAGCAATCGCTCCTCGTGTCAAGGTATAATATAATAAAGTTTCCACTGATAATTATCAGAAAAATATAATAGGTTACTTTGTTACCTTGACAAAACAGCGATATCCAGTAGAATCACCATTTACAATACAATTGGTACCATCAGAATATAACGTACACATCAGATTATTTGTTGAGTGTAGAAATCTTCGACAGTCCTTGACTCTCCCACACCACAAAGCACAATTCCAAAATCTAGCAAATCTGGTCTCCAATTTTAATGATTTGTCACATTTATCATTGATAATCGTTGTAAGTCGGAAGTTAGCAAACGTGTCGTTAGTATCTGATAGTACAAAAACTAAATATGATAGAAAATACAAGCCTGTCACAAAAAGAAGCATCTTGTTAACTTTGTAAAGCTGTATTGTACAACGCGTGATAGTTTCAGATATAATTATAAAATGTCTCCTATGTTTATTCAAATACGTATTGATTGCCCGTTTTAAAAAAACGGTCTTACAAATTTTTATCCGGGACACTTTAGGATTATATCTGCACAAGTTTTTTCTATCTGTTCCTGTCCAGCGTTCATTTTTATATGCATTGTTCTTTGGTGGCATTTGAAGTGTCACGGGCTATGGAAAAACTACAAGTGTGTTTTTCAATCTTAATTCTCCTTAATAAAGAATTCTACCCATTCGCCCATACCACTGTAAAACATCAAATAACTATAAACAGATATAAACAAAAGTGAAATGGAGAAGGGTCTGGAAGTATCTTGGAACGAAATATTTTAATCACACGGTGACAACAGAACCGTACGTATGATAGGGTGGCTACAGGACCTCATAATGAAAATTGCTTATGACATATTTTATAACTATACAACGTTTGTTTAGGTGTAAGAATACCAATTATTGTGCGCATTTAGGTAAAACAAAACATAATTGAATAGAAATATGTCTATTACTTAATTTGAAGTAATACTGAGCCATTATAAAAATCGATTAGATACATAGAAAAAAAGAACAACTAGGGCCTATATTTTGCAAGGATAACAACTTAGGTTCACAAGTCCGCCGTGACAGGGAGCCCTTCTTCCAGCTTGTCCTTGGCCAAACCTATTGGCGTTGATCTTTCCCGGATTAGCCGTACCCATTTACAGCTGGGTGGACTGGAATTATGAGTGAAGATGACTTATTCAAGTTCATCAAACTTTCACACACCGATCGAGATTTGAACTGAAGTCCGACATTTTCAACGTATCCAAGCAAATGACGTTAAGAACCAAATAGTTTCAGTTATAAATTACGCTGTTTTTGACATACTGCTACTTTAAATGATGTGCCTATCAAAATCGAACTTAACCAAGATCGCATCAATATGAGGGAACACGCCAAATTTCAATACAATCAGATGAAAATTGTAGTCTCTAGCGTTCTCACAAAAAATTGCTGACAGCCAGACAAATGGACTGGGACTACGACTATAGGAACATGTGCATACATTTTATTTCTGATAGGTACAAGTGCTTACATAAATGATGTAATCATAATGTTTAATTCTCTGGATTTGTTATTTATTAAGTAAGCCTAAAGTTTGTATTAATTAAAATTGTTTGGCTTCATTCTACATTGATGAGTAAAAGCACAAGAGTTATCTGCCATACATTATTTGTCGAATTTCTTAACTACAGATTTTATAGAATCTGAATATACAATATACCACCCAATGGTATAAAACTTTCGACCGACAGAGGAAATGATGAATACTTGAAGTGAGTAGTCTTTAATAATAGGTTAGTTTTAAGACAAACCTGGAGAATTTTTGATTTTGTAACGTATTTCGCCAATAGTTATCAGAGACCGAGTTTCCAGTTCCAAAGCTGTCAGAGCAGCGAATATCATCAGAAAACCACCACGCTCCTCCAAGAGTATTTGGACAATCAAACCCTGTCAAATCGTTGTCGAACGTTGAGAATGGCCGATCTCTTAAATTAAGCGTACTATCGCCCCCCAAAATAGAATCGCCACAGATACTATTACCTACAGGTTCGAATCTTGAAGCGTACAATGCATATTGACTTGAATAATTTCCCATTGAAAATGGCAAGTATTTTACTTTGCAGATAACGTCCGTGGTATTTTCAATGAACACTTCAAGATTCAGACGTGAATTTGGTTTGTTCACCAATGGAAGAATCTTATCAAATCCAAGCCATCTATTCCAAGGGACATTTCCAAACCCGACCTCATACTCGTGCATGCTGCGATTGAAGTTTTCAATGTTACAGGCAACATCTCGTTCAAGAATGGTTAAAGCTCCCGAAGGTCCCAGCCAACAAGATACTTCAAATGGTTCGGGGGACAATTGTGGTTGGATATTCGTAAGAACAGATTTATATTGTCCAAATCCCCTCGTCACATAATCTTTACAATCTGAAATAACAATTTAATGTTGTTACATTAATCGATAACATACTTAACACTTGATAGTGAGAGGTACAGCTACAAATAGCTGTCTAAAGATTTGATCTTTTATACCTATTTTTTATTATAACTATTCTTACAATTTGTTATGTCTTCGTTAGCCCAAATAGTTGCAAGGGGAGAACAAAAAAAGAATATATAACAATTAGCGAAAAGTATTCGATTGAAATTCGAAATGAAAAAATAAAAGTTCGGAATGAAAAAATAAAAATTCGAAATGAAAATTTAAAATTCAAAAGTATTTTTACAAATTCGAAATGAAAAACTAGAATTCGAAATGAAATTTTAAAAATTATAAAGCATGTCGTATTTGACCTATGTATACAAGTTGAGACAGAACAATGTTCATAAAATAATGGTTGACAATGGCGTTGTTTGATATTCGAGAAATTTCTTTAGTGCAATATATTTTTTGGACAAGTTTTGTATTAAAGAATTGTTACTGAAGAAATGTTAAGAGACACTTGCGTATTTCTATTAGCTTAAATAGTAAAAAAATGTAGCATAATACTTGTGCAAATTATTCCTGACGAATTATTGATTTAGAGAACTAATTTTTCCAACAAATGAAGGAGTATGAATTTAACATTATTTACTAAGGATTTCGACGTCTTAAAATAGGATTGTTCGGTCTTCCATAAAAAATGATATTTTTTCCCGCAGTCACAAAAACAGGAAATAAAGTCAAAAGTATTTTTTCAAATTCAAAAGAATTTTTTACAAATTCAAAAGTATTTTTTACAAATTCAAAAGTATTTTTGCAAATTCAAAAGTATTTTTGCAAATTCGAAGTGAAAATTTAAATTCAAAGTCAAAAGTATTTTTCAAAGTCGAAATTAAAAATTAAAAAATCGTATTTGAGCTTCCGTAAACATGTATAATATTTTAAGATACTGTGACTTACAAGACAATCGATAACTCGCTAATGTTGAAGTTATTTATTCAATTGGTTTGTTTCCGATTAGACGGGGCAACTCTGGAAACCAATTGACCTATATATTGATCATCAATACGCCATATTTTGTATGTTATCCTTACCTGTAGCTATTTGGGTACATTTATAACCATAGTAACCTCGAGGGCAGGTACATGTATCTGCAATACATCCAACAGCCTGAAATAGAAAGCTAAAAATGTTTTCAAAAACAACAACAGTTATTGAAAAGAGATCATTCCTTTACACTGAATTTGAGTTTCGCTAATTGTGATTTATTGTCACTAATCTTTCGCTTCCGCACCAAATTCAGTTGCAATCACCAGTACAAAATATTCAACTCTCATTCATACACTTATTTTTAATATTTTAGTATGAAGACAATGTGATACAGTGCTTTGCTACCTTGACAAAACAGCGATATCCAGTAGAATCACCATTTACAATACAATTGGTACCATCAGAATATAACGTACACATCAGATTATTTGTAGAGTGTAGAAATCTTCGACAGTCCTTGACTCTCCCACACCACAAAGCACAATTCCAAAATCTAGCAAATCGAGTCTCCAGTTTTAATGATTTGTCACATTTATCATTGATAATCGTTGTATGTCGGAAGTTAGCAAATGTGTCGTTAGTATCTGATAGTACAAAAACCAAATATGATAGAAAATACAAGCCTGTCACAAAAAGAAGCATCTTGTTAATTTGTAAAGCTGTATTGTACAACGCTTGTAGGTATCTAATACCTCAAATGTCTCCGGAGTTTATTCAAATACCTATTGATTGTCTATTTTAAAACACGAGCGTTAAAGAGATTCTATCTGGGACATTTTAATTAGTTTTGTTTCCAATTTTTTGGCTTAAATTTATGAAAATTGTATTACAAATTCTGGAGAAAAATTTTGTCGCTAAAATTCTAAAAACAAACAATATTTTTTTTCAGCTCGTAATGCTTTAATGGGGGGTGTTAACTACTTTACCGATTAAATCAAAATAAACACCTAAGATACTTATTCTTAGGTTTTCAACATTTTTATGCGGTCCAACACCAAACCAGCTCTTTAAATACAGAATATCGAGAAAATCTTTAGAAACTCTTTACAGTCATTTTATTTTACCAATTTTCGATTATGCTGATGTGCTTTGGTCGAACTGTTCGAAAAATGATTCTTCCTCAAAATTAGAAAAATTACATTAAGACTCTATTAGAACTATAACAGGTCTTATCCGTGACACTTCTCATTCGATTTTATGCAAAGAATCTGGTTTCACTAGCCTGTCCGATCGACGATCCGTTCACAAACTAATATTGTTTTATATAAAGGTTCATAATATAACACCTCAATATCAGAGTATTCTGGTTCCACCTGAAACTTCAGCTATGAATATATACTCTGTCAGGAATAGTAACCATCTCCGTAATATACCATGTAATACAGAATCTTACAAATCTTCTTTTTTGCCATCTACTGTATAATCCTGGAACATGTCACCTTCTTTAGTACGTAACGCTCCTTCATTAAATGCTTTCAAAAATGAACCCTTTAAATTAACTCACAAACAAAAAATCTTAACTTTCGTTACTTTGGCAAACGATTTTTACAAATAATCCATACACGATTACGCAATGCAAAATCCATCTCAATGCTCATAAATTTTTAATGCATATTTCCAATAATCCGTCTTGTTCACTCATTTGAAGATACTGAGCACTTTCCTCTCAACGTGCCATTACTATAGATCTTCTCCCTCCATATCATGTATTCATATCATCTTTATTATTCAGAATTTCTTCGTTATCTTTTGAAATTAATGTAAATATATTTCAAACAGTACACAAGTTCATCACTCTAACCAAACGTTTCGAGTAAATTGTGTGATATATATCCAAGCTACGCTTTACTCTTAATTGTTCTTAAAATCTATTATACTGAATTTATTAACCATCATACCAGGTATTCACTTATCGATTTAATCTTATTTATTTATTCATTTATTTATAACCTTATTAGGTATTTCAACTTCGGCGAAAACGTATTTTTATTTAATATCAATATTGTAATTATTTTCTCTTCCTTGTAAATTTATATTTGTATTATTTTACGGTCGAGATGGAAAAATATAAGCTTTCAGCTTGTTTCCAGATCGACTAATTCTTTATTTAAATTCATACCATTTGCTTTTTTCATAGAAAATAAATTTTGTTTAGACCCCAGGCTCTCAATTTTGCCAATCACCACTAAGCGAATTTCCATTCGAGTCATTCACCCCTCGAGACTTGAGTACATAATATATTATACGTGACGTCACTTGAGAAACCTTAACTCGAGCGAGTACATCCACCACCAATGCCATTCCCCCCTTTGGGGTTTTAATTTTCACCAAACCCATTTAAAAGAACCCGTGGGTTTAAAAGAAATAAAATCAGCTCTTTTCTTTATAATTAGTGCATATTGCCCCTTAAAAACATAATATCTGAAATTACACGGGTGCGTAAAATTTTGAGGATAAAAAAGAAGCTATACGTATACTCGATTTTTTTTAAAAAAAAAAGGAGCTTTAAATATCTTAAAGTAGCCACGGTTCGAGCTTATTTTTTTAAAGAATGATAATCTATACTATAAAGACAAATCTAACACTTCACTTAAAAATAAGATATAATAAATATTTTCATTGTTTGAAGATCTTTGCTTCGAACACGCTTGAATAGGTGTACATTCAATACATATTGATACTGTATTGATCGAATAGTGGTTGCATAGTAAGACACGCCCACTTTAAAGTATATTATTGTCTAAACACAGGTTGATCTGATTAATATACATGATCACACCAAATTTCATTCAAATCAGACGAAATTTGTCGTCTCTATATCACGTTCAGAAGTTAATTTTGATGCGTTTTGATTAAGTCAAGGGCAATAAAAAAAGATAGCTTGCCAGGCCACTGGCAGCATTGAATTTGAATAACACATTGAGCAATAACTCTAAAAACATTTATTGAATATTTTTCAATTCTTTGAAAAATTGAAGCTTCTTTTGCACTCACAAAATATTAATGACGCAATTTTACTAAGTCAAGGGCAATAACTCAAAAACTGTTCATTAAAAAAATCGTCAAATTCAAACTTGACTGAGGTCTAATCAATTCCAATGTTCACACCAAGTTTCATTAAAATCCATTGAAAATTGTAGTCTCTATTGCACCAACAATAAAATTTTGAGGGCAAGGGCAATAACTCCAAAAAACGTTCATCGAAAAATCATCAATTTTAAATTTGACTGTCGTCTTATCAATTTCAATACTCATACCAAGTTTCATTAAAATCCATATAAAATTGTAGCTTTTACAACAAATGTTGGCGGACCGACAGACCGACGGACATGGGCGACGACAATATGCGTCCACATAATCATAATCGATTGAAAATTGTATCTTTTGCAGCCACAATAAAAAAATTTCACAATTTTACTTAATCAAGGGCAATAACTCATAAACTGTTTATCGAAAAAATCATCAAATTCTAACTTGACCGTCGTCTTATCAATTTCAATGCTCACACTAAGTTTCATCAACATCCAATGAAAATTGTACCTTCTATTGCACCCACAATAAAAATTTGACTCAATTTTACTAAAAAACTAAAACAACGTTCATCGAAAAATAGTTATATTGGAACTTGACCACCGCCTTTTAAATTGCAATGATCATACCAAGTTTTATTCAAATCCATTGAAAATTTTAGCTTCTATTGCATTAGCAATAAATTTTGATGTGATGTAAATAAGTCAAGGGCTATCTATAACTTAAAAAGCGTTCATCGAAAAATCCGAACTTGATCTGCTCACACCAATTTTCATTAAAATTCATTGAAAATTGTAGCTTCTATTGTGTCTACAACAAATATAGAGGCAGAGGCAATTTCTAAAAAAAACGTTCATCGAAAAATCGTCAAAATCGAACTTGACCGCCGTCTTATCAATTCCAATGCTCAAACCAAGTTTCATTAAAATCCATATAAAATTGTAGCTTCTACAACAAATGTTGGCGGACCGACAGACCGACGGACAGGGGTGACGACAATATGCGTCCACATAATCACGTGGGCGTATAAAAATCATTGAAAAATCCTCAATATCGAACTTGTTCAAGATTTTTATTGAAATCAGTTGAAAACTGTAGTCTCAAAAACCATTCATCGAAAGATCGTCAAGCGTAATATAAATGATAACAACTTAATTTCATTCAAATCCGATGAAAAAAGGCTAACAACAATATTATTCATAAATTACATTATAAGGGTTATGGTTTCAGAAACAAGTCGAAACTTACATTAATGTGTTACCATTTACCGGTAATACAATTCATAAATACAATATATTATGTACGATGTCTTTGAAATTATGTGTAAGTGTTGTGCAGTCCTGTTATGATATAGTTCTCAAGGTATGGTAGATTGGAATCCCACACATGACCATCTGGGTGAATGTGGTAATTCTCAGTTAAAATAAACCATCCGGGAACAAACATAAAGCAACTATCAGCTATAATGAATCTTGGTTGGAATGAACCACAAGGGAATTGACATAAGACATCTATCAGCTGAATAGTTAGGACAAATCACTAAACTTAGGATGAATCTCAGGTTAAATGGAAAAAGTGTGAGTAGGCATAAAACAACTATCAGCTAAATGAATCTCAGTTGAATTGAAAAACCGTATCCATGAACCATATCATAAATTATCGCAGATAAGATGGGACGGGATTGAACGTTCATGAAACAGATCAACTGGAGGGACACTTGGAAGCAAATATGGGTCATGAATGACCATATACATTGAAGTGTCATCAGCGAATAGTTTCAGGTGCGATTGAATGTCCTCTGCCATATCGTTTATGAACACAAAAAATACAGTTAATTCACATGACCTTTAATTTTAACTGATTGTTTCCGATAAGAGAGGTAGTCTTTGATGAGATGAAGCAGATCCCCGGTTATCCCACAAGCATTAAGTTTGTGCAATAGCCCATCGTGCCAGACACGATCAAATGCCTTACTTATATCGAAAAAAATATGGCTTTAGTTTAAATCCTTGTCAAGCTCCCTACATATGTGATGATATATCGACTAGTTAGAGAGTACAACTGTCACCGCCTCTAAAACCTTATTGTTTCAAACAACATAATTGAATAAATTCAAGTTGTTAATATACTTGTACATACATTTTTCGAAGACTTTTCCTAGACAGCTTAATAGTGAAATTGGTCTATAGTTTGAACAAGAGTGTTGGTCGAGTCTGCCCGTTTCGATAATCGTGGAAAGCAGTGAGAATTTTAGAGGACATTGAATAATCGAGATATTGGGGAATGCAGAAATTCACAGCACCTTTTTAAGATAGTATTGGTTATACTGTCGCTGCCACAGGCCTTCTTGGTTTCGAGTGAGCTCAGGATATCGTAAACATCACGTGGGGTGTAGATAGGTTGTTTGATTTGGACTAAGTTTGGTAATAGTTTGGGAAGGTTTTGTTCAGGGTTTGAAATTTCAGATTGATTAAAGTGTTGGTTAGAGTCATCGATAACACCGTTATAAGTAAACAAGGAAGGAAAAATTTTTGTAGTGGCATTGTGTTTAAGAGCCACAGATTTGACCAATTTCCACCAGTTTTTGTCTGAGAACTTGTTACAGTTTATTTTCTCATCCAATCTGAAAAAATATTCTCCCTGAACTCTACGAACTTTAGAAAGTTCAGTAATTTTGTCATTTTGAACTCAGACCACGACTTAGGTGTGTTGGAATTTTTAGCGTCCCTGTGGATGAACGGTTATGTCTTTGTGAGGAACGAACGTACGAATTCCGTCTACTAATGTAGAGGAGATTGCTTCCGCTAGGTTGTTAGGAGCAGGATTTTGGTCGAATAACTCATTCCAGTTGACTCTTCTAAAGAAGGTTCCGATGTCTGGCAGATGTATGCTGGAGTAATTCCAGATAGTTCTTTTGTAGGCTCGGTGTGTGGGGCATGGTACTCGTAATGTTATTCGAATGGGGCAGTGATTACTGATGCCAGCGTCAAGAATTTCAGACCCGAGAATAAGATCTGGGCAGGTGACAAGAGCTAAATCTAGGAGCGAAGATGACGTTTCAGTTATCGTGGTTGGACCTTTAATGCACTAAGAAAGATCAAAGTGTCGAATGTCAAGAAGATGCCCAGATTTAATGGAGAGAAGGTTAACATTTAGGTCTCCAAGAATGATAACTGGTTTGCATTTGGACTTGGCTTGTAAATTACTCTCACCAACTACATCCCAGTAAGCAACTGGTGTACTGGCTTACAGCATTAAGTCCAATGTAAAGCTATAGCCTAACGAACTTCGTTTATGTTTCGAATTGTCCGTACACATTTACAGCTGGGTGGACTAGAATTATGAGTGAAAATGATTTATTCAAGGTCACCAAACTTCACACGCCAATCGAGATTAGAATGCACCTCAGACATTTTCAATGCATCAAAGCAAATAACGTCATGCCGTAAAGCACCAACTCTCTATTAGTCTCTAACCAAATGTGCTATAAAAACCCAATAGTAAACTTGAGCTGAGTACAGCACTTAGTTTGGCCTAGACATTTAACCTATAGCTTTAAGGCCCTTTCGTACATTAATACAGTTCGCCCGGTAGTCTCTCAGCAGCTTTGAAAAAGTTTGCCTTTTAACTTAAACTTTGTTTTTGGCTTGAAGTTTAAAGTATTCTATCACCTACAGTATCTAGTTTGATTTCATTGTAATGTGCTTTAAATCAAGTTTCTAACTATAGCTTCATTTATGTCATTTTACATTTAACTTTCAGAGGTATGTAAAATTGAAAAAGGATGGTTTTAGATATTGTTGCAGACTATTGTGCGACTTCTAATTAACTTAGAAAAAAAAATCAAACAGAATCAAAATGTAGACATTCACATCTATAAATCAATATATATAAAATAATATGCATAAACATGATTTGTAGATAGGAAAATACTTTTAATTAGACCGGCTAAAAGGTGTTATGTAACTAATTTATATCGTCTTCTAACATTTTATAGATTTACGCTTATAGAAACACAAGCACAGTTCTAATTAGGATAGGAAAAAAAATTCAAACGGTTGATTAACAAATGGAAATCATATTAAAGTTGGACACCCCATCTTGAAGAATAACAAAAGGAAATCATATTCAGGGTGGACACCCCATCTTGAAGGATAACATTTGGAAATCATATTGAAGTTGGACACTACATCTTGAAGGATAACAAATGGAAATCTATTATGGTGGGCATCCCATCTTGAAGGAAAACAAATGGAAATAACATTAAAGATGGGGTCATCTTGAAGAATAACAAATGGAAATCTATCGACAATAATTCTTAAATATAACATACTTGAAATTATTCTTCTTTAAAGGGATAATAGGCGTTAGAATACACTTGTCCTACGGCTTATATTTGTGTTTAATATTGACTATTAGTTAAATAAGTATGCATCCCACACTTTACCAAATTTAAAAAGCGACAATAAAAATATATACGGAATTTTTTTTTAAAAAAGTGAGCCAGCGACGATTCCATTCAGTTTGAGAATAAAAGCGTCTGGTAAATCAACGCTAACACATTGTGCAATTCAACAGTAGGGGTCAGGGACGCGTGAAAACCCACATGTTAGAGTTACTTCCCTTTATATTTACACGATTTGAAAATCGCTTGATGGGTGGCTCAAGCGTTTTATGATTAACTACTTTATTTGGGGGATTTATCGGATTTTAGAGGGATTTTGATGTATAGGTATGACACCAGGTAAGTCCACTGATGGATATATACTGTTATTGTCCAAATTTGAGTGAACTTAAATTTTTATGTTCGTTCTAACGCCTATTATCCCTTTAAAGGAAAACAACTGAATATAATAACAACATAAATAAAATACCAAGTGGAACTAATGAATGGTCTATAACAACCAGAAACTTCTAAAGTAAAAGACCCCTTATGAAAGTAACTGAAAGTAATGTCATATCGTGTCATCTGAGATTGTATATTT
Organism: Nipponacmea schrenckii; assembly: GCA_030562195.1. Taxonomy (NCBI): domain Eukaryota; kingdom Metazoa; phylum Mollusca; class Gastropoda; family Lottiidae; genus Nipponacmea; species Nipponacmea schrenckii. Next base: position 34,985,784 of record CM060200.1, on the reverse strand, counting down.
AATATTTTATCAAACAATTATACACAAGTCATCGGCTATAATTGTTGAAATTGATTTTCGAATTTTTATTTGACGTTACAATGATAAAAGGACAAGGTTCGTAATTATGGTTAAGAATATATCTATTACTAACATGGTTTTCGAAATAAGATTCATTTGATGCCATGACAAATGTTTCCAGTCCGCTCCGGAAAGTCCGACTTTAAACCCCTTATCACCACTCTTATCGAATGGAGTTTTACGACGTTTCTAAATGTTTTTTTTATATTGAATAAATTGCCAAAGGTCTTATCTGGTGGTATATCATGTTGACGTATTGGAATCCCCAAACAAAAATTGTACGGACGTCATTATTCATTAAATGTTAATAAACCTGAAGCTTCTTATTACATCATTCAGTTTCTACTACTGACTGTGAATTCATGCAATTAAAGAAACATACCAGATTATGAGGCAAATGTCCTCGAAATCAAATTTTATCGATATAAGAATAAATGAGGTAATATCGGCATTTATATATCAAGCCAGTAGATCTACAATAGGCATCATAGTTATTTGTAATTTTTGGTAAAAATAAAATATTTTTAGGTATTATAGAAATGAGTGTCAACGTGCTAATTCAGGTCATATGTCTGCAAATATTTGATCATTACCGTGTTTAAGTTCAATATTATAAACCTGCGCAGTATCCTCAAGTGGCTATTTTTCAACCGATTCTTAAGTCTAAGCTCACCCTGCATCATTATTTCTCGTCGAATCATTGTTGAAATATCTCAGTGACGCTTTAAATCATTTTTTAGGTGTAAGTATACCAATTACTGTGTAAAATAAAACATATTTGTATAGAAATATGTTTATTACTTTATTTATTATTATAAAACCAAATACCCAAACTAGGTCCTTGATAAACAATTTTAAGATTATTATAAGTCATATTCAGTTTGATAGATTAGATACATATTTTAAAAATTGTTTCAGTTATAAATTACGCTGTTTTGTGACATACCTTAAATGATTTTTGGCGTGTTCCCTCATATTGATGCGATGAAAACTGTAGTCTCTATTGTTCTCACAAATAATGTTGACAGACAAATGGACTGGAACTACGACTATAGGTACATGTACAAACATTTTATTGCTGAAACCAATGTTCAATTCTCGGGATTTGTTATTAATTAAGTAAACCAAAAGTTTGTATTAAAGTTGAGTAAAGATGAGTAAAAGCGCGAGAGTTATCTGCCATACATTATTTGTCGAATATTTTAATCACAGATTTTAGAGAACGCTTTTGAGTATTGGAATTGACAAGGCGACGGTCAAGTTTGAATTCGACGATTTTTTTATCAATGGCTTTGGAGTTATCGCCTTTGACTTAGTAAAATTTTATCTTCTGACAACAGTCAGTTAAAGTTAATGGAATTTCGAACGTCATGCCTGTAAATCAATATTTTCAAGAAATCTCCATTAGAAACTTTTTAAGTTCAAACTCTAATTAATGCTGTGTGCAATCGCTGCCGGCAAATTCCCTGTGAAGAATACTGTTTGTTAATGAGCAAATGAACTCTTTCAGACGTGTTTCAACTAAACAGTTCGTCAAGTGTAAACAAAACTTCCTTCAGAAATACGAAAGATAATGATATGCAGAAAATGTCACGTGGTCTTATTTAATTTCCGTCATATTCAATGTACAAAATTTCGATTCGTTGATTACGATTCAGTTAACACCATCTAGTGGAGAAGTTCCTAAGATTACAATCCGAGTGATACGATCCAGTGATGAAGTTCCAAAGGTTACAATGCGCGTTCTGTGTTCTACAAAGTTTATAGTCGAAATTACGTTCTAGAAAGGTTAAAATTGCAAAAAGTAAATAAGAAAGGAGATATTACACGTAAAAATACTTCAATTGTATAAGATTAGTTACTTCTACCTTAGAAATGACGACGTGATTTTAAGAATTTATACAATCTGATTTGGATCGTATTTTGAACCACATACATCGCCATATATTCCTTCACTGGTTTCAAAAAGGTTAAACTACTAAAGATTAAAGCAAAAATGTAAAAATTCAAATATGATGATTGATAGAAATAAACAATATGTTATGGGGCCAAAACTTGTGTACCTTCTGCAAAATATATGAAGAAACCTACGAACATCACTTTTTGTAAATGTAAATGTAATAAAGTTGAACCATTATGGAATTATATTGGAGATTTGTTGTCAAAATGTAATACTAACATTGTTTTTAATATCAAATATATTCTATTTCACAATCTGTATTTACTAATTTTGAGTGATTTAATAACTCTCCTTAATGCAAAATATTATATTTACTACTGTAAAAATTTGGGACATAAGTTATCGAAGATCAAACTCAGAATATTTGGGAAACATTTCTATCATTAATATGATGTTACTCTACTCTTATAATATTAATTGCTATAATAATAGCAACGGTATATAATAATGTCTGTTATCATAAAAGTTGATTTACTGGAACTACTTTACCTAATACTTCATTACTGATATAGACCATTTGTCACATTGATAAAAATTGGTTGAATAGAATTTTCGAAAATTGCTGAATCAATGGATTCGTGGGTTTTCGTTTCCCAAACTTTTTGCTAACTTCGTGGTGCTCACTAAGCTTTGAATAAACAAGGAGTTAATGGTTTAGTGCTAACATTGTTCAAAACATTGAACAAAGATGGTTTATTGTAAATTTATCATCATAAGAAGGTAGTAAACATCTCGATATTCATGAATAACATCGAACAGTTGTTCGATTAAATTCTTGAATACCTTATACCAAAACCTACAGAAATGCGTCCCTGGATTTACCACTAATTTTTATGCGCCAAAACTTACGTAAATTTCATGGATCATGAAGCCCCTTTTTAATACACTAAAAACATTTATTATTCTAATCTCCAATTTAAATGATATATATTTAAGATAATTTGTAACCAAATCTATGTGTCTTTTTGTGCTTCTTTGTTATTCTATGATCCTTATAGTCTAAGATATCTACTTTCTTCCCTTCGTGATCGATGATCAAAAGTTACTTTCAAGTTTTTCAAAATAAACCTGTAACTAGATTTTTATATATTTATCTAAAATACATTACCTAAAAATATACAACTAAATTGATTTAGTGCCCTGATTTTTTACATTTGTTTAGATGTGAGATTTATTTCTTATCAATAAATGGTGAGGAGGGGGTGTAAATATTAACTATATAATGTATTATATTTTACAACAAAAGAAATTACATGTAAAGAAAAAAATCTTGATTCCTATTCATTCCTTAACTTTTCTATCTTCTACCTGTGTTGAATGAAATAAAAGTTAAAAATAAGGAGAAAGACAGTATCTTTACGCTAGAAATTGTGACAGACTATAAAGAAGGATTTTCTGTATCTGAGACTAGAATTCTCTGAGAAATACCCTTTAAAGCACCAGAGGATCAAGTGTAGTGACTTGTATAAGGCTTGCACAAAATCTTTTTTAATACAGTAACAACATTTATTGTTCAAACCGCCAAACTAAATGATATGTATTTTTAAAGATAATTTGTAACCAAATGAAGAGAAAACATTCAAGATAGAAACCAAGTTGCCAGTCCTGTCTATTTCATTCTGGAAAAGGACTTCTAATAACAACTTTGTGATTATAATTTTCATTTTGAACACGAATACAGAGGGATAAGATGGGGTCAACTAGGATTTGAAGTAGCTCAGCTTTCAGGACTGCGTTAAAGGCAGAACTTTTAGGTTGATGTACAGCCTTTAACACCAAGTCCTTGGTAGTAGAACCAATTGCTTGCCAGGAGGTTTTATTAACTATCTCTAGATGCCAAGACCCGGAGCTTGTTTACTTAGCTCCTATGCCTCGTTTGGGCTTCTTTTTTGTTATTTTATGATCCTTATAGACTGTCCTAGATATCGTAGACTAAGACCTAGTCCATACACCTGTCTGGTTTAATCTCAACCAGAATCTACTTTCTTCCATTCGTGATCAATGATCAAAGGTATATTTTTGGTTACATTTATTTTTAAAACTTTGTATATCAGCAATTGTGCTAATTATAAAGGTTTTTTGTATTGTGATTAAATTAGGATTGTGCAATACTTTCTCCTAAAGCTTAACGTCAACTACATCTAAACCTATTCAGTTCTAAAGGTGTGATTCTTAGATACAGTCAGCTCAATAAATAAATTGAAAAAAAAAACTCTGTATCTCAATTTCTACTATTGAAAAATATATTATCAACTTTACTTTCAAACTTTTCATTATATTCTATCACTGGGACGACAAAATGCAAAAAAAAAAATGTCGTAAGTACAAGCTATTGAACCAGGAGGGGCCTGGTTTAAATGAGAATTTTGCCTTATTGTTTTATTAACCCTTGCCAGTTACCTCCGCCCTTTTGGACTTGTATATTGAGTTAATTTCAATACAACAATACTATTTATTTGTGAAATCCAGCATAATTATACCATCTAAATTAAAAGGGGTAAAATGTTAAAAAAAAGTAATATATTTCTTGAATACCCTACTTAATTGTATCTACTTGATCAAAATTAACTTATTTTAAAAGGGTTAATGATAAATGGAAATTACTAATTTTAAATTACACGTTTATTTCGCTTAAATCTGTTCAGTAGATTTCTTGTGCCTCACAAAAATAATATAGATGTAAGATATTTACGTAAAATTTTAAATAATTAAATTAACTATTGGATGTTTAAGTTAAAACTTTCAAATAAGTTGAGGGACACATTTGACTAGATTTTGATGCGAAGTTTTCATAAATTTGAGCCAAAGAAATAATTCGGCTTTCAACATAAAAAGAACACCAAAAGAGTAGGACGTAAAACTCCATTCATTTCATTTCTTTTTTGAAAACTATGGTAGTTACTTCGAAAACTATGGTATTATTTAGAAAACTATGGTAGTCACTTCGAAAACTATGGTATTACTTCGAAAAGTATGGTATTACTTCGAAAATTGTGGTATTAACTGAGAATCTGGAAATGAAAGAAAACTACCCTGAAACTAGAAATGAAATGAAATGAAAGGAGTTTTCCGTCCTACTCTTCTGCACCTTATGGTCTAATGAAGTCGGGCAACGCCATGAAGTGTGCAATGAGGGAAATTCTGTCAGGACAGCGGCATTAGCCTACTCTTTTTGCGATTTCCAACTGTCAAGGGATCTTTAAAGTGCACAGCCTGAACCCTGAAACTAGTTTTGTTAACTTATATCTTAGATGTCTTACAGAAAAGAGGCAGTACTCAAGCCACATGACAGAATCTTTAACTACATTAAGTTATTAAAATACGCGACCTGTTGATTATGTATAACAGAATAAAATTGTGTAGGTTACGTTGGAAATAAATTAAAACAATAATAATCATGGAAGCTACAAACTTTCTCCTTAATAAGATTAGAGGTTCTTAGAAGGAAAAGGTGGAGATATCAAAATATGCCTTATTTTCTGCCTTTAAGTTCTAAATCAAAGATATTTGAAATTAACGAATTCTGGCTGAAATAGAATCGAGCATACTTTTCATAATTGTAAGGGCCATTTTAGCAGGTAGTAGTTGTAGAACCTGCAGATCACTACCAGAGATGAAGGCTGTTGTGCAAGATTTGATGTTTCGTGGGTGGATGTAGAAATTGTGCTGTAGGTATTTAAGGTTTAAAACTGACACCGAGACAACTCCCCGGAGTACTGAAACAGGCAGTAGCATTTGTGTTACAATGTACAATAGACCTTGGCAAAGTTTATTGTATAATGATTTTTTTTAGTGCAAAGTTTTCAGTACTGATGTGATTTTATAATGTTTTATCAATGATTGATAATACTGAAAAATTCAGTATCGGTATTGGAATATGTATATTGTTCTGTTATTTGAAAATCAAAGAAAATCACTTCTTACCGGACTCTAGTTCTCTACGTTCTGGAATTCTGTTTACTTTCTAGAATTCTGTTTACTTTCTGGAATCATGTTCCCTTTCTGGAATTCTCAGTTTACAATCGGGCAACAGTCAAATGTTTTGTCAGATTATAAATTTTACGTTCTAAAGATCTTGGTTAAAAACAGTTGGTTGGTTCATGAAATTGGAAATTAAAATTACTGGATATAAAAATATACTACATGTACAGTGAAACCTGGCTATAACGAATCAACCGGGACCGAACGAATTAGTTCGTTATGGCCGAAATTCGTTATATAATTTTCTATGTCCACCATCTTAGATAACGTCAAATTGCCCATACCATCCCAAAGAAAAAGAACGATCGCAGTTTTAAACAGTACTAAACTTTTAGAACATAATTCATTGCAAATTCACATTATAATCAAATTATAATCATGCATTTTCGTAGTGTGTCGAAAAGCGCCAGCAAATGATGACAACTTCATTGTCTTCTTCTTTGTCATCAGATTCTGGGGTGGTGTCACTTTTCACCGACATTACACTCTCGGCTCTCTACAATTTCATCGTCGCTCCGTCTGTCCGGTGTTATAATATCTTCGTCGGCTTTTAAAAATTCGTCCAGGCTAACTGTATCTGGTGTATCGGTAGATTTGTTCAATTAAGTTTAATTGATAAATAATGATTGATTTGTCACTATTATGATCCAATGTGGGAGTCGGGAGGTGTGAAATCGTGTGACAATTCATTGCCGTGATTGGGGCCGATTGAGATTGTTGTGGAAATGGGTATTTTGTACTTGTTGACACGACTACTACATGTACGATCTGGGATGTGTTCGTGTCGCCAATGGATGGATTCGATTGATGGTACTTGACAGATAAGTAAATTGTCTTCGCATCGTTCGGATGGGACAATAAACCGAGGCCCCGTGTGCTACAGGCTGTGCACGTTAAAGATCCCTCGACAGTTGGAAATCGGAAAAAGAGTAGGCTAATTCCGCTGTCCTGGCAAAATTTCCCTCATTGCACACTGCATGGCGTTGCCCGTCTTCATTAGCCCATAAGGTGCAGAAGAGTAGGACGTATTCATTTCATTTCATTTCCTCGTCTGTCTCTGGCCACGGACGACACTTATAACATCTGAGAGAGTAGACGAGGTCTTTCCACTTTTAAGATTATCGGTTAATTATGACTAATCCGTTCGTAATAACCATTAATTTTGGTATACAGGGTGTCAATTTCTTTTCGTTATTACCCAAAATTCGCTAGTAGCATTTCGTTTTATCCATTTATTCTGATGTATAAAAAAGCGACAGAAAAGGACATTTAAATCTCATTGGTAACTTCCTCACAGAATTAAAATAAAAGAACACTTATATTTCCCAAGTGATATTTGTTGTTCATTATTCAGTGTATTCTAATTCTTTTCTCCATTTTCTGTTTGAATTATCCACTAGATTTGCTCTGTAGTCTTCCTCCAATCGTGTTGACAAGGAAAGAAATAAGAATTATTTACTTAAAAATTTAACGTCATTTAAACCTATAAAACTATATCTCAACGTTTTTAAAACTTAAAAGGGTCAATAAACAGATGATCAAATGTTTCACTTTGAAATTAGTTTTGATGTTTAAAAATTAATGGAATGGTTTTTGGGGTTCATATTTTACATAAAGAATGATTTAAGAGTAAATACAAAACAAAACGACCCTTTACTACATAATTCCTAACCAAAAAATCTCCATATAACTTATTTCTCGTTGATATCCTTAATGGCGGTTTAAACTCCCTGTACTTCTAAGGTAAAGATTTGAATTTGTCGAAACAATAGTGTCGGTGAAAAGTGTTCAGATAAAGCTCACTGTATCGTACAAGGATTGGATGGTAGTGATTTGTGCTCAGAGAGCTCAGTTCAGATTCTCCAAGTTTGAAATTCTGAACTTTTAATTGGTTTGTTTGAATTTTGATCCAATCAGAATAAACACTGTATGTGCAAGGTTTGATATTTGAAACAATGAAACAGGCTGTAATGGAGAGGTTCACTGTCAATAAGGCATTTTTAAGAACACCTCATTTAGACACAGTACTTTAGGCACACTTCATTTAGTCTCACGGTCAGATAAGCATATGTCATTTAGGCACAGGGTTTTAGGCACACTTTCAATTAGGCACACTCTTTTTAGGCACACTACAATTACTGATTACGGGTAATTACGAAGACTCACACCAAGTTTCACGAAGAATTCAAGAAAAAGGCAATTACTCAGTAAATTATTTTCGATTAGTTTGATTTTTATACGCCCACGTGAAATGGGGGGGGGGCGTATATTGTCCTCACCCATATCCGTCCGTCCGTCCACAATTACTCGTAACACTCTACAAGGTGCAATTCTTGACGGATTTAGATGAAACTTGATATGAGTGTTTATGATCACGCAAGGATGAACCCTATTGAAAAACAGCGAATCTGAAAAAATTTAGTATGAGTTCTTGCCCTTGTGCTTGAATGGCTCGTAAACACTCTACAATGTGCAATTCTTAACGGATTTTGATGAGACTTGGTGTGAGAGTTTATTATAACTCAAATATGAACCCTATTGAAAATCAGATAAATCGAAAAATACTTAGTATGAAGTATTGCCCTTGTTCTTGAAAACGTGTTTAATTTTAGCTTGTTATCACGCTAGAAAGAACAATTTTGAATGGACTTTGATGAAACGTGGCTTTAGTATATGTTTTCTCACAAGGATAAACCCTATTGAAAATCAGATAAATCGAAAAATATTTAGTGTCAGCTATTGCCCTTGTTTTCAAAACCGCTTTCAACTTTTGGCTTATGAACACTCTAAACATTCATTTTGACAAAACTTGCCCAAATTGTTTAATATCAACCAAGGATGGGCCCTATTAAGAATTAAAAATATCAAAATATTATTAAGGGTAAACCCTATTGCAAATCACAAAAATACCGAAAAATATTTAATGAGTTATAAGGTACAATTCTTGACAGTTTTTAATGAAACTAGAGACCCTAGAAAAAAAGTATATGGAGGAAGGTTGAATGTTTCATTCCACTAATTGTTACCTTACTGAAAAGTTTTTTATTCGAAATAAATGCTGCAAGTGGGCGTTTATCTTCAATAGGATTTATCCTTGAGTTATTACAAACACTCACACCAAATTTCATCAAAATCCATCTAGAAACGTGTCCACAAAGAATTCAAGAACAAAGTCAAACGCGTTTTAAGAACAAGGGCAATAACTCATATTAAATATATTTCAATTGGTCTAATTTTCAATAGGGTTCATCCTTGGGTGATTACAAAGACACACCCAAATTCCTTAAAAATCCAGCTCTCTAGCGTGTCTACAGAATTCAAGAACCAGGGCAATAACTCATAGAAAATATTTTTTTAAATTCAATAGAGGTCATATCCAAGTCAAATATAATAGTTTAAAATATGAAAATATTTTATCTGCAGCAATAAATTCCATACATACAAATAATCCGTCCCCCGTTTTTGTTGAGGCAATGAAAGGTGGTGACATTGACGCACAGAGACTTGGGGAAGTGGTCTGTATACTTCTTTGTTTGTGATGGAACCCCAAAATCAAGAGAAAAAAGGACCTTGTCATGGAGCACAGCCTGGTCAGGGTTACATACATATCAGTAGTGGTAATCATTAAACATTGGTATTGATATTTTTGTGAGCCTGTCTATGGAACTCTTCTCTCCACCATTCAATAACAATGAAGAAATTTTGAATCAATTAAGCTTTAAACTAGGTAAATTACACATGAAATATATTTGAGCTGGATCCATACTCCATTCTAAGTTGGTAACTTATAAAACTACAGCCTCAATGTTAGCGACTTCCAGAATTGATGAGTATCTCCATAAGGTAGATTTGACTAAATGTATATTTAATTTTTCAGGCGAAACTGTTGTATCTGCAACCCACATATCGCCGCTTGCCTATAACATTGGCTTGTCTTAGGAGGGGAAACCTGGTGGACCATTTAATATCCTGCCGCTGTGAGATTATCTAGGTAAGTATGACTTCAAAGAGAAAATATATGCAGACGATATTTCGACCAAATTCCTTTACAGAAATCGTAGCTGAAATAATAATATATAATTCTGCTTCAGTCTCCAGGCGGAATTCATCTATCTAAAGGGGTTCGGTTCGGTGACTGGCCTTGTCCCCAGTGAAACAACTAAAATACCAGGCATATACTTCGGCAAAAATAACATTTACAAAAAACTAATAACCCAATAAAATCCTAATACCTAATCACTTGCAACACAACAATACTAAAACAGAGACTAATTTGCTGTTATAATAACTATCCCATCCCAGTATTACGGTTCATTATATCTGATAATTGATGTAACAATAATTCTCATTCCATTCCATATACATTCATATAACCAGAGTACGATTTGCATTCCAATATCAAAGTAAACCGCTCCGCAAATTCCATACTGTTGCTACATGTATGAGTTATTTCTAAGAGGCCTTGATCAGTGTTTCCATAAAGTGCAGGATGGAAAAGAATGCTGCTTATCTGGGGTGATTGGGATATTCACAGTTCTTTTTCATTAAAGATCCCTCTACAGTTGGAAATCGAAAAAAGAGTAGGCATGCCGCTGTCCAGGCAAAATTTATCTCATTTGGCATTGCAAATGCCTGTATTCATTGGACTATAAGTTGCAGAAAAGTAGGAAGTAACTCAAACTTCATCTTATACATCTTCATAATGTCAAGGCATTACAAACCTCATCTCATACATCGTCACAATGTCAAGTTATTACGAACTACATCTTATACATCTTCACAATATACAAACTTTACTTTATACATCTTCACAGTGTCAAGCTATTACAAACCTTATACTAATACATCTTCACAATGCCAAGCTATTACAATCTTCATATTTTACATCTTCAAAATGTCAAGCTATTATAGACTTCATATTTTACATCTCCACAATGTCAAGCTATTACAAACCTCATCTTATACATCCTCACAATGTCAAGCTATTACAAACTTCATCTTATACATCCTCACAATGTCAAGCTATTACAAACTTCATCTTATACATCCTCACAATGTCAAGCTATTACAAACTTCATACAGGTGCATACCTGAGATCAATACATAAATGATGTAATCATAATGTTTAATTCTCTGGATTTGTTATTTTTATTAAGTAAGCCTAAAGTTTGTATTAAAATTGTTTGGCTTCATTCTACATTGATGAGTAAAAGCGCAAGAGTTCTCTGCCATACGTTATTTGTCGAATTTTTTAATCACAGATTTTATAGAATCTGTACATGGAAATTTTTGTCTGGGATTTTAAAACATTATTTCGAATATCTCAAAGATAACGAATTGTGAAAGAACGAAATATTTTAATCACATGGTGACACCAGAACCGCACACAAGGGTGGCTACAGGACGTCATAATGAACATTGAAATAGAATGCGTGCAGTTTTATGTCCTACATTTCTAATGAGAATTTCGCGTTCTCAATGGTCAGCAGTAATTAACAAATTCGGATATCCATGACTGATCGGAGATCATCGGGGGCAATTAAAAAAAAGACATGGCAAATGCTTCGCGTAGACAATTTGACCAGCCATCTATTACTAGGATTATAGCTTAAACCACATATCTGGAGTTAAAATTTTCGATTCTTTATCCCGTCTATTCCACGACATATTCAGCAAAACATGAAGTCGGTTAAGAGTAAGCGATTTTTGACAAGGGAACTTAAGTGTAAATCAGATAAATTCAAAGCAATAAAATTTGTCTGTTGGAACAATTCGCGCAATATTTTGTTCCGACGAATTTAGTTGGTCAACGAATTTAAAATGATGAATACTTGAAGTGAATAGCCTTTAATAATAAGTCAATTTTAAGACAAACCAGGAGAATGTTTGATTTTGTAACGTATTTCGCCAATAGTTATCCAAGACCGAGTTTCCAGTTCCAAAGCTGTCAGAGCAGCGAATACCATTAGCAAACCACCACGCACCTCCAAGAGTATTTGGACAATCAAATCCTGTTAAATCGTTGTCGAACGTTGAAAATGGCCGATCTCTTAAATTAAGCGTACTATCGCCCCCCAAAATAGAATCACCACAGATACTATTACTTATAGGTTCAAATCTTGAAGCGTGCAATGCATATTGACTTGAATAATTTCCCATGGAAAATGTCAAGTATTTTACTTTGCAAATAATGTCCGTGTTATTTTCAATAAATACTTCAAGGTGCAGTCGTGAATTTGGTTTTTTCACCAATGGAAGAATCTTATCAAATCCAAGCCATCTATTCCAAGGGACATTTCCGAACCCCACCTCATACTCGTGCATGCTGCGATTGAAGTTTTCAATGTTACAGGCAACATCTCGTTCAAGAATGGTTAAAGCTCCCGAAAGTCCCAGCCAACAAGATACTTCAAATGGTTCGGGGGACAATTGTGGTTGGATATTCGTAAGAACAGATTTATATTGTACGAATCCCCTCGTCACATAATCTTTACAATCTGAAATAACAATATAATGTTGTTACATTAATCGATAACATACTTAACACTTGATAGTGAGAGGTACAGCTACAGATAGCTGTCTAAAGATTTGATCTTTTATACCTATTTTTTATTATAACTATTCTTACAATTCGAAATTGTTATGTCTTCGTTAGCCCAAATAGTTGCAAGGGGAGAACATAGAACACTGTGTTCAAAAAAAGAATAAATAACAATCAGCGAAAAATCCGAAATGAAAAAAATAAAAATTCGAAATGAAAATTTAAAACTCAAAAGTATTTTTACAAATTCGAAATAACAAAAAAATCGAAATGAAAATTTAGAATTCAAAAGTATTTCTACAAACTCTGGAAACCTACATATTGATCATCAATACGCCATATTTTGTATGTTATTCTTACCTGTAGCTATTTGGGTACATTTATAACCATAGTAACCTCGAGGGCAGGTACATGTATCTGCAATACATCCAAGAGCCTGAAATAGAAAGCTAAAAATGTTTTCAAAAACAAAAACAGTTATTGAAAAGAGATCATTCCCTTACATTTAATTTGAGTTTCGCTAATTGTGATTTATTGTCACTAATCTTTCGCTTCCGCACCAAATTCAGTTGCAATCACCAGTACGAAAAATTCAACTCTCATTCATACACTTATTTTTAATATTTTAGTATGAAAACAATGTGATATAGTGGTTTGTTACCTTGACAAAACAGCGATATCCAGTAGAATCACCATTTACAATACAATTGGTACCATCAGAATATAACGTACACATCAGATTATTTGTAGAGTGTAGAAATCTTCGACAGTCCTTGACTCTAACACACCACAAAGCACAATTAAAAAATCTATCAAATCGGGCCTCCAGTTTTAATGATTTGTCACATTTATCATTGATAATCGTTGTAAGTCGAAAGTTAGCAAACATTTCGTTAGTATCTGATAGTACAAAAACCAAATATGATAGAAAATACAAGCCTGTCACAAAAAGAAGCATCTTGTTAATTTGTAAAGCTGTATTGTACAACGCTTGTAGGTATCTAATACCTCAAATGTCCCCCGAGTTTATTCAAACCTGGGTTCATTCAAAAGTCTGCCGTGACCAGGATCATTTCTACCAATGATCTTTCCGGGATTATCCGTACCCTTTTTCAGCTGGGTGGACTAGAATTATGAGTGAAAATGACTTATTCAAGGTCACCGGACTTAACACGACGATCGAGATTAGAACTTACGTCCGACGTTTTCAACACATCAAAGCAAATACCGTCATGAAGGAAAGCACCATCTCTCTAACCAAATGTGCTTTAAAACTCCAATAGTAAACTGGAGCTGAGTACAGCACTTTGCTTGGCCTCGACATTTAACCTATAGGTTTAAGGCCCTTTCGTACATTTATACCTTTCGTACATTTATACCTTTCGTACATTAATACCTTTCGTACATTTATACCTTTCGTACATTTATACCTTTCGTACATTTATACCTTTCGTACATTTATACCTTTCGTACATTTATACCTTTCGTACATTTATACCTTTCGTACATTTATACCTTTCGTACCTTAATACCTTTCGTACATTTATACCTATCGTACATTTATACCTTTCGTACCTTAATACCTTTCGTACATTTATACCTTTCGTACATTTATACCTTTCGTACATTGATACCTTTCGTACGTTAAGTTGTCCACATTTTACTCTCCGAGATATGTAAAATTGAAAATAGGTGATTTTAGATATTATTGCGGACTATTTTGCGACTTCTAATTATCCAGAATTATGTGTACATTCACATCTATAAATCAATATATAAAATAATTTACATAAACATGATTTGTGAAGAAAGTAGATAGAAAAATACTATTAATTAGACCGGCTAAAAGGTGTGCTATGTTGCCTAGTTCCACGTCGTAAGGCGATTCTACTTTCCTTAAACCAGCCATATCGATGTATGATTGGGTATATATATTAACATATATTTAATATGTTAGGTGACCAGATAAACTCCTTTAACTTGTGAAATGGTAGGCTACTGGTGAAATTTTGCAGAGATCATGGTAAGTTAGGATAATTAAACAAAATTGTATCATATATTCTCTCAGTTTTGAGTTCCTATTCCTACTCAGTAAATTAATCTAATCAGGACTAATCAATCACACTTGTAGGTATATTCAATCAACGCTTTATTAACCATGTCTAACAATTAAGGGGTTCTTCTCACTTACCCGGTTGTCTTTGATGAGTGTAGATTTGCCGACTCTGTCGTTAATCTGTCGCTAATCGGTCAATGATCAAACTGATCTGCTTTGAAACGCCAAATTTAGACTCCATGTTTGTTCACGTGACCAAATGACGTCAAAATGATATTTAAACGTTTTATTGCCTTTTGCTAGAGATAATAAATGTAATACCAAAATGCAATTGCTGTTGAGGAAAATATTAAGGAATGTGGACAATAACAACAGCGTCCGGTTACGTCATGATTTATGTACCGAATTGATAGACTGGATGATCAAAACAAGATCAACGACATTTGAACGACATTTGAGACTTGGCGTACATACCTATGTTAGTACCCTACCGTGGGAATTCCGGTCATAATTAGCCTACTAGTAATTACGAGTTAAATAATGACATGTGGGACCATCTGGTATTTTCCCAGTCATTAGAACACCTCTACTTTCTATTGATATAAGTATTACCGGTCCAATTATGGTATATATATATACATTTTGACAAAATTTTATTTATTCGGCTAAATTTCGAACTAGCGATCTCAGAGTCAGGCACCTAATCGCCAGCAATACATGTCAACCGTCTAGACCACCCGACCAACGGACCATCCACAAAAATGGATGGCAGCGGACCGGTAGACTTTACTGCAAACATGCATTACCCCTCTGATAATGGGTAACGACACAGCTCCCAAAGCTGATTACATGAGATAATTTAATGTCATTAGGGAAGTGGTCTTGTAGCAATATTTTCGTTATTGGGGTAACACTTTCTTGATACAACACAGAATCTCGTGCTGGAAATTGGCTGAGATCTAAGTAACAAGTTCCTGAAGCCATTTACCATTAATATTGACTAGCCTAACAGTTCCAGATTATGTGATAGATTGGTCTCATTCAAAATATTCTGAACACAATTGAGCCATGTGAAATTAATTGACGAATTTAACATTCAATTAAGAAAAGGTAGACTTTGAACCTGGAACTTTCATTCTCATTTTTATTTGTATTGATGTATAATGAAGAGGGATGTGAACTTTTGGTTTTATCTGTTTCTACTCATGTGATTCTTGTTGACGTTTTATCGAAGATCTTGTCCCCCTTCACTTTGGATTAACAGAATGATGTTCTGCGTTGCCAGCTTCACCCCTCCGCATGGATATATCTTGAGTTCGTATCTGAGATCTCTTGCCCCACAAATCCATATATTTTACATTTGGCTATTGTGATCAGTCAATTAATTTACTTTACAAGCGTTAAATTAAAACAGGTAGAATCATTAAGATATATTGAAGTTCTAAGCCAAAACCTGGTGACAACTTTTCCGATCATCGATCGGCATCATTCACAAAAGCCAAAACTAGCAAAACCCTGTAAAGCTAGCAAGAATAAATTATGAACAATTGAACCAACGGAAGGAGTAACGACTTATACGTCCATGACCCGTGTGTAAGATTAAAAATCAAACAATGAAGAGTCTACAAATCTCAATGATTTTAAGGATTAATCAATATAGTTCCATGTATCGTACTATAATCAATACTCTGACGGGATTATCTCCAGATTTTAAACTTACTGAACTTGTTTTAAATCGATCGATTTGTAAAAAAACAAAAACAACATGGATAATAAAAAAACATAAATATGTTTTTATTTGAAGTACGAAATGGTTTATGATTTTTTTCACACGAAATTTCGAGAGAATTGTCTTTTAGCAAGTTGAATAATTGATGTTAGAATCATTGTATAGATTTACTGAAGGTAAACTGGATAACTTGTAAAAAGTAACTGTAGGTTGATGTTAGAAATATTAAATAATGTTTTTGTAAGTAGATGTCAGAAACATTGTATAATTTTATTGTAGATGTTAGATACATTGTATAAAGTAACTCTGGGTAGATGTTAGATACATTGTATAATTATACGGCAAGTAGATGTAAGATACATTGAATATTATTACTACAGGAAGATGTTAGATACATTGTATATTATTACTACAGGTATATGTTAGATAATTTGTATATTATTACTACAGGTAGATTTTAGATACATTGTATAGTATTACTGCAGGTAGATGTGAGATACATTGTATAGTATTACTACAGGAAGATGTTAGATACATTGTATATTATTACTACAGGAAGATGTTAGATACATTGTATATTATTACTACAGGAAGATGTTAGATACATTGTATATTATTACTACAGGTAGATGTTAGATACATTGTATAGTATTACTGCAGGTAGATGTTAGATACATTGTATAGTATTACTACAGGAAGATGTTAGATACATTGTATAAATTTTACGGCAGGTAGATGTTAGATACATTGTACAATTATACGGCAGGTAGATGTTAGATACATTGTATATTAAACCGCAGGTAGATGTTAGATACATTGTATAGTTATACGGCAGGTAGATGTTAGATGCATTATATTTTGTTACTGCAGGTAGATATCAGAAATATTGTTTATCTGTACCTGTGGATGGATGTTAACAATGTCAAACAACGTCAAACATGTTTAAACAGTGTTTGATGAAGAAAGATTCAGTCCATTCTTTGTAAAACAGTTGATGTAAGGGTAAATCAGATATAGGACAAAGGGGACCTTCTTTGAAAAACCCTTTTAAAAGGATACTGATTTGCATAATACTCATACTACATTTTGGTCAATGTGTCTGAATATGAGCAGATGGTTGTTCTGAAAGGGTACGAGTTGACATTTGCTATGATGAAATATGCCTACAACTCCTAAGACAAGATCAAAGGGAGACAATTCCTTCGCAAACAACATTAAGAAACTGTTCAGGCTGTTAATAAATTTTTTATATCAATTTACGGATGTTTTCCTTCCTTATCGAATTAATAAATTTGAAAGTGAAAGGCCAAAGCCGAATTGCCACTGAAGAATATGAAATACATGAATATATACAGAAGAAAATTATGCGTTTAATCAAATATGTTTTAGTCGATGCAAAAGAGGTGAAGTTACATAGTTTCTCTGAAGAGGTAGAAAACTGTTAGACACAAGTGGATCAAACGTGCAGGTGGATGTAGCCTCATTGTTTGTTCTGATTTCAGATTGCACTGCTGTATGATCAATTTCCAATCGTCACACATTTTTCATGATCATTGGAAGAATAGATAGTTCTATTGTCACCAACAATAAAATTCTGACAAGACATAGGGCATTACTCAAAACCCTTCATCAAAAGTGTCGAATTCACTGATACACATGTCAATGCTGAACCGAAGCTCAATTCAAAGTTCATTGACATTTGCTTTGATTATGCCACAACTTAGACAAGACAAATAAACATGGACCCCGCTTAAAAACAGTGTTCAGCTGTTCATTAAATCCGTAAACAATTTAGCTTCCTTTTTGTACAATCTTTTCGTCAAAGCCACAACTGATATTGCCACTGAAAATATAAATACATAATGCATATACCAGAATGAAAATATGCAGTTTAATCAAATATGTTTTAGTCGAGCAAAAGATGGTGTAAGTTAACATAGTTTTCCTCTAAACGAAGAGGTAAGAAAACAGTAGACACGATCAGTGGATCAAACGTAGCAGGATTGGATGTGCCTATTGTTTGTTCTGATTTCAGACTTGACTGCTGTCTTATCAATTCCAATGCTCACACAATTTTTCATCCAGATCCATTGATAATAATAGCTTCTATTTCACCAACAATAAAATTCTGACCAAGTCAAGGGCATTAACTAAAAACCCTTCACCGAAAAGTCATCGAATTCGAACTTTAACAATTCAAATGCCCACACCAAGCTTCATTAAAATTCATTGAAAATTGTAGCTTCTATTATGTCCACAACAAATATAGAGGCAGAGACAATAACTCAAAATCGAACGAACTGGACCGCCGTCTTATAAATAACAGTGCTCATCAAGTTTCATTAAATCCGTAGAAAATTGTGGCTTCTTTTGTGTCTACAATTCTTTTGTGTCCAAGTACCACAACTTGATATGTATGCGGAAAATATAACGGTGCTATTGCTGACCCTTTCACTTCTCTAAGGAATTTTTAACGTTAAAGAAGGTTCCCCAAAATGGCGAAGGCTGATTCGCTTCTTAGCAGATTTTTTTTTCAAGTACCTTACACCATTGATGTCTCAAAAAAGTTTAAACATAAATGAACTGAAACCAATTATTCCTTTAACTATGGTTTAGTAATGTAAGGAAAAAATGTATTGACAGTTAATCGAATGTTACTGTTCTCAATTCTGGTCGTTCAATATGTGAACTATTACAAACCTATCTTCAGAAAATATGTTTCTTTCAGCAATATATGAATTTTAGGTGCGCTGTCCGCAAATACCCGATGAACAAAACTGCATATTTTTTTAACTTCTCTTATCAAGAAAATTTTTTTGATAAAACATCTGAACTTGACCCTGCGGAATACACCTTACATATGATTAATATCTAAGTTTTTGGCCCGTATGCACCAAATGACATTAAGGCTAATTTAATTCTGCCCGAATAACATTAACTTTTAACTTAATTTTATATTTTGTATGCACCACAATAAATTACCTTAAATAAGACGGTTTAGATGAACTTGGTGAAATAAACGTTGTTATTCCCATTAATAGACATGTTAGAGATCGCCTGGGCCCTTTTACATTGTTTTCGGAAGAGGAATTTAAATCAAGGTTTAGATTGAATAAGTAATCGGTGATAGTTAGCAATAACTAATAGTTTCCAAAATATACTGCAAACACCAACTGAAAAAACTGCCGCATTGCCCCCTTTACTGCAAAGTATGTGGATGATTGAGACTACTATCGGGTGGTTCATTTCGGTGCATAGCTGGTGACCTTATACATGTCCGCCAAACAACCATAAGCAGATGCTTTGAGCGTTTTGTAAATGGAATAATTACCCTCAGACCAACAGTAATTCGATTTCCAAATGATTAACGTCAAACAAAACGACAGTTTTTATAATCGCCCGATTTCCTAACACGATTGGATCTATAGATTATGGAAGATTAATGTCTCAAAGTCGCCAAGTCGCCGGATTTCAAAGTCGCCAACTCGACAAGTCGCCGGAAATTCGAAATAGCGACTTGGCGAGTGGGCGAACTTAAAATCCGGCGACTTGTCGACTTGGCGACTTTGAAATCCGGCTAGTTGGCGACTTGGCGACTTGTCGAGTTGGTGACTTGGCGCGTTGAATTTCAAAGTCGCCAAGTCGCCAACTTGACAAGTCGCCGGATTTCAAAGTCGCCAACTCGACAAGTTGCCAAGTCGCGGTTAACAAATGGCCGCTATCGGCTTCCATAATAGATGGAACCCACGTTGTGATACGACACCCCTCAAACGTTCAATATCTAGAAATATACAGAAACCGCAAAAATGACACATGACATGTCCAATTCCATACGTTCAATTGCTCCTTCGGAGAATAAGATGTCTTTTATCTTACTCTTGTTGTTGAAAACTGACACAAAAGCTGTAAGATTATATTAGGGTTTCAATTTGACAATCTGTCCTTGAACAATTAAAGTCGGTTTTGATAAACTTAGAATAATCAATAAATATGTATATGGGAGCATATTGTAATTTCCCTTTCCGTCCGTTCACATTTAGCTTGTGCCCACTCTTCAGGCTACAATTCTATTGGTTCTTTGATTTTGAAATTGTCATTATTGATTTTCGTAATGATCGGATATTTTTTAAACAAAATATCATGTCTGCTTAACTTTTCATTTTTATTAGTTCTACTGTGCAACTCGTGCTCAATCTGTCATTTTGAAGTGCAGTTTTTGATAAACTTGGGTATTGTGGGAACAATACAATACAGTATTCCATTCTGTTATGTCATAGATAATTTCTTCGCAGACGCATTTCTCCTTAAATTGTACGTGAGTTTATATTGTATATGAACGAGTTTGTTTCATTTCACAGGAATTTATCTATCGATATTTATTGATATATATTTTTAGTTTTTCAAGCTCTTCCAAGAGTCTACTGTATGTGGTTGTGTTGAGAGATATCAATAAAGCTTAAAGCAGTACAGTTTACCTACTCTGCCGGGGATAAAACTTGGCAATCTAGATTAAGAATATAATATAATTCTACTCGAGACCAGCTCTTTTCATAACAAATTTACCAATGTCTCCGAACATTGAATCTGAAGAATGAAGTGCTTCCGGGCTAGCGTATTCGCTGGGATCTGGATATGTTATATGGACACATATAGTTTCGTTTCTCCAATCAAATTTTAGCTTATTAAGATGGCTGTATTTCTTATAACCTGGCAGCCATGTTGGATGACATGCTTGGTTCGCGCATATCACCTGTAAATGGGGTTCCTCGAGAACTAAATCGGAATGTTGCTCATAGATTTTGTAAGGCATATAAACAGCATTATAGATCCAATCCTTATCCAAATAATAACGATAACTTTCTAGAAAGTATTGCATATATTTTGATCCTTTTTGAGCAATTAGGACACCTGGATTGAAAATATTTGGAAATTTGCCAGCGCCTGGCCAATCAATACTAACTATTGCATCATATTTACGCAATCTGTCTGGTATTGGATTTACCCACAGAACGTCCCAATCACAATAAATGCCACCATAACGTATTAAAATATCGGCTCGAAGAACGTCACTTGCATGCGATGCCCATTTAATAATCTTATTTCCAAAAACAGACGCAGGAAATTCCCGAAATATAAATTTGACATTCGGGATCATTTTAGCTTCATCCCAATAAGGACCCGTTGGTTGAACATCTCCATGAATGTAAACTAATTCAGCATTTAGGACATGAACTGAGCTTAGCAAACCTAAATATTTGTCAAAGGTCAATGGTCTCTTACCGAGCCATACATAGTGCACAATAAGTGGGGCCATTTTATCTTCCTGAATTTTTGGGGTTCTTAGTTTTTTACTTCCATAATAAATCCAACGAGTAAGGCGTCCGAATTCAGAATCCAGTTTCATTACATCTTTTGGAAAAATTTCAGAGTTAATAATAACACAATCACTAATTTTTGTGGAGTATATAAAATCATTTTGATCAACACATATTAGATTGGAGGGCATTGAATTGAGAAATGATGTTATCGAAGATGGTCCTAATGCACCACGTTTCATTAAAACTAGCTCAAATCCGGGAGAATATGAAAACTGTAAGTTTCTAAACCACGAGAGCGAATTTGTTAAAATGGTCGTTTCTCCTATGGATATACCGCCACGCTCGTTCAACGTCTTTAAGATCAAGTCTTTTCTGGCACTTGCATCTGAACACATCTGTGATAGCTTCTCCTCCACAATAACTGGAATGTATCGAAACAGTTCACCAAAGTATTGATAATAGCCATAAACATCGAGCCTAGGTCTTAAATAATAATGGAATATGATACGAGTTGGCTTAAGGAACCGGTAAGCGCCGTAAATACTCAGATAATGCTGGAATTCAAATTGTTTATCATGACACCAAAAATAATGGACGGTTAAAGGTATTTGTAAAGTGACTAAATCTAATTCTAGATTGTTGCTTATTGTGTTGTAGGTTTCGTTCGAAATTATGAAATCACCAAGTATAAGACCATGTGAAAATGATTTTACTGAATATGAATTCTGATCTGATTCCATTCGAATAATGTTTAGAAAGTTTACACCGGTCGGATTATGTCTTATTAGCAATATCAATCCTATGAAAGCCAATATTAATCCTCTAATTTTCCATCTGGAACAATTAAAATTGACAAATCTTGACATGATGGAACAAATGCTGTGATCTGAAATATAAAACCCATAGAGAATATGACAAAACTATTAAACGAGTGCATAGTCCCTGATGATTATCGGTGTGTTACAATAAGAAGCGGTGACGACTTCTGTGCCAAATCATTCAAACACATTTTGAATCGAAAATACTATACGACATTGTATTCTTCGGACACTGACTTTTTGACAGATTTTATGTCACTGAAGTTGATTGTTCACTCTAAAAAAGTTTTTTTCAACTATCGTTCTTTCATACACGAAATTCCATGCGAATATAAAGCTCTTTGTCCAAAATAGTCCGACGCGATACTCTTTGATTCGATACCCTATGCAATTTTATGCCTCATATCTGTTCATAGAAAATCGTCAAATTAAAACTTGACCATCTTGTCTATTTCAAAATTCATGACAAGTTTCATCAAAATCTATTTAAAATTGTAGCTTCTTTTGCACCCACAAAAATGTTTTGACCCAATTTTTCCAAATCAAGGGAAATAACTAAAAAACCGTCCATAAAAAAACCCGTCAAATTCGAACTTGACTACTGTCTTATCAATTCTGTCTTATTCAAAATCCATTGAAAATTGTAAGTTTTATTGCAACAACAATAAAATTTTGAAAAAATTTCACTAAGATAAGGGCAATAACCCAAAACGGTTCAATTAAATATTGTCAAATTGAAAGCCGCCTTATCAATTACTAAGTCAAGGGCAATAACCCATAAACTGTTCATCGAAAAAGCGTCAAATTCAAAATTGGACGCCGTCTTATCAATTCCAATGCTCACACCAAGTTTCATCAAAATCAATTGGAAAGTGTAGCTTTTATTGCATCAACAATAAATTCTGATTGATGTTACTAAGTCAAGGGCAATAACTCAAAAACTGTTCATCGAAAAATCGGTAAATTCGAACTTGACCGCCGTCTTTTCAATTCCAATGCTCAAACCAAGTGTCATTAAGATCCATATAAAATTGTAGCTTCTATTGTGTCTACAACAAATATTGAGGCAGGGGCAATAACTTAAAAACCGTTCATTGAAAAATCGGTAAATTCGAACTTGACCGCCGTCTTATCAATTCCAATGCTCAAACCAAGTGTCATTAAAATCCATAGAAAATTGTAGCTTCTACTGTGTTTACAACAAATGTTGACGGACTGACGAACCGACGATAATATACGTCCACATATTCATGTTGACGTATAAAAATGAATTTAAAATAAAAACGAAATGGAAGTAAAATAAAAACGCAATGAAAGTAAAATGAATTTAAACATAAAATGAAAGTAATAAATTTACAATAGCATTTTCGTATATATAAAAAATAAAATCGATATGGCGCTCATGGGCCACCATACATAACAGCTTTAAATACATTATGGCTGCCACTAGGCTGTCTTCATATCGTATAAAATAGTATAGAAATACTTACGTCAAACGAAAACACACTATTTCGATACACTATATCCAAACCGCCGATATAGTCTTTGCAAGGTAATCCCTGCAGTTTATTTTCTACAAGTTCAAAGTATTCGAGGATCAAATTTAAAATGAAGCATGCCGCGTGCAGACTGTATCAATCAATTATATGAATTAAGTTTCTTCATTAAACCGGAATAGAGTTGTGAATAACTAGATTTCGGCATATTGAAGCCACACGGATACTCACATTCTTATTACAGCACTGTATACAAGAACGAAGACAACAGAAGTAGACTCGAAACCAAGTACATGGAGTGGTGTTTAGTTTAGTCACATGACTCCATGAGTTGAACAATACAGCGAATGTGATGGCTCATGAAAGCTATAAGATAACATGTAATTATGTTGTGATTGTCCTGTTTAGAACTGATTTTAAGCTACAGTTATAGATCGAATGGTGGCGAACGACATAAAAGGTATGTAACTTTAATTAATTCAATAGAACTAAGGTCGAGAATATACAAGGACCAGAAAGGACCAGTGACAGTGATACATCGCTTACACTGAGAATATTTCGACACATTTGTCCACTCGATTGTCGTAGTTTTTGTATTGTGTTTCTAATCTTCTTCTTCGTTGTTTCTTGTCGATCATTCATTGACCCAATTCGCTTCATTCAAGCCTATTATATTTAGAGGAAGTCGAGTCCATTTTACAGAAATTTAGACATGAATTGTTATAATGGGATAGGCCAAAACCGTAAGATACTATAATGTAATAAACGATGTCTTCTGTCGCAACTTCTGGTTATGATCGATTTTCTAGGCAAACATGGAAATCATGCATTGTAGTAGGCTTCTCAGTATTTTTTTTACATGTCAAAGACAGAGTCCAGAGCAAAACCAGATTGTAATAAAATTACATTCGATTCAGTCGAATACGTTTTCGACCGAATCGTCGAAATACGTAATAACATTTTGCTTTGCTCAGACATTACATTGTTTAATGTAATAACCATCTAATTGACGTACAGTTGAAATAATTTAAACTAAAAGTTAATGTATACCTGTTATGCATGACCTATTAATGTTACCTGCTACTTACAGATCGGTAACTTTTTTCACCTGCAACTATATGTATACCTGTGAAAGATGGTGCACTTATAAGCCACCATATTCCCTCTTTTTTTTCTTTTTTAGTAAAACCAGCTTGAGTCAATGAAACACGAGATGGTCAATTCGTGAAAGAAGAAAAGTAGAGAATGATTTACCGAATGCCTAAAGCTATCCGATGTGGACCGAAGCTGGTCGTGTTTTTGATATTGCTGCTTTCATGTGTTGTTTTACTATATTTTTTTTCTCAGGATAGTAACAAACGGTATAATCCATACATTTTAAGACATTTGCCTGAAAATTCAGAATATATTTACAGCTCATTATCTAATAGTCATCGTACTGACCTGCAATCGAACACACCCTTTTTAACTGTGCATTATTTGTGGTGCCAAACGGACAAAAGAAATGTTTTCGAACATCGACATTATTTAGGATTAATGAGTATATTGAAACAATTGCACCCTGATCAAATATTTTTTCACTATGAAAATTTGCCTTTGAGTGAAAATCAAGTCTTTAATTGGATCAAAGACTTAAAAAGAGATGTCGCTATTTTGAATTTCAGACCTATGACATCTTCTGCTAGTTTATGCAGTGCTAAAATTCAGGACCTCAAGATGAATGGCATTTTTGTTGAGAGTGATGTTATTGTCACCAATTTAAGTCGTGCTAATGTTATTTCTCTTCTGGGATTTTGCCGCAAATTAAAAAATACCTGTGTAAAAGACAATCTCTACCCACCAACAGGAAAGCTTCTTCTCACTTCCTCCATATCTACAGAATTCATGGAATATGTGAAGGTTTTGAACTGTCAGCAGTTAAAACAAATAAATAATGAAAAATTTCTCCCAGAATGTGTTTCAAGTGATAATCAGTTCAAAATCAGTGACATCCAACAAGGTGACAACAGCTTTCATAAATCAATGCGAACAATTTTATACGGACAACCTGAGAGTGTGAAACCGCTTTCGAGTTCATCTTCAATACCACTTTATGGCCACATCGTCTCAGAAATGTTTAACCCAAAGGTCTACATCAGTATTCTCAGTGCCGTCACTTACGGTAAAATAACCACTATATTTTACCACGGCACAGAGTTGCCATACGGAACGCACTGGGATAAATTGAAAGCAAGTGGTGCTAAAATCCATTTCGTTGAAGTGGATTCAAAAACATTCCCAAATACCAAAGAAACTTTATACCAGTATTGCTTTTACATTCTGTTGCAATATGGTGGAATTTTATTTACAGAACGTGTCATATGGCAAAAGGAACTCTCTTCCGATCTTCTTAAGTTTGATACAGTAGGAACTGCACTTCCGTTCGAAGGAGACACAAAACTCTTTAATCTCGATATTTTAATGGCGAAACCAGGAGCGATATTTCTTCAAAATATTTTAGCAATTAGTCAACAGCTGGACAATCAATCAAATGATTTGGTTCTTAATTATGCTGCGCACCATATGTATGACCTATATCCTAAATATGTGTATTTGCATACCAATTTAATTGGGTTTTTGAAGTGTGATTCTGTGTGTTCTATGGACCACAAAACATTAGTCATTGTGGATAAAAACCGTATTATAACTGGCGAGGAGTCGTATAATAAATTACTCAATTTCTAAAGTATGGGTCGGGGAGCCGTACAATTTTGTTTACCTACACTTTCATTATTCCACATTCGTTTTTTTTTTTGCTCTCCGAATTCAGTGCCATTCTAAAACAGCCTACTGTCCCTTTGGCGCTTTGTATCTTCTGGGTCTGATCGTGTAAATTGGGCGTCTTATATTTATATTAATCGAATATCTATCAAAAAGAAGATATACTAATACCAGTTTGTCCCTTATTACGGTGGCACACATACGACATTGTTCACTTTTTTTTATGAATAAAAACATTAATTTTGAATCAAAATATAAAAATTAGGTGAGAGGTCCTATAATATTAAATTAAAAACCATAATTTTTATGAAGTGAAAATCACAGCTGTTACCTCAAAAATCGGTAAGTTTTTATATCAAAATTACAGTAATTTTCACCTAGGTGGAATGTAAAGTTTTTAAATAAAAACTACATGAATTTAAGGTGGTTCACATACGACATCATTCACTTTTTATTATGAATAAAAACCTTAATTTTGAATTAAAAACTTCATTTTTCACCAAGGTGAAAATTTAGAATTTCAATTAAAACTACAGAATCTTAATACTTTTCATCTTGGTGGAAAATAAAGTTTTTAATTAAAAAACTACCGGACTTATTACATAAATTTCACCTTGGTGAAAAATAGGAATGTGGAAAAAAAGGGGAGGGAGAAAGAGGATTTCGAAAATAACACAATACAATCATAATTAAGCTACAGAACACAGTGATTTTTTCATTGGCTTAACTTCTAGAATCAAAGAGAGATAACTCATCAAGAGTTAACTCCAACATCGGACAGACTA
Organism: Nipponacmea schrenckii; assembly: GCA_030562195.1. Lineage (NCBI taxonomy): Eukaryota > Metazoa > Mollusca > Gastropoda > Lottiidae > Nipponacmea > Nipponacmea schrenckii. Next base: position 34,958,280 of record CM060200.1, on the reverse strand, counting down.
CATCTTGGAACAATGCCCTGGAACGTTGGATATTGCTGACAATTTATGCGAAAAGAAAAGAGGAACACGAAAACTTACAGTAACCATCTCCTGCGAGTCGCGAAACAGACTGGTTTCAGATGCAACAGAAATAATAGAAGTGTATTACAGAAATACACAAATATCGTTTCTCGGAAATATGAAGGCCTAAAGATCAATTTTGGCCCGAAATAGCGTTTTTGGGGTGGGACATTCTACAGACTGCGCATGTTAAAAAAAATGTTAGTACTGAAAAAATTTCCTTCTTGCATCGCAAAACGTTTCTAGACCAAATAAATGCAAAGTAAGTTTTTACTTACGACATCGTGCGGCTTTATTGAAAATAACAAGTAACATATAAGTACAATGACTTTATGTATAGAATTAAATCAAGGTTTTTAAAAAAATTGATAATATCCCTGAAAGATGTGCCAACAGTAATATATTCAATTTCAAATAGATTACACATTTATAGAGAATCGTACAAAAGATTTACGCACTCTGTCCACTAGCACATGCGCATCTGTACCAAATAAAAATCAACTTCCGGTGATTGCATTCTCAAAATTAAATTTTTGGCTTTAAAAAGAAAGAGAAATGCCGACTTACAAAGGTAACAGATATATAAATAAACATTGAATTTGAAAAAAAGTAAATTATTGAGAATAAAGAGTACGGATATGATATTCGAGTGCTGATTTTGAATTTTATTTTGCCAAGTAGCCGGCATGTCATCCTCCACATGTGATCTTCTCTTTCTGTTTCCGTTTAACATGATCAAGAATAGCGCCTCTCAACCTTTCATGAGATTCCCATTTAGCGTAATGTATCGTAACTTTTCACCCTCCACGACTTTTAGCGGTTTAGTGACCGTGGAGGGAAAGCTCCACAGGCGTAAAGCCACTGGAGGAGGGTCTGGTAGGCTTTCTACCCCCTGGGCCCTGGCCCTTGTCCAAAACTTACTGACTCTATTCCCAGCCTCTGATAGCTATTTGGACAGATATTGCTGGGGGAGAGTCAGAAAAACAAGGCACCAAAAACTTGGGACTTTCAGACTATCTACCCCCTAGAGACATTTTGAAAATTAATATCAATTTCAGTACATTCAAAACTATTATGGGAAGCAATCTCCTTACATTGGTCGACCCCCTTATCTCAGATAAGCTTGATCCATGCCTAGAAGCGTAATACGAAAGAAAACATACAAGATCATGATCATGATTGGGAACTTTACCAATCTGGTTTCATATTTAATCACTAGTATCGAGCTATAAATTTTGATAGAATATTACAATGCTTTGCCATCCTGCTAAACGTGGTTGGCAGTTTTAATTTCAATAAAAAGGCATATTTAATATGATAAGATGTGTATTAGTTCTAATAAGAATGTAATTACAGTAACTCAGTATAAGAATAAAATTAAATAAATCATAATTGTCTTTTATCAATAGAAAGTAATGTTTATGATATTTCTGTGTCACTGAGCTATTAAAAGTAACATTTGGCAAATTACGAAAAATTTTGAATATCTAAGTAATCTTAGACAATCGCGCTAATCTGACATTATTTTATGGTCTCAGTGAATGTCAGTGAATGTCAGAGTACACTTTATTAGATAATTTTAATTTCATTAAAGGCTGAATTAATTTACCAGGTATATGAATAAAATTAACTATTTTAACATAATGCTTTATGTGGTTGTGAAAATAGAGATAAATTATCAGTCCAATACTTAATTCCAATGCACCAGAAAGCTTGAAATTGCTCAATTCTGAAACAACATTTCTCAAGCTTATGGCGCTTACACAGTGCTACTCTACATTTATTCCTTCAGCCTCCTACTCTAAATATTATTGACACCCCTGGTCAAAGTTCACTTCCAAAGGTGATATTCACCTGATTCTCATGATTTGCTTTCAGTGTCAGTTAAATGGGGTAAGGAAAAGTTTAATGATGTAGAGTGTAATACAGAGGAAACACCAGAAGTATTTAAGGCTCAATTATTTGCTCTATCTGGGGTCCAACCTGACAGACAAAAAGTTATGATGAAAGGGGCTGTCTTGAAGGTTTGTACAAATAGAATATTTGCATTTCAATTTCTGATTAACCTTAGTGGCAAATAACAGTCTGTATCTGTATTTTGTTAAAGATAGGTTTTCTCATTTTCATATATATATATATATCCATGTCCATAATTGGACCGGTAATAGGCCTACTAATATCAATAGAAATTAGAGGTGTTCTAATGACTGGGAAAAATACCAGATGGTCCCACAAGTCCTTAATTAACTCGTAATTAGGCTAATTATGACTGGATTTCCCATGGTACTACCATAGGTATGTATGTCAAGTCTCAAATGTTGTTGATCTTTTCTTTTGATCATCCAGTCTGTCAATTCGGTACATAAATCATGACGTAACCGGATGCTGTTGTTATTGTCCACATTCCTTCCATATTTTCCACAACAACAATAGCATTTTTGGTATTCCATTTATTATCTCTAGCAAAAGGCAATAAATCGTTTAAATATCATTTTTTTTATATGCCCACATGAAATGGGGGGGCGTATATTGTCGTCACCCCATCCATCCGTCTGTCTGTCTGTCTGTCTGTCTGTCCATCCACAATTGCTGGTAAACACTCTAGAGGGCGCAATTCTTAACGGATTTTGATGAAACTTAATATGAGTATTTATGATCATGCAAGGATGAACCCTATTGAAAATCAGCAAAATCGGAAAAAATTTAGTATGAGTTCTTGCCTTGTTCTTGAATGGCTCGTAAAAACTCTACAATGTGCAATTCTTGACTGATTTTTATGAAACTTGGTGTGAGAGTATGTTATAACTCAAGGATAAACCCTATTGAAAATCAGCGAAATCGAAAAACATTTAGTATGAGTTATTGCCCTTGTTCTTGAAAACGCATTCAATTTTAGCTTGAAAACTTTCTTGAGAGAACAATTCTTAGTTGATTTAGATGAAACTTGGCTTGAGTATTTGTTATCACCCAAGGATGAAGCCTATTGAGAACCAGTAAAATCGAAAAAAATTTAATATCAGTTATTGCCCTTGTTTTTGAAAACGTGTTTAATTTTTGGCCTTTAAACACTCTACAAAGCATAGTTTTTGACTGATTTTGAACACTCTACAAGTCACAATTCTTGCGGGCTTTTTTCTTAACTTTGCATGAGTATTTGTAATCACCTAAGGATGAACCCTATTGAAATTCAGTTAAATCAAAAAATATTTAGCATCAGTAATTGCCCTTGTTTTTGAAAACGCGTTCAGTTTTAGCTTGTAAACACTCTAGAAAGAACAATTCTTAATGGATTTTGATAAAACTTGGCTTGAGTATTTGTTTTCTCCCAAGATGTACCCTATTGAAAATCAAATAAATCAAAATATATTAAGTGTCAGTTATTGCCCTTGTGTTTGAAAACGCGCTTAACTTTTTGGCTTATAAACACTCTAGAAGGCATAATCCATGATGTTGACAAAACTTACTGAAATTGTTTGATATCGCAAGGGATGAACCCTATTGAAAATTAAAAATATCAAATTATATCTAATTGAATTATTGCCCTTGTTCTTTTAAACGCGTTTGATTTTTGTCTCGTAAACATTTTACATGGCACAATTCTCGACCGATTTTGATGAAACTTGGTGTGAGAGTGTGTTATAACTCAAGGATGAACCCTATTTAAAATCAGCAAATCGAAAAATATTTAGTATGAGTTACTGCTCTTGTTCTTAAAAACGTGTTCAATTTTAGCTTGTAAACACTCTTCAGAAAACAATTCTTAATGGATTTTGATAAAACTTGGCTTGAGTATTCGTTATCACCCACGGATGAAACCTATTGAAAACCAGTTAAAGCGAAAAAAATTTAGTGTCAGTTATTGCCCTTGATTTTCAAAACGTGTTCAATTTTAGCTTCTAAACAATCTTGAAAGAACAATTCTTAATGGATTTGATAAAACTTGGCTTGAGTATTTGTTTTTACCCAAGGATGAACCCTATTATAAATCAAATAAATCGAAATATATTTAGTGTCATTTATTTCCCTTGTAAACACTCTAGAAAGAACAATTTTTAAAGGGGCCCAGGCTGGATTTTTAGGGGTCGTTTTTGGCCTTTGTTACATTTAAACAGTCCTCAGAAATATTCAAGCTCTGAGAAAATCGCAAAATACCTTGAAATATACCTCAAACAAAAAATTTCACTTTTCATTTTTTTTTCCGTGCTGTACGCGGCTGGTCTCCAGTCAGTCTGACAATTATGTGTCCTGTTGACAAAGTCTACAATTGAAAATGCGTTGTAGTCTGTTTATATAGATGACCTGACCCGCGCTATTGCACGACGGGAAGGATAACTCTTTGATTATCAAGACGAACTGTTTTCCAATATGGCGGGACGTTTGTAATTTCTTAATACATTATGATTTTTCAAACAAGGATAATTATGGATACACATGGATTTGAAGGCTCAAATTTCAAAGGTAAGCTCTGTAGACTATTTCTGATTAGCTAACCAAAAGATTTCATGTGCTTGAGGCTGTCGGATGATTGTCCGAAACAAATAAAGCCTGGTCCACTTTAATGGATTTTGATGAAACTTGGCTTGAGTATTTGTCTTCTCCCAAGATGTACCCTATTGAAAATCAGATAAATCAAAAATATTAAGTGTCAGTTATTACCCTTGTTTTTATACGCCCACACATAAATGTGGGCATATATTGTAGTCGCCCCTGTCTGTCTGAAAATCAGACCAATCGAAAAATATTCAATGAGTTATTGCCCTTGTTTTTGAAAGTTTGTTGTGAACACGATTAAGAGTGTGTTTCTTGATGGATTTTGATGAAATTTGGTGTGATTGCTTGTTATTACTTAAGGATGAAGCCTATTGAAAATCAGACAAATCGAAAAATAAATTGATGACTTATTGCCCTTGTTCTTGAAAACACATTCATTTTGCGTTCAAAAATGTGTTGTGGACATGATAGAGAGATGGTTTCTGGATTGATTTTGACCAATTTCAGTGTGTGTGTTTGTAATCATCCAAGGATGAAGCCTTCTGCCGCGTGTCTGTCTGTCTGTCCGTCTGTCTGTCCGTCTGTCTGTCTGTCCGTCTGCCTGTCCACAATTGATATGAACAAGATAGTGACCACATTTCTTGATGGATTTTAATGAAACTTGGAATGAGTCTTTGTTATGACCCAATGATGAAGCCTTTCGAAAATGACACCAATCGAAAAATATTTACTATGAGTTATTGGTGGGCGTATTACGATGGGCCATCGCTATTTTTGAAAACGCTTTCGTCGACTTTGGCTTGTAAACACTCTAAACATTCATTTTTGACAAAACTCGCTGAAATTGTTCAATATCACCCAAGGAGGAGCCCTATTAATAATTAAAGAATTAAGGGTGAACCCTATTGGAAATCGTGAAAATACCAAAAAATATTTAATGAGTTATTAATATTAGGTACAATTCTTGACAGATTTTAATGAAGATAGACACCCTAGAAAAAAAGTATGTGGCGGAAGGTTGAAAATTTCATTCTGCTTATTGTTACCGTACTGAAAAGTCTTTATTCAAAATCAATGCTGCCAGTGGGCGTATATTACCTTGCCTGGCAAGCTATCTTGTAAAAACATTATGAATTAATTTAAATAAGTTTTTACTCACTAATAATAAAATACAAAATCACCTTTTAGACGCCTTCATTCATATGACGTCATTTGCTCACGTGAACAAACATGGAGTCTAAATTTAGCGTTTCAAAGCAGATCAGAGTCAAATGGATTCCACAAGCATTTCTACGTCCACATAGGTCTTTAGAACTCGAGAATACATGGATTATTCAAAAGAAACCCCAATTAATCAATTAGTAAGCTTACTTTGGCTCTAATTAATGAGGCAACCCATCTTTAAATATGCAATAATTTATAAAAGTAAATTTAGTACTGACTGGAATTACTTTAAATGAATGATCATATTTTGTCCATTATTTTTGTATATTTATTTCAACCCTCCCAATGAACATAATTCTTGTTAATACTTTCTTTTGATTCTTATAGGATGATAGCTGGGGAAATCTCAAATTGAAAGATGTAAGTGTCAAAATTTGTTTATACAATAATTTATAAAAAATATTTGAGTTCGAAATTTTCCTGAGTATTGAGTTAAGCAGCAAAATATCAGGGCCTTATGAGAAAATCTCTTTTTTTTTTTAAATTGTGTTATATTACTAAATAGAAAATTATATTTAATGCAAATTATTTGAAGAAAACTGAAATTACATGAAATAGAATGAATGATAAAATTTGTTCAGTCTTATTATGGTATTTGAGTTAAAATATCCGTGCTTTAAAATACAAATATATTTCTTATGGACATGATCTAATTTAACATACCAGTATCTGTTTTAATTTGCTTATTGGTTAAATTCTTTGTCTTATGAAGTGTTGATTCAAGATTCTCAAACAATTCCATATGGTAATCTTGAAATTTAATTATTATTTCGAATGTGTGATCTAACATAATAATGGTCTGTGTGGTCTGTTTCACTTTGACAGGGTGCAACATTGTTGATGATGGGCACAGCTGATGCACTACCAGAAGCTCCCAAAGAAAAAACAGTGTTTATGGAGGATATGTCAGAAGCACAACTAGCTAATGCTGTAGGTTCATTATCTCAAGTCTATTTAGGGACATGGAAGAGGATTGTTAAAGGGATAATAGGCGTTGAAAGGAACATCAAAATTTAATTTCACTTAAATTTGAACAATAACAGTATGTTCCAATCAGTGGACTTACCTGGTGACTATACATCAAAATCACTCTATTATCAGATAAATCTGCAAAATCAAGTAGTTAATTATAAAACGCTTAATACTTCCATTCAGCAATTTTCAAATTGTGTAAATATAAAGGGAAGTAACTCTAACATATAGATTTTCCGCAAGGATGGTTTAGCGCTGATTTCCCCGACACTTTCACTCCCAAACAGAGTGGAATCGTCTCTTGCTCACTTTTTTGAAAGAATCCGAATATAGTTTTATTCTCGCTTTTTGTAAATTCATCAAGTGTGGGTTACATAATTATTTAACCAATAGTCAATATTAGACACAAATATTAGATGTAGGAGGAGTGTATTCAAATAATTCCCCTTTAATCTCCAAACCAAATTCAAATAATTCCCCTTTAATCTCCAAACTAAATTAGATCCTGTACACTGATAAAGTCTTATCTGAATACCATCCATAATAAATATGATGTCATAAAGCTAATCTCATTCTTTTTCTGCTGGATAAGATGGTGGCTAACCAGCTGTGACTTATTTCCTAACAAACTTAAAGGAATACTGAACATAAAATTTCAAAATTTAAACATGCCTATAAGAGCATATTATATTCATCAGTAAATAAACCTGCTGTCATAAACCTGCTAACATAACAGAATCTTTATATAATCCAATAAATTTATAAAAACTCAGTTATTATCCATAGAAATGCAAATGTTTTAGCGTTGATTTACCAGACACTTTTATTCTCAAACTGAATGGAATCGTCGCTGGCTAACTTTTTAAAAAACATTCCGTATATATTTTTATTGTCGCTTTTTAAAATTTGGTAAAGCGTGGGATTATTTAACTAATAGTCAATATTAAACACAAATAGAAGCCGTAGGACAAGTGTATTCTAACACCTATTATCCCTTTAACATATACAATGATTTACCAAAAAGTATATATACTTTGCCCTTTTCTGTATATAATAAAAATGTCAGTTTCAGAAGTTCTGACTTTATTCTGCTTGAAATATAAGGACCGTTAATGTTCGTGTGTTAAATTGTCCTACTGATTTATATGTGAAGAATATTTTATTATTATGGCCCTCTTTGTTAAATATTCAATTTTACATCTTTTGTGTATTACAGTTAGAAATGCCCAGCGGGTTAACTAATCTTGGTAATACTTGTTATATGAATGCTACTGTACAATGTTTAAAATCTATACCTGAATTAAATGATGCCTTAAAAAGGTAAGATACGACAAATTAGATTAGATGAATGATATTGAGTTTTGTTTTGGGTAACATATTGCATCTTAAGGGGGTTGACAACCCTAAACCTATGTACAAAAAATAGACGATTTCAACCACTTCTTTTCCACGTATCTGAAATATTTAAATATCAATGGAAAGAGGGTACTTTCAGCTATCCAAAAATATAAAATTTATTTCTTTAGGACATTTCAACTTTAAGAAATAGGGTATGAAAGATGAACGAAAAAACGTCAATTATTCCCTTAAAATTAGCATATCTACTAGGCTAATTAATAGAGAAGGTTGAAATTTTGCACAACGCAAGTCTACATGTATCTCTACAAAATTACATTGGCTTTTTGGAAAAAATTTTTTTTGTTTTGAAGATATTGATAGAAATCAAAATTTTGCGAGTGCATTTACGAAAAATTGAATTTTTAAAAAACTATTCATTTTATAAAAAAAAGCCAACGTAAATTTATAGAGGACATCGTAAGCTTTAGCTGAAGCCAAAGTTTGTAAAAATCGGATAAATTGTAAGCGAGATATGCTTTTGGAAAAGTGGCATTTTTTTTCAACATTTTGCAAACATATGTAAACCTTACGTAATCAACGACCATGTTGTTAAAAGATTGTCTTTCATGCTGTAGAAATCTTTAAGCACCTTTTAGGCATCGATATGCACCGATATCCACACAATTGGAGTGCTAAAACAATGGATTAGCACATGTCAAAACACCCCTACCCACCAATCATAAAATTTTCTTTGTTTACATGTGACGTAAAGATTTATGGGACATCACGTGACTTTTGGATTCCCCCGATACACAAACTCTTACTTCGCGTGCCGATATTAACAATAACTGACCGGCAAACGTAGAGAATGTTTATTTAGCCGATGACGTTGTAATCACAAATGTCAACTGACGACGTAATTTGTACGTGTACATAGAGGAATACCTCGTTTTGTTCTATAAATAGATTATCTTCACGGACGGATATCAGACGAACTACTGAAGCGATTGAGCTAAAATTTTTACTAGATGAGTTTCTTTTAATGCCAAACATAATGGATTTAAACTTAATACGTTTCTTGATTGAAATAAACTTCGAACGATAAGGTTGTCAACCCCCTTAATGCCTCACTTAAAGTCAGGAGTTAAAAACAAGTGAATATTCTCCGAAATGATTTTAGTAGTAACATTTAAAAAAAAAGCTGTTTGTGAGTTGTAAGTATTTTGTATTGGGGCTAAAGAAGATAATATTTTGTTTTAGATATTCTGGAGGATTAACAGTAGGAGGTGCTATAGCACCAGCTGATTCTATCACAGCAGGTAACTAGTCCAATTTCTTTCAAAAAGTTTGAAAAGTTGAGAATTTGAGCAATGTTTGATAATGTTGGTGATTGAAAGGGTTCTTCTAATAAACAGACCTTTAAGATTGAAGATTACTACTTAATTTTTAAATGTATGTTATTTCAGCTTTGAGAGATCTCTATCAATCACTAGATAGATCTGGCACAGCCATACCACCTATTATATTCTTGCAAATATTACACATGGCCTTTCCTCGATTTGCTGAGAAAGGAGAAGAGGGAGGCTACCAACAACAGGTAGAATCAGGATGCTCTTTTTATCTTTTTGAATAACTTGTGACTTTGAGAAATAATTTTATCAGTGTTTGAAATTGAACTAAATATGTTGTAAGACTCTAGTCCAGAAAAATTAATAAATACACTACGGTACTTTAAAATTAAGAGTTTCATATAGTATGAATTAAATATTTATAAAAGCTGACACTATATATTGTTATTGTGTATATTTTCTAGGATGCTAATGAATGTTGGACAGAAATAGTGCGAAGTTTACAACAGAAATTACCAGCTGTAGGACCATCAAACTCTAACACTGTTAATACAGCCAGTAGCTCACAAGGGTTTATAGATCAATTTATGGGTGGAGAGTTTGAAACAGTGTATCCTTTTTGATTGCAAAATCAGATTACTGTTTAGAATTCATTTCAAACATGTTGTTTAGAATTACTGCAGGCTCGTAAAATCATAGATTATAGTGTTTAGGCTGTTTTTGTTTTTAAATTTTGCTTTAAGAGACAGGTTCACCATTCTTTTGACCAATCATACTATAGTCTCAGAAAAAGGAATTTTTTCTTTGAAGCTAATCAGAAACAGTGTTTAAAGCTCACCGTAATTTGAGCCTTCTAATCCATGTTTGTAGAATTATCCTTGTTCAAATGATTACTTATCATTTCTTAAGAATAAGCAATATCGAGTAAAGGCATTTATAGAAATAGACAGTACAATTCATGGTTTTTTGGGTAGTTTGTGATTTTTCTGATATTTTGAAGTAACAAATCACACCCCCATATTGTGAACCTGTCTCTTTAACATTAAGATAAATAGTTTTGTGTAATATTGTGTGACAAGGTGAATATTTATTGGGTATTAGATTGTTTATAAACTACCACTATGTACTTAGTGTTCTTGTGTTACACCCCAACATAAATCCTTAACTCACTGAAAGAATGAAGTGCAATGAAGCTGATGATGAAATTGAGACAAAGGGTTCAGAAAAATTTTATCAACTTTCCTGTTTTATAGAAAAAGGTATGTCCATTGTTTGTATATATCAAGATATAACCTAGTCTGGTATGGTATGACATTCCATAATAAGATATAAATGAGTTGAAATCTAACTTCTAACATATTGCTTTTTTAATATAAGCGTTTTATTTTATTATCTTATTAAATATATATATTTGTATGTTGTAGAAGTGAAATATATGAATACAGGTTTACGGTCTGTAAGTATCTTCTTTCTTCTCTTTAATTTGATTTTCATTAGAAGTACCTTACAAAGCAACTTCTGAAATCAAAATTGTGCAGAAAACTTTAATGATTTTTGTTCAGTACCCGGTATTAGTCTTTTAACTGAAACTGATTGGCAAGAACTCAGTAAAGCAATGTGTGTTTTTGTGAACTGATTATGCCTTTGCTGTTATTTTTCAGAGATTACAAGAAACTATAACAAAACTTTCCCCAACTTTAGGTCGTGATGCTTTATATACTAAATCTGTAAGTGTAACATTCATTCAAATGTCTAAACATTATATTTCACATATAGGCTACATTAATTGCCAAATGAAATACATCACCTAGACAAACTGTTTTTAAATGAAATTGATAAGCTCGTAACATTGACTACTGTATATAGTAAATGTGTTTGCCTGTAACATAAAAAAGAAACATTTCTTGTATAGGTATTAACAATATTTATTGTAATATCAGATATAACACAACTTCCAGAAAGACTAAAGATGCCATGATATTGTTAAAATCAACATGAGAAAGTTCTTGCGTTGAATGTTTGACTATTATTCTGAAATGCAGATAATTTACTCTAAAAATTAAATCTGTACTTGAGTAGAATCTCCTCAAAGTCGCTAGATTATACATGAATAGAGTAGATCGTTTTTAATGCAAGTTTTCAATGCAACAATTTACATTTCAGAGTAAAATTAATAGATTGCCAGCCTATTTAGCCATACAGTTTGTTAGATTTTATTATAAAGAAAAAGAATCAATAAATGCGAAAATATTAAAGGTAGGTTGTAGTTTTAACAAGCGCCTCCCAGAATGTAAACTGATTTGGTTATTTATACTGAAATTTAAAACATAGTTCTTATGAAGTTGAATGAATAGGCCATAAAGCTCTTGTATCATGAAAAAATTTTTCTCTGAATGCTTCATTTACTGAGCTCTTATTAACCTTCCAGACCACTTTCAATTGTGTGTGTGTAACGATAGCCACCACATTCATTCTTTATATGTGTATCAAGCATTTTTTTCTTTTTTCTATTTTTTCATTTTTTATTATTACTTATATTAAATATTTGATTGCTTTGATACAAATACATTTTACAAGTGCATGGTAATGTTGATATGAAACAAAAGTGTAAATATTCCATAATTATTTGACAGATGAGCGGTTGGTATGGGGGCTAAATGATGATATTTTACCATCACACAATATTTGCAATTCCAAAATAACTTGTCCTGATTATGAATTTGTACCATTATTTATAGGATGTGAAATTTACTATGAGTTTAGATGTATTTGACTTATGTACACCAGAATTACAAGCTAAGTTAGTACCAATGAGAAGTAGATTTAAAGAACAAGAGGATAAATATTTAGAACAGGCACAACAGGTGAGTATATATTAAAATGTAAACCTTCCCTGTAGATATGTGGGTAGCTAAAATAGTATATTGTACAAATACTTCTGAAAACTCATTCCTTTCAAGGGGGATGACAACCCTAAAGCTATGTACAAAAAATAGACGATTTCAACCACTTCTTATCCACCTATCTGAAATATTTAAATATCAATGGAAAGAGGCGACTTTCAGCTATCCAAAAATATAAAATATATTTCTTTATGACATTTCAACTTTGAGAAATAGGGTATAAAAGATGAACAAAAACAAAGTCAATTATTCCCTTACACTGTACACTGTAAACATCTTATTGCCTTCATTCTTTCAGCTTAAGCAAAAAGGATCTGGAGAAAAACCAGTAGAAAAGAAGAAGAAGCCTGAACCTTATTCTTTCCCAGATGGTTAGTATTCAGATGTTTCATTCTTGTTTTTGTGATGGATAATAGAGTATTAATGATTTGTTGGATAGACACTTTAAATTTTGTTCAGTCAAATATTGACCAGTCATATCCCAAAATATGCTGGTAGTTTAAATCACAGTTATGGATATCAAATAATTTTTGGATAAGCAATATCCCAGACTTACTCATTGGTAAGCTATTATCAAAGTGATTGGTTGAATATTGACCTTGACCTAACAATTTTCACCGATCAAAGAAATCTGGAGGGTGTTATCCCAAATGGTACACACCTTGTGGAATTATTCTCTTTCATGTTAGAAAGATATTGGACATATTACCCCAATGATAACGTCATCTATGGGTGATATCTGATATTGTTCCCAGGAACGATATCAGTTATCACCCTCTGACGAGGAAATATAAAAATAACACTTTGTGAAGATATTACTCTAAATTGATATGATATTACTAACGTTAGTTGCACTAATCAATGGTTCACTTTTACACTTTAAAACATCGATCGTTATCATACACATTTTCTTCTGCCTTCGTCGAAGGCCCTTCGATATATCTCAATACATGTTCATGTTTTTATCAAAATCGGTTTCATGGATCCAACATTGCGCCTTTTGGCGCTGGCCACAGTTAATTCTTCATCTGAATAGAAATATAGTATTTTTCTATTATTTGGCTTGCATTAATTAATTCTTCATCCAAGTCATTTGATGTTGAGAGTACGTCTGTTTATCATGTGTTAGAAATACCAGGTTTGAATGACACAAAGAACAACATTCAGATTACAATGGAGATGAAAATATGAAAAAGATACGAAAATTGTGTCATATTCATGATACACTGTTGTGTCCATCTCATGACCAAAGGGATTCCATTAAATAGAAAAACCCCTTGTATACTAAATTTCCAAACCTCTCAATGCACTACAATTCAGGAAAACATGGCTGTTGTAGCTGTAATGGCAAAAGTATAAACTTAGTATATCACTTCAGGCCTATTGTCATATGATATTACCCCAACTATAAAAACACCCAACTTAACATCCTAGGGATGATATGGGAGAGTTCATGTGGAATATAGGGATAATTAAATTATTAATAGTTTCAAAGCGATGTTGATGTGTATGTAAAATATTACCTTTTTGCCCTCGTTCATGTTAATATTTACTACATACCTGTGAGCTTGTGTATTTATCTGGTATATGACAATGTTTTTGTAGATATTGGTTCTAATAACAGTGGTTACTATGAATTAAATGCTGTATTAACACATAAAGGAAGGTCAAGTTCTAGTGGCCATTATGTAGGCTGGGTAAGAAAGAAGGGAGGTAAGAATGCATTTAATGACTACCAAAGCTCAAGAAATTGTAGTGGCAATGTAAATAAGTTAGTTGAACGTAATACAACCATACTGTCTGGTACAGTTGTTACATAATACAAATCGGAAGTGTTGTAAATACATGTATTTCAAGGCTAAATTTGTAAAGTTGCTCACAGGACACATAATCTTCATTAGGAAGTATGAGGTAAAACACAATTTCGACTCTATTAAACTTATTCCACCTTACATTTGTAGATGAGTGGTTGATGTTTGATGATGATAGAGTATCGCCTGTCATGTCTGAAGATATTCTTAAATTGTCTGGGGGAGGTAAGATATCTTGATATAAATCTAAACGCAATACCCTTAGATTGGTTTCAGGTGATTTTGCTGGGAACTGTGCCATGTAAAAAGACTTTGATACAAACTGGCAAATTATCTCGCTTAAGCATAACCAATGACGTAATGAGCTTGGGCTGGGCGATATACCAGTATAACCATAAATACCGGTTTAGGAATTTATACTGTTAGACCACAAAAAAAAGTTTCTTGGTTCACAGGCACCGCCAAAAACCTCCTGCTTCAAACCATTTTATTTGTTAAAAAAAATAAAAATACGTCACCCGCCCGCATCATCTTTGCAATCAATAAAAAACTGCTTATTCTTGAACTGGGACACATCTTGCCAATTTCGATTAGGTATGATAGTATGAGAAGCTATATTTTTTAATTTCTCGTCTGTATTTTTTGTCTTCTTTTTCGAACTTTATATTTCCTGCAATACACCATCTTTGTGTATTTCCTGTGACTGCTACCCTCGATTATCCAGGTCGTTGCTACTCTTTAACAGGGATTTACGTGATTTGGGAAATAATCGTAATTTAGTCGGAGTGATTTCCAGATGTTTGTTAGTTTAATTTAAACAGAAATTAGTTTGAGTGCCGATTTCGGCATGACTTAATATTTATATGGACGATCCTGGCCATTGTGAAGCATTTTGTTCGACCTGACGAGGTGGTGTGGTTATCTCCCTTATTTTAAGGGTTCAAGGTTATTCCCCTCAAGTGTGACAACAATTCTAGACAATTTGAGATGATTTGAGATTTTCTGAATAATTCATGACAGCGTTGACATCGGTTTTGACAGAAAAGGGGGTTGCTACATGACCCTGCACAAATGTTCCAGCGGAAAAAACTTCTAATGTAAATGTGTTATTGAAAGAAACCACCGGAATCTGTGTGGAAACTAGCTAAGCTCGGCGTCGTGCCCAAGATGTGGAAGACGGTGACCCGATTAACACGGTAACGAAGTGAAGATGTTCACTGGCGGGACAAAGACTGTCCCCACCATTCATCCATTTTAAGGCTTAGTTTTATAAAAAAAAAAAAGAAAAGCCGCCTGCCCACTTCTAATAATGTCTAAATATTATGCTTTTTTATTTTGATTAAGGGGAGGTAATTTAGAGGAATAAAAAAAAAATCAAACACACCATGTTTTCCCCAGGTAATTGCCTGAGAACCAAGATATTTTCTTTTCATGGCCTTAGTAATATAGTGAGGTAAATAAAATATTGAAATATCTTTTACACCTGGATATACTGGCTTCTTTGAATTATAGTGATATACTGGTAATAGATATACTTCAAACACATTGTTTTACCTTAAAAATCCACAAAGAATTCTTGCATTCTACACATTCAATTGTTAGCAAGTGAAACCTATGATTTTCACAAAACGATATTGTTCCTTAACACCTTAAAAAATCCCTAAGAAGTGTGTGATTGGAGGTTTAATATTTCAGGTGATTCTAATTGTGCTGTCAAATATTTTTATAAATCAAAGCTGCTAGTGTGTGTATATTACCTACCCTGGCGACTTATCTTTAATTAACCCTTTTAATACTAATTCAGTTTGAATAAGTACATAGTCATAGATATAAAAAGCATATTTCAAAATATATTTTTAAGTATAATTATTTTCACATTCTGCCTTTTTTAATGCACTTTCTATAATGGAAATATTTGAATAGGTTATATTTATAAGGAGGCATAGTTTTCAACATAAGGGGGTCACCACAAACCTTCGCAAAACTCTTTCAAGCTCTAAAGTTCTCATAACAACATCCAATGTCTGTCTTGGCCTAACAACAATTTCCTACTGTTTAAGCGAATGGGCTGAAAAGCTACTAGATGTTTAATCTTTAATAAGTATTTACATATATAAATGCGTAAAATAAGGAGATTATTGTCTTGATCTCTAATATGATTAATTTAAGATTACAGTTAAATCTTTTTTCTTTTTTGTTTCTGATAGTTTTTAGTCTTCATTGTTATCTAAATAGTGCTAAACATGTTTCTTGATAAAATGAGGAATTGTTGAATATAAATATTATAAAATAAGCTTATAAGGAATTGTTGAATATAAATATTATAAAATAAGCTTATAAGGAATTGTTGAATATAAATATTATAAAATAAGCTTATAAGGAATTGTAATAAGCTTATAAGGAATTGTTGAATATAAATATTATAAAATAAGCTTATAAGGAATTGTTGAATATAAATATTATAAAATAAGCTTATAAGGAATTGTTGAATATAAATATTATAAAATAAGCTTATAAGGAATTGTTGAATATAAATATTATAAAATAAGCTTATAAGGAATTGTTGAATATAAATATTATAAAATAAGCTTATAAGGAATTGTTGAATACAAATATTATAAAATAAGCTTTTAAGGAATTGTGGAATATCAAAATTATAAAATAAGGAAATGTATATTGCAATCCCTTTTTTTTATATTTTTTTTAAAAACAGGTTTGAATGACACGTAGAACAACATTCAGATTACAATGGAGATGAAAATATGAAAAGGATAGGAATATTGTGTCATATTCATGATACACTGTTGTGTCCATCTCATGACCAAAGGGATTCCATTAAATAGAAAAACCCCTTGTATACTAAATTTCCAAATCTCTTAATGCACTACAATTCAGGAAAACATGGCTGTTGTAGCTGTAATGGCAAAAGTATGAACTTAATATATCACTTTCTTCATTCGGGCCTATTGTCATATGATATCTCTATATAGAATTATAACCCACAGCCAAGATTAGACTTGTATGATATTATACATTGATCATAATATTGACAACACAATTAGAAGTTCATGATCAGACAAAATATTAATTAAATTGATGTAAAACTCTAATAATTAATGTTTTCTTTCTAATGAATTTATAATGATAATATTTCAGAAGACTGGATTATCAAGGTATTATATCAAAATATAATAATATAAGAATTATTTATGCAGTTAATTTGCTTACATCCAATGCTACTCAACCTATGGAAGGCAGACTGGCTTGTTATTCAGTGTTGTTCATTACTATTTATTAATTTGAAATTCTTATTTATCTCATATCTCTTAATGTTGTTCCCTAAATTCAATACTTGTTGTTGAATATTGCAATTCCTACATAAAAACTTAAAATTATTTGGTAGGGATTTAGTTAACTTACCTGGCTAAAATGTATTCAAATTTTGCTCATAAACACTTTAGAAAGTACAATACTTGCTATATTTTGATGAAACTTGGCATGAGTATCTGTAACCATCCTAGGTTGAACCCTATTGAAAATCAAAAATATCGAACTATATGATTTAATTCTCGTTGTCTATTCTTTAAAATGCTTTTGATTTTAGGACTGTAAGGCACAATTCTTGATGGATTTTGATGAAACTTAGCATGAGGATTTGTTATCAACCAAGGATGAACACTATTGAAAATGAGATCGAAAAATATTTATAATTAGTTAGGCCATACAAAGTAAATTGTCTGTTTTACAGGCCCCGCGCGCTCCGGTAAAATACCCCGCGCTCCAAAACTATTTATTGACATTTTGGAATAATTAATAAATAATGCGCGCGCGTCTCCAAAATTGTGTGTAAAATAGAGTTATTTCCCCGTTCCCGAAAATATTTTTTACCATAATTATCTCCCTTGACATTTAACGAAAAACCGGAAGTGGCTTAGAATGCGTTTTTCATCACCGATAAAAAGATTTCCTTCTACAACTTTAAACTGAAATTGATTCTGATACAATTTAACGTTCGAAAATACAATTATTTGCTGAAGGAAGCACAATTATGAAAATTATTCACACTTTCGTGAGGACAATCCAAACATTAAATTAATCTTAATCTTGATGATTTCGTTTTCTGGATAATAATGGTGGAACAAATCGAGACCCGTTACAATTACAAGTAAAAGAATGCACCGGGTTT
The DNA here is from genome assembly GCA_030562195.1 of Nipponacmea schrenckii. NCBI lineage: Eukaryota > Metazoa > Mollusca > Gastropoda > Lottiidae > Nipponacmea > Nipponacmea schrenckii. The sequence goes on along the minus strand of CM060200.1, from coordinate 34,939,946 downwards.
TTTCTGCCATTGATTTGAAAAAGTTAATATTTATGGAAAAATGGAAACGAATACAAGAAAATACGAATTTTATACGTTCGAATACGATCGATTTTCTCATTATTGGTATCACTCAACACATACCGCTTTTCTCAAGTTAAAACCGGAAGTACTCCGTTAGTACGAGTTATCGAAATGAAATGAGTTTTATGTCCTACTTTTCTGCACGAGTTATCGAAAAATCGGCATTTGTAACATAATTATTAAAATAGAATTCGATCTAATCAGATTGTTTTGTTCTTGCCATGTGATGTATGACAATTTGTTCCAAAATTTCCAATAATAATAATTATTACCACACAATGGCATTTTAAAATATAGTTTACAGATGGATAGAAATGGATTAGTACTGACTACTGTAGTAGCATAACATTGTCTTGACATAATATTATCAGCCCTGATGCACCCTAAGTGCATCATTGTCAGAGGTAGTAAATATGTTGGAATGATTATGTTTATGTGAAGTTGAAAGGTAAAAAGGTTCTGTTATTTCTATCAACTAATATCATTCAAACTCTAAAAACATCTGATAGTTGCATCTGAATGGGGATTTAAATCTATTTTTTAAATTGTAGAAATAAATAATAAATAGCTTCGCTCGCTCCGATTTTTTCTGGTGACAAATTTAAAAAAGCGCTTATAAATAATAAATAATAAATTCGCCCTCTCGCCCCATTTTTTTAAAAAAAAGGCCTGTAAAACAGACAATTTACTTTGCACGGCCTTACTGCCCTTGTATTTGAAAACGCATTCAATTTTTAGCTCACAAACACATTTTTATACGGCCTACAAGGCACAATTCTTCACAGATTTTTATGAAATTTGTGCTTTATGTGTAAAAGCATGGTCCATCTTTGAAAAATAACTTAGTAGCATGTTTTGTTTTTTTAATATAAAAACAGCTGCACTTAAAAATGAATGTTTGTCTGTATTTAAGGTGATTGGCATTGTGCTTATGTTTTATTATATGGACCCAGGATATTAGAAGTAGAAGAGGAATCAGAAGCCACTCCAGAACCAATGACTAGCTGAATATCTTCACATTAAAGTGGTGGAAGGGGGTGGGAGTGTTCGTTATTTATAGGGGACATAGGAGCAAAAGCCATTATATATATATATTGGTAATATTTATGGATACCTCATAATATTGACTTTTGACCTAAACTTCATTACATGTTAGACATATTCATTGTTTTGTATATAACAATAAAACATACACACTATGGAAAATAATTCAAAAAGCTTCTCTCAACTCATTGAAGTCCCTGTAATACCATTCTGCTTGTTTAAATAAAATCATCAACTGTCTATTTGCTTTAAAAATCTTGATTGTGAATTTTTGCTGAAAGTCTTATGTTTTGTTGGGGTTTTCTTCACAGTGAAGATATGAATAAACAATTTTGTTAAGCCATTTGATTCAAATAATTGTTATATATTTTCTCATATTATAATAATTTCCTCATTAAATTTCAACATTTCTATACAATTTATTGTGTTTATATTTTGTTCTATTCTTATGGAGTTAACAAACATATAGATAGGACAAATTTTACTGAGCCAAATGATACCAATTGATAATGAAAAATGATTCTGGAAATGGACACCTGATTTAAGCCGAAATTAAGAAAATATACAATACATTATATCCCTATATGCCAGACTGGGGTATGATTTTTTTCCATACACCATGAGATATTAAGATTTTTACTTAAAACAGCTCATCGAAGTTACGATGTCCAGTAGGCTATATATAACGAAAAAAGTCAACAGTTTGGTTGGTGATCTCATGGATGTCTTTATGGGCAAAATATGACACATGTGACCCACTGTAGCGTTCATTAGTGATGGTGGTTTGTCACTGGTGTATAACGGTAGAATAAAACATCATGAATGCATTCTCCTCTCACTTCAACAATCGCGTTAGGTGTATTTTCCGGCATTTCCAAAGGGACCCATCGTGAATAGTGACCCTTAAAACCGGCAATTGAGTTGTAATGTCATTTTCATGGCATGTCTAGTGGCCTACTATTTATTTGGTTCCTTAACTGGTGGGACATCAGATATTTCATGACAAACACTCGCTGACGATGTACAGGTTCGTTCTATGTAGGTTGTAGTTGTGTTGATGACTGAATCTGTAACCGAATCCAGATCTCTTAGGTAATGTTTTACTTTCTCCTGACGCCGGTTAATATTGCTGTAGCGCGAATTTGTAGATGCAGATTTACTTGCGTGACAACCCATCAAAGCTTAATTATTTTCGCCTTATCCTTTTTTTTGCACAATAGAATTACTCAGAACATTTGAGCCTTCATTTTACATTGAAATTTGACGGCACAAGGTATTGCACACTCTGATCACGAGCTTTACGTCAGATGTCAGAGGCTGTTTAAACTTCCATAACAAAACCAACACTAGGGAAACCGGATTGTTGATATATATAATATTCCAAACACCTAACTCGTTTATTTGCGAGTTCCACACGATTCCGGTCAATTTATTTTAAATGGTAATTTCCTAGATTATTCTCCTGAAATAACATTGATTAGGTTAGGATTAGTTAAGTTTCCAGGATATCACTTTTGATTTTACTATTATTGTACATCAGCCACTATTTATATTAAAACATTAACAGTTTATGTATAAATCCGAGCTTTCACTACCTATATCAGTCACTGTTTATATCATAGCAGTCACTGTTGATATCATAGCAGTCACTGTTTATATCATAGCAGTCTCTGTTCATATCATAGCAGTCACTGTTTATAACAGAAAGTCTTTATTTAAACAAGAGTATTGGCTATTTATATCAGAACGGGGACTATTTATTCAGAGTGTCCACTACTAAGAATCGTCGCTGGTTTGTACCAGAATTATCATTATTTATACATGAAGGTGTCACTATTTATACTTTAAAAGTCACTTCATTCTATAATATCAAAACAGACACTTTTTGCTATTTAAATCACCAGTTCTGTCACTATGCTAACTGTTCAGATTAGGTTTCTATATAAGACACCCATTTTAAAGACGAATATCCAGTTAAGGCTAAATCCAATTATTATACCAGCCAATTGGAGCATAAAGTTCTTTCAATGGTCAAGTGTGAAAAATAAAAATGTGTAAATAAAAGTCAAACTCATCTAGTTTGATATTGACTTAGATTTTTTTTTTTTTTTTTTTTTGGTTCTTCAATTGAATAACCAATCAACAAATGGTGTTCTGTTTGGACACAATATTAGCAAATATAGTCAGTTCAGTAGGTTAGACTACTCGTTAAAACTGGCATTTAACCGATAATACTGAATGTCAGATTTTCATTTGACAATGACACAACGACGAAAAATGATAGTTCGCATAAATAATAGTCCACGTAAATAACACCTTGTAAAATAAGTTGTAATAAAACATAGCCTACCGTTTCAAAAAGTAACACAAGTACGTACGTACCTATTCGACGTCAATGTAATACATACATGAAGTTTAAATTTGTACTTGGAAAACATGGATCAGGTACTAACTCTTAATTCTATAATAAAACGGTATAGGCCTACTATAAAGATATAGTTAGCTGGTAGCGGACTGTCACTGCCATCACCACTGCTAATGAACATAATCGAGTGTGTTTAACAGTGCCTCTAAGCATCAAAAAAATAAAAAAATAAATAACCCACAATAAACAGAATCCAAATAATGCGTATAATCCTACTAGTGAATCTGCACACTATGGTTAAATCTAAGTTTCATTCCAATTAACATTCAGTAATCCCAAATATCAACAAACGACTGTGAATGTTACATCCAAATCAAAAACTAGTAATATAATACTAGTTTACTACATTAATCTCTAATGATTCTCATAATTGTCGTTGATGGATATCTTATGTCCATTTCCATATGATAAATCATTAAGGCTTTATAAGATAAGAACGTTATGCTTCCGTTGGATTTGGGTTGATATTATTGCAACATTATTTTAGTTTAAGGCGGTAGTGAATTAAAGGACTGAGCACTATACATTATTGACAGAGTATGGCCAGAAATGAAGGGGGATATAGTCGTCGTGTGTTGAATATATGCAAAATGTGAATGAATACCCATAGAAAGTATGAAAGTATAATTTATAAAGATATAGAATGATAAGAATATTGTTCTAGCAAAAGTGGAGATATATAATGCCAACCGATTTTGTTTATGTAGTAGAATAATTAAGCCAACTGTAGGGCATCCATATTATGTCATTCTGGTTTTTAAAAATGTCAAGAGTAGAATATCAGGGGTGAGTTAAAAGTCAATGCCATCCTTAGGCAGTTTTTTTCTGAGTATTACGTCTTGGCTTATTACCAGATACCAAAAGTTATCAGCATCGTTATAAATAAAAAGAGCATTGTTCATCAATTTAAATATATAGTGAAGAATGATAGTCATATAGATATCATATTGTAGAGTAAAGAAAGCTGAATACTATAAAGTAAAGGAACTAAACGAACAGTAGACATCAATACGATAATGTATGTGGAGAAGTCGATGATAAACTTAAAATTCTAGTCAATATCATAATGTAAAGAAAAGGATGCTAGTTGTTGATATCATAATGTAAAATAAAGAACTCGAATGATAGTCATTTTTACCATAATGTAAGTTATATAGAAGGGTAGTCATCGATATCATAATGTAAAGTGGAGAATGATAGTCATTGATATAATGTAAAGTGAAGAATGATAGTTATTGATATAATAAAGCAAAGTAAAGAACTTTAACCACCGATATCCTAATGTAAAGCGAAGAATATATCATAATGTAAAGCGAAGAATATCCTAATGTAAAGCGAAGAATATATCATAATGTTAAGTGAAGAATGATTGCTGACTTTGAAGGATATGAAATGAAATGAAATAAATTGAGTTTTACATCCTACTCTATTCACCTTATGGTCTACTGAAGACGGGCAACGCCATGCAGTGTTCAATGAATAACAATTTGCCGTGACAGCGACATTAGCCTAATCTCTTTGTGATTTCCAACTGTCGAGGGATCTTTAACGTACACTGCCTGTAGCACACGACTACACGCTTTATCCATGTTAGTCCCTCTGACCTGCCACCTTCATCACTCACAAGGAAAAAACGGGGCTGAAAAATCCGAAAGTTCATCTCGAGCTTTCCCGGGATCGAAAAAGAATATCTGAAACTAGATTTGTGCTATACCGGAAGTGAACTATTGCATAATATGCACTAATTTTGTATAAAGTCTGTAAGGCTTATTTACGGATTTATTTTCTGTGGATTTTCTTTAATATGTTGATTGTGAGAAGATTTATCTGATACTAAAATTTCTAAGTCAGTCGTTCCAATTGATCTGAAAATCACAGAATGTAAACCGGTTGTCTACAAATAGAACATAGTCATATTTTTTTTTCTAATTTCAGGTTCTGATGTGAGGACTTCAGGTGTAAATTAGTATTGTGGACAAAAACTATACATATTGACTATAATGCATAAGAAGAACCCCCATTAGAAGTAAAAATCCAAACCGGGAGTGATTCTATCTAAGATTGACTCATTTTAGCAAAAGGACGTTAGATCTTATTCAATTTGTATAATGTTGTTGTCTATTGAAACTTTATTACTTTATTACTTTATCTAAAACCTGTTGGGAACAAAATATTTTATGCCCGTTTGAATTTTCTTACCAATACCAATATAGGCTGACTAATTTCGGTCTTTTAGGCATCTCAAAATTGACATTTTGACAAATTTGGATTACTTTATCACATTCTTTTACATAAAACAAGAGTTGAGTTTTACAAATTATCAATGCTCATCAATTTCTAGGGTTAAGAAGATTGACAGCTGTTAAAAGAGGGTTATACAACAATGACCTCACACCGAGGTCAGTAAGCCATTTTTTTTAATCAAAACACACCCCTATTTATAGCTGTAAATTCGAAAGTTAGAATGCTTTTCTTAAATCTATGGTAGTGTTTCTAAAGGATTAACTCTATACAAATTTTTGAAGACGATACAATTTAGTTTTTATCCAGTCTAATTAATACCATTTTGCTTTCTACTTTTTTCACAAATCCTGTTTATGTGTAGAACGTGGCCAACTTAAATTACAGCAAAGTTAGTAATTTTATTTCAAGTGCTGTACTCAGCTTTATTTTTTCCCAATTTGTATGTATTTTGATGTCTGTTCATCCCAAGCACGTGCTCGTGTATTCACATGTGCGGTCATGAACTTGATATACTTTTAAAGACAAATTGTAGGCCATATCGAAATATTATCTTTATTACCATTCATTTTATTGTCCCCATGGGCTGAATCAATCCAAATTTTCAAAATGTTCCCCTAGACCTCCCCTCAAACGAGCGCTAAGGGCACACGCACGCCCCAGGTGTTTTGAAGCTACCTAGGGCCCTGTTCTTTCAGATGTTACAAATCGCGAAAACGATATCAGAACAATTTTGAAAGTATCACATATAAAGCGATTTTGTGAATTGAATGAATTACTTTCGTTTGTAAATAATTACAAATACAAATTTCAATACCCAAATGTTCTTAAATCTCAGTTGGTATCAATTTCGAACATTCAACAAAGGCTCGAAGACATATTGTATAGGTATTACCACGTGCAAGTTAATATATCAGCAACGGCAAATAGATTGATAAAAAAAGCCACACATATGAATGATAAAATAATCCTATCATATAAAATATAAAATATATTAAACAGTAAACATTGCTGTTTGATTTGATCAATACATAGCCATAAATGCCTGAAATCGTTTTTTTTATTTTGATTCAACAAAAAAATTCAAATGATCTATTTCCTTTGAAACTGCTTAAATGGCTCATTTTCTTCAAGAATTTCTCCAGGAATAAATGTTCGATTTTCCTTCGATCCGGTATGGTATGGTGTTATATCACGTGACTGTACTCTCAGCACGCGGTTGATGCCGATGTGAGCTCCACTGGAATAGTAAGTATCACAGCATTTTAAAAAAAAGGAATTTAATGTCATTTGATGCACGGATTATGTCGTGTGGTAGACTGTAAGTCATTACGTTTAGATTGAGCACATGTTTACAAAAAATGGCATATTCTTAAATTAAGTATCAATGATGAAGCTTGTATGTTCTATTTTTTTCCTTGATGATTAGAAGCTTTAGTCTATAATATAGGTTTATGGAGGTTTTCGATTTGTCGCGCTGGTTTAATTACAATTTCATGCTAATACCATGAATGTAATGCCATTAAGTCATCTAAATGAAGATTGTACGAGGATTATTCCTTACATGAACTGGGACAACAACATGCACATGCAGCAGTTTCCAGTCCATTATTTCATATGCCTTGAGTTCATGCTGCCGACACGTGCTTTGTTATAAGCGCCTAAGCACAATACAAATGTGTTAAATACCCCTCCATGAAAATTTTATGATTTACCCTTCGATTCAACAAGCTTACCCATGTTTCTTGTAATTTGACCAAGAAAAGTGTTTATAGACCACATAGCCAATCAAATATATAAGTTGAAGAAACTAGTCTGTGGGACGGTTTTAAATCAATTTCCATGTACATGTATTATATCATAAGATAAAGTCAAACTATTGATTATTGTGGTAGAATTGGACTATTTCTTGCCTGCCTACTGAGTTTAATCATCTTGTACCAATTTATTCTACATGTAATCATATTGCTTGGTACATTATTAAACCATTCTGACTTCAGAACTTGTTAAATACGTCCGTATATCACATCCGTATAATCAGTATCTAGGTATCCTTGACATTTCCGGGTGAATCTGTATATTTAGCCTATGTATTTTTTGTCTGTCAAGTTTTGTAGAAGTAGAATCGTGCACCTATTGACAATGGATCTCATTTGAATACTGCGTTTCTTAACTCCTCTTATTGTTAGGTTCTTTACAAGATTGTTTTCAATTTCTTATCCAAATACATCGTACTACCATGATTCAGTTCTCGTAAAAAATTCCCTTCATACATCAATTTCATTATAGAAATATCAAATAAAGTCTCTTTCACTCTATTTATTTTTCCTGAAATTAATCTTATCTTTCCATATTTCCATTTATCGTTTCTTAAGGGATTTATCAACCTACCTTTCAGAACTTCAAGGAATGTTGCACGCATTTTTCCATAATCATAATAGTAAATGGTACATTAGATATAACCACTTAAAATCAAGAATGAGTTAGGCAATTTCCTGTGAATAAGGATCTTGTGCAGCCTGTGTTCCAGTTTTGCTTGCTGCTGTTCGAGTTTTGATTTACGTGTGAAAAGCATGTTAAAAACATGTTTATCGTCAACCTATTAGGCGATTGAGTTCAAATTTCTCATCATTTCTAGTGCTAATATGAATGTCCAGTAAATATCGATTTCTTTTCTTGTCCATTCATTTGTCAATAGTGTTAACCTCTCTTTTAGTTTCCCTAAGCTAATGGTCAAGTTCTAAACAGCCTAGCGATTCTCTTCATATCTTCTTTAGAAGACCTGGCCCATAAATCTATATATGCCTCTGTTCTATCAGCCACGAATAATGAGGAATCAGAAACCATCCATGTATAAGAACAGTCTTATAGGTTTACATGAAACAGGGATAACGGTGAAGTATTAAGCTGAAGAAGAATACAAGATTTTGAGACAAAGAGGGTTATTCCGAGACTTGGAGTAGAGCCTTTTTTGATGCTTTGAAATATTTCAAACATTAATAAATTATTGCCCTTTTTCTTTAAAACGCGTTTGATTTATGGCTCGTAAACACACAAGAAGGTACAATTTTTGACCGATTTGATTGAACTTTATGAAATTGTTTGATATCATCCAAGGATGAACCCTACTGAAAATCCAAAATTTCGAATTTCGAATATTTGTTGTCCCTTTTCTTTAATGCGTTCAAATTATGGCTTGTAAACACTCTTTATTGCACAATTCTTTATGGATTTTGACGAAACTTTCTAAACTCGTTAATTATCACCAAAGGATCAACACTATTGAAAATACAAAAATATCAAAACATATTTAATAAGCATTTTTGCCCGTGTTCTTTAAAACGTGTTCGGTTTTCGGCTCGTAAACATTTTGCTGCCAGTGGGTGTATATTACCTTGCCTGGTAAGCGATCTATACAGGCAGCCTTTGGTCATCCGAATAAATATGTGTGACCTGAGAAATTTGCAATAGTTTTTTCATCCAATGCAGATCGTCTTTTAGGTGATGATACTTTGATGTCAATATACAGAAATAAATACATACTCCTAGTCTAAATGACAGTAATATATCTTATGACCTTATACATGTACTTTTAAAAAATGATTTTTCCTTGTTTACAGATTTCATACGAGCTGGGCAAGGATTTTGTATAGTAGGTCTATTGACCTATGTTATAGCTGCCGTTATCATCATTTCGTACATATTTATTCGACATTTACAAGAAACAAGAGCGTTAATAATAGCTTTGTGTCTGCTCATATTCTCAGCAGGTGAGAAATAAATGTGCACCCATAGTTTATAGAACATAAATATACCGAGTTTTGGATAGTGCAGCATTCTGATACAGATCAGATAAAACGGCGTATGGAAAAAATCGGTCCGTCTATGAGTATGAGTTCCCTGAATGCCCCCCCCCCCCCTTCAATGAAAAAAAATAAATTTTGTTTAATTTCCTTAATGAAAGTTTATTCAAATTGTTTTCACTATATATTTATTGAATTTGAGATCTTTTAGTCAAGTCGTTCATTGTGTTTCTCTCTCTATTCATAGTTTTCGAACTTCAAAATGACTGAAAAAACTGTGAATCGGGAAAGAAACACAATCAGTAATTAGACCTTTAGACCTCCGATTTAATAAATTTTTATATCCTGATGGAGTAAACTTATTATTGAGGGGAAAGAAGTCAAAAACATAATGCACAAGATCGTTTATTACTGATATTTTAAGCTGATTCATAGGCACTTATTAAAGACTATCTTGTCCACACGTACCTGTGGTGTTTAGAAACACAAAAAACATTCTATAGGCAATTTATTCATCACATTAAATGGATTTGACTCATTTCAGGATGTATGACGATCATGGCCTGCATTGTAGTTGGTGTGAAAGGTGGCGATTTCTGTTACGATATCAAACGAGATCGACGGAAATTGTTTGACTATTTCATCGCTGGTGTAGATGCTTCAGGAAAATTTTCTGTCGGCTGGTCCTTTATCGTCGCCATCTTGTCTGCCATTACAACGTTAGTTAGTTTTACATTTTGTATGTTGGAATTCTTCCGAGTCAATGCCATGACATTATCAGAACCATTGAATCATCATATTAGTATTTTCTAGATAGGATAATATTGGTTTCTTTTCCTGATTGATCTTAAATTTGTCTCGATAACAAAAAGTGTATACCATAGTCAGTGCCGAACAATGTGTATTGCGAAAATAAACAGATTTAAAAGATGCAATGAATCTGATAATCTATAATGTTTTATTCAGATGTGATTTCATAATTTGGTCCTTTTTTTGTTCAAACCGCTATTTGCCAAAATCAGCCCATTGTCTATATGTAGTGTATAGTCCCTTTCTGTTTATCGTTGGACCTTTGACAGTTTGAACTTGTATGTAGATGCTTCCTTGGTACACATGTTGTTAGATTTGGCAAATATATTCTGTTTTCTGATAGATGTTATTGCCTTACTAGAAACCCCTCAACTGAAATTGCACACAACTTGCTATGGCATAACATTGGGCCATCCAGATTAGCCTTTTTACGTTGGCTATATTGAAATGAATTAGCCTTAATTATGTTGAGTAATAGTGTATTAGGACTAAATAACCAAAAAATGAAAAGTATGTCCAAAGGTATGATACATTCGAGGTGTGGAACTTTCTCCTCGCCTTCTCTTCGAGACACCTATCTTATCAACGATATTACCGAAGAAAGAGTCAGCGTTTTGCGGACTACTGTGAGTTATTATGTACCGTATTAGTTGTTATGAATATTTAGAGTTAAATTTAAAATACTCATTATTCTATTTTATTGTTTGTTTGTTAGTTTTATGTGATCTGTTACATATTCAATAGTTAATAAATTAATATTGTTTTGTAAATTTTACCGAACACTTCACTGGCAAAATCCTGCAGCGCCCCATAGCTTGGTCTGGGGAGCATAAGGTCAAAAGGGTCCACTTCTGCGGATCACGGGAGCACGTATTTTTTTTGGTGAGTTAAGTTCACAAATTTTCAATAAGTTACCTATTATGAGAAGAAGCATTAGGGCGAAGAGACTGTGAATACGAAACATCTACGTACGAATCATCCCGGAAGTTATAATTTCAAAACTAATTTTTCATCGCCAACTCACCTGAATATGAATTGAAAATCTACTATTATAGGAGTTTTTTTTAGGTTTAAATTTAACCACCATGTGAGAGGTAATGTTTTTATTTAAAAGTTAACTAAATTATTTAGATTTTGTACCCTAACCGAAGCCAGAATAGACGAAATTAACTGCTTAGAGACATGTAAACAACTCACAAATTATTTAAAAAAAAAGGAATTACCTCCCTCTAATAATGTTACTCTTGATTATCAAGACGTAAATCATCACACCAAGGCTTGGTGTGTCTTACTCCGCAACTTGTTGAATAACACAAAATAAAACAAATATACTTGAAAAATTAATATGAATGAAGGCATTGCCTTCAAAGACAGTGCAGGCTATGCCTAATGATAATAGATCCTTATGACAAATTCAAAGGTTTGTAGGTGTATGCAGATCTTATAGGCTACTTAGTCTTTTTAGCAAATTCACACTAAAATAAAAGGTTTTTGGTGAACTTGAGATGTTATTGATGAATTTGTACACATTATGTAGATAAATTCCTCATCGGCGCATCCTTATTTATTTTCTTGCATGACAATTCCCTAGAGTTATATGCTATGATTTCCATACACCTTATCCGGGCTTATTCATGCATTGTTTTTAACCACTGAATGCAAGGCTCATAATGCAAATTACGTCATTCATTGATAAATTTTGATGTCATTGTGAATAAATAGCCGTGTGACGTCATCAAACACCTTTTTAACATAATTTGGACTGCAAGGGAGGGAACTTGTCTATTTAAATGACACAGAATATTCAGGAAAAATTTAAATAAAATGTATGTTTTCAGTAAGTTTAGTTATGAAGGTTCTACAGACCAATTTGTAAACATTAAGCTTATTCAAGTTATTGATACTGTACAGGACATGGTTTGCTGTATATATTTACATCAATAGAACTGGACAAAACATTAAGCAAAATTTATAACACATGACATAGGCAACAAATAAACCCAGGTCATGAGATAGAGATGATATATGATTTAGGCCAACAATGAATTCTAGTAAACACCATAGGCTCCCTAAATACATGTAGAAAAATCTAGAAAAGTCTGCTTAAACATAAAAGTATTCATGGTTATCCTTCTGCTTGATTCCCGGTCATGCACAGATGTCTTTGATATCAGCTTTAGCTGGCAAGGATGTTGACTAGTCATTTACAGGTACCACCACCACCATTCATTCTTTCCAACATGCTAATCAAATCTGGCAGTCCATTGTTTTTTTGGTATTATGAAATTTCTTAGTATCGTTGGCATATTTAATCAACTTCACAATAATGGAGATAAAAATTGTATAGAATCCTAATTTGTGACAAGATACTATTAGCATCTTTGTCAATTGAGTACCGTAAAATAAGTTTTAGTTGAGACCTAGACCAGAGCTTAATCAGTTAATTATTCCTTTAAAAAACCTTAAAAACATTTCATCTTTTCTCTTGCTTATGATACATACATTAATAAATCTATTGCCACATTGTCAGTTAATTTTCAGATAAATTTGTTCTTTCTCTTGATTGCACCAAATTCATTAAAAGACTGAAAATATAAATTAAGAAAAACAAAACTTGAAAATGCTCTTCTTACAAAAATTTAGATTTAATCAATATGATTTGAGGTTGAGTATTGATTCTAAATGAAATAGTATACTCATCTTCTTTTAAATTGGCTGATTAGGACAAGTAACCTCATGCAAAGTGCAAAGAGTGAAGTTTGCCCCGACAACTGCATCAGTCTGCTCTATTTTCAACCCACACATTTAATGTGCACAGTCTAGCCTATAGAGTTTCTGAAACTTACTCTTTGTCTTATTTAAAAGACTTGAAACTTTTCGTTGTCAGATCTGCTTTGCTGAGTGACAGGTAAAAGAGTTCAAAGTCATATAAGGAATTGAAAACTGGACTTTCAGCACCTTATTCATTGAGCCAATAATTACTTTAAAATACTTTTGCTTTAATATCAGAACTAATATTTATAATTCGGTCGAAAACAATAACCTACTCACCCATTGTGAAGGTTTGTCTTGCTGTAAACTTTTTACCTTAACTTCAGGATAAGCTAATAAAGCTTGAAGACAGTCTATATAAGTAGATCTACATGTATGGTCACCACAAGGCACTGGGTACGCCAGATCCTAAATAATAACAAAACAAATACTTCAACTCTATCATAGATTCTATGGAAGACAATCCCTGCCATAATTAATCATTCTTAATGCTTAATTCGGTGTTAAACATTAGTACAGTACAATCAACATTTGTACGCTTAATTTGACATTCGTTCACTAAATTCATAATTTGTTGTTAAAATTTTATTTAATAAAGAATATTACTGAACAAATTAACGATAAAGCCAAACTAATATTGCCCACTTCATAACGCCGAATGAAGTTTACCGAACAAATGTTGAAAAACATTTCTCTCATTTCATGAGAACGATATCATTATGACGACATGTGGCACTGCTCAATTTTAGTTAGGGATTCGTTCCTATTTTTTTCGCCATTTTTTATGGCCGGCCAGTGGCTGTGTACAAAGTAAAGAATCTTATTATGAATTCCAATTTTATGATAAAAAGTGAAGTTTTTAATCAAACTCTTGGTTCTCTTTATTCATTGGAATGTAAGATTTTGAGATAAATATGGTGCCTATACCAGGAAATGTTTTGAAAAATGGCCAATTTTTGTACAGCTCACAGTGATGGTTGTGGGACAGATATTTTGATGGAATTAGCAAATTCCCAACTACATGGTTTCTTCAGACCTTTGAAGATATCGAAAATTCCAATATAAAAGTATTTTCATGACAAGCTTAGTTACTGGCCAGTATGAGACGAAGACTCGTCATGGCCAATCTTAGAAAAATAGCCAATTTTTGAATAGTCCACTCTGATGGTGGTGGGCTATATGTTTTGATGGAATTGGCAGAATCCCAACCACATGGCACCTTCAGACCTTTGAATATCCCCAAAATTCCAAAGAAATGGTACTTTCATGCCAAACTTAGTGGCTGGTCAGTCAGTGATGAAGACTCTTCATGGCCAATTTTTTAAAAATGGCCAATTTTTTAACCGTCCACGGTGATGGTGGTCGGGCATAAATTTTGATGGAATTGGCAGAATCCCAACCACATGGCGCCTTCAGACCTGTGAATATCCCCAAAATTCCAAAGAAATGGTATTTTCATGCCAAGCTTAGTGACTGGTCAGTCAGTGATGAAAACTCTTCGTGGCCAATTGATAAAATATGGCCAATTTTTTATCAGTCCACGCTGATGGTGGTGGGGCATAAGTTTTGATGGAATTGGTAGAATCCCTACCACATGTGGTGCCTTCAGACCTATGAAAATCCAAAAAATTCCAATGAAATGGTATTTTCATGCCAAATTTAGCGACTGGCCAGTCAGTGATGAAGACTCTTCATGGCAATTTTTTTGAAAAATGACCTTTGTTTGAAAAGTCCACGCTGATGGTGGTGGGGAATAAATTTTGAATTGGTAGAATCCCAACCAAATAGTGGCTTCTGACCTTTATGCCCCACCACAATCAGCGTGGACTGTTAACAAATTGGCGACGAGCCATAACAAGTCTTCATCTTTATCTGGCCACTACCTAAACTTGGCATGAAAATACTATAATATTGGAATTTTAGATATATATTCACACGTCTGAAGAAACCATGTGGTTGGGATTTTGTAAATTCCATCAAATTATCCGTCCCACCACCATCACTGTGGACTGTACAAAAATTGGCCATTTCGAAAAAATTTCATGGTATAGGCACCATATTTATCTCAAAATCTCACATTCCAATGAATAAAGAGTACCAAGAGTTTGATTAAACACTTCGCTTTTTATCAAATTGGAATTCATAATAAGATTCTTTACTTTGTACACAGCCACTGGCCGGCCATAAAAATTTACCAAATAAATAGGAACGAAGCCCTAAATCAAATTGAGCAGCGCCACTTGTCGTCATAATGATAACGTTCTCATGAAATGTGAGAAATGTTTTTCAACATTTGTTCGGTAATCTTCATTCGGCGTTATGAAGTGGGCAATATTAGTTCGGCTTTATCGTTAATTTGTTCAGTAATATTCTTTATTAGAATGATAAATTTTTAACAACAAATTATGAATTTAGTGAACGAATGTCAAATTAAGCGTACAAATGTTGATTTTACTGTACTAATGTTTATCACCGAATTAAGCATTAAGAATGATTAATTATGGCAGGGATTGTCTTCCATAAGATTCTGACAAGTTTTCTTAGGCCTCACTTATAATAATAATAATAATAATAATAATGATTTATATAATCACAGTAGTATAGGCTACAATAAAATCACAGTCATTACTATTTCCATTCTTGAAATTGTATAGAGAGGTAATAGATCGAATATCACTTAAATATCAACATGTAAGCATGAAAAAATAAAACATATTCAGAAGCACGCAATCCTTATTGCTAAACGACCTAAATTGACATAGAGTGGTCAAAATCAAATATACTTACTGGACAGGGTCCATCAAAATTGCTACCAACACATTCTGCTATATAATTAAATCCTAAACTAGTTCTGTAAAATAAAACCACATAAAGATATAAATTAAAATAAATACTGTAACATAAAATAACAATAACCATGATTTACATGTCAAGCTCTTATAACATTGTTCCTGTTCACCTGCTGGTCAGGTATGTATCTAGGTATATTCTCAATATATAGTGAAAATGTTGATCTAGTAAATAATATTTTTAAAATTAATTGCATAGCTTCAGTAAGTTTGCTTACTTCACATAGTCTTGATCAAGAAAATTGTTATATTTGTCCACAGCCTTATGTGGTCACTGAGGCCCCAAACTGATGTTCTGCATTTTTTTAATATACTAATTTACCTGGCTTTTTCACCACATTTATTCAGATCAAGCAGTGTTCTTTTATAATTAATTAATACTGCAATTATCTGAAATTTAAAACTTTAAAACTTGAGAGAAATTACAAGTGAATGAAATAAAAGAAAGCAAATATCAAGAAATTTGGGGAGGATTATTTTTATGATTTTTATACGCCCACATTATAATGTGGTCATCTATTTTCGTCACCCCCGTTCGTCTGTCCGTCGGTCGGTCCGTCCGTCCGTCCACAATTGCTTGTGAACGCAATAGAGGCTACAGTTTTTGTCGGATTTAAATGAAACTTGCTGTGATCATTTATATTGATGAGATCTTGGACAAGTTCTAAATTGGCTATTTTTCGATGAACAGTTTTTGAGTTATTGCACTTGACTTAGCCAAAACGCGTCAAAATTGGCTTGTGAACGCGATAGAGACTACAGTTTTCATCGGATTTAAATGAAACTTTCTGTGATCAGTAATATTGATGAGATCTCGGACAAGTTTGAAATTGGCGATTTTTCGATGAACGGTTTTTGAGTTATTGGACTTGACTTAGCCAAAACGCCTCAAAATTGGCTTGTGAACATGATAGAGACTACAGTTTTCATCAGATTTGAATGAAACTTGCTGTGATCATTATATTGATGAGATCTTGAACAAGTTTGAAATTGGCGATTTTTCCATGAATGGTTTTTGAGTTATTGCACTTGACTTTGCCAAAACGCGTCAAAATTGACTTGTGAATGCGATAGAGACTACAGTTTTCATCAGATTTGCATGAAACTTGCTGTGATCATTTATATTGATGAGATCTTGGACAAGTTCGAAATTGGTGATTTTTCGATGAATGGTTTTTGAGTTATTGCATAGAGATCACAATTTCCATTTGATTTGAATGAAATTTGGTGTTATCTTTTATATCACCATTGATGAAATCTTGGACAAGTTTGATCATGACGATTTTTGGGTGAACTTCTTTTGAGTTATTGGCCTTGACTAAGTCAAATTGCGTCGAAATAGACTTGTGAACACAATAGAGACAACAGTTTTCATCTGATTGGAATGAACTTTGATGTGATCATTGAAGTTGATTTCACCTTGGTCACGTTCGAAATTGACATTTGGATATACTGTTTTTAAGTTATTGCACTTGACTTAGTCAAAACGCGGCTTGTGATTGCGATAGACAATACAGTTTTCATCTAATTTTAATGAAATTTGGTGTGAACATTTATATTGACGAGAACTTTGATTAGACCTAAATAATCTTAGAGTCTTTGCCTGTGTTAAAACAGAAAATATATTTTAAAGTGGGCGTATCTTGCTAGGCAACCACTTGTTCCAATATTCTAATATATTTCATTTCATTTTGAAAATCAAGTGTAAAAACAAGTATTATGATAAGATAATATAAATAGCTACTAAGAGAAAATGTAGTGATAAAAGAATGATTACCTTGGCTGCTGATGGAACTATTTTATCATAGAATGCATTCTTGGTATCAAAATCAATATATTCCAAATTACCATGACGAAATACTGTAAATTCAGAACTTAAATTTGAAGAATATTTGTATATGTACTGCTTGATTTCAGTTTTTGAGCAAGAAAAAAATTACTCCTTCCTTATGGAAAGAATATTTCTATAAAATTAAAAGTGCTTAAAATTTTCTGACATTATTAACCTGTTCTCCATTATTTCAAGGAAACAAAGGTTGTTAGTTATCTCAAGTAAGAATCCTAGTTAATATGCAGGCCTGAAAAAGTTGCAACGACAAAAGTTTGAAAAAGAATCTGTTCTATTTTATATAAGCTTTAATATGTAAGGAATTTCTTTTTTCGTTTAGTTCCTTCTTCATAAAGGAAACTTCTCGTAGAAAAGAGCTATACACTGCCTATTTTCCAATAAAACTTTTCCTAGATATCAACTATACATTGCCTATTTTCCAATAAAACTTTTCCTATATATCAACTATACACTGCCTATTTTCCAATAAAACTTTTCCTAGATATCAACTATACACTGCCTATTTTCCAATAAAACTTTTCCTAGAAATCAACTATAAACTACTTATATTCTAATAAAACTTCTCCTAGAAATCAACTATACACTACCTATATTCTAATAAAACTTCTCCTAGAAATCAAATATACACTACCTATATTCTAATAAAACGTCTCCTAGAAATCAACTATACACTACCTATATTCTAATAAAACTTCTCCTAGAAATCAACTACACACTACCTATATTCTAATAAAGCTTCTCCTAGAAATCAACTATACACTACCCCTATTCTAATAAAACTTCTCCTAGAAATCAACTATACACTACCCATATTCTAATAAAACTTCTCCTAGAAATCAACTATACACTACCTATATTCTAATAAAACATCTCCTAGAAATCAACTATACACTACCTATATTCTAATAAAACGTCTCCTAGAAATCAACTATACACTACCTATATTCTAATAAAACTACTTCTAGAAATCAACTATACACTACCTATATTCTCATAAAACTTCTTCTAGAAATCAACTATACACTACCTATATTCTAATAAAACTTCTCCTAGAAATCAACTATACACTACCCATATTCTAATAAAACTTCTCCTAGAAATCAACTATACACTACCCATATTCTAATAAAACTTTTCCTAGAAATCAACTATAAACTACTTATATTCTAATAAAACTTCTCCTAGAAATCAACTATACACTACCTATATTCTAATAAAACTTCTCCTAGAAATCAACTATACACTACCTTTATTCTAAAGATAGCTTGCCAGGCAAGGTAACATACGCCCACTGGCAGCATTGAATTTGAAAAATAAATAGAGCAATAACTCAAAAAACATTCACTGAATTAATATTGAAGTTAAGGGGGTTGACAACCCTAAACCTATGTACAAAAAATAGATGATTTCAACCACTTCTTTTCCACCTATCTGAAATATTTAAATATCAATGGAAAGAGGGGACTTTCAGCTATCCAAAAATATAAAATTTATTTCTTTATGACATTTCAACTTAAAGAAATAGGTTATGAAAGATGAACGAAAAAAACGTCAATTATTCCCTTAAAATTAGCATATCTACTAGGCTATTTAATATAGAAGGTTGAAATTTTGCACAACGCAAGTCTACATGTTTCTCTACAAAATTACGTTGGCTTTTTGGAAAATTTTGTTTTGTTTTGAAGATATTGATAGAAATCAAAATTTTGCGAGTGCATTTACGAAAAATTGAATTTTTAAAAAACTATTCATTTTATAAAAAAAAGCCAACGTAAAGTTATAGAGGACATCGTAAGCTTTAGCTGAAGCCAAAGTTTGTAAAAATCGGATAAATTGTAAGCGAGATATGCTTTTGGAAAAATGGCATTTTTTTCAACATTTTGCAAACACATGTAAACCTTACGTAATTAACGATCATGTTGTTAAAAGATTGTCTTTAATGCTGTAGAAATCTTTAAGCACCTTTTAGGCATCGATATGCACCGATATCCACACAATTGGAGTGCTAAAACAATGGATTAGCACATGTCAAAACACCCCTACCCACCAATCATAAAATATTCTTTGTTTACATGTGACGTAATGATTTATGGGACATCACGTGACTTCCCCCGATACACAAACTCTTACTTCGCGTGCCGATATTAACAATACCTGAACGGAAAACCTAGAGAAGGTTTATTTAGCCTATGACGTTGTAATCACAAATGTCAACTGACAACGTAATTTGTACGTCTACATAGAGGAATACCCCGTTTTGTTCTATAAATAGATTATCTTCACGGACGGATATCAGGCGAACTACTGAAGCGATTGAGCTAAAATTTTTACTAGATGAGTTTCTTTTAATGCCAAATAAAATGGATATAAACTTAATACGTTTCTTGATTGAAATACACTTCGAACGATAAGGTTGTCAACCCCCTTAAGGGCAAAAACTCAAAAACTGTTCATGGAAAATTGTCAAATTAAAACTTGACCACCATCTTATCTATTTCAATACTCATACCAAGTTTCATCAAATCTATTAAAAAAATTGTACCTTATTTTGTACCCACAAATATTTTTGACGCAATTTTACTAAGTCAAGGGCAATAACCCAAAAACCATTTGTTAAAAAAAGTCAGAAATTCAAACTTGACTAATGTCTTATCAATTCTGATGCTTACACCAAGTTCCATCAAAATCCTTTGAAAATTAAATCTTCTTATTGCAACCACAATAGAATTTTGACTCAATTTTACTAAGTCAAGGGCAATAACTTAAAACAATTCATTGAAAAACTGTCAAATTCAAACTTGACTGAGGACTAATCAATTCCAATGCTCACAACTAAGTTTCATCAACATCCTCTGAAAATTGGAGGATTTATTGCATCGAAACTAAAATTTTGACAAGATTTTTCTAAGTCAAGGGCAATAACTCAAAAACCTTTCATGCGATAATTTCCATTTTCGAACTTGACAGAGATATCATCAATATATACATGTACATGTATACCAAGTTTCATTGAGATCGGATAAAAACTGTAGCTTCTATTGTGGATACAACCCAAATTTGACACGTTTTTACCAAGTCAAGGGCAATAACTCAAAAACCGCTCATGCAATTATTTCTTTTTTCGAACTTGACCTAGATATCATCAATATATACATGTATACCAAGTTTCATTAAGATCGGATAAAAACTGTAGCCTCTATTGTGGATACAACCCAAATTTGACACGTTTTTACTAAGTCAAGGGCGATAACTCAAAAACCATTCATGCAATAATTTCCATTTTTGAACTTGACCGAGATATCCTTAATATATACATGTATACCAAGTTTCATTAAGATCATATAAAGATAGCTTGCCAGGCAAGGTAATATACGCCCACTGGCAGCATTTATTTCAAATAAAAACTTTTCAGTAAGGTTACAATAAGTGGAATGAATTATTCAACCTACCAACCTATTTTTTTCTAGGGTCTCTAGTTTCATTAAAGATAGCTTGCCAGGCAAGGTAACATACGCCCACTGGCAGCATTGAATTTGAAAAATAAATAGAGCACTAAAGACTCAAAAACATTCACTAAATGGATATTGAAGTCAAGGGCAAAAACTCAAAAACACCAAGTTTCATCAAAATCCATTGAAAATTGTAGCTTTGACACAATTTTACTAAGTCAAGGGCAATAACTAAAAAACTGTTGATCGAAAAATCATCAAATTCGAACTTGACTGTGTCTTATCAATTCTAATGCTCACACCAAGTTTCATTTAAATCCATTGAAAATTGTAGCTTCTATTTTGTCTACAACAAATATAGAGGCAGGGGCAATAACTCCAAAACTGTTTATCGCAAAATCGTCCAAATCGACTTGACCGCCCTCTTATCAATTCCAATGCTCATACCAAGTTTCATTAAAATCCATAGATAATTGTAGCTTCTATAGTGTCTACAGAAAATGAATTTTTACGCAATTTTACTTAGTCAAGGGCAATTACTCATAAACTATTCATCAAAAAATCGTCAAATTTGAATTTCTGATAAAAACTGTGGCCTATATCGTGGATATAACCCAAATTTGACGTGTTTTTACTAAGTCAAGGGCAATAACTCAAAATCTGTTCATTCGATAATTTCCATTTTGGAACTTGACCGAGATATCATCAATATATACATGTATACCAAGTTTCATTAAGATCGGATAAAAACTGTAGCCTCTATCATGGATACAACCCTAATTTGACGCATTTTTACTAAGTCAAGGCAATAACTCACAATCTGTTCATGCGATAATTTCCATTTTCGAACTTGACCGAGATATCATCAATATATACATGTATACCAAGTTTCATTAAGATCAGATAAAAACTGTAGCCTCTATTGTGGATACAACCCAAATTTGACGCGTTTTTACTAAGTCAAGTGCAATAACTCAAAAACAGTTCATGCGATAATTTCCATTTTCGAACTTGGCTGAGATATCATCAATATATACATGTATACCAAGTTTCATTAAGATTGGATAAAAACTGTAGCTTCTATTGTGAATACAACCCAAATTTGACACGTTTTTACTAAGTCAAGGGCAATAACTCAAAATCCGTTCATTCGATAATTTCAATTTTCGAACTTGACCGAGATATCATCAATATATACATGCATACCAAGTTTCATTAAGATCGGATAAAAACTGTAGCCTCTATTGTGGATACAACCCAAATTTGACGCGTTTAAGTCAAGTGCAATAACTCAAAAACCGTTCATGCGATAATTTCCATTTTCAAACTTGGCCGAGATATCATCAATATATACATGTATACCAAGTTTCATTAAGATCGGATAAAAACTGTAGCTTCTATAGTGAATACAACCCAAATTTGACACGTTTTTACTAAGTCAAGGGCAATAACTCAAAATCCGTTCATTCGATAATTTCAATTTTCGAACTTGAACGAGATATCATCAATATATACATGTATACCAAGTTTCATTAAGATCGGATAAAAACTATAGCCTCTATTGTGGATACAACCCAAATTTGACGGGTTTTTACTAAGTCAAGGACAATAACTCAAAAACCGTTCATGCGAAAATTTCCATTTTCGAACTTGACCGAGATATCATCAATATATACA
Source organism: Nipponacmea schrenckii (assembly GCA_030562195.1). Lineage (NCBI taxonomy): Eukaryota > Metazoa > Mollusca > Gastropoda > Lottiidae > Nipponacmea > Nipponacmea schrenckii. The sequence continues at coordinate 34,916,964 of CM060200.1, read as the reverse complement.
TGTATACCAAGTTTCATTAAGATCAGATAAAAACTGTAGCCTCTATTGTGGATACAACCCAAATTTGACGCCTTTTTACTAAGTCAAGGGCAATAACTCAAAAACCGTTCATGCGAAAATTTCCATTTTCGAACTTGACCGAGATATCATCAATATATACATGTATACCAAGTTTCATTAAGATCGGATAAAATCTGTAGCCTCTATTGTGGATACAACCCAAATTTGATGTGTTTTTACTAAGTCAAGGGCAATAACTCAAAATCCATTCATTCGATAATTTCAATTTTCGAACTTGACCGAGATATCATCAATATATACATGTATACCAAGTTTCATTAAGATCAGATAAAAAGTGTAGCCTCTATTGTGGATACAACCCAAATTTGACGCCTTTTTACTAAGTCAAGGGCAATAACTCAAAAACCGTTCATGCGAAAATTTCCATTTTCGAACTTGACCGAGATATCATCAATATATACATGTATACCAAGTTTCATTAAGATCGGATAAAAACTGTAGCCAATATTGTGGATACAACCCAAATTTGACGCGTTTAAGTCAAGTGCAATAACTCAAAAACTGTTCATGCGATAATTTCCATTTTCGAACTTGACCGAGATATCATCAATATATACATGTATACCAAGTTTCATTAAGATCAGATAAAAACTGTAGCCTCTATTGTGGATACAACAAATGTGGTCGGACCGACGGCCCGACGGACCGACGGACCGACAGACTGACGGACGGACAGACAGGGGCGACGGCAATATACGTCCACATTTCCATGTGGGCGTATAATAAAACGTCTCCTAGAAATCAACTATAAACTACCTATATTCTAATAAAACTTCTCCTAGAAATCAACTATACACTACCCATATTCTAATAAAACTTTTCCTAGAAATCAACTATAAACTACTTATATTCTAATAAAACTTCTCCTAGAAATCAACTATACACTACCTATATTCTAATAAAACTTCTCCTAGAAATCAACTATACACTACCTATATTCTAATAAAACTTCTCCTAGAAATAAACTATACACTACCTATATTCTAATAAAACGTCTCCTAGAAATCAACTATACACTACCTATATTCTAATAAAACGTCTCCTAGACATCAACTATACACTACCTATATTCTAATAAAACTTCTCCTAGAAATCAACTATACACTACCTATATTCTCATAAAACTTCTTCTAGAAATCAACTATACACTACCTATATTTTAATAAAACTTCTTCTAGAAATCAACTATACACAGTTCTTATATTCTAATAAAACTTCTCCTAGAAATCAACTTTAGACTACCTATATTCTAATAAAACTTTTCCTAGAAATCAACTATACACTACCTATATTCTAATAAAACTTCTCCTAAAAATCAACTATACACTACCTATATTCTAATAAAACTTCTCCTAGAAATCAACTATACACTACCTATATCTGATAAAACTTCTTCTAGAAATCAACTATACACTACCTATATTCTAATAAAACTTCTTCTAGAAATCAACTATATACTACCTATATTCTCATAAAACTTCTAGAAATCAACTATACACTACCTATACCTATTCTAATAAAACTTCTCCTAGAAATCAACTATACACTACCTATATTCTAATAAAACTACTTCTAGAAAGCAACTATACACTACTATATTCTAATAAAACTACTTCTAGAAATCAACTATACACTACTATATTCTAATAAGCTTCTCCTAGAAATCAACTATACACTACTATATTCTAATAAACTTCTCCTAGAAATCAACTATACACTACCCATATTCTAATAAAACTTCTCCTAGAAATCAACTATACACTACCTATATTCTAATAAAACGTCTCCTAGAAATCAACTATACACTACCTATATTCTAATAAAACTTCTCCTAGAAATCAACTATACACTACCTATATTCTAATAAAACTTCTCCTAGAAATCAACTATACACTACCTATATTCTAATAAAACTTCTTCTAGAAATCAACTATACACTACCTATATTCTAATAAAACTTTTTCTAGAAATCAACTATACACTACCTATATTCTAATAAAACTTCTTCTAGAAATCAACTATACACTACCTATATTCTCATAAAACTTCTTCTAGAAATCAACTATACACTACCTATATTCTAATAAAACTTTTTCTAGAAATCAACTATACACTTCCTATATTCTAATTAAACTTCTCCTAGAAATCAACTATACACTACCTATACCTATATTCTAATAAAACTTCTCCTAGAAATCAACTTTAGACTACCTATATTCTAATAAAACTACTTCTAGAAATCAACTATACACTACCTATATTCTAATAAAACTTCTCCTAGAAATCAACTATACACTACCTATACCTATTCTAATAAAACTTCTCCTAGAAATCAACTTTAGACTACCTATATTCTAATAAAACTTCTAGAAATCAACTATACACTACCTATACCTATATTCTAATAAAACTTCTCCTAGAAATCAACTTTAGACTACCTATATTCTAATAAAACTTCTTCTAGAAATCAACTATACACTACCTATACCTATATTCTAATAAAACTTCTCCTAGAAATCAACTTTAGACTACCTATATTCTAATAAAACTTCTTCTAGAAATCAACTATACACTACCTATATTCTAATAAAACTTCTCCTAGAAATCAACTTTAGACTACCTATATCTGATAAAACATCTTCTAGAAATCAACTATACACTACCTATATTCTAATAAAACTTCTCCTAGAAATCAACTTTACAATACCTATATTCTAATAAAACTTCTCCTAGAAATCAACTATACACTACTATATTCTAATAAACTTCTCCTAGAAATCAACTATACACTACCCATATTCTAATAAAACTTCTCCTAGAAATCAACTATACACTACCTATATTCTAATAAAACTCTCCTAGAAATCAACTATACACTACCTATATTCTAATAAAACTTCTCCTAGAAATCAACTATACACTACCTATATTCTAATAAAACTTCTCCTAGAAATCAACTATACACTACCTATATTCTAATAAAACTTCTTCTAGAAATCAACTATACACTACCTATATTCTAATAAAACTTCTCCTAGAAATCAACTATACACTACCTATATTCTAATAAAACTTCTCCTAGAAATCAACTATACACTACCTATATTCTAATAAAACTTCTTCTAGAAATCAACTATACACTACCTATATTCTAATAAAACTTCTTCTAGAAATCAACTATACACTACCTATATTCTAATAAAACTTCTCCTAGAAATCAACTATACACTACTTCTATATTCTAATAAAACTTCTCCTAGAAATCAACTATACACTACCTTTATTCTAATAAAACTTCTCCTAGAAATCAACTATACACTACCCATATTCTAATAAAACTTCTCCTAGAAATCAACTATACACTACCTATATTCTAATAAAACTTCTCCTAGAAATCAACTATACACTACCTATATTCTCATAAAACTTCTTCTAGAAATCAACTATACACTACCTATATTTTAATAAAACTTCTTCTAGAAATCAACTATACACAGTTCTTATATTCTAATAAAACTTCTCCTAGAAATCAACTTAAGACTACCTATATTCTAATAAAACTTTTCCTAGAAATCAACTATACACTACCTATATTCTAATAAAACTTCTCCTAAAAATCAACTATACACTACCTATATTCTAATAAAACTTCTCCTAGAAATCAACTATTCACTACCTATATCTGATAAAACTTCTTCTAGAAATCAACTATACACTACCTATATTCTAATAAAACTTCTTCTAGAAATCAACTATATACTACCTATATTCTCATAAAACTTCTAGAAATCAACTATACACTACCTATACCTATTCTAATAAAACTTCTCCTAGAAATCAACTATACACTACCTATATTCTAATAAAACTACTTCTAGAAAGCAACTATACACTACCTATATTTTAATAAAACTTCTCCTAGAAATCAACTATACACTACTATATTCTAATAAAACTACTTCTAGAAATCAACTATACACTACTATATTCTAATAAGCTTCTCCTAGAAATCAACTATACACTACTATATTCTAATAAACTTCTCCTAGAAATCAACTATACACTACCCATATTCTAATAAAACTTCTCCTAGAAATCAACTATACACTACCTATATTCTAATAAAACGTCTCCTAGAAATCAACTATACACTACCTATATTCTAATAAAACTTCTCCTAGAAATCAACTATACACTACCTATATTCTAATAAAACTTCTCCTAGAAATCAACTATACACTACCTATATTCTAATAAAACTTCTTCTAGAAATCAACTATACACTACCTATATTCTAATAAAACTTTTTCTAGAAATCAACTATACACTACCTATATTCTAATAAAACTTCTTCTAGAAATCAACTATACACTACCTATATTCTCATAAAACTTCTTCTAGAAATCAACTATACACTACCTATATTCTAATAAAACTTTTTCTAGAAATCAACTATACACTACCTATATTCTAATTAAACTTCTCCTAGAAATCAACTATACACTACCTATACCTATATTCTAATAAAACTTCTCCTAGAAATCAACTTTAGACTACCTATATTCTAATAAAACTACTTCTAGAAATCAACTATACACTACCTATATTCTAATAAAACTTCTCCTAGAAATCAACTATACACTACCTATACCTATTCTAATAAAACTTCTCCTAGAAATCAACTTTAGACTACCTATATTCTAATAAAACTTCTAGAAATCAACTATACACTACCTATACCTATATTCTAATAAAACTTCTCCTAGAAATCAACTTTAGACTACCTATATTCTAATAAAACTTCTTCTAGAAATCAACTATACACTACCTATACCTATATTCTAATAAAACTTCTCCTAGAAATCAACTTTAGACTACCTATATTCTAATAAAACTTCTTCTAGAAATCAACTATACACTACCTATATTCTAATAAAACTTCTCCTAGAAATCAACTTTAGACTACCTATATCTGATAAAACATCTTCTAGAAATCAACTATACACTACCTATATTCTAATAAAACTTCTCCTAGAAATCAACTTTACAATACCTATATTCTAATAAAACTTCTCCTAGAAATCAACTATACACTACCTATACCTATTCTAATAAAACTTCTCCTAGAAATCAACTATACACTACCTATACCTATTCTAATAAAACTTCTCCTAGAAATCAACTATACACTACCTATATTCTAATAAAACTTCTCCTAGAAATCAACTATACACTACCTATATTCTAATAAAACTTCTCCTAGAAATCAACTATACACTACCTATATTCTAATAAAACTTCTCCTAGAAATCAACTATACACTACCTATATTCTAATAAAACTTCTCCTAGAAATCAACTATACACTACCTATATTCTAATAAAACTTCTCCTAGAAATCAACTATACACTACCTATATTCTAATAAAACTTCTCCTAGAAATCAACTATACACTACCTATATTCTAATAAAACTTCTCCTAGAAATCAACTATACACTACCTATATTCTAATAAAACTTCTCCTAGAAATCAGCTATATACTACCTATATTCTAATAAAACTTCTCCTAGAAATCAACTATACACTACCTATATTCTAATAAAACTTCTTCTAGAAATCAACTATACACTACCTATATTTTAATAAAACTTCTTCTAGAAATCAACTATACACTACCTATATTCTAATAAAACTTCACCTTGAAATCAACTATACACACTTCTTATATTCTAATAAAACTTCTTCTAGAAATCAACTATACACTACCTATATTCTCATAAAACTTCTCCTAGAAATCAACTATACACTACCTATATTCTAATAAAACTTCTTCTAGAAATCAACTATACACTACCTATATTCTAATAAAACTTCTTCTAGAAATCAACTATACACTACCTATATTCTAATAAAACTTCTCCTAGAAATCAACTATACACACTTCTTATATTCTAATAAAACTTCTCCTAGAAATCAACTATACACTACCTTTATTCTAATAAAACTTCTCCTAGAAATCAACTATACACTACCCATATTCTAATAAAACTTCTCCTAGAAATCAACTATACACTACCTATATTCTAATAAAACTTCTCCTAGAAATCAACTATATACTACCTATACCTATTCTAATAAAACTTCTCCTAGAAATCAACTATACACTACCTATATTCTAATAAAACTTCTTCTAGAAATCAACTATACACTACCTATATTCTAATAAAACTTCTCCTAGAAATCAACTATACACTACCTATATTCCAAGTTGCCATATCCTCATACAATGGTAGGTGTAGAAATTTTCCATGAAATAATTCTTTTTGTTGTTCTATTAATCCCATTCTGAGTAGAGCTATAAGGGTTAAGGCTGAAATTTTTTTTATTAGATTAAAATATAATGAAATAGAGATTAACATCATGTTATCTTTATTGTATTGTATTCTATACTAGTGGTATATGATATAGGTAAGGGATAGATAGTACTGAATAACCACTGGTTATGCTATCAAACTATCCAGCATTAATCAAAAAAGATAATATAAAAAAGCAGGTTTCACTTTGGCTATCAGAAAAGTTTTAAATTAATATTTTAGTCCATGTAAAATCATAATCCTCACCATTTACATTTCCATAGGGAATAACAAATTGGTCAACTTCTCGCACTAAATAAACATTATACTGAGTTTTATTTTCACTCTTAACATGCTGATTATAACTCCTATCATGACCATCTTCTTCAAAATCAAAATGGTGACCAACCTTTAAAAAATTACATTGTCATTTGTTTGGTGTAACTTAATGTTTTATTTAAATCTAAAATAAATAAAGTAGTACCGGTATTGGAAATGAACTGAAGGCAAATATCTATATCTATTTTTCTAATAATATTCTGCTGAATACATGTACTCAAAACAATGACTTGCTTTAACAAATATATTTGACATATTTCAAAACCAAAGATAATTCAATATAAAGGTAAGTTTCATACAAATACTTCTTGGCATGGAACAATTATTAAATTAAATTCAGTTACCTTAACATTTAACTGTTGAATATCAATTCTAACCAATTTCCATGGCAACGCTATATTATTATTATAGTTATTGATGCTTGGTAATATTTCTGTTGTAATATTTATCTCTACATCTGCTTTAGCACTCTGCAAAATATAGATTTCATATAAAGCTGACAGTTTTGATAATTAATTACATTCAAATAAAAATGATAGGAATTATTTTTTAGAGTAATTATTTATTTCTTTGGATTAGGAGTTTTCCACATTTTTCATTTGATTACAACCTTTCAGGATTCTTGATTGATTGTATTACCCTCTTCCCCTAAAAATGCTTACTATTTAGTGAATTTTTCTACTTAATAAAACTCATTCTAAAGTAGATGTATTTATTGTCTAATTAATTAATTTCCATAATTTAGATGTACGGTACCATGAATGGCAACTTCAATAAAAAATAAATAAAACAAAAACCGTTTCTGACAGGTTATATCATGTCCAAACAAGGTTTATTATTAATTAAGGATCAAGTCAGTGGCTGTTATCTAATGAACTAAGTGATTACTCTGTGTTTCAACATGATATGATTGTATTGACTTGTCAGGTCTGGAACGTGATTATTGGTTAAATATTTAAATAAGTGAAATTATGATAATCTTTTTATTTTCATGAGTTTTTTTTTGGATAAGTTTTCTTTATGTCCTGCAGTGACTTTTAAGGACATTTTTTTTAGAATATCAATTTACATGGTATGTTGCCTACTTGTGAAAATTGTGTTTTTACTGTAATTATTTTTGAGGTCATTGAGGTGAAATGATTAGTTGGAAAAGTGTAAATCTTTAATACCCATTATTGAAACACTAACAGTAAAAAAAAACTTTAGATATATTTGTATAAAACAAAGGTCAGTCTGCTATGGCATGTTTCACTATCTCTATTTCTATGTAATGACTCAAGTCCATTTATGATTTCAGAACAGTTTAAAGAACTGAATTACATCTACCAATAAATTGTGAACAAAAACTTCCAGTCTACAATCCTAGGTAAATTAATTTTCTTTATATACCAAGAGATTTGCTCCCAATTAAGCAAATATTTTTATGGTAGAATTCGAATACAAATTGCCAAAGCAGTAAACTAGCTTTTATCGGTTGCCATATTATTTTATGATTACCCTTTATTATTAGTGTAATTTAGGATCATTAAAACGCTTTTTTGTTTCAGAAAGTCCAGCTATCTCTTTGTTTGTCTATCATGATTATTAGGTAAATACTGCAAAGTCCCAGTTTGTTTTCGGTTTATCGTGTTGCATAAATATAAAATGAAACATTTTTGCACAACCGGAAATGCTGCGTTGCAATTTGTCTAAAAAGTAGCAAATTGGCTCTAGCTGTCGCAATTTTTGATCGATTTTCTTCGGGTTTTCATTTTTGTAATCTGCAAGTAACTTCTGATCAGATAGCAGTTCAATTTTCAAAAATTCGTAGCACACAATTTTTGGCTGTATTTTGCAATTTTTTGCAACTTTATTGTTTTTAGTGTGATTCATCTAAAAAAAATTGAGCATAAAAAGCCCATGAAATGATTTTCAAAAAGTAGGTCAAAATTTTTGCGTCACTTCCGGTTTTAGCAAAAATGGAGTTTTACGTCCGGTTAAATAACTTCTGGTTTTATTAATGTATGAGATTCAAACTTGAATCATCGAGTAGCCATTAGCCATACAAAAAAACGAAGAAAATAAAATTAAGGCCGCATGCGCAACTTTCGCCGCCATTTTGATTTTCCTGAAAGTGAGCGATTTTTATTCAGACATTATGGCTAGTCTGATTGAGATGATTTTGGTGTCAAATGAAAGAACATAAAAATTGCAACTGAACTTTGGAAGTCGATTTTTGAATTTCGCTTTTGCATATTTGCAACATCCGGTTGAATTTTTTCAAAGTTTGGGGGCTTATTTCTCGTGACCTTGACCTTTGGGGTGACCGTGACCTTAAGTAGGTCAAAGGTCATTGACCTTTGCTATCAGTTGATACTTTGACCTTTGACCTCCAACGTCTACTTCCGCCTTTATAGCTTCCCGAAAACAGCAAAATTCGCAACTTTGGGAGGCTCTAGAGCGTGACTTAATTAATTTAGAGGTTTTTTTTTCCAGATTCTTAATTCCCTTTTTGTCCTCTTTACAACGATGTATAACAAAAGTTTGCAAAATGAAAATTGAAGTTTTTGATTTTTGAAAATATAAGAACATTTTGCCGTATTTGCTTTTGTTTGAAATGTATGTGTGTATATCTCGTGATCTATTAGATGTACAAACTTCAAATTTGTACCGTGAATATACATTTTGAATGTGATTAGATTCACGCTTAAAAAAATGAGATGGACGTGGCACATCCGGGTAAATTTCCAATTTACCCTTTATATGGGTCAGCGTATTACGTCTGTAGAAAGTAGCGTTTTTTAAAAGCAGTACTTTGCACACAGATACCTCATTGCTTTGGCCAGTTTATCCCAGAAAATCAGATGTTTGTTTGTTGCAATTTCTCGACAATAGCAAACCGGTTGATTTTTTTCGAATTTTGGAAGCTTATTTCTCGTGACCTTAACCTTTGGTGACCTTGACCTTTGGTAGGTCATTGACATTGTCTATCAGTTAATACTTTGACATTTGACCTCCGACATCCACTTCCGGTTCTATAGCTGTCCTAAAACAGCAAAATTCGCAACTATGGACTGCTCTAGAGCGTGACCTAATTAATTTAGAGAGTTATTTTTTTCAGATTTTTCAGGCGCTTTTTGTCCTCTTTCCAACGATATATAACAAAAGTTTTTTGACGAAAATTCAATTTTTGCACTTTTAAAATTAAGGTACATTTTGCTTTTTTGAAATGTATTTGTGCATATCTCGTGATCTAGTACAAGCTTCAAATTTGTACCATGAATATATATTTTGAATGTTATTAGATTTACGCAAAAAAAAAAATGAGATGGGCGTGGCACATCCGGGTAAACTTTCAATTTAGCATTTATATAGGTCAGTGAATTATGTCAGTACGAAATAACGTTTTTGCAAAAAAATTCTTTGCACACAGATTCCTCGTTGCTTTGGCCATATGCTCCCAGAAAATCAGATGTTTCAGCCTGTCTGTTGCAATTTTGCGACATTTGCAAAGTCCCACTCTTCGAACGCACTGCTTTGTTTTCGAAATGACAATAATTTTTTTTTTTTTCCGATTCTAGTCCGAGTCCACAGCCATAACTGCAAATGACACACATAATCTGACATGATAATCTTACATGAAATGTGTGTCATTAGTGGATGAATGTAAAATGACGCATTTGTGCCCAACCGGAAGTGATGTACCTTAAATTACCCATGTCGTTTTTTTGCCTCTACCGATCTAATTCTGAACCGATTTTGACCGCGTTTTTTTTTATTCTATGTTTTAGGGATAATCGCTACATTATAGCAGTTTCACAATATGAAAATTTTGACTTTTGTCGCTGACTTTTTGTAATTTAAATTTAACACTTTTTTAAACTTCTACAATTTTGATTAGATCAAAATAAAAATTTGCAGGTAGATAGACATTTTGTTTGTCAACATATTTCCGTTTTCAAAATGTCGACATCACTTCCGGTTTTGACGTCATTCGACTCTAAACTTGAGAAACCAACTTCCGCAATTATTTAGATATTTGAAATTTTTTTTTTAAATTAGTTACTATTAACTCATAATGATTTAATAATTAACAAAAATTGACCCGGAAGTAACAGGTCAGCCGCCATCATTAAACTACTTACTTTTGTAAAACGAAAAATGGGGCCTAGGGGTTAATCGGACAATTGTAATTTTGATGTCTATGTAATCTTCAATTGATTGCTAACAATTCTCAGAAATTTTGAATTTTAATTTTGCTTTTCCTTTATTTCCGGTGATATTTTTTCACCAAGTGCCTAATTTCGAAGGTTAATATCTCGTGACCTTGACCTTTGGTGACCTTGTGACCTGCACAAAAGTTCTTGCCCTTGTCAAGACCTTTCTATTGATGTCTTCATTTTTGATGTGCAATGTCAACTTCCGGTTTTACAGCCATTTGAAAATCGCAATTTTTAACTTTGAAGAGCTCTGTCATGTGACCTAATTTACATACGTCAATGTTTCTTTCATGCCCTTATTTCACATAATCTATTCTTTCCAATGATGTATAAGTTCTATAGAAATTGTGCGTGATTTATAAAAGAGCAGGTGTTTTTTTAATTACGTATTTTTACGAAAGTCGTCAAATTCGTCAATAGATATGATAGAACATGATAAAGAAAGATAATAAAGTGAAAAAATTTGAACCGGAAGTAACACTTAAACCGCTATCATTAAATGACTCACTTTTGTAAAACGAAAAATGAGACCTTAGTGGTTAATCGGACAACTGTAATTTTGATGTCTATGTCATCTTCAATCGACTGCTAACAAATCTCAGGCAGCCGAATTTTGAATTTTGATTTAGCTTTGCCTTTATTTCCGGTTCTATATTTTTAATACGTGCATAAATTTCGAAGGTCAATATCTCGTGACCTTGACCTTGGATGACCTTATGACCTCCACAAAAGTGATTGCCCTTGTCAAGACCTATCTATTGATGTCTTCATTTTTGTTGTGCAATGCCAACTTCCGGTTTTACAGCCAGTTGAAAATCACAATTTCAAACTTTGAAGAGCTCTGTCACGTGACCTAATTTACATACGTCGAAATTTCTTTCATGTTCTTATTACACATAATCTTTTCCTTCCAATGATGTATAACACTTGATATTTTAATAAAAATTTCACTTTTTAGAATTTGAAAATTGTGTTCTTTGTTCAATAGTAACTGTGCGTGATTTTTGGCGGGAAAAAGCACGTGTTTTTTTAATTACATATTTTTATGAAAGTCGACAAATTCTTTTAAAGATATAATAGAACATGACAAACAAAATAAAAAAAGTGATTAAAACTGATCCGAAAGTAACACTTAAACAGTCATCTTCGTTACAGCAACTTTTCTTTAAATAAATAAATTTAACCAAGTCATCATGCGATTTTCCTAATTTTGATGTCTATGGAGTCTTTAGTCGATTGCTAAAAAAATTCTAAGATTGAGTTTTTGAATTTCGACCAGGATTCGTTTTTTGTTTCCAATTCAGAAATGTCAAAATCTTCTATAGCCCATACCTCATGAATACCGGTACCTTGTTTTGTTTTCGTTAGGTAGTACCTATTATTTTTGATAAAATAAAATCTAGTTAAATATTTCGTCGTAAGTGCAAATCTTGTAATGTCTGATTTATATTTACGAATCAATGTGTCTCAATTCGTATTGCAAATAAGCCCTGCTAGTTTATTTTCATAATTTAAAAGTTGACAAGGGAGATAACTTAATATTAAAACTTATGAAGTAATAAGGAACATTATTTGATTAAGCTAATTTATCAAACTCTGAAATATTTTATTAATTGTATAATGTTGTCAGTGTTAAAGGAGCTCAGGCTTTATTTGCTTCGGACAATCATCCGACAGCCTCAAACACATGAAATCTTTTGGTTAGCTAATCAGAAATAGTCTACAGAGCTTACCTTTGAAATTTGAGCCTTCAAATCCATGTGTATCCATAATTATCCGTGTTTGAAAAATCATAATGTCCTAAGAAATTATGAACGTCCCGTCATATTGGAAAACGGTTCGTATTGATAATCAAAGAGTTATCCTTCCCGTCGTGCAATAGTGGTCATCTATATACATAGACTACAACGCATTTTTCAATTGTAGACTTTGTCAACAGGACACACAATTTTCAGACTGACTGGAGACCAGCCGCGTACAGCACGGAAAAAAATGAAAAGTGAAATTTTTTGTTTGAGGTATATTTCAAGGTATTTTGCGATTTCTTAGAGCTTGAGTATTTCTGAGGACTGTTTAAATGTAACAAAGGCCCAAAACGACCCATAAAAATCAAGCCTGGGCCTCTTTAACAAAATGCCCTTGTTTGATATTCTAAATTGATTCGTTTGTCTTTTTGTAATTTATGTGTAATTTATTAAGTGACCAGTCGTTTATTTTTATCAAAATTAAAGTAGTCTAACGATTGTTGTACAGGTTGATATAACTTGAAAGATACAAACTATGTATCTGTTCTACCATAGAACAGGCGTTGTTGTAAATCTATATCCAAGATTAATCTGTCTGACATCCAATGAAAATTAACAGCGGTTAAAAAGGGACACGCACTGCATCAATACCGTTCACGGTTCTAGTTTATATTTGTTTTCACTGTGTCAGTGTCATCTGTTGAATAGTAACCTGAACCGCTCAACCACCCTAATCTCTTTATGTGACATTCATACTGAAGACACAACTGTTGGTCTTTTGAAATTTACTATATTAATTTCAAGTAAAACCTATTATTAAAATATTATTCAAATCTATAGTCTTCTCATTGTTATACTTTATATACATTACCCTAGCAAAATAATGAGATAAGGTTAATCAATAAAGACCTGATGTAAATGACTAGTAGTCCAGGTCATACAGACTGCAAACAAGTCTGAACAAAGTCAACTTATCAATATTGATCAAAATCAATCACTGATCAGAGATCAATCAGCAAATAGCTATTGATCTGGGACAAGTTTCAGACTTGAATCGGAAGATACCACTTGAGATTGAAATGATCTTGCCTTGACTAGTCCATTATCTACCTGTAACTAATGGACAGGTAAGTTTATTAGAGAATAGACTCATCCATTACCCAGGTAAACAAACAAATGATAAATGGTACAGTCTAAAACTTAGACTCTTCCAAACAATACAACCTGATTTCCAATAACCAAATAAGATTTGTTTTAACATGTTGTAGGCCATGATAAACTTAACAATAAGCCCCTTAATAAACAAAGATTTTAGTAAATAGTCGTTACTGATCTTAATAATCTTAACAGTTTAGACTCAATGGTTTAGATTTTTAGAAAATTTGGAAATGTCATTTGTATTTGTGGGTAGGTGTTAGAAAGGATTCAGAAAGCTGGAACAGGTAATGTAAATTCGACAATATAGTTTCACTCCTCACTACTGACAAAGGGATACTGTATTGTTAAATTAGAAGTAAATCTTTGATGTATTTGCTGGAACCCTAATTCCCATTCTCAGCATAAGAGACCAGCAGATAAACTTTACCTCTTGGAAACTGGTGTTGCAACATTATTTTCATTATTGGGATAACACTTTCACAGATACTAGTGCTGAAAATTGGCTGAGACCGAACAAGCCTGACTCTGAGATCGCTGGTTCCAAACCCGTTCTGGTCTCAGCCAATTTTCAGCACTAGAATCTGTGCTATACCAAGAAAGTGTTATCCCAATAACGAAAATACACTAGTGTCCAAAAGAAACGATACAACCTTTTTTCCAATGACATAAAAAAAAACTAACAATACAGAAGTTTAGGATTGGTGCTTTGCTTTTGAAAAATTCTTTTAAAACATCTGTACAAAAATTCATTTCAATAAAGTCTGTACAATCAATATGACAAGCCTTTAAAGATGGTTGGGGTCTGTCAGCTGTTTCATACAGTTTATATACACAAAGGCTAGAGAGGGAAATGTCACTTTCACGAAATTTGTTGTTTTAACCGGAAGTGATTGAGTCTTCCCGTTATTTTTGATCGACTATGCGATGTTTGAGATGTGCAATACATATTGGCATGTTTTCATACTAAATAATTCACTTAGTAAAAAAAGAATTGAAAATACGTTGGTATCGTTTCTTTTGGACAAGTTTAATATTGTCTTAATAACTTGATATCTAAATATTTTATTAAGGAAAAGTCATTCTATGAGGTTTAGATACTTGTGACATAGGCTATCCAGGCAGCCGACTACCGGTACTTGTAGTTAGCAAATTTCAGTTTACCAACAGAAGTGAGTTATTCTCATTTTTTTTTAAATTAACCTTGAAAAATACATTGTTCTTCAGTTCAGTATTTGATGTCAGTGGAGGAAAATTCAAAGTGAAGCAAGCTAGAATTAGGAAAATGAGTTGCTATGACGATGATGATTTGGACTTTTCAAAAATTGGTAAGGAACTGAACTCTGCCGTAGAAGCAGATGAAAAATATTACAGAGAAAATGATGCAAAGTTCCGAGCTGTACATCAAAAGGTCGCTTCTTACGATGAATTTCGAGATATAGTATTAGCTTCCCACATTAAACCATTAGAGAAAGGTGACCGAATTAGTGAGTGTAAAATGAACCAACCTTGGAATTCTGTGGCGTTAAATACAGACAAAAGGGAGACAACTATAGAAAACAATTCCACATTTGAGGTATTTATAATATGTTTACTGAATGATCAGTTAATTAATTGTTTTTTTTTTTTGCATAAAAATATTAATTGCACAGCTTTCACATAGGGCCTACTTTAATAACTAATAATAAGGATTAAATTACTTTGATAGCAATAATTAATTTACTTTCAGAGTAAAGACCTGTTTTACTTTGATAGCACAGACACGACGTACTTTCAGATCAAAGACTCGACTTACTTTCAGATCAAAGACTCGACTTACTTTCTGAGCAAGGATTTGATTTATTTTGAATGCAAAAACTCGACATACTTAGATAGCAAAGACTGGCCTTACTTTCATACACAAGACTCAACTATGTATCATAACAAAGACTTACTTTTAGAGCAAAGATTCAACTTACTTCAGAGCAAAGACTTGACTTATTTTGATAGAAAAGCCTCACCTTATTTTGATAGCAAATACTTGACTCATTTTGATAGGAAATACTTGAAAATACTTCACCTTGACTTACTTTCATAGCAAAGACTGACTTACTATCATACACAAAGACTTGACTTATTTTGATAGCAAAGACTTGACTTACTATCATAGTAAAGACTGGACTTATGCTAATACCAAAACTTGATATATTTTTATAGCAAAGACTTAACTTACTTTATAACAAAGACTGGGCTTATTTTGAAAGCAAAGACTGGATATAACTTTGATAGCAAAGACTTGACTTACTTTTATAGCAAAGACTTGACATAATTTGATAGCAAAGACTCAACTGACCTTGATAGCAAAGACTGGACTGACTTTGATACCAAAAACTGGACTGACTTTGATAACAATGAATGGTAACTTTGATAGCAAAGACTTGATGTACTTTTGATAACAAAGACTAGACTTACATTTATAGCAAAGACTTGATTTTCTTTGATAGCAAAGACTGGACTTACTTTGATAGCAAAGACTTGACATACTTTGATAGCAAAGACTAGGCTGACTTTGAAAGCAAAGACTGGACTGACTTTGATACCAAAAACTGGACTGGCTTTGATACCAAAAACTGGACTGACTTTGATAGCAAAGACTGAACATAACTTTGATGGCAAAGACATGATGTATCTTTGATAACTTTTGATAACAAAAGTTGGACTGACTTTGATAGTAAAGACTGGACTGACTTTGAATGCAAAGACTCGAATTACTTTTGTAGCAAAGACTGGACTTACTTTATAGCAAGGACTTGACATACTTTGATCGCAAAGACTGGACTGAGATTGATAGCAGAGACTGGACTGACTTTGATAGCAAAGACTTGACTTACTTTATAGCAAAGACTTGACATACTTTATATCAAGGACTTGACATACCTTATAGCAAGGACTTTACTTACTTTATAGCAAGGACTTGACATACTTTGATCGCAAAGACCGGACTGACATTGATAGCAAAAACTGGACTGACATTGATAGCAAAGACTGGGCTGACTTTGATAGCAAAGATTTGACTTATTTTCATATCAGTGACTTGAATTACTGTATGTTAAGAACTATTTTTTATTTCAGGATTCAAAACGACTTCCCTCATCAGGGTCAGAGTTTGCACAACAATGGAGAAGATACTATACAACTGATGATGAACGATATACATATCTTATAGACATTGGTAGTCAACATTTGGCCAAAATCTTTCACACAGAAATAAGTTTTGGATTACTTGGTGATATTCTTAAAGCTCTCTATCTGTTCAAGAAGGAAGATGCAAATAAGGTCATAAGTATTTTAGAAACTTTGTCACAGGTCAACAGGTTCTCTTTAAGTGTGCAATTTTTAAGTTCTTCAGAAAAAGACAAATGTGCCAAATTATTTGAGAAGTTACAATCCAGTTTAAGTGAAAATAGTGAGCAGTTGACAGTATTTGCTAATTTACAGAAACTGTATGGTGTTAAACATTGATTAAAAGGTTTTAATTATGTCCTTCAAAATATTGGTACCTCTGTTATAGTTATATGAATAGTTAGCCAAATCTACAATCTATAAAATATTAATTGATACAATCTGTTTGAGTGAATATCAATTAGTTTCCTCATTGTAGGGAAACCTGTTATCGTATTATCAGTCTCACAAGTAAAACTAAATCAGTATTAGTAGATATAGACTTATGTAAGTTATCAGAAAGGAACAGAAATATGCATTTGGGTGCCAATTGCATCCAAATACTGCATCGGTGTCAGTCTAATGTCAGTCTCAAACACACCATTTTTGGGGTTTTATTTACATCCTTTAAATCAAGAAGAAGTAAAGAATTTCCTACTGTACAAACTACTCTCATATTATTACAAAGCTAAACACAAAGACAGATCACATACTCTTTATGTCATAGACGTCTCCTTTTGAGAATTAATCTCCTTACCTGATAAATGATATCTGTTTCTATATTTATAAATTCAGTGAGGGGATGATTTTCTGATAGATACATAGACTGAAACATAAATGTAGATAAAACTTCAAAGCTCTAAAACAAAATCACTTGGATGTCATTTGAGTTGAATATTTATAGAACAGAAAGAAAAAGAAACTGTATATTAAAGGATAACAACATTGGTCCACTGAAGTTATGAGTGAAGATAATTTATTCAAGGACATCTGATTTTCATGATGATCGAGATTGGAACCCACCCTCACTTAATAATTTTTTGATGTAACCAAGCATATGACATCATGTAAAGAACTAACGCTCTAACAGACTGTGCTTTAAAACCTCCAAATATGGCTTACCGGTATGCATTTATAGAAACCACTATAACATCAATAAATTTCCAAAATTTGTTTGGTGCGAATCTCAGTATGTGCAGATTTTACTTTGATAGTTTCATTGCATGTGTAACTATAAATGTGCAACTAACATTACCTGATCAGAACTGCCAGTAAAATAATCAGGAAAGAAAGTTGAAGTACCAAGGGAGATAATTTGTGAAGATGGTATCTCTATAAAACTTGTGATACTAGTTGATAATAGATTTCCTAATATAGAATCAAACACTTGTCTATCTTGTTCCATTAAATTTCCCAAAAATTCTGTGTAACCTGGAAAGCACAATACTGCCTAAATTATACTACATTGTATATCTAATTACTATATCTATATACTATGTCTAAAGCTGAATTTATCATAACCATCTTACATTAAACTATTATCTGAAAACAGTAGGACCAACTTTTACTTTAGATTACTATATTAAATAAATATATCAAGACCAACTTACCTACTGAATATATCAAGACCAACTTACCTACTGAATATATCAAGACCAACTTACCTACTGAATATATCAAGACCAACTTACCTACTGAATATAGCAAGATGTACTTACCTACTGAATATATCAAGACCAACTTACCTACTGAATATATCAAGACCAACTTACCTACTGAATATATCAAGACCAACTTACCTACTGAATATATCAAGACTAACTTACCTACTGAATATATCAAGACCTAACTTACCTACTGAATATATCAAGCCCTAACTTACCTACTGAATATATCAAGACCAACTTACCTACTGAATATATCAAGACTAACTTACCTACTGAATATATCAAGACTAACTTACCTACTGAATATATCAAGACTAACTTACCTACTGAATATATCAAGACTAACTTACCTACTGAATATATCAAGACTAACTTACCTACTGAATATATCAAGACCAACTTACCTTAATAAAACATATCTAAAAAAATCAGGACCAACTTACCTACTGAGCATATCAAGACCAACTTACCTAAATAAAACATATCTAAAAAGATCAGGACCAACTTACTTAAATTACTATACTGTAAGGCTACAAATTATTGCGAGATAGAAGTTAATACATCAAATGCGACCTATCGACGATCGCATTAATTTGTATCCGCATTTTTAAATACATATTTCCAAGTGAATTATATGGACAAAAGGAAATATAGGTCAAATATTTAAAATGAGACCGGACAGGATTAAGTAATTAGGTAATTATCTCTAAATTTGAAGCTGATTAGTAATCAATGATGTTAAAAAAGTTTTAATGAAAAGAACCGTTAATTGATAAGATTAGAGCACCAGCTGTCATACTTCAGGGAGCCATTTTCTTTTTTAAGGTATTAAAAAATGCGACACCTATCACAGATCGCATTAATTTGTACTCGCATTTTAGTCTATATACCCCATGTCGCATTAATTTGTTGATGCATTAATTTATAGCCTTACAGTATCTAAAAAGATCAGGACCAATTTGCCTAAATAAAACATCAAAAATGATCAGGACCAACTTACCTAAATAAAACAAATCTAAATAGATCAGGACCAACTTACCTAAATAAAACATATCAAAAATGATCAGGAAAAAATCAAACTTTAGGTTTCCTAAATAAAACATATCAAAAAGATCAGGACCAACTTACCTAAATAAACATATCTAAAAGATCAGGACCACTTACCTAAATAAAACAATCTAAAAAGATCAGGACTACTTGTACCTAAATAACATATCTAAAAGATCAGGACCACTTACCTAAATAACTATATCTGAAAAGATCAGGACCAGCTTACCTAAAAAACTATATCTGAAAAAGTCAAGTCAAACTTACCTAAATAGCTATATCTGAAAAGATCAGGACCAACTTACCTAAATAACTAAATCTGAAAAGATCATGACCAACTTACCTAAATAAGTATATCTGAAAAGATCTAGACAAACTTACCTAAATAACTAATAACCAACTTACCTACTGAATATATCAAGACCAACTTAGCTACTGAATATATTGAGACTAACTTACCTACTGAGCATATCAAGACCAACTTACCTAAATAAAACATATCTAAAAAGATCAAGACAAACTTACCTAAATAACTATATCCGAAAAGATCTGGACCAACTTACCTAAATAAGTATATCTGAAAAGATCAGGACCAACTTACCTAAATAAGTATATCTGAAAAGATCAGGACCAACTTACCTAAATAACTATATATCTAAAAAGATCAAGACCAACTTTCCTCAATAAGTATATCTGAAAAGATCAGGACCAGCTTACCTAAATAAGTATATCTGAAAAGATCAGGAACAACTTGCCTAAATAACTATATCTGAAAGGACCAACTTACCTCAATAAGTATATCTGAAAAGATCAGGACCAACTTACCTAAATAAGTATATCTGAAAAGATCAGGACCAACTTACCTAAATAAGTACATGTATATCTGAAAAGATCAGGACCAACTTACCTAAATAAGTATATCTGAAAAGATCAAGGACCAACTTACCTAAATAACTATATCTGAAAAGATCAGGACCAACTTACCTAAATAACTATATCTAAATATATCTGGACTATGTAAGAGTTTAGCTGTAAACACATTATCTAATACTTGTGTTGTAATGGCAATATTATTTATACCAATATGTTTTGTTTTGTTGTAGAGTCTTTCCCCCATCACCTGATCACTTCTCATACTAACAAATGTACTGTTTATATAGTCTTGACTTAGGCTGGTCACTATTCTATCTAAAAAATGATAAAATGAAATTATTAATTTATTGATCAACACCTTAGAAATGTAAATACTTAACATAAATAGTACTTATGAACTGCACTGGAAGATTGATTTTAAATTAAAAAAAATCATGTTATTATAACATTCAATTTAAAAGTTATGAAAGTAGAAGCGAAAAATATGCCTTAAAATCAACTTTTTGTCATCTCTTACCTTTGTTATTAACATCTAAAAATAGAAACTCATCATCTTTAATTTCAGATTTTAAATCATTTATTCTTTGCTGCAAGTAAGAAACCATATTTTCAAAATTATACTGTAAATAGCAGTAAATTATCATACATAAAATAGTTTTAAATCTAAATTTAAAATATGTATATCGTTGTAGTGTAATGTTGCAAGTTTCAATGACTTTTATTTTAGATTGGGTTCCTTATAGTGGTCATTGTTTTCCCATCATTGCTTAATCATTCTAGAATGACATTACGGTTGCTCACATACGACATAATTAATTTTTTTTATTTTGAATTAAAAACTTTATTTTCCACCATGGTAAAAAGTGGGTGATAAGTCCGGTAGTGTTTATTTAAAAAATTTAAAGGGAGATAACTCCTACCTGTATAAGATTGATATCATCAACATGTGATTGTAAATGTCTATGTATTAATGTTTGATTTAACCATAATATATTGATTGGACACATATCTTTAACTATTGGTAGCTTTAAATACTCCTTAAATAGAGCACTTCTGAAAAAGAATAAATAAAATCCGGTGTATATCTGGTTAAAATATTTTGAAGCTTCATAGAAAATGACTCAACTATTTCTCCCAGGTTTTATGAAATGAATCTAAGTTTTACAATATATCAAAAAGACAAATAGTAGTTAATTTTCTTTAATCAAAAATTATCAAAAATGGCTGATTTTCTGATTTTTAAAAGACCATGATGTAAACACTTAAAATTATATCCCTCAGAAATCTTACCAACCTTGCTTCAGGAGGAAGTTTCAGAGCTAAAAGATATTTAAGACTAATTCCAGGTTGTAACAAATCTTGATCAATAAATACACCAGAATTATAATTATATTTCATAATGCTACTGTCTGTACTCTTACAATCCGTTTGAACCTGTTGATGGTAAAAATATGAATGTACATGAAAGTTATCAATGTAGAATCATGACAAGATATTAGCAAAATCATTCTTTCTTTCAAAAACAATAACTGGATAGATCTTTATTTGTATTTCTATTTTATACTGGCTTTCAGTTTGTAACTTCCAGAATGAATAGACTCCTTTTATAGTACCTACCAGAATTTGAACTAGAAGCAACAGACCTATCAACCTAGAATTTTCCCAATGAGTGAGATTTGGTTATGAGTCACCTGGAAGCTCTGGGGTTTGATAGATAGCAGGAGTAGCATTCTACCTCATTTCTGGATAATAAAACTGCAAATCAATAGACGATGTGAACTTGTTTTTTTGTTTTTCTTTACAATATATAAAATTTGGAGTACAGATATTGCAGTAAAATTTATTACTGTCACATTCCACGGCGCTTATGAATGGATATTTCTTGGTCCATGTTCTTCGCAGCTCCTGTAGTTTTGTTCCGTTTTGCGCCTAAAGTGTCGTCCAAGGTGGAATCTGAACTGTCCTGTTTATCCGACATTTCGACAGCCTCAACATGTGGTGCTGGAATCTGAACTGTCAACGCAATCTCTATCCAGAGTTATTGTTCCTTTTCAATCAGTAGGCAAAGCATGAACGACATCTCTGGGGAGAGATTGCTGTGTTACGACTGGTCAGACTCAACTTTGATAGGTTATGATCAGCAATGTTAAAAATGAACATGCAGAATTTTCTCAGAACATGACTGAAGGCACGACCCGTTCTTTGGTCAGATTAATATCGTGAGCAAACCAACAAATACTCATGTTTTTTTAAAATTTTTTACCCTTAACCTTCAACATGCGTGAGATTTAAAGGTAGCTGCTTGAGAGCGTGAGATTAAAGCCGAATGTGTGAGAGTTGAGAGATCTGAAGCAAGCTTCGTGTTTTAATAAAACAGATACTCTCCTATAGAAGCACTGGCTTGGTGTTAATGTAGATTAAAATATGAGGGATATCAGGTTTTATAGTGGAATAAAATATGAGGGATATCAGGTTTTATAGTAGATTAAAATATGAGGGATATCAGGTTTTATAGTAGATTAAAATATGAGGGATATCAGGTTTTATAGTAGATTAAAATATGAGGGATATCAGGTTTTATAGTAGATAAAAAATATGGGGGATATCAGGTTTTATAGTAGATTTAAATATGAGGGATGTCAGGTTTTATAGTAGATTAAAATATGAGGGATGTCAGGTTTTATAGTAGATTAAAATATGAGGGATATCAGGTTTTATAGTAGATTAAAATATGAGGGATATCAGGTTTTATAGTAGATTAAAATATGAGGGATATCAGGTTTTATAGTAGATTAAAATATGAGGGATATCAGGTTTTACAGTAGATTAAAATATGAGGGATATCAGGTTTTATAGTAGATTAAAATATGAGGGATATCAGGTTTTATAGTAGATTAAAATATGAGGGATATCAGGTTTTAAGTAGATTAAAATATGAGTGATATCAGGTTTTATAGTAGTTTAAAATATGGGGGATATCATGTTTTATAGTAGATTAAAATACGAGGGATGTCAGGTTTTATAGTAGATTAAAATATGAGGGATATCAGGTTTTACAGTAGTTTAAAATATGAGGGATGTCAGGTTTTATAGTAGATTAAAATATGAGGGGTGTCAGGTTTTATAGTGGATTGAAATATGGTGGGGGGAGGGGGTTTCAAAATGGATCAAGGTGGATCAAAATATGAAGGTACTCAGTTACTTACCTTTTTATTAAAAGAGTTCAACTGTATCAGAACTATCCTATTAATAAATGATCTACTATCTAGGATTTTTACAAATGGATTATAATCTGCTTGTACTATCTTTAGTGCTTGGTGTATCATTCCCTGAAAATTCAACATACAGACTTTATAGCCGCAGTGGCTGAGTGAGTTAGACTCTTGCTTGCAAACCTGAAGAGACAGCGTTCAATTCCAGCAAAGCTCGAGATGAATTTTAAAATTATTTCAGTCGGGTTTCCTCTTGTCAGTGATGCAGGTCGGAGGGACTGACATAGAAAAAGTGTCGTTCGGAAGGGACAATAAACTGAGGCCGAGTATTCTACAGGCTATGCAGGTCAAAGATCCCTCGACGATTGGAAATCGCAAAAAAAAGTAGGCTACTGCCACTGTCCTAGCAAAATTTCCCTCATTGCACAACTTATGGGATTGCACGTCTTCTTTAGCCCACCCGGTAGGAAGAAGAAGAGTAGGACGAAAAACTCCATTTTATTTTCATTTCTTTTTGGCTGCTATTTATCAGTCCTTACCCTGTTTATCTTATTTGGCACATTCTTACAAAACTTACTATCACTCTTCAAATTAACACTTATTGGTATGCGCAAGTCTTAAGATAAGTCAACAATATTGTTCCAATGACCATTTACAAACCTGACCTACCTTTACAGAATGTATTACACCAGTATTGTTGGCATGGTCAGTTGTCTTGAATTGGGCAACAATGTCCAGTACTTGTTGAAGATGGTGAACTGTTGGTAACTCTAAAATAGTTGTTTTAGCTTGTGTCAATAATTTACCAAGATACAGCAGAAACCCTTGTCCTGTCGTTATCATATTGATCAATATGTCCATGCCTAAAATCTTAAAGAGGAAGAATTCATCAAATAACCTGCAATATTTAAAAAATGGATTTCTACACATCATTGAAATTATTTCATTCTAAAACTGTAGTAAAAAACAATTTATATATTTTACTTAACTAAAAACTCCAGAAAAATAAAAACTCTCTAATAGTGGCAAAGTCTTATTAATACCTGTAAATCAAATATCTGAGGTAGACTGTAGACTTGGTGGACTAGTGAGGAGTCCAACTTTGTATTAAATACTAAATTAGATCTGTGAGGTAGAGTATTCACCATATTTCTAAACAGAAAACACAATGAACATAAATATATTACACCGACAATTAATTATATAATATAAAATAGTCAATAAACAAAAAGTTAAAGAATAATTCTTACTCTAATTCTTGCATTTTTTTAAGACTGAAAGGAGACGTTTTGTTGTCTAAAGGGAGATGTAGTGAAGACTGTGAACATCAAGGAAAATGTTGCATGTGGTGAAGATTAAGGAAAATGTAGTGAAGACAAAAGCAAAATGTAGTTAGGACTGTGAAAACTAAAGGAAAAAGTGGTGAAGACAAAAGGAGGGTAATTTGATGATCAATGGGATAATTTGAAGGCTGATGAATATAGTTTGTATCTTCAAAGGGTATAACTTACAAACATTTTTTGAAGTTATCTTGTTGAGGTACTATTGTTACAATACTAGCTAGGGAATAGATCATGGACAGTTTACAACCTAATAAACAATAGGCGTCTTCTCCTGGAAATATTTTCAAAATAAATTCAAATATAATTTAACACAATTTAGTTTCAAACAAACTTTATATACCATACTGTATTAACTATTGTTTGTCAAACAGCACATACCATAAACTAACACATGGCTTTGTCTGGTGTGACCCTGTACATACTATAGACTAATACATTGCTCTGTCTGGTATGACCCAGTATATGAGGAATCTTTACTCTTACTACAGACCGTAGTTTATCAAACTGTACATACCATAGACTAACACATTGCTCTGTCTGGTATGACCCATTTTATACGGAATTTCTATTCTTACTACAGACAATAGTTTATCAAACTGTACATACCATAGACCAACACATTACTCTGTCTGGTATGACCCATTATAGACGGAATTTCTATTCTCACTACAGACCATAGTTTATCAAACTGTATATACCATAGACTCATACATTGCTCTGTCTGGTATGACCCAGTATATAAGGAATTGCTATTCTTACTACAGACCATAGTTTATCAAACTGTATATACCATAGACTCATACATTGCTCTGTCTGGTATGACCCAGTATATAAGGAATTGCTATTCTTACTACAGACCATAGTTTATCAAACTGTACATACCATAGACCAACACATTACTCTGTCTGGTATGACCCAGTATATAAGGAATTTCTATTCTTACTACAGACCATAGTTTATCAAACTGTACATACCATAGACTAACACATTGCTCTGTCTGGTATGACCCAGTATATGAGGAATTTCTATTCTTACTACAGACAATAGTTTATCAAACTGTACATACCATAGACCAACACATTACTCTGTCTGGTATGACCCATTATAAACGGAATTTCTATTCTTATTACAGACAATAGTTTATCAAACTGTACATACCATAGACTAACACATTGCTCTGTCTGGTATGACCCATTATATGACGGAATTCTATTCTTACTACAGACAATCAGTCCTGTATCACCATTTTTCCCGTACATACCATAGACTAACACATTGCTCTGTCTGGTATGACCCAGTATATGAGGAATCTTTACTCTTACTACAGACCGTAGTTTATCAAACTGTACATACCATAGACTAACACATTGCTCTGTCTGGTATGACCCATTTTATACGGAATTTCTATTCTTACTACAGACAATAGTTTATCAAACTGTACATACCATAGACCAACACATTACTCTGTCTGGTATGACCCATTATAGACAGAATTTCTATTCTTACTACAGACAATAGTTTATCAAACTGTATCATAGACTAACACATTGCTCTGTCTGGTATGACCCATTATATGAGGAATTTCTATTCTTACTACAGACAATAGTATATCAAACTGTACATACCATAGACTAACACATTGCTCTGTCTGGTTTGACCCATTACATGATGAATTTCTATTTTTACTATGGTCCATAGTTTATCAAACACTTCTGTACTGTTTTGATAATTTCTTTGCTAGAAATTTGGAAACAATGAACTTTTAATGATATATATTTAATCATCACTTTATTGCAATACTCGCCAGTCCTGTATCACCATATGTGTCAGACATTTTTGTTTGTCTGGCCATACATTTTCAATTTAAGTAAGTTTTTTGTAAGGTAGCTGATAATTTTCTCCTTTTATATTTGTTAAAATCATTTAGCTAAGTTTAAATTTGGAAGAGCATATTTTATGAGAGCTTGAAATGTTGCTATATTCGGGAAATAATTTGACTAATAAGGCTTACTTACATTTGTACTAGTACTTTTTTGCGATTTGTTACTAGAGTATTGTTCACCTTTTAAAAAATGAACAAATATTACAACAAACAAACAAACAATTATAATGAATTTCTCTTCTGTGCTAAATTCTGTATTAATAAAGTTTCTTTACATCAAAAGATATTAATTTGTGAAATCTTCTGTCCCCCATTTCAATGCAGTATGTGCTTTCGTGCAAAAGATCTGACATTAAAGAATATTTCTATTCATAACTGGTTGATTGTTTCATGTTACTTACCCCCTTGTATAATGTTACGAGATTTCAAAAACTTATTGATGGATTTCTTGGTCTGTTCAGATATTGATAATAAATTTCTCTACAAAATATATATGACAATTTCCCTTTAATGATTATAAGATTCCATTTTGATTTAAGTTAATGGCTAGAATTTATATACTGCTAACTATTCTAGTGAATGAAGACTTTGTTTTATTATGTTCTTTATCAATCAAAGAAGATGTAAGCTTGTAGACATATTTATTCATAAGCGGTACATTGATGTGTCCATAGGCCATTTAGTAAACTTCTAGAATGAATCGATCATAATGACGTGTCTCTAGTGATGACGTCACACAGCGGGAAATACAAACTTGTTATCTAACAGTACATAATACAACAGACTTGTGATACTTGGTAGGCATGTCTGCAGAATACAGCCAACAGCTATGGAGTTGTGAGTAATGAAAGCTATCTTTAAAGTGATACTGCGTCTTAGAATGGTCATCAAATGTACGTTCTCAAGAATGGTCAATATATTTTAAATTTACCTGGTGTCATTAAGTAACAAAATCCCTGAAAATAACTCACAAAACTAATTAATTATTGAAAAACACTTAATCAATTTATTAAGGGTTTTTCAAGAATCATTTGCATTTCTATGGATAATTACTGAGTTTTTATGGATTTATTGGATTATATAAGGATTCTGTTATGTTATTTATGACAGCAGGTTTATTTACTGATGAATATAATATGCTCTTATACACATGTTTAAATTTTATGTTCAATATTCCTTTAAGTTTGTTAGGAAATAAGTCACAGCTGGTTAGCCACCATCTAAGCCACCAGAGAAAGAATGAGATTAGCTTTATGACATCATATTTATTATGGATGGTATTCAGATAAGACTTTATCAGTGTACTGTTAAAACAGGATCTAATTTAGTTTGGAGATTAAAGGGGAATTATTTGAATTTGGTTTGGAGATTAAAGGGATAATAGCCGTTAGAATACACTCCTCCTACATCTAATATTTGTGTCTAATATTGACTATTGTTTAAATAATTATGTAACCCACACTTGATGAATTTACAAAAAGCGAGAATAAAACTATATTCGGATTCTTTCAAAAAAGTGAGCAAGAGACGATTCCATACTGTTTGGGAGTGAAAGCGTCTGGGAAATCAGCGCTAAACCATCCTTGCGGAAAATCTATATTTTAGAGTTATTTTCCTTTATAATAACAATTTGAAAATCGCTTAAATATGTATAAAGCGTTTTATTATAAACTACTTGATTTTGTAAATTTATCGAATTATACAGGGATTTTGATGTATATTGATGACGCCAGGTAAGTTCACTGATGGATATATACTGTTATTTGTCAAGTTTGAGTGAAATTAAATTTTATGTTTCTTCTAACTGAAATTATCCCTTTACATGGGAATTATTTCAATTTGGTTTGGAGATTAAAGGGGAATTATTTCAATTTGGTTTGGAGATTAAAGGGGAATCATTTTAATTTGGTTTGAAAATAAAAGGGGAGTCATTTTAACCTTGTTTGGAGATTAAAGGGGAGTCATTTTAACCTTGTTTGGAGATTAAAGGGGAATCTTTTCAATTTGGTTTGAAGATTAAAGGGGATCATTTTAATTTGGTTTGGAGATTAAAAGGGAATCATTTTAATTTGGTTTGAAGATTAAAGGGGAGTCATTTTAACCTTGTTTGGAGATTAAAGGGGAATCATTTTAATTTGGTTTGGAGATTAAAGGGGAATTATTTTAATTTTGTTTGAAGATAAAAGGGGATCATTTTAATTTGGTTTGGAGATTAAAAGGGAATCATTTTAATTTGGTTTGAAGATTAAAGGGGAGTCATTTTAACCTTGTTTGGAGATTAAAGGGGAATCATTTTAATTTGGTTTGGAGATTAAAGGGGAATTATTTTAATTTTGTTTGAAGATAAAAGGGGAATCATTTTAATTTGGTTTGGAGATTAAAGGGGAATTATTTTAATTTTGTTTGAAGATTAAAGGGGAAACATTTTAATTTGGTTTGGAGATTAAAGGGGAATCATTTTAATTTGGTTTGAAAATTAAAGGGGAATCATTTTAATTTGGTTTGGAGATTAAAGGGGAATCATTTTAATTTGGTTTGGAGATTAAAGGGGAATCATTTTAATTTGGTTTGAAGATTAAAGGGGATCATTTTAATTTGGTTTGGAGATTAAAGGGGAATCATTTTAATTTGGTTTGGAGATTAAAGGGGAATCATTTTAATTTGGTTTGGAGATTAAAGGGGAATCATTTTAATTTGGTTTGGAGATTAAAGGGGAATTATTTTAATTTTGTTTGAAGATTAAAGGGGATCATTTTAATTTGGTTTGGAGATTAAAAGGGAATCATTTTAATTTGGTTTGAAGATTAAAGGGGAGTCATTTTAACCTTGTTTGAAGATTAAAGGGGAATCATTTTAATTTGGTTTGAAAATTAAAGGGGAGTCATTTAACCTTGTTTGGAGATTAAAGGGGAATCTTTTTAGTTTGGTTTGAAGATTAAAGGGGAATCTTTTTACTTTGGTTTGAAGATTAAAGGGGATCATTTTAATTTGGTTTGGAGATTAAAGGGGAATCATTTTAATTTAGTTTGGAGATTAAAGGGGATCATTTTAATTTGGTTTGAAGATTAAAGGGGAATCTTTTTACTTTGGTTTGAAGATTAAAGGGGATCATTTTAATTTGGTTTGGAGATTAAAGGGGAATCATTTTAATTTGGTTTGGAGATTAAAGGGGAGTCATTTTAACCTTGTTTGGAGATTAAAGGGGAATCTTTTAATTTGGTTTGAAGATTAAAGGGGATCATTTTAATTTGGTTTGGAGATTAAAGGGGAATCATTTTAATTTGGTTTGGAGATTAAAGGGGAATCATTTTAATTTGGTTTGGAGATTAAAGGGGAATCATTTTAATTTGGTTTGAAGATTAAAGGGGAATCTTTTTACTTTGGTTTGAAGATTAAAGGGGATCATTTTAATTTGGTTTGGAGATTAAAGGGGAATCATTTTAATTTGGTTTGGAAAGGGAATTTTAAAGGGGGAATCATTTTAATTTGGTTTGGAGATTAAAGGGGAATCATTTTAATTTGGTTTGGAGATTAAAGGGGAATCATTTTAATTTGGTTTGGAGATTAAAGGGGAATCATTTTAATTTGGTTTGGAGATTAAAGGGGAATCATTTTAATTTGGTTTGGAGTATAACTTTTAACAAATTTAAAATAAAAAAAAAAAGATTAAAGACTTTACCTTTCTTAAAACTGGTCTTGGTGCATGTGTTGTATTCAGAACTGTTTTGCTTAAACCTACATTCCTCTTTAACACACTGAGTACACCATTCCTTGAATCACTTGACTTAAGCTCTATACTCTCTCTTAGGACTGGATTAAGATCATTTCCTGTAACAGAATAACTCTATTTTCCCTGATGTTTTCAATTTTTGATGATGCATCCAATTTTTCATAACTCTTATTCCTTAAGTTCCAATTATTTTGTAATTTACCTGTTACTTGTTTAATACCCTGGAATCGAGACTGTGATCTTGGTGTATTTCTTGTTGTACCTTCAAGATATTTGGTCAAGTATATCAAGCCTTGTTGAACTTGTTTCTCTTCGTGAGTTAAAACTGTATCAGTTATATCTTCTGGGGGTTCGTCATAACTTTGCTGTATTATTTCAACATCAGTTCCTTTTATCCCACTGACTACATCATCTTCATCATCTTGATGTCTTTTACCCTTCTGAATAAAGTCAAAAGTGCCATTGATGCATATTGTATTTAACACCAATAGGTCACTGATAGATTGAGTAGGCTGAACATTTAAGTCTCAGCTCACTATGGTAAAAAGTGTTGCTCAAAAAGTAGGCCTGTCCCACTGTAGGATTTAAGTTCTCAATTTGGCATATCCTACTCAGAGTTAGACATTGTGGGACTAGAATCAGACTTGTATATTATATAATGCTAAAATACTTACCCAAATTGATTGATATGTGATGTGTTCACTATTTAGCATTATATTTCTTATATCATTACTAAGTATATTGTTTTTCAGTAAATTTAATAGTAAATTTTCTAGACTCTTCTCACTTATTACTTAAAACATTAATAAAGACAGATCACTTATTAATTGATTAATGCCAATCACATTTCAATATTTATTACATCAGATCCCAAATGCTAAAGGCTAAGCCTTTTGGCAATATTTAAAATATTTTGAAAAGTTTGTGAAGTGAAATTATATCTTGAATCGTGGTTATACATATGAAGGTGATTTGAGAATATGTTTTATGTGCTCAATAAAAATCTGCTGACTTTTCCATTCATGAGAAAATAATAACAGTAGAACTAACATGTATGTACAGGGACAATATCAAGAGGTATATAACAATCATTTATCTTCTCTACAATAGTTTTATTTTCTCGATTGATAACGTTTGAGTTGTTGAAACTGTATTCTAAATAACACTGAAAATAGAAATAAAATCACTCAGGGAAATCTTATTTGGTACCGGTAATAGAAATGTAACATTATATAGTCACTGTTTATATTTTGTTGTTAGAGTTACTTACTTCTGCATCTTGGTGATATTGACTACAGAAATGAGGATCAAGTTTTCTCTGATGACCCTCTATGGTAACTTGTAAAACAAACCTCTCTTCATTCCACCCCAATGCCTGTTTTTTTACGTTACACACCAAATTACCAGACACACATACTGCCTCTACCAACTCTTTTGGTCTTGGCCAGTTGGCCTCAAAATATGATAACTGAAACATTATGACAACAAATACCAATTGAAATATGTGTATCTCACTGTAGTCTACATAGATTTTACAAGGTTAATAATGTTAATGACCTTTGTAAGTCCAGCTCTTAACAAAATTATCTCCCTTTAGTCTTCAATATTTTTTTTTACATGAGTTATTGTCCCCTTAGTCTTTAAGGATAGTAGTAAAATATTGTCTCCTGGAATATGTCCTTTAAAGTGTGGCCGCAAATAAAAACTAGAACTGTGAACAGTACTGAGAGTGGCAAACAACCACTATGGGGTCACTTGATACAAGGTCACATGATATAGCCTTTTTTAAACACAAACTTTTTAACAACCATTATAAGCTTATGTATGAACACCTTGGGTCAAGTACATTATTTGACTTGAAAAAACATTTAAGGTAATTGAAGGTCAAGGTCCCTTGATATAGCCTTTTGAATTTTTTTAAAAACTAACACGGGTACAAAAAAATTGTTGTTGACCATTATAGGCCTATGTGTGGATAGCAAAGGTAATAAAAATTCATTTAAAATTCTCTTGAAAAAAGGTTTTATATTTGTTTCGATTGATAATTTGATTGTTGGATACTTAGGTCAAATAACCCCCTAAAATGAAAAAAATTCAGGTCAGGGTCAATCTTTATTTGGCCTTTAATTTTAAAAAAATTAATCGGGCATTTAAAAAAAAATTTTTTGTTAGAGTTAAATTCTTTCCAAAAATTTTAGATGAAAAAATTTAAAAACCCCAAAATGAGGAAAAATTTTCTCGATGACCCTTATGGTAACTTTTTAAAACAAACCTTCTTCATTCCACCCCAATACCCTTTGGTTTTTTTTACGTTACACAGGCTAATTACCAGAATTATATATGTCCCTTTTACTGATTCTTACTGGAACGGGGGGCCCAAGTTGGCCTCAAAAATACCGATAACTGAAAACCAAGGGGACAACAAAAAATTAAAATATGGGGTTTTACTGTGGGGTTCTCATAGAATTTTAAAAAGGTTAAAATTTAAATTTTAAATACAATTTTAATTAGCTCTTATGCAAAAATTATCTAAAATTTTTAGTCTTCAATATTTTTTTATTCCAGATTTATTTCCCTTTAGTCTTTAAAACAAATAGTAGTATACTTTTATTGGGGTCTCCCGAATATAGCCCTAAAAAAAAGTGTGGGAAAATTTTAAAAAAAAATAGAGAACACATATATTCACTTACCATTGAGCTATCAATGGACGAATCCACAAGAAATATCTGTCTTGAAACTGAGAATATCCTAACGAGTAATTGAATGAATTCGTGAGGCAGTAGATTCTCACTTAAATGGGCTATTTTGTTTATTATAACATTACCAAATAAAATCTGAAATTTATGATCCAATGGCCTTAGTTAAGGGTTGCTCCCCATAAGAATACGTAAGTACGTTGTCGCTAAGACTTAAGCTATGCACTAAAGATCAAGAAGATGGAACGTGTGTATAAAAAATGGGCATGTAGAGTTACGAGATGGTGAAGTTAGAGAAATGGGAGTTTTATGACAATCGAACTATCGTCTTGCAACGTGATACGAAATTCAATATCGTATCTGAAACTTTTTAACATTCATTATTTTAAAATAGTTAACAATTTCATCAAATAGAATCAGATATAAGGGTAACGTACTGGATATGTTTGGAGTTTCTTCGTCCATGTTTGTATATTTGCAATACTAGTAATCCCTATAAATAGATTCTTATCAAAAGGAGGAACATTATTATTCTCAGTACAACTTCGAACTGTTTGACTATCTGTAAAATGGGAATGTAACATTGTTATTAGGATAGAACACAGGCCTTATGTTTAAGACATTTAGATTGCCAAATATAATAATACTATAATAACATCTAATTAAGTATGATAAATTGTCAGAATGGCATATAATGATGATATTGAAGAAGAACCCATCTATATCTATACGACAAGCTACATACAACCTCCAATGTTGTGGCATAGATTGGTTAAAAATTTAATAGAAATTGATTTAACCTGTTAGTAAAGTCATCACAGTTTTGTTTGTATTTACAGAAGCGCCGAAACTCGCTTGACAACCACCAATTTCAACTATACTTTCTGGGCCGACTTTAAATTTTATATTTTTCCAAAAACGCCGAAAAATATTGACTTTAGGTCCTGAAAAGATAATAACGTGTAAATCAATATCCATAGTAGATACATTTTATAATCGCCTACATTATATCATAATTCTTGCTCTTTCGTATTAATCACAGGAACAAAGCAGACCCATGCGGGATAATGCATGAAATGTTCTTGCAATTTTTCTCTTCAGATGAACTTCGAAAGTTTTGGTATAGGGAAGTTTTATGAGTAGCTTTCAGACATTTGCCCGAACTGCAAATATATAATACTCTGAAAGTTATAATTCTTACCAGAGTCTTTCTGGAGGTTGCCATTATGAAAAATTGACCAGAATGATTCCACAGTATTCAAAGTAACGTTTTTCTTTTCTGGCTGAAAATGAAAATGGCAAGAATGTATTTTTATCAAGGGAAGGGGGATTATCTTATATTCTTCTCTCAAGCGAAATAACTCGTCTTAGTAGTGATGGAACTCACAGCTGTATATGTGCTTCGATTTGCCTATACCTGGGCTTTTTGAGTTTCAGAGGACATCCTCCAAACATAGTTTGCTTTATAAAATATATATAGCCATTTCAGCGGTCCATATTGCTAATCAGAAGATTGTTGACTCTTCTGAAAATGCCTTTTGTAAAAAGCTTAAATTGAGATCGGCTAAATATTTAACTTTTAATTTTATCACACCTTTTCATATAATAAGCATTGACTAAACAGCTTGCCAAATGGTTCAGAATTTCACAATCTCGTGACAGCTATAGCGTTATGTTTCCAAGTATATAATGTAACATGGATTATACTATTAAAGGGATTGTCGAGATATTTTCTACCGTGTACCGGAAACACTGTTAGCATCAATTTGCAATATTTCCATTTTCACTATGTGATAAAAAATTTTATTGAATATATCGTATATAGTATAATGATATTTGCGTTATTGACAGACGTCTGATTGTAAATTAGTATGGTGGAAATCGATGCTAATCATCCCTGATACACATGCAAATGCTATAAAACCTTTTTACAAACCAATAATATTGTGGAAGAACTGCGCGTTGACAATATTGTCTTATTACATAACAAACCTTTTCTCCACTGATGGCCCATTCAAATTTCTGAATGGCCATTCTGATATCCGAAGCAGACATATCATTGTTGGTATCGAAATAACCCTTTGTGTCATCTTTGTAATTTTCTGAGGCTCCAAAATCAGTCCCGATTTTGTCAGTTTCTTTTTGGTACCTAGCTCCTGAAATTCCACATAAAATGGTTAATAGGATAGCAAAATACATTTTGTTGAACTAGATGTGTTCTCCAGTCATGTGCTCTTCACTGTAAAACTTGCTTCTGGATTATCGAGGAGTTGTATCCACACTATGCCACTGACATTGTCATAAATAAAGTATCACATAAAAACAGCCTATATCTATCCGATTTCCTACATTTAATAAACACATGAATGGAAGGTGAAATTAGGCGTGGTATAATATTGCTCTAAACTTAAACAAAGGTGAGCATTATATTAAATAGCCCCTCATTAATTTGATAATCGCGATAAATCCAGGCATTATAAGAGATATATGTAACAAAGCTCAATAAAACTAACAGTATAACCTATTATTTCAAAATATTGTGTCAGTGCAATCCATAGTATTGCAAGTTTTGGACAAGGATTGAAATCTTTTGAAAGGCTATCGGCACATCAATCTTACATTGAATGATTGAAATTCAATCTTTAT
This sequence comes from Nipponacmea schrenckii, assembly GCA_030562195.1. NCBI lineage: Eukaryota > Metazoa > Mollusca > Gastropoda > Lottiidae > Nipponacmea > Nipponacmea schrenckii. The sequence goes on along the minus strand of CM060200.1, from coordinate 34,880,794 downwards.
CTTGTGATCAAGTTGTGGACGTATTGTTTATTTAATATTGATAACAAAGTTTGATATCAAAATGAATTTCAAAATGAGTTTTACATCTTACTGCATCTTTTGCATAATGATAATTCATTCAAACCACAGTTTAAATATTTCAAATGCTAGTTAACAATTTAGATACTTGGTAAAATTTGATGAAACTTCGGTGTTAAGAGTGAAGAAGTTCCTAAAAACTTCTGTGTAAAGCACTGGCCAAGGTCACAAATAAAGAGATAAATGTTCGATACAAGATAAGGTGAAGTTAGCATAGTTAGTAGTGAGTTAAAAAACACCCACAAGTAATCTACAAAAATCAATAGTCCATAATATGAAATTTTCTTGGTGTTAGTGTTTGTAATAATAATAATGAATCCTATTGAAAATCAGATCAATCAAAAAATATTCAATATGAGTTATTGGCTCTTTTCTTGAGCTCGTAAACATCACAGAAGACACGAGTCTAGATAGGCTAGATATTGACTAACCCTTCAGAAAATCAGATAAATTGAAAAAATATTTGTTTATAGCCCTTGTCGTTGGTCAAATTCGCGTTTCAATTTGTGCACGTGAAGGGCACAATTTCTGACGGAACGTTGATGAAACTTGGTGCAAGTGTTTGTAATCACCCATGGATAAACCTATAAAAAGAATAATATTATGCCGTATAGTGTATTTACGAGCCAAAAATCGAACGCGTTTTAAAGAACAAGGGCAATAATTCATATCAAGTATTTCGATAGTTTGATTTTCCATAGGGCACATCCTTGAGTGATATAAAACAATCTCAGTGAGTTTCCTCCAAATTGGTCAAGAATTGTGCCTTCTAAAGTGATTACGAGCCAAAAAATGAACATTAACTGATACTGATTTAGCTGATTTTAAATAGGGTTCATCCTTTTGTGATAGCAAATACTCATGCCAAGTTTCATAAAAATCCATCAAGATTTGTTCTAGAGTTTTACGACCTAAAATTGAACGCTTTTTCAAGAAAAATTGCAATAACTCATACTTCATATTTTTCAATTTTGCTGATTTTCAATAGGGTTTATCTTTGAGTTATAACACACTCTCACACCAAGTTTCATCAAAATCCATCAAGGATTGCACATTGAGGGCAATAACTCATTTCGCTGATTTCCAATGGGTTTCATCTATGGCTGATTACGGACACTCACACAAAGTGTGAAATTTTGTCTTCTGTGTTTACGAGCAATATAACATGGTAGGACATGGGTGAGGACAATATACCCTCCACATTTCATGTGGGCGTGTAAAAAATGAAGTCTGCATAAACGAAAAATGACGAAAGGGAGAGAACTCGTGGAATAAAATATAAATGGCACAAGACCCTGTGGTTCCCTGTGATAAACATTGATGACGTGGATATCGAAGTTTGATTGGACGACAAAACCGGATGTATCTTGATAATCTACTCTACCCTGTCAGAACATCAACATGGCAGACAGCATGGCAGAGCAAGCTACGACAATAAACGCAACTTTCAATGAAACTGCGGCTAATGGAACCGCGAAGGTTCCTGCTACTCCCGAAGGAATGGCCATGGCATACACAAGTTTGTTTTTGATGGCCATTTTACCTATATTTTTTGGTTCTTTTCGTTCAGTAAAGTACCATAAGGAACAGAAGGTGAGCTATGCAGTAAGTATGGTATGGTGACCGGTGGTGATGATGGTTTCTTTTTTTTATGTTTTAACGCTAATAGTTGAAATTAAAGACATAATAGATATATGTTTCCATGAAATAAATATATTTTGATAAGAATTTAAAAGGCTGTATCGAAACAATTATTATTATGTGTCGAAACTCTTTCCATATGTCTTTATTTACTAACTTGACTCAGCAGGATGCAGAATTTTTATAGAATATTGAGATCATTTACATGGATAATAATCTGAAACAGAAAATGAATTTATTTCATTAAGCTGATTAGAGTGAAGCTCAAACCATTCTAATACTGACAATTTTTTGTAGGAATCTGGAGAAAAGCCAGAAACTATGTCAACAAAAGATGCTGCTATGTTTCCAGTGATTGCCAGTTGTACATTGTTTGGAATTTACATAGTTTTTCAGGTTGGTATATATATTTTATTATATGAAAATCCGGCCGGTGGTAATTTCTATCAACCTCAATTGGTAACAAAGTTTGAAATAATCAGATCATAATATGTAATTGAATAGTTCTTTAAATACATGATGTAGGGCCTACCTAAAAAATCTATTGCATCAATATGGAGATTATAATCATGATTATTGATATCTAAAAGGTTACTTTTCACTATTTTTAAGTGAAGATTCTTTCCTATTATAGAACCACCTTTTCATCCCCTGAATCATATTTTTAGCAATTTTTTGTCATTTTGACATGAAAAATAGAGGAAGTTCCCAAGTAAGAGGAAGTATAACCCTCTGTAAATTAATCATTGAAAAAAAAAAAAATATTGTTAGATTGATTTTCAATGTGATTATATAAAGTAAATATTTATTATCCAATCAATTCTTGAACTTAAAGGGGCACAGGCTTTCGGACAATCATCCGACAGCCTCAAACACATGAAATCTTTTGTTTAGCTAATCAGACATAGTCTACAGAGCTTACCTTTGAAATTTGAGCCTTCAAATCCATGGGTATACATATTTATCCGTGTAAAAATCATAATGTCTTAAGATATTATGAGCGTCCCGCCATATTGGAAAATCAAGGAGTTATAAATAGACTACTGCGCAGGCCCACACTGATAAAACAAAAAGAAAGTACATGTAATAACAATTGTAGATTTTGTCAACAGGACACTCAATTTTCAGACTGACTGAAGACCAGGCGCTTACAGCACGGAAAAAAAAAAAGTGAAATTTTTTAGGTATATTTCAAGGTATTTTGCGATTTTCTTAGAGCTTGAGTATTTCTGAGGACTGTTTAAATGTAACAAAGGCCCAAAACGACCACTAAAAATCAAGATTGTGTGAGCAAAGCGGTAATAATTTTAATATATTTTCTTGTCTTACAGATTTTTTCTAAAGAATATATCAATTTATTGTTAGCTGTCTATTTCTTCTTTTTGGGAGTTTTGGCTCTTGCCCATATTGCTAGGTAAGTTTGAACAAATGAGAAATTAGGGGGAGTATGCAAAATTTCATTATTGAATTGGAAATTATTTGTGAAAAGATCTCTTCAAGCTATTGAGCTCTTTAAGCTATTGAGTCTATCTCTATGCATCGACTTTTAAAACTGCATTTGTTTCAATAGTTAAAAGTGCAGTGTTTTGTACTAGTTTTGGTCCTGAGATTTATAACAACTTGTTATTTCTACCTAAAATCTTTGAATAAGTTTGAGAAGTATTGTTATTCTCTACAAATTGTTTAACCTCTAAATAAAGAAACACAGGTTATTTATTGTATAATGAAATATTTATTCACTGGACTTCATATTCATGAAGTTGATAATAACCATTGACTGGTGGTTTGATTTAGAATTATTTGTGGATGAAGCTTGATATTTATATTCTTTAAAATCTTGTTCCTTTCAGTCCTATTGTATCAAAGCTAATTCCAGAAGCCTTCCCAAATAAAGAATATCATCTTATATTTACTCAAGGAGTTAAGGAAAAGAAAGAAGGTGGGTTGTTCAGTGTCTATTAGATTTTTAGCATTTTTTTCTATCGTGGTAGCTTTTACTAAATACAGTTGGCAGCAACTTTTTAGTCCAGATATAGCAAGAACATTATTTAAATAATTTAAAAGGCTAGTGGGAAAATTCCAGCTAGATTGAGAAATTAGACACTAGAATTGTAACTCCAACATGTTGATAGTATAAAAGTCACATTAACACTGTTTTCTGTCTGAGATGTCTTAAAATTCTTGAAATTGACAATTAAGCTATTTAGAATTGTATTTCTAAATAAAAGAAATATTGCTGTTGTTTAGACAGACCTTACAAACATGAGGGAAGTAGCTACATGCTCATCATAAGTGTCCAAATGGGAAGGGAGGTCACTCATTTATGTCTGGTATACAGTGCCTTACTGTATACTGCATGAGTTAATCAGTAAATCAGTAGGCTACTGAGGAAATAAAAAACAAGAAAAGTGTTTATAATGCTATGGTAAGCTGTTGTATGAAGTGTTTTGATCCCATGTTCCTTTAAATTAAGGCTTTTCTATACTTTTATAAAAATATGATACCTATATTCTATGAAATTTCAGAATTAATGAACTATGAGTTTGATCGTAAAGATATACTATGTTTAGCTGGCTGTGCTGTTATTGGTGTCTGGTATCTTGTTAAAAAGGTTTGTGCTGATTGTTTTATCTTTGATGCTGTAACATGTCTAGATTTAAAAGGCATGATTTGTGGTTGATTTTATAATATAAAATGTTCTTCAAAATCTTTCCACAATTTACCTTAATTATTTGGCTATAGAGGAACAATATGAAATGTATATGTGAAACAAGTTTATTATATCAGTTCTGTTTATTTCTTATTTCAGCATTGGATTGCCAATAATTTGTTTGGGTTAGCTTTTGCTGTAAATGGTGTAGAAATCTTATCATTAAATAAAGTCAGTACTGGATGTATATTATTAGGTGGTCTCTTTGTTTATGATATCTTTTGGGTAAGAAATTTATTAAGATTCTCTCTTTCCTTACACTATGTTACATAGTGATTGATACAAAGTGTTCCTGAAACTGAAATTCAGTTGAGGGATTTTACATTGAAAGGGACATCTAGTACTGAAAACACTATAATCTAAACAGAGATAAGGGCCAGTGATGTGACCCTACTAATAAAATTCATTGATGCCCTTCGATGCCATGGACTTGAGTTGATGGATACAATCCAATTCCAAAGTGCTTCTGTGGTCTGTGGTCGTTCCCAGATCGGGATTCCTAGGTATTAAGGATAAGACTTGCATACTAAAATCTTTGTGTGAGTGACCACATAAATTAAAATGGTTTCCCGACGGGTTTTTCCCGACGTGATCTGATATCCGATAAGTGAGACTTCTTTTAGTTTCTCCTGTATATTGTTTATTGCATGATTTGCAGGTAATGTGATAAATAAGATTGCTTGATTGGCAGTCAATGTTTTGAACACTAGAGTACGTTCTTATCGTGACCGAACTTGTAATCTCATTTTTGGAGATTATGGCGCAAATGTTATAATCCCTGGAGTGGCAACGTAAGTTTGTCGCACAGTAGTAAAAGATCCAGTGAGTCCGGCTTCGTGAAGTGGAGGCTATTGGATCCTTGATCTACAATAAGGGCATCTCCGGCTTCACTCTCACAGATTTTTTTGTCATTTCCCCCCATAGTAAAATGACAACTGATTCCTCAAACCTCAACTATATGAGGAATGAATGATCAGAGAGTGCTTCATCATCTAACAACTAGATACCAAGCATTCATCCAGAGAAAATACCAAAAATCTGGCATTTTCCACAAAAAAGAAACACAAATGGCACGCCTCCACGCCATTGTTATTACGTCTTGGCAACCAAGCAACAGTAGCGCTTTCACTGAGGTCCCATGAAGTGCCTCCATCCAACATAGGGTATAAATAGGAGGTATACGGCCCAGTAGCAACAGTCTCCCTGAAGAGTACAAATTGTACGAAACGCGTCGGAGCGAAACACAGATTCTCTAAAGATTCCTTTACTCTTTAATTTTTTTATAATCTAAACAGTTTAATTTATTTTAATTTTTCCATTTATTCTGAGATTTGGAATAGCAAATCCAAATATTGTTGTGTTGATAAGAATAAAAACATGAGCACACTTTATGTCTTCAAAGGACAATTTTCAGCCAAAATTTGTGCATGGTTTAGGATAGAACTCATGACGTTAACTTACAAAGAAAAGGGAAATTTCAAACAATCCTTTTCTGTGCTCAAACAATAAGTAAATACCAGATCAATAGTAGGTTATAAAGTCCTAATAATTGTTAATATTAAAATTGTAATTTTTAGGTATTTGGAACCAATGTTATGGTAACTGTTGCTAAATCCTTTGATGCACCAATAAAATGTAAGTTTTGTATTTGTAATAACTAACAAATTTTTTCTCTTGATTCATGTTTTAGGCAAATTATTGGTTATCTTGTGAAAGCAAAAAACAGATTTTTGTCAAAAATTTTATTTGATACATAAGGTATCTATCATTGACTTCCACTTAGTTTTGCTGTGCATCTGTTTTCTATTTCAGTTGATTTCTGTCTTGCTCAATACTTATTTTTAAATATTTTTCAGTGGTGTTCCCTCAAGATTTGTTAGAGAAGGGATTAGCAGCTAATAATTTTGCTATGTTAGGTTTAGGTGATATTGTTATACCTGGTATATTTATAGCTCTTCTTCTGAGATTTGATCTGAGGTAAGACAGTGTCATCATTATCTATGTAGAAACTTCTAGCAAGTGGCAAATATTTTCATGCCTACACCAATATGTAAGATAATCAGACAATGTTGAATAAATGATGACTTCAATTACACATTGACATTTTATAATATATTCATTCAAACATTAAGATTAGTGTCCTTTTTTCTCATCATATCTCTTATGTATTGAACATTTCTAGTTTTGTGTATGTTTTTATGTGTTCTTTTTCAGTTTAACATCCAAAGTTAAAAGTAAAACATATTTCTATGCTGGTTTTATTGCCTATATTCTTGGTTTAGGAACAACAATCTTTGTGATGCATTTCTTTAAACATGCTCAGGTAAATTTGAATTTGAATTTAATTAACTTGCAAGGTTTAATTTTGATTTTGATCAGACCCATATAGATTTAGATTTAAGCATAATGTTTACTGGTTTTTTTAACTTTTCAAATTCATTCCCAAGTCAGTTCACATAAAGTTCTTCAGCAAAATATATTCCTGTGAACTGGAATTGCATTAAATTCAACTGGTACATACACAAAGAGCATAGAGATGTTAGCATGCTAGGCAAGGAAATAAACACCCATTGGCAGCATTTATTTTGATTAAAAACTTGACAGTAATATTACAATCACCGGAGAGAAATATTCAACCTACCTTTAATCATATGCTTCATTTCTAGGCTGATACAATATAACTGTCAAGAATTATACCTAATAACAAGGCAATAACTCATTAAATATTTTTCGGTATTTTTGATTTTCAATAGGGTTCATCCTTGGATGATATTAAACAATTTCAGCAAGTTTTGTCAGTCAAGAATTGTGCCTTCTAGAGTTTTCACAAGCAATTGTGAACGGATGGATGTGGGGGATGGCAATATAGCTCCACATAAAAAAAATAAATGTGAGCATTGTTAACTTTCCTGATGAAAAACTTTAAATTTTTAAACTTAAAATTTCAGCCTGCATTGTTATACCTTGTACCAGCCTGTGTTGGTATCCCAGTATTTGTTGCTCTGGTCAAAGGAGATGCTAAAGCAATGTTTTTGTAAGTATTTTATTTACCGAAAATTTGTAAACATACTTATAACAGATTAGTTCCAAGATTAAAATTTGGTATTTAATGATAAAATTGTTATTTGAATTTTAGGTATGAAGACCATGCTGAGAAGAAAGAAGACAAACCCAGTGACAAGAAAAAGGATGGTGTTAAAAAGACAAACTAATCAAAATTATACATTATTGGACTCAGACATTTTAGAGATATTTCATTTTATTTATGTTGTGTTGTATGCAAGTTGTAAAAAGATTCATGGAAGCTATATAGCTGAAAACAGAGTAGTTTTCATGTGGAAAACCACAGCAAATTTGTTTGATGTGTGTCTTAAGAAAGTTTGAGTATTGTTTCAAAGCCTACTGAATATCAAACAAAACTTATATTGAATCAATTAGGTGGCATCCAAGTTCCAAATTTAGACTTATAAAACTTAATATATACTACATGTATGTACTATATAGTATTTGTCCTGTTTATTGGGAACTCTTTGTGGCAAATTTAATTGTTATGAATATTTATCATTTCATTTTATTCATGGTTACTTCATTTTGTCATTTTGAAAATTGGGTAAATTTTATTTAAATTTTTCTATTTTTGTTAAGTTTAATTTTAAAGTGGTCCCATGAAGCTGGGTGCAAATTTGGCACCACTTCAGCTTCTGCAATTTGATACATATCCTTACTAAGGTAAAACTATTAAAGACTGAATAAAAATATTTACATCCTCATTTTGCATCTCCCCCTGTGCGATGTCATTCTGATCCTTATTAATGCAAGTCTCTTTTGTATGTTAATTGAAATTAACAAAGTCCATTTCTAAATAATAATCAGGATATTTAGAAGATATTTTGATTGAATGTCAGTGTATATTTGTTGGCTGTATGAGATGTAAATTTTATTGTTTTAAAATTATTATGGTAAAGGCTTTGTTATTATAGGATATTACTTTTATTTCTTTTTCTTGGTACATAACTCCAGTAGTTAAAAACCTCAGGCCTACATTGTTTTCCTGATGTATTATTTGGATGGTGTAGCATTGTCTGATCACTATCAAAACATTTTTTAAAAACTATCCTATTGGGGAAAAAATTAATTAACAACCCTGGGATATCGCAATTTGGTTAAGGACAAGACGTATCTTTGTGAATGTATATAAGGGGCAAACTTGTCAAGCAAGACATTGCTGTTTATTCTGCCCTACAGATCTTGATAATATATATATTACAATATAATCAGCACCTAAATGACGGAATCATAGCTAGGCATGATAGAATTTCTTGTAAATAATCCAGTTTGAGCATAGCTAGATGGATTGCCATCTGTGTTTATGTTTAAATGATTCATCCCAATGATCACAACATTGTTTCAAGATCATTTCTATTTATTACACTGCCGATGCCTTTGTACATATGATTATACTAACCAGAGTAACCTCTGAAAGTATACTGGCACTGCTTGTGAATTGTAACAGTCTATAGGTATCTCTAATAAAGGCAAGTGATCATGTGGTTTGGTCAACTGCACCTCCGGTGCTGTTTGACAACATATTTCTTCTTCAGAAATGATATTGCCCTTACTTTGTTTTTGAAAATTTAGAAGATTACAGATAAACAATCAAATATCATATTCTTTATAAGACATAAAGAAGCAGGAGCATAGTATAAAAATACACAAGATATATGGATATATTACCTCTATTATTATAGGTTTATTACATATTACGTTTCGAAACACATACAGGTAACGTTATGAACAAAAAACAGCATGCTTTTCTTTCCTTGATTTGAAATACAAATTTCTATGGCTGAAACATCGATTTTTATACGCACACGCAAATGTAGACATAGGCCTACGCTACTGCCAGTGCCTTCACAACATATTTTAGTAACACAATAGTCAATGGAGATTGGGGCCTAAGCTACAGTTCATATCTGATTCAAAATTAAGTTGATGAGATCTTGGAAAAGTTTGAACTTCAAGAACATCAGTTTTTATCGGGTGTGTACAAAACGAAGACCTAAAGACCTAAGACCTAAAAAAGGAAGACCCCACGAGGTAAAAAACGAAGACCCCACGAGGTAAAAAACGAAGACACTGAAAAAATCTGGCATAGGAACATTTCATTGAAATTTTACTCGAAGGTTAAGGAAGTCAATACGCCAGTTTCCCCAGAAAATGAGCAAAATCCATCACCCCCTCCCTTCAGTACAGGGTGAAACATAAATACGAACGTAAAAAAAGGTATAAAAGGAAGACCCCACGAGGTAAAAAACGGAGACCCTGTGAAAAAATCCGACAAGGCATAGGAATATTCCATTGAAATTTTACTCGAAGGTTAAGCATGTCAATAGGCTACGCCAATTTCCCCAGAAAATGAGCACCTTCGAGTAAAATTTCAATGGAATATTCCTATGCCTTGTCGGATTTTTTCTTCGTTTTTTACCTCGTGGGGTCTTCCTTTTTTAGGTCTTCGTTTTTTACCTCGTGGGGTCTTCCTTTTTTAAGTCTTCTTTTTTTTACCTCGTGGGGTCTTCCTTTTTCAGGTCTTAGGTCTTCGTTTTGTACACACCCGTTTTTATCCGATTTACATTAAATAAGGTGCGATCGTGCTCATTCTGTTACCGCACGGCTACAGTTTCCGTTAATTTCTGTAACTCCAGTTTAGCATTGACAAAATACAATCACGGTGGCCCATGCTATCACTAGACCTCCTAGCGGGATGCAGTGGTTTCCTCCCCTTTTACAGTTCCCCAGTGATTTCCTCCCATGTATCTTAATTAACAAGGATTATTTGAATTAAAAAATATATTCATTTTCATTAACAACAATACAAAAAAAAAATATACGTGGTCTTTTCACTATGGAGATTTATTTTCCTGCATATTTGCTAGTTCCTTTTTATCAATTGTGATGTCGGCATTTCTTTATTTTCATACTTGTTTTCAGTATCAAACTCCAGTCTGTCTTCTTGTAATGCCTCCACTATTTACTGAGTCTGGGTATCAACCCAGTCTCTCTCATATCTCAGAAGGGACATCGTAAATGCTGATATTGGTTACTGAATATGTTTTTGCTTCAAACAATGTTGTCTTTAGATAGTGAACAAGTTGTTTAATGTTTTATGGGTCATTTCCCTTCCCTTTCCCAAGTTCCAGTATACTCTTAGTACTTGCTAGGCTCCTTAATCGAATCAATGAGTTTAACAACTTGTAGTTGAAAAACTAAACAAATTTGATTTAGTTAAAACGATTCATTCGAAATTGGCGCGCATATTTTAATGTGCAACGGCATGTCAACAATCATTTCGTTTAAAACTCTGAATCAAACGCCACAAACATGCGATTATTCATAAAATAAAGCAAACTAGACAGTTTCAGAAAAAGTAAGGCGCGTCATAAGACAGATTGTCACTGCATCAAGCTAGATATAACAGAAACTTGTTGGACAACAACATGACAAGTGCTTGTGATGTTTTGATGGAATGTTTTCTGGTGTCAAGTTTCTAAACAGCTCGTGCTATCAGACTATTTGATTGGTCTGTTCCCTTATCGCCATGACAACAATTGTCACACGAGATGTAATTGGTTGACAAGGAGTCACGTGCTCAACGTTCGGTTGCTTTCAAAATGGCCGTCATGTTATTGAAATGAAAATCTATTTTTAATGTTTTAGTTTTATCGTTTCTATTTTAACTTGTAACTTTTAAAATCATAATGATGCTATTTGATACATAATTGTTCACGTAAAAGGAATTATTTTAGTGCATTTTTCTTAAAGTTTTAATTAAATCTACCCTGTTCAGCTTAGTTATAAATGAAAGTGTACTCGACAAGGTTTGAAACGAATTTTGAAGGCGAATAGGCTCAAACACATAAAGGAGTTCAACGCCGCTTTTATTTTCATAGTTTCATCTTCCTTTTATAATGGCAGATGACAATGAGGTTATTGGCAGTGCATCCGAGTTTATAAAGGGTAAGATTGTCTTTATACTGTAAATAAGATTTTGAAAGTTTTTAGTCAGTTGTATTTTTCACAGTCACCAGGCTAGATTAATACTACTTCACTTGTCACTTATGGTCACAACAAAATGCAATTTTAGCCATAGCTCTGTCGGCTATCAGTTTAAGGCCATGTATGAGCATTTTTTTTTTCAAATCTCAGTAGAATTACTTTTTATGTTGACAAACTCAGGCAAACTAAAGACAGGCCCTATATAATTTAGTTAGTAGTGTAGCCAAGTGTAGGCTTAGTACTAGAAAAAAAAACAAAGCTCATGCATGGGCCTTAAATTCATTGAAACTGAAATGACAGAGGAATGAAAGCTGACATAGATGTCTCAAATTGCTTATTGTCCTGACAAGTGAAGTAGTAATATAATACCAGTCTATCTGGAGACTTGTCAACTCAGGTTATCCCAGAGACGAAGAGAGTTAACTTGGAGTCAAACATGAGTTATTTCAGAGACAATTTGAGTTAACTCAGAGACAACATATACCGGTAATTGAAATAATATGGTAAGACACATAAACTGATTCAGAACTTAAAAACAATGAACATATTAGTGTTGACTTTGACAGATTAGGGGATCATTCCTCGATCAGCGAAAAGTTTAACACCTTTATTGAGTATATCTAGTGTAAATGGATGACATGTTCTGTTTGGAAAGTTTCTGATTGTGTGTGTACAGGTTTAAGAGCATTTTCAATCAAAACGTAGCAGGACACAGCTATCAAACAACTTTTCTTTGTGGGTCACATGTGACAATGGGACATGTCCGTAAGTATATGTTCTTGAAAGAAATTTGGCACGTGATTGCTGTCTAAGTTTTCATGATCAAGATATACTGAATATAAGACCAGAAACTAAGTATAGTGTTTTCTGCTATGTACTATTATAAGAATACATGTGTTGTTATGCTTATATGTTAATAAATGTCTATTGTCTCTTGACCTAATACCCAAATTAGGCCCACTTAAATCTTCACTCCAGATTTTGAAGATTTCGTAAATAATCCTTGAAAATGTTCATATGAATTTAGTACTGTGAAAAAATTTAACCATATTTTTTGTCTCTTTTACAGATCGACTGTATTTTGCAACCCTTCGATCGAAACCAAGATCCACAGCGCACACACATTATTTCTGTGTGGATGAAGAGTTGTTATATGAAAACTTCTATGCAGATTTTGGTCCTTTAAATTTAGCCCAGTTATACAGATACTGTTGTAAATTAAATAAAAAATTAAAGGTTTGTATTTTAATTTACAAAAATTAAATGGTTTATAATTAGATCATTAATCTCTTCATTTAAATCTGTTGAGTTGTTGACGCTTAGTAATCCTGCAATGTCAAAAAGAGACAATCCAAAAAAAAAACATTCTTGGAAATACTTCCAATGCTGTGGTTCTCTTTAAAAAGAGCATCAGTATAACTCAAATTCAAAGCAACAAAAATCATGGAAACTTTTTCAAATGTACAGATTTTATTTAACGCTCCCACAAATTATATTATATATCTCCCCTGTCTGTTGGCCCGTCCATTGTGAGTACAACAGAAGCTCAAGTCTTTAATGGATTGTGATGAAACTTTGTGTTAGCATTTGAATCGATAAGATGGTGGTTAAGTTTGCATTGTCTATTTTTCGATAAAGGGTTTTTCGATTTTTTGCTCTTGACGTAGTAAAATCATTGATGTGAGCATTGAATTGAAAGGTTAAATTATTCAACCATGCTGATATGTGGGCGTATGTTACCTTGCCTGGCAAGCTATCTCTTATTGATGCCTCGTTCTCCTTTTTCAGTCATTTTCTTTGGCAAAGAAAAGGATAATCCATTATACAAGTTTTGATGCCAGAAAACGTGCCAATGCTGCATTTTTGATAGGTGCATATTCAGTAAGTATTTATGTTCAGGTTATGTTTTCCAAACTAGTCTGTCTAATTGAAACTGTATTGATGAGGGAGTGACAAAAATATGTTACTGGCAAATATCCCTCAAATTTTATTTATGAGAATAGTTAGCTTAAAGGTCGGATTACATTAGTCTTGGCCAAACAATTTTCATATGACTCATATGAGGTGTAGATGAGCAGATAGTAAGGGAAGTGCTATACGCAGTTTCTTAACAATTTGGTTATTGAGATCTGTTAAATGATTCCACAACTTGTTTTGCAGATTATTTATTTGAAGAAAACACCAGCAGAAGCTTATAAACCATTAGTAGCTGGTTCTAATCCCCCCTTCTTACCATTCAGGTATGTTTAAAACTTTCAGAAATATGTGTTATCTCTAAGAGTTGGATGGTATCATTAAGCATTATCTGCAATAGTATTCACATCTCTGCCTTTATCCATGTGCTTCAAAAAATATCTATGTATGAAAGATAAAATGATATTTTGTCACTTTATAAAAGACAGAAAGAGAAATTAGTAGTTTTAGGTACAGGTATACTCAAACAAAATATGCATTTTTTGTGCATTTACAGTAATTATGAAGCCTCCATACATAATTATACAAAACCTAAAACAATTATCAAATATAGCAATTTATTTCTTTAAGCTACCTAGTGACAATTAACACGTTTATCTAACGATGTAAATAAAGGTTAATATTAACCTACATATTATAGCAAGTACTACTTTTCATTCATAAATCAATACCAAATAGAGCATTTCAGTACACTGTCATAATATCAATAATACTAAACAAAACCTTAGAAATTCTTACTACATTGTTGTTATTACCTTTTAATTTAAGAATTATTAAAGTGCTAAATTAAGATGACCAGTTGGTCATTTTCACTGGCAGCGTCATTATCACAATAATTAGAACAATAATTATATTGATTAGTTAGAATATTGTGACAATTTTCAGTCCATTTCAACTGACCTATCCTACAAATAACCTGAATAGTCATTTACTTATAAATGCAGTGGGACAAGTTATTATTTTATAAATTGTCTGTAGTTTATGTATCTAAATATTGTTGTAAATGTATAATAAGATTACTAGTGAGTAACAGTAAGCATTCTATGGATTAAAGCTGGCACCCATCACTTTATTGATAGATAAGTTATTATCTTGTATAGTGGCTTGATCATGCTTGCAATGTAGTCATACTTGGCATGAAATTGATGATGTCCAAACTTGATAGTCTTTGTTAAAAGATTGATATATAGACTTGATATAAATTGTAAAAGTTTGATAATGAACTGTGAGAATTAGTAGGATTGTCCTACTATATTATGATATAATAAAGTAGCAGTGGGAGATAAATCTTAAATAATAATGGATTATTCCTCAAGAAATTAATTACTTAATGATCTTTGTGGGGTCAGTGTAAGACATAAATGTGTCTTGTTTTGACCTGTACCGCACATAATTAAGCATATTTAAGATGCATTTGGTTTACATAATATGATATTAAAAATATCTATGTTATTAACTTCACACATTTATATAATGGATAACAATTGAATTGACTGCAGTTGAGTTTAAATTTCATTATTTCTATGAACATTTTTTGAGTTATTGCCCTTGTCTTGGTAAATTGAGGTCAAAATTTTATTGTGGGTGAAACTACAATTTTCAATGGATTTTAATGAAACTGGAGCATTGGAATTGATAAGACTTCATTCGAGTTTGATGATTTAATGGTGCAATGGAACCTGCAACTTTTGAAAATGGATTTTGATAAGACTTAATTTTAGCATTTGCATTGATAAGGTGGTGGTCAAGTTCAAATTTGACAATTTCAATGAACTGTTTCTGAGTTATTGTCCTTGACTTTGTCAAAGCGTGTCAAATTTTTATTGTGGGTGCAATAAAAGCTGCAATTTCAATGGATTTTGATAAACTTGGTGTGATCAAGCATTGGTATTTTCAATAAATGTTTTTTGAGTTGTTGCCACATATTTTATTCAAATTCAATTCTGCCAGTGGGTGTATATTACCTTGCCTGACCTTGCCTTTTATGATTTACTCTGTGTTTTGTGTTTAAATGACCTGAAGTTAAAGCCCATTTATTGTGATGTAAATTATGCACATATTTGCATTTTATGAAATATGAGTTCAGCAGAGTTGAAATATTTCAGTCTCTTTTACAATCTGATACTAATATAAGACCTAGTTTGAATCTTGCTGACTCTAATTGAGGATTTTCTGGGTGCAAGCCTTGCACTGCAATGGTTATAAATGTATTTACATGCCTCCAATCCACCAAACCTTGATATATGTGGAAAGAAGAATGTAGTACAAATATACCATTGTCCCCCTACCCCATTTATGTGAAGTCTTTGCTTGTGTCAATATATTTTTGTATAGAATTTCAATTGCATAATTGATGTCACAGTCTCATGTGATAGAAACATTTGCATCATCATCTTGTCCTTCTGTTTTGGGATCTTGGGAAGTCGATTATTATGCATGTTCCGCAATTTGAGATGGCAACTGAGCCTATGAAATCCTTAAAAAAAAACTTTGATGCAACTGCAGCCATATGTGTCCAAATACATAGCTGTCAGTGGCTGAAGTTAATTTTAGGCTATAAGCTCATAAGTCCATGAATTAATAAGTACTGGTAAGTAAATAATAAGTAAGGTAATAGATTTTACGACTTCAATGTGTCCAATGGTCCACCGAGTCTATTCAAGGTCACCCAATTTAAATACAATGTTGCTATATATAAGCTAGGTCAAGTATATTGACATCTTATAGTAAACTATAAGCTTATAGTTATAGTACAGTGAAAACTTAAACAATAATCAATGACACTTTTTAAATTTCAAAGAAAAACACATTTGAAGAGAAACTGAGATTTGAATTATATCTATGCTTAAAACAACAGTAAATATTTTAAAATTATGTATTTTATTTTTGTTTGCTTGAAAAGTTAACACAGTTTGTAAGGTCTTTCTTCAATGAATTATTTTGAACTGTCATACTTTCACTTTCAATAAATTAACCATGTATGAAGACCTTATATAAATTACCTGACAATATGTTGTCCATTAAAGACACAGATTTGTGTTGCACTTGTCTAAATTCCAAAATAAAGCCTAATTAGGAAGAAACTAAAGGAAGTTATTAGTAAGAATTAATTATGGATGGTATTTAGTATAGTATAGTAATACATGTATAATGACTGGTAATCAGTAAGCTGTTGAAAGATAAGTGGACCCAGTTAAAGGTCGTCCTGGTTTCGTAGTAAAATCTAAAAGCTTACCCTTTCTGATAATAATTAGTTAACCATTTATCATAAACTCCTTTCATGATGAGATTTAATTGGAGGGTTTTCATAAGAAGTTTTATTAATTTATTTTCATTTTTGATGATTTACTGATCCAAAAAGTAATAGATTTGTTTGTAGTGTGATTATGAGGATTCCATGAATTATGGGTAATCAATTTTCAATATTCATTTTAAAGCGGATCTGTGATATTATTCTTAAACTACTCAATTAAAAAGAAATTGAATTATAAGAAAATTTAGGATATGTAAACTCTAGTTATTATATTTGTTTAAACAATTTAACTGTCGAGTTCTAGAGTGCAAAGCCCACCCAAATTGCTTTTGTTGAGAAATCCTAAAAAAGACCCATTCAAACTAAAATTTAAGGAGTATTTTTATGGCCACAATTTTGAGTGCTAATTAGATGGGAATGGCAAATATTGTTTTTTATTAAGTGAATTTAAATATCACTTATCAGTCTAAGAAATTATATTGACAATTTTTGAATTTGGTTGATAATGAAATGAAGATTAGTAGAAGGTAGTAAAACATCTTATCACACTTCTCTTCTAGAAATTTCAATAAAAATGTCCAAATTCTGAGCTAAATAATGATATATGTTCAAAAATATAATGGGTAAAATTTGATTAATTGATGAAGTGTGTAGACCAATGAATATGTTGATTTCAATTTTCTCCTATATTTCAGAGATGCTTCCTTTGGTCCATGTACATATAATTTAACTTTATTAGATTGTTTACAAGGAATAAGTAAGGTAAGTTGTATTTTTTTAGTGAATATAAATGCTTATTTTGCTTGGTGATAGCAAAGTAACATAATAAACTATGTATTCCATGGGATAATTTCGACCATATATATAGGCTACCAAACTTAATTATCTTCTGTGTTAATTTCTATTTCTTCAAATGTGAAAAGACTGGGTCATGTTACCAATGGACAATGAATTTATATTTCAGGCCTTAGCAAATGGATTTTTTGATTTTGAAAATTTTGATGTAGATGAATATGAGCATTATGAGGTAAAGAGCTTTACACTTTGAAAAATTCAAGGCATATTATTTGAAGTCTGATGAAGCTTCCAACTCTTTGCATCATTTGTCTGAATAAAATCAAGACATGGATTTCCTACCCCCCAAAAGTGCAGGATTTTTACAAACTTGATCCTATTAGGGTAATAGTTGAATAATTCATAGCAAATTTAAATATTACCATTGCTTTTTTCATGGATTTGAAACCAGTCCCAAATTTGTTATCATATGTCTTTATTAACCCAGAAGTATAATTACAGAAAGTTGAAAATGGAGATTTTAATTGGATAGTACCAAATAAATTCTTGGCTTTTTGTGGTCCTCATGCCAAATCCAAGATAGAAAATGGTAATTGTTTTTAAATGCCTGAGAAAGACCCCTGTTGTGAAAAATGTTATGATATAAGAATATTT
Organism: Nipponacmea schrenckii; assembly: GCA_030562195.1. Taxonomy (NCBI): domain Eukaryota; kingdom Metazoa; phylum Mollusca; class Gastropoda; family Lottiidae; genus Nipponacmea; species Nipponacmea schrenckii. Next base: position 34,862,636 of record CM060200.1, on the reverse strand, counting down.
TTTCCAACAGGGAACTGATTAAATTGCATGTGTTTCTCCAGATTTTTTAGGTTATATTAATGATTTTGAAAATTTTGTTAATTGTAAGTTGAATTTGACAGAAAATAAATAATGAGTAAAATTTATTCTCTTAACTGAAGTCACAAATTTTCATTTGTTTGACATTGAAATATGCCATACCCTGGTAAAGTGTTTACAGGTTTATATACCAACCTATTGAAATATATATTATACAGTATTTTTATCAAGTGTGTTTTTCTAATTAACACATAAGTGATGTTTACTTTTCACGTTAAAAAATCTCACTCATTTTGAAGAGTGTTCTTTATTTACAAGCATAATCAAGAATGTCAAATTTGTAGATATAACCTGAAAAAATACCTTGAACTACCTTTTTTATATGTCAGACTTAACAATTGTGGGTTTACCACAGATTTTACATTCAACTGTTATTGTTTGTTTTATACATGACTTCATGTATACACCATAGTGTGTGGTGGTCCAAAATAGATTAGGTTTTCTTTTGAGAAGTTTAAAAATATTTTTTTTATCTTAGAAAATATATGAAAAAAGGACAAAATTCTCATATATATCGAGTGAGGTTTGAGTGCAGTGCAGTCAAGTCAGTGTTCTATAAGGGAAGCAATACCTATATTAAAACATTAGCCATACATGTACCATATTAACTCCAATAACTAAATGCGATAAACGCTAAAATATGATCACCATTTTAAGTTTTATTCAAATATCCACAAAAATATTAGGATAAAAATCAGGAAATTTAGGTCCAATGTAAAAAAGGTAGTTCATTTCTGGAGTCATATCTCATTCTAACTCAAGTCAGTTTGAGATACTTGTTGTTTATTTGTTGTTTGCATGATATTTATTATTCTCAGCGTGTTGAAAATGGTGATCTGAACTGGATTCTACCAGGAAAGTTTATAGCCTTTAGTGGTCCTCACCCTAAAACTCGGCTTGACAGTGGTATGAAATAAAAACAATTCTGTAGCAATATTAGTATTTTTTTTCCACCATTTTTAATTGTCCTCAGTGATTAGTGTTTATTTATTTTTTTATTCTGATCTCTACAATATTTTACTGACAAGTCATAGTTGTTTTAGTAGTGAAGAAATCTGAAGAGTTATTGACTTTAGTGTCTGTACATTATCAGATCTCTAGTTTTGTGTTGTTCTAAAAATATTACTAATTTCCCTATACATGTAAACTATATTTTTATTTCTAATATTCAAATTCATATTAATCTCTTAAGTTAATAAGCCTACTTTTATGCTTTTAATTTTCAGTAGAATAGTTCCTTTTTCATTTTCAAAATTATATTTAATTTGATTAAACAATAAATTTTGATACGTCCACATGAATATGTGGAAGTATATTGTTGTTGCCCCTGTCCGTCGCTCTGTCGTTCCGTCCATCAACATTATTTTGTTGTAGACACTATTGAAGCTACAATTTTCCAGGGATTTTAATGAAACTGATTTGAGTATTGGACTTGATAAGACGGCGGTCCAGTTCAAATTTGTCGAATTTTCGATGAACGGTTTTTGAGTTTTTGCCCTTGACTTTGTAATAAATTTTATTGTGAATGCAATTGAAGACACAATTTTAAATTGATTTTAATGAAACTTGGTGTGAGCATTGCAATTTTGGATTTGATGATTTTTCATTGAATGGTTTTTTAGTTATTGCCCTTGATCTAGTAAAGGGGGTAACATGGCATCAACATTGTATTGTTGGTGCAATAGAAGCTGCAATTTTTAATGGATTTTGGTGAAACTTAGTATAAGCATTGGCACTAAAAAAAAATTCTATGAATGTTTTTTGAGTTATTGGCCAATTTATTATTCAAATCAATGCTGCCAGTGGGCATATATTACTTTGCCTGGCAAGCTATCTTTTCATAAATACAATATATGTTTTATCTACATCAGAGGTAAATTAAGTTAATATGTTTTGTTTCTTCTAAAATGTTCAAAAATACACGATTTTGGTCCTATGCAATTTTGATAAAGAATTTGTGAGGTTCTTTTGCAATTTTAAACATTATTATTTCATGAACAAAAATGATTATTTTTTAGGTTATCCTTTACATGCACCAGAAGCTTATTTTCCATATTTCCGTAAACATAATGTTACACATATAGTACGGTTAAACAAAAAAATCTACGATGCAAGAAGGTTCACCGATGCTGGTTTTGATCATACAGATTTATTCTTTATTGATGGTAGTGTTCCTGGTGATAACATTGTTAGACAGTTCTTAGAATTAGCAGAAAATTGTGATGGTGCCATTGCTATTCATTGTAAAGGTAAGATTTTGTCCCTGTTCAGAAAGAAATCAATATGGAATATGTTGTTTAAGGCATATTTTTGCATTCAATAGTTTTTCACTATGCCTTCACAATACATGCATTTGAGTTTTTCATATCTTGACGATTTGGAAAATTAAAAATGTATTATGGTATAAACTTGAATGAGAATTAATACAAAAAAGATATAATTTTGTTGTCTATTTTAGCTGGTCTTGGAAGAACAGGCTCATTAATATGTGCATATATAATGAAGCATTATAAAATGACAGCAGGAGAAAGTATTGCATGGAATAGAATCTGTAGACCAGGTTCAGTGATTGGTCCGCAGCAACATTTCTTAGAAGAGTAAGTACCTCTTTTATACTGATTTGTGACTGACCAGTTCAAAACTCTCAATATTGATATGTTATTTTTCTTGTAATTTCAAAGAAATTTATTATCTGAATGCCAATGCTGGTCAATTTGTCAGTGTATGTATGAAAATTTATTTGGTGATACAATATCCCAATACCATCTATGCAACTTTTTTTTACTGATCTACTTTTAGATAACACAAAGCTGGCGTATATATTAATTACCCAATGTTTGAGATGAACTCATTTAATTAGCATTAAAAAAAGAAAAAGAATATGAGCATGTGAAACGTTGAGTTAGTGCTTCTGTACATGTATTATTATTGTATTTTATTATTGATGTATGTTATAAATTGTAGAAAACAAGCATGGTTATGGATGCAAGGTGATTTATATAGGGCTAAACAGAAAGATAGATCACGAAGTATAGAAAGACAAGGGTGTGTATCTAAGTTATTAAGTGGTGTAGATGATATGAGGTTACATGATGGTCAGGAGAATGACAAATATTTCAGTAATTATACTGATACGGTATGCTTTAATTTATTCAACTAATGTGTAAATTTGTGGATGATAAAAGGGTTGTAAAGAAGATATTAAGTTGAATGATTAGGGACACAGATAACATTTGCACGTTCCAAGTTTTCAGATGTGTTGTTACATACCAAAAAGATATTTGTAATGTGTGACTCAAATTTTTTCAACCGAACTAAAGAAAACACTAGTCTTTTCTCTTAAAAACAACCTATAATGCAACAGCTAACACAGCAAGTTTTACTAATAGATTACTCAAACAGTTTCAGTGTCAGTATCGCAGTGATTGCACAAGATAATATGAGTTGAAAATAGGTGGTAACTTAATACTGTAGCAGCCAGACAATTGATCCTAATAGACCACCATTGCTGTTGAAAGTAAAAACTAATCTTCACGTTCTGTTTTATTATGTAGATTTATTCTGGTCCAATAACTAGAAGTTCTATCATAGAAACTCAAGGTGATAAGTTAAACCAGATTAAAATGATGAGAAAACATATTAGATCAGCTACAACTGGTACTGTTGGGTAGGTTATTTACTTTCTCTTGTGAGAAAACATTGACAGCTAAGAAAAGGAAATTTATTATGCAGGAATGAGAATATTGGTTGGCCAACCCTGGTAGCTATGACATTTCCTAATTGTTATTTCAAAATCCTTTCACAACATTGTAATCTGGAATAATGTGGAAATACTTTCTTTCGCTCACCAAACTTAGAGTACCATTTATTTAACTAAGAATAGGTTTTATTTCCAATACCATCACTGAAACTGTTTGTATTATACATGTTTTGTGTTGGTTTCTTTTTCTAGAGGTGATGATGTGAAATCTCATAAACGATCAACCACAGGCCCAATGAGATCATCTGGTTCAAAGAGTGCACAAGGCGTTACATCACCTGTGAAAACATCGAAAGTGTCATCTTCAGTGCTTGCCCACAACCAGGCAAATACCAGTACACACAAGCGTAGTACCAGAGTTTCACCTGGTTCTTCTCCTAGTGCCAAGAGGTAAGCATGAGACTGTTAAATATACATTGTCTTCTGCACTGAGCTTGATAAACAATTCCAATGATAGGCACATCTATTCTGTCTCTTATTGCAAAAGATTTGAAAAACATTTAATACTTTTTTGCTAAAATTTTTAATTTCCGTATTTTATCAGAGTTGTGATAAATTACCTCAGTGCAGAATGCTTAACATTAAAACTTACTATATTACTACAGTTTAAAAATAACATGCACAAAGCACATGTTCTATTAGAAAGATAATAAGGTAATAATATTCAACATAAAAGCATTTAACTAGTTGGTAGAACCAGGACCGCTTTTCCAATTTTCTGAAAATGTTTTACAGCTTTGTGACCTTGTGAAATGAATATTTCATTTGGTTTTCATTTATTCAGTAAGAAAAAACTTGTGAAAAACTTGCCAAAACAAAGGAGGTGTGGGTGAAAAAGAATAAGTGGGTAAATTTTGCATTTGAAGTCATAAATTGGAACCAGTAAATTTTGTTTAGGACTAACCAATAGAGCAACTACCCTGCCCAAGGGTAGTGCTTGGATTAGTTAGGACCAAATCATTGACATTGAGGTTATTTTGATCATGTTTCATTTGTAGAAAACATCAGTCCTATAGTCTAAGGAAAAGCAATAATTCTAGGTAAAGATATATATTGTCAATTGTGTGTAGTGACCTTTCTTTTCAGCATCCTCAATTAAACACATTCCGTTCCCAAAATAATTTGCTTTTGGTGTGATCAGTTTATATTTTTTAGATGTATTTTTATACCTGTGTATTAATTATTTAAGAATTGTCATTGTTACTTCCCCTATATTTTTGAATAATTACCTTCCATAGTAATATAGTCTTCACTATTCAAATAGATTTACTCTTGAGTTCAGACTCTTTTACATAATAATTAGCATTTGTTGTTTATAAGAATATATATTGTATTGTGCACTTCCTATCCCTGTTATAATTACTGTACTTACTTAGAACTTAACACAATGGGAAGTCATTTTTCATGTTTGATAATGATAGTGCCAAAATTTATTTTTTTAAAGGCTCACTTTCTTTAAGCACCATTCAATTTTAGATATTTACATTTCTTCTAACACTCCCTTCTATGAACCAATACTCAAACTGACGTTTTCAATAAACTAGTTTTTTAGACACTACACTATGATGTAATCAACTCACAGCATTGACACAATCTAAGATTTGTGACAAATTTTAGTAAGGGATAGTGCAGAAGAGTAGGACATAAAACTCCATTCACTTCATTTCATTTAAGTTAGGAATCATAAAAAACAGTTAAATTGTACTAATAAAAGAATCTGAATATACATAATAAAGTATTTGGTGTGTGATTTGTAAACAAAATTATATGATTTATTCATGTTACTTGATCAATTGATTTGAGATAATGCTTTAAGACCAATTTTTCCTAAGCCTGTTGTAAATGGTAGAGTGTTCAAAGGGTTAATGAAGTTTCCATCATTTGGTGCTTGCGACGGGTTATTCAAGATTACACATGATTTCTGTTCTATTGTTTCTGTTTCTTATTGTTTTAACTCTCACTGCATGTCACTTTTTATTTATTATTATTTTTTATAACAGTCCTTTTCCCAGTATATACAAGTTCTAGGAATGGCAAATGTTGCTTTGCTTCACAGCATGTTCTGGTTAATAACTCTGTTTATCATATAATTTAGTGTGTTAAGGGGGTTGACAACCCTAAACCTATGTACAAAAAATAGACGATTTCAACCACATCTTTTCCTGCTGAAATATTTAAATATCAATGGAAAAAGGGGACTTTCAGCTATCCAAAAATATAAAATTTATTTCTTTATGACATTTCAACTTTGAGAAAAAGGGTATGAAAGATTTACGAAAAAAACGTCAATTATTCCCTTAAAATTAGCATATATACTAGACTATTTAATATAGAAGGTTGAAATTTTGCACAACACAAGTCTAATTAAATTACGTTGGCTTATTGGAAAATTTTGTTTTGTTTTGAAGATATTGATAGAAATCAAAATTTTGCGAGTGCATTTACCAAAAATTGAATTTTTAAAAAACTATTCATTTCATTAAAAAAAAGCCAACGTAAAGTTATAGAGGACATCGTAAGGCTTTAGCTGAAGCAAAGTTTGTAAAAATCGGATAAATTGTAAGCGAGATATGCTTTTGGAAAAATGGCAGTTTTTTTCAACATTTTGCAAACACATGTAAACCTTACGTAATTAACGATCATGTTGTTAAAAGATTGTCTTTCATGCTGTAGAAATCTTTAAGCACCTTTTAGGCATCGATATGAACCGATAACCACACAATTGGAGTGCTAAAACAATAGTTTAGCACATGTTAAAACTGTCATTATGTGTGTATGAATCTTTGAGTGACATGGAAATGCGAGTCTACACCAGGAAACGGAAGTCAGTAAAATAGGAAGTGAAGCCGTCAGTGCATTGAATGGAGAGCGATGTATTGGTCGACCCTAATCTTGTTGGTCAGATAAGATGTATAATATGTGCCATAATAAAGAGGTACATAATCACTTTTCAAAAACACCTCTACTCACCAATCATAAAATTTCTCTGTTTACATGTGATGTAAAGATTTATGGGAAATCACGTGACTTCTGGATTCCCCCAATACAAATCTGATGGACAAACGCAATGTCATTGGACGAACGTAGAAAAGGTTTATTTAGCTGATGACGTAGTACTCAAAAATGTCAACTGACAATGTAATTTGTAGTCTACATAGAGGATTACCCCATTTTGTTCTATAAATAGATTATCTTTACGGACCGATATCTGACAAACTACTGAAGCCATTTAGCTAAAATTTTTACTAGATGAGTTTCTTTTAATGCCAAATAGAATGGATATCAACTTAATACGTTTCTTGATTGAAATACACCTCGAACGATAAGGTTGTCAACCCCCTTAAAAGACAGATCTATGTTCTCATAAAGAAAAACAAGTGGAGAATATGTTTAAGAGGGTTGTTAGATATCCTGAATGGCTCATATTTATTCACCAATTAAAGGAAACTGAAAAATAGTAGTGGTGTGGGATTTTTTTGAAAAACATTCCCCCTCATCTTTCTACTTCTAATCTAAAAATGGCCTGAATTTGTCTGAAAATAATTATACAGAAAGTTCTGTACTTTTTGAGACACTCTGACAGAGGTTTATTTAAATTTATCAAACTTGTATACAGATGAGCCAAACTGGATATTGAAGTAATAATGAATGCTAGTATGTCTTGAATGTCTAAGTAATCTGTATTTTATATTTTTTGGCTAGCAGCTCAACCAAACTAGATCATCGATATGATTATGGATACTCTTCTCGGAATAGATATTCAGGATCCTCAGATATTTATAGTAATGTAGTTGATTATACAGCTTCTTGGCCGTATAAGTATCATTTACGCTCGGGATACTCTGTAAGTTGAAAACATGATATGGCTTCTAATTTGTGCACTAAGTATTTTTCTTGCTTGTATGTTCTAGGCACAGATTCTACCTTATTTCTAAGTGAAATTTTTCAATAAAAACTATCAAACCTTTCAGTTTGTGAATATCTCCATTTGTCATCTGTAGCATGGGAACAAGTTTGTAGCTTACGAAATTCAACTGTAATTAATTCTGAGTTAATTTCAATGTTTCATTGTTTGAATATTGAAAATCGGGGTTTAGTTAGATACAAGCAAGATAAATATTTTAAAGAAGCCCTGTCATTTAAGATAGAAGCTTTATTGTTACTTGCACTATCACACCTCCACTGTGTGTTTATTAATAAATAGTGTTTCATTTCAGACAAAATACTGATTTCCAAATTTATTTTTAATACGCTCACATGAAATATTGAGTGTATATTGTCGTCACCGATCTCTGTCCGACTGTTCGTTCACAAATGCTCATAAACACTCTAGAAGGCAAAATTCTTGACGGATTTTGTCTTAACTTTGTGTGTGTTCGTAATCACCCAAGGATGAACTCTATTTTTGAAAATCAGCAAAATTGGAAAATATTTAACAGTTATTAACCTTGTTTTTGAAAACGCCTCAAAAATTTATCTTGTCTGTCGGTCAGAATTGCTTGAAAACATTCTACGAGGCACATCACCCAAGAGTGGTTTGAGAATCAAACATATTGAAAAATTTTAATGAGTTATTGCTTTGTTATTAGGTACAATTTCGTTCCCCTGATTGCTACTTTACTGTTTTTATTCAAAATCAATGCTGCCATTGGGCGTATATTACCCTGCCTGGGAAGGTTTGTGTTTCTGATTTGTGCTACTAAAATTAAATCCTTCCCTTTCTACATTCTCAAAATATATTATTTGTTTTATTGAAATAGTTGTTGTATTTAGTATAACAGTTGACTGTCAGGAAGTTATTGGTTTATTTATTCAGTAGACCTGAAACCACTGTTACAAAGGTTCTACAATTGTAAATCCCTTTTGGAGGATCCATATTGCTAATTATATTATTTTAGTAACAGAATATCCTGTTCTTTTTATTTTGGCATTTACCACTCAGATATTTAGTGCTTGATCTCTTTGTTTGTTGAAAATCTAGCAGTGGAGCATTATTCAGTTTCTCCATTATACAAAGATCTAATGTTTATTTTTCTCCCATTCATTTTCCACTGTTTAAGCTTTCAAAAATGTAATTAATACTTAACATTATTGTATTTGTAAGTTATTCATATCTCTGACTAGATTGATAGTATGTGTTGATCATGCTCAATGTAGCCTCTGGCAAAATTATGGATGTCTTTTCAATGAAGACCATATTTAACAACCCAACATATGATTTTACTATCATTTTATAGCCCATCTTTTTCATTCTACCTTCACTTCATAGCCCAACATTTAATTCTACATTCACTTCATAGTCCAACATTTCCTTTTTATGGAAATGTGGACGTATTTTGCCATTGGTCCATCCACATTTCTTAAAGGCACAATAGAGGCTATAATGATAATCTGATCTTGATGAAACTTGGTATGCATTAGATCTGGTAAAAATATGTTAAATGTTTTTTGAGTTTTTGGCCTGGACAAGTCAAATTTGTTTTTATCCTTTCTTGATGAACCTTGGTATGCATATATAATGACAAGACTTTGGTAAGAAACAGTAAAAGAGTTTTGAAGTTATTGCCTTTCACTTAGTAGATAGAGGCTGCAGTTTTTATCTGATATGCCAGGTCCTGTCTGTATTTGTTATTTCGAGTCATGAGAGAATAATCTGTTTTAGAGTTATTGCCCTTGTCATGGTACATATGCTTCAAATTTGGCTTTAAGCAACATTTTTATCTGATTTTAAAAAACTTGGTATGCGTTCGTAATATATATTGATAAGAGTGAATTGGGTATCAATCTGATAAATGGTTATGGATTTATGTGAAACATAATAATGTAAAATTTTGTTGGGAGAAACAATAGAGTTGACAGTTTTCAGTAAATATCTACCAAGTAAAGATCTGGGTCTATTTTATTTCGGATGAAAGGTATTACTGCCCTTGTCTTGATAAAAATGCTTATAATGTAGTTTGTAGACGTGATGGTTTTCCAAATTTGAATCAATCTTGATGGAACTTTAAATTCTTAATGAAGATGTGGAATATGACAAAATGTTTGTCACTAAAGAGTCTGTTATCTGACAGCTGACAGTGGGTGTATGTTATTTTGCCTGGCAAGCTATCTTACCTTCACTTCATAATTCAACAATTCAGCCTTCTTACACTTAACACTATTTGAGGTTTTTATCTGCTATTGTGTTATTACTTATACATGTATGTGATTAATGTCTGTTATTAACATATTTGTTAATTAAAATGAAAGTTAAAAGAAGCTAAACACACGAGAATAATCCCATAAACTACATAGAGTGGGAAAAAGATAAATACATGAATTATTTATTTTGAATTATGTTGCTAGAAAGCCTTATATGATACTATAAACTATAAGAAAGATTTAAAATATCATGTGGCTTCTAATGTTTTTTCAATATGTTTGTTGTATATTTTCAGGTCGGTTCCTCTTACTCGTAGCAGTAAAACACCACCAATCCGATGATAAACCACACTGGAAAGTAGAAGATGTTATTATTAATTGTTGTGTGATTTGATATGAGGCCTTACAGAATTAGAGTTTTTGTTTTATTAATTTTTACCGGTATTTTAATCTATAAACCTCTTTGTTTTATTATTTGTTAATAACCTAATTGATTGTTTTTACTTGGCAGCTCATTTGCCAAAGCTTTTAGACATAATATTGTTCATAATCAGAATGATAGCACACAATAGTAGTCTTTTATATTTTTATTTAGTAGAAAAGTCAAAAGAGGTGAAATTTGTTGCCACTTTGAAATTTGATTGAAAGATAATTACAGCCACAGAACACAAATTTTTGAGAATGGATGTCTATATTCTCATGGAATAAAAAGTGTCAATAGGTTGACTAACTGGCTTTGAACAATGTAAAAAAAGATTTTTAAAGTTGTGAAACAAAGAATATTTAAATTAAAATATCACTTTACAAAAAATTATGTATTGTGCACTATTTTAATAGTAAAAATATTTTATTATTTATTTCGTTTATTCAAAAATTATATTTATTTGTAACCTTCAACTGTTATTGATATTATGTTATCTGTATTGTCATAGGTTGCACACTTTACTATCATTCAGTTATTAAACTTTAAATCTAAAATTATTTTATAGCAATAGATATTTTAATATTACAATTTTTAATTATTAAGGGAGCACTTTTATTCAGAAATATATTAGAGAGAATAAAGTGTTTAAAGCTTCTTGTGAATTGTTTGTGTTTCCATGTTTTGATTGAGATGGTTATATGCAATTCTTCTGGAAAGAATTTTTATTGATTTTAAAATTTGCAAATATCTTTTAGATAAATATCTTTTGTAAGCTTTAAATATTTAATAATGCTTATATAATTCTTTGTTAACTTTTGTTTATGTCCAAACTTTTTCAATATCTGATCATATATGTACTTTTCTTAATCATGACTCAATTTTACTAAATTATTTTTGGAGAATATAGAACACCGCTATTGTTAAATTTACTTTTAGTATTGAAGGACAATACATTACACGCTAGATGTAGAGATTTCACTTTGCTCCTAATTTCGAGTTTTCACCGGAGACAAGAGTTATCTCTCTTTGACAAGTAAGAACTGTGATATGATGAGAGCCTTACAATCTTCAACCAAAAACAGAATTAAACGTTTGTTAACTTGATTTGCAACAGTAGAGTGCTTAATTGGCCTGGTTCCAATTTATACATGACTGAATATATTTCAGTAGGCAAAGATAGTTTAAAAAAGTGAAAAATGAAATAGATTTGATTAACAGCAATTTCGAAATTCGCCTTGGAAATTAAATGTTCTTGGTGCCAGACCAATTATTGTAGAAGGATGCAAAGCATTACCTTTCAAACTGCTCTTAACCTTTATGGTCACAGAATGTCCTTTTAATTAAGCAATAGCATGAAGGAGCTCAATTCCCTTTATGGCCAAGGATCCAGCCTCGCATGATTTAACTGTATCAGTTTTGCAGTCAAATTCCTAACTGTATATTTTTCTTATGAAGAAGTATGCTAAACATAAAATCATGCAAATTCTTTGTTTTGTAATAATTTTTGTGTATAGAAAGTTTTTAAAGATCTGAAAATCTTGTAGATTATTTTATGAATAAATGTATTGTTTTAATTATTGTTCATAGAAAAAATGTGTGTTCTTGTTTACATTGAAAATTATTCTTTGTACTGAAGTTTTAAGTTGAATGTATAACATGTAGTTACCAAATTTTAACAGGACTTAAAATTTAAATATTGTTTTATTATTTTCAAATAACTGGTGTCCAAAAGAAGAGATACCAACGTATTTTCAGTTCCTTTTTTACTAAGTGAATTTTTAAGTATGAAAACATGGCAATATGTATTGTGCATTCCATACAGCATAGTCGATTAAAAGTACAGGAAACAATTAAAATTAAATTTTGTAAAAGTGACATTTCCCTTGCAATCTGTATGTGCATATAAACTGTATAAAACAGCTGACTGACCCCATCTTCAAAGGCTTGTCATTTTCATTTTACATATTTTTTGAAAATAAATTTTTGTACAGATGTAAAACGATTTTTCAAAAGCATAACAGCAATCCGAAATTTCTTTTTATGTCGTTGCAAACAGGTGGTAGCATTTCTTTTGGACACTTGTTTATAATCCAGTGTGGAACTCTCTGAATCTAAAAATACAAACCTATATATAAGAGAATCAAATGTACTAGTGTAAATTTCAATGTAAATAAGAACAATTATACAATTGTATATATAAATGTAAGAAAATAGTAATATATATGTTTAATAGTAAAAGGGTCTATGGACTAAGTGTTGTGTAGTTAGGGGTATGTCAAATCTGGTTTCTCTTTTTGTGGGCATTCTCAATTTTTAATTCAAATGTTTATCAGAAGATTATTTGAAATTCCCCCCCCCCCCAAAAAAAAAACAACACTTAAGTAATATTAAATTGCAGCATACATCTCTTGCATATTACAAAGATATGTGCCAAAATCTAAAGAGATTTGGAACTAAAATATACCTTTAACAAAGTATTGCTCATGGCAGGTTCCAACACTGGTTGATAAAAGATTTGAATGTATTGTATTCTGGTATTATTTGATACTATTTTAGATTCTTATATCTTAATAATATATTGTTCTTATATAACTCTTTAGTTTTTAATCATGACAAAAATGCTCTTATTTTAACAAGATGTGATATTGGATGTATTCCTTCCTTTGTTTTCTCAAATGCCTTTGCCAGAGAAAGCATAGAACATTAGAAATCAATAGTCATTGAGACTTGTTAGCAAGTATAGAATATTTGAATTTAAAAGACATTGAGGCTTATTAGCAAGTATAAAACATGAAATCAACAGTTTCATGAGACTTGGCAACGTATATGGAAATTAATCCATCGAGATTTGGATGAAAGTATGGAATATTGTTAATCAATAGTTGCTGATACATGGAAGCATGTATAGAATATTGGAAATCAATAGTTGCTGATAATTAGTAACGTGTATAGAAATTCGAGATTTGGATGTAAGTAAAAAATGTAGTTAATCAATAGTTGCTGATACTTGGTAGCATGTATAAAATATTGGAAATCAATAGTTGCTGATAATTAGAAGCACGTAAAGAAAATTTGGAAATTAATCCATCGAGATTTGGATGTTAGTATGGAATATAGTAAAACAATATTTGCTGATACTTGGTAGCATGTATAGAACATTGGAAATCAATAGTTACTGAGACTTGGTAGCATGTATAGAAAATTGGAAATTAATCAATCGAGATTTGCATGTAAGTATAGAATATAGTAAATCTGCGAGCCCTGTTTATACGGCGACATTTACACACGTATGCCGTATGTGATTAAATTTACACCTCTCTGAATCTATGTGCAAATTTTCTACAGCCTGTATATTTTATATATCAATAGACCCTGCACAGTAAGGAAAATTCCATCTTTCCTCATATCCTTCAGGGCTCCACCCTCAGGGAACTTGACGTACTCATCTAACGGAACTTTCGAAATTGCCTCACACACCTGATTAAAACAAAAACACAGTAGCCTCCTAACTCCAAATAGATTATCGACTGTCCGGTACTCTGACGATGATTCAAGCCAGTAAATGGTAATTGCTACGTTCTTTTGGACACCTAATTGTTCTTCAACTGTTCTTGGGAAGGAGATACAAGTAGTTCATCTCCAATTCGTCTGCAGATGAAGTTCAATGTTTCCTTTCTCATTCTGAAATTTTCTAGCCAGTCTGTTTCTTCGAAGTGCTGCACGAAACCACTCCTTCGTCGAGCTTTTCTTCTTAATTCTCTTACATTAATTGAGCAACCCAGAGAAAGAGCTACACCCAGGAAATAGGGAAACATTCTTTCCATGGTTATGCCAGAAATGGACATTTTGCTCCATATTTCCCTAAGAGACGTATACGTCGTATGAATGCACAGCAAATATACATTTACACACGTGTAAATTTACATATGTGTGCAAATTTGCATATGCAAATCCTCGCCGTATAAACAAGGCTTTAGTAGCATGTATTGGAAATCAATATGAGACTTATTGCAAGTATATAACGTACGAAATCAATAGTTACTGAGACTTGGTAGCGTGTATAGAATATTTGAAATTAATCCATCGAGATTTGGATATAGAATGCAGTTAATCAATAGTTGCTGCGACTTAGTAGCATGTACATATGTATAATATTGGAAATCAATATGAGACTTAGTGGAAGTGTAGACATAGAAAATTAGTAGTTCAGGCGTGCGGGAGGTTTTGAAACTGGGGATGAGGGAGAGATTTGAGCCTGCTGCAGGGAGGCGGAAGGTCCTCCCCCAGAAAATTTTGAAAATCTACATTCAATCTGTTGCATTCTGACTTTTGAGACATAATTGGGGGTAGGTTATTGGACGAGAGGGATGTGAAAAAAAAACATGAAATATGCTCACAATGTCGGAATTCATGCACAAAAGTGATCATGAAGGGTTACTAATTTGATAACATCCGAAACCTCCATGAATCCTAAAGTGCCCGAACAACCAAGGTATATATCACCAGCCCACAAAGCTTCCACACGAATATCTCGATATTCGGGTATTTTGCTTCAATAGAATCTAGGGATTAGGACAGGAATCGGTTCCCGGCAATATTAGTGGGTATTTTTCTTAAGAAAACAAAACAAGAAGACTCGGGAACTTTCTGTGCCCGAATATGTCGAGAATTTTGCCCGAATATGATCTAGCCGAAAATTCTCCCCCTCCCGTACGTCTATGCAATAATTACTGAGATTTAGTAGCGAGTATATAATCTAGGAAATCAATAGTTACTGAGACTTTGTGACAAATACAGAACTTGGGAAATCAATCGTTACTCGGACTTGGTAACAAGTAGGTATATAACATGTAATAAATCAGTAACGCAATTCCTTACAATCTGGAAATCAATTCATTACACGTTTATCAATAATCAAATGCATCTTTATGGATAATTAGGCCTTCTAAGCTTTATGGCAGCTATTTATGGCAGCATGTATATTTACTGATGAATATTGGAAAACAGTGGTTTTGAGACTAGTTAGAAAGTTTAGAACATTGGAAATACATGAAAATAGTTGTAAGCAAGTATAGAATATTGAAAATAAATAGTTACTGTAACTTGTAAGCAAGTATAGAATATTGGAAATAAATAGTTACTGTAACTTGTAAGCAATTATAGAATATTGAAAATAAATAGTTACTGTAACTTGTAAGCAAGTATAGAATATTGGAAATAAATAGTTACTGTAACTTGTAAGCAATTATAGAATATTGAAAATAAAAAGTTACTGTAACTTGTTTGCGAGTATAGAATATTGGAATTAAATAGTTACTGTAACTTGTTACCTTGTATAAAGAAGTAGTAATCAATAGACATCAAGGCCTAAATAAAGTAATTAGCAAAATAAGGTTCTTAAATCATTGTAGTTCAGAGAACTGAAGGGTCAAACATAACAATAGCCAACTATAGTTTACTGTGAACTCGACCCACTGTTTGATTCTGTTTAGTTAGTTATACCAAATTTTAATTTTGAAAAGTTATTTCTGGTTAATTCTTTCATTCGTTTGAAAGATTACCACTTTAAGAAGAAATATGTGTGAGGTTGAAATTATGTTTTAATAATAAAGAAAATAGAAATAACGTAACTAATTTATATTCCCGGTCGAGAGTTAAATTGACTTTAGATTTATTCTATAGTGTTTCAACAGTTGCCGTTAAAACAATTAGCAAGGTACGTTTTATTTTATTACAATATATTTAATATAGGCCATTAGTATTCAGAAATACGAACTAGATTTATGTATTAACTTAAAAAGCCAAATCCTAGCCAAACAGACACTGAATCTTAGTCACTTCTAGATATTTTTTTTTTATCCCAAACTGTGGTTTATAGAGTAAGAGCCCAGAACATAATACGTGTAAGCACCTCATAATGTTTGACTATTTTTAATGAAACTACTTATTATTCAATGTTCAAATACCTTGGTCTGATGCGTCACTGTTTGGGTGTTTTCTTCTAGTGGGCCCCTGAAAGTGACAAATATGGACCCATAACTACCTTAAATTATCATGAATGAAACTTACACTGTATAGAGTATAATTTCCTTATCTGACCAAAATTTCTGGGGCCTTGTCCGTTTCTGACCACCCCCAAGTGGACGCATGGGGTTATTTTTGTGTCTTATAAACATTATGGATGAAACTGATGCCAATTTATCATGTTTATCTTGTAAACATACCAAATCTGACCAAGTTTTAGGGGCACACATGTAAATGTGATCTTGATCTTACCAATGTTTTTTTTTGGGCCGTGTCCGTTTCTGACCACCCCAAAGGATCATTTTGATATGGAGTCAATGGCTCATACGTCATTTTGATAGTTTTATTCGTATGATATGGACTCAATGTCTAATAACGTTATTTTGATAGTTTTATTTTATGATGTAGAGTCATTTGCTAATAACGCCATTTTGATTGTTTTAATGGTTTGATATGGAGTCAATGCTTATAATGTTATTTTGATAGTTTTATTTCTATGATATGGAGTCAGTGGCTAATATATTATTTTAATAGTTTTATTTATCAGTTTTATTTGTATGATATGGAGTCAATGGCTAATAACGTTATTTTGATAGTTTTATTTGTATGATATGGAGTCAATGGCTAATAACTTTATTTTGATTGTTTTATTTGTATGATATGGAACCGATGGCTAATAACGTTATTTTGATAGTTTTATTTGTATGATATGGAATCAATGGCTAAGAACGTTATTTTGATAGTTTTATTTGTATGATATGGAGTCAATTGCTAATAACGTTATTTTGATTGTTTTAATGGTATGATATGGAGTCGATGGCTAAAACGTTATTTTGATAGTTTTATTTGTGTGATATGGAGTCAATTGCTAATAACGTTATTTTGATTGTTTTAATGGTTTGATATGGAGTCGATGGCTAAAACGTTATTTTGATAGTTTTATTTGTATGATATGGAGTCAATATGCTTATAATGTTATTTTGATAGTTTTATTTGTTATGATATGGAGTCAATGGCTAATATCGTTATTTTGATAGTTTTATTTGTATGATATGGAGTCAATGGCTAATAACGTTATTTTGATTGTTTTATTGGTATTTATATGGAGTCAATGCTATAAGTAGATGTTTTTGGTTGATAGGATATGAATAATATTTTTTTGTATGATATGGAGTCATGGCTAATAACTTATTTTATGTTTAATAGTTTGATATGGATCATGCTAAAACGTTATTTTGATAGTTATTTGTATATATGGAGTCAATGTTATAACGTAATTTGATGTATTGTACGATATGGAGTATGTCTTATCGTTATTTTGATTGTTTTATTTTTGATATGGGGTTAAGAAGTTTTTTTGAATCATATGTATTGTCCATGGGCTGAATGTAAGAAACCAATTTGTAGTTTGTGTATATTCAGCCAATGTATAAATATTATGAGTTTTATTTTTATTATTATTTGTATATGGTTTTAATTTATAATATTTATAATATTGTCGTTTATCCTTGGTATGCATAATTGCTGAATGCATAATGATTTATTATATATTGGTATATGGATCAAAGGTTTATACGTTATGAAGCTTGATTTGTAATTGGGACAATCTGAAAATTACGTCCTTCAAAACTTAAATCTTTTCAAGTCACTACATTTACTATTTTATAACTGTTTCACAACTCAATTGACAAAATAATATTTGGAGTACGTTTATGTTGAAAAATATTATTTTAGGGTAAGTTCTCTTTTGTACTGAAGTAGAAATGTCCATTTACGAATCTTAAATGTTTTCTTCAGGTTTATCCATAAATATTTACCTTAATGGTAAGCCTATAGTGAAAACCTCACCAAAAGAAGTGTCGACATAAATATTGTAAAAAAAAAATACGAGCTCGTGCGATTCGGTCGATATAAGGTACAGTAGGACTATTAAAATTTTCATCGAGTTATTGAAGGGTATATAACAGTTCTCCATCATAGACTTCATGAATTCTCTCTATAGTTACAGAATAGATTCCCGTCCCATTTCATTTCTATACACTAGCACACCAAAAGGAGGAAATAATGTACGAATATTGTCTGTCGCCCCACAAATGTCTGCTAGTGTTCCCATGTTTTGCGGAACGATCTACCATTTAAGACCACATTTCTTGATCTTTAATGAAGTTCAGTGTCGCTAAAGATCCCAAAGTCGACACCCTTTCTTTATCATTTCTGTTATGTCATAATATAACCCTTTTGGGGATTTTTTTATTCAAAATTTGTTCAACACTGTTTCGTATACTTAATACGTAAGATCTATAATATGTTTGTATATATGTGTTGATGTGTTCCTCTTTGTTGTTCACTTTAGAACCTCGCGCCATGCCAGTTTCAGCATAAAAGTAGAAGTCACGTTTGCACCAGGGTGAGAATGATTCTTTTAGTTCTAACAGAGATCACCTTACACTTTGGTGCCCGAACAAAGTTAAACTTTATCAGCATGCATGTCTTATTCTCATCCAGCAACCAACTACGATCACGTACTCTCTCCAGCTGTGACATGTGACTGAACAATAACAATTACTGTAAAACTGTATAGCTATGATTAAAGGGATTGTAAAGAGATTTTCGTAATTTTTTATGTGTATAGGGGACACTGATAGCTTTAATATTTTCGCCAATTAAAGGGCATCCAATAGTTTGTGTTTATGTTGTAACGGTTGGTAAATTAACCATTCAGATTGATTCTATATAGTGATTATTAGATAATATTGGGTTCCGACACATTGAGCTCTGAATGCGAATTCAATAATCATATATGGTTCACTAACTGCCATTTATTCTATCTTTGAAGTTAAATGTGACGGCCTCAATTAACTTCAATATACAATGTAAAGCCTATATCAAACAGAGATATCTTTAAGTGATAACGTTAATAATACTGTGATCTATATACTTTGTATGTCTTTCGTTGACATTTTACCACCCAAACACTTTGATAGCGGAAATCCTAGCTTCAAATAGTAAGTTTAAGATATGAATTTTGAAGAATGTTTTTATTTTCCACGGTTAGACTGTTAAATGTCAAGGATTGTATAATCCAAACATAATTTTGTTATCATTAAAAAGTGAAAGTCAAAATTCAGGAAATAACCATTTTCTATTACAAAATCGTCATTTTTTAAAAATAATATGCGGGCCCATATGACTTTTGATTTTCATTCAGTTCCATCAGTTTGTGCGAATGATAACAGGATTTTACCCGTTTAATTTTTTTAGTAAGACTCAACCAGATACATAAAAATACAAAGGCCATTAGGCTCATCCTTTCTTTATCTTTCCTTCGATTTTTTGTGACCAATTATCATTTATTAATTGAAATCTGTATTGTTTCCGTCTATTTATTCCTGAATATACCAATGTCACCATTTCTTTATTCATTGACGTAATTCAATCTATTTTTTTGTTTGTTTTACAAACTGCAGTTGTCTTTTTCCTTTATAATAAGGCTCACTATACTTTGTATATTATACTGAAATTTGGGAGTACCCATTCACTTTCTCAAACGTGAAGTGAATAAGTATCGTTTGTATACATGTATGTTGTGTATATCATGTGCGTGTATAGGACTCGTATCTCCTAATTCATTTCGTTAATATTTTATTAATGTGTATTTATATGTAACGTGCACAATTAACTGTGTTATGGTGTTCTCTGGCTAGCATTTTACTTCAAGCAACGTTTCATGAAATTCTGTTTCCATCGAATAATACATTGATATTGTTTTGTACCTTTCAGTTTTGATGTGTTTAGCGTGAATCAATATGGAACATTATCAAATTAAACGGGGAAGTGATTTACAAAGTAAACATTCCTGTAGAATTTACAACTATTTAAATGGGTTAGTATAATAAATGAACATTATGAGATATTCTTCGACTTCGAAGGGAAACAGAAGCATGATTTCTTTTGGATACTTGACAGTCGTTATCTTTCCAAGAAAAAGCATTGTACTTTCCTTCCTCTCATTGTTCATAAGTATTTCCGTTCCGAATTTTCGACACAGCCGTGTTACTGTGAATTTATTTATTCGTATAAGATATATTTATATTAATAGCGTGATATTGGTATGATGATTATTGAGTCCATGGCTAATAGCACTTTTTTTGGTAAGCATACCAATGCCCCCCCCCCCATTACGAATGCTTCGATAGAGTTCAATCATAGAAAGTAATTTGTTCTGCTCTCCTCACAGTAATCGACGCCAACCCCACCACCCCTTTGGTATATAGGCTGATAACGGGCCTGAATACACACCTTGGTAGTAGTAAGGAAACTGCCGAGAGCTTTAGCACCGCTAATACGCCGTTAGTTGTTTTCTCTTGCGGAATTTCGATACCAATCAACTTTTCTTGTTTTATAATTAATTTTAGACCATATCTGAGTCACAATTTCCTTGTTCACTGCGGAGGATATCTGTTGAAAGAAAATGACATGCATGATTCCAATGAGTGGAAAGTATTTTGGCGTATATTTCCAGCCGGTGGCCGATATACAAAAGTCGGTGACGTTATATCCTGTGTATTTTGGTATTTGTTTATAGTATATCCATTTGTGACAATAGTAGTAAGTAAGACTTGTGTTTTTCATGTTGAATTTTATTTAGATTTCAATAAATTTGAAATTTTACTGTTGCCACTCACATCGCTTACTTTATGTTCAAGTTTCATTTATAGACCTAATATAGGACGATGTCAGGTCTTTTTTTTTAAAAAGTAGGCCTAAAAGGAGTAGCTAGACACTGGGTTCTATGGGTATCTGTGCAATCCAAACAGAATTTCATGCTTCAGATCTATTGAAATCAGTTGTGTATATTTCTATTTACTGAAATCCCTAGTGTATTTATACCTTAGATAAACTGATAATATATTTGTGCACATTTTTAGATTCTACCGAATTTGGTTGCTTATAATTCAAATTACCGAGATTGATTGTGTATATCAGATTCACTAAAGTGAAGTTAGGTTATTGCAGATATACTGATTTGGTCTTATTATTATTATTATCTTAAATTGTATGTGAATAACAAAGATGGTATTTATATTGCTCGTACACATTGCAGATTGGAAGTTATTGCGGTAATAAAGTAAATATAATAAATGCTGTGATATTGTGCCTTGTATTAATGCACCATCTTGTCGGTGTATTTATCATCATTAAAAATACCAGTAAATTCAAAACTATGTGGTGTATTTCTAAGGTTTGTAAAGTTTCTAGTTACTTCCGGGATACAACTGTTATTATCTCATTAGCATAATTTGGGGGAAATTTGCGATGTCTGTCCTTGGTTTGAATCATTGGGAAAATATATCCCTTTTAATCCCTATCACAGGCTAAGCTTTAATGCTTCAGTGCTGAAATATATAATTAAGCACCACGGGAGACATTAATACTTTCAATGCGCTACCCTGGAAAATCACCCCTGGAACCTGCGAAGATGAATTTTCACCATTCTTTAGTAATCGTCTGTGGAGTTAATTGACACAAGCAAGGTTCTACCAATGCTAAGACGTATATTGCATCTTATATCTTATATATCATGATTTTAGTTAAATCTAGAGAAGTATGTTGGTTTAGAGAATATTATAAGAGAAGTCAGTAAAGAGACTATACATAACCTAGACCTTATTCCATTTGAAAAAAGAAAGAAAATCACCGAAAAGCTGTATAAACGAGCAGGTAACGTGGACAAGTGAAAATAATATAAAGGGAATGTGAGGTTTATCTTTTGTAATAATTCTAAATTTGGAAATACAAAGGGTTTCTAAACAATTTATGCGTATCATCAATTTGGATTTCCATATTTTAAATCAGGAGTCTGTAGCTAAAGCAATTCCTTCTGAATTCAGAGATTGGGAAGCAAATGCAAATGGTAATAATAATGTTGAAGGGCTCTTGTGGTTTGGAAATCCGTAAATGTTTTCGTGAAATTGGAAGAATCTCAGACGTAAAATAAACTGACAAACCATTGCTAACAGTCCCATAAATACAAAAAGAATGATTAGAAAACTCTATTTACAGTTACTTTAAGTGGACATGATCAAGAATTGTAACAAAGGAAGCCCGGTGAAAATGTACCCTTTTCTCATTGAGATTTAAATTCTCCTCAAATAGTAAATTATTTTAGTATTAATCTTTATTTAATTATTAACGAACTAAGTGTCCGATATTTTTCCAAAAATTATTATTATTACATGTCGGCATGTTGTATTGCAAACATAACATGCTTTCACACCAGTAACTGACTTCTTTGATTATTTTCAGATACAAGTGCAGTAGTGATGTTGTGTACTAAAGCGTTCTGGAAAAGCTGTTTAATAGATCCAATCACCTGTTTAGTTTTTCTGGCCTCATTAAATTTAATAGCAGTCTTAATACAATTAGAAACATTGAACAGTAGCACACTGATTTAATACATGATAAATACTGTGTATTAAGTTGCTAGTAAAAATCTATTTTCATATCTGATCAATAGGTAGTGGAGCTAAGCGGTTCTCAATACTTCTCTTCTAAAATAACCACATTGGGTGACATTCGATTGCTGAGGTATTCCAGCTACAATATATTTTTCTATAACGGTTAATGAGGTAGCCGGGTACAAATGGACCATCACACTTTTCTAGTTCGATTGAATATAAGCTAGAGTTTTAAATATTATATCTATGGCCAGTATTTACAAAGCTTTTTAAGTCACTTTTGGTCTACAGTACGAGTTTTATATTCAAGGGACATAACCCACCATAAAATATTCACAAAACCGGTGATTTCAGGACTGATATCTCTTTCTAATATGTCACATGAAAGCCTGGACAATATTTTATATATCTACAAAATTTCAATATAGCATGACCATTACAATCATAGTTATCCTATAAATAGGACGTCTATGATGACAATTTTTAACTAGTTAAATCAAAGTAAACCCGGTAAGTGTAAAATGCCAAACGCCTAAAAGGACTCGTACCACTAAAACATTTTATGCTAATGATTGTATACGAATTGAGTCCGTTCTATTTTTAGAAATCCGAATTGAGTCCGTTCTATTTTTAGAAATCCTCTTTCTCCCTTCCTTTGGGGGTGTTTGCATGCCAATTTGGGACTAATTATTGGTCTAGATTTGAAATTTGATGTCTGAAATTGCATTTTCTTTCAGAATTTCTGAGATAATGAGAAATTTAATTGGCGGAAGGTTATTTCTAAAAATAGTGGTTTTGTGTGCAGTGACAGTCAAGCGGATGTTGATAAAATGTAGTGGTTTACTTTCATTTTGTTCAGTTCAAAATTTTCATGGTCATGCTATATTGGATTTTTGTACAGAAACCAAGTATTGGCCTGGCTTTCATGTGGCATATAAGAAAGTTTTCAACGAGATTTCTGGAAAAAGTTCTAGACGGTTGAATTTTGTGATTTAACATGGAAATAGATGGCAAATGAATTAGCGGACTAAGTCCAAAAGTCCCCAATAGCGAAAAGACAACTGGATAATCAAAACTAGTAGAAGGATATAAAAGAAAGGTAAGGTAACGAGAAACGAAAAAAACGAGATGTTTTATATTTTATCGAATGTTCTCAAATTGTGTTATATAAATTATGTCTATGGCTCGTTTATCTAAATATAAAGGTTTTATGTTTTATCCTAAGTCATTCCCTTGATTCTGCCTTGGCGACTCAAGATCTCGGCAATAGCACATGCAGATTTGTTGACTAAAATTTAACTGGCAAGCGAAGACAAATTTTCCTCACCTATTACGAATGTACCATATAACATGGCTGTGGGTCAAACTGCAAGGATAGAAAACTTCCTTGTAGACAAGGAAGTGGCCTGGATTGATTGGCTTAACACTTCATGTGGAAGCTGGAGAGTAAAAAAACAAACTCTTCGCCTGTTTCGCCCTACAGCAAATGGATGGATTAATCGCCAACTCTCTCAGAGTTTAAAATAGGTGTGGATGATGAGGGATATGTAATGAAAACCACATATATTCACCACTCCAATAATATAAAGGATAAAAGAACCACAACAGAAATGGTCAAGATTTTTGTTGATCAAAAACAGGGTATGTAGATCCAAAGCTAGTCATAGAAATTTTGTTTTAATTTAATTTTATACATCTAATGAGACTACATACATATCGAGTTATCTACCCAATCAGTGGCAATAAACCCTGTTTAGCTAAACCTTCATTACAGTTTTAGTTAAGGCTAAGGTAAAAAAAAATATGATGAACTATTAAAGGGAGATTATCAATATGAATTTTCGACAAGTCAAGAGATATGGTTCGACTTGGTCATAAAATTTCCTTTTTTTCCTGGAGCTGTTTGCGCGACAGACATGCCCGTAGCAGCGATTTCAAAAGTATAAATATGTGTTGTGTTTTATTATACATGCCGAAATATGTATATTTTGTTTTAGAAATACTAAGCAAACAAGAAGCATTCTGTTTTGATGTCTCAATATCGCTATATAATTAATGCATTAGGCACCTTTTAATAGTGATATTTCTTTTAACGCCTCTCAATGTATGTATCATTTGTTTTAACAGAGTACACTGTAATTCTATATCCCTATATTTTTACAATAGAAATGTCTTTTAAAGCAAATCAATTGCTATTGCTATTGACTTGTATTTTAACAACGAAAATGTCTTGTATTTAAGTTTGTTTACTTTTTCACTGTAAATTATCTATTGGTTTAGTGTTATTTCCATTTTTATTTACCATATATTTCATTGTATTGTTTATAATTGTATACTGTCTACAATGGGAGTATATGCAATAAATCTTATCTTATCTGTGTGCAATGCTTATACGAATAAGTGCTTATGAACAAGTTACTGAACAGGGGATGGGGGTCTGATAGGGCATGCAAACAATATTGGATCTTTTGGCCTCTCTTTCGAAGTGTCCACATAGCTGTAAATTCATTCAGCCATTACGCTACAAGTAGGCCTACGTTTATTTTATCCATTAATTTGGATAGTTTGAAATACACTTATTAGCCCTACTTATTACTTGATATCTTCTTTAAAATCTTAGAAATTCTTATTTTTCAGAATACACCACGTATGGCCTCATACAGTATAATTTTCCGGAAGATTATTATTACAGTCGACATAGATCTGTGCATTAGAAAAAAAATGACCCACAGACATAATTTATTATTATAACACAATTAGAGATCATTCGATAAAAAAATAAATCATATAAAACGTCTCCTTTTTTTCGTTTCTCATTACCTTCAACTGAAAATTTCAATTTTATTTTTATCCTACTTGGAGTTTTGATTATCCAGACGTCTTTTTGCTGTTGGGCGCTTTTGGGCGTTGGGCAAAAAAACACTATTTTTAGAAATGACCTTCTGCCAATGTAATTTCTGATTATTTCATAAAATCTGAAAGAAAATGCAATTTCTGACATCAAATTCCAAATCTAGACCAAAAAATGAGTCCAAAATGTGCATGCAAAAATTTCGTTATTTAAATGAATTACCATTCTGTGTCCAGATGGTGATTGAGTACATAGTCACACAAAAGTACTGGCCACAAAGTTATAAAAAAACAAGGTGCAAGTTAATTGAAGAATTAGATTCGTTAATGGATGTAGTAGATTTATATATTTTTTATGTCTGAAAATATGAAAATCAACGTTCTTTTGATAAACATCTATAGATAAATTCCTGCAATATGAAATAAACTCTTTTTATCCAATGTGGTGCTTATAATGATACAATACTTATTTTGAACAATAATCACGAAACTATATAAATGCGATTTCTTTGTCTGGGCAGACTTTTTGTGGACAAAACTAACAAGTTAATCTACTCAGAGAGCTGAAGCCTTAGGCTTAAATCATTTCGATTGAAGCAGTTTTTATTTTTATTTTATTGATAAATCAAAAGGATTGGGGAACAGGCTTACGCCTATATGACCGCTCTCCTAGAGATATTTTACAGATGGAATTCTAATTGCTCAATCAAGAGAATTCGTGGCATCATCAAAATGTCTTCGTAGCTTCCGTCAGCCAATAGACCTTTAAGAATCAAAATAGAACCGTGTGTTTTACGATTATAATTTCTGGGAAGAAAGTAATTTTTATACGCCCATAAATATTATGGACGAATAATGTTCTCGCTGTGTATGTTGGTCGGCCGGTCGGCCTTCCTAAGAACACAGTTTTTCTCTTACAGACCTTATCAACATAAATTTTTCCCCAAAACTAACGGATATCCAAATTTTCAAGAGCTTATGAAAGAAATATATAAAATTTCGGGTTTTTAGATATATTTGAAAGAATCACACTATTTTCGTACAGTTTCATTGCTTAAAAGGCTACTTACATCTTTTCAAGGCCCCAATCGACTCCCCAAAATGGCGAATCATTGCGAATGTGCGAAGACAGTAAGTCGTTGAAACCAAACTTTTTTCTTGTGAATAAAAAATGAAAGTGAAAGACAAGATTTGGTTATGTTGACAAGGTTGTGTTGTTTACATTTTATTCTTTAAACATGTTTGAAACAACAAAACACTCAATGAACTCTCTAAATATTGATCAAACCAAACATTTTTTTTTACACTAGATTCGAAAAAAAATTATATAATTTTCATCGGATCTACTCTAGATATTTGATTTATCACAAATTTTGACTTGGTTTTAAGAATGCATATTTGATCCCGTAAAATAAACTTTAGTTTAAGTTAATACAATTTGTGTCAATCGATGTATGGAGACATTGTCTTGTGCATTCAAAGTCTTTTATAATTTTATCTTGATAATACATATTTCGTCGTCTTCGTGTACCAGCTTTCCTAGTTCTTGACTGCCCACATTCGTTTCAGACAGGATACTAATTAGAGTCGGCACTTTCTTTTATTAGCTGACGCAGATGTACCAGTTCACCAGTTCAAACGGGTACATCGTTACTGAAGAAAGTGAACATGTATCATGTCGTACAGAAAGGTGAACATTTACCATTTGGTACAGAAAAGTGAACATGTATCATGTCGTACAGAAAAGTCAACATGTATCATCTTTTACAAAAAGGTGACCATTTATCATGTTGTACAGGAAAGTGCACATGTATCATGTCGTATAGAAAGCTGAACATGTATCATCTGGTACAGAAGAGTGAATATGTATCATGTCATACAGAAAAGTGAACATGTTACATCTCGCACAAAAAAGTAACCATTTATCTTGTCGTACAGAAAAGTGAACTTGTGTCATGCCGTACAGAAAAGTGGAAATGTATAATATACAGAAAAGTGAACATGTATCATGCCCTTCAAAAAGTGACCATGTATCAGATCGTTCAGAAAAGTGAACATGTCCATGATGCAGAAGAACACATTTAGTCCAACTTGTGATTTTATTTGTCTTTTTGCGATTATTTGGTTTAAGGTATTGCTTGCTTTGCTACGGCTCAGAGAGTTAGACGCTAGCTCGCTAACCTGAAGGTCCAGGGTTTAATCCCGGCAAAGGTCGAGATGAAATTTCTGATTTATCAGCCTGGTTTCCACTTGTTAGTGATGCAGGTCAGAGGGACTCGGCGTTCGGATGGGACAATAAATCGATTCCCTGTGTGTTATAGGCTGTGCACGTTAAAGATCCCTCAACATTTGGAAATCGCAAAAAGAGTATGCCAATGAAGCTGTCCTGACAAAATTTCCTTCATTGCATGTTGTCAGTCTACATTAGCCCATAACGTACAGACGAATGGGACGTAAAACTCATTTTTTTGCTTTGTAACGGAAAGGTGAATCATATGCACTTTTATATTGATCTGAGGCTCAACTAAGTATCTAAACAATTTGTGAAAAAATACCACATTTGTTCACTGCATTATTCCAGTTCACCTAAAATTCAATGTGTAGTGTTTCTTAGAGAAGAAAACAAAAAACACACAACATTGCCATGGGTTTCAGCACAAAATTAGCTGGTAGCTTTTCTTTTTGTAAATTTCTTTTTTGACCCCACCGCCATTTTACAACTAAAATCATCATGCATCGCTCAAGGGGCAAATTTAAACAAACCATGTTGGCAGTGATTCCACAGATTGTCGCATTCTCTAGTATTTCGGATTTCACATTTGAAATCGTGCCCATTTGGACATAGTGAGATTATTTATTTTGGCTCTGTTTCAGATCGGGATCGATCAAGAACGTGACACATTGCCCTTAACTTTTGAACGTTTTGATACTATTTTTGTTTCAAAATTAATATGAAGGTATGAAGGCCGAACAATAGATTGTTTTTGACATTATACAAGTTATAATACTTCCGAAATCGCACTCTCTTCATTATGTAAGCCCCAAGGGATTATTTTACGACAGTTTCCTGGCGATGTGAAGCGATTTATTATTTGCATCAAGAAAAGACACATGGCTGTGTTTTATTACACATACAACAATCACTGGCGAGTGAAATTGGTTAAATAAATCAATAAATAAATAAACAGATATAACAATGAATAACTGATTCTGAAATGATGAAAGATACACATTTCTTTTTCTTCAATGACATTTTGATGTCGACCATGCATATAGTTTCGAAGATATAATATATATTTATATATTTCCTTGACTAAAAAGTTGAGTTAAGTAACATCCTCGAGACATAGGCCGGCGATTCCAGTATATTTCTGTTAAATGAAAGAATGATTAAAGTGGGATATATTCAACTGTCATTATTATTATTTGTAGACTACACTATTGTTGCATCAGTTCTGATAGTATCATATGGACGGTTATATACCTTTAATTAGTTGTAGTTTGTAGCCTTGAACAGTTCACATGGGAACTAAATTCTCCACAGTTTTCCTAAAGATTCCCTTTCTTTACTTTAAGTGCCGTGTCGGCTATTTACAAATACAGGACGAGGTTAAAATATGGCTTCAAACAACATGGTGAGTAAACATGGCGTATTTGAGACTAGAAGAGAGAACATAGTTGAGATAGCCTTTACCAAAATCCTGTTCATTTCTGTTGACTTACAGATCTCCATTGTAATAAATACTGAACATTATCAAACTATTCCTATTACCTTCAATGACTGATAACGATATAAATTGGAGCTTATCTTATGGTGTTTATGCACGTTATCGAATGCCCATACGCATTAAATACTTAAATAAAAATATCGATGGCCATCGTAATAGCCTACACCCACATGAACATTTTTTTTCTGATTTTTAATTGGAGTTCATCTTTTGTGCTTAGGAACACTCACACAAACTTTCATTAAAATCCATTAGCTCTCTATTGTGGCCACAATAAATGAAACATATTTTCAAGACCAAGTGCAATTACAAAATATTTGATTTTCAGTCCTTAACACCAAATTTCAACAATATTCATCCAGAAACTAGTTCTCTATCGTGTCCACAAAGAATCTAAGAACAAAGGTAAACGCGTTTTCAAGAACAACGGCAATAACAATATTAAATATATTTCTGATTGGTGTGACAACACCCATCAAACCAGCTCTCTATCGTGTCCACAAAGAATTCAAGAACAAGGTCAATAACTCATAGTAAATAAATTTGGATTAGTTTGATTTTCAAAAGAGTTTATCTTTGAGTGATTACAGACACTCATACCAAATTTCATCAACATCCAGCCCCAACCAAGAAACCAGCTCTCTATCGTGTCCATAAAGAATTCAAGGACCCTATTGAAAATTAGAACAATCGAAAAAAATATTTAATATGAGTCATTGCCATTATTTTTGAAAAGGTAGAGGTATTTTCAAGAACAAGGGCAATAACTCGTATTAAATAGTTTTCGATTTTTCTAATTTTCAATAGGTTTCATCCTTGGGTAAACACTCACACCATGCAAGTTCGTCTAAATCCATCAAGAAACCAGCTCTCTATCGTGTCCACAAAGAATTCAAAATTAAGGGAAATAACTCATAGAAATATTTTGATTAGTGTGAATTTTAATAGGGTTCAACCTTTACAAAGACTCAAAACCATGTTTCGTCGAAATCTATCAAGAAACCAGCTCTCTATCGTGTCCACAAAGAATTCAAGAACAAGGGCAATAACTCATATTAAATTCATTTGGCTGATTTTCAATAGAGTTCATTCTTGAGATATAACAAACTCGCACACCAAGTTTCAATCCATCAAGAAACCATCTCTCTATCGTGTCCATAAATATTTCACGAACAAGGGCAATAACTCATAGAAAATATTTGGGTGACTCACACCAAGTTCGTCAAAATTCCATCAAGAAACCAGCTCTCTATCGTGTTCACATAGAATTCAAGGACCCTATTGACTATTAAAACAATCGAAAAAAATATTTAATATGAGTCATTGCCATTATTCTTCAAAAGGTAGACGCATTGGTTTTAGTCATACAAGTTCAAATGCAATACTATCTCTATACAACTCACTTACTACGCAATCAAAATTTCGTTACAAATGATGTTACTCTCAAATATTGATTCAACTTGGCAGCCATTTGTTGTTGTTTTGTTTTTTTAGTGTGTTTGAACGAATTTTTAGACTTTCGATAATATATTTTCAGTTTCTTAGTACAAAATCATACTTTATGTGTAAAACAATGAACACCAAAGTTTGTAAGTTTATCGACTTATTGGGGTGACGTGTCACCGGCGCCACGCCGTGGCACAACATCAGAAAAACTTGGGAGACAGAAAAATGTTTGATATGAGTGTCTAAAGCTGGGATTAAACAAAGAATTACATTTCTTAAAACAATAAAAACATCAAAACTATTGAACTAAACAACAAAGCTTTCTTTAGGTTTCTGCCAAAATCTTATCGAACGGCTTTGTTTAAATTTTTGACCCCAGGTTCTATTGACTGAAAGGTTACAACACGAAACAATAGAGCTACAACTTTTACAAAAATAGTTATCAAATCGATTGTGACCTATTTCAAATATTATATCTTTATCTGCTAATACAGCTTTCTTGATTTCAATTCTGTCAATTACAAGATTTAAGAAACAAATTTAATACCAAGAGCTGGTCTATTCTGTGACATACATTTTTGAAAGAATTATATAGAAAGATCTGATACAGAAGAACATATTTGTATGAAGACGATAGTAACGCCTACTGGACTGGCACCTATTATAATAACAGTTTGTTTATTAACTGGAATACATAATTTCTCAAATTAAAAAGCCTAATAAACAATTGTAAGAATCATGCCTTTTAGCCTCTCGCTATACATATATAAAAGGTTACATGATTAGTTCCATATCAAATTCTAACCTGTCGAAGTTTTCATGCACAAAATCGCTGAAATCTCATCATCAATAGACATGCATACCAAATTTCGACTCCTCGAATAAACTGGCAGCTGTCTTACGTGATAAAAGGCAAAACCTTAAGAACAAATTATTATCCCTTCCCCGAATTCTTTCAACAAAACTGAATAAACACTGTAGTTTTAGGATTTTTATATTACAAATTTAACTTATGAGCATTTCCTTACACGAACTTGACTGAAATATCATCAATATAAATATGTAGGTATACCAAACCTTTACATATTTCCAACATTTTCGTTGTTTTGACTTAGACTATAGAACAGATTTGGCAATTCATTTCAATTCACAACAACCATCCATCAAGCTTACGACCAAGATCTTTTGATTTCCAAACCTATACGATTGTTTTCTTATAACTGAAAGAGTGTGGGTACCTAAAATATTCCACTTTAGCACAGATAGCAACAAAAATATACTTCATTATAACCTCCAGGTTTAAGAAGTGCTCCATGCATGTCAAGTAGATGCTTAAATGCCCCTTTATATCAAGAACTAATTATTTTTTTATGAATAAGATACTCGCTCAAAGAGCACCTAACATGTGAAAACTCGAATGCAATATATTTAATTTCATGTAAGAAATGCTCCAAACAATACTAAGAATAAATAACATATTCATTCTGATATCAAATCAAAAAGAAAGCCAAGAGTTCTAATCATTCCAATCTTGACGGAAATTCACTTGACAATCTCACCCTACCAAAGTGTCCGAATCCGTCAATCTACGGAAGTCCATTTGATTGAGACATTAAATACAGCAAGATCTTAATATGCACTATAATGCAGACATAGCTCCCTTTGTTGTCCAGTCCAATACAACCAGTAATAGAGCAAGCAAGATAGTTCATGCCTTTTATAAGTGTCTCCAAGAGGAATTCACCCCATGTCTATCATAAAATGATAGTTGCATATTCCAAAAATCAGAACTTAAATGACATAGCAAACTAAAAACAAACTGCACATAACAGGTACTATACGCAAGTTATTATTTTGTCTGATTTCAGATCATACAGAAAGAACAGAATAAATATCCAGCAGATCCAGACCCTTTATCCCAATTTCTCATTAAAGTATTTGTTCCACCCTAGACATGCACATCTGGTAGAATCAATCTCAACCTTCGCTGAAATCCAACACTGTATATCCTACTAATACAAAAATGGAACTTGAACGAGATTTCATCAATATATTCATGCATTTTGGAAAAAAAGTCTCTGTCATGTCCGCAATCAATATGAACGGACAGGCGGACGGATGTTCACGCATATTCACGTGTACAATCTGAAGAAAATGTTGAGTTTAAAATCCAAAGTTAAGTCAAGTTCGTTCATTAAGATTTTGAACTTGAGTAGGATATCTTCAATATGCCAAAGCGTACTCAGTTTCATCAGGGTCGGATAAAAACTGTCGTGTCCAAAAAATATCATTTATCCATTTTGAACACCTGGCACTATGCAACAGTGTCACGAGGAATTAATTTCGGATATTTGAGTCATTTGGTATATTCATTACGTAATCATCGATGAATATGCACATTTTGTTATTAGCGTTAAGCTCCCGTGTCTATGATATACTTGTACATGTAAGTTTTATGAAAATACATGTAGGTAAAATCCCACAGCCCCCATAGATTCTACAAGAAATAAAGACATATACGACAAATGTGTTAACTGCATTTAATGCTTCACACAGTCAACACGTATGTTTCATTAAATGAAAACATACAGGCATTCAATTTGTATGAAGACCTGTATCTCAAGTTATAAATTTTACAAAGAATTCTTAGTTGATAAACTGATAAATTTGTTCTGTGAGTCTATACATTAATAAATCTAAAGCCTAGCGCACATCGACAATTACAGTAAAAGTAGTTTAACCAAAGACACGGAAACATATTCAAGAAAGATCTTTTTTTATTAGACGTGGTACATTGAACATACCTCGTTATTCTTTGAATTTATCATTGTTCCGAATACTTACAAAGATGCTAAATTACAATATTCAATAGTCATAAAAGCAATTGTAGAATATAGTTGAAACAATGGAGCAAAGATACAAGTCGGAGATTGTAGTAAATCATCTTACAACTTGTTGACATGTCATAAAGAGTTTTTGTTGTTGTTATTCCACTAAATATTGACTGATATTAGTTACTAGTAGCAGAGGAGGGGGCAGTTTAAAACAAAAGAATTCTATTCTACCATTCACAGTTCATACAACACCGATCTTTGTTCTTGCCTTAACATTTATATTTACTTAGGAAAATTCTTTTCCGCTGCCTTAACAAACAAACCAACGTTTTCTCCCAAGAGGCTTTACATGGACTTCCGAACGTGGCCTTCTCAATGAGTTTGGGAGCAGAAACAATCTTATCACGTGGTTTGTCTGGTAAATTTGTATTGGCGAGTTTTTTCAACACAGCGTCTCTTCCAAGGTACTTAGTGTGATCCAAAATTCAATATTGTTTCATTTGGGTCGAGAGTTGGGAGACAGCGTTTAAAGTCTCCCCATGTTCTAGTGCAGATCATCCTGTATACGTGAGGTGCGGGGTGGTTATCTGTGTCTCTGTGACCTATGTGACGTACCCAGTGATCAGATCTTACCATTGCTGCTGCAGAACATCTTCAGACTCTTCATGGAAAAGTTAATGTTAAAGAAGTTTTTCTCTCTTCTCAAGTGTTGGTATGTATATTTTCCTTTATTTCTGTGTTACACTTTCAATTATTAGGTATGAAGTTAATAAAAGACTTTTTTAAAAATTATTTTTCATTGAGAAACTCATCAATAAAATAGTGTCAAAAATGGTTTCCAAAATTGATAGCCTAATATATTATAAACACCCAAAGACTTTCAGAATTCATTTACTTTTTTTATTTCATTAAACACTGTTCATATTGCTTGTATACTTTTTGATGTTAATGATATACCGAAATGCCAAAGACTTGGAATAATATTTCACGTTTCATTTATGACTAGAGTTTGAATTTCAAAAATTCAAATATAAAATGCTGTTAGGTAAGATTTAAGTCAGTGAAATGAAGAAGTTGAAGGTGGGAGGAAGTTTGTGTTTTAAAGTTTATTAAACGTCTGCCCTCTTATTGACAAAGTCAAACCTCGTATTGACAGAGTAGCCGGAAATATGTGCTTAGTAACGGTTCTAGTAACTATGTGTTATGGCCGACTGTCAACTTAACTTATTGTTTCTATCGTTCTTAACTTTTCAACATTTGTATTACTGTACAAGTCAAATGATGTATGCAATATCCCAACAGTAAGGGACAATGGATTTAAGGGATCTGAGAGTTATGAAATTTTTATATATTTTTACATATTTATTGAGTAGTTGTTGATAAACACAAATGAACAAAAGGACCATTTAGAGTTTTGTAATCTCTTTAAAATAAGGCTGTAAAAGGGAATACGTTGCTAAATTTTATTTGATTATCAACATAATGTGTGTGTGTAATGGGGGTGAGGGCTGGGGTGAATATTAAACGGATGAATTAAAACATAACCATTGTATTTTAAAGGAGTACGTAGACAGGTACACTAAATATTAGAATCACTCGTGATGGTATTCTAACTTTATATGCGCACAAAACGAAGAAATAACATGATAGGTGTCCACCTTGTTTCAAACCATAATGACTAATTTTTTCCGTCTTTAATGTTTTCTTTTTCAGATAAATCTTAAAGTTTGTCTAACTTATGCTACCAAAAGGAATTGAACTTTAGATCTACTTTATTCCCTTTTAAATTAATTAACTTAAAAGCTTTGTTATCAGCGTAGTAAGAATAATACATTAAGGAATAGATTGATTTCGGCACTTATTTCCGATGCACTTTTGCGATCAACGATTACCCAGTCATTACAATGATCCATGGTTCCTAATATCAACAAAAAAAAAAAAAAAAAAAAAAAGGAGAGAAGAATTGATGTTGGGGGATATATTTTTTTTTCTTTTGGAACACATTTTAAAAATATTCAATCGGTTAATTAAGCATAAACGTATTTCGGATTTATATTGATATTTATTTTATATTAGCGTGTATCTGAGAAGAGAATTTATGGAATAAGTAATATAATGGTGCAAATCAAACTGTGATATGCTGATCAAGGAAAATCAAATCCAAAGGTAAGATTACAATCCAAAGGAAAAAAATAGAATTCAAATAAAAGATCAAAGGAAAGGGAAGTTAAGGCATTTTACTCTAACTTTAGGGGCCGTATGCACCGCTTTTACCTTGAAACTTGGCTAAAAGTCGAACTTAACTAAGTTGGGATAAACGACTTTCCTTTTATAAATTTGAAAGATCAAGCGGTGTATACATAAATTTAGTCTTTAATCTAACTGTGGTCAAGGCTAAGGTTATGTACAAGCGTCATATACGACCCAAAAGGGATAGTATGCAGAATTTCACTAAAAAAAAAAAGCCGTGAATTATACCTGAAAATATATTTTGCAAAGAATGCATGTAAACTGAGCGGAGAAAAAATCATATATAGACAAACGCGGTATTACTGTATAACGGTACAACTAAAACCAATTAATAAAATTACGTTCGTCTTTGTTTTGTATTTACATAAATTTGAGTAAATGTCGATTATAGGGTTATAAATCATCTAGGCTAGAGGGGTGTTATGGTCCCTTTATGATGTGTCACTTTAGTATAGGGTAGCCCTGGGGGTATTCGGTCTTCAATCACATTTACAATCATTTAGTTTGTGTAATAGTATTAATGTTTATTACGTGTTGCAGTCTTTTTATTTAGTTGGAAGTGTAGTTCAATCAACGTGTGTTTCACTGACCGGAGGGTTGAATTGCATTCTCTAACACTTAACCTAAGGTACAGTGACATGAGTGAAAATTTCTCCATGGTTATTACAGATAAGCTTGGGGTAGGTTAGTTGTTTTTTATATATGGAACGTTTTTGCCTGCTCAGCACATAAAAATATATATATATTTTCTATATAAGAAACGTCTAATTCTAAATATATCCTTCGTCTCTGTCTAAAAAGTTGTGGGTGTTAGAGTTCGAATTAGAGTATCACTTTAACTATAATTGATTTCCGAAATTCCCTAAGCTGTATGAAAGTTGTTGGAAACCCAATGATCTGTATGAACACTTAGTATGGCTTATTATTGCATTATTTACTACATTCCATGTACCTATCATAATAACATATATATTAAAGAATGAACTAAGATTACACCTTTATTTAGCCGTAGGCTTCTCGTCATATTTTCAATCGAATACTGACATTTTATCAAACGTTACAAAATGACATCTCATGACCTTGACCTTCACAAAGTTTAACATTAGTTTGCAACATTCTTTTATCAACCCAGAAACTATTCGTTTTTCTACTGGTAAGATTGTATTTTTCAACTAAGTTATTTTTTACTGCATTGTTACTAACGAGATATTTTGTATTAAAGGGTAGGGGGGGGGGGCTTTGGGTAGTTGAGGGGGTGGGGGTGAATTTAGAGTGAATTAGGGAAGTATACCAGAGTTGTTTTAGCTAAATATAACAACACTATTCAACTACCTTACTATTGATATAACTAATTGTTCAGGATGCTCAGGAGGCAATTGTTTACAATTTTTCTCATAGGGTTTAACAAACTTAAACGACACCAGAAAATTGCAAAAGTTGTAATCACATGTACAAAACCTTGAAAAAGTTGGTCAATATGCATGCTTTGAACCACTCGCACGGGTATCGTTCGATTTCCTCACATCTTTACCCCACATCTGAATTATTTAGGATTTAAATTGAATATTGTTGACCTCATTGTTACAATATTTCACACGGTTTGTTCAATAATAGATATTTGGTAATCTTAAGATAAGACCAAGTCTGATAACCTCTACCTTACATTCACGTGACAACCTTTCCTTCACAGACGCCATGTTTTTACCGTTATTGTTTGAATTTTGGTTGTAAGGTTTATTTGACTAATATTTGGAGTAGATTGGTCTCATAGTTTTTGTTGTGGTACGCCTTTCGTATCAAAATACTCTGTCTGGATTAAACAAATTCCGAAAATGACACATCATTTGACCGGTGAACTCAACAACCGGAAGCGGAAGTAGTGGATCATTGATAGCTATAGTAATGTAATAATGAAAATGTAACGTCTGGGTAAGAGATACCATTGCAGAGAGTGAACCCGGATTGGGAAATGGGTATTAATCTTACTGGATTATTGAGACTTAACATCAGTAGTCTAACAAGACGAGGGCTTCCAAGTGTTTAGAGAATGTGTGGTTAATATATCGCATGGTTTGAAAGATTGTAATATTGGACTCAGAAGCAAAAGTCTAAGTATATTTCGGGAATATAGGCATAATGCCCGTTAATACTTGAACGTATTATGCTGATATTCACGAGATCCGCTGGACAGAATCAACATCCATTGAGACAACTGTTGTGCCTTTTCGCTCCAGGTGCAATTACTACTGCTGAAAATTTTGATTCCAGTTTTTCCATTTGAATACATTTCATGATTTTTCAGATGGAAACGGATTTGTCTTTTAAAATATCCTTGATTTGTCTTTTAAAATAATCCTACTTCTTAGGACGACCAAAACAATTGACGTTTTAAACCTTTGTCAAAATGAGTCTCTATTCATCTGTGAACTTACTTCAGAACCGTTTTTCAATAATAACGGAGTTTAATTGATATCTATAGACGTTCTATTTTTAAGTCATGGGTAACTGGTATATACTCGGATCAAGTTTTAAAACTTCATATATTAAAATTATGTTCTTTGTTGATATATCGATTTACCAATGACAATTAACTAAATGCACTGACAGTATAATTATCCAGAACACTAACCATAAGTTGAAAATCGTTGATCGACTAAATTAATAAATTAAGTAGCTACATGTATATGAAATAACGCTCTTATCCATCCTGGACCATTCGATATTTATAGGACACCGATTTTGTTTTGAGTTCAATAGCTCTGTGATATATTCGTACTAGTCAATTTCTAAGTTATTAATAATTCGAAATTCTTATCTATAATAAACTTACTGTAATGATATTTGACATACTTTAAAATAGATAATTTTACATCAATGTCTATTATAATTTATTATATTATAAATACTATAATATTGGAGTTATTTTTATTAACCGTCAGATCGCTTTAAACATGCTGGTGTCTGTAGTTGATGGCACTACTAAATACTCTGCTGTTCGGTCAAACAAAAAACAAAAAAAACATAGAACACTGCTTATCTTGTTTATCTTTAACGTAAAAAATATTGTTAGTGTTGCAATGAAGCAAACACTGTATAAAAGAGACATACAAACCACTACTTCATATATACAGCATGGTTACGACCTAAACAGATTCAGTAAAGACGCTAATCTTAATATCAATATTGAATTTTGCTTTGGTAGCCAGAATATTTCTTGTACCAAATATGCAAGGTAAACAACTCGATTCCACTCTGTGCACGTTATTCACATGTGACTTGGTTCATTCCCTTTACTTCATACTTAGTAAACACGGGGAAAATAATGGACAACCTTAAGACAACAATTCTGAGATCAATACAGTTCTTGACGATAAACAGTAAACAACGGATTAGCAAACTTGTACGAACAATTTGTCTTGACTTCAGAAATTTGGATTATTTCATACAATGGATAAATGGCCTAATTGTTATCCGCTGGTTTACAAGTGTTACAGATCAAATTGACCAAATTTACTAAAGGGTAAAGTAAGAGAAATGGAATCAATATCCTCTTGGCAAAACAAGAGATTTTTCTGTAATACCCAATTGTTTTTCAAAGGACTTCGCATCAGTACTTGTAAAGATGAATGCTTTCATGTAAATTACGAAGATTTTCGCGGCTATATTAGAATTAGAAAGTGGTTGCCTAGCAAGATACGCCCACTTTAAAAAATATTTTCTGTTTTAACACAGGCAAAAACTCTAAGATTATTTAGGTCTAATCCATGTTCTCGTCAATATAAATGTTCACACCAAATTTCATTAAAATCAGATGACAACTGTATTGTCTATCGCAATCACAACCCGCGTTTTGAGTCAAGTGCAATAACTCAAAAACAGTATATCGAAATGTTAATTTCGAACTTGACCAAGATGACATCAACTTCAATGATCACACCAAATTTCATTCCAATCAGATGAAAACTTGTCTCTATCGTGTTCATAAGTCTATTTCGACGCAATTTGACTTAGTCAAGGCCAATAATCTAAAAATAGTCACGATCAAACTTGTCCAAGATCAATATAAATGATAACACCAAATTTCATTCAAATCAAATGGAAATTGTGATCTCTATCGCGTTAACAAGCCAATTTCAAGGCGTTTTAACTAAGTCAAGTGCAATAACTCAAAAACCATTCATCGAAAAATCACCAATTTCGAACTTGTCCAAGATCTCATCAATATAAATGATCACAGCAAGTTTCATTTAAATCTGATGAAAACTGTAGTCTCTATCGCGTTCACAAGTCAATTTTGACGCATTTTGGCTAAGTCAAGTGCAATAACTCAAAAACCATTCATCGGAAAATCGCCAATTTCGAACTTGTCCAAGATCTTACCAATATTAATGATCACAGAAAGTTTCATTTAAATCTGATGAAAACTGTAGTCTCTATCGCGTTCACAAGCCAATTTTGACGCGTTTTGGCTAAGTCAAGTGCAATAACTATTAAACTGTTCATCGAAAAATCGCCAAATTCGAACTTGTCTAAGATCCCATCAATATTAATGATCACAGAAAGTTTCATTATATCCGATGAAAACTGTAGTCTCTATCGCGTTCACAAGCCAATTATGACGCGTTTTTTCATAGTCAAGTGCAATAACTCAAAAACCGTTCATCGAAAAATTGCCAATTTCGAACTTGTCCGAGATCTCATCAATATAAATGATCACAGCAAGTTTCATTCAAATCCGACAAAAACTGTAGCCTCTATTGCGTTCACAAGCAATTGTGGACGGACGGACGGACGGACAGGGGTGACGACAATATACGACCACATTATAACGTGGGCGTATAAAAACTATATCATTGTATAATGAATGTACAGAAATAATTAAAATGAATAATACTAATGAAAAAGGTCCTATGTAATTTCCAATCCACTGCCCCAACCCTTTGGTGTTTCTATAAACGCAATATACATTGAAATTTCATCCAAAAAAGTTATTTAAATGGGTTAAAAAGCGGAAATGAAATGACTATAACAATTTTGACTCGAATTTCCCACCATTTTGTGTGGGCGTATATAGGCATTACCCCTGCCTTTCTGTACGTCTGTCTACAGTTTTTGTGGATACGATAGAGCTGGTTTCTTGATGAAGTTAATATTTACTATGAGTTATTGCCCTCTTGAATTATTTGTAAACACGATAGATAGAGGTTTTAAAATAGATTTTGACGAAACTTGGTGAGGGTTTTTGTAATCACCAAAGGTTGAACCCTTTTGATAATCAGACCAATCGAAATATATTTAATGAGTTGCTCCTGTTCTTGAAAACGCGTTCACCTTTGGTATCTAACTGTTCTTTTCAAAATCAAGTCTCGAAGGACATGGCAGTTTGTGTCCACAAGGCAGAGATGTTAAGTTAGAGGATACGTGTATGTAGACCTTTGAGTGATAGGCCTATTTTTTTTTTTAATAAGCTTGCGTAATCACACCTTTAAGTGTAAAAGTGGATGACAAGCATGATCATTTTCCGCATTAGTTTCGGTACGCTGCAGAGCCTTGTTCTTTCTACTCAAATTCCTTTACTAGATATATTAAGCTATTGACAAACCAGGGGCGCAGATCCAGGGGGGGGGGGGGCACGTCATGTGTCCCCCCCCCCCCACAAATGGTTTGAGTAGGGTGTCTTTTGCAGGGGTAAAATAGGCACGATTTGGCATTCAAGAACATCAAGGTTCCGAAATTTTGCGTATGTAGCCGGGTAGAGTACCCTTCTAAACACCATATAGCACTTAATTATGAAATACTCATTTGTGACTAATAGATTTCATCGTGTGGAAATTCCTTTATCTGCTACAAATGTTTTGCTAAAAATTATTATTCCATTAAGTTATTAGGAGTATCTGAGTTCTATAATATTAGTATGTGAGTTAAGACAGAATCTGTAAATAACATTTTCCAACCAAATATTATATATCATGAAAAGTTATAATTTGTTTTGATTGTTGCAGATTGATGCTGATTTGTCCAGTTAATAAAATGGTCCTCTTTTGTGACATATTCAACGGTAAGATTTCATTTTCTGAAACCAGTTTTAGAGAAATTCTCATACAATTCAACGAAAACAGCGATGGCTATCACATACGTCCACAATTGTCTGGGAGGTTGACCAGAGTTATCGGTAAATGAAAGATTTTTCTGATATTTAATTGAAGTTCATCCTTGGGTGATTAATAACACGAATTTGAGAACAAAGGCGGGCGCGTTTTCAAGAACAAGGACATTTAGTCATATTAAATATGTGTGTGGTTTGATTGGTCTGATTTTCAATAGGGTTCATCTCTGGGCTATAACAAACACTGACACTAAGTTTCGTCAACATACATCAAGAAATTAACTCTCTGTCGTGTCCACAAAAGCTTGAAAACGGACGATTATATACGTCCACATTAATGTGTGGGCGTTTAAAAATGTAGTCAATCTATTATCGAAAACAGAGCAGATTATTTCTGAAAGAGATATGAATATAGTTTAAATGAAGCTGTAATACAATACAGTGAAAAAGTTAGAATAAACGGTCCCAATTGTAAGGGCATTCTTTTATTTTGTCATCAAAACATGCTTTTTTTATTTTTGTTTAAGATGACGTTTCTGAATATTATACTATTATCCAGTAACTTATAATGGTATTTGGTACGTTTAGAAAAGTACAACAATGGGATTTCGGCGCAATAAACATACGATTACAGTGGAAAATAAGTGTCTCCTACTTATTCTGAAGTTTTCACAACTAAATATATTGAGTAGTTCATTTTAAAACAAATGAAAAATTGGACAATTGCACAAATAATGTTTTATCGCATATTGTATCACGGCAAAATATAAATGATTTAAAGAATTAGAAAATTCATATTTAGAATTTTCGAAATGAAGAAATTCGTATATCCAATTAAATCGTCCTCAGTTAATATTATCGAAAACTATTCAAACAGCGACTAAAACTAATTCTTGTCTAAGGGAGATAACACTTTCTGATTCACTATTTAGCATTGCAGACCACAAAGACCGCATTATTTATTTCATGTATCTTTTATCCTTAATTTAACGGATCTCAAAACATTTCAATATGTCATTCATTATCATTTTTACTAAAACTCGTATTGATTAAGTTCTCAAATAGATTTCC
Source organism: Nipponacmea schrenckii (assembly GCA_030562195.1). NCBI lineage: Eukaryota > Metazoa > Mollusca > Gastropoda > Lottiidae > Nipponacmea > Nipponacmea schrenckii. Next base: position 34,819,466 of record CM060200.1, on the reverse strand, counting down.
GTTTCATTGTTGGCCAAAATCCGTTAATAATTTTGAATCCCTTTATCTATTATTTAACATCTAACTAAATTTAGTTGTTAAGAACATAAGATCCCGCAATTTGCCAAGGTATAACAAAGACATAAGATAAATAAACTAGTGTCCAAAAGAAACGATACTAATGTTTTTTCAATTTTTTTTTCACAAAGTGAATTTTTTAATATGAAAACCTGCTTATATGTATTGCACATCCCAAACACATCATAGTCGATCGAAAATACTGGGAAGAATCAATCTCTTCTGGGAAAAACACAAATTTCGTGAAAGTGACATTTCACTCTCTAGATGTCCGTGCATATAAACTGTTTTAAACTGCTGGCAAACCCCACCCATTTTTAAAGGCTTGTTATATTGATTGTACAGATTTTATTCAAATGAATTTTTGCACAGATGTTGATAAAAGATTTTTCAAAAGTATTACACCAATCCTAAATTTCTGCAGTTTTTAGTTTTTCTTTACTGTCTTTGCAAACAAGTGGTATCGTTTCTTTTAGACATTAGTTTAGTAATTGATTTGCTACGAGATGAAATAGTCTTGGGAAGCCCACTGGATTGAAACACTAAATGCAACAATATCAAGATTAAATATTTCACCATAACGCCGGATAAAACTCTAAGTAGTCCCATTCAATACTACCTTTAACCGAGTGAGTTTTGTCAACACCAGAAATATGACTATAAATGCTTATTTTTCAAGACTAAGACCAAATGAAAAATTGACAAGATCCAAATCTAGACCAAAAAAGGCATGATAAGGGAATCGTGAAAATTGGAAGTATAAAGTGATAGAGTCCTGTCAGAGCAACTTCCCTTATAGCGACCTTTGCCGTCAGAGATATTTTTTTGCTCATGCAAATTTATAAATTGCAGTACAGTTCCGCAAGTTACCTCTTGCATATTTACAAATCGACAATTGTACTTGAAGCATTGACAAATGCATTTTTTAACGACGACATTGGTATTTTAAAGCTGCAATCGAGAATTTTGGCAACGTTATACCATAAAACAGCCTTTGCCTTTACCAAAAGAAAACTTCTAGAAAAGAAAAGTTCTAGCCATTATAGTAAACGGATGACCAAGATATAGTAAAATCTATTTTCTGAGTATTGAAGCATATACAAGGCAGTTTACAAATCTCCCCCCTTGGAATCACTATACTTGTTGTTTTTCAGGCATTAAGTGTCAGTTATCAACTGTTGCAGTAGGTGACAGGTGCTGAAACAGCATTTTGTAGACATTGTACTATCTGCCCGAATAATTTAATAAAAAAAGGTGAATGATCGACAACTGCTATTTGTTTACGCTGACTGTATCAAGCTATTGTATATTAGCTACTGGGTGAAACAGACATCTAAAGGGTTTTTGGGGTGTACTAGAGGCGTAACAACTTCTTGCTCTGAGCAGCCAATCGTTAGTTGTTTTGTATGACTGTTACTGTAGAATGCAATTTGAGGAGTAATTTCGGAAGCAGACACATATCAATTTATAACGACCTTGAAGGGATTTGAAGAGAAACGTCAATGTGAATTTCTTATTGAAGGCCGTTATCAATAACTGCATGATTGTATAGTCGAGCATCGATATTTTGCATAACGTAGATACTCGACCAAATTATTTTATTAGCTTGAGAAATCATACAAATCACGAGTCCATGGAACAGCAATGTTCTTACATTTTCTTTTGGGGTTACTTAAAAAGAAATATTGAAAAAAATTAAAACAGGATAAATAGTAGTTGAGGGGTTGAACCTGAACAGTATCTAAAATCACATAAGAATATAATTATAAATGAGAATTGAAGCATGCAGTAATGACAGGTTTGTTTCGTCTATGTTGAGTCGGAGGACAATCTCAAGCGGAGCATTGAAGATTATTGGGTATTGGAGCTATGAAATGAGGTCTCTTACCTTCGATGGACTGGCGAAAAAACATTACTCTGAACTTCATCTATTTCACCAAATTCACAAAGTAACGAGGCCAAAGTCATTTTATTTATGAACTGAAGTTGTTCTAAAATATAAGAAATATTAGTTTGGAAGGTATGTCTATTTTAAGGGGGAGGGGTTCAGAGTTTAGAGATTTTTATATCATGATAGATCTTTTATAAGCCTGTTTTAAGAAAAAAAAACTAAATCGCCAAAAGTATGTATTCAGGGCCGCACATGCGTATTTTCTCAGGGGGGAGGGGGGTGACCAAATTTCAAAACCCCAACTTTTGCAAAAGATAACTAAACCCCAACTTTTGTTGATTATGGTACCATCACTATATCATGACATATATAGAGATTTGGTGCTACTGGAGTCGCAAAATAGTCAATATATTGTTTAGCCTTAATCTGCACAAAGCAATTTTCTTCTTATCCGTGTACATAAATTTTGCATTTTCTTGCCGCAACTTGAGAGGACAGATTATGACCATAATCGGTTTATAATCTATCATTTAAAGCCGCGTTTCGACTAAAAATTGCGAAATTAAAGTACACGGATAACTTGCATTCAATAAAATCTATGATATTTGTCGTGGGACAGGTTAGTTTTATCCTAGGTAGGGAACTCTTTACCTGGCGTTTATGATAATCAAAAAAAAAAAAAAATAAAAAAAAAAAAAAAAATACAAAACTTAGTCCAATTTCCACTATTCTATTCATACAATGACTATAGTTGACTTGATAATACATGAAGCAAATCACATTCTAAAATATTTATTTTGCACATCAGTAATACTTTTAACTACCTTTAGATGACTGGAACCACAAACCGACTAACCTTATATTTTCAATTATTTTTATTCCAAAATATAAAATATTTGTAACTATATCAAATCAATGTAATCAGCAAGAAAGTATACTTAGATTTAAAAGTGAATAGCTTTCTGTGGCCCGATTACATGAACATTGCTTAGTAGCTTGATAACTTAAAATAACCAAATAACAAAACAAAAGCGGTTTTATATATATTAGCACTTTAGCACACAGTATAGCAGAAACCTGGCACCGGCTGATATCAGCATATCACATTACATGATGAGCTCACTGAAAAAGTTTGGGTCACTCACAAAAAAATTAAGTTGGGGTCACTCACAGAAAATAAAGTTGGGTCACTCAGAAAATAAAGTTGGGGTCGGTCAAGTTGAAGTCACCCCAAATAAAAAAACATGAGGTCCATGAAAAAGTTGGGGTCACATCATCATTAAAGTTGTTCGAGTTGGGTACGGTTAATGACCCAAACTTTTTGAGTTTTGATGGAGTGACCCCGACTTTTTTGTATTCTACCAACTTTCCAGGGGGGGGGGGGGACTCACCCCCCTCTTGTGCGGCCCTGTATGTATTGAGAAATTGGATATCTTACTAGGAGTGAAACCAAGGTTTTGATTAGGAGTTGTATAGAAGAATCTGTCTCCATTTTTCAAGGTGTAGAACTGGGTACCAATAATACAAGCAAACGTGGGTCCAACCACATTACCTCCCAAAGGTTTTTCACATAACGCCCCAGCATAAATATCGACATCCATTGGGCTCCTGAAAAATAAAATAAATAGTATCTTGCACAACACTTCGCAATTACAGACTGCAGTGCACGACTTTGTGAGTTTTGTATTAACCATCGTTTCTTCCGATCGAACCGAATGTGTTCCACTCCAACAGAAAAAAGAAAGGAGGGTGAAGACTGACCAATCTATTGATAAGAGGTACGGTCGTCAAACTGTAGCTTATATTGTATTACTTTAGTTGTGACTAGACGAGGTAGGATGTAAATGCACAACAACATTCTTGGCAAATCTTATACAAAGACAGGAAACAATTTATCTTGCTCAATTAAATCCATTAATCTGTGATATTTGTCTCGCAATATGGCTAACAATATTGTTACAATTCAGTCACACAAAGTGTTTATGATAAAACCCAACGTTCAGTGCAGGTTGGTCAAGAGGGAACATTCAATGAAGTAATTAAATGATACAAACTTGTAAACATTGCGCAGTACTGTCTCGCAATCTCCAAAATCTTCGAATCCCCTTACAGGTGGTAATTTACAAATCTTGCGATATTCAGCAAAGGCTGGCAAACCATGATCGCGACCTCTCTGAATATTTAGAGCAATTATATCAAGTGATCCTTTACTCGACAAGAATAGTTTATTAGGTCATTTCTTTTGAGAAACAGTTATCAGAATTTTCAGACCTTGCTCTTATAAGATCTTCAATAACTTCTGAGAAGTCATTGAGAACTGGTTTCGTGTTGAAATACAGTTCGTGCAATGGAACGTTCTTGCCGTTTAACACCATACTATCGGCTATCTGAGAATGTCCATATCGAAATGCAGCTGTAGTGAATTCGTTGATGATCTGTGGGTTAACAGAAGGTTTATACTCATAACGTTGATCTAGTTTGAATTGCTGCACGAAGTTTTTGCCAAAAACACTTGGAATATACTCTTTGTATGTAATTCTTTGGATAACAGCGATGACTATTTTTCTAGCTGTTTGATAAATAAATTCGTCAGTATTTCTTCCCGATTTTGACATATAAAAAAGATTTTTGACTTCGTTGATGGTTTTCAGCTCTGTGGCAATCCGGTTATGAAATCTGACAAAAAGAGTATGCATAGCCTGGAGGCCTGGCACTACATTAACTCTAGCATCACCTGTTAAACAAAAACATAACTGCACATTCAGGGAGAGGAACATTTCCAAAAACAGGGCTAGGTTTTCAGACCCTACTCGGCTAGATAGCTGTCAAACTAGAAGCTGAAAGGGGGGGGGGGGTGCAAATGTTTCGAACTGGACCAACCCTCTTTTCAGACTTCAGTTATGACAATCACTTAGGGTGGCAAATCGGTATCTTAGCATCTGATAAACGCGCTTTTATTGAAAACGAAATTGACATCCACCAAGACTTTACTACATATTTCGAGAAAGGCACTTCACACTGGAAAGCGTCAAAATCCGTTGAAAATGTTCCAAAAAAATCGCTAATTGAACGCTTTTATATAGAATATCGCATAGGAAAGGGTTGAAGAAAATTGTTGGTACCTGCTAAGAAACAGAAAATGTTCGAATCCTCCTGTTTTTTACAAGCTCCTGGACTGTCATCTTCTGGCAAAAATGATGCACCACAAGGCACATCAGTGGTTGACATTAACCCTAGATAAAAAAAACAAAACTAGAGTCGTACGCCTAACGGCAATTTTCTTTTTGGCTTTTTTTAACATCAAAAGTGACTTTTTAGAAAAAACTATTTTGTATGTGGAATTATATCAATTTGAACTATATTAAGATCGTTCGAAATGACGAAATTCGTTTTCCAGTTATCTGCGAAAATTCTTTAAACCCGTCCACTGTCAATTTCATCTAAATCTAGTAAGTTCTATAAAAAAAAACAAACGTCGAATAAAACTAATTCGTGGTCTAAGGGACATAACACATTATGATTCGCTATTTGAAATTACAAACCACAAAGATCGCATTAGTTAATTGATGAATAATTAAACTGTCATTTCAAATAAATATGCCATTCATTATTATTTCCCCAAAACTCGTATTGTATTTCTTAAGTTGTCAAATTGATTTCGGATTTTATAAACTTTCCAGATACGTAAATACTTTTTATTCATTATTTAACTTCTATCTTAATTTAGGTTGTAGGAACATAAGATCCTGCAATTTGTCGCAAGTTGCCAAGGTATAACATTAAGACATCAAACTGACAACGCGGGTTTACATCTTTAAGATTGTATTTTAGAGTTACGTCCCTTAGACCACTATTCAATTCAACTGTATATTATTGTTGCTTAAAAGATAAAATTTAAAATTCTAAACTTTGTAATTTCGTTCCAAATATTCCATATCATACATCGCCCACAACAGGAAATAAACCATAATTCCATTTATTTAAGATTTAGAATCATTTTAACTGGGTGTAGAAGGATTAAACTAAAAAATAAATTTGGATCGCTGAACCTATATCTTGTAGATCGCCCAAACGCAATGAAACATTGAACAGACCGTTTTATAGGAAAATTTTTTTTTTTTTAAATGACGATAAAGGTCAACGTCACAATATACGACTCTCCAAAGTTTTTATAATTTCAAGTCAAAATTCTATATATTTCGGCAGTCGGTTATAGATTCTACATACATCAAAATAACACGATCGAATTATTCCCGAGACCCTATTTAGTTTTAAGGAAAAACACGCAGTTACTATAGAAGAAATTAAAAAAATTTAAATTTTTAAACGCGCAATTTTGATTTAACTATCAAGTGTGATATGATAATGGAAATATGAGATTAAGTGTTAGAATAATGTGAGAAATTCTGTATTATGTAAATTAGGTCAATTGATAGAGCTCTTTAAAGTTAAAATTCGTGATTTTCAATTGGCTGTAAATCCATAAGTGAACATCGCACAACAAAAGTGAAGATACCATTGGGTAGATATAATCTAGGGCAATAACTTTTGGTCATTATGGCGAAATATGAGCTTTAAAAGTTTTTACTATTGCTGAAAAATTTCAACCGGAAATAAAAGAAAAGCAAAATCGAAATTCAAAAATTCCTTCGATTACTTTTTTGCGCAATCGATGGTTGTTTCCAGAAAATCGAAAATTATGCAAATTTAATTTAAACCCGAGACTAAATTTTTTGTTTTACAAAAATTAGACATTAAAATTTTTTTTAATTTAACATCATTAAATGAACAATTTTAGATTATTACAAACAATTTTTTCAAATATCTTCAATATTCCGGTAGTGCAAACTTCCTATTTAAAATCAAATAACATCAAAACCGGAAGATACATCAAAATCTTAAAAATTAGTTATAGTTCTTAAATTGCTATCTTGTAAACAATGGTTGAGATTAATTAACAAAAAAAAAAAAAAAAAAAATAAACGCTATCAAAATTGATTAAAACTAGAGTGGCAAATGAGAAAAAACAGAAAGTTAGTCATAGCGTCGTACGTAATTTCCGGTTGGATAAAACGGCGTAAAAATATATTCAAATGATTTAGTCTCGCGGCATTTGCGGGAGAAATGTTATATAAAGTTGGATGTGACACTTTTAGTTTTGGCTGGCAGAATTCGAAAAAAAAAACCCCCAAAAAAACCAACATCTCTAAAACAAAGCAACAAAAAAACTTCGAACTACATCTTTCAAAATAACATCTATCTCTATTATTTAGCCATAGTTGGGTAAACACTCAATTCTGTATATATGCTCGGGACAAGACTAATCCTCTTCATTTAGCTAGGAAATCTAATTTATTTATCGGTCTCTTATCTAGACAGACGAGCCCAGTTTTATTTATACTGTAATGCAATTACCGTATTCTCCTGCTCGCAGCATCAACATTTCTTCCTTCGAACTTCCATAAACCATGGAACCATCTATGAAGGATGTTATCGTGTTAAATTGTTGGCGTTTACCGTCTGAAATAACATTTGACAAGTCGATTTATTACAGGACTGCCTTGTTCTTGGGATATGCCTTTTGATCTTCTGTTGTTTTTGTTCCGAAAATAGAATACGACTTTTTAAAAGTTCGAACGTATTTATTTTGTTTTCACTTTTCATACAAATCAGTGACAGTAATACATTTTACAGAACTTTGCTAATGATATCTATATTTCAAGTAGGTTTGTAAAGTTAGGTGCTCAATTTAATAACAAGTGGTTGCCTAGCAATATACGCCCACTTTAAAATATATTTGTTTTAACACAGGCAGAAACTCTTACATTATTTAGGTCTAATTCAAGTTTTCATCAATATAAATGTTCACACCAAATTTGATTCAAATCAGATGATTAGTCTCTATTGGACTTACTAGCTAATTTTCTAAGTCAAGGGCAATAACTAAAAAAAAACGTTCACCAAAGAATAGTCACTTTCAAACTTGTTCAAGATCTCATCAATATAAATGATGACAGAAAATTTCATACAAATCCTATGAAAATTGTGATCTCTATCGCATTAACAAGCCAATTTTGACGGGTTTTAACTAAGTCAAGTGCAATAACTCAAAGATAGCTTGCCAGGCAAGGTAACATACGCCCACTGGCAGCATTGAATTTGAAAAATAAAGAGAGCAATGACTCAAAAACATTCACTAAATAAATATTGAAGTCAAGGGCAAAAACTCAAAAACACCAAGTTTCATCAAAATCCATTGAAAATTGTAGCTTCTATTGAACCCACAATACAATTTTGACACAATCTTACTAAGTCAAGGGCAATAACTAAAAAAACGTTCACCAAAGAATAGTCACTTTCAAACTTGTTCAAGATCTCATCAATATAAATGACAGAAAATTTCATACAAATCCAATGAAAATTGTGATCTCTATCGCATTAACAAGCCAATTTTGACGGGTTTTAACTAAGTCAAGTGCAATAACTCAAAGATAGCTTGCCAGGCAAGGTAACATACGCCCACTGGCAGCATTGAATTTGAAAAATAAAGAGAGCAATGACTCAAAAACATTCACTAAATAAATATTGAAGTCAAGGGCAAAAACTTAAAAACACCAAGTTTCATCAAAGTCCATTGAAAATTGTAGCTTCTATTGAACCCACAATACAATTTTGACACAATCTTACTAAGTCAAGGGCAATAACTAAAAAACTATACATCGCAAAATCGTCCAAATCGAACTTGACCGCCCTCTTATCAATTCCAATGCTCATACCAAGTTTCATTAAAATCCATAGATAATTGTAGCTTCTATTGTGTCTACAGAAAATGAATTTTTACGCAATTTTACTAAGTCAAGGGCAATTACTCATAAACTATTCATCAAAAAAGCGTCAAATTTGAATTTCTGATAAAAACTGTAGCCTATATCGTGGATATAACCCAAATTTGACACGTTTTTACTAAGTCAAGAGCAATAACTCAAAATCTGTTCATTCGATAATTTCCATTTTGGAACTTGACCGAAATATCATCAATATATACATGTATACCAAGTTTCATTAAGATCGGATAAAAACTGTAGCCTCTATCGTGGATACAACCCTAATTTGACGCGTTTTTACGGAGTCAAGGCAATAACTCAAAATCCGTTCATGCAATGATTTCCATTTTTGAACTTGACAGATCATCAATATATACATGAATACCAAGTTTCATTAAGATCAGATAAAAACTGTAGCCTCTATTGTGGATACAACCCAAATTGGACGCGTTTTTACTAAGTCAAGTGCAATAACTCAAAAAACGTGCATGCGATAATTTCCATTTTCGAACTTGACCGAGATATCATCAATATATACATGTATACCAAGTTTCATTAAGATCGGATAAAAACTGTAGCTTCTATCGTGAATACAACCCAAATTTGACGCGTTTTTACTAAGTCAAGGGCAATAACTCAAAATCCGTTCATTCGATAATTTCAAATTTCGAACTTGACCGAGATATCAATATATACATGTATACCAAGTTTCATTAAGATCGGATAAAAACTGTAGCCTCTATCGTGGGTACAACAAATGTGGACGGACCGACGGACGGACGGACGGACCGACGGACGGACAGGGGCGACGGCAATATACGTCCACATTTCCATGTGGGCGTATAAAAACCATTAATCGAAAAATAGCCTATTGTAAATTTGTCCAAGATCTCATCAATATAAATGGTTACAGTAAGTTTCATTCAAATCCAATGAAAAATGTAGTTTCTATAGCGTTTACAAGCCAATTTTAACGCGACTAAGTCAAGGGCAATAACTAAAAAACGGACAGGGGTGATAATATACGACCACATTATAATGTGGGCGTATAAAAATCATAAACAAAAATTTAAGATTTTTTTTCATAATCAATTCTTAAATTAAAAAAACTTACATGCTGTTTGTCCTTCATATCTTTGAGATCTGGCAAATCCCATACAATTAGTTGTGAAATATGAATCGCCCTCTTCAAGAAAAATCGGAAAACAGTCCTCTCTGTAAGAAAATGATGGAATGTTCTGTTGACTCAACCATTCTGAGGATATACAGCCCTATTCTGATTAGAACCGAAATTCAAAACTATAAGCATAGATGGGCATATGCCTTACGAAATATCAAGGTTTAAATATTTTGGCACTTAGTATATTGGGGATGTAAGCGTATATTTACACCATTCAATTTTTTAGTCACAACTCTGGATCATGCTATACCACTAAATAAGGGCGTTGAATGACGTTTTTATAGCTAAAGTCCTCGAATCTTTGATAGTAGGTTCATACATAGTTCAGAATTTCTATATTCACAGGAACCAGAAATAGCCGGCAAATTGAAAACAACTTTTTGAAAACCATTTCTATGTGTTTCGGGCCACGTAATTGTCATGGGAGGTAATCGAAATGTGTAGATATTTTTACCCGGTAAAATAAGATTCTTTATTTATGCCTTGGCAACATGCGGTTTTATTCACTGAAAAAATACCAGAGTTGAATATATTTATCATAGGTTTAAATGAATGAAAGCTGAAGGTAGAGGTAAATACCAATACTAATTTATATACAAAAAGGGGGGGGGGTCAACTGTTTTAACTGCATTACCTTAAACAAATACGACTAAGTTTGAGATGATTTAAAGAGAAAATAGTCATCCATATTAATGCTCTTCGACCTTAACACTGGTACAGACAGTTGGTAGGGGTCAATTTTAACTGAGAAAATTGATAATTCAATGACCACATCATTGTAAATCTATTGGATAACAAAATACTCAAAATGCATAAAATGTCACCGATTTCTGCAGGTGTTGAAGCAAGATCGTGATCCAGGAACTGTCCCCATTGCATGGCCATTTGCGTCAGCGTAGCAGACAGGTGGCTTTCGGGGTTGAACACTTCTTGACTAACTGTTCTAGCACTTGGTAATAGAGAACCCTCAACCGAAGTTTGACGTGGCGTCGATTCATCTGAAAGGAATATAAAATAGAAAATTTAATTTTCAGGATACCACACAAAACTTTCTCTATTAATTAAATCAATTTTCTTAATCTAGATCTTCCTATTTCAAACAGGATGTTTGACGTGCCTAAAGTTTTACAGATAGATAGTAAAGTAAGAATTGTAAAACTACGTGTACCGTCATCATAATAATCACTTATCATTCTGAGATAAGCAGCTCCTGCTTGTCCCCAGGCGGGATGTTCTAGATTGTTGCAACTGCCATCAATTGATCGGAACTTGGATTTTCTCTGTTCTTCACTACATGTGTGATGTAATCTTAAAGTATACGATATTTCGAAATATATTTTATGCATTTAAACATTTCAGGAAACAACTTGAGACAAAACAAGTAGATACACAATGTTTCCAAATGTTTTCAAAGGTATTGATAGTGTACACAGGGACAAAATTTTCTTGACACAAACACACATTTGTGTCAAATTGTTGGAATAGATTGAAATGCAATACATTGAATACATGTTTCCAAATGAAGCCAAGTTCTAATCCCTTCAGAAATCAGCTTCAAGTCATCTGATCTGTTAGCATAACGGTTCGAAATAAGAGGTATCGCATCGTAGTTTGTGACACAATTTTAGGCAAAATGCGTTTTTTTTTTACGATACATAATATTTTCTAATTAACAAACTAAACGGAAATAAAGTACTTGTCCGATGCCCAACTAATGAAATTTTGTTTTCCGGTACATTTTATGAATAGAGTTGCACTTGTTTGACTGTCCGTTTGGAATTTGTGGGGCGTTCTATGCTGTCGTTATCGATTAAAATCGTATTGGAGGTGTCGCACCGGAGCGAAATCGAATGCAACCACCTCGCCGATTCTCGTAAATATGCACTGCCCACCTGATGTCCTTCACCATCTGACAGTTCAGAGATTATTTATTCAACCTGCTTTGGTTGTCACAAAAGCCCATATTTTTAAGAAATATATAAATTGTTTGCATACAGGCCTAAGTACGGTGGAGACATAATCTTAGAATAAATGGTTTTAGCATTAAAAATTAAGGTGTCTGTCAACTTGTTATTCTTCGTCCGGACAAGGTGCGTACGAGATAGGCATAACATGCAGGACATAATAACTGCTATACATTTTCTCATCTCAGGGACAGACTGCTCCACAAAATTATAAATTGCTCTTCAATTGCGTCTCAGAGCAAAAAAACTCCTATGCACATAAATTCGGACTCTGGAAAAGATGGCAGATATCTAAGATGGGTGTTCTTTACGAAGACTTCAAAACTCGCTAACACTTCATCAACAAATGTCTCGTCCGTCCTCGATAAATTTTTGTATGAGAAACTGTCTCCCATCCCCAGCTTTTTCATAAGACAACAATAAGCGCATTGTCGTTCTTTTATCTCCGCCCCCTCCCTCACCAATAGTTCCGTAAAAATAAGCAACTCCCACAAATTTTTTTTATCGTGATGGCCATTTTTCTTCAGAAAATATACTTTCCGGCTCATTTTTGGACCCATCTAGCCACAAGTATGTTATTTGGCCTAGTGTATACAAGGACTAAATTTTTGTGTTTGGTTGTATCCAATTGAAACCTTGTTCTGAAATGTGTACATTAAGCTTTACCCATGCAAACTACGGTGAGCTCAGGATTAAAGTTTATGTCAAAACGTCCTTGTGTTAGGTAAATCAACATTACAAGTTTCTGTTTCTTTTGTTAACACAAGTCATATTCTATATCAAGCAACCCAGTTTAATAGGTTTTCGATTAAAATAAGATATAAAACTGAGGTAATTCTGAACATATTTTGGTTGATTCCAAGAGATCCGAAATCTTAATGTTTTATAAAATCTTTTTATATTCAACTTTTGGTTTTAAAGTAGTTATAATTAAATGGGACTCACGTTATTGAACCTAGGAATGGTGTTTCTTCATTTGCTGCAGATTCACCGGTCTCAATGGAATCCACTAAAACAATTGAAGGGAATCGCAATCTCCTAGACTTAGAAATGTCTGAAATATCAAATAAACATTTTAATTACATTTTTTACAGATTTTTTTTGTAAAATATCACACCAACACATTTTATAATATGAGACCTACTGTTTCAAGTAGAATAGTCGAAAAAAGGATTTTTGCATTCCAATATTCTTGCCTCTAGGGACGTGTTGATTTCTGGTAATTCTAAGTAATACTAACATGATATTTTCAGTCGACGTGGATGTAAATAGATTCAGATCATCGGACTAGCTCGTAGAAAGGACTCTTGTGAATCTTGTTCACATTAAGCTCAGAATTTTATTTCACTTTAGAAATTAAAAGATAAATTTAGCAATTGAATGCATTAAAGTGTCTTGTCCTGACCAACATTTCGGATTGAACATTACCCCTGTAAAATGATATTCTTAAATAATATTTCCATTACTTGGAATTTTGGAATTTTCATCAATCCAATGTTTAGAAATAATCACACATGACATGAGTGAAAACGATTCTCTATACAGTGTGTGCAGACAGTTATCAATAAAATAAAAGTATCCGATAACAATTAAATCATGGAGCTTGTCCCTACCTTTTTGCCGACAATACACTGGAAGCAGAGCACAGCAAATTAGAAATATAACGATCTTCATAATTTTGCCAGGGAACCTGATACAAATATTTAGATAAAATAAATAAGTGATGGTTTAAAGTAAATAATACAAAACGAGAAACTCGAACAAGATAATCTAAAAGACAACTGTATGACCATTCGAAGTGCTACATCAAAATGAAACAACAGCTTACTTGCAGCTCAAATGACAGAAACCTTGTTATAAATAATGAGAGGTATCAGTAATATTCAGTAAGCAAAATATGATTGGATGGTATAAATAGTTGACCAATCAGCATACTCACCATGTGAATTTTATTCAAACCTAGCATGAATTTGCACGTGCGTGTTACATTCGAAGCTGGCTGTATTTTTTTTTTTTTAAATAGTTTTGGATCATTGTTAGTACATTATGGTTCACAAATTATCATCATACAACAGTTCTGTTCACGGGTTTAGAAAAAAGGTGTAACCTTGCACAAGTTAATACCTATGCAAATTACGTAATGTATTCATGAGCCATGTAATCAAAACAACAATGACATCCTGTGAAGTTGACTTCTATGACGACTAAAAAAATGAAAGATATTTCCAGATGTTAAAACTTCAAGAGAAAATCCGATAAATTCATAACATTAAGTAACAATCTATTTAAACTAAGTAATTTGGAAATAAGTCTCTCGATATCTTTCCAAGCCTTTTATTTCTTATGACTAGACCTGGCGTCATTGTTCTTGCATTTTCCAATGCTTTATCCTAATTCACTGTATTAATGATGAAATCTTGTTCGTTAAAAAGGCATTCGAGAAATGCTGGTTATTTTTCTTCTCTCCTGTATCTGAAATTTTCTGCCTATAGACATAAAGGGAATTTGTCTTGGGCATGAACTATCTTGCTTGGTCGATTACAGATCATATTGAACGGGACAACAAAGGTGCATTATGGTCAATCCAATGAGCTTCCCTATATTGACGGAATTTGGTAGTTTCATTTTCCGTCAAGTCAATTTCCACGCGCTCAAATGGTTAGGGGTGGGATCGTCTAGTCAATGTTCGAGATTGAAATATTTAGAAACAGTAGTGGCTGTCTTAAATTTGCTATCTGATCTGTGAGCATTAAAACGCGTGCGTAAATCATTTCTAGTTTTTGCTACATATTGTTTGGGTCGTTTCATGGAATTAATATTACATTCGAGTTTTCACATGCTAGATGCTCTTGAATCGAGTACCTTTTATTTGTAATATTACCTTTAAAAAATAAGGAGGTTCGGATATAAAAGGACACTCTATCTAATCTAAAGTTGAATATTTCAAGGTTCGTAAAAATCGTTTAGATTACCAATGCACTTCCAGTTTTGAGAAAACAATCGTACAAGCTTGATCAAAATCAAAAGATCAAAAGATCAGGAATTTTTGATTTGTGTAGATCTGTTTCTTATCGGTGTTATCTTGGAATATATAATGTACTCATTATCAATATGTAAATAAAAAAAGAGTTATTTTAATAGATCTTAAAGATAGTTTATACTGCAGTTTTCATCCTGGGTTGTTGTCACCCCCAGTGGTGTGGCAATCGGGTGTGGCCAACATTTGTAGAAGAATACTGTAAGGCTAGAAATTAATGCGCCAACAAATTAATGAGACTCATGGTATAGAGACTAAAATGCGAGTGTTTAATGAATGAAGACATGAACAATGATCAACATTTTATCTCCATGTGGCCATGGAGAGAATGGTGAAATATTTTCGCTTTGTGTGGGGGTAAAAAAAATGCACATTTTTCTCCCTACCATTTCCAGATAACACATTCGCAATATTGTTTTTTTGAGTGGCAAATTAGAAATTTGTTTTCATAAGACTTTTTTTTCGGGAAGCTCCCTAGCTCAACTCGAAAATGGTATTGAAATTTGGTTTGCAAAATGCGATAAGATACGTACTGGAATAGAAAATGAATATTCATAACTAAAATTTTTATGCATCGGAAATTGCATAATAAAATTGGAATAATTGCATAACTTTGCTGCTAATTATCCGATCGCTTTGTAAATTACAGAATATAGAGAAGTCGCCGATAGAAATAAAAAGACATCATAAAATTTTTCTACCACTTCCGGTTTTTGCGTGAGAATTTCCGGTTTTTCAGAACCACGTTGGGTGACCCAACCTACGGTGTATGTAAGAAATGAGTACAAAAGCTATACATATAAACTATCAGGCATAATTAGAACCCAATTAGAGGAATAAATTCTAACCGGAAGTGAAACTTCATGTGTTATCACAGAACGGTGACATTTAGCAAAATTTTTCTCCGATTTGTACAATTTTGGTGTTTTTTGACACCTTGTTACTTTATCTCAAATTTGTTGGGAACAGAATTTTCTTTTTCACATTTAATTTTTTTTTAAGCCCGATTGAATTTTTAAAAAAATTAAAAGGCTATATCAAATAACCTTCAATGACCCTGAATTTTTACAAGTAGAATGTTCTTGACATTAGCTATCCACACATAGGCCTATAATGGTCGACAACAATTTTTTTGTACCCGTTGTCCGTTTTAGTTTTTAAAAAAATTCAAAAGGCTATATCTAGTGACCTTGACCTTCAATTACCTTAATAATTTTCAAGTAAAATGTACTTGACCTAAGCTGTCCATACATATGCTTATAATGGTTGTTAAAAAGTTTGTTTTGAGTGTTTACAAATTCAAAAGGCTATATCATGTGACCTTGTATCAAGTGGCCCCATAGGGGATTGTTTTCCACTCTCAGTACTGTTCACAGTTCTAGTTTTTCTTGAAATCATTAACTTTTGGTGATACCAGATTTTTGCATGTAACGTGATTAAGTACACGTTAGTATACCCTAGACACATAGTAAGAAGAATAGATAACAAATAAATCCTGAAAGATGACTATATATTTTGGTTTCATGGTAATATATTATGGAGGTCAATTATGGTCAGAATATAATTCACTGAAGATTTCACTAATACCGTAATGCAAAAAACATTTTACCTTTAATGTAAATGTCTTTTCTACTAATACCTAAAATACATCATGCATTTAACATATAATATATAACTTCGAAAACACAAATCAGTTGAAATAATTCTAAAATAGTTTTTAGCAGAAAAGCAATTTACTAAATATAATCAAGTACATTATGCATTATAACACCGAATCGTCAATGCTATGATTTTGGTATACAGTATTGGCGAAACTTTTTGGTGGAAAGAAAGGAGAAATCGCTGAAGAAACATCTCTCGCCCATAAAAAAGCAACAATTAGAAAACTGGGCAAAGGGAACAAGGAAAACTGATAATGGGTTATTATTTTGTAAAAAGATAGCTTGCCAGGCAAGGTAACATACCCCCGGTGGCAGCATTGAATTTGAATAAAAACTTGACAGAACAGTAACACTCAGCGGAATAAAATATTCAACCTTCATTCATACACTTCTTTTTTGAGGTAATAAATGTACAGTGTCAACAAGTTTCATTGAAATCTGTCAGGAATTGTACCTTTCAACATTAAATATTTATCGGTATTTTTATTTGCAAGGGGTTCATCCTTGCATGACAATGAACAATTTTTCAGCAAGTTTCACCACAACCTGTAAAGAATTGTAAAGTAAGTGTTTTCAAGCTATGAAATCAAACGTGTTTTAAGAATTAGGGTAAATAGAGGTTACGAGTGGATATGGTTTTTATGCCATGAGTGGCATAAAAACCATATCCACGATTTAGCCATTGGATAACCTATTTATCCTATACCTAATATGAAAAATATGAATTTCAAATTTGTTTTTGTTTTAGATGAATTTTGGTCTTGTGTACCCTTTGGCCCCGCCCATTAAATACCAAAATAGTTATTCAATGGCCTGTTTTCAACAGGAAACAAGAATATAATTTTTATCCAACTGAATTTTTTTTTATCTAGTATGCATCACAGACATAGTATATAAGAAAAAAACTCATCTTAAACAATGGTTCTAATGGAAATAAGCAAATGCGTTAAACGATGACAGCCTTTGGCCCCGCCCATCGAATACCAATATGTTTATCCAACCAAAAATTTGAAATTGTTTGTTTTTTATCTAGAATCCATCACAGACATAGTACATGAGAAAAAAACTCATCTAAAGCAAATTTGAATTTTTTATTTTTCATGTCAAGTATGGGATGATAATTCATATTCAATATATTTCCATATTTCTAATTTTTAATATGGTTTATCTCTAGGTAATTATAAACAATTTTATCAAGTTTCGTCAAAATCAGTAAAGAATCGTGCCTTGTTGAGAGTTTACTCAAAAACCGTTCATCGAAATCGTCAAATTCAAACCTGATTGGCTGGTTGATTGATTAACGTTCCCTGATATCAAATGCTGATATCACAAACTAGGTAGTCGTTGGTATTCGTAGTAGTTGTTAGTTGGATTGGTTCAAATTAGATGATTCTGTGCTATTGATTTGGATCAAACTTGACCGCCGTCTTATTTACTCCAATTCTCACACCAAGTGTCATCAAAATCCCTTGAACATTGTAGCTTCCACTGTGTCTAACAAATGTTGACGGACGGACAGAAGCAACAACAATAAACCTCGGATATTAACTGATAGAAATCGCTCTATCTGAAAGTTGGATGGCAATTCTAGTAAGCTCAACAGTTGTGAAATGACAAAAATAGAAACACGGTTGTAAATTTGAAGAAGAATCATTTTTATTGATCTGAATCAAGCGCCAGTTACTACTTACTAGGATCTACTGATGTACTGAGACTTTGTGGTAAAAACTGGTTTTGCAGAATCTGTCAGATTTTTATTTAGTATGCTAATCGCACCTTCTTGGCATCATACGATTAACTCCTCGATCCGAAACTTAGTGTTCATAAATGTTACTAACACAGTGCACCAAAGATAAATAGTTTATTTGGCTTAAAGTATTTATGTTTGGTTACTTACATAATTTGTTGTATTCAGATAAGAGAAATAGATTCCATTTTACAACCGTTATCTTGAAAGATTTTAATTATCTTGAACATAAAAAACAATTATTGAAAATAAAGGTGCACAGTGAGGGTGGTCTAAATCTACATATTTCGGTAACGCTAGCATTTATGTTGATTTTCATATGATACAGACATTCATAGTTTCAATTGTCCATATAAATCAACCTTTACAAAGGTTAATATCCGTCCATATCCGACACGCCATGTGCTGCGTAAATAAGTAAAGAATCCAGCGGAACAACTTTGCTAAAAAAAAAATAAACGGACTATGAACGAAAAGAACATCGATATTGTATACAAGAAATTATTTCTTGCACCTTTACAGCAATAGATAAGCATTCTTACAATGCGTTTTTAAACGACTAAATAAAAACATAAAGCCCAGCATCTCATTGAGCTAATGTAGACAAACAACAATGATGCGTGGAAAAAAAGGTTTGTTCATACGGTAGGTATCTTTAATTTGAGACTTGCTCAATCAGTATCAGACATTTGTCTTAGAAAGTATGGTGACAAATTCAGTTGAAAATTCTACTAATTGACAAATCGTATCAATAACTAAACGGAAAAGTAAAATAGTAGGGGACATTTTTATTATATAGCCTGACAGCCAGACCATCTTTAATATTGGTAACTTGTCATTATGGCAGGAAGGTTGGTAAGTTATCGGTGTCTGTAATGACGTGTAAGTCGTAAGGGTTTATTAGAAAAGGTTATATGGTTACATCTAAGAAACACAAGCGACGTGGGTTGAACCAAGAATCTTTACAACTCCAACAAAGTTTTGTCACACCGCCTTGTACTACATGAGCTGTCAATCTGAAATGTGACTTCTAGTTGCACCGATAACTGGAAGTAATCTTCTTGTGCTTTTATTTTCACATATAAGATCGATTTTGCCAACTTACCGCCTCTTTCGGCATGTATATGGACAAGTCCCAGGCTTTGCAATCACAATTCTATGCGATATTATATGTAAGGTATCAGATGCGTCGTAAGTGGTTGTTCAGGACAAGATAATACTTTTATTACCTAGACAGAATAATGATTGATGATAAGAATTCAACACAATTACGATGTTTGCCAATAATTGTTGATACTAAGAAACATAAGTGTATTGTATCATAATTGCATGACAATCGATTTACAGTATTATTTTCGTATCGATTTATTTTATGTTTGGGGGGGGGCGTCGGGAGGGGGCGACGTCTCTAGAAAAAACTGAAATAGAGAGCATTTTGGTTTGTACCAATCATTTCCAAATTGGCTGGAATAAAAAATGAATATGGGAAACAAAATCTTTGCTCGACCAGAAGTCAGGTGTTGCATAATGTGCAAAAAATTTGTATGGCGTCTGTAGAGCTTATTTATGGGCCGATTTAGATCAAAATTTCTTTATTTTTATTTTATGTAGTAAAATCTACCTTATGCAGTTGATAAATTGAAGGTTTTGAAATGTTTTGGATAAGATAATTGTTATCAAACATTTTGGGATAATTGCAACTTATTGCTAATTATCGGATCGATCTGAAATTCACAAAATATAGACAAATTGTGAACATGCAAATAAAGCTCAAAGTCATCAAACTTTTTGCATCAGTTCCGGTTTCAGCGCGAACTGTTTCTAATTTTTTGCCTATATTGTCCTTGTGTAAGGCCTCCAGCAAAAACATAAAAATGGTATCGTATACTTTCTGTACAAGTTGTTGGGACAGAATTTTGAATTTCGAATAAAATTATTTTTAGAAATGTTTAAATTTTTGGAAAATTTTAAAAACTTTATCTCGTGAGCTTGACAATCAATGACCTTGGAATTTTCAGTGTACAGTGACTATTGCTATCTATAGATTATAACGCATCGAAAAATATCAAATACCACACTCGGTGCTGTTCATAGCCCTAGTTTGCATGATTTAAGCAATATAGTTGTCGATGAAACCATCTTGTTTCATGTAAGTCATACCTCAATTACCTACATTTCAATTATTTGGATTTTAGTATATGATTTAAGATTTAATTAATATTATATGTTTCTTATTTATTTTTTAATATTTCAATTATGTTTAAATTCTGTTCTGTTCTGATATCAATGATCATATTAAAAAAACTTTATGTAGTATTTTTTAGGGGGTTTCTTCATCCAACCAGCTCGAGTTTGAATGCATGTATACAAGTGAGGAATAAATAGTGGCAGACCCAATGGATAACTGGTTGAGCAATAAATCATAAGCAGTGTTATTTTGTCCACAATTTATGAATGGAAGGCATACAATACTGAAACTTTTTATTCTACTTCCACTTCCAATATTTCGTTAGATGTAGGCTATACATCACTTTCCTTTAAAATCCACAGAGAGATCCATGGGCTGTCAGTTCGCCCATCTATTCTTTTCGATTGCCACAACCAACATGGCGAAGCTCTACTGTCATGACAACAACTCAGTTAGATTTCATTTCATATATTTGTGTTTCTATTTCCCCGTCATGTACGATGATTATACAGCTTTTTAACGTTAATACTTATGGTTGAAAGTAGGTAATATGCGGGAAAATAGGAGCGCATCAGCATTTCTCGGGGAACATGATATGGAGAAGTTTCACAACTTGTTCCATCATGACGTATTAGTCACGCGACTAATTGGCGATAGTTTACTGGCTTGAATACAGGTAGGTAGGTAAATGGCGAGTTAACGTTCGCTTCCAGCAATTGCTGATATCGCAAACTAGGTAGTTGCACTTTGGTGGTCGTTGGTAGTGGATTTAGAATCAATTGGATGATTTAGAAAACTGTTGGTTTGGTGGTGGTTAGAGAAATCGTACGAAGAAAGAAGAAAAGGAGACGTGAGAAAGGAGAGAAGAAGAGAAGAAAGCTTTCACACAAAAAAAAAAAAAAAATAAAAAAAAAAAAAAAAATAGGATGTTCTCTTTTGTTTCTGCTATGAAACTTGTTTTGAAAATTGATTATATAAATTTTAAAAGAAACTTAGGTTATCTGTTTAAAACAGATGTGGTAATAAATTGGTAGATGAGTTCCATTATTTTGTACCAGTGGTCCGTGGGTGGAGCCAAAATATTCTGTATGGTGATTGGTATGCTGTTGGTTTCCAGGTAGTCCGTCAATGTCTTACGAGATGGGGCTTGAATACATAGCGCATGATCCTTATATAGTAATAGCTCTTCCATGCATCAGTGAATTAGACCCCTACTCTATGGTAAAAGAATCTGGTTTTCATATTTGTTTTTCGTTCAATAGAACAGCTTTAGAAAATTGGTAAGCGATACGATTTGAAGCGTTTTAACCCCATGTGATTTATAGTAAATTTTCATCGTTTTCTGAGGGGGTGCAACTGAATCTGCGTTTTGAATCTTTACCGACTGCCATTCCGTGGTGTATTGGCACTTTAAAACCACCCTATAGTTCAAGTACATCTATAAGTTACTATCAGTGGCTCAGACTCCACCCTTCGAATATAATACAAAACTACAATAGAAAGTACCAAAGATATGTATGTTAAAGATTAAAATACTTAACGGTTCACAACCTTTCAAGGCGAATTTTTTCTTCCCGAAAATGAGGTGATATGCCCATTGATAGGCATAAAATTAACTTAAATAGTGGTATCCATTACCACTCTCACATAATCTGCTATATGGTAGCACCTGTTATGTAAATGATTTGTTTGTTGAACAAATAAAATAATTTGCATGTCCGCAAAGCCATTCCAAGATATTTTCATCCTCATATATTTATATGTGTTGAACCTTGGTAAGTTCACACCATCGGAACTATAAAGTTTGTATGATATACATGTTGATAGCTTACAAAACAACCATTTATCATAGACGTTTTACAAATTCTCTTCTATCATGATATTTACAGTAAATCATACGATCTAATTGAAACATTTATCATTCTTGTTACTTTTAACATTCGCCTTAAAATTGGATTGTCTGTACTCGATAAACATCCCTTTTGGCACTATTGTGTTTTGTTCCGTAATATCTCCAGATTACAGAATGTACAGAATCATAATCTATGACGAAGCCATAAAAGAGTTCAAACAGACTGAAGAACGGCATTCTTTGAAGTTATAAAGAAATGACCTTTTAAGATTCTGCAGGTGGAATGCCTTTTTGGATGCTGGTGATTAATAAAACAAAAGTGTACACGGCTCACAGTTTGCTCTAGTGTTCTTAAACCAAAAGAAAATGTTTGGTTTCCATGTAGAAATAAGCTGTTTGCCTTCACTATGATAAGCAATGAAAGTAACTCTTATATCAATATCTTTCATTTAAATCAGATAATGGATTTTCTTACGGTAAATATATCATTTTTACATTGATAAGCCGATAGAACTTCGGATTGGGTCAATGTATATTTGACAGAGTAAACAACTAACTCAGTTCTCTTTACTCAGTTCTGTTCTTGTAATTGCAAAAAGAAATGCTGTTTTATGTCTTACCGAAAGTCTAAACTAAAAGTTCGATCCTTATTTTGAAAATATATTGTAATTTGTCAAAACATACAACGCGAAAATTTTTTTAACGAAAATATCGAAGAAAACATATTTACATATTGGAATTTCAATTAATATTTTTAATTAATAATTTTTTAAGGTTCGCGATTACGCTAATACAAATACGGGCAAACGTTGAATTCGGTATATTCCTTACAATATAAAAGTCATCTCATAAAGTCAAATAAACGCATTTATAAGAATTATTTTGTAATATTTGATTTGTAGTGTGGTTTTCATCCATACTTCATGAAGTAGTCACGACATCATCAATTTTAGTTTGAACAGAAGAGAAGTAGCGTTTCTCTACAAATCTATAAATCTTTAGGTATTCTGTCGTCAAAGGAGTTTTGAAGATCATAGTATCGAAGGTGAATTAATTTCCTGTATAACGTGAATTTCCTTTCACCAACAAAGATACTGATAATCTTCAAAGGATTAATGAATATTCTGAAAGCGACTGTGTAGAGACTTTATGGCAATATGGCTGGCTCGTGTAAATTTACAGGTGTAATAGCATGACGCAAAGAAAATATGATTACCATGATTCTTGTCAGTTAAGAACGCCTAATGAATTAGGGAAAAGTTATACAACATGATACACACAAGACTGAGTTTGCTTCCAGCGGATGCTGCAGATCCCAAACTAGAAATTACATTAACCAGTCTCACTTTCAATGCTCCTTTATTTTTAGAACAATTTTAAGAATTGGATAATTACATAGTAGCCACAAACATCAAGTCCCACTATGTTTGTGAACAGTTGCGATGAAAGATATGTGGGCTATATCAACAGACAAGTTTCGGACTTTAAATTCAACGTACTCGCCTTTGTTCATGTATCAAAGTCCCACATTATAGGTTTCGTATGGATGATTAGATAAAGCTCATTATCCAGTCGTGTTTTTAATTATCATTAAATCACCACATATCCATTTATATTATCCGGGTCATGGAATAATATCGTGAATAACGGATAGTAAGTCTAATGCCAACGTTTTATATATATTTTTCATTATCCAAGGCAAACAATATAATTTATCAGGTTCCTAGTCATACTTTACTTGTATCTTTAACAAATTATTTAAATGGAGCTATGTATCCCATTATCCCATCCAATTACTATTGTTTTCGTTTACATTTCCCTTGTCAAACATAATCATATATATTTTCCATTTATGTTTGAGCAAAGCTGCGACGAAAGGTGTCTGGGGCTATATCAACAAACCTGCTACATGTTAAGGATACCTAAATTTTAAGAGAGAAGATGAACAAAATAAATATAATGTTAAATTGCTTTTTGAAGGACTAGTGATATTTTCTGTTCAAGCCCCAAATCAATCATCGAAATGCCGCCTGAAGGACTTTACATGAGACGTACTCGCCTACGTTCATATATCAAAGTCCTACTTTATGGGTTCCGTATGGATGATTAGATAATGCTAATTATCCAGTCGTGCTTTAAATTGTTATTATTAAATACACACCACTTAATTCACCAACTCAGACAATCTGGACTTGTCATCATTTTGTTAACGCATTGTTTTGTAAAATTGATAGGAAGAAATCATTCAAGAAGAAAATCAAACTTTAAATATAGAAGATTAAAATCAGATAGAATAACGTTTCATTCCCTTAGAGATACTGAAATTGTGTTATAGTATCACAGCCATCTCGTTTACGAGATATTAATTATCTGATTATGATCATGGACTTAATTACTTGATTAGTTTTCAAGATGGTCACTTGAGAATAATTTCGTATAAACTTAGAAAGTCATTAAACTAATGGGTAATATAAGATTAACTTGAATTTATCTAACAGGGTGTTTGATAGCTTGACGGAGTGTTCATCCAATACCAAAACTGATAGACAATTTTTATTTCATTATGACGATAACCATGATTGGACATAGTTGTCATTTCGCTACGACTACGAGCCCTACGTAATTTGTATGTTAAATATGTTCAATGACCTGGGTACAGATAGCTCGGACAATAATTGCTCACTAAAACTTTATAAAATATTTTTGCTCTTCTAAAGACCGCTCAAAACGGTGGGGTGGAGGTGGGGGCGCCACTATTGACAAAAACGCGGCACATACAGAGACTAAAGTCTTCACATTGCCCCATCCTTCCTTCTCTTTAAATGAAAAAGAACTTGGCGATAGCAATTTTTTACTAATGTAAGATTTAAAACGTTGAAATAGATGTAATTGAAATGTAATATAACGAGATAAGAAGGAACCTTACTGTGGTGTTTTTAGCTAGATCAAGTATATCATATAACCAGAAATGTTTTGCTTCAATTAGATTGCATCCAGTTATTTGTGTATATTTCTTTTTTATGATATTTGATGTGTACCAAACTAGACGAATTCGCAAGTCTTTTAATGTTACTCTATATTTCAACTCTTCGATTCGTATACATTGATATGTCTATAGGTATTTCCTATCTTTTTGTAATATAAACGAGAGGAATCCGATCCCAGCCCAACAGTATGCTATGTATTTTCTTGTCAAACCATATAGTATATAGTTTTTCACTTCCCTGGTCATACTTAACGACATACCTTTCACTACTTAAGTCATTAAATATAACTATATTATTGTGCTGTTGTGGGAATCTTCAATCACATTCTACTGAGTGTTTTCTATAAATTTCTATAAATTGATATCTATAAATATAATTATATTACCTATGTTTATTCAAAACCTCGGGGATATAATAATTACAATTCCTGTAATATTATCGACACAAGATAATGTCTAGCCCAATTGTCACAGGCTAAAATGCCACGTTTATAGATACAAGTTGCACCCCTTGCCAGAAGACATATCTGAATTTTTTATACTTATAGTTAAATGATCTTTCTTTAATATTTTCATTTGGAAGCGTTTCATCAGGTAACATTTGTTTTTTAAAGTTTTTACATATTGGTAATTCTGGACGGTCGCTCTTCCTACTTCACAACAAATACAAAGAGTACGAGGAGGTTTTCGCAGGAGAAAACCGTCAATTAATTTTAGCGATACACGTACATTTCTTGTACGTTTTTCCCTCCACCTTCCATTTTTTAATAAACTTTGTAGACATTTGTATCAGTAATATCTGACTAATGAAGTGATCAAGAAATTCTCCTTTGAAGGATTTATTTTCTTTTAAAGAATCGGATACTGTATGCTCGTGTTCAGATTAATCGTTTACACTAATGACTTGAAGAGATAGTCGAATTGTCTGCCCTTATATTATCAAACGTCTTTCAAATTCTTTAATTACATTTCTATCCGCAGCTACACGAAATAAGAAAACAAAATATAAGGCAGGCATATAACCTAATTTGTCTCTTCGTATTGGATAAATAGAAATTACATTTCGACTGGATAATATTGCGCGTTTGATATTCTTAGAATTAAATTGTGCAAGCGACGATCAATTTGTTTCTAATCAAACATGTGTTATCAAAATGAATAGCTTTGCAATGTTACATACACCAAGAATTATTATTAGAATTATTTTTTACTGTAACGAATCAATAACTAATCACCGACTTCCGTATTATCTGATAACTCTCTATGTCGTTAAAGAATAAAAACCTATTTCAACTTGAGAAATTGTAGTTCCTATTGCATGAACATATATCCTGTATATAAGGGTTAACACCCTGCTTTGCCCTACTTACAAACAAATGTAACAAACAAAAAACCCAAATGCCCTTATCCGAAATCTAAACCCTATATCCAAAAACGTTTGACATTAGCAGAATCAAATGAACCATTAGCTTCATAGTATCTTATAAAGATTAGGGAATTTAAGTTTGTAACAATGTGATTAAGTAATGTTAGGAAAGTACAGGCACAGCAGCTAGTAGAGGGTGATTGGGACGTTATGTAATAGTATAAGTTTACTAACTTGTGATAAAGAAATGATAGCGAAAATAGATTACTGGCTACCTGTATGAAAATAAATTCTTTCGTAAAATATGAAAATATCTAATATCATTGGGTCAAGTCGCCCAAATATATCTTTTGTAAGTTATTATTTTTGAAAGTGTAGTATGAACATGGTTTTCGAGGTGTTTTAGCACTATATAACTGAAAATACAATATACAGTTTTTGTATAGATAAATTTGAAAAAAAATGTGAAATTTGATAAAATCATCTTTATATTATGGCATTATTGTAAATATATATGTTGACAAAAATATTCTTTGGAATTTAGTAATTGGTCGTATACTATTATCAACTCAGCTTTATGGATAAACAATTACGACGTTTATTTATACAACAAGTGTTCTCTTGTTGTTGTCAAATAGGGAGGTGAAAATGAACAAGATGGCACTAACTATATGCAATGAGGTAAGAAGCCACTGATCGTAAGAGGAAGATTATACCTATTTTGTATACCTTGTTTCAAGATTGTTAACTTCATTTTCAGTTTTAATTACCTCACCTCCATATTAAGGTCTGATATATTCTTTATATGGCATTAGCAATTGTTTATAGCTTAAGTTATTATACGACCAAATACTAAATGTAATATAAAGAACATTGTTGTTAACATGTTATTTGTTTAGAAATCCAAAAAAAATTAAGATGTCAACGCCATTTTTGGAAGATTTTGATGAGAAATCGGATCTGGATATTATCTTAAATCTACATACCGAAAACAGAATAGATACGAGTAATATTGATGACCAAGAGGACTTCAAATTGACGAGAAATCAAAAGGAAAGCCGCTATTCTGGCTTATATTTTAACTTTTTTATGTGTCACTTTGCCTGCGATCTCGAGAGACAAGATGGATCGCATTATCTCCCACGTTTTCTCAAAAAAATTTATATATGAATTTGAGGTTTTTACGTGATGAATACAACCGATAAATTTAGACATTTTTGACAACAGGAGTAAGACATATGGAGAATTAGTGCCCAAACTTAATGGTCAAATGAAAAAAAAAACAGTCAGGGAATTGGACTTAACAACAAGCTCAACCCATTAACACCACTGACGACAAAAAAATGGGATTCAAAATCTGTTCAATGCAATATGTTTCTAAACGAGTAAATTGTTTGGATTAAATCAGCTGATGAGCACTTCAATCTTCTAATAGAACAATTTATATTTGGAACAGATCATGTTGGTGAATTTGTCAAATTTGATGGAAAAAATTGAAGCAAACAGGGAAAATTCAATTTACGTAAGTTGTTTGTAAATGAAACTAAAATAATTATATCTGTATTTTTTGATGACCTTCAATTTAATAATAGAAGATGAAGCCTCTATCGTTTTAATATACAATAATCTCAAGGGAGGAAATTATGCCTTCAATTTTATGCGAATGATTCATAAGCCCTGAAACTACCTCATAATAATGTCCAAAGATTTAGAATGTCGTTCAACATGTAAATTCTATATACTCCAAAGTTTGTAAATGGTTTTAACGATGAATTCATACCAAGTATTTTAATTTATCCTTCCTGATTACTCCAAACAGAAAGTCGGAATGCATACAATTGAGCCGGCTTAGAAGACAATTTTACTGGTCATTCAAGTAACGTATGGTATTCTTTTTTGTTCACCAGGAATTCAACAAAACTCACAGTGCAGACGTAGGCTACAAAACACGAAATAATCACTCAGGGCTAGCATCAGAATTACAGTCTCATTAAGAACATATGAAATAAATTAATTCACCTGTCTGTAGATTGATACCTACTTTTCAGGTTTCTACAGGCACGGCACTCTCTTACAAAAGGTAGACAAGCAATTGGTAATGGAGCGAAATGGCCGTAGAAGCACAACGATAGAGGCCTATTAAAGAACCAAAGTGGTATCAGATATTATGCTTCAGCCACCAGCTCCAAAGAAATTCGTGTTTCGTCAACTATCACTAAGGCTGAAACATTAAATGATGCGACCCCATAAATTAACAACTGTATCGATGTGTTATTCTATGGCGCTGTAGTCTATAGTCCACATTACGTTCTAGAAAAACTAAAGTTTCAAAAAGTAAATAAGATAGGAGATATTACACGTAAAAATACTTTAATTTTATAAGATTAGTTACTTCTACCTTAGAAATGACGACGTGATTTTAAGAATTTATACAATCTGATGTGGATCGTATTTACAACCACATACAGGGCCATATTATTCCAGGTTTGAATGCACCAACAACCTCGAAGAAAACTGAAAGTGAAGACAGTGCATCTAAAATAACCATTAGCTAAGCCAACAAGGGTCAAACTTCGGAAATTGGAAATAAAATAACAATTAAATTTTTGTATTCCCCCCTCCCCTCTTTTTTTGGCGAATCTAAGCTTTTCAGAAATGTGTATCATAAAAAGTGTAGGTGTGTCGGCAAATAACCTATACTTTTCATCAAAGGATCAAGAAAAAGTACGTGTATAAGTTATTTTTAAATCAATATTAGGAAATTTGTTTTGTAACTCCTTAGTAGTATCTGTTTGAAATTATGGATGCTTATTGGATGCAGCAACAAATTGTATAATTTGACAATCGTACTGTATATTAAGTCCAGGGGATCTTCAAGATTGATAAGAGTTTACCTGAACTACTTTAATGTTCACCGTATTGTTGAAATCCGGTTTGTTGAATACCGTTGAATCGAGAAAGTTTATATTTTGATCACTTATATTTTACGTTATTTAATTAATGGGTAGTGACTATTTAGAATTTTGAAATATTGCCCGAATTTTTGAATAGTATGTTGCCAAATCAAAATATCAAGAAAAGTCTGTAATAAAGAGGCTTTGAAGGAGAGATCAACTCAAAAAACACCTGTCCCATGGATATTATCATTCTTATCTTAAATGTGTACTGAGTATTCTGGGATGGTAGTGGCATTGGGTGAAGGTTTTACAGTAATGGGTTCATGTAATCTGGACAGGATCTGGAAGGCTCCATGAAGTGCTCTCTTTAGAAAGTGTAGGGAATGATGTATTGATTTGTATTGATATTTTCCTACATTAACCCTCAAAGAATATATCATGTCGAAATTATACATAGAAATCAAAATCTTTTACACTTTCCTTTCAAGACCTCGTTATTAAACATGCAAATTTCAGCGAAGTACTAACTTGCAACAGGCTTGTAATTACTAATTGGCTATCAAATGACAATTAAGGCTGTTCTCCAAAAATTTCTGCACCTCAGATACATAAAGATAGCAGATCTTTTCAACTCCCTTAATCAGTCAATTATGTTGAAAAAAGTGAAAATTGAAATTCGATAATCTTTCTATGTGGGTTGAAGAAATTTCAACCTAGATAAATATTATTTTTACTATTTTAATGAAGTATTTTTTCTTATCTTGCAATACCACAGACCCATCTACTTGACTGTTACAAACAATTGCTTTTTGTTATAAAGTTTCTTAATCCACGCAAATTGACAGGTGCAACTTTAATATGCAGAAAAATATGTTAGACGCTGGCACAGAGTTAGTTACTAACTTTACATATTTATTTAAATCCGCAATGTAAAATTCCAATTATGATGTTATTGGAAAGAGTACGATCGCCAAATACCAATTGTTAATTTAATTAAATTTCAATTAAAACAACAATTTGTAAACGTAAATATCCTCTGAATTAACATTTATGACATCGTCGGTATGAGAAAAAACACTCTCATATCAGTAAATGACCGTTAATGTAGATACTTTTAATTCCAGAATTTGGAATACGGCATCTTTGAAAGCGTTTTGGGTGATCCAGCGAACGAGCGAACTACCCTACACTACTCCAATGTATGTTCTTATTTATCTACGGAGGGGGAGGTAAGACTTAAAACCAGTGTTAAGAATCTTTACTCATCCCCTAAAGTACCTAACAGGATGGATCGAAGTATTCTATCCCAATACGTAAATCGGAAAAGACAAGAGACGATTTCTCCATGAATATCATCTGAGCAGTATCAGCGTTAGAATAACGGTTGTCCGCAAGGTATCCCCGTTGGACAAAATTAAAATCCACACTGACACAATCTTCGCACGGAGAGTCAATCATTTAAATAATTGACACTTGAAGAGAACAAATGTAATAAACAGTGTGTCATAGACCAAGGTAGGTTACAGCCATCTCTTTCTTTATTGGTTTCTGATTAAACACGGTTGATAGTCTTTAATGAAAAACTGGTTAAAGCCCTATGGTAAGAAGTGATAGCTTTTAGGTCAAATATCTATTTTGTTTAATCACAATGGAGAGCTTGATGAAAACTAGTTGTAGTTTCTCCTGTAGGATGTTTCACAATTTTTCTTCAAATTAGACAGAATGTGTACAATCACATCTATGAATTAATATATGACATAATATGTTTAAACAAGATTTATGAACAAAATAGATAAAAAAATGATATAATTTAGACCAGATAACGGTGTTATGTAACTAATTTGTATTGTCTGCTTACATTTGTAGAGAGTTAGAAACACTTCCAAAAACCACAGCTCTGAAATGGAAAGTTGTATTTTACAATTTTGAAAAAAGAAATAGATCAATTTTTTGAAGGTTAAAAATTACATTATCAGATTAATTTGTGATGTATAGCTCACTGATATCGCACCTCGATGTGTCAGTCTTAGCAGGATTGTTATATACACATGTCAATCATCTTAACCCCAAATTTATCTTATTTTAACAGACAAAATTTAGAATTTTTGTTTAATTTCAACACATATAACAATTTAAAGTTAAACCATTCATGTCACAAATAGTTGAATAGAGAAAATCAAGTACATTTTGATTATGAAATCCATATTGATGGGGAGTAAATACAAAGTCAAAAATTCATTTTAGAAAATATAATTATGAATTATTGTCATATATTGTTGAAAAGAGGATCAAATGGGAATTAATAATTGTAAATCGCAATTCTTTGTGTATGCTAGAGAATGTGAAACAGTCGTCCAAATTGTCAAAAATGTCAATTTCTAGATGCCTATAAAACCGGATGTTAAAATATGTCGTAATATACGCCCACAGTCAGCATTGAATTTGAATAATAAATTGGGCCATAACTCAAAAACACTCATTGCATTTTGTTCAAAACAAATGCTCACAAAAATGCCTCTTGTATTGCACCCATAATACAATTTTGATGCGATTCTACAAAGTCAAGGACTATAACCCCCAAAAACTGTTCATGGAAAATGAGTTAATCTTCATCGCCTTCTTATTAATTCGAATTCTCACACCAAATTTCATCAAAATCCATTGAAAATTGCTGCTTCTATTGCGAAAACAATGAAATTTTGATGCGATTTTCCTAAGTCAAGGGCAATAACTCCAAAACCTTTTATCGGAAAAAATCTTCGAATTCATCTTCAATCGTCTTAACAATTCGAATGCTCACACCTAGTTTCATCAAAATCCATTGAAAATTGGAAGAAATTTTGAAATCTTTTGTTTAAATTTTTGTTGTCAAAACAATCTTTACATTTTAAATTTTTTAACTGTATCAGATAAATCTTCTTTCAATTAGAATATTAAAGAAAATCAGATCCAAAAATAAGCCTAACTCGATACAAAATTGGTGCATATTATAGCTCACTTCAGATCAACCTAGAAATACTATACCATTTTTCAAACTGAATTATAGACCTTCCTGGAAGGCTTTTATCGATGCCAAGTAATTATAACATGCTGTATTTGACGTCTACATTGGTATAAGGTTATGAGTTATTGTCATTTTCACAATTATTGAAACAAATTTTAAAATGTGAACTACCAAGTCGTTTAAATTAAACTAAATAATATGTCCAATACCACATTTTCCCTATATATGCCACTGATCGGTTTATCACCACTACAACGGATTTACAGGTACAACTTATCAATTATCCCTAGAAAAAAGACAAAATGTACTCTAACATGACAATACCAATTTTCTGCACTAACCAAATATTTACCTAATTAGAAGTCTTGGCTTAGATTTTACAGAAATGAACTTACTACTTTAGAAATCTTAGATCATTCTATGCTATCAGTATCACTTTCCTGCATACAGATACTTTAACTTTATAACTTTAACGTTTATATGGAATTACCATGTTATTAGATTTGAATGTAATTAATTAATGAAGAATGCTTTCCAGGTTTCACCTTCTTCTAACCCTTCGACAACACTTGATTTTAACAATAAATGTATATTAACGTCTATTATTGCTTTTAATAATTTATACGGATTATTGGATTCAATTAATGCTCTCAAACGCCTGACGTTTAGGAGAGTTCTGTCCGCAAATCGACTTTGTCTGTATAGTGTAACTGTAAGATATAATTTAGGTAGAATTATGGATCTTGTCAGGATGTCAAAAGGAGTTACCATAAACTGCTGTTCAACGAGAGTTCAATGGTGTTGAAAACGAAACTGTTTATTCAACAATGTTACTTCAAATCTAGCTCAGCGCTATCCAGCATCAACTGCTGTTTCCAATCTTGTATTTAAAGCTGATCTTGTGTTCACAAATTATATGTGTACGCTCACATTTGAAGAAGGAAACCCCTATTCAACACTG
The DNA here is from genome assembly GCA_030562195.1 of Nipponacmea schrenckii. Classification (NCBI taxonomy): domain Eukaryota; kingdom Metazoa; phylum Mollusca; class Gastropoda; family Lottiidae; genus Nipponacmea; species Nipponacmea schrenckii. The sequence goes on along the minus strand of CM060200.1, from coordinate 34,785,851 downwards.
CTGAACAAAAATTTAAAAGCATAATAAGATATATTGCAGAGTAAACTCTTAGGAATTTGGCACCTCTTTAACCCCACCCCTCCTCTTCTCCCTACAACAGTCTAAATTAGTAATTTCATTAGGATTCTCTGTTTTAGGATAAAAAAATTTGATTGCCATATTGTCTCTAATAGAGTTACTGGTGACAACAGATGTCAGATCAATAACTAATATATTTGGTAAATATAATATGTGTAATAAATACATGTAGAATAATGTACATGTAGTACGGTAAAAGCCGGCCGACATAATTCGTCCATTCATTCACGAATATATCTACGCATTTGATGTCGGGTAGTTACTATATATAATACATTGCCGCTACAATAGTACATTTATCAAATTTAATTGGCCTCATGTTGCTGGTTTACATCAATACCAACATCAAAACAGGCCATGAAACTTAAATCTATCTGTCTATATCGTGCCTTGTGATTTCCCATTGAAAATCCACGATACTTACGTCCGAGGTCGCCCCTCGTATACTTTCGCATTTAAACAGTGAGTCCAATCAACCCTAAAATAAAATAATAAACTAAAACAAAAATAACTCTGGAATTATCAAATAGTTTTGTTTAATCTTATCCTTATTATTTAACTCCTCCATAAGTATATTACGATTATAACGAACCTAGTTATTATAGAAATTGGCATTATGATTGCCTCAAGAGTTTTATCACACAATAAGAAGACTTACATCGCTTACATAATAAACAAATTATTTTAATTACTTCGAGCCGACAAACATAGATTTTATTTCAATACGTTAACTCTTTAAAACTTCGTATCACAGATTCTCAATTTACTTGTTACAACGAATCTGTTTTCTGATTTACAAACGATGGTGTGGGGTCATTTCAATATTATACGATAAGACTAAAAAACGAACTTCAATCTCTTCTGCAGATTTTCTTATGAAAATATGTCTGTTTTTTGATGATTACATTACAATGTTTTTCTTTGAAAGGCGTTTCTGTGCGAGATAAGCCAATACTATTTCTTAGTTTATATCGGCTTTGCCAATTATTCCACGTCTCCGGCGTCAAATCATTAAGAAAGAAAAACGCGCGCTAGAAATTCAAGAAGCGTAGAATGTTAGGTTGTCTTAAGCGCGAGAGTTGGTTTATCAGAAAGAGGCTTGGCGATGTTTACAATGGTGATGACCTCTACTGATGCTAAGTCAGGGTCAAAATTACCCAATAACTTCACTGTTTAGCATTTTTCTTATCTTAACGAAAAGTTCAGACTCTTTAATATCAAAGTTAAATGTGGAATCTATATCTTTCATATAACAGTTGGGATTGTTAACACATAATGAATGCAATTGTTTTATACCATACTTTCATAGTGTTTAAATTCTTTTTTGATGTGAATCGGTTTTGTTAACGGCACAATGTTTTAACCTTTGATAAAATATAGTTCAAAGTGTCGCTGATAGAAGATTTTTATTACTTTAATCGCGCCTTGGCAGTAGATTTTCACTAGACTTACACATAGACTTCAACTTATGTTTGTTTGCGTCGATCGAGAGCTTTTGGTTGATTGAATTTTCATCGTCTAGTTTTTTGCATCATTATCTTATATGATGTTGTCTAATATGTTGTTAAGAGATTTTTAACTCTTTTTAAATTAAGATCACCGGAAAGGTCGGAAAATTATATCTTATTTTCTACTGGTACTTGAGCGGGATACTTGCCGAACCTTTGAAGTTTATGTATTTAAACCTAGAAAAGCAGAAACTTGGTAGAATATTTATTTTCTGCAGGGACTTAATGTGAAAACAGTTGAACCGTTAGCATTTATGTGATTTAGACCATTCTTACTTTCTTATGAACTTAAACAGAACCACTTAACGATATTGAACTTTTTTGTGGTGAAAGCTTGGAATTTGATAAAATGGAAACTCAGGATCACTCGAACATGTCAAATGTTACAAACGTTTCGGAAGATTATGAGTATTATTACGAATATGACTATGAGGATTCAATTAACAATATACCACTAGATGAACTTATTCCTACCAGTATAACATACTTTTTAACATTGACACTCGGAGTCGTTGGTAACTCGTTAGTGATATTTTCAATTTCCTACTACAAACGTATGAGAAGTACGACCAATGTGTTTTTGTTGAGTTTATCTTGTGCTGACCTGTTAGTAGTGTTGATTTGTGTCCCGATTAAGGTAGGTTTTTTCTATTATTAAGCAGTCCTTAAGACTAGATTGTTTTGTGAAGAACATGATAATATATTATTTTACAGTTTTGTAGACACCATGTTGCATTGTTCGATCCAACTTAATTGTTACCTCTTTTCATATTTTAATATGTATAAATATCACAAGAAACCTTCTGGTAAGTTAAGCAAAGATATACATGTACCAATAGCTAATTCCAGGGGGAAGTGCCGACTTATCTAAAAATTACCTCTATCAACTTGTCTAATTGTCAAGTATTTATACACTACAATTAAGAGTTTCTATCGTGCGACTAGTAACATATGAGGCAATGATGATATTAGTAACATATACCTTTTTGTTATTGTTATATATTTCGTATCAATATAAGTGGGCGTAACAACTTATTTTTTCAAAAGAAATTCAGACACAAATTGTAAATTCCAAATAATCTACTATATGCGAGATGTTCTGCATATCAGATAAACAATTACAAAATGTAAAAATGAAATGAAATTAAAGGAGTTTTACGTCCTACTTGAATTGGAGGCAATTGTGCAAGAGGTGTAGATTTGTATATAATGACCATTCACTTTATCGATGGTCAGAATGGGATATTCTTCGTAGACTGTGTAGGGTTGTAATGAATAGGAAGGTCAGATCTTGTGCGAGATAATCATTTGAAATCGTGACACTGAAGAACTAATAGAACCATGACGAACATAAAAATTAATTTAAATTTTAAATTAACATAAAAGTAAAGCGAAGGTCTTTTTAATGTTGTTCTTGTAAGCATCTACCTCCACATACAGTTTGGTGTCATCTGCGTACATGTTATCATGACGTTGCATAATATCAACAAGGGGCGATCCTTGTGGAACGCCATACAGAAGATAATTTGGCTGTAATTGGATGTTGTTGATGGTATTGGAATCATTTAGGATCTAGTGATGTTTTTTGAGTAGTGTGTACAATGGTAACAGAAACTTCATGTACACTACATTTTAAGTACTTGTTTACATGCTGGTATGTTAAGTAATTAAAGTACTTGCTTTTTATTTATCTGTTTAAGCTCTTTTTAAGGTCAATCTATTTGCTTGTGTAACACTAACACGTGGTATCCAAATCCATGTGACTGGCTGCAATTGTACCTTGTTAGGGATCTGCTTTGACAAAAAAAAAAGACAATGTGGTTTCACTCACTGTGCTATTGCTTCTCTGTGAACTTATCTGATGAAAAATTTGAATTATGCAAATATCAGAAATTAAAAAAGGCCCCGAGAAACATAAAGCTTATAAGAAATTTCAATATCCCTTTAACGAGCAAAATCTTGGTAGCCAAAATGTTGGTCTAGATAATTTTCAATTCCACCCTCCGTAACACCATTATGATGTCATTATTTTTTTCCAAAATGGCATTAATATAACTAAATAGGACATAAATAGACTTTTGATCAGTATTTCCGTAAATAAGAAATTACTGTCCTTCGTAATTATCGTCATATTTCAGAAGAAACCTCTTTAACCTCCATTTAAACATACTGATATGTCTAATTGCAGAGTGATTCTTGTGTGATATGTCTGTAATGGCTCACTGATCAATTTCAAATTTGTGTTCAGATATTCATAGATATTCGCAAAAATATTGACAGCTAAAGGTTTATTTACGAGATTTCAGTATTCAGTTATGAACATATGTATTCGTTTTTAAATTTTAAATAAAACGCGGATTTCTACGTTGAAGAATAAATAAGTCAACCATAGCGGTTGCTGGAATGTGGTACCACCCGTCTCAATTAAATCGTCTTCTCGTGTCCGTTCAAACTTAAACGACTGAACAATTTCAAGCACCTTTGGCGAATTGAGACAGTTAACTCCATATTGTATTGTACAATTCGTAAAATTATCCAACCTTCGGTTTATTTTAAATCCAAACGATAAAACGATACCCTTTTCTGGCGTGGAAGAAGCACTTGGTCGATCCAATACCTATTTATTTGCACATTTGCTTTTCCACACTCTTGAAAAAGGTCTTAAATGTATGAGTATAGCAATGAATTCAAAAGAATTTTATGACCGTACCTAATCCAACTCATCTCCACATTTTAAGTAAACAAGACTATATTATTACAAAATTAAGAGTTGTCAATTATTTCCTTATTGATATAATTGCCATCTATCTATAATGTAGAAATGGCTACTTTTTTAGACGTGAAACACCATTAACGGTTCATGTCAACCTAATTCTGGGATTTTTTCTTTCAAAGTAAGAGTAAGATTGCTAGGAATCATCGGAATCAAAATGCGACCCTATGATATCTTATTTCTTCATATTACCCTTCCAGCATAACTTCCTTCAATGTCATGTACATTATATACAATTCAAAACAGGTGAGTTTTGTTTTATACTGTTCACAAGTACATGCCGTGTTTTTATCAAGACATGTACTAAAAATAATAGAGACGGCGCCCATAAGAACCGGTACTAGGTTTTTTAATATACATAACAGGTATGCATACAATATATTCTAGTTTCAAATATTTCAACTATTCAGCAAAGACACTTGCCAAATGCCGTATATGTTTAGTGAGGTGTGTCCTTGTGGCCTGTTAGCAACGACTGTTTTAGCGTCTCGGTTATTGACCGTTTTAAAAATCTACCTTGTCAAATGAATGTTTTAATCTACAAAAAAATTTCACTTCCCTATTCCAGCTTCCCCGGGTCATTAATTATTTACCCATCTTTAACTTCAAATGGAATGAAATGCGCGCTGGCGATTCTCATATGAATCAAAGCTATTTTAGTTAGATGAACATTAAATAATGAAGTAAATTGGAGACAAGTTTTTTTGTAGTTAAAAATAAGAAAGCAGATTATGCAAACAAAAAACTAGACCTATTCAACACTGATCTGTCCGTTGTTGTACGTTTGTTATATCTATTGGTCGTAAGTGTTAATTCCGGATCAAAATAAAATGTTAAGTTTTAGATTGCTTTTGCGTCTTTTATTTCATAATTCAAAAATCAATACAAATTATACAGAAGGGTGTTTTTGCAAAAAATAATCCTTAAACTACGTTTTTGTGATTTTCCACATATTTTGGTCCCCGACAAATTTCGGAAAATATGTATATATATATATATATATATATTTTAATCTTAGTTGAGAATTTGTCTTTTGTCAGCCTTCATACTTCTGTGCAAATAGAATAAAGCGTAAAGAATTTAGGCCGAGATACAACAAGTTATCCACAAAATTTTTGAAACTGCAGTCTGTTCCGAAATTCTTTCAAGATTACGCACACAAAAAAAAAATGACGATAAACAAACAATATTAATTCATTTTAGAACGATTTCCAAAAGGAAGTAGTTTTTCTCTATATCGCTTCCAGTCAGATTTGATGTCTCCAAATACTTTTTAAGTTTATCTCTTAAACATTAACGGAAATACAGTTTTGAGTTCAACAAGCGTTTTTTTTAGCAAGATACGCCCACTTTAAAAATATATTTTCTGTTTTAACACAAACAGAAAATCTAACATAATTTAGGTCTAATAGAATCCAAGTTCTCATCAATATAAATGTTCACACCAAATTTCATTCAAATCAGATGAAAACTGTATTGTCTATGGCATTCAACGCGTTTTGACAAAGTCAAGGGCAATAACTCAAAAACCGTTCACCGAAATGTCGTCACTATTAAACTTATCCAACATCTCAATAATAATGATCACACTTATTTTCATTCAAATCAAATGAAAACTGTGGTCTGTGTCGTGTTCACAAATCTATTTAGACGCGTGTTGACTATGTCAAGGACAATAACTAAAAAAATCGTCACTATAAAACTTGTCAAAGATCTCACCGATATAAATGATAACACCAAATTTTATTAAAATCAAATGGAAATTGTAATCTCTATCCCGTTCACAAGCAAATTTTGACGCTTTTTGAATAAAAAAAAACTAGAACTGTGAACAGTACTGAGAGTGGCAAACAACCCCTATGAGGCCACTAGATACAGCCACGTGATATAGCCTTTTGAATTATTAAACACTCAAAACAAACTTTTTAACAACCATTATAAGCATGTATGGGCAGCTTAGGTTAAGTACATTTTACTTGAAAATTATTAAGGTAATTGAAGATAAAGGTCACTTATTTAAATTTGAAAATGAAAATTCTGTTCCCAACAAATTTTAGATAAAGTAACAAGGTTTCAAAAAACACCATTAAAGACTTATTAAAATTTTGCTAAATGTCACCGTTCTGTGATAACATAAAGTTTCACTTTCGGTTAGAATTTTTTCTAGTCTAATGAAAACAAAGAGTGGCAAATTAAATTTGCCACTCAATAAATCTCTTTTGAATCATAACTATAGGTCAGAGTCGTATGACATCTTTTATTAAGCAGTCTGGAAATGTCTTGGTCACCATAACTATCAGATATAGAAGGAAATTTATTAGACCAGTACCATGTGGTTAGCGCTGTGAAAATCGCTATTTGAAACACAACTTTTGTCATTTCATAACAATAATTACACTCCATCCACAGGTGCGTGTGGACAGGACAAGCTACCGGGAAAAAATGCCCCCCTCCCTTTTTAATTTTTTATTTTTTTATTTTTTTATTTTTTTTTTTTATCAAGCATTTGTCGTTTAAGTTGTTTAAACTCGCAAAATATGTCAAAACTACCGAAAAATAACATTACTTGAGATTTTTGCAAGTCGGCTGATAATAGTGAAAATGTATATTAATATAAAGTCTTTAAACAACTTAAACGACAAATGTTTGATAGAAAAAAAAAAAAAAAAAAAATTAAAAAGTGGGGGGGGGGGGGCGTTTTTTCCCGGTAGCTTATCCTGTCCATACGCACCTGTGACTCCATCAGATCAGTTTTAACAAACAGGTGAAGATAAGTCTGTACTTCCGTGATATTATCACTCTTTTTCTAGTTTCCTTAGCAACTGGTCAATTTATAATCTATGTGTTTTTGTTAGTCCATATCCAAAAACAGTCCATGTTATTTATTGTATTGAACTTTAATACTAATTAGTATATTTGTCTTTTCCTACATGTAGATATTGTAAATTTTAATGATGTATAGGTTGTTCAGTGTGCCTCGATACAAATTAATACATGTATCTTGTCATCGTGGAACTACACTGCAGTAATTAATTTAACTAGTGTTGCAGGTTAAGCCAGTCATACTATGAATTCCAAGGACTTCTGAGGAATAAGTCTTAATATTATTGTTACTAAAGGAAAATTAGCCTTAATATTAGTTTGGAAGTCAATCTGACTACTTTAATAGTATAATTTTACTGAATACAGGATCATAGATCTTTTCTGTTGAGTGACTTAACATGAAGATATCATCGAACGATAAAGGTTTACCAAGTTTCAAAAGATCGGATAATTGTTGTATCTATCTTATTTTCGAACCAAATTTCCACATTTTCATATGGGAGTACTAAAAAGTCGTCAATGTGTGCGACTATTTCAAACTTGTGTTGGATCTATTCAAATGATTTGCTCTAAAACCTTCTATGATCCGGAAATAACTGTTATTGTTGGTGTGGAATGAAAGAGAGGTGGTAATTTCCCGAACACCTGTAAATTCTGTTCCTAGACAGTCAATTGTTTACAGGTGAAAATCTAGGTTATGTTTGCTATCTTCAACCTGTAACCATGATATTTAGCTAGATTTGAATTTTGGTATTACATCAAAATGGTTTAATATTTCATAATTGTTTTAAATCTAAATCTACTTCGACATAAAGCGGTCAAAATGCTTAGGTGCTTAGGTCATTGCGATTGCTTTTGGGCCTTCGATATAATAATAAACTTCTTGAACCTGTACCGAGAAATTTATGTTTATCTTGTACAAAAAAAAATGAAATGAATGGAGTTTTACGTCCTATATCTTGTACAATACGAATATATATTTTATACAATACCAAGTGATTTATTTTTTTCAGATACAGGTTAAAAGGGAAATTAAACTAAGATAATAGTTGATTTGGCTACATTCCAATATGTATTTTTACACAGTTATGAAAAATAAAAGTGACGGTTGTTTTAGATAATTGCCTTTGTCTGGAAGAACCACAGAAAATAACTTCGTACAAATATTATGAACATAACTTGAAATGATCACCGAATTTAAGATTTTTATAGTTCACACTCAAAAATGTCCCTACGGAATAGTTCTCCAACCAAAAATGATTAATGTCGCGGCCCCGTGTCAAATATTCTAGATCCTCAGATCACAACTATCGGGATACCTCTATAAGATTTTTCTTAAGATCATTCGGGTAATTTTCAGCGCGAAGACATAAAACAGCTTAAATAAAGAGAGTTAATTGTGAAGCCAAACAACGTGATGAATCAATTGAGAACTTCAAGTATCAATTTGCATTTTTGAATCAAAGACACATGTCAAGTTTCAGAATCACAAACTTATATAGTTTTTATACGCCAACATGCATATGTGGAAGTATATTGTCGTCGCCCCTGTCCGTCGGTCCGTCGGTCCGTTGGTCTGTGGATCCTTTAACATGTAGACACTATATAACTACAATTTTCAATGTTCGAATTTAACGAATTTTCGATGAATCGTTTTTGATTTCGGGAAAGGGAGTGTTTGATTCTCACAATTATGTAATTGAAAATTGAAGATAAAGTGTCTGGATCTCTTGGATACGTTTCTTCTTTTCTGTTCTGACATTAGAAAAAATAATATCTAATAAAGTATAGTACCTGTTATGAACAGATTGTTTTTAGTTTGATTCTGATTTTTGAAATATGCCAGTATCATTTTCTAATTCTATTCTATAAGACATGGGGGAATTTCTCTTGAAGACTCTTATAATGTGTCTAGCAGTGTTCAGCTGACTTGTGGGGTTCCACATGGTTCTGTGTTAGGACCTGTATTGTTTACCATGTATACAAAACAGCTTGGTGATGTACTCAAACAAAACAGTATCGCTCATCATCTGTACGCCGATGACACTCAGCTCTTCGCCAGTATACTATAAGGTCTATAGTTACCGGTTATTATTTGTATTAACATTACATACGCCTGTGGTATATAATTATTGCCGCGCATGCGCTTGGTTGACTTATCGTCTTCCTCCCGCCATTGTATTTGTTTACCTTTGTATTTTCGTTCAGTTAAGATTATAACAATTAATATCATCCCAGAGTAGTTGTATACCTGCACGAGTGTTGTGTTGGTCTATACTGACGTGGTGGCTGAATCTGGAAACGAACTACCCCGAACCAAAGCTGACATTCTTAATTTATAGTATCAAACCAACCAAATTTCCAACAACAAAGGAGCTCGTGCAGGCGATTTCTCAATCGTATCAAACTATTCATCACCAAACAGGAAGATATTTTTTTTGGTTAATTATTTACTATGGCTTCTGCTTCCCGGGCACCAAAACAATGGTCCCTCACCGAAAACGAATCTCTAACTTCATATGAAGCATGGCAAGCCAATCTCCTATACATCCTAGCCCTTGATGACAACTTTGCGCCGTTCTTATCCGACACTGCTACATGGGCAAATAAAACTGCCACCAATCCCAATCGAAGTTTACAAGATGATGGTAATCGCATACCCGAAGCATCACGCAAAACTTCGCTTTCTCGAACTTATGTTAGGACAAATAGCAAACTATGCACCCATCATATCAAGAAATACGATCATTCGCAACTCAACCTCATTATCAAGCATTTGGCAAGCTCTTCGACTCCATTATGGTTTCCAAACTACAGGCGCCCATTTCCTTGACTTTAATGAAATCCGTCAAAAACCAGAAGAAAGACCAGAAACTTTATATCAGAGGCTAATGTCTTTCGTCGAGGACAATCTACTCCGGAGAGAAAGTAGATTGACACATCATGGAAGCGAGATTACAACAGACGAGGACCTCACTCCTACTTTAGAAAATGTCGTTGTCCTTATTTGGTTGAGGCTTATTCATGAGGGTCTTCCCCGTTTGGTCAAACAGAAATATGGTACTGAATTACGTTCCAGAACTTTGTCATCTATCAAACCCGAAATATCTCAAGCGCTTGACTCACTCCTTGATGAATTATCCTTCAACGACGAAACCAAAATCATGAGAACCCGTAATACTAGATTTTCCCCTAAACCTCAACCAGTGATCACCAAGTCCTGTCCCCTATGTAAGCAGGCCGGTCGAAGAGATTGTGAGTCACATTATCTAACTCAATGCCCATACCTACCTGAACGCGACCGTAAATATATATCTAAGGGTAGACTTGTTGACTGCCAAGAGATAAACAATATGTCAGAAGAAACTCAAACCAGTTATAGAGATGAAACGCCCATGTCACCACCATCCTCTCGACTTATCAACAATATTAATACTCTTTCAAGACGTGTTGGTGTTAAACACTCTCCCTTTTTCACAGCATACTACGGGCATCACACAGTCACAGTCACACTGGATTCGGGTGCCGAAATCAACATGATACGAACTGCCTTAGCCAAAGCCCTTGGCCTACCTATTACCAAAAGCACACAAACTGCTACCAAGCTGATGGTAAAACACCGTTGTCAATCTATGGCGAAACGCATATAAAACTGACTAGAAATTCTTCAAGTTTAATTTTAGATGCACTTATTGTAGATGATCTTGATGTCGATGTCCTCGCCGGTATACCCTTCTTTGTCAACAATGATATAGCAGTACGACCATCCAGGAACCAAATTCTAATAGGTGACGATACCACAATCACCTATAGTGAGAGAAGGCCAACTGTTTCACACACATGTTCAAGAGCTCATATCTTGCGAGCCACAACCACTACTACATTGTGGCCTGGAGACTACATCGAACTATCTTTACCTTCAGATCTTCAAACATCTGAAAACCAAGTAATGGCACTAGAACCACGTTTGGAAAATTTACCTACCCCAACCCATAAGTATCCATGTGGATGGCTCACACCAAAGCTACTTACATCTGTTGGTCGTACTATTAGATTAGCAAACTCCACCGACAGCCCTGTTATTTTAAAGAAAAATGATCACATCTGTCAAGTGTTGCCTACTTCGGATGAATGTGTACCCAATAATAGTCTCGACGCTTAACCAACACCTACTACGTCAAATCTCACCTACTTGGATAAAATTACAGTAGATCCCGATAACATCTTACCTGTTACTCTCAGACAGGAATTTAATAAACTGTATAAAGACTACAGTTCTGTATTCAATCCAGTTATCGGCTGTTATAATGGTGCCGTCGGACCAATACAAGCCATTGTCAACATGGGTCCAGTACAACCGCCTCAACGCAAAGGACGCATGCCACAGTACTCAAAGTCCAAACTAGATGAACTTCAATTGAAATTCGATGAATTGGAGAAACTGGGTGTTCTTGGAAAACCAGAAGATCTCGGTATAGTAGTAGAGTACTTAAATCCATCATTTCTCATCAAAAAGCCCGATGGTGGTCATAGACTCGTAACAGCATTTGGTGAGGTCGGTCAATACAGTAAGCCACAACCATCCCTGATGCCTGATGTGCAATCTACTCTCCAAATTATAGCTCAATGGCAATATATTATCGTCTCTGACCTGACTAAAGCATTTTACCAAATACCCCTCTCTCACGATTCTTTTAAATATTGTGGAGTAGCTACGCCATACCGTGGAGTTCGGGTATACACCAGAACAGCAATGGGTATGCCTGGCTCTGAAACTGCACTGGAAGAACTCATGTGTCGCGTATTAGGCGACCTCTTACAAGAAGGCATTGTTACGAAGCTTGCTGACGACTTGTATTGCGGTGGAGATACACCCCAACAACTACTTATAAATTGGAAACGAACACTCGATGCCTTAGAAAAATGTAATTTACATCTTTCATCTACTAAAACTACAATTTGTCCTCGGAAAACCACCATATTGGGATGGATTTGGAATGTGGGAAAAATTGCAGCCAGTCCTCACGTCATAGCCACTCTCAGTTCCGTCTCTCGCCCGACTAAAGTCAAAGGATTACGTTCATTTATCGGCGCATATAAAGTACTGGCCCGTGTATTACCTGAGTGTGCAGCATTCCTTACATCTCTAGAGAAAGCAGCCGCTGGCCAAGATTCAAAGTCACTCATACAGTGGGATGACAGTTTAGAAGAAGACTTTTTACGAGCTCAAAATCATCTCAAAGCTCACAAAACTATCACCTTACCTCGTTACAACGACAAATTATGGATTGTCACAGATGGATCTGTAAAACAGTCCGGCATAGGCGCCACATTATATGTCCAACGGGACAATAACATTCAACTTGCCGGATTTTTTAGTGGCAAACTCAAGAAACACCAAATAACGTGGTTACCCTGCGAAATCGAGGCACTTTCCATAACAGCAGCAATTCGTCACTATTCACCTTACATCATTCAATCAAATCAGCGTGCCACTGTATTGACAGACAGTAAACCATGCGTTGAGGCCTATCGTAAACTGTGCCGAGGTGAATTTTCAGCCAGTTCCCGAGTTACTACATTCCTGTCTAACGCCAGTCGATATCAAGTCACCATAAGTCACCTCGCCGGCACAGCCAATATTCCGTCTGACTTTGCCAGTCGAAATGCACCATCTTGTTCCGAACAACTCTGTCAGATATGTTCTTTTATAAACTCCATTGAGGATTCAACAGTTCGAGCCATATCTGCAGACGACGTGCTAAGTGGAAAAATACGCCTGCCATTTTCATCTAGATCAGCCTGGTTACAAATTCAACATGATTGTCCAGATCTGCGACGTACACATGCTCACCTAACTCAAGGCACTAGACCATCTAAAAAAAACACCGATATCAAAGATGTTAAAAGATACCTTCGATCTGCACAGATTTCTAAAGATGGTCTCCTCGTTGTCTGTAAAGACGAACCACTAGCACAAACAAGAGAATGCATCATAGTCCCGAGACCTGTACTTCATGGATTACTCACAGCCCTACATCTAAAATTTGGTCACCCGTCAAAACATCAACTTCGGCTGCTATTTCTCAGAAATTTCTCAGCATTAGATTTAGACGCTGCCATCGATTTAACGACTACCCAATGTCATACTTGCTCTTCCCTCCAAAAGATACCCCACTCACTCACCACTCAAGACACAGAACCTCCACCCGGTACAATTGGAATACGTTTTGCTGCAGACGTAATCAAGCGCTACCGCCAACTTGTACTAATTTTACGTGAAACCGTCACCTCTTATACTACCGCCTGTTTAATAGAAAATGAACAGAAAACCACCTTACGTTCAGCTCTTTTGCAGTTATGCCTCAGTACCATTCCAGTTGATTGTCAGTACGTCAGTGTCCGTGTTGATCCTGCACCTGGATTTACTTCACTACTTAATGATGAATTACTCCACTCTTATAACATTCATTTAGACATTGGACGGACCAAGAATAATAACAAAAATCCCGTTGCTGAAAAGGCTATATCAGAATTTACAGATGAACTGTTGAAATTTGAGCCCCATTGCACTTCGATGTCTCCATTAGCACTATCTGTCGTATGTTCTCGTTTAAATGCCAGGATTAGAAGTCGCGGACTCTCTGCCAGAGAAATGTGGACTCTCCGAGATCAATTTTCCAACGAGCCCATCTCCGTTACCAACCAAGAGCTTATACAATCTCAACATGACATACGACTTAAAAATCACCCATTTAGTGAAAAATCTAAAGCAAGTGGAAGAGGACCAGCAACCCCTTATTCCCTTCAAATTGGTGACATTGTTTATCTAAAAAGTGACCGAAATAAACGCTCAGCTCGCGATAGATATCTTGTGGTGAACAAAAACAATCACTGGTGTGACATTCAAAAATTTGCCGGGACTCAACTCCGATCTAAACCTTATCATGTCAAAATCAGTGAATGCTTCAAAGTTCCAGCATACGAATTTGAGTCAGAAATTAAACGCCCTACATTCGACTATTCTTATGATACTAGCGAATCTGAATCCGACAGTGGTGAGCATACAACTGAAAGTACATCCCGTCTTCAGAATCCAGATATTCCAGAAGAACTAATTCTTCCGGCGACACCAGAAGATCCGTTACTTCCCCAACCTGTAGGATTCCGTCGATCGTCTAGACAAAAACAAACGCCGAAATACCTCCAGGACTTTGTCACATAAGATTAAAACTTTCTAAAGGTGACTTATGTCTAGAAGTGACGTTGTTTTAATTGTTTTAATTTCTTTTTATTCCTTTAAATCTCTGGGAGAGAGATAAACAGAAAAATGATCACGCCAGTATACTATAAGGTCTATAGTTACCGGTTATTATTTGTATTAACATTACATACGCCTGTGGTATATAATTATTGCCGCGCATGCGCTTGGTTGACTTATCGTCTTCCTCCCGCCATTGTATTTGTTTACCTTTGTATTTTCGTTCAGTTAAGATTATAACAATTAATATCATCCCAGAGTAGTTGTATATCTGCACGAGTGTTGTGTTGGTCTATACTGACGCTTGGACTCTTTCAATTCTGGTTCTGAACAAACTTCTATTCTTAATAACATGTCAGCAGCTATTAAAAACACTAAAATTTGGATGGATGTGAACCATTTAAAATTAAATGAGGACAAAACCGAATTTATAATTTTTGGACCAAAAATACGATTATCAAATCTTAACTCTACCACTTTAAAAATAGGTGACATAGAGTTTTCTCCATCTTCTAACGTGAAGAATCTTGGCGTAGTGCTGGACAGTAATTTATGTCTAAACAAACAAGTTGACGATCTCTGTAAAAAGTGTTTTTGTCACTTAAGGAACATAGGATCGATCCGCAATCTTCTGACTGAAGACGCGGCTGCAGCTCTTGTTCGTTGCCTGATCCTTTCTAGAATAGATTACTGCAACAGTCTTCTCACTGGCCTTCCACAGATACAACTAAATAGATTACAACGAATTCAGAATGTCTCTGCACGAATGGTCACAAAATCAACATATAAGTGCCACATAACTCCAGTTCTCAAGACCCTCCATTGGTTGCCAATATCCGTTCGAATAGACTTTAAAATTCTCAATCTTACCTATCAGTGTGTTAATCGACTAGCCCCGGACTATCTCTGTGATTTAATTAAGCCCTACGTTCCAAACAGACGTTTAAGATCGGAAAGCCTAAACCAACTAGTTGTCCCCAAATGGAGATTGTCAAGTTTTGGACAAAGAACCTTTTCTGTGGCTGCTGCAGACAAGTGGAATAAACTTCCGACTCAATTACGATCAGGGCCAACCTTAGCCATATTCAAATCGCGTCTAAAAACTTATCTGTTCCAGCAGTATTATGGGAATTGACAGAATGTAGAGCCAACAAACTGTTTGAGCGCTTTGAGCACTTTTGTGGATTTAGCGCTATATAAATAGGCATATTATTATTAATGGGCCACGTTTGGATATATACATGAACCTTTAGTTGCTTTTACCATCCCAGATTCTCGTCATTAGAGACTAATTACCTCCCTTGGAAAACCATATGTCACTACTGCATGTATCCAATCAGTGATCTAGTAATATTTTGACCAAACCAAAATGGCAGCCTGGAATCATTGTTTTAATTTAGTATTATCGATATTAGTGTATATAGCAGTTATATCAATAGAAATTAAAATAGCATTTGAGGGAACTTGAAATTTTTGATTTTATTGACCAAGTCAGTTGTGTACTTTAGGTAGGCTCGATATTGACATGCTGGTTATACAACTCACTACCACAGTCAAAGATAATCAGGCGGCCTGTGGGGATTGTATTAAGCATAAACCAATCCTTGGTTGGATTCTTATGGATCTTTGCAAAGTGTATAAGTGTCTCTAACGGCAATCAGGTTAGGCAGACAAATAGCCATATTGTTTCTGTTTTAGGCGACTTGTATTGACTAAATTGGCAATAATATTGTTTTTCATATTGGCAGTTTCTTTAAAAATTGGCTCTTGTAAAATCGCATAATGTTCAGCATTTTTTAATTGATTCTCTGCTTCTGAAATGTAATCCTCCCTATTCAGTATGACGCAACATGAACCTTTGTCACTCTTTTTAATAACAATACTATCGTTTTGTAAAGTAAATTTAACGCTTCGCTTTTTACTCGTGGGAGATTAGGCTCCTCGTGTGTTTTGGAAAGATTTGATGTTTGGTTCTTCATACTTGCAAATATGTCTGCCCGTGAATATTTGTTGTAAACCCTTTAGAACTACAATTGTTTTACGGATTTAATTAAATTTGTTGTGAACATTGGAATTAATTGGACGACGGTCAAGTTCTGGAGTTATTGCCCCTGTCTCTATATTTGTTGTAAACACAATATAAGCCACAATTGGTGTGAGCACTCGAATTGATAAGAAGGCGGTGAAGATTTAATTTTGCGTTTTTTCCATGGACAATTTTTTTAGGTTGTGGCCCTTGACTTAGTAAAATTGCGTCTAAACTGTATTTTGGGTGCAATAGTAGCCGCAATTTTCAATGGATTTTGTTGAAACATGGTATGAGCATTGGCATTGATAACAATTTTCAATGAATGTTGAGTAAATAATAATAATTTTTGTAATCAAATTCAATGCTGCCAGTGGGCATATATGACCTCGCCTGGCCTGGCACATTTTTTTTTACTAGCAATTTTTTACCACCTTGAGGAACATTACTTTCACAAAGTGAACTAAGTAAATATCGCTTCTTTATAACACTTTATTATATTTGATGATAAATGGGTATGCGTTAACTTTCAAAGTATAAGTTTTCGAGGCACATTCAGAGTCTGGACAGTTAATGTTAACATGAAAAAGTCAAGGTGAGTTCAAGAATAAACATACATCGTGGAAATGGTAACTTCTCATTGGTATTAGGTTGAATGCAAAATAAATAGATCAAATATATATAGGGTAGAACATTAGCTAATAGGTTGAGAAATCCGATGTTTGTATATGGCTGCCTATAAATTATTAAACGCTTGCAAATGATATTGACATATTTTACAAAAATATGCCAAAAACATGAAGAATGTTGTTTCTTCTTTTAGATTTGATGGATGATAAATTATAAATAAATCCCAATATCAATATTGCAGATTCTCCAGTTGATATTTGCATTTATCACCTGACATTTACCTTCTACATTGTTATGGTGTCTGTCTGTGTTATAGAGAGATATACAAGTTATCGAATCACAGGTGCATGTGGACAGTAGTCTCAATCTCGTCATCCGGACCACCTTACTTACACGTCGAGAGGTCTGGGTGTCAGAGTGTAATTTATGCAACAATGTGGCTGACGAGATTGAGGTCAAAGAGTGCGTACCTCGTACTTTAGCAATACGGGAATCATTCGGGTAACTCATTATACCTATTATAGACTAACCTGTCCACGTGCACCTGTGGTTCAAATGTGTTTTATGTGAGATTTGTTCTGGCCGCCTTGGAGGGCTGATCATGGAAAAAAGATGAATATGAGAGGTAGCACTCGACTCGACGATGATATTTAAATGAATACGCTAGTTTCACCAGTCTTCAACGAATTTTTCAACGGTGTTTTTGTTAAGTAAAATTCGTATAACCAAACAACCAAAGCGAACAACTGATAACTGTGCCATAATAGCAACGTGAACTGAATTAACCTTTCAATATCTCTACGATTCGAATGAGAGAAATTATTTTAGGTGTAAATGAATGATTGAAAACACGAGTTGGTCATATACCAAAATAGCATATTACTTCAATGTAATTGTAGATCCAACTAGATACTATTTTTGAGATATACCATTATCGAGATTTATTTTAAAATGTGTTTATATAAGAAAATATATTTTATTCATACTTCTCTTTAGAAGTCTTCTAAGTCAGATTTATGAAATAACATTAATTAGAAGAATAAATACAGTGAACATTGAACATCCGAATTAGATTGAATAGTTATGCCATTAGTGTCACACATTCATGTATTTAAAATCATTACTGTGCAAGCATTAGCTCCTTCCTTGATACAGACATAGTAATTATAATATATCATTTTGACGGCATGTTAGGGTAATACAAAAGTTATACATTTAAAATGAAAGTTACTTTTGTTCGCTTTCTGTTTCTACGCCACCAATCTTGAAAATGCTTCGAAGGTCGATGAATTGTGTTGTGACAAATCCTCCATTTACAATTTCCACAGCAGTATCGATATTCGGTAAATCTCAATGGGTACTGTAACTTTAGATTAAAAATCATTTAAGAGCATTTATCTTTCCTTAAAATATAAAGTAGATAGAATTTGTAGGTGAAATAGACCATTATGTTCATCAACGATCCTCGTTGATCGCTGGATATTTGTCCGCAAATATCAAAGGGTCAATTCACATCTGTATAAACAATAAGAATATCCCTTATTGACACATAAGAAAGAATCAAATTAACTTTTTTTAGTTGAGAAATTCTAGGCTAGATCATCAATCATAAGTTAATTTTTTCTACAAATTACCTCTATTGGGATATTAATATAATATTCGTTTTTCTTTTAATAATTTTGATGTTAAACATCAATTAATGTTTTTTATGATTTCTTATTTACGTCCCATGATATTCCAATAAGGAGTAAACATTGTAATTAACATATTTTTTTTAAAAAACATTATTTAAGTTTTAAATAAAATAAAGGTTCAACTAAATTTTTACATCCAAAATAAATCTCGTGCGTGGGTTCCAGTTTTATGACACAATATAAGAAAACATAAAGAAAACTGTACTTATCTCTTGGTAAGTAACAGTCTATTTGAAAACAAAACATTTCCGTGGTTGTAAGTAAAGGTTGCTAGCGTTTTAGTACAACCTCATTTTGATTCAGACTGTACGGATAATCAATGGATTATGCAAGATTTTGTTTTTTTGTTTTCTTTCTTTTTTGCTTTGGTTAGCGCTATTTTTCACCCATACTTTCATCTTAAATCATTTTCCACACCCAAATTCGACTCCTTTGCATACCTTGATCCCTACAGTTTACGCTAGCATATAATAAAATTTCCACCTATTTCAATATACTTGAACATTCCCTGTCCCACTCATTTGGCAATCCTTTGGCGTTCACCTTCAAGCGCTAAGTCTCTGAGTTGGATAGTTTTATCCTCCCAGCAATGAAAAAATCACCTTTTGACGCGAATATCAGATTCGTCAATCGGACATGGTTCTCTAAGGTAACGCAGGCTCTGACTGATCATTTACCAAATCATCCTTCAAGAAAAATTCACCATCATCCGAACTAAGTCTTTATCACATCGACCGCATCAGTTCCAATCCCCAATCTTGGCCCGTCGCTCCTATGTGAAACGTCTAACTCAAACTGTGATTACCAAATTTTACCAAACAATCAACAAATCCGAAAGCAGAGTAACCATATCCCTACCAACTGAAACGGAGATTGATCAACAAACACCTAGACCACCTTATCGAACCAAACACCAAAACGATCCCGTAGTTCACAAGCAGGTGGGGGTAAACATTCTCGTAGAGACGGCACCCTCTTCTCTTTTCCTTTCAGATTCCTCATCCATACCATCTGAATCTTCTTTCTGTTCGGTTTCGAATCAACAAGCGACTTCAAATTCTCCAATCAATTCAAGTCGTGTACCCAGACCATCTCCACCTAGAACCAGATCTCAGTCCGTACCCAATGCTACATTCCTAACAACTACCAAACCAGTACCAATCACCCCGTTGACAACCATTATATCCGCTACCAAACCCTTTTACCACCTGCTCTACAGATATCTACCTAAATTATAATTTATTGGATCCTCAAACCTCAACCGAATCACCAAAAAAACAACCTCAGACACCGAGATACTTTCGTACACTGGTGCCCAAAGCCATCACGTCCAGTACATCCTTAAAACTAACGCCCGATCTCACGCGCTCTTGGCGTTAAATTTACTTAAGAAAAACAATAGCATTGTAATTAAAGAGAGTGACAAATGTTCATGTTGCTATTTAACCAGAGCCAATGTTTAAAGAAACTGCTAATATGATAAACAATATTCTTGCCAATTAGGTCAAAACAAGTCGCCAAAAATAGAAACAATATGACTATCTGTCTGCCAAACCTGGTTGCCGTGAGTGACACTTATACAATTTGCCAAGGTTCACAAGAATCCTATCAAGGATTGGTTTATAGAATCCCAAAAATGCCGTTTATCTTTGACTAGTAGTGATCATTTCTATTGCCACTAGTATGTCAACATGGAGCCTACCTTAAGAACACAAACTTCTTGGAATTGGAATTGATAAGATGGCGGTCAAGTTCGAATTTGACGATCATTTTTAAGGAAAGGTTTGTGAGTTATTGCCCTTGACTTAGTAAAATTTCGTCAAAATTTTATTGTGGGTGCAATAGAGGCTACAATTTTCAATTGAATTTGATTGAACTTGGTATGAGTATTGAAATTTATTTCACATTTAATGGTAACTTAAGGTTCAGCCATGGGCAAACTATAAACCCCTTCGTACGCGAACCCTTTTCATGGCAGAGTGGCAACGTGCGGTATTATCTCTATGTCCATTTGACCCACTTTTTTACGAACGCTTTTTAGATGACATTTTTTATGGTTTGTACTTACTCTACAGAACAGTTTTGGCAGTTCTTTGCAATCCTCAACAACTACAATTCGTCCATCCAACTAACAGACTACGTCAGACACAAAAGCATAGATACCACTGTCTTTAAAGGAGATTCCATAGCAGAGACTAATAACCTAGATATAAACGTATATTTAAAGAAATCGACACTCATCATTTTACATTTCATCCAAAACATACCTTTTCTGGAATAATAAAGTTTAACGATTTCGTCGAATTTGCATAAGATCTAATTTCGACTAAACCAATTGTATTCTCACACTGAAAGAGCGTGGGTAAAAAATCTAAACGGGATTTGTACGAAACATAAAAAAATTCCACTTAAGCACCAGGCTTAAAAGGAAGAAACAAAAAACAATTTACGCACTGTTTTAATGCTCAGACCCGATATTAAATTAAAAAAGGCAACCCTCTTTCTAAACATTTAAATCTTGAGGACATTCACTTGACATCTGACCCTAACCCCAACTGTGCGCTTGGAAATCGACTTTCCTAAGATGAAACCACCAAATTCCGTCAATCTAGGGAAGTCCATTGGATTGAGCATACCACAATGCACAGCACTCTTTGTCGTCTATTCAATACAACCAATAATAAAGCGAGCAAGATAGTCATGCCCATTATAATAGATTTCAAGAGAAATTCCCTCAAAAGTCTATACATAAAAAGTACTATACTTCATTGGGCGAGTAATTATTTTCTTTCCCTAATTCCAAAACTTAAGAACATTGGAATTGGGAATAAAGATGGCGGTCAAGTTCGAATTTGACGATCATTTTTAAGGAAAGGTTTGTGAGTTATTGCCCTTGACTTAGTAAAATTTCGTCAAAATTTTATTGTGGGTGCAATAGAGGCTACAATTTTCAATTGAATTTGATTGAACTTGGTATGAGTATTGAAATTTATTTCACATTTAATGGTAACTTAAGGTTCAGCCATGGGCAAACTATAAACCCCTTCGTACGCGAACCCTTTTCATGGCAGAGTGGCAACGTGCGGTATTATCTCTATGTCCATTTGACCCACTTTTTTACGAACGCTTTTTAGATGACATTTTTTATGGTTTGTACTTACTCTACAGAACAGTTTTGGCAGTTCTTTGCAATCCTCAACAACTACAATTCGTCCATCCAACTAACAGACTACGTCAGACACAAAAGCATAGATACCACTGTCTTTAAAGGAGATTCCATAGCAGAGACTAATAACCTAGATATAAACGTATATTTAAAGAAATCGACACTCATCATCAAACTCCATACTTATATCGCTTTTGAATTTCGGTATATCTTTAAATTAATACCTGTATTTAAACTATACGTCACAATCATGTCACAAGTACTCTAATACAGTTAGTTTTTTACTTGGTAAGAGTCATAAATGAACAGCGTTCAGGGTCACATATTGTCGTATTTAGGGGTTTATTAGTGTTTATTCCACCATAATATAGGTGGTACATGTATACCTTATTGATGCAGAAGAAAGAATCAAATTAACTTATTTTAGTTGAGAAATTCTAGGCTAGATCATTAATCATAAGTTAACTTTTTCTACAAATTACCTCTATTGGGATAATAATATAATATACTTATCTCTTGGTAAGTAACACACACTTAGAAAGCAAAACATTGGTGGTTGCAAGTAAAGGTTGATAGCGTTTTAGTGCCACTTCACTTTGGTTCAGACTACTAGTGTACGGATAAGCAATGGATTGTGCTGTTACCTCAACCAAATTTTACAAAATTGATGTACAAAGACAAAGACAGAAATGTCTAAGGCCGCGATTTTTTCTTTAATCGCATGAAACCAAAACGCCCCTTACATTTTTATAGACATCAATATAAAAGATAATTTAACAGTTGTATAACGAGAATCACCAAACATAGACGAAATACGTCTAGAACCATAAGGAAATGATAGATGAGAGATGAGGGACTAGACTTCAATTATTACCATAAACAAATAATTTTATGATTTTATTAGATAATAAAATGAATGGGTCTGTAACGGAGATAGATAGTTGGCTTATAAACTTTTATTCACCAAGATATCAACTATCCCAAAATAAAAGTTTTTGCATGAGTCGAATTTGGTTGACCTGTTGACAAAAAACAAGGGCTGAAACAAAAGAGAGTTTTAGTTTGTGAGGGGATATCATAAAGGGTTTCCCTTCTTCAATCTTAGACTTATTAAAAGGGCATTATTTAATAAATAATGCCCTTTTCATATTTCTTAGAAGGGAATTCCCTTTATTATTTTCTTCATAAAAAATCATGAATTATACCTGAAAATATGTCTAATGAATGCTACTTACATCCATGTTAATTGAGAAATTTATCCTACGTTTGATGTTTGGCTGTGTAATTGCTTAATATTATTTAGTATATATTATATGGATAAGTAGCAGACATATTTCTCTACAATTACACATTTATTTTGCTTAAGTCGTTAAGAAGTTTTCTAACTCTAAATAAAAAAGTTTTCTTTGGTTTAAATAATATATTATTACATATGTTAACAAAATCGGGATTTACAAAAGGTCAGCATAGTTTCCGAAACAAACCATAGGTTTAAATTGGTTACCATTGATAATGTATTTAATACATTTTTATACGCCCACATGAATATGTGGTCGTATATTGTCGTAACCCCTGTCCGTCGGTCTGTCAACATTTGTTGTAGACACAATAGAAGCTACACTTTTCAATTGATTTGTATAAAACTTAGTTTGAGCATTAGAAATGATAAGACGGCGATCAAGTTCGAATTTGATGATTTTTCGATGGACGTTTTTTTTTGGTTATTGCCCCTGCCTCAATATTTGTTGTAGACACAATAGAAGCTACAATTTTCAATGGATTTTATTGGAACTTGGTGTGAGCATTGGAATTGATAAGACGGTGGTCAAGTTCGAATTTGAAGATTTTTCGATGAACGGTTTTTGAGTTATTGCCCTAGACTTAGTTACATCACGTCAAAATTTTATTGTCGATGCAATAGAATCTACAATTTTCTATGGATTTTAATGAAACTTTGTATGAGCATTGGAATTGATAAGACGGTAGTCAAGTTTGATTTGGACGATTTTTCGATAAACGGTTTTTGAGTTATTGCCCCTGCCTCTATATTTGTTGTAGACACAATAGAAGCTTCAATTTCCTATGGATTTTAATGAAACTTTGTATGAGCATTGGAATTGATAAGACGGTAGTCAAGAACGAATTTGAAGATTTTTCGATGTAGGGTTTTTGACTTATTGCCCTTGACTTAGTTACATCACATCAAAATTTATTGTTGATGCAATAGAACCTACAATTTTCAATGGATTTGAATTAAACTTGGTATGAGCATTGGAATTGTTAATTGTGGTCAGGTTTCAAATTTGACGATTTTTCGATGAATAGTTTATGAGTACTCGCCCTTAACTAAGTTAAATTGTGTAAAAAATTCATTTGTTGTAGACACAATAGAAGCTTCAATTTTCTATGGACTTTAATGAAACTAATTATTTTTTAGTTATTGCCTTGACTTAGTAAAATTGCGTCAAAAATTTTTGTGGGTGAAAAAGCTACACTTTTTAAAAATTATTTGATGAAACTCGATATGAGTATTGAAAAAGATAAGATGGTGGTCACGTTTGAATTTGACGATTTTCCATGAATAGTTTTTGAGTCTTTGCCCTCGACTTCAATATATGTTGTACATGCAGTAAAAAGTGTAAGATATCTCTGACAGTAACATATAAAATATTTACAATTACAATAGAGAGAAAAAAGGGAAAGTAAGTCTAAGAGTTATGTGCAGGGTATTGTTTTGCGTTCATAAATTTTGTGTAAAGATTTTATTCGACCTAACAAAAACATATATTTTCCTTGAGTATATTTACAATTGAATAGACTTGAGAAGTTTTAAGAATAATGGACATCTAAGAATGAAGTGCTTTTCAAACAGTTTGGATGTGTGATTATTGTAATAGAAATAGACTAGAAACGCAGTAAAGGAAAAATTGTGCATAATTTAAGATGTTGATAGTCAACAAAAATTATGTAAATTTAATCCAGTTAACTCAGATCTTAGTGGACAAGTCGGTCACAATGATCTACAAATTATTACAGATGACTCAAGAAAGAAGAATTTCCATTTGCTTTTTTTCTGAAGCATTCGGTTGCATTTGATTTTAATGTAGGCTAACGGTCTGAACAAATAGCATTAACAAGAGCAACTAATCCTCAAAAGTATCAATTTTTGAACGATCTTTCTATTTAAGTACATCCTTATCGAGACATGAACAAAGATTAGACAGCCTCTAACAAGCATAATTTCCCTGTAAATTACCATTAATGCTACAGTATATTATATAATGTCGATATTCCCAAAGCCTGATTATTCCCAATCAACACGTTTCTACCGTTTTTCATTCCGGCTATTCTTGCATAGGTAATGGTTTCGATGTACAATCAAGAGATTTATTATATTGTGGTGTTATTAAGATTGAAATTTTGTATTCTTTTGATTCGCATTATATGGTTAAGAGGTGTTGCTTGTGATTGTTAAAACCACTTATGTGGAAGGAGATATATCCAATATGTTACGCTTTACAAACTGTTGCATGAGTTGTAGAATTTTGACATATGACTCATGAAATTGTGCATATAATTAGTCTCTGATTTAACTTTATTCATATGTTCAAACTCTTGTGAGAGAATAGGTTTTCAGACAAACTGCCATAGGCTACCGTAGCTAGAGCCAATAATGTACAGTAAAAAATAAAGGAATCTTCCATAACCATGGCCCAATCTACTAAATTATAGTATTTTTAACTCAATCATTTCAATTACTGGTGATTTTCCCCCAGGCTAAGTTCTACCAAAATAGATGGAACACAGCTGGGAAGATAGAAGACAATGCCAATAGCTGGACAGTGGTCAATTTTCTTTAGGTCACTGCTTACTGACTCAATAAGGGTTAAAACTAATACTCCACCGTATTAATAGATCTATTTATGTAAAATTCCATATATCAATCCTATAATAACTACCATTTGGTAAATGTATCCATAGCGCTTTGTAAGTCTTGAAATTGAAATAACCGCCGTACAATTTTTTCTTTCAAGATGAGATTATCTTTCAGAATTATTTTCCTAATTCTAAGACCTCCAAAATTTCGTTTTTGGAAATATCCATACGTTCAAACGTATTTCGTTAAGTTCTAGTCTGCCCTCTCTATTGGTTTCTAGGTGACTTTGTCTTAATCAGTCAAAATATCGACTCAAAACACCCCGTGGAACTACATGCGGTAAATATTAAAGACGTGATTCTACGTCACTCTTTTAGCACAGAAGAGGTATTTTTTTTCTTTTGATCCCTAATGTACCTTTTTGTCACCAGGATAACTTTATGTAAGTCGACATTCTTAATTAACATTCAACATTGGTTAGAAGTGGTTTACCAATAACTGAACATTGGTTAATAAAATATGCAATCAGACGAAGAGAGAAGGGTTTGACTCATGGAGGTGGACTCATGGAGGTGGACTTAGGATGAGGTCAAGTTGGATCAACAAATATATTCATCTGGTGGCATCTGTGAAAATCATTCGACAAGTTTCTGAATTGAGTGGAAGAAATTTAAATCTTCATATTTAATTTGGATTGTAGATCTTATACGTTGATGGTACCGTCGTAGTTTCCATTTGATCGAGTTTAATACAAGCAAAATGATCTCCTATATAATTCTTAATGTAAAGGTACTTTTAGGAATGTAAGATACTCTTATTAGTCAATATCTTCGGTTCAAATGCATCCATACTGTAGGCAACGAGAACAAAATATATATAGAAATAGAAAAAAAAGCACGATTGGTTGACAGATACAAAACCGTTAATATCTTTTCACACCACTCAATGTGCGTGTTTAAAAGCTTCTGCTTTGTCTCACAGGGCCTTGTCCACAAATAGGTATTACTTTTAGTCAAAGGAATATATATCAATGCTGTGTTAAGATGATTGACAGCTAAAAAGTACTCGTCATAAAACTCACAGAAATAACAATATTCTTGAGAGGGAGGTATTAAAAATTTAGGTCCAATACATTTCACAGTTATAGTCTCAGTTTAATGCCACATCACTTTAATTATTTTGGACTTTGCATCGTTATTTTCATGTTTAAAGAATAATAATTTTAGAAAAAATAATTAAAAAATTCAACGAGAGACAATACTGGCACCGATACTAGCAGCACTGAATAAATTATTAAAATTGTAAGCTAATTGTTGTGTTGTCAACTCATAATACAGCCTAGCGATATGGTTTAATTCCATGGGTAACTTCTATGAAGCCAATTCAGCAAACTTTTAACTACAAAAAACACTCCGTTAATATTATTGAGGACCATATTTGGCAAACGATCTCGCTAAAATACGACATAAATAAAAACATTTCTGTATAATCAGAAACAAAATTTAACGAACGAATCAGCTAAAAATAACACAAATTTAGCGAGCGCCAATTAGTGTTGATGTTGGCTTAACTTATTTTTACTTAGTTATGACTAATTTATTTAGTCCAGTTATTGGAAAATAGTGATGTACCAAATGTACGCCTCGCTAATGATATTAAATGTGTGACTGATATTTAAAGAAGTACAACCGTCCAAAATATACACATCACTAGCAGATACAGTTAAATATTTAACTTAGTTTTTTTTAAAAATGTCTTTTATATATAGTAGAGTATTAAGAGAAAACAGTCGTCATTTTTATTTTTAAACACGAATAATTATTCTTGACACAAGTGAATTTGAAACATTACATTTAAATGGTGGGATGTATACATAATTTAATTCCTGTATTTACTAGTATATTGAAGATACTTAAAAATTATCCAATATCCGTTTTACATGACCAGTTTCATGCAAAGTTTTACGTGAAAAACTACAATTTATCTACAAAATACTGGTTTATTGAAGGCAGTGATAGTAAATGTAAATATAACTTATTTTAGAAATATTTTTTAATTAATATTGTTTAGAACGTTTATAATACCGAAAATTTGCATACCCTTACTTTAAACCAGGCACTGTTTTATATTTTATTTTTATATGTTTACTTCTTTAAAACATATTATGCCAAAGGAATCTTGAATATGATACAATTTTTCTAGTGAGTAAGCTTTATCGGAACTGACATTGATGGTAATTGTTGAGTTGACGGATCTCATCAGAGTGGCTTGTTCTCATACAAAAACTGAGTCTAGAAAATAAAAGGCGTAAGGAAGACTATTATATTAAACTAGCTTAGTTATCGACATCATCCTAAGATAACAATAGGACGCAGACGTTCGGCTTATTTATTGTCTGTGCTGAAGTATAGGATTGATTACAGCCTTTCGTCAAGGAAACAACAATGACATTTTTAAGGAAGGAGGCGAAAAGGCACCAATTAGCCGATTTTGATAGAATACATTTATTGAATATGAACAAAAGACTATGGTTATTGTCCGGGGTTTGTAACGAAATTCTATAATATTGAACAATGCAAAAAGATTATATAATTATGTTATTATGAATAACTTGCAATAAAGAACAAAGAAAAATGGCACCATTTCTGAAAGAAACATTTCACTGTAAAAAATGTTTACTTTTATCTATAGAAACCTCTGCATTGTTATAAACTTTCAATGCGTATGATATACACATTTTTATTTGTCATTTCCAATAGCCCAGGTCAAATAATTATGTACTCCAATTGTCGTTAACTTGTGGAAATAAAAAACAGCCCGAATATAATTCTTATGTGACTAAATTTATCAGCCCATATTTCAGTTCAATGTGATATAAATATGACAGTTCACTGCGCTCGAATTGTGTCTTGCTATAACTTGACAATCTGAGTTTGGACAAAAGACATATTTGCATTTTATCGGTAATACATTGTTAATTTGGATACTGGCGATAGTAATTGGAGATTGGCATTCAGTGAACGTTTTAATAGTAGGAGTAAAACATTAACTGAACCCCAGTTGTGTTCGCTTATGGCCCGTTATATCCCAAGCAATTTCTGCTTACGAATTGTGTCCCCCATGAGGGTGGCTCAGTGATAGAACCGTTGGCAAGGTTTGTGATTTTCCTCTTCTCTTTTGTTAACAATAATTTCCTCCAGTTCAAGAAACCTCCTTTGTTATATAACTATTAACGCTGCAGTACGAGATGGTATTCGTAAAAGGACTAAGTAACTATTGGGAATAAGATGTCAATAATAATAAACTAACTTATCATTAAGGGAATTTTAGATGCCAATGACTTCTTAAGTCGGTAATGTTTTATCATCTCTTCTTCTGGTGTATTTAAAATGGTTTATTCCAATATCGCCTCTTTTCATATCGAACCTTTCCAAACTGCCCCCAAATCATTCCCTGGATGCCTTTTCCCATTTTGTTCCTTATTCGCTCCCTTTTTATTCCTCTCGTGGATAATACGGTCTAAAGGCCCATTTATAGAGAGCGCAAACCCGAACTCGAACCCGAACCCGAACCCGAACCCGAACGCGGCGTTCGCGGACGAATGATCAATATGAAAAACAACGAGTCCGTTTATACAGCGGGCGAACGCGAACACGAACAAATTTTGGTTCGCGCGGAATTCCACCGAGAATGCATCTAGAGCGAATATTTATGAGATGGTCGCGCGAACTTGTATGCTCAACCAATCACAGATCATGCATGCATATACACACACACACCATACACTACCCAATGCGCTGTGTTAGGACGACAATATTTATGACGATATTCGCGCCTACACCGCCTAGTTCGGATTCGAGTTCGGGTTCGCGCTCTGTATAAAAGGGCCTTAATAGTTTATACCAATACGTAGCATTAATATGTTTGAGTATGTATCGTTATGTCGTATTAACGCTTCAATTTGGGTGCCCTTTAAATTTATATAAAAATAAACATTATTAATACTATTTTTCGGTATTTCTAAACGAGTGACAGTTTTTAACTCAATTAAAATCGTACATTGCTTTTTTGTATAATTTGAACAGTCCTGACAGTCAATGCCTTCTAAGTTTTGAATTTGCTCAATTTTATTGAAAGTTAACTTTTGCAAATGCGAATGGTAATTCGCGTGTAAATAGAAGTTAAAGGACTAACGTGCGAAGAGAGAAAGGCAATACTAAAAATGTTTTTCAATTTATAGACTGGAACTTACGAGATGTGAAAGGAGAACTGGTATGACAATGTTACAGACTGTTGACTTATTTGTTAGAATGCCTGTAGGAGTGTTAGGGAATGTAAAATGAGAACTCTCAATGGTAAAATTTAATTTTCTAGTCTCTATCTGATAACATTATTTTATAATGCGTGAAATATCTAAATTGAAAAAAACATTCCCTCAACTAGAACAAAATATAAAAAAAATTCACATTTTGAAAATTCAATAAACGTCTTATGGAAATAAAATGTAATGTTTTAATGATTAAAGAGCTAGCCTGATCTCAGTAAACGTGGTATAAAGAAGATGGGTGCGAAACTTCTAATTTAACACCACCAACTAGAGGTAAAACTAGTTATATCATTATAGTATAAATGTGCAGTTCTTCTATACCAGTTTCTACTCGAAGTAAGATATCAAGATTTGAATAAGTAAGGCAAAAAAAAAGGGAAAAAGATCGATGTTAAAAAGAATTACCACAGCAATCAGCCTTTTTGCCTACGAAGACAAGCTAACACAGTGATCATTAATATTCTGAACGGAAATTTATTTTTTCAGTCCTTACAATGTTTAAATTTCTATGAATCTCTATGTTTGGATTTTATCCTGACTATATATTTACAACCGAATTCATTTCTTTTCCTACAAAAAAAAAATCTTATTGTATTTCGACCTTATTCGACAATTGATATAAGAGAACTCGACAACTCAAACAGAAGAAAGTAGTATTAGGGAATAAACTAGTCAGATGACATTATTTTCAAGTTCTTATAAAACAGAACCCCGATACTGATTGACTTACTTTCTGTTCTCTCTAAGGCCACTTGAGTTATATTTCCTTCTCATAATATTACACTGAATTACACAAATTACCTAATTAATGAATTACTTACGTGAAATTTATAAGGGTTATATATGGTTAAAAATTATATCTGAAGAATCATGCTTTAATACAACGAGGGTGTCTTGAAGTTCTTGAAGTGATATTAATTATCATCAGACAATGTTGTTATATAGGGATATTATTTTTAGATTTTATGTAATTGAAGAATATGCTTGAGTAGCAATGTTCATGTATATAGAAAAGACACGCCAAGAGCACAATCAAAAGTGATACATTCTAATAAATAAAAATTGGTTATCGTTTGATCATTGCATCATTGAATGGATCCGAACTTGCATGTTTGATTTTGCTGGCTTCTTCGGCTCACTGGCATTTGTGATAGGTTACCAGCGGTAGCTGGGAAATGGTATTGCTAGGCGCTGGTGGATGGTGGTAGTGAGCAGCTTGGAAACGAGCATTTGGATAGTTAATTAGTGTTTTTGTTTTTTGTTTTGCCTATCAAATCGTTAAATGATTTGAAAAGCATTGTCAAAAAAAAAAAATCATAAATCGGTATAGCATATCGATTGTCACGCGACTAGACATTGTAGGTGATATAATAATTTAACTTCAAGATAAAAAACAAAATTTGTCTTTTACTAAAAGCAGCTAAAAGAACACTTGGCGAAAGGTATTAAAGTACAAAAGGGCCGTAAAGCTTTGGAGCAAAATATCTAGCGCCGCGCACACAGATGTCCTCAGCTCACTTATTATTATTATTATTATTATTACACATAAAAGCATCATTATGGAGAGTAACTAATTAAAGTAGAGTAAGTAAACGACTTGCTAATGAGAGTTTAAAGTAGCGATACTTTGATAGTGATTATCTCAAGTTGCAATCTTAAACTACACATTGGCGTCAGGTGTTTCACATTTAGGTTATGAGTATGATTTTGAGATAGTAATACAACTTTAAGCACACCCAAGGTTAACGGAAAGGTATCAGTATATTCAACATTATAACATTCATAGCTTTCTATGCTTTCCTGCTACAGGATGTGGTTAATTATCACATGATAATAATATTTATTTATAATCTTGCTACCCCTAAGGGTTAACGAGGTGATATAATGTTACAATTGTTGAAGGCAAGTTACATTGGACATCACCAGATTCACATTACTGGCAAAACAATTGAAATAGGACTGTATCTATGATTTCCACATCTTAATGTATAGAGTGCAGATCGCTGATTATCATATGGGTTTGAAATGGTTCGAACTGGTGATTTGTTTTGTATATTCTATAATTAATGCACAATTTATTACTTGATAAAGAGTCTTGCGAAGTTTGTATGTAAATATCTATAAATTATGATTCAGCAATATTCAACTTCGTACAGGACATGATTTATAATGATTTCAGCATTATCCAACTTCGTACATGATATGATAAATAATGATTTCAGCATTATCTTACTTCGTACATAACATGATAGATAATGATTTCAACATTATTCAACTTTGTGCAGGACATAATAGATTATGATTTATGAATTATTCGACATCGTGCAGGACATGCTATTTTATGATTTCAGCATTATTCGACTTCTTGCAGGATATAATAAATTTTGTAGATAGTTGAAACGCTGTGTGTAACAAAACCAAGAAATAGTATACAATAAGATTTAATGTCTCTAAAGGTTAGATCGTGTAGGACATGATAAATTAGAATTTTAGACTATGCTACTGCTCTTTTGTTTGAGAGTCCTTTTGGTGTAGAGAAATTAGCAATAATATTACAGGTGTCGATAAGTAACCAATTGAATTGAATGACATTTAATATTTTTTCTCAAGTCCGATATTGATATATTATTAGCATGCAGTAACAGAAACCTAGTTTTATTTCAACTATTGCCCATTTTTCATTCGATTGAATAAAGTTGACGTAGACAATCTGATAGGATTTAAGGGATAATGTTTCGGCATTAAAGTGTTTAAAACAACATAAAACAAACTCCGAAACGAGGAATATTTGATTTTGTCTGGTAGAAATTTACGAACAACCGACTTGGACAAACATTTAATTTAGTTAAAATTATGTCGGTTAATTTTATCATCACCACGTATGACTGAAGTTTATTGGATACAAAGGCTTAAGAAACTTATTCTGCCACTGTCTGCCTGCTGTTCAATTTTCACATAAAGGCAAAGGATGTAAGCCAAATCAATATTTGGCGTTTCTAATCAGTTTCCATGATTCCCTCCTAGCAGTGCATCTATAGAACCATTCGTTTGATATTGGTTTCCAATTATTCAAAAGTAAAAACCAATACTGCTTATGGCATCTATACACTTAAAATATTGATAAATGGTTGCTATTACCTTGTGGAGTCACCGAGCGAGTTATCGCTTGCCTTATAACCCATGGATTCTTGATAGATTCCAACGTTATATGTCGACATACGTTCAGATATAACTAAAATTCTTTTCAATCCGGTATCTCCTCTCAGTCATACTTTTTTTCCCGTTCAGATTGGACATTGATTGTATTTCCTGAACCACCACCATGACAATGGTACAATGTTACTTAGTAACTCATTGACTAAAGATAAGAAGTTTTATTTAACATATGATCAGGCAAAATTCCATGAGGCCTTTTTATCGGAAGTGGCCTATTCGATAATCGATCGAAGCCATCGACCGTACTCTTGAAGCCATTCAACTTAAGGGAATCTATCTTTACTCCTGTTGAATCAAACTGTAAATAAATTGAGAGGTTCCTTATTTCTCAAAAATTGGAAATTTAATAGAAAACTTCAGGCACTAGTGAATTTATTAGGCAAAGTGTAGTGAGAAAATGACGGGTTCAAGCAAGACTTGGCATTTGAAAAGAAGATGGATAGGATTGACGATATAAAGAGTGAAATCATTGCTGGAAAGCCGATATATAGTAACTTCTGTACAACAAAACCTTGCTTTCATCATTAGAAACTCTCCAGATTACAACTTCAACATCCTATATTTAACTCTTACATATAATATCATAGTAAAAATGACCACCAATACACTGGATTATTTTTTCCACATATTTTCATTGGGATACTTTCGACTTCTTTGGTATTGTTCGTGCATTATTTGTTTGTCTGTTGTGGCACGTTGTAAACTGCACCCGATATACACTTCTAGTAAGACAATTATTCGTTGATAAAATGAGATAAGTATCGGGTATAATTCATAATGGTTTTAGACTTTCATTATATAATGTTGGATAGGAACCAGAGTCTGCTATTACATTAAGATAATGTGCAATAATATGATAATGAATTTCTTTGATCAGTTTAAAACAGGTTATTACACCTGTCAGATAGGCCATGTTTCATTTCCTTTACTGTGCTTTACGAAAGTATACGATTATCTTACAAGTTCATTAACGCAAGATTTGAATTGCTCTCCAGTTCTTTAATGCCTTGTATTCTGATAATGAATGTAGATATACTAATGCTAAATGCTACATTGTCATCTTGCTTAACGTCGCCTGGTGATTAGTTGATATGTACCCGGTTTTGATGAATATTTACAAACATGGTCAATATCGTGAGCTCATTATTACAGCCATGCGATTAATAATTATATAGTGAGTGGAAGAGTTTCTTCATTCTTGAAGAATATTTTATTCACATGCTGAGTAGAGTTTGAATAATAATTTGGCCAATAGACGACCATGGTCTTATCATGTATTTCAGCATGTGTATTTTACAAAACTATTAATTAGAATATTATTCCTCCTGAAAAGTAAATTATTCCTATTTTGTCTTTTCAGTTTGCTGCATTTTTCAGTTTTACTTGGAATTTTGGTGCATTTTTGTGTAAATTTGTACACTACATGCAGAATATTTCTATGATATGTTCAGTAACCACACTCACAGCAATGAGTATTGAAAAGTAAGTTTTTTAGGGCTAGTATTCATATATGAAAAGTATTAAATTTATATTATCTGTTATATGGACGCTGGGGAGGGCTAGTATTTAATAGCTCAAAGTTAAAGGGATAATAGGTCTGAGAATGAACATAAAATTTTAAAATTGGTCAGTAAGAGCTCTATTCATCAGAAAATATACCTGCTACCATTAATAACATAAAAGAAAATAAAAAAAAAATCCAAAACACTAAGTAATTATCCATAAAGATGCATTTGATTATTGAAAAACTCTTAATAAATATACATGTATACTTATTTTTGCGAGTTTTCAAGATTTTAAGAGATTATGTTTCCTGATGAATATACACTCATATTGACCTTTCTTTAGAACTTAAATTTTTTATTCATGCTAAGACCTATTATCCCTTTAATTTGGGTCAATTACTCAATTGGGACCTTTTCAGAATTTCCCCCAGTTTCCATACACATCTGATGAAACCCTATCTACAGTGTCAAAGACCCTATTGTGGCGCCTACAAGTAAAAATCATAAACCCTCCATATCGAATGATTATCATTTCTATACCACTTTTCCATTCAAGCGCACGAATTTCTATCGACTTTGTATAAATAAAGAGTTGATGCATATTAACTTGTCATTTTGATTAATTATTTTGTGGCTATAAAAAAAAAACAGGAATCATTTTTTCACCATTATCCGACCCACCATTGAAGTTAGATGTGTTCATCTTTGAGATAGACACTTATTTTGCCAATCTAGTCATAGTAAAGAAGGAGCCGATGTGAAATTCTGATTGGAATTAATAGTCAACATGTATTTGGCCTGTGTTATCAGGAAATGTCTGGACAGTATTTTAAGTGAAACATGTCGGTCTCTCAGATCATTCGCCAGGCTATTCGTCATTTACTTTTAAAATATTAAAATGATAAATGATAGTTATATATTAAATTACCATGTTTAACATTTTTTATGTTTTTTCTTAATGTCTGGGTTCTAGATCTATAATCTTCTTTCAGATTTATTGCTATCAAGTATCCATTACAAGCTAAATCGGTGTGTACAATGCGAAACACGCAAATTGTCGTGTGTATTTTATGGGCACTGTCCTTTCTAATGGCGATTCCTATTATTTTTGGACGGGTAAGTATTGGCTTAACTTGGCCTCTCGAACCGGTTAAGTAGATTTATAGTTATTGTTTAGATTAAATTAATTCATTATACCCTTTCACCATTTAAGGCTGAGAATATTGCTTGAAAGTACCAAGTAAATATAGGTAGTGATTTATGAGTAACTTTAAAACTAAAGTACAACATTGCATAATGGATAGTTTCACTAACACACCACAATGACATAAAAATTATTATTCTTCTTCCTAGTTACGACAAAATGTAAAATATTTCTTTATTTGTTACTACAATGACACAAAAATAAAATATACAAATATTTTGTCATTCTGATTATATTTGAATTGTATAATTTCTATCAGAATTGATATTATTCTAATCAGAGATTCCTTATCTTTATGGCCGTGTTTTACTTAAACCGGTTATCATGATATCATGTCTTTATATTTATCAGAAATATAAAATTTCAAAAATAATTTCCAATTTCAGATTCACAAGGAGGTGGGTGTTGTAAGAAAAGCATATTGGTGCATATTAGAATGGTCTAGTCATGTGTATGCCATATCCTATGAGTTTTATATGTTTTTCATCTTATTTCTTCTACCAGTTGGTGTAATGACTGTAACCTATATGTTTATTTGTGTAGAAATATGGAGATTGTCTACAGTTAGAGCTAGCATGAGAACTGGAAGGTAAGTTGACTACAAGGGCATGATCTTGGATGTGCGTTTATAATAATAATAAATATGAATGATTGGACGTGTAGAAAATGACCTGAGGAGTAGGATTCGCGGTTTGGTTTTTAGATACAGAAGGGTTTCATTATCCCAATGAACAAGCCTAGAATGAAACAAATACTGGAATTAACGGTCTGGAATTGCTAGATATTTTGCTTTTGTTCTTCAGAAATAATAAAATAATTACTCCGCAATCCGTGACAACAAAGGATCCCTTTGTCCTTCTTTAATTTGATATCTAATCTATGATATCAAAAATATAGATACATAATGTATACATAATATAAATTTTAACTACTTTTTCATTTGATTGGGGTATCCTTGGTTACTCGATGTCCTTTTCTGAATGGCCACTTAGCAATATTGTTTATTTTGTATATCTATATATATATAAGTAACAAGGGTTGTCATCAATTCTTGGTAAAATGAAACACTTTTAGTTCATTTATCCAGCATTCATTTGATTAGCTTCAGCATGGTCATCGTTCGCATCGTGTACATATACTGTAAGTTAAAGCTTGCGTGGTATGGAAGACAATCCCTGCCATAATTAATCATTCTAAATGCTTAATTCGGTGATAAACATTAGTACAGTAAAATCAACATTTGTACGCTTAATTTGACATTCGTTCACTAAATTCATAATTTGTTGTTAAAAATTTATCATTCGAATAAAGAATATTACTGAACAATTTAACGATTTAGCCGAACTGATATTGCCCACTTCATAACGCCGAATGAAGTTTACCGAACAAATGTTGAAAAACATTTCTCGCATTTCATGAGAACATTATCATTATGACGACAAGTGGCGCTGCTCAATTTGATAGGGGGGGGGGGACTACTATCTCGTAGTTCCGGGAAAGCACTGGCCTAGGAATCAGACCTAATTTTTATTTCCTCGCACCGATCGGAATTTGAACCCACGGCACCTAGTCGCCTAGCAGACGACAGTCCAACTTGCTAACCACTGAGCCATTCACCACCCTCTTGGTACTCTTTATTCATTGGAATGTGAGATTTTGAGATAAATATGGTGCCTATACCATGAAATGTTTTCAAAATGGCAAATTTTTGTACAGTCCACAGTGATGGTGGTGGGACAGATAATTTGATGGAATTTGC
Source organism: Nipponacmea schrenckii (assembly GCA_030562195.1). Classification (NCBI taxonomy): domain Eukaryota; kingdom Metazoa; phylum Mollusca; class Gastropoda; family Lottiidae; genus Nipponacmea; species Nipponacmea schrenckii. The sequence goes on along the minus strand of CM060200.1, from coordinate 34,748,004 downwards.
AAAATCCAAACCACATGGTTTCTTCAGACGTGTGAACATATCTAAAATTCCAATATAATAGTATTTTCATGCCAAGTTTAGTTACTGGCCAGATAAAGATGAAGACTTGTTATGGCTCGTCGTCAATTTTTAACAGTCCACGCTGATGGTGGTGGGGCATAAAGGTCAGAAGCCACTATTTGGTTGGGATTCTGCCAATTCAAAATCTATTCCCCATCACCATCAGCGTGGACTTTTTAAACAAAGGTCATTTTTCAAAAAAATTGCCATGAAGAGTCTTTATCACTGACTGGCCAGTCGCTAAATTTGGCATGAAAATACCATTTCATTGGAATTTTTTGGATTTTCATAGGTCTGAAGGCACCACATGTGGTAGGGATTCTTACCAATCCAATCAAAACTTATGCCCCACCACCATCAGCGTGGAGTGATAAAAAATTGGCCATATTTTATCAATTGGCCATGAAGAGTTTTCATCACTGACTAGCCAGTCACTACGTTTGGCATGAAAATACCATTACATTGGAATTATTTGATTTATTCCTAGGTCTGAAGGCACCGTGTGGTTAGGATTCTGCCAATTCCATCAAAATTTATGCCCGACCACCATCACCGTGGCCTGTTAAAAAATTGTCCATTTTTCAAAAATTGGCCATGAAGAGTCTTCATCACTGACTGACCAGTCATTAGGTTTGGCATGAAAATACCATTTCTTTGGAATTTTGGGGATATTCACAGGTCTGAAGGCGCCATGAGGTTGGGATTCTGCCAATTCCATCAAAACATAGCCCACCACCATCAGAGTGGACTATTCAAAAATTGGCTATTTTTCTAAGATTGGCCATGATGAGTCTTCGTCTCGAACTGGCCAGTAACTAAGCTTTTCATGAAAATACTTTTATATTGGAATTTTCGATATCTTCAAAGGTGTGAAGAAACCATGTAGTTGGGATTTTGCCAATTCCATCAAAATATCTGTCCCACAACCATCACTGTGGACTGTACAAAAAATTGGCCATTTTTCAAAACATTTCCTGGTATAGGCATCATATTTATCTCAAAATCTCACATTCCAATGAATAAAGAGAACCAAGACTTTGATTAAAAATTGGAATTCATAATAAGATTCTTTAATTTGTACACAGCCACTGGCCGTCCATAAAAATTGGCGAAACAAATAGGAACGAAGCCCTAACTAAAATTGAGCAGCGCCACTTGTCGTCATAATGATATCGTTCTCATGAAATGCGAGAAATGTTTTTCAACATTTGTGCGGTAAACTTCATTCGGCGTTATGAAGTGGGCAATATTAGTTCGGCTAAATCGTTAATTTGTTCAGTAATATTCTTTATTCGAATGATAAATTTTTAACAACAAATTATGAATTTAGCGAACAAATGTCAAATTAAGCGTACAAATGATGATGTTACTGTACTAATGTTTAACACCGAATTAAGCATTAAGAATGATTAATTATGGCAGGGATTGTCTTCCATAGCGTGGCACCCCTTTTGCGTCCAAGATGAGAATCATTGGTTATTTTAAAATGACATTACTCTTTGTGTCTTTTCGATAACCTTCATCCATGACCACTATTTCTATATTCACGGCTAGTGATGCAATGGTTAAATCTGTTTTTTGTACCTATGCTTAAACCCATTTCTCGATTTATAATTTAACTTTAATTTACCTTTATAGGGTTATCTCGCCTGGTTCTCAACCACAGTCAGTTTCAAGACAAGAGAGTGCAGATTTAACGGCCCCTTTAAATCGCAAGCCAAGACGTCAACAGTCAAAACAACCCCCAGATAATACTCGTAAACAGGTAAATAATTTAGAATGTATTTGCTATTCCAGAATTTAAAAGTAATTCTATTCGTAAATATTTTTGTAGTTCAGCTTTAAAACAGTACTGTTATTCTTGGGTTGATAAAAATTTTGTAATTCCCTCCCTTAAATTTTTGGAAAAACACTGTTTTATACAAAAAAATGTGAAATAGATAAATTTATTACGTATTTCGACGATTTAGTCGAAAACGTATTGTACTCGTTCGGATTATTACGTATTTGGACGATTCAGTCGAAAACGTTTTGTAATCGTTCGGATTATTACGTATTTCGACGATTCAGTCGAAAACGTATTGTAATCGTTCGGATTATTACGTATTTCGACTTTGGTCGAAGACGTATTGTAATCGTTCGGATTATTATATTTTTTTTGCGATTCTCGGACGAGTTTTCAGACGAACTGGTAATAGGTACAGATTTTGACTTCATTGATGACCTTAGAATAATTTCTTTATCAAATAAAACAAAATCGGAAGTCATCTGACCGGAAGTTAGAACCAGAAATTGAGTTTTTTTTGCTCTTGCATCTTTATTGTCAGTTCGATTTCGATCGGACTTTCATATTTGAAAACTTCAAAGTATTTGAGTATATAAATAGTAGTCGATATGACCTAAAAAAAATATTGAAATTCAATATACTGCCTAGATGTTGGCAATTGCAAATTTGAGCTCCATAATATTCTAAGATTGTCGAAATACGTTCATAATTGTAAGCAATTCTAGTTGCAGTGCGTTCATCGAACGCACTGCTTTGTTTTCGAAATGTCTTTTTTTTTTTTGCAGTGCGTTCATCGAACGCACTGCTTTGTTTTCGAAATGTCTTTTTTTTTTTTTTTTTTTCGAATTTTACCCTCGATTATTTTCTAAGAAGGCAACTTGCTGCAAACTACCTGTTGCTGTCTGCCATTCAAACTGCGAGACTACTATTTGTTAAATGTAAAATGACGTCATTCAGAGTGACCGGAAACGAGCTGTGGGCAATGGCTTCGTTTTGGTTTTTGCTATTTATTACCTCTATTTTTCAACTGATTTTGACAGAACTTCTTTTTTTAGCTTCTTTTAATTGCTAGCTACATAACTGCATTTTTAAACTGCTAATTTCATTATTTTTGTAGCTGACTTTTTTTTTTTTTTTTTTTGCGTTTTTATCAACTTCTACAATTTTATTCCCATCCACTTGAAAACTTATATGTAGATAGAAACTTTTAATGCGATCAAAAATCATTATTCAAATTTTCTAAATGACTTCCGGTTTTGACGTTATTCGCTTTTGAACTTTAACAATTCAACTTCCGGAATTTTGAAGATATTTCAAAAATTCTTTTTGCAATATGCTACAAATAGTCATGCAAAAAAACAAAGATGAAAAAATCCGGACCGGAAGCAAACAATAAACCGCCATATTGAAATGTCAAACTTTTGTAAAATTCAAAATGGGGCCTCAGGGGATAAAGGGATTTTCGTTATTTTTTCATATCTAATAACTAGAGTCGATTGCGCAACTTTGTTTAGAAGCCGAATTTTGATTTTTTATTTTGATTTTATTTTATTTCCATTTTAATTTTCTTGGTAATGGCCAAAATTTTAAAGCTCCATATTTCGTGACCTTGACCTTTGGTGACCATGTGACCTGAACGCGATTTATTGCCCTTGTTGATATCTATCCACTTATATAATCATTTGTATTGTGCGATGGTTACTTCCGGTTTTGTAGCCGATCGAAATTTGTGATTTTTATTTTTAAAGAGCTCTGTCACGTGAACTAATTTATAAATAACAAAAATTCCTATTGAATCTAATAACAGTTTATCTGCTCTTTGTAATGATATATAAAACTACATATTTCCACCAAAAATGCGCTTTTTAGTATTTGAAAATTTTATATTTTCTTCTCTACTAACTGTGCGTAATTTTCTTTAAAACGAAATGGGGCCTCTGGAGATGCTCCGATTCGTGTAATTTTGATAACTATAGAATGTAATTTCGATTGCTGAATTATATTTGGAAACAGATTTTTGAATTTTGATTTTGATTTTGATATTTTATCTGATAGTAATATATAAAAACTTCGAATGGTCGTACATTGTTATCTTGACCTTTGGTGCCCTTGTGAGCTGCACAAATGTGATAGCTCTCGATAAGATCTATCCATTGATATATTATACTTTGTTGTACGATGTATGATTTCCCTTTTATCAGCATTTGAAAATTGCGAATTTCATCGTTAAAACCTTTTTATTGAATTATGCGTTTTGGCGACTTAGATGACACAAGTTTCAGCGAACCGATTATGCTTTGAAATAAAACGACTTATACTCTGTAAAATAACGTTACTGTTCTACAGATACTTTCAGGGACAGTTTTAAAGCATATATCAAAACTGCTACGCACTGCGTCAGAACCTCGCGAAGCCTGGGGATCTAGTTTTTTTTTTTTTTCGAATTTTACCCTCGACTGTTTTCTAAGAAGGCAACTTGCCACAAAATACCTGTTGCTATTGCCTATTCAAACTGCGTGACTTGTATTTGTTAAATGTCAAATGACGTAATTTAGAGCAACCGGAAACGAGCTGTAGGCAATGGCGTTTATTTGGTTTTTGTTGTTTATTACCTTTATTTTTCAATTGATTTTGACAGAACTTCTTTTGCTAGCTTCTTTTAACTGCTAGCTACATAACTGCAGTTTAAAACTGCTAATTTCATTACTTTTATAGCTGACTTTTTGCATTTCAATTTTTGCGTTTTTTTCAACTTCTACAATTTTATTCCGATGCACCCGAAAACTTTCAGGTAGATAGACACTATTAATGCGATCAAAATATATTTTTAAATTTTCGATATCACTTCCGGTTTTGAAGTTATTCGCTTTTAAAATTTAAAAAACAATTTCCGGAATTTTCAAGATATTTCAAAAATTCTTTTTGCAATATGCTAGAAATAGTCATACAAAAAAACGAAAATGAAAAAATCCGGACCGGAAGCAAACGACAAGCCGCCATATTGAAATGTCAAAATTTTGTAAAATTTTAAATTCAAATTCAGGGGATAAAGCAATTTTCGTTATTTTTTCATATCTAATGACTAGAGTCGATTGCGCAACTTTATTTGGGTGCCGATTTTTGAATTTTGATTTTGATTTTCTTTTATTTCCATTTTAATTTTATTGGTAATGACCAAAACTTTAAAGGCCCATATTTTGTGACCTTGACCTTTGGTGACCTTGTGACCTGAACACGATTTATTGCCCTTGATGATATCTATCCCCTGATATATTCATTTGTGTTGTCCGATGTCTACTTCCGGCTTTATAGCCGATTGAAATTTGTGATTTTTATTTTTAAAGAGCTCTGTCACGTGAACAAATTTATAAATAACAAAAATTCATACTGAACCTGATTACAATTTATCCTCTCTTTGTAATGATATATAAAACCACATATTTCCACCAAAAATGCGCTTTTTAGTATTTGAGAATTTTGTATTTTCTTCCCTACTAACTGTGCGTGTTTTTCTTTAAATCGAAATTGGGGCTCTGGAGATGTTCCGATTCGTGTAATTTTGATGTGTATAGAATGTTATATCGATTCCTGAATTATATTTGGAAACCGATTTTTGAATTTTGATTTTGATTTTGATATTTAACCGAAAGTAATATATAAAAACTTCGAATGGTCGTATATTTTAACCTTGAATTTTGGTGACCTTGTGAGCAACACAAATGTGATAGCCCCCGATAAGATCTATCCATTGATATATTATATTTTGTTGTACGATGTATACTTTTCGTTTTACCACCATTTGAAAATTGCGAATTTCATCGTGAAAAGCTGTTTCTTGAATTTTGCGTTTGGGCGATCTACATGAACCGAGTTTCAGCGAACCGATTATGCTTTGAAATAAAACGACTTATAAGCTGTAAAATAACGTTACTGTTCTACCGATACTTTGTGGGGCAGTTTTAAAGCGTATATCAAAACTGCTGCGCACTGCGTCAGAACCTCGCGAAGCCTGGGGATCTAGTTATATATTGTTATCAAAACTATCACCAACAATTATTTATCTGAAGAATGATGATAAAATTAATATCAATTCAATTACTGACGAATATGCATTCATAATAAAATAAATTAAAATTGATGTGTGTCAATAACTTACTCTAGTTAAATGCTCCAAAATACGAATCATTTGTACATAGGGTGTCTTTAGTTTAAATTCGAACTGTATCGTTAATATTACTAATATTTAAAAAACTAATGGTGCTACAAATAGAGACAAGCTGTGAAGTAACGGATGGGTTGCTAGTTGATTGAGCAATAAAAGTTTGAGCGAAATGATACTTCTTCTCTTTCCTCTTGCCATCGGCATCTTGTAAGGTAAGTTTACATTTAATTTATTTCTATATCAAGTATTTCCAAAAAGAGCAGATTATTGTATAGTCGATATAAATAATACTTGTATTAAACCATCACCTTAGGGTTCTAGCACATTTGAAATCCACGTTTTAGCGTCATCTTCTTTTTCCAAATCATATTTTATATAGCCATGTAAATTTTCCATTTAGGGTTATATATATTATATATCTAGCTTTTTCGTTCTTTTTTTCAGGTCGTGATGTCTTCACAAAAAGTTTCAAGGAACAAAGGCATGAAACTGGTCAAAGCGAATTCCAGATCTTTTGAAGATGTAGAATATAATTTGGATGATTTGACTAGACAAATGGCGCACGCAGAAAAATATTTATCAGAGTCGCTTAGAATGATTTTACACGTCAAGCAAAGTCAAGTGAACGACGATAAGTGTTTGGATGAAAAGTCAAACCAAATTAAATTCATATCAACATTATCACAGGAATTTTCGAATTTGGAAAATCAACTGAAGGACGTAAAGAGCTCTTTCGACAACGTAACAATGGCGGCCTTAATTCTGAAAAAACGCATTAAACAGGAAGCCATAACTGATTTCGAAAACAAAAACATTACAACTACAGAAGATGAAGAAATGACCTCTGCATACAAGTACTCAGGTCTGTACTATCACCTCAAATACGCGAAAAAAGTCGAACCCTTCACACTTGATACAGTTCTGCCCGAATTCACAAATGTGGTTGTCAGGAAGAGATCAATTAGTGATCAAACTTGGTCAGACATGAAGACATGGATGCTGAAGACATTAGATTGATGGAATTAATGAGTGTGTCAATTATCGTTGCCAAATAAGACATTTAAAATATTTAAGCTGTACATTAGCGCTTAGTTTTTAAGCCTGCATTAATCACTCATTCTGAAAAAAAGGTGTACCTTCTGATTACTCATATATTATTTTAGACCATTGTTACAGAACATATTATGATAAATGTTTAATAAAAACTTAGCTGTTACGAATGGTTAGTTTTGATTGATTATTATTAAACATGTGGACCAAAAAAAAAAAACGGGGGAAAGGGACTATTACAGTAAACTTGCAATTTAGAGCGTTTTGAACGGTGATTTGTCATTATTGTATTAGTCCTGGTCATTGAAGTTTGTACCATTTGTCCAATTTTGTACCTTAATGCCCATTTGTATTATGGAATTGTTTCAGTTCACTTGTTCTAAAGATTCAATAAGATGTTTCATTCAACATTTAATAGAATTGCTATCGAATACGGGAAATTTTGTTGCGTGGCAAATAAAATTTGTCACGCTTTGTTTTCGTTCGGATTATTTTTTTTTTTTTTTTTTTTTTTTTTTTTTTTTTTTTTTTTTTTTTTGGGAAGCTCGCTAGCCCAAACGGAAAAAGATAGATTATTTCTGTTTTCACCAATGGTTTTTATATGGGCTGGAATCAAAAATGAATATCTAACATGAAATTTTCGCTAACCCAAAAGTAGCTAATTGCATAATATGCAAATAAGATTTCAAGCTAGCTCGGGCCCTAATAGTCGCATCGGTCTGAAATTTACAGGATATAGATAGATAGGCAGCGCAATTAAAACTACATCATCAAAATTTTTTGATCACTTCCGGTTTGGGCGTGGGGACTTCCGGTTTTTTCGTCTCATGTCGGGCGACCCTGCTTCCCATGTAATTCAAGATTCTAAACAAAAACAGTATATTTTAGCTATACTAAATGATTTTAATCCCCTGAGATGAAGAAAAATTAAATTGAATGTTGCGCATGCGCAGTTTTCAAAAATGGCAAATTTTCTTAAAAATTTAATAAGTCCGCCAATTATTGACCGATTTTTATGATTTTGGTGTCTATCGAATCCTTGATACTTTATCTAAAAAATGTTGGGAACAGAATTTTGATTTTCGAATTTGAATTTTTTTTATGCCCGTTCGAATTTTTCAAAAATTTAAAACTCTATATCTCGTGACCTTGACCTTCAATGACCTTGACATTTGAGATGTAGAATGTCCTTGACCTCAGCTGTCTATAGATGTGCTTATATTGCATGACAAATATTAACTTCCGGTTTTATAGCCCACCGAAATCTGACTATTTTGCAATTTTGGACGGTTATATTACACTTTCGGGCTCTAATGTTCGGATCGATCTGAAATTTACAGGATATAGATAAATACGCAACACAATTAAAAATATATCATCAAAATTTTTTGATCACTTCCGGTTTGGGCGTGGGGACTTCCGGTTTTTTATCTCATTTCAGGCGACCCTACATCCCGTGTAATTCAAGAATGTAAGCAAAAACAGTATATATTAGCTATACAAAATAATTTGTATCCCCCGAGAAGAAAAAAATTCCAATTGCTAGTTGCGCATGCGCCATTTTTCCGAGAATGTCAAATTTTCTTTAAAATTTAATTAGTCCGTCATTTATTATTTATGCCCGTTTGAATTTTTTAAAAATTTGAAATTCTAAATCTTGTGACCTTCACCTTCAATAACCTTGAAATTTTCCATATAGAATGGCCTTGACATCAGCTGTCTATAGATCTAACAATATTGTTACGCTTGTTCCACAATTGGAGGCTGAAAAGTACCGGAATTGAAAGCTAGCAGGTTAGAAGTTTCAAAATGTTCGAAATCCATGGGATAACGCATAGTTGCCACGCTCGGAGCTGTTCACAGTTCTAGTATTTTTTTGTATTCAACTTAGGCCATTCCAAATAATATTCTGTTCTTCGGAAGTTCCGTACCCGATTTTACGTTCTCGAAATTTTAAAATTAAGAACTATGTAAAAAATTTCAAAAAAAGAAATTTTATATTTATTTTATTTAAGGCCTAAATCTATATATTTTGGCACGCATTTCAATTTTTTAAAAATTGCTGAGATCTGCCCTATTCAAAGTGATAAATGAACTGCACCCTCTTTGACCGGATCAATTCGTGCGACGTTATTTATAGTTCTGACCCTAAAAAATGTCTGTAAGAAGTCTCTGAAAAAAATAGGTTTTATACATTAGTTATCAGAGATGTTTTGGACCAGTAGAATGTATTTTTTACCTTAATAAAAATGACACACTGCATGGCGTTGCTCGTCTTCATTAGACCATAATATGCAGAAGAGTAAAACTCCATTCATTCCATTTCATTTTTTAGTTTTCCTACATAAGAAATGTGGCCATATTTTTTATCATTTCCTAACTTTCTTGTTAATATAAGACGAGAATTTTTCTGATTTATTAAATCTAATATGTAAAGCGTTTGAAAATCCAAATTATCTGGAACAAGATCAAAATCAGAGAAATTTTGACTTAAGCCCTGTTTATACGACGAGGATTTGCATAATTATATGCAAATTTTCACACATATGCCAATTTACACACATATGCAAATGTACACGGGTGTGTAAAAGTATATTTGCTGTGTATTCATACGACGTTTATGTCTTAGGTAAATAAGGAGCAAATTGTTCGAAAAAAAGCTCGGACGAAGGAGTGGTTTGACAAGGTAGTTCTGCGGCACTTCGAAGAAACAGACTGGCTAGAAAACTTCCGAATGAGGAAGGAAACATTGAATTTCATCTGCAGACGACTTGAAGATGAACTATCTCCTTCCTAAGACACAGTTGAAGAACCATTAGGTGTCCAAAAGAAGGTAGCAATTACCATTTACGGGCTTGCATCATAGTCAGAGTACCGACAGCAAAAATATACATACACTCACCGGCTGTAGCATATTTGCACCGAGTCCCAACTAGGTGTAAATTTACCCACATGAGTAAAATCTGCACATGAGTAATTGCTTCCATACGGTCAAATTTGCTCATATAAGCAAATTGGCACATATTCAAAAAAAAAAAAAAAAACATACGTGTGTAAATGTCAGGGTATAAACAGGGCTTTATACATGTTTAACTTATTGCCCAAGAAAAGTTTTGATCAGATTTGATATGAGCATAAGAATTGAAAAGACAGCGGTCAACTTTGAATTTGACGATTTTTCGATAAACTGTTTCTAAGTTATTGCCCCTGCCTTAATATTTGTTGTAGACACAATAGAAGCTTAAATTTTCAATGGATTTTAAGGAGGTTGGAGCGAATAACCTATTTAAATTAGAAGTTTCTAATTTTTTGCATGGTGGTAGCTTAAAGTATCAGTATTGAGAAAATGCAAAATTGAGCATAGGTCACCGACTTATTTTTTGAGATAGAGGGCGTTATTTCTGTAGGGGTGGGGCACAATAGTTGACCTACTTCTGACTCTCAATTCACAGTGTTTTTACAATTCTATAATATTGATTTTTGGCAAAAAACAACATAATGTGATTCCAGACATTTAAGTAATACTTTGGTTTCAGCTATTTGCCAAAATACAAATTTTCAGACAAAAAACGTTTGGCATGCCGGTTAGTCATTAAGCTTCCAGAGACACTCAAATACCTATAACTTGCTTATCTTAAATTAAAATCTGTAAAAAAATTTATCTTTATGTACTCAATTATATAAGAAATCATGTGAGCCCAAAAAATTAGGGGGTCACCGAACTCATTCTCTGAAAAATCGGGCCTGAAGAGGGGTGGGGTCCAACAAGATAATGAGCTAAAGGGAGATAACTCTTTCAGTTCATTACTTTTTATTCATAATATATTCACATATTTTTACAATGACTGGTTTTCGCCACCGAAAAATGATACATCAGATAGTTCAATGCTCTCAACACCAACTGAAAAATCGGGTTCAGGGAAACTAGGTGTCGGAGAATGTTTTTTTTCAAAGTATGTTGCTACCCAGGAGGAATGTTGCTATCCATGACTTTGTCTGGTGTCGTCATTCCGTTTGTAGGGTCGTGAGAGGAAGATTTGTCGAAGACACATTAGACTGGCTTTCTACTTTACATGTCCTCACCGATGAAACTTTTGTTTTTTTCTCAAATTGTGATTTCTTCGCTAAATTATCTTTTTTCGAGAATTTAATGCTTTCGCCATGGAGGCCGCCATGACACGGGATGTAGGTAATGACGCGAGTATGGGACGTAACTCTGTCTGTAGTTTCTCGCGACACACATGCGCAGTGGGATGCGCACAAACAATACGCTCCAACCTCCTTAATGAAACTTAGTGTCAGCATTTGAATTGATAAGACAGGCTTCGCGCCAAAATTTTATTGTGGGTGCAATAGAAGCTAAATTTTTTTAATGGAATGAAACTTGGTGTGAGCATTGAAATAGATAAGACTTGGTATGGGCATTGGAATTGATAACAATTTTCAATGAGTTCTTTTGAGTTATTGCCCAATTTATTTTTTTAATTTAATGCTGTCAGTGGGTGACTATTGCCTTGCCTGGCAGGCTATCTTTCTGAATACCTTCACCGTTATCCATGCTGTAAATGTTTATGCATGAGAATATTATTTTGGTATGGCCTAAGTGTGCAATAATTTTCTAGAAGATTACAAGCAAATCAGCTGGTAAAGTAAATGGCTTGTTGGGTGATATTATCCTTTGTAAGAACAAATGCCGAACCTGGCATTATAGTAATTGTTTACGACCTCATCTGTCTCCATCAGCCCATTTCAGTTCATTCTAGCTAAATCAAATCAGAATATTAGAACGACGTATGGGCGATTTTAATAGACTTCTTTTCAGTTGTCATATTGGCCATTATCCTTGACATACAATCAAAGAGGATACCTCCCGAAAGATGTCAATAGGAATTTGATATTTTAACTCAACTCTTAGCAAGTCATAATTTCTTTTCAGTTTCTCAAACAGTAGGAAGCTGGATTTTTTTTTATTTTGATAACGCTTTCTGTACAGAATTATCACATTTTATTTATTGTCATGTACTACTTTTATAAATTGTGTTGAAAACAAGAATTACGATGCGGATATTTACTAGCACCTTTTTTAATCTCTATATCTATAAGCTCGAAAATTCGGGGCTTAAAACTTTCTTTCAGTGTACTTACATACTTTATATTTTTATAAAAGAAACGAAAAATATGAAAATGTGGTTAAATTATTTTCCTTGTAAAATTGCGATATAATATCACAGTAATAACTACCGGATCATGTAGGCGTTCGATACATATTCCGTAATTTAATATGATGAAAGCTTCATAATTTAATTTTAAAAAGTAAAGACAGAAGGTGATTCAGAACGTCAATCAACGTAAAAGGACTCGAGGCTAAAACTTATCTTAATAGTATTATATGCGTGAACCCGAAAAGTGTAGTTCAAAATAAAACAAATACAATTAGGGAATCCACTATTGAATTTCATACTACTAATAAAATTTCCATAATAAACATAGATTCTGTTTGTTAGTAGTTGTTGTCTTGTACGTCTATGTCATTATAATAAGATGTCATTAGTATGTTGATTTCATATCTCTCTAATTTCAGGTTGTTATCATGTTGATGGTTGTTGTCTTGTTATTTACAGTATGCTGGGGACCAATTCTCTTTAACAACCTTTTGGTGGCTTTTGGCATCCTTCCAGAATTGCATATTGGGTACCACAAGCCACTGCGTATGGCATTCTATCTGCTTTCGTATTTAAACAGTTGTGTAAACCCGATTGTATACGCATTCCTTTCGCGCAACTTCCGTCAGAGTTTCATTTTCGCCATCAGTGCTTGTGTTAAAGGTCGTGCATTTGTTCGGGCTTACACTTTCAGTAGATCTATTGTGACCCGAACGTCCATGGTGCATACGAACGGACGACCTATTCATAGCAGCGACAAAGACACTAATATAGCTATGATGTCCGAGACTACAATGCAGTCATCTCCAGACGATATGGAATTGGGAAAAATTTAAACTGTTATTGAGATCAAGGAATAACGTACATTGATTTTTTTGAAATAACCACAGCTTAAAACGCTAACATTATGTTAAAAAACCTTTGGCATAATTTGCTTAGAAAGCTTTTCGTCTGTTCAAAAATATTTTGTTCCCAGTTTATATTATTAATTATGATTACTTATCATTTCTTTATGGTGGGTGTCATCCGTTGTAGTGTGTTGATCTGAGATTGTTTATGTGAAATTGATGGACCAACCGTAAATGTGGTAATAGAGAGCCTTGCGTTACGATACTCGATCGACATTTGAACCTTTTTATGTTTTATAAAACAATAAAATGAAACCTATGGATTCGCTTATTATTATTATATCTTATATTATACAATTATTTATTGAAGTCTAGAGAAATTCAATAATACATATAAACATTAACAATAGCCTAAAAGCAAACCCTTATATCTTTGAGATCAAAGCCAGCTTAGTTATATTTGACATTGTATATTGCCAAAATATGCTATCCAGATTTTGCCCAGCAGCAATGCACAAATGCTATGAAGGTTCATTGCACGATGCAACAGCTTAGTTAGCAGTCTCTGTTGCAAAAGGGGAAGTAGAATAAAAACTGAATGGTTTAAGGCTATGCCGCTATCAAAATATTTCATAAATGATTGGTACTAAGGGTGTCTTAAATTTTGGCTGTGTATTGGTCTTGTTTGATGTGATATGCTTCATTGCAGCAATGTTAGCTGTCATATAAATGGAAGATATTTATCAAAATACTACTTTATACTACAATATTACTTTTATCAGACACAATTTGCATATTGCATGTAAGCATAAGTGAAGGTTATGAATATTCTGTACAAGGCTTATACGTATTATTGTATTGTTATGTTAACAGGATAGAATTGCACTGTAAGTGCATGTTATTTTGTCAGGCCTGCTAAGAAAGGCTGAAATTAAATGTATGAAGTTTTTATGGTTGTTTTAACTCGACCTGTTTTTTACAATTTTGTTTGCACACATATATATGTATAAATTTTGATCTAAGCTCTTCAGTAAATGGACAATGGAGCATGAAGTGTTCAATACAATTCTAAAAAGGTTTGCATTCTCTGGCAGAAGGTTAATGTGAACTCTAACAATATTTCGTTTTTGAGTAAACGTTAACTTTCTTGAGAGGTATGAGTAACACATTGTTTAAAATTGGCATATTCACATAGACTTTCATCTGACTGAGTTGAGCAGACCATTCCTGGAAATCAAAATCTTTCAGTCTTTGCTTAACTAGGGACATGAATGCTTTAATATTTACTATGCTGTTCATGTGCCATACATAACCTAGACCAATTGGGTAATATTAGTCTTAATTTTGTAGCCCAATTTGTGCGCCCGGCTTCATCCATATTTTTCAACATTTGAAATACTTGCTTACGATATTCCTAACAGGTATATTAAAAAGTTGACAAAAGTACTTAATACATGAGCTAAAATAAAAATTGCTATGTCTCACACATTCTCCAAGGGCCCCAAATGTGCTTGATTTGTGAATACCTACGACAAATTTATTTTAAAAAAACCCATTATGGACCTTTTCAAATTCTGGGCGGTATAGATAACCCCAGATTGAAGCACCATACAATAAAACGGGTTTTATAATGGCATCAAAAATTGTGATCAATGTTGCAAAGTTACCTGCCTTAAGTTTACCCACATATTCTTATATGGACCCGAATTGAACATACCCACTCAATCACAATTTGAACTACACATTTAAAATACCGCACGGAGACAATATATTTTGGAAATGTAACGATGTCTACACTGTATCTTGTTTTCTTCACATCTTCATGGATATTAATATCAATGTAAGATAGTACTGGAAATCATAGATTGTCCTTTGGCTGATGTAAATTATGTGGATTATTTTCACGGGCAATTCTATAGAGAAACGGAATTGTTTAGTCCAGCTAATCATTTATTGTGTTCACCGTCGAAATAGTTGTCCTTATTAGCAACGTCTATCATAATTATCCATGTTTGAAACTGTCAAAATTTTGAAAAGTGAAGGAATGCAGTATCAAACATATGTTCGGCGAATTTCCTATTGTAAACCTTATCAACAAGTCTAACAATATTCGAGTAAAAAGGAAAATTTCTATTTCGATATAATTTTAAAGGTATTTTCGTAAAATTATGAGTTTTCCTCAAAAATTTAGTACATTCGGGGACCAAACCGTAATATAGTGACTTTGTTGTCGTTTTTTTTTATCATTAGAAATGTGTCTAGCACAGTCGATAAGGAATATAACTGAAAGCAATTCATCAATGGCAATCTCGTAACAAAAGGTACGAAAGGACAAAAACAGTTTTGATTTACGACTCTGGCTTTTATAAACCATCTTTATTTAAGTACACTTGATCTTTGATCTAACTTGATGACATTTTATCGATTTCTTGAATTACCGATTTTCCATTCAAATTTTACTCAAAAAATACATAATCTAAAGCTGAAGTAATTACATCTGCTATCATTATCTGAGATTGAAACGCGACTTTATACAAACTATTGTCCGAGAAACTACAGAATATGTGTATACTTCATCACATAGCTAACAATAAGATAGTAAGCTAAATATTGTACTTGTCCGAACTAAATTTTAGCTTCATTTATTACTTAATTTCCTTTTTAGAATCATCAGATAATTTTCTAGCATATTAGTCCCTGCTAATCATCTCAGGTTAATGTTATATCTTCGGACTAAACAAAACAAATACTTCTTCCATTACACTATAATCTCTTTAACTTTATACTCTATTTTGTGCTCTCGCACTCATCATGATTTCGCGTTTTTAGTGCACATATTAAATTAAGACAACTATTTGACATTTGTCATTAACACGTTCAATACTAAGATAGATTACGTTGTGACAAACAAAGTTGATGAAGGATGTTGGGCATCTCATTAACGACCTTGCCAGCTTAAGATGATATCAAAGAATAGGTAGTTTTATTTTGATGGTCGTTGGTAGTGGCTTCAGTATCAACTGGATGATTAAGAAACTGTTGGTTTGGTGGTTTGAGAAATCGTACGATCTGGTCGGAACGAATGTCATGGCGGTGAAACTCGGCCCTGGATGGTGTGGCGTGAGTGACTCAGTCATACATCTTTCCAAAACTCATTATGATCATGGTAGTTCTTGTTGGGTGTTGTTGGTTTGGTTTTGTTGGGTTTGGTTAGATTATCTATCTCTTTGCTTGGAAGAGTTGAAGAACTAAAAGAAAGAAGAAAAGGAGACGTGAGAAAGGGGGAAAAAAGCTTTCACTTAAAAAAAAAAAGTTTTGTCTTTTGTCTCGGCGATGAAACTTGTTTGAAAATGGCAAGCTGAGCAGTGAGGAGACATCCTTTTACCAACTCCAAACCGTAACCTGTAGCTTTGCTACTCTTAGAGCCATCGGTGTAGATCTTCAAATTGTCGGCGAACTTGGTGTTGGTGGACTGGATCAGCTCGGTGTTGACTGTCGGGTTGGTAACCTTCCGCAAAGGAGTATCTGATAGGTGTCGTTGGCTGAAGTATTGCTTTATTAGGCGGGAGAGAAACCCCTTTCTCTTCGGTGGCAATGTATGACTTTCATCTGTAGAGCGTCCAATTTTGGGTGGTATTACAGGATGTACCATATGCGACGCAACCATAATTTATAACTGAGCGAACCAATGACCTATACATCATCAATAAAGCTTCTCTGTTAGCTCCCCATGTGGTACCTAAAACATGACGCATAACATTTAAGATTTTCGTTGATCGATTAAAAATATAGTCAATGTGTTTACTCCAACTAAGCTTATGGTCAAAGTACATGCCAAGGAACTTAACTGTTTGCTTCTGCCTAATTTTCACAATATTAAATCTTAGGTCAATACCGTTGTGTTCCGTTCGCCTTCTGCAGAGAATCCCGACGGTTTTAGCTTTCGAAATAATGAAGCCTCAGCCTCTTGCTATGCACATAGTCCCTAGCAAGATCGTTTATCATGATGCTGAATAGGGTAGGGCTGATAACAGATCCTTGGGGGATTTTATTCTCCAGTGAGTGCTTCTCACTGATGGAATTGACGACGTTGACTTTTATCTGGCGATCCTTTAGAAAGTCTTGGATCCACCGGAACATACGTTCTTGATGCCAAGATTGCTAAGTTTAAAAAGTAAACCATCGACCCATACTATGTCGAAGGCTTTGGATAGATCCAGAAATACTGCACTGAAGTAATTCTTCTTTCCAAGGTGGGCAGCGATGTCATGTTGAAGTTGAACGATTTGATCCATTGTTGACCGTTTCTCTCTGTAGCCGCTTTGGTTAGGGTTGTTAGACCATTTAGTTCACAGTGGTATCCAAGTCTGTTGTTGACCATCGTCTCAAATGTTTTACATAGAGTCGAGGTTAGAGAAATAGATCTGTATGAACTGCATTGATGTCTGTACTTTTGAGGTTTTGGTAGAGGGATAACCATTGCTGTTTTCCAACTTTCAGGAATTGTACCATTATACAATGACTTTTTGAATAATTCCAGAAGAACTGTAGACGCTTCCATTGGTAACTCCTTTAACGTACTGTACTTGATGTTGTCTTCACCAGAGGTGCTGTCCTTCTTCGAGCGCAGTGCGTTCTTTAGCTCGTAGAGGGTAAACGGAGCATTGATGTCCCGTTCGTCTTCTAGTGGTGAGTGGTGAATTGGAGTTTGGTTGGTGTAGAAGGCTTTGGTATGGTTGGTATCAGGGCTGCCGTCAGCATAACACTTGGCTAACAAATTGGTTTTTCCTTCGTTGCTGTATTCTGTGGTGTCCCTGTAAGATAAAACTGGAATGGAAAAATTTAGATTTTTACCGAGCATGAGCCAATTTTGCTCTAGACGGATCCTAAGTTGGTCCTCTCAATTAATGAGTTGCAGAACTGCCAGTGCTTTGTTTTTTATTCACGTAACAAAGCAGCTGTAGTAGCCTTCACTTCCAAATAATCTGCCTTGGTATCACGGTAAAACTTCCTCTGATGTCGACGTAGAGCTTTGTTTTTGGCGTCTACGTCGTCCTGGAGCTCGTCGGATCACCACGACTTAGGTGACGTACGTACAATGCCATCCTTAGTGAAATGGCGTGAGGTGGAATGGCGTCCATAGCAGCATCAGTAATAACCTGTGTTAACTTCCCAGAGAAACAGTTGACATCCTCGTCCTTGGCTTGATCAAGCCTAGAGTGTATGACGTGGCGCTTGTAAAAGTCCCAGTATGCTTTATCCAGCCTCCAATGTTACAAGATAGTGTAGTCTCGATAATTACATGGTCACTTCCAAGGCTCACTGGTTGTTCCCCACGTACAGTCCTTAGCTAAGTGACTGCTTACTAGAGTGAGATCGAGATGCGAACCAATAGGAACTTGATTATGCAATCTATGTTGGGGATCAATGATCAATGAAGATATTTCATAAGTAAATTGTTTTATGGCCATTATCATAATATCATGTTTGTACAAATAAGCTAGCAGGTAACGTAGCTACTGATGTCAATTTTTTTCAGAAAGATCGGTTCAATTGTATTGAATCTCATGATTCGTTTATCTTACAGATACTACAATTATATTTTTTTTTTTTATTATTTCATGTAACAGAGGCAAATATATTCTTAGTCACTTCAGTTGGTTGAGTCAAGTGGAGGAACCAAAAAGGGTTCGCGATGGGAAACCACCCACATCTCGCAAACCCAAAGGCAATTTTTTCGGGCAATTCGGAGACAATAAAAAGTAGAAAAGCCCGCTTTCTCTTAAATTTTCCCCCGAATTTTTTGCACTTATGTTAATAAATTATATGCCTGATGTCCAAATAATGCTTTTTTTTCAAATTAAATAATGAATATGCAAATGAATATGTCATCATTTCATATAAGGTATATGTTTGATAATGCAGGGTTTGATAATACAAGGCTGGATTATGCAAGGCTTGATTATGCAAAGTGTTTAATGAAAAGAGTATGATGTAATGTGTTAAATGAATTCTTGTGGCATTTCATTGGATTTTGGAGTATATTTATACATTTAGTATTTTTTTTACAAATCAACAATTGTACTTTGGAGCACTGACAAATGCATTTTGTAATGACGCAATGGTATTTTAAAGCTGCAACACAATCGAGAATTTTGGGAAAGTTATACTTCCATAGAGTACGAGCCTATAAAGTAAACGTTAAGAAAAATTTCCATCCCATGAAGCGACTATTTGGAACTTTGATCAACTGAATTATGGAAGATTCCGGTCTAGTCAAATTCAGTCAAGATAGCAAATTTAGAGATTTATTGTTGCCACGGCATTATTAACACCTGTAATGCTTTCAAATTATCGTAATTACTCTGTACGTGATGTAGCAATTAGATTTCCAAAATAGGAAGAGAATTTTTTTTAATTATGGTAAAAGAATGCAGGCAATCAGTCAAATTAACAACAAAGTCAGAGTCAGATGTGATAGAAATTGTAACTAAAAATAAATATTTCAACTGCTCTATCATTTGTATCATCCGCCAAACATCATGTCACAACACGTTTGTAGCATTATATAACTGATACCCTAGAAAAGTTTACACAATTTCCAATATTTTCAAAATATTTCTCTTTATGATAACGCAAGTGCCTCAATTTCATATCTTGGATATGTACGTGATAGTTTACACAATTTGATGAAATTTCCATAACTTATTGTAGACAACGTATTGTTTTCATCTACTCTAATTAAAACTGTCTGTTAGTTGCAGACATACAGAATGTGAGCAAATACACTCGTTCAGATAACGCAATATGGGTGACAGCCGACATTTAACTTAACTAATAAACAGCCCAATCAAGACAGTAGAAATTAATTATTCTGAAGGTATAGGTCAAGTTTCAATTTCAAGTAATTCTTTCCTGATATTAATCTGCTCTTGTTTAGGTTTAGAAGAATTCCTTAAAGATATAATAGGTCTCAGATTGAACATGGAATTTGAAAATGTTAAACTTGGCCAATGAGAGCTCTATCCATCAGTAAATATACCTTCTGCAATAAATAACATAAAAAAAAACTAAGTCGTTATCTATTAAGATGCATTTTTTATTGAAAAACGCTTACTTTATGACACCAGGTAAGTTCACTGATGGATATTTACTCATGTATTTGCCATTCTTGAGAACTAAACTTTTTTTATGTTCATGCAAAGACGCAGTATCCCTTTAATGGGTCGGATGTTTATATAGAAGATGTTAAAATTTTACACGTTGTGTATTCAAGAACTCTATCTTATACAACAGTCGTATGGTCCCACAACATTTCTACAATATCAAAGTATTACAGCTTTTATTTTTACATCATAGGTACAATACCTTGTCATGAAGCAGTTATTGGCAGTGCGGCGAGCAGACCGTTTCCTGTTTAGTTTCCACATTAGGGGGCCTACACTTGTTTTATGGTCTTTCCCTTACTTAATTGAATTCAGAGGCATAGCATACGGGGGTGTGGGGGTGTAACACCCTCCACTTTTGCTGAACTGGTCGATAAAACGCGGGATCGGTCGGTAAAATCGATTGGTTGAAGGAAAAAGTAAAAACCACGTATCGGCAAACTGATTAAATAGTCTACTTAGGCTCTATAAATCTATATCTATAAAATAATTATCTACTCTGTAAATGGTTGTCGGTAAAACAGTTTCTGATTGTCACAGATTTATGATATTGTTGTCTTTTAAAATGTGATTTACCTCCCCTTTTTGATTCTCCGTTATTGAAGTCATTTTTCTGTTCCTTGTCTCGATTGACATAAATAGTTTTTCGTATTAATGACCAGTCCAAAAACCACGCTTTTTCATTTCTCGAACCAATCAAAGGCAAAACATCTATTATCACGGTTTGTCTATAATTGTCTAGATTTTTTAGTAACCGTAAAGTACAATTGTCTTGGTTTTTCTCGGTTGTTCAAATTGTGTAATAAAGTCCCATTCCACATTTTAGTAAACTGATTACATAGCCTACTTAGCTTAGGCTCTATAAATCTATAGGCCATATCTATAAAATAATTATCTGCCCTGTAAATAATTGGTCTGTAAATTTTAGAGGTTACGCTACGCCCCTGATTAAATTAGGACCAAAAGTCGATATTTGTATCTAAAATTTAGGATTATAAACTGATAAACTGAAACCTGTGCTTAGTATGTGGTTGATATTACTGGCATCTTTAGATTCAGATAATGTGAAATAACCCAATCGTTACAGTATCTCCTCAATCACTGCATTTATATACGTATTCCTTTAAGATTATATTTAAACGGCGCCCTAGATGAAGTTCAAATATTATGCATTCTATCAAGTGGAAATAAAATTAATCATCTATCTCTATCTTTAAGACTCAAGCTGACAGTCATGAAGAAAACATGTCTACGGTGATAATAAATACGTCTGATAAACTGGTTACATTACATTAACTGTACAGTAGCAAGAAACAATATCGAAAACCTCGAGAGTTTCCACCCATGTTTCCTTTCAGTCGGGGGAAATAAACTAAGACACTTGATCATACGTCTAAGATCACCCCCCCCCCCCCATGAATTCACTGTACAAGAGGAAGTTCATTTCATTTCATTTCTAACTGAACTGTGAACTGAAAACAGGATTCAACTAGGAAGCTTGCCGAGATTTCTCAACCGTTTTAAATATTAGTTTACACATTTAAGCGAAGCACAGATTCAACCAATGTATATTTTCACTATTATCAGTCGACTTGCAAAAATCTCAAATAATGTTATTTTTGGGTAGCTTTGACATATTTTGCGAGTTGAACCAATTCAAAAGACAAATGTTTGATAAAAAAAAAAAAATTAAAAATAAGGGGAGGGGGGGGATTTTTTCCCGGTAGCCTATCCTGTCCACACGCACCTGTGATCCAGAGAAGTATAAGTCCATGGCTATCTTAATAAATAAAATGTATCATACTTATCGCCTCAAAGACAACTGTGACCGATGAAATTAATGGAAACACGCTTGATGTAATGACGTTACAGGAGATACAATTCTGGTACAAGTTCGTTTGTTTTTATACGCCCCATAAATATGTGGATGTATATTGTCGTCGCCCCTGTCCGTCGGTCCGTCCGTCAGCATTTGTTGTAGACACAATAGAAGCCACAATTTTCAATGGATTTTAATGAAACTTTGTGTGAGCATTGGAATTGATACGACGGCGGTCAAGTTCGATTTTGATGATTTTCGATGAACGGTTTTTTAGTTATATACGTTAGTTATTATTTATAATATTTGTTATAGACACAATAAAAGCTACAATTTTCGAGTTATTGCCCTAAGCTTAGTCAAAATTTATTGTTGATGCATTAGAAGCTTTCAATGAATTTGAATGAAACTTGGTATGAACATTGGAATTGATAAGGCGGTGATTAGGTTTTGAATTTGACGATTTTTGATGAAAAGTTTATGAGTATTTGCCCTTGTCTAAGTAAAATTGTGTACAAATTCATTTGTTGTAGACACTATAGAAGCTTCAATATTCTATGGATTTTAATGAAACTTGGTATGAGCATTGGAATTGGTAAGACGCAGTCAAGTTTGATTAGGACGTTTTTTCGATACACGGTTTTTTAGTTATTGCCTCTGCCTCTATATTTGCTGTAGACACTATAGAGGCTACAAGTTTCGATGGATTTAAATGAAACTTGGTGTAAGCATTGGAATAGATAAGACGCCATTCAAATTTGAATTTGACGATTCTTTTGATTTTTAAGTTATTGCCCTTGACTTAGTAAATTTGCATCAAAATTTTATTGTGGGTGCAATAGAGGCCACAATTTTCAATGGATTTTGAACTTGGTATGAGTAATTGACCATGACTAAGAAAACTTGCGTCCAAATTCTATTGTGGTCGCAATAAGAAGCTTCAATTTTCAAAGGATTTTGGTGGAACTTTGTGTAAATTGATAAGAATTGATGAAACTGCAGTCAAGTTTGAATTTAACTTTTTTAACAAATGATTTGAAAATTGTCACAAAGCATAATATGAACAACAAATGAAAATCATCGTACATACAGACTTGTTAGAATTATCAGTTATCATTAGAATGAAAAATTTAACATTTAATAAGTCATATATTTCTTTTAAAAAAAATAATGGATATTAGATAGGGCTCGTTCTTCAGTCAACCAAGTTTTGTTTAAATCCTTACCACCCGTTACATAAAGTACGAAAAAGGACCTGATTGAAAACTAATGAACAGGGCCAGCAGTTAATATTTTTTTTTGCATTTTCGGTAGGGTTATTCTATTTAAAATAGCATTTCAATCCAGCATAACTTTTACAGTGTTTAAGGCCCAGAAAGTTGACTTGTTTGACGGAAATACCTCATAACAATGACAATAAATTGTCAATAGTGTTCATTCGTGATAATGAATAATTTGACCAAGTTTCATTTTCACGAATTGTGCATTCTGGCGTATTTACCAGACAAAATTTGAACGAGTTTCGTTGTTGAAGGGCACTATTTAAAGCTTAGACGAACAGTTCGACCGATAGACTGACAAGGGTGAAGACAAGGAGCCCCAAAGTTCATGTTTGCATGTTAAAATTGATGAAAAATCTTTTAATGGTCGCATATATAGTATATAACTTAAGTTGCAAAACATATCACTGATTTGTCAGTTTAGCCATGTAACACTTGTCTTGCCATAAGACATGTGATGGAAAGAAAAAGAACATGCAATCTTTTAAAGAGTTAAAATTTGAACATTTTCATATACCCTTTCCTGTAGATATTCTGATTAAAACATTTTGACATTGTTTACAAATGCAATGAAACTTGTAGAGTTCTTTCGGTGGACTTTTTCAAAGTGTTACTGGATTGGATATTTTCTTTAATCGAGGATATTCGAACTTTATTTCGATTATCTCGATACAATTTTGTAGCCTTTGACCAGCCGGAGTCTCCAATTAACAAAGAATGGCGGCGATTTTCAAGTTTGTCACTATCAATAAGTTTGCCTTTTGGTTCATTTTCGTCCTTAGATTCACCTTTAGGCCATTCACCGATGTTATGTTCCACAAGATCTGATCCAAGGAGTTCATCTTCAGCCGACATTCGCAATCCTACTATTTTGTCGATAGCCTGAATGCAGAAAAATGGGTTACATTCATAATGTAGAATACAATTATTACCTGTTGTGATATTATTTTTTTTCTTAAATTATTAAGTTTACAATTACAATGATATGGCCTTACTTTGACCTTCTCAAAGTATTGCTGATTTCTATGTAAATTACTGATATAATTATTATTATAATTTACGATTAGCTTCATTAATATTAGCTGCTGGTTAATAGGGCTTTTTGGTCATAAGCAAGGAGTCCATTCACGTCCAAGTTCTACTCTAATTTATACTAAGTGCATCACCTTTCTAGTAACACTTGATAAGTTTTGGCTGCCCTTTTCTTTTGACAATGCACCAAACATTCCTAAGAAAGTCCGAACACAAAGCTTTTATTTAGTCTATATACCTAATTTGTGTATCTTAATGCTATACCCAAAGACGACTAATTGTTTACTGTTTTAATATAGTATAATAATTAGAGGGGAATTAATACTTACCAAGAGAATAATAAACGTAATAAGGCCGCTCCAAAATACTTCACATATGATACATAGAGTTTGTACACCTAATAAATAAAACCCTCCTCCGTGGGTTAAACCTGCTCTTCCGTATGTCAGCTGCTCCAGCGAATCTTCAGCGGCAAATATGCCTACTGCAAGAAGACCCTAAAATTTAAACGAGGAAAGACGTAAAATTAAATTTAAAAAAATGGAAGGGCATTGGTGCAATGATAGTACAATCGAAATAAAGTGCAACGTTTAGCGAAACTGATCGAAATTTCTTACCCACAAACCACCACCGCCATGAACACCAATGGCACCGACTGGATCATCTATCTTAACAATCTCTGTTATTTTGATAACACATATGGTAAAGACACCACCAACCATTCCAATTATCAGGGCCTCCCATGGCCGGACTAATGCACAGCAAGCTACAACGTAAGCATAATTAATGTTTATGAAACACCGTGAATATTTAAACCTTTAAATAGTTAGTATTATAATTGGATCTCAACATGAACATATGGCATCGGTGGCATAGACGAAGGTCCAATGGAATGTGAGGCCACTTTAGTGAACATAATATAATTGATGCATTGATACATTAACTGATGCTATGACTCATACCTAAGATAAATTCATTAACCTATGTATTGAGTAATAACATGACTTTTTTGCATTAATTGAAATTGATACTTATACCAATTATTTTTACATCAAGCATCAACCTTAAAGCTATCACGCCTTATTTAAGCTATAAATAATTATATTAAAAAGTCCGACTGCCCGTCATATTTATACTTTTTAGTTGCTATACTTGTTTAAGAAATATGGCTGCCACAAACCAACAATAAAGGCAATTAAAACAAGCGCATCGATCAATATCAAATAACACCGAATCATCAAATTTGAACCAACCGGATGCAAATATCGCAAACGTAGTAGTAGTTTGTTGTAGTATTTGGATGATTCTGTGTTGTTAGTTTGTTGATTGACACGACAATAGTCCTATTTGGATTTTATATTGGGTGGATAGCGGGCATATTTTTTCGACAAGTCTGTCGACACCTTGTAGTGAATATGAGGAACCAAAGGCGGGCTTTCTTTTATAATAATTAATGATAGTATAAATAAAGTATGGTAGCTTTAAGACACAGTTCATCAAAATTATTTAATTTAACCTGGGAATTATGATTATGATCAAGTCAAGCGCTTAATGTAACTATTTCTTTTACCTGTGATGCTAACCAAGGCCCCGAGGACAGAATTCATCATATATGCAACATCATATTTCTTCTTGTACACAACAATACTGAAATAAAAAATACAATCGGGTAAAAGGTATCTTTATAAATTCCATGCAGATCAGATGTATTATTATTTCGGTGTGATAATGGTCTGACTGACCCATGGGAGAACTTATACAAACAATTCAGGTCGTCAGAATAAATGATTACCTCCCATTGACTTTTTTTATACTTTGAATGTTGACATACTTCAATTATATAATAATATGCAGCCTTGTGGACGGACTCAATTAATTGTTAAGTTATCCATCTAAAATATCAAGAACTTGTTAGTGGCTCATTGTATTATTTATTGTATTATTGTATCATATTTTCTTTCCTTGCATACTTGTTTTATTTCTGTTCCATCTTGTTCATTGTAAAACATTTACTTGTTTGGAGATAGTGACCTAAGGTTTCGTAACTTGTACTAAAACCATTTGTATTCTAATAAAATATGTTTAAACAAAATCAATTAATAAACTTTGTTGACGCACAAATGAAGTTACCCGGGTTAGTACTTGTCAATCGGGTCCATATGCACCCTTGTGTGAATTCAAAATCTCTTAGGTGAAATTTGGAAATGATGGGGAATCGGGTTGAATTATACACAAATAGAGGAATTTTATGAACCTAGGGAAATTGAGATGCAGTCCCAAAATGAAATCTCTAATCCTTAGAATGACCCCTGAACTAATGTTTTTCTACTTGGATAGGTTGACAAAGATATGTTGACTGACAAAGATATGTTGACAAAGAAAAGCAATCTGGTCATGGCGATATGCACCGGAAATAAATTAAGCTATTTCCAGATATTAAAGAGGCATTCTTAGGTTTTATGTAAGTCTAAAAGGTGTTTTGCTCAATCTGTATACCAAAGTCTAGCAAAGTGTGTCCTTGAACGTATCTGAAAATTTAAACTAAATAAAAAATTCAACCGTCAACTTCGAAACGCCAAAATCATTTTAAGAAGATTACTACAAGATACTCATTGAAAGGCCTTTTTGTGTAAATCCGTGGTGCTTGTTCTTTTTATATAAGTACTTCTTTTACAACAATAGCATATTTCAGTTTTTTAGTTGATTGATATGAAAGGGATGAATGGCTAGAACTTTTTTTTCAACTAGAGAATTGGGTCAGTAAGGTTGAGAAGCACTTTCAAAGGTTAAGGTTGACCCAATTTAATTTTGCGACCGTTAGTGAGATTGTCGGCTTCTGGGACTATATTTATCCTGTTTAGCTAAAATATTATTGATTTGAGCGCAGCAACGACTTTCGCAGTTTCCTCAAATTTTCATCATCTGCACATGTTCTACTATAAATTGTACATATCGTTGAACGCAGAGTTCAGATTCTGTGACAATCCAGTTGATCGTAGTACGGTATTAATTTCTTATGTAAACGACTAAGTCGATGAGATGTTTGAATGGCCAGCCGACCTTTGACGTTATGAAGCCTATAGCCTACCTTAAACCTATACCAACTATTCCACCAGAAAATGACGATATCAAAGTTGTCACAGCTGATCTGAAAAGCAGCATTATTCTATACTGTAAATTATAAATGTACATTAGCTAAATGAATAAAACCGTTACATGCACGAAGAGATACTCTCTTCCTGTCCTACTGACTTCATTATTAATACACTTTTCTTCGGAATAAATAGCCAGCAATTATAAAGTTCACAAATTCATTCAGCAAACTGAAGGAGCCGCATTACTTGAATTTCTCAACCAATGTCACCAGCACTGAGGTGTAGGTGTTACCTTCTGTAAATATGTTTAGCCTCAAAATTGTAATTGCCACTCTTTGTTTTCATTAGACTTTTTTTTTTCTTTCGGGAAGCTCCCTAGCTCAACTCGAAAATGGTATTGAAATTTGGTTTGAAAAATGCGATAAGATACGTACTGGAAAAGAGAATGAATATTTATAACTAAAATTTTTATACATCGGAAGTCAAAAATTGCATAATAATAATTGAATAATTGCATAACTTTGTTGCTTATTATCCGATCGCTTTGAAAATTACAGAATATAAAGAAGTCGCCTATAGAAATAAAAAGGACATCATAAAAAATGTTCTATCACTTCCGGTTTTTGCGTGAGAACTTCCGGTTTTTCAGAACCACGTTGGGTGACCCAACCTCCGGTGTATGTAAGAAATGAGTAAAAAAGCTATACATATAAACTATCAGGCATAATTAGAACCCAATTAGAGGAAAAAATTCAAACCGGAAGTGAAACTTTATGTGTTATCACAGAACAATGACATTAAGCAAAATTTTAATAATTCCGCTAATTTTTCTCCGATTTGTACGATTTTGGTGTTTTTTGAAACCGTGTTACTTTATCTAAAATTTGTTGGGAACAGAATTTTCATTTTCAAATTCAAATTTAAAAATTCAAAAGGCTATATTACGTGACCTTGTATCAAGTGGCCCCATAGGGGTTGTTTGCCACTCTCAGTACTGTTCACAGTTCTAGGTTTATCATTTTTATACGTCCACATTATAATGTGGTCGTATATTGTCGTCACCCCTGTCCGTCCGTCCGTCGGTCGGTCCGTCCGTCCACAATTGCTTGTGAACGCAATAGAGACTACAGATTTTGTCGGATTTGAATGAAACTTGCTGTGATCATTTATATTGATGAGATCTCGGACAAGTTCGAAATGGGCGATTTATCGATGAACGGTTTTTAAGTTATTGCACTTGACTTAGTAAAAACGCGTCAAAATTGGCTTGTGAACGTGATAGAGACTACAGTTTTCATCGGATTTGAATGAAACATGCTGTGATCATTTATTGATGAGATCTTGGACAAGTTCGAAATTGGCGATTTTTTGACGAACGGTTTTTGAGTTATTGCACTCAAAAACTGGCTTGTGGACGCGATAAAGTCTACAGTTTTCAATGGATTTGAATGAAACTTGCTGTGATCATTTATATTGATGAGATCTTGGACAAGTTCGAAATTGGCAATTTTTTTTATGAACGTTTTTGAGTTATTGCACTTGACTTAGTCAAAATTGGCTTGTGAACGTGATAGAGACTACAGTTTTCAACGGATTTGAATGACACTTGCTGTGATCATTTATATTGATGAGATCTTGTACAAGTTCAAAATTGGCGATTTTTCGATAAATGGCTTTTGAGTTATTGCTCTTGACTTAGTCAAAACGCATCAATATTGGCTTGTGAACGCGATAGAGACTACAGTTTTTAAGGATTTGAATGAAACTTGCTGTGATCATTTAT
Organism: Nipponacmea schrenckii; assembly: GCA_030562195.1. Taxonomy (NCBI): domain Eukaryota; kingdom Metazoa; phylum Mollusca; class Gastropoda; family Lottiidae; genus Nipponacmea; species Nipponacmea schrenckii. The sequence continues at coordinate 34,718,761 of CM060200.1, read as the reverse complement.
ATTGATAAGATCGTGGACAAGTTCGAAATTGGCAATTTTTTGATGAACGTTTTTGAGTTATTGCACTTGACTTAGTCAAAATGCGTCAAAATTGGCTTGTGAACGCTATAGAGACTACAGTTTTCAATGGATTTGAATGAAACGTGCTGTGATCATTTATATTGAAGAGATCTCGGACAAGTTCGAAATTGGCGATTTTTTTGTTTGAACGGTTTTTGAGTTATTGCCCTTGACTTAGTCAAAACACGTTAAAATTGGCTTGTACACGCTATAGAGACTACAGTTTTCTTCGGATTAAAATGATACTTGCTGTGATCATTTATATTGATGAGATCTCGGACAGGTTTGAAAAAGGCGATTTTTATAAAGAATGGTTTTTGAATTATTGCACTTGATTTAGTCAAAACGCACCAAAATTGGCTAGTGAACGCGATAGAGATCACAATTTCCATTGGATTTGAATGAAATTTGGTGTTATATTGATGAAATCTAGGACAAGTTTGATAGTGACAATTTTTCGGTGAACGTTTTTTGAGTTATTGGGCTAGACTAAGTCAAAACGCGTCGAAATCATTGAAGTTGATATCATCTTGGTCAAGTTCGATATTGACAATATTTCGAGTTTTTGAGTTATTGCACTTGACTTAGTCAAAACGCGGCGAAATTAGCTTGTGATTTCGATAGACGATACAGTTTTCATCTGATTTTAATGAAATTTGCTTTGAACATTTATATTAATGAGATCTTGGATTAGACCTAAATAATATTAGAGTTTTTGCCTGTGTTAAAACATGAAATATTTTAAAGTGTGCGTATCGTGCTAGGCAAACACTTGTCTAAATACCATGTGCTTCATGTTTCGGGAGAGGGATAATAAAGGCGAAAGCCAATTGCCCAATTCTTTTCATATCTATATATGATATTGTTTACAAAATAAAAGAATAAAACAGTACACATTTATGAGTGAATGTAAATGACGTAGCTCCAATTTGGATACTGGTTGCGAAGTTTAATAGAAATGCCATTACACAGTGTATCTTTGGTAAGATTACTTCAGAATTAAATGCGAGATAATGACTAGAGGGCAGTTTTTTCATATTGGTTTACAAAAGGAATGAGAAAGTATACATACACATTATATGTACTATATTACGATCCGAAAAATATGTGCAAATAGCTCCGCTTGAATAAATATTTGTGTTTCTCTTACTCAATTTGTAATATATTATCATAAAATATGATTTCGTATTATAGAAATATGTTGGTCTGTTGGTTGTAACGTTAGTTGTGTTGATCACATTTTTAATAGTTGGGACGATTTAAGTAAAATAAAGCGATGTCTATTAAACCAGGGAATGCACAGTGTTCAACCTACAACCATAAGTTGGCCTACACATAGTGTTCGTACTAAATCCTTTACTTACTTAGCTGCTAATTTCCATTTACCACCAGAAATGCCAAATGTACTACCGCAGTTAAAAGCTAACCATCCCCACCTGAAAGGATGGTTATTATTTAGATACCATAAATATGCAAATAATTCGTTAGATAAATAATTTAGATCAAGGATTCACATCAACTTAACAGCCGACCTAATTATTTAGGTTAAATCGTTATATGTATTTATTTTTTTTTTAATTTGTGATTTTGTGTCTCTGTATTCCGCTACACATATCTTCTAGTACCTTATTATAATTGACGTGGATAGGATATATTTTTTTTGTTCTTGTCAGGATCTGCTATAAAGTTACTTTTATTTAGTCAGCTGTGTAGAAATGTCCCACATTAGACCATAACAATATACGGAATAAAGTTCTATTTACTGATAAAGCTGGTAATTCTAATGATTATGTTTTATAATTTCCATTCTGTGGCTTTTGTAAAATGGTAATAAATATCCATTAGTTGGGAGTCCCAAGTGCCATTTTACCTTCAAAGGAATTAACTGAACGATTACTAAAACGTAATGGCATGATTTTTGTGAAATATTAACATTAAGTTTAAAGGGTTTATTATATCTGAAAGGATAATACTAAATAATATCAAAACAACACCTCCCCAGAAGGAATCCGATGACTCACCGGGGATCAATATACAAGCATGGTGATCAACCAAATCAGTTTCAAACGGAGTCTCGAGTGCTATGCCTAAACGCATGATAGTTTTATGGAATAAGCCAGATATAAACTAATATGAAAAACTTACCACAACATGAACATCCCAACGATAGCCCCGGCAGGATTGTTCATAGGTGGTGCTGTCTTGCCTTCATCAAATCTTCCAATACGAGGCTTGAGGAACGCGGCTGCAACGAGAGAAGATGTTCCACCGACAAGATGAACAACTCCCGCACCAGCAAAATCAACAACACCGAGGTCACGTAGAAAACCATTGTGACCCCAAACCCAATGAGCCGGAAAACAATATACAACAGTATTAAAGACTGAGAATATAATGTAGGCCATAAGTTTGGTTCGTTCAGCCATTGCACCGGACACAACTGTTGTTGCGGTCGTCGCAAATGATAGCTGAAATACAAACGTTGAGTACACAAGGCCCATGTCATCACCATGCGTGTCAACAAAAAAGCTGCCAAATCCACAGAAAGGATTGGAACCTTCATCTTGTCCGAAACTAAATCCATATCCAAAAGCCCAGTATGTAAAACCACCAAACACAACGTCAACAACATTCTTCATCATAATATTAACTTCATTTTTACCGGAAACAGAACCAGCTTCTAACAATCCAAATCCTGCAAGGGGAATGATAAGATTGTCATATTTTAGGGTTTAATTGTTTACTTTATACTATATATTGAATATCTGAAATAAAATATTTTTGAAATATGCACTTCACCCTTATAATTTAATCAAATCTATCCTGAAACAAAACTGGCATATTTCAACTTTGGGTCGTTTTTCTTTCAGGAACGGTTAAAATGTGATAAATCACAATTATCGTAGTGCGACACCAATGCCATTTACCTCTATATACCTTAGTTCTACACAAGACGTAAACTTTCGATAAAGCAAGTTGGATTTCTATTAAGATTTCGGAGAAGGAAGGGATTGATTCTCCCAGATGTACAGCTAGGTCGAACATGTATATTTTATTGAGACTTTGGGATAAAGGTTCTGGATCTACTGGGTATTTGTCTACTGTTCTGATTTGTAATAAGAAGAAATAATACCTCGCCCATCGGGCGAGAAGTATAGTGCCTGTTAAGTTCAGATTATTTATAGTTTACTATGAACAAGATGGTCATTTTAAGTTTTGATTTTTTGAATATGCCACTTTCATTTTTTGCTTTTAGACATGGGGTAAAAAATTTTCTTGAAAATAATAAGCATAAATTATCTTGCTTGCTTTATTACTGGTTATATGGAACAGGACGACAAAGGGTGCCCGTAAGTATATTAAGTCCTATAGTTCTTACTGTATTTAATGTCTCAATCCAATGGTATGTTTTAAATGGAATGAGCTCTAACGTTGATGAGTGTCGGTTAGTTTGACGGGCGGATGGTGGTTGTTCAGGATTTCAAAGAATTGCCCAAACTGTTCTATAGAGTAAGTCCAAACCATGAAAATGCATGTCACCCAAAAGCGTCCGTCATAAAGTGGGTCAAAAGGGTGAAGGGGTTATACCTCACTTTTCCACTCTGCATTGAAAAGGTTTACTTACGAAGTCGCGAATCGTTTGCCCATGACTGTACCTGAAGTTTTGATTTTAAAAAGGATAATGCGATTTTCTTTCCATACTATATAAATATATAAGACAGCTATATCTTTGACTTACCTGATTGCATAGTAAAAATGATAAAGGAACTAGTTAAAATCCAGGTGGCATCATCCCATGTTATAGGACCAGATGGCCCCAGATCATTAGTCTGTCCATAGGATAGTGAACTATTATTGCTGACCTCCATAGTGTTTTCATCAAACTTCGGTATGAGCCAGACTAGATCTGTAAGGAGTAATAAAATAAGGCTTAATATGAATTCAAATCAAACATATTTTTAGCAATCAATAATAAACTACTAAAGAGTAGTTAATAAAGGTGTTCTTTCTGGATAATCCATAAACAAAACATTCAAGTTCATATTCGATATGTTACCTAATTGATATCACTAACAAACATGGTTCATATCAACTATTTAATAAACATCTGTGTCAAGCACATCGTGAATGTATATCCACGGTAATCTGACTAAATGTAGTAAATAGACAATGTGCATTGTACGGGATTATCGATGCAGTAACAAAATTGATCGAACCGAAAACAGGGACTACGGATCCGGACAATAATTCCCCTCTAATATTTATGACATTCCTATATATTGTTCAAATAATTGATATATTATGGAATACTATCGGAAATAACTTAATGCAACAGCCGTTTTACAAAGTAGAGGTGCTAATAGACGAGGTACGGTATCCGGCTCAGAAAATTAGTCAAAGCAAATTATGCCCTTATCATTTCCGAACCTCGTTTACTCCCACACAATGTTTCCCCAAAAAGTCACACGTGCACAACGCTATATTAAGAATAGAATAAAGAATTATGACTGTCATGAAATTAGACCTTCTGTTTTTAATTCGCCTCTAATGTTTTATCAATATGAATATCAATAGACATTTCCCTTGGAAGTAATCTACATCGCAATATTTAAAATAGTCGAAATATTGTCGGCTAACTGTTTTCATTTAAAGATCAAAATACGAAATTTAACACTAATATTGTTTTTTGTTTTGTGTATTTCTTCATTGTTCAGAAAAACAGACCCACACTCACACTGTTATTCTGAAGACAAAAGTCGAATTTTTCACAAGTAATTTATGTACAATATCTCATACTTGATCCTGACAGCAACTATAACTTTTGTTCTTAGGTCAGTATTCAAAATCGATCAAAGTAATTGTTTCAGGAAATAACATCCAGTGAATTATATATGACACATACCTGAGTGAACCTTGAAACTATGTGTGGCTGACAACAGCTATGACTTGTGGATATAAACATTATTATATATCGACTGTATATAAAGCTCTATCTCTTTCTATACTGATGTAAGCTTCAGTACGTAACTAGTCGATTATATTTTCAAAGGTATAGCATTTAGAGGGCTGGACTAATCCCTCAATAGACCAAAGGCCAATCTTAAATAAGATTATATGTATGGAACTTGGTTTATTCACAATAATGTAAAGGTTTATAATTTCTTCCGAAATAGCATCACAATGTAGGAAGAACGATGCTAGAATATCTACAGTTGTTTGCTCACTCTTTTAAGCTGCTCACAATATAGAGCTACATAAAATGACAATAAGATGTAAATTTACGTTATATCTTCTAGAATTATATTTTTATACAAAGGAACAAAGGGGAAATAGTATGTAGGAGGCAGAACAATAGTGTATAATGTTGCGACGTCCATTCTCCTCACTCATTTCTACTTTACGTTCGACTATACATTGACTACATTCCGAAAATATTATCGTCATTTGCATTTATAGCCCAAAATGAAATTAAATGCCGTCTTTTTCTGTACTCTTCTGCTTACAGTGTGTACCATAATTGAAGAATTGTAACAGCAGTCTGATTGTTTTAACAGTAGATATGTGGGTAGTAAATAATGCGTTCCGATGATTTTTTGTTATTCGTCTGGGACTAAAGGAATTTCTAAAAAATATATAGAACCGACTGAAATGTGTTGAAGTAGATCGGTACTGGTAAAACATCTGCAGATTTATCAATTGGGATACGTTGCCATAAACCAAAGTTTTTGATTGCAGACAGATGCAAACGTTAATCAAGCTTCAATTTCTTGTCCAACTGAAAAAAGTTTTCGACATTCTGATCGATTCCTTCGACTAGAGCTATTCGGGGTCTCTTTTGTCCGTATTTATTGAAAATATAAAGCTCTCGACTTACCGACTTACTTAATATGCTCAGGATATCTTTTATTTGTTAATAATTATGGTTTTGTGAATGTTCATTAAAGTAATTACAATCTGTATGTGTATTATGGTTTTTAATCAATGCCATCTATATCTCAGATAAAAGACAGAAAAGCTTAGAATTTTCTCTTATTTTTCCGAACTAATTATTTTTTTAATCTATGTTTGTTTGTTTGTTTGGATGCGTACCTAATATACCAGCTACTGTGAAATGTCACTGTTATTTTGGTAAATGGCATTCATTTGACGTTGCGGATTCATCGGCAAATCACAATAGGTAATTCACATATTGAGCATTATTAAATATTAAGAACCGAGGTTCTAAAATCTATAATTTAGTTCTATGGTTACTATTTTCCTGTATACTGCATATCAACGCTTTGTTTACCGTTCATTGCACATGTGTCCTTGGGGAATTAAACACAGTTTGAAGGAAATCCAGGTTAAAACGTTTCAAATAAGGCTCTATTATTCCTATTTAGACTTGCATCATTAGTCATTTTTTCTATATTAGCTAGAATACAAATACGCCTTCATCACTCAGTTATTGTAGAATTTGTACATACAACCTAGTGATATAGATGTATATAAAAGTATTTCCCAGTAAACATAAAGATTATTATCAGTTGTGTAAATCGTATCGCACAGGGCACGCTGTTTAAGGTCAACTGGTTCTACAGATTAAATAACGCTAAATTGCGATAAAAAAGTTTCTTTAGATTATTATATCGTAAGTGTTAGCATTTGTGCTTTAAAAATATAAGGCCACTCTGCCTTTTGAACAAACTTGTCACGATTTCTGCCTGACGAATAAACTCCCCGACTTAGGAACAAACTTGTCACCCTCTGGCTTATGAAAAAACTCCCTCAACCCTTATCAACAATCTTGTATATACAAACAAATATGTAGCTAAGCTTGGATGCCTTCTATAATTATTGATTTTGAAATGTATTTATGAAAAGACATACATTTGCATTGTTACAATTCTTTTATTACAACCGTAAAAATGATATTTTGAGATTTGCAATTTGTTTACTTTCTACACGTTCAATTGTCACAACGTTTTGATGTAGAAGGTTTATTTAAGGGTTAAAAATAGATAACAGTGTATAGTGGTATTGTTTGCAAATGCTAGAATACGCAGTTTTACTAGTTATCTTAATTATGTAGAGAACACTGTCTCGGAATTCAATGCGTCTAACGCGAGTATGGTCCATTAGTGACTGGGTCTGGGTTGATCCTTTTCAGGAGAGACCCTTTGGTGATATTGCGGATCATCGATTTCATAATTTTTAAGTGATTGGATAAGATTTCAGGGAAATAAGTTATTGATTCTCCCAAATGCAGGCCTAAATGGGATGTGAACTTCATTGTGTAAGTGGGAATTCCAAAATGTATTAACAGATACATGGCTTGCCTATGGGCTCCCCCTTTTCACCACTCCTCACTTAAGCTTTCATGACTAGATTTGAAACCTCAGTCCTGTCCCTCACACCTACCAAACCCTCGTGTTGGTATCGCAAAATTTATGAAATATTTGCCATGAGTGAAAATAACAATGAAGACCAACTCCTAGACCATCTCAACCAACAGCATAACAGGATGATATTCACAATGGAGAAGGAAACAGACCAAACATTACCATTCCTAGATATTCATATCGCGAGAGTAACAACCAACCTGACAAGGAGCCTCAGCTCCAAAGTCTATCACAAACCTACGCATACTGTTCAATACCTCCATTCTACGTCTCTCCACCCCTATCAAACTAAAACTGGTACCATTGCCAAAAATACTAAAAGAGCTTCCAAGATATGTGGCCCACCGTTCCTACCAAAAGAAATTGACCACATCAAGAAGGTATTTACCTCTTACAACCAATATCACGAAGAAACCACTGACAACATAATTTCCAAAGCCCTGAATACCAATACCTCCTCCCAAAGACCTGCTAAAACACAGCCTCCCTTACGCAGAATCGACATACCCTTTATTGGACACCAAAGCTATCAGATCAAAAGAATATTACTAAGGAACCTGAATACTCAAGTCTACTTTACGACAGGCACCCCTTTAAATTCCCTCTTGCAAGCAAATGGCAAAAAACCTCCCGCCCGGCAGATCCTAGTGGCATTACATATCAAGTCAATTGTGATTGTGGAAGGAAATATACTCGTCTAACCCACTTAGTGTCAGAATCAGCCATAATAAGACTAAAACTAATACCCAAGACTTAAGCAGTGCGTGGCTGAACATAAAGCCAATTACCCTAACCACATCATAGAATGGGACCAAACCAACATCCTTGCAAACAATATCCCCCACAAACACACCAGAGAACTTCGTGAAGCCTTTGATATTTACAAGTATCACCCTGAAATAAACCGAGATCAAGGAAGTTACCTTAAAGCTATATGGAAAGATCCATGTCACCCTTATTATTTATAATCACTTATCTTTACTCACTTTATACATGTTTATTTATAAACCTTCCCTCACCCTTTAATTGTCCATCACTTAATCCCCTTATTAAGTTATTATATAATTATCTTTGATTAACTGTTACCTACTCTTATGTAAAACATATGTTCTATCTAGGGTATGTTTTATCTACACCCTAAAGGTAAATAATCCCTTACCATCATATCTCACCATTCAGGTGTATAGACTCATGATTTAATATGAGGGACAGCCACAACCTGATAGAAAATGTTATGTCTGTCAGGTTGAAGGCCATGTAGCCTAGGGACTGCCCAACTAGACCTCCATCCCAATCTCACCATTGCTGGTATTACAGACATCGAAAAGTCAGCAAACTTTAAGATATATAATCCTCGGAAAAAAAAGGAGCCATTAGGACACTCCCACACCCGATGTACAACTAGCAACTCCAGATAGACAGACCACTCCGGGATGGATACTGGACGATGGTGACTGGGATAATGTGGAAGAATCCGATTACGATCGGAGCAAAGAGGAAATAGCCCAAAGATCCAGCGTAGTAGCCAGTACTTCAAAAACCGGCTAAATCAAGTAGTTACCTTGCTGCCAACAAGGTTACAATCATAGACCCCCCCCCCCACTATTTTCGCGATCCAATTCTAAAGACCGGAAGCGAGATAGAGATATAAGTTGCCTACTAGAAGACCACAAAAAACTAAAACAAACAGAAATAAACCATGAAAGCCAAGAGTTTAGCATAAATACAGATCCCCCGATTGCCATGACAAGGGGCAAATCCTACAAAAAAAAATAAATAGATATCATTAATACCCTTTTAACAAATCAAAAATAACAAATTAAACATAATTATTTAAAAATTTCATATACATGTACACATTCTCCTTAATCATATATTGTACATTCTTATATTCTCCACAACATGATATTTACAACATTGAATATACAAAGACAATTTTAAAAAAATACATAAAATTCTAAGAGATTATAAAAACTCGGAGGTAATCAGTATGCAGTAATCGGATGAGACCAAAGCTTTCATTGAGGCCACTAGTCCATACAGACTGATTATATCCAAAGGACCGAATCCCAGCACTAGAGGAGTTAGAATCCTCAATAAAAAGGACATTTGATCGAAACAAGTGAAATTCCAGAAAATGTCCTTTGTGCCAAATTTAGAGTGGAGAAAAACTTTATATATGTAATAATTGTGTATGGAACACAACATTACCGTGTTGAATTCTACACACAATAATATGAATTCATGAAAAATATATAAACCTAAATGATATTTATCTATTGCATGGTGATTTTAATATACACTACGATGGAATTGACAATAAATCCGATATAGTCAAGAGCCAACCTGCAGGCATCTTGAAAACATTGAAAAGAATCAGAGAAGTATTCCTATTGATAGACGCCTGCAGGCATAAATACCCGAAGAAAAAAGTTTAAACATTCCTTCGCGAAGACCAAGGCACAATAATAGACCGGATTTAAGTATCGCAGTCCATTGTAAACCGAGTCCGACGCATGTCACATTCCACCGTCTCCTACTCCCACCATAAATCTGTCCAGGTACAAATTCAGCCGGGATCAGGCAGGTGAGGAAGGGGAAAGTGGATAATGAATACGTCGGTGCCGAAAGCAAACATCTATGTACAGCATGTAAGGACATTCTGGTCCTACTTACAGGCGGCTTAAACTGACTTTGACAGCTCGATTGAATGGCGGGAAAGGGGAAAAGATAAACTAAAAATCTTTCCATAAAATACTCTACCTCCAGATTATCTTCGATCCAAAACGAAATATTTAACCTAAAAGAAGATAAATTTATTTACTGAAAATAATTACAATTAAGTATTGAATATGATAAAAAAAATAAACTAAATAAAAAAATAACAGACACTATTAAAAACTTAGAATTAAAAACTAATAAAGGTATCCTCATTAGATCCAAGCTGCCATACGAGGAGAGGGATATGGAAAATATTTATATATTTAAAAAAGCTGAAATTGAAAACGTATTCTGCCCGGTTACGGATAACTCACACAGATAGTTAACGGACTTTATTGGCACTTCATAATAATATTAAACCAATAAGATCGCCGTAAAAGCTGCAATGAAAGAATAACAAACCATTACAACTCTTATGGAAACCTTACAAAAATAGGCATAAAAGGTACATATCAAACTTTGGGAGATTTACGATGCTGTTCTAATAATTCTTGTTATAAATAATTTTAGATATTAAAGGGATAATAAACTTACACCGTGGTGACTCTTGCATTATATTATATAAATAATATTCTAGGCTTCTGAGCACATGAAAGAGGAAGTGGAAATGGAAAAAGGGAAATAACTCATTTGATTAAATTAAACAAAAGGGTGGACCACTAACATAGCTCTTGAGACTCAAACTAATACGAAAATGTAACCATGTTACAGCACACTCCCCGTCTGATATCTACTTGATATCACTTAAAACATGAAAAAGGTCTAATAATTCAGACGAAATGTTCATTATTTCTACTTCACTTAAGAAATAAGAGCAAGGTTTGGGAGTAAAGACTTTATTAAAAATGCATTAAAATGGATACCCCTTAAGGGCAAGGTAAACCTCAGCCATTTTGAAATCTGCTGAAAATTTTGTCAAAATTTATTTCTAACCTCGACACGGGGTCCATGGATACAAATTTCCCAAATGGGCAGATGAACATCAAAATCAAAATTTGAGGAAGCAATTCCTTTAAACTTCAATGTGCACTTGATGACCCCAAATTTTATGAGTCAAAATAGTACAAAATTTCAAATCACTAACTCCCATAGATAACGATAACGACAAAACTGAACATTCTCAAACTTACTTGTACATATTCCCACATAATCCAACCGCAACAGTCGAAGCTCAAAATACATTGAGATAGAAGCACAATTGAACAAAGTTATCAGCTCTATAATACTGTAATCAAAATGGCGGATTCGCAAACAAAACAAACATGCCCCGAAATGCAGAAACAACACAAGCGCAAGTTATTAAATTGACCTATTTACCTGAAGATGTGTGTTATTGCTCATTTGGTATCAGGAGATTCTGATGCTGATGGCTGTTGATTTTTTAAATTGAAAATAAACATTAAAGATAGCTTGCCAGGCAAGGTAACATACGCCCACTGGCAGCATTGAATTTGAAAAATAAATAGAGCAATGACTCAAAAACATTCACTAAATGGATATTGAAGTCAAGGGCAAAAACTCAAAAACACCAAGTTTCATCAAAATCCATTGAAAATTGTAGCTTCTATTGAACCCACAATAGTGGCTCAGTGGTTAGCGAGTTGGACTGTCGTCTGCTAGGCGACTAGGTGCCGTGGGTTCGAATCCCGATCGGTGCGAGGAAATAAAAATTAGGTCTGATTCCTAGGCCCGTGCTTTCCCGGAACTACGAGATAGTAGTCCCCCCCCCCTATCAAAATCTGTTCATTCGATAATTTCCATTTTGGAAGTTGACCGAGATATCATCAATATATACATGTATACCAAGTTTCATTTAGATCGGATAAAAACTGTAGCCTCTATCGTGGATACAACCCTAATTTGATGCGTTTTTACTAAGTCAAGGCAATAACTCAAAATCCGTTCATGCAATGATTTCCATTTTTGACCTTGACAGAGATATCATCAATATATACATGTATACCAAGTTTCATTAAAATCAGATAAAAACTGTAGCCTCTATTGTGGATACGACCCAAATTTGACACACTACACTCACTAAATGGAAAAATAGATCTTTAAACCTTAAAGACAAAATCAAAATCCTCGATACACATATTTTATCACAAATCTAGTACGTGGGCAGAATAGAGTCAAACCAAATAAACATATTCTCAAAGAACTGAATCGGGCTATCTACTCCTTCATCTGGGATGGAAAACCGAGTGGATAGTACGGAACACTGTACAGCTACCGCTCGACGAGGGAGGGTATGGGGTTTGTGTCATCGATCTCCAACTTCAGGCCCTAGACCTTCAGCAAGTCAAGTGGGCCACATGGCGGAACAGATACCCTTAGAAATCCCTGCTATTCTACTGGATGTGTCCAGCTCTCAGGAAGTTTGACAATGACAGAATCTACCAACGGATATTGATTGGAAACAATTAATAACAGGCAAAACAATATATAATCATTTCTTACATGAAAAAAGATTAAAGTACAACAGCAATACCCGCACATCCTATTCTCCTGTGTGTTCCAGAATTTGTGGAAGTCGAATCTGGGTCAGGGAAAAAAGAATTCCTTCTCCTCCTGGTCCATTCTGTTTTACCAACTCGACTACTCTTCTCCCAAAGGAGCACACAGGAATTTAACACAAAATACACATTAAACAGCCCGAAACGTTTTTACATTTATTTGTAGTGGCTTCCACTACGGAATAGCTTCTGCCACTTTATGTCAAACTCTTTGAAACAACCCCATCAATCTAGATGAATTTAGCAGATTCATGGTAGGGATCAACCACACACTAATCCCCCATATGTTCTACTACTTTCGTATGATCTGGACAAATCGATCTGCGCAAAAACCTGTCGGTGAAATAATTGACAGTCTTCTGTACCGATTATTGGAAATCTCACCTCTGTTACTATAAACCTTTTTTTTTATTTCAGCAATATCTGTGATATCCATATATATCAACATTCACATTTTGATCACCATACAATTATATAATTCATAGATTTATATATTTATACAAAGTAACTATAGATACAAATATTATTTATACACCAAATATACTCTATTTTATAAAAAATAATACAATGTATCTATTTACAGAGAAATTATATTTTTGTATAAACATTATATTTACAATCATATATATTTATATTATCTATCATATAAAGATAGATATATGCATTTGAAAATATGTTAACAATTTTAAATATATCAATATGGTCACACATTAACCCCTTTTACATTACAAAAATATTACGTTCTCTGAACTGTTCCGAGAACGGTACCGATGAATTTTGTGTAATGTAAAAGGTCGAAGGTCTGAGTCTACTTCACTGCGCATGCGTCAAAGACAATCTTGACCGTTTCTCGCGGAATTATGTCATCATTCCTAAAATTCTAAAATGGCTGACCGACAGAATGTAAACAACGAGTTACCGAACGCCATGACAATATATTTTCTCCTTGTTTGGTAACGCCGCATTTGTTGCTAAGCACTTCATTCAAATAAAAGTCCATGGGTAGTTTAAGTTCGATAGGATTCTCTCATTCTCAACCTTTTTCTTTCTTTCCTCCGGCGTACGAAGAAAGAGTGTAAAAGGCAATATATAACTATATCAAGAGCCATTGCATCATCCGGGTGACATGAAGGGTTATTTCTAAGTTCTTTCAGAAGAGTTCCACTAACAAGCTTGCCGAGAACCTTCGCCGTTTACACTACAAAAAAGAAACCGTTCTCGGTACGCATGATTGTGTGTAATGTAAATGGGCACATTTTATCGCGGCCTGGTCAAGAAACTAACTCTGTATCCTATCCACAGCAAGGGACAGGGGCGACAGTTATATACGCTCACAAATGAAAGGGATCTTTCTGCCTCTGATATAGAGGTGGTTATCATCGAATTGTGTCGTCTACAATTGATACAACTTACTCTTTGCTCCAAAAATTGTCTAATTGACGTCAGTTGGACACTCAGACGTTCCATGGGAGTATTGATATACTACCTCATCTTAAATCTCTACGCTGATAGCCAGAGCCCCCCCCCCCTCTCTTTGGTTTGGAAAATGAAACTGCCATTATTATCAAATTGACCATTAAACTGAATCCTTGCGCTATTGGAAATTTCATCGATCACACCTTTAGGTCCTTAATGAAAAAATTAGTCATAAAATCTTATTGTGCTTTTCATTCTGTATACAAGGAAAATAAGAGCTATACATGGTTTATAGTTTTGAGCAACCAGGGAATAAATACTTAGGTTTATGGTCGATAAACCTCGTGTGTTAAATCACAATAACATCTCTGAGACTATCAACAATAAGAAATGTCATTTTGAATAGGAAAAAAATGCTTTGTCGTTAGTAGACGCTGAAAATAAAAGGAAATGTAGTCACTGACTTTTGTATTTGAGATTTTGACAAAAGGTAACGTTTTAAATATGTATTCGAGATCAAAAAATAAAGAATTTTTATTATGGGTGGATTGAAAGAGTGAGTTTCTGTTATTTGACTTCTTGAATAAATAAAAAAACTATTTACCGCAATAGATTATAATACCTCTTTTACACCCCCTCACTAAAGGAACTGCGCTTGCCCCGAAAAAAATGACGGCATTATTTTCAGTCTGAGGTGCAATAAGCATAATCCGCGTTATTGAACTGGCAACAAAATATTGTTTGAGTATAATATTGAAACGTTTATTCCTATTGCTAAATACACATACTTGTTATCAGTAATTTGATCAAGGGTATCTGGAGTGTTGAATTAAATGCGTTCCAAATAACAAGGTCGAAGCACTATTTCCTCTAGATATGTATGGAATACTTATGATGTGGATGATGGTTGACCTCATCATAGTTTTTGTCTGATGCATAGCTGTTATTTAGTGACTCAGTCTGTTTTTTTGCAACGGAAGAATGGCTTCTGTTGGATTTGATAAATGGTAAACTGGTGGACGATGAACTTTCCTCACTTTCACTTGCGTTGTCTTTTATTTCCTGAATTGTTGCAATAGAATACTCAACCAACTGTGATTTAGGTTTCAACACCAACACTGGTGATGAATTAGATGTAAGTGAACCACGTATTGGTTTTGCTTTTGGTAGGGCCTTTGCTTTCAAGGTGGTTTGCAATGCATCTTGTTTTGAGCCTTCACGATTAACTGGTGAGGAGTTGGAGATTGTTTCTGAGGATGGGGTCCCATCTAGAGACCCTCCAGTTGATGATGTGTTGAATGTGCCTGATGATGACATGGGAATGATTATCTGAGGTGACGATTGAGATGAATATTGAGGTAGCGATGATGTTGACACTGATAACATTTCCACGCCACTGTCATGTCGCTGGCGGTCGACGTCCCAATCTGAATTTAAACTTGGTAGTGCATTGCCTTCTGCTCCATCAGAATCACACTGAAATAAGAAAGGAAACGAATAATCGTGTTTTTCTTTTCCGCGCATATACTTCTGTGTAGTTTGGTGTTTACATTATTTACAATTGGATTGTTTTTGTGAAGTTATTTTAGTTATACCTTTTTCAAAAATTTCCAAAAGAGTTTAATGTTAATGGCGTTACTAACGAAATGTTTCATAAACCAATTCTGTAGTCTTATTTCTTAATAAAACAATAATTTTACTGTAATACAGAATGAATAGGTGTTTTTTCTTTAGATTTAATGTGAAAAAGTTACCTGATCGAAGGTTACTGGCGTGGTTATTTTGTACTTCTGTAAAACGCATTTCTTTGAACTATCAGAAAAGAAAAGAAAATATAAATATTAATGTCAATCGGTCTAGCTTAACGTTCGTTGTGTTTGTGTCTGTCTATTGAACGTTACTGACGATTCATATGAATATATGATGGAAGATAGGAGAAATATATTCAGAAAGCTTTTCTTAACTTAAGGGGAGTTAAACCCCAAACATTGGACAAATTTTTAAATAAATTTCGACCAGATTTTTTCCCCCTTTTTTGAAAAAACTTAAATATTTAAGGAAAGATGGACAAACAGGGTATCCAAAAATAAAAAAATTTTAATTTTTATTGTGTCCATTTCAAACAAGAAAAAAACGGACGCAAAGGGCTGAACGAAAAAAACTCAAATTATTCACCCTTTTAATTATCGATTTTTTTCTTTTCTAGGGCTATTTTAAATATTATAAAGGGGGTTTAAATTTTGCATTATGCAAGTATAACAGCGTACTCTTACAAAATTACTTGGCTTTTCGGAAAAGGGTTTGAAGAATGAGAAAGAAACCAAAATTTCCCGAAGCATTTTCGAAAAATTGAATTTTTTAAAAAATATATTCAAAATTTTAAAAAAAAAAGGGCCCAAAGTAAACTTAAAGAGGACCCCCTCTAAGCTTTAGCTGAAGCCAAAGTTTGTAAAAATCGGATAAATTGTAAGCGAGATATGCTTTTGGGAAAATGGCATTTTTTTTCAACATTTTGCAAACACATTTAAACCTTACGTAATTAACGATCATGTTGTTAAAAGATTGTCTTTCATGCTGTAGAAATCTTTAAGCACCTTTTAGGCATCGATATGCACCGATATCCACACAATTGGAGTGCTAAAACAATGGATTAGCACATGTCCAAACACCCCTACCCACCAATCATAAAATTTCTCTGTTTACATGTGACGTAAAGATTTATGGGACATCACGTGACTTCTGGATTCCCCCGATACACAAACTCTTACTTCTCGTGCCGATATTAACAATAACTGACCGGCAAACGTAGAGAATGTTTATTTAGCCGATGACGTTGTAATCACAAATGTCAACTGACAACGTAATTTGTACGTCTACATAGAGGAATACCCCGTTTTGTTCTATAAATAGATTATCTTCACGGACGGATATCAGACGAACTACTGAAGCGATTGAGCTAAAATTTTTACTAGATGAGTTTCTTTTAATGCCAAATAGAATGGATATAAACTTAATACGTTTCTTGATTGAAATACACTTCGAACGATAAGGTTGTCAACCCCCTTAACTTAAGTTAATTTACTGAAGAAAAACATTGGACATGAATGCTTTTAACATAAATTTCTGAAAGATTTGTAACTTCACCTTTATTGAAAATACTTCATTTTGAAGTAAGAGCTATGCAACAAACATGGCAATAGTCCAGAAATACTAATACCGAGAACTTTGTAAATCCATTGTGTCCAATCGAGAAAGCAAGAAAATAATTCTTAGGACGCAAATGGTCTGAATGTTAAAAAAACTAAACAGATATGGACTAGTGTCACTTTAGCTGAATCTATCGATTTATTTCAGTTATCTAGCTGTGCGAAATGATTTCCTAAACCTATTGATAAAGGTTTGGTTGACTAATATTATAAAGCATTATGCAATCGTATGAAGCACGCGTACTGCTTAGTGCTTATTACTTACTTTCGCCCGAAAAGTACACACAGAATGAGAAAGACAACCAAGGCAATTATAACCCCAACAGCTATTATGATATAAATAACTAGATGATTCTCCCGGGCTGAAAGTATGAAAAGAATATATTCTTAAATTCGGTCCAATGAGAAGGAATTACTATCAAGGCCAACAACATACTTAAATATTACCCACTCTCTGCTTTCACAATCTTTTTAAGATTAAGTCTTTTTGTGGTAAATAAATAAAATCTGTAAACAAAAACTAAAAAAAAACCTGCAGCCGAGAAAATATTTCCTCTTCGTCTAACATATATCAATCTATAATGAAACTAACCTGGTCCATCTGACAGTATTGTTGTATTCCAAACAATAGGTGAAAACGCTGCGTCATAGTAAATGCTCACTCCGAATTGAAGATAGCTTGATGGTAAAGTGTTATCAGCTGACAATAGTTTCGATGCTATCGATTTGTGAACTGGTGAAGAAGAGACAGCAGTAGTTTTAGGTAGGTTATCTGATGGTATAATTTGAATCAGTTTGAAGGACGATTCTGTTCGTTCAAGTTCCGATGAAGAAAGAGTTATCTCAGAAATATTGTTCTGCAAAAAAAAAAAAAAAAAAAAAAAAAAATGTATAAGTTTAAATAAATGTGACCATGACACTGGCACCAATTCAAATATATGCTAAACTTTATGACGAGAATATGATTTTAATTTCTTAATTGTTGAATTGTCCGTCATTAGATTATCAACAGTATTGCTCAAACAACTGTCTAGGGCATGTATATGTGTCCAGTCCTTACTCACAATACAATTGACATTATATTCACCCCGACATCCTCAATACATTACCCTACCTGACATTCTGTCCATCCTGGCAGCGTCCAGTAAATACCGTTACACCAATATAATATAACTTCAAACGTAGTATCCATTGCTATTGTAGAATTCCAGCTTAACTCAAAATACGACTGGTTTAGCTGTCTAGCAAGGAATTGTTGGACCATATGTTTTCCTGAAGTAGTTCTTTTAAGTTGAGGGAGAATAACACAAAACAACCCCCCCCCCAAAAAAACAAAAAACAAAAAAAACAAAAAACAAAAAAAACAATGAAAACAGGAGTTCGTCGTATGGAATTTTGTTTGTCAGCTCATTTGAAAAACAATTCTTATGATAAATGATATTTTGCTCAAAAGCGACCCTTAACCTTAGGATTCAAATAAGTCACTATACTTCATGTTCGCCAATTTCATGTCAGCATAGATACTGGTTTTGACGCATATCTTACCTTTTGAAGTGAACTCAATTGATGTGTATGCATCTGACGGCCCTACAGAATTATTGGTTCTTATCAAAAGGTGATCTCCTGGAACTACATTATGTGAAAACATCAGAGAGCAAACCGATTTATCAACTGTAGCGATTTGAAATTGTTCCAGATTTGATAGATTAAAGAAATGAGAAACATTGTCCAGTTTAATTAACGATGTAAAATTGTGCATCAACGCATAATTATCCTTCATTATATGAGTTGGTAGTTTATAGATTATGTATTCGACCAATGGGCCATTTTCGTGATATTTTGAGATCGACTGAAAAAACAAAGAATATTATGAGCAAATAAATCCACAAATAATAATAAAAAAAAGTCTATTTTATATAGAAGATTGGATTTTCGTTTAATCATTTTCGTTATAACATTAAGTAATCAATCAATAACTTTTAAATTATTAGGTCAAATGCAAACATATCTTAAAGTAGTTCAACAATTACAATACGAGTAAGGAGTAGCCTACTAATAATGAAAAACGATTTGTTTTATCTGTCCTATATATATTGTTTTGCCGGTTAAATATACTGAGTAGGCCTACACATGAAAACGCACCACTTGAAAAAGTCAATATTTAAGTTCAAATGAACTTCAATATAATTTTTATACAACAACACTACAGTGACGTCACCAGCCAGGTGTAAGAAATGCGAGAAGTTCATGTTAACTGTAACGCTAGGTAAATTCGCAAAAACGCAACATTTTGCACGCACACCACGGGGAAAATGAATTTCACTCTGGATTGTGCACACATTACCTTTAAAAGCATATGAATCCGAATAAAATTTCACTTCTTCATTGACACTTGTGAAACGCCGACACGATGTCGCGACTTACAGCCCCTGAACGGGAACATGCCATTGGTATGCTTCAAAATGGCACCAGCACCAGTGAAATTTTCAGACGACTACACTGCGCACACACAACGATCGCAAGACTCCATCAAAGTTTTCTGCAAACGGGGAGCACTCGGGACCGTCCTCGACCGGGTCAACAACGTGTGACAACGGCACTTCAGGATCGACAGATCGTACTGGGTCATTTCCGAGACCGAACACTACCAGCGACCAGAACGGCTGCTCAATTCCAAGGACAAAACACCAAACACCTTAAGGAACCGTCGGCGAGCTGCAGGCCTGCGTGCACGACGTCCTTATTTCGGTCCAGTATTGACGGATCGTCACCGAAACCAGCGTCTACAGTAGACAACGCTAGGGCACACACTGCAAGGGTGTCCATGCAGTACCTTGTACAGCAGAACATCCCCGTGCTTCAGTGGCCAGCTCTGTCACCAGACCTCTCCCCTATCGAGCACTTATGGGATGAAATTAGATAACGTCTTTCACGTCGACGCCAGATGGACAACATCCAGGAACTTGAGGTTGCCCTTGTTCAGGAGTGGAATGCTATCCCTCACAACACTATCCAGAGACTGGTCAACTCATTTTGCCGACTATGCACCGCATGTGTCAATGCAAATGGCGGTCACACCCATTATTGACTTTCCTGTTTGACCCCTACACTAGTTAAAGTTGGTTTCCCTCATTAATCAGAGCCAAATTAAGCTTACTAATTGATTAATTGGGGTTTCTAATGAATAATCCATGCATTCTCAGGTTCAAAAGACCTATGTGGACGAAGAAATGCTTGTGGAATCCATTTGACTCTGATGCGTTTTCATTTGGACTGAGTATTTATGTTACATACCTTCCAATATAAAGCAGATTTGTTGTTATGAAGGGTATCGGAGTAGCTTCCCTTTAAAATTTGCGGAGCTGCAGTGGGTTCTAAAAAATCACAATCATTTATATACCAAATGCTTGAATCGAACAAACATAATAGTTATCGTAACAAGACTTGTATTCAAGAATTTAGCCAAAAACCATTGCCAATATTTACACGCCTCTAATAGACATAGTATCGCTTATAGGTGTGAGATAAACCAAAAGTGGTTTCGTTTAGCTTATTATACAGTTGAAAAGTCGATGAGTGATTTACACAAAGGGCTTAGTAATGAAAAAAAAATGGGACTACAAAGGTAAGCAATTAAAACAAAAGTTACTTGATGGTTGTGTACGAATTGATTTAACTGTTACTGGACTACAATAATCTCCGTTCTCTACCTTCCAGTACATGCTAATTCGGTAAATTTCGAAGGGGTGAAATCCTATCTGTGTTTCGTTGATGTGAAATTTACGAATTAACCAACAATTTTGTATCTACAATTAAAATGTGACATAAAAGTTTTTTTATTACGTTATGTTTTGTCATTATCGGCTATATGAATTAACGCATTGTGTAGGAAAATTCAATTTCATTTGGACTATTCATTTTATATGAAGAAAATTGAAGAAATCTTTAGTAGAAACTTACTGGCTCGTGAAAGTTCTGACTGCTGTAAAATGTGACGTAAACTTCCTTTCGCCAATTTGTTTGTAGAGGTCCCTGATCGATGTCTCCCTGTAGTCGAATTCCAATGTTATTAGATATATTAATCTGTACATTGGATATCTTCTTTGGACGGACTGGAAATGGAATTATACGCATCATTAAATGGTGCACTACTGGGAGATGACATAAAACAATTTTATAATCTCCTGGTTTCAATCCAAGTGCACCAGTACCTCAGAGTTACATCGGGGCTCTTTATCCAATTAAACTAATTATTATTTAATTGTAATGTATTTATACTAATAAATTCTGTATAAAAATAAAAAAAATAGATGAAAATATTTGTATTCATAGTAGATAGGTTGATACTAAAGGTGTCATTACGCATTTAAGAATTTAAGAAGCCCAGTAGTAAGACTATCAGTACTGTTTTAAAATAGAAATTTAATCTCACTAAAAGAAAAATTCTGCAAGTAAGAGTTCCATAAGTTTCTAACCACAAAATTGAATTAGAAAAAAACAAAAGGGAAAAACAGAAAAAATATTGACACTTACATAGTTTGGTAAGGTTAGTTTGGAGTACTCGGATATTGTCTTTGTCTGTGGCAGTTATCGTCACACTTATTGGGAAATTCGTGAAGTTTTTGTTGAAGGGACATTCAAAAGTAACTATTCGACGATTCACCGATGTAGTATTACATTTGTATCTGAAATGAAAATTTTGAAAAGTTCGTAAGAATTCGTAAATGTTTGTCTGCTTACACAGGTTTTGGGGGTTCAAATACTGAGAGCAAGTCACCATTGTTATCATGGCAATATTCAATGCTTTCTGCCAGATATAAGTGTATACATGGCAGTCTAATTAAAATATGGACCTAACTTCCATTCCCCGCGACATGGTTTAAAAAAATTTATGATGCATAAAATATTAATATGATGAGTTACTCACAATTTGTTATGATATGATGTAATTTTGAATGTACGCGATTCAACAAATGTCGTTTCGTGTAAACATTGAAACTTCTTTTCTGTGATCAATTCACATCTTTCTAGAAATAAAACACATATTAAAGCTATTATTGGAGGTGAAACTTATACAAATTACTATATGAATAGTAAATGCGCCATCAATGGTGAATAAAAATCAATAGTTTAAATATTACAGTGAAAGTATTATTATTTAGAATTGGGTGTTCAACTGTTTTTTTTTTGTAGCTCAGTGATTAAGACGCTTGCACGCTAACCTGAAGGCCCCGGGTTAAGTGATGCAGATAGGAGGGACTGACATGGAAAAAGCGTCTAGTCGTTCGGTTGGGACAATAATCCGAGGCCCCGTGTGCTACGGACTGTGTACGTTTAAGATGCCTCGACAGATGGAAATCGAAAAAGAGCAGGTTTATGCCGCTGTCCAGGCAAAATTTCCCTCATAGCGCAATGCATGGCATTGTCCATCTTCATTAGTCCATAGGGTGCAGAAAAGTAGGACGTAAAACTCTATTCATTTCATGTCATTTCAACTGATCAACTGATTTTTTTAAGCGTACAAATAAAACCATATTCAATTTTACTATAGTTAAAGAATATTGGAGTGGACAATGTCTTTCCTGTATAATTAACCTGCGTTGATCTAATCTCATTCATGATGTTCGGATACTAAATAAAATATTGCCATTCACAAAAGCAAGTACCTGCATGAGTATTATTTTCACATGGTCCATCACAAGCTGTTCCACTACCAGTAAAGTTGAGTAAGACCACAAAGATTACGTTTAAATCAATATGTTTCATATCTCATCATACCATTTCTACATAAACTAAACAACTCCTTTTCTATATATAGCATTCATTTCAATATTTCATCTTGCCTTTTCTAAGATCTCAGTTTAAATTTCTTCAAGGATGAATAAGTTCTTTTTCTGTGAATTCTAGTAAAAGAATTGATAACAATTTTCAATGAATGTTTTTTTTATTATTCAAATTCAATTCTACCAGTGGGCGTATATTACCTTGCCTGGCAAGATATCTTACATATTTTGTTGTATAAGGGATTGATATTCCTAAATTCTTTTCGCCCTGAATTATTGCAGTGCGCTTCGAAATGACAATTTCTTTTTTTTGTCTCTTTCTGGTCACGCTCCAAAGCCATAACTGCAAATGTCTCACATAATCTGAAGCGATATTCTAACGTAAACTAGTGCTCATTGTTATTTAAATGTAAATTGTACCACAAATAACAAAAATTCTGAGTTCTGATTGGTCCAAATACATGGGGTTTAATAGCAATTTGACATGTATTTGCATTTTGGCGTATTAATTTCAGCGAACTAGTTACAAATCTTGTTAATGTTAATGATAAAAAGGATGTCTTCTTTTTCATTCGATAGCGTACGTGAAGTTTGTTGTTATGTGCGCCATACTGCACCTAACGTCATAAACCGAATAACCCATGTTCTAAATTATCCATAAAAAAAAGTCCGGGAACAAAATAATCACAATTTGTGGTACAATTCCGATAAACGACTTTCTGTTTTAGATTTAGAGGGGGTTTATTCGATATTTAACCATGCTTGAATATACCATTAGAGACCCTCGACCGCAAGCGGTCTCGGGATCTATTGATTCAAGCATGGTTGAATAACGAATAAACCCCCTGTAAATCTAAAACAGGAAGCGTTTATCTTCTAAATGACGCAATTTTGCCAAACCGGAAATGACGTATAACATCCCAAAGTTTTTTTAGTTTTTCTCAAATAACAGCTCTATTTCAAATCGAATTTCGCTCAAACTTTTCTTATTAACTTCTTTGAACTAAACTTTAAAGGATAGCAATTTAAAAAATTTATAATTTTGACTTTTGTCGCTGACTTTTTGATTTTTAAATGTAACACTTTTTCTAACTTTCAGAATTTTGATCAGATCGAAATAAAAATTAATATGTTGATAGACAATGTGCTTGTCAACAAAAATATGTTTTCAAAATATCGACATCACTTCCGGTTGTGACGTCATTCGACTATAAACTTGAAATTTCAACTTCCGGAATTCTTAAGATATTTGAATTTTTTTTTTTACAATTAGTAACTATTAACCCATCATGATTTAATAATTAATTAAAATTGACCCGGAAGTAATAGGTCAGCCGCCATGATTAAACTACTTACTTTTGTAAAACGAAAAATGGGGCCTTATGGGTTAATCGGACAATTGTAGGCCTAATTTTGATGTCTATGTAATCTTCAATTGATTGCTAACAGTTCTCAGGAAGCCGAATTTTGAATTTCGATTGAGCTTTTCCTTTATTTCCGGTTATATTTTTTCACTAAGGTTCATATATCGTGACCTTGACCTTTGGTGACCTTGTGATCTGCACAAATGTTATTGCCTTTGTCGAGACCTTTCTATTGATGTCTTCATTTTTGTCGAGCAATGTCAACTCCGGTTTTACAGCCATTTGAAAATAGCAATTTTTAACTTTTAAGAGCTGTTACGTGACCTAATTTAAATACGTCAAAATTTCTTTCATGTCCTTATTACACGTAATCTATTCTTTCCAATGAAGTATAACACTTGATATTTTGATCAAAATTGCGCTTTTGAGAATTTGAAAATTTTGTTCTAAGTTCTATAGTAATTTAGCGTGATTTATAAAAGAGCACGTGTTTTTTTAAATTACGTATTTTTAAGAAAGTCGTCAAATTCGTTAATAGATTTGATAGAACATGATAAAGAAAGACAAAAAAGTGAAAAAATTTGATCCGGAAGTAACACTTAAACCGCTATCATGAAATGACTAACTTTTGTAAAACGAAAAATGGGGCCTTAGGGGTTAATCGGACAACTGTAATTTTGATGTCTATGTAATCCTCAATCGATTGCTAACAATTCTCAGGCAGCCAATTTTTGAATTTCGATTTAGCTTTCCTTTTCTTTCCGGTTCTATATTTTCAGTACGTGCCTAATTTTCGAAGGTCCATATCTCGTGACCTTGACCTTTGGTGACCTTCTGACCTGCATAAAAGTTATTATTGCCCTTGTCGAGACCTATCTATTGGTGTCTTGATTTTTGTTGTGCAATGCCAACTTCCGATTTTACAGCCATTTGAAAATCGCAATTTTTAACTTTGAAGAGCTCTGTCACGTGACCTAATTTACATACGTCAAAATTTCTTTCGTGTCCTCATTACACGTAATCTATTCTTTCCAATGATGTATAACAATTGATATTTTGATCAAAATTACGCTTTTTAGAATTTGAAAATTTTGTACTTTGTTCTAAACTAACTGTGCGTGATTTTTGGCGGGAAAAAGCACGTGTTTTTTTTTAATTGCATATTTTTATGAAAGTCGACAAATTCTTTTAAAGATATAACAGAACATGACAAACAAAGAAAAAAAGTGATTTAAACGGATCCGGAAGTAACACTTAGGCCGTCATCTTGGTATTAGCAACCTTTTCTTTCATCATCCTATTTGCTTAATTTTGATGTCTATGGAGTCTTTAGTCGATTGCTAACAAAATTCTAAGGTTGGGTTTGTGAATTTAGAGCAGGATTCGTTTTTTATTTCCAGTTAAATAATTTCAGCAATGGCCGAAACTTCCATAGCCCATACCTCATGAATACCGGGACCTTGTTTTGTTTTCGATATAGATAGTACGGTACCTATTACTTATGATAAAGTAATCTCGTTATATATTTCGTCGTAAGTGTATATCTTATAATGTCTGATTTATATTTACGAATCAATGTGTCTCAATTTGTATTGCAAATAAGTCCTGCTAGTTTTTTTTTCATATTTTAAAAGTTTATACGTCAATCCAACGACGACAAGGGATATAACTTAATGTTAAAACTTATGAAGTAATTAGGAAAATTATTTAATTAAGCTAATTTATCAAACTCTGAAATATTTTATTAATTGTAAAATGTTGTCAATTTTAATGTTAACAAAATGCCCTTGTTTGATATTCTAAATTGATTCGTTTGTCTTTTTGTAATTTATATGTAATTTATTAAGTGACCAGTCGTTTATTTTTATCAAAAATAAAGTAGTCTAACGATTGTTTTATATGTTGATATAAGATGAAAGATACAAACTATGTATCTGTCCTACCATAGAACAGGCATCGTTGTACGTCTTTAATCAAGGTTAATATATCTGTCGACCATTGAATATAAACAGCGGATATAAAGGGACACGCACTGCATCAATATCGTTCACGGTTTCAGTTTTCTTTAATTTCAAATTTTCTCAATTCTCCTTGTAAAATATCTATCTTGGAAAGAGCAATTTAAAATTACAAACATATATATATGATTAATTTAAACTTAATAATATAAGATACAATTGTTTCCTTTGTAGTGACATTTTATTCATTAGTTGGTTTATTTATGTATAGATTTTGATTGGATTCGGTCAAATATTTATGCCACCAAGTCCACTGATGAATGAATATACTCTTGCTGACATACATAGTATTTTGATAATTTAAATTTTTAAACAGGTAGATCCGCCTTGCCATGACAACCAAACGTGTTATGAATTTGAAATTTCTAGCATATATATCTGCGGGTAACTCTTTCCATTTGTAAAAAGTTTGCTTATAAAGTACAATTATGAAAAAGTTTATGTTTATAGTTTATCTATATTTCTAAACAAAAATAAAATACATTATTTTCGTGCTGTCATGTTATGTATTAAAAGGTTTTAACTAACCTTATTTTATCTGCAATACATCTGAAATATTACTCAGAAGAGCCTTATGTCAGTTATTGAATCTTATAAGGGTTGCATACAGTCAAGGAATTATTAAAAAATTTCAAAGTTAAAGGGATAATAGCCGATAGAATACACTCGTCCTACGTCTAATATTTGTGTTTAATATTGACTATTGGTTATATAAGTATGATATTCCACACTTGAGTAATTTTTCAAAAAGCGAGGATAAAACTATATTCGGATTTTTTCAAAAAAGTGAGCAAGCGACGATTCCATTCTGTTTGGGAATAAAAGTTTCTGGGAAATCAGCGCTAAAACAGGAAACGGGAAATCTATATGTTAAAGTTACTTCCCTTTATAATTACAATTTGAAAATCGCTTAATGGATGCATTAAGCGTTTTATAATTAACTACTTGATTTTGTGGATTTATCGAATTATAGAGGGTTTTTTATGTATAGTTATGACACAAGCTAAGTCCACTGATGGATACTGTTATTTGTCAAAATTGAGTGAAATAAAATTTTTATGTTTCTTCCAATGGCTATTATCCCTTTAAAGAAACTATTATGTAAAGAAAATCCTGAAAAGTTTTTATATACTAATTAAAATATAGACCTAACTTTCGTTCGTATTTTATTAGTTTCGTTTAGAATGTTTTTATTAGCTATTGGCTTTGAACGTTACCACTGCAGTTAGGTCTAACACTGCCCTTAAATACGGACTGTTCGAACGACCTTTGACCTAACTCAGTTTTAACCTAATGACCTCTGTTTTAACCGATCCACTTAATTTGAACTGGTACAGAACAGCCAATGAAAAACCCTAGTAAAAAGGCCATTCCACATAACAAACACACATTTCTATTAGTATAAACCTTATTCGGTGTCTGTATTGAATCGATAATAAAGAAATAATTTATCAGCGGTTGACGAAACAGCCATATTGTTCTTCTTTCTATTTGAGCGTCCTTGATAAGCTAGTCTTATACGTCTCAGAATGCACCAATTGTTCGCGTCTACCATGTCGCAGTGAATGGAAGCCACGTGATTGGTTAAAACTAAGTTAGGTCAAAGGTCGTTCAAACAGTTCGCATTGAAGGGCAGTATTAGGCCCTATGGTTAGGCCTAACTGTAGTGATTACGTACAAAGCTAATAGCTAATAAAAACATACGAAACGAAACTAATAAAATACGAACGAAAGTTAGGTTTTTATTTTGATTAGACTGTATATATTTCAGGCATAATCTTCGATGGGCAAATAACTCCATCTCCTTACATTGTGATTTCTATATTTCGAAAAGCTTCTAAAATGCTATTATTGTTAAACATAGTTTTTCTGGAAAATTATATCATCATTTATTTCGTTTATCTTTTGATATAAAGATTAACTGGTTGTCAGTTTTTTTTAAACATATAACATGCATAAAACTAGCTACATTTATATGCAGTGTGTTCTTTTATTTAGGTTTATTACTTTTTGTATGAAAAGAGAGTGCTTTTTTATTGAATGGGTCAGAAATAACGGGATATCAATTCATACATTACATTCGTTCATTCATTGAACAATATCGGATATAACTTATTTTCTAGTGAAGTTATGCCGAGCAAAATACTCAGTAAAATATGATACAGACTTTTATTAGTTTGAAAGGAACTGACTGTTTTAAAAGAAATTATAGAAGTAAACTTCCATGAAAGATTTCTTAGTAAAAACAATTATTAATCCAGTCTAAATGTTATCGTATATTATTATTAAATGTTATATTATGTACATGTATTATCAAATGCAGGAGTGAACAAGCTGAGCTTCTTTATTTCTTCAAAACAAATTCTCACCTTTATTTCTATTTCAAATATCTTGCTGAATTACTTTAATTTTTATATGCCCACATAAAATGGGGAGTGCATATTGTCGTCACCCATGTCCGTCACTCTGTCCGCCCAAAATAATTGCTCGTAAAAGGCAGGATTATTGACGTACCTTTGTGTGAGTGCTCGTAATCAACTATGAGTTACTGCCTTTTTTCTTGAAAGGCTCATAAACGCTCTACAATGTGAAATTCTTTTGGATTCATAGAAATTGTTTGAAATTTATGATGTCGCAAAATCACAGGTTAATTAGTGATTGTAATCCGATTCTGTTACAGCTCTGATCAATGACACAAATACATGTATGGCAATCTTACAATCGAAATAATGAAAAAAACTTGTTCATCGATAATCGATGTGTTCTATATCTTATTTAAATTGTCACCAAGATATTCATTTTAAGATTAGTCATTTTAAATGTTTTTCCCTTATTGTAAATATTTTGATTAAATTGAATAAAAAAAATAAATAAAACTTTACCTGATGTGAAGTTTCAATGTTTAACCAATGCTCTTGTATTAAAATCGAACATAGATTTAGGCCGGATATGATTCATTTCTTTTGAAAGGGCCATTTGTTTGAGATCACCATTGTGAGTGTCAGTCAATAGTATAAATAGCCTACATAGAAAAAGTATATAGGTTGATAAAGAATTATAGTCAAGATATAAAAAAAAAGTATGTAGGGGTTTAGGTGTATATGGGTACATACTTGCTTATTTTGTGTCTGGAAATTTAGAATGATATCAGTGAAATATACTGAGTACACATGAAAACGCACCACTTGAAAAAGTCAACAACAACACTACAGTGACATCACCCGACATGCCAGGTGCAAAAAATGCGAGAATTTCATGTTAACTGTAACGCTAGACAATTTTTCGCAAAAATGCAACATTTTGCACGCACACCACCGGAAAAAATGAATTTCACCCTGAATTGTGCACACATTACCTTTAAAATCATGTGAATCCGAATACAATTTCACTTCTTCACTGACACTTGTGAAACTCCGACACAAGGGAAATTGCCAGACGTCTACACTGCGCACACACAACGATCGCAAGACACCATCAAAGTCGGGACCGTCCTCGAACGGGTCAACAACATGTGACAACGGCACGTCAGGACCCTGAGACCAAACACTACCAGCGACTAGAACGGCTGCTCAAGTCCAAGGAAGACATGGATTCATTCACACCAACACCGTAAGGAACCGTCTGCGAGAGCTGCAGGCCTGCGTACACGACGTTCTTATTGACGGATCGTCACCAAAACCAGCGTCTACAGTGGACAACGCTAGGGCACACACTGCAAGTGTGTCCATGCAGTACCTTTCACAGCAGAATATCCCCGTGCTTCAGTGGCCAGCTCTGTCACCCGACCTCTCCCCTATCGAGCACTTATGGGATGAAATTGGACGACGTCTTTCACGTCGACGCCAGATGGACAACATCCGGGAACTTGAGGTTGGACTGAGTATACATTTCAAAATGCAAATAATCCCCATCAAGCCATCAACTAAGCATATTACAGGGATGCCAAAGGAGAAAATGGATATTAAAATGAACTAATAGGTCTACTCATCATCTCTTGTACAAGAGCTCATTTCAATGAAAGATTAAATTCTTACAGATCTACTGATTAATGGAGCCTGCACGATTATTTTACTAAAAGAGCCTACTCGAAACATTTTTACTAAACATAAAAATTTCATATTTGAGAAGATAGCAGCATAAATCAGATTGTTGACCGACTTGCCTCTAGGCCTCTCTGTTCGTCAAGTAAATTCAAAACATGCCTCTTCATATCAGACACTCCTATTTTTAAAGCTTCACCTAACATGTGCTAATCAGTATTTTTATACGAAATGCAATTATATTTGTGTAGTCTGGAAACTATTGTTACTGAGTTTCGTCCCCGTAATCGGTCATTAGCATAGACATATTGTTATTAACACAACTCGCTACAGGTCATTTCAACAAAGAAGCGTGCACGATTGTTTGGTTCAAAAATCTGGTGTCGCATTTGGTTCAAAAATCTGGTGTCGCATTTGGTCCCGGACAATTGGTCCCACCACGATTGGTACCGGTCAATTAGTCCCAAGACAATTGACCCCGGGACCACGATTGGTCCCGGTCAATTAGTCCCCAGACAATTGACCCCGGCGACAATTGGTCCCGACGACTATTGGCACCGAATTAATTGGTCCCAAGGCAATTAGCCCCCACGACAATTGGTCCCGGCGAAAATTAGTCCCCAGGCAATTGGTCCCGGAACAATACGTCCCAGTGACAATTGGTCCCGGCGACAATTCGCCCCTAAGCAATTAGTCCCACGACAGTTGGTCCCGGATGAGATTGTTTTTTTTTTATTATACTGAAATATATCTGTACTCGAGTTTCCATGTTTCCATGTATTAATACTAAAGAAAGGGTTTCTTCGTCCACTACCTCTTCTATTCGGTCGACCTATCCAAGTATCCTCAAAATAGTCGACTACTAGTTGAAGTTTAGGTGGCAGTATCCTAGCATGATTATCGGTTAATTCTTCAAATTTCAATATAACGTCAGCTGGGGGAACGAACGCTAGTGCAGGTAAATACCTCGCCTTTAAAGCAAAACCTGCGTCTGCTGAATATCTCGGAGACAGTCCGACATTCTGGATTTTTCTATAAATAGCCTGACAAAAATGAAAAAAAAACATCCCGTATGTTGAGCTTGAGGAAAATGTGCATTGAAAGCTTGGATTGCTCCATTTTCAAAATCAGTGAGGATTGATGTCGGATTTAATCTGGGGTTTATGATTGTAAGCGCTTGAATCATTCGATCGTATGTTTGACGCTGTTTGTTGGGTAGGAGAGCATACACTGCAGGCTGCACACTATTGAACCTGTTTCCATGGATAGTATATACCTGTTCAAATAATGGCGGAGCAATTCTAAAAGTACCATCAGCTTGCCATTCATTAGACATCTCTAGGAACTGTAAATTTCTGATTGTTCCAAACAAAATAAACCTCTCCTGTCCTGGTCCACTGTCATGGAGCAGAAAGTTTTGCATGTTACCGGGTGCTGATTCATATTCTGTGTAATTATCAGGTACAGCTAGGTCTAACAAAGTGTTTGGATTTGCAGGAGCGGCTTCAATGGCAACGCGTTATCGTTGAATTGTTCGTCTAATGTTTACATCATTTATTTCTCCCAATGTTGCTTCCGATGCCTCTGCTTTAGCGAAAAGAACAATATTACCAGTTCCTTCTTGCGTTGTAGCAGCTCTCTGTTTGGCTCGATTCACAACTTCTTGTCGCTCAACATTCGACTTCTCTGCCACGTGAGTGTGATCACCGAATCTGTAGACGATCCTTTCGTTTATGGTGTGAACTCGAGCATTACACGATTTTTCAGCAGTTTTATATTTCTCACATACCCAAATTAATTTTTCCCCTGAGCCTCTTTTGTTTAGAACATAAAAGAAAATATTATCATCAACAAGTTTACGCTTTCCCTTCTCAGATGTTAGAAATTGTACCTCCATTTTCCTCTTCGCTGCGGAAAGTTGAGAGTTGCCTCCCTGTACATCAGTTTAGTTATCAAGGCATGTTTTTCCAGCACACCGATCGTGTCTATCGTCACTTGTTTAAATGAGTATCATTTTTAATAGTTTTTTAACAAAAAAAATATATCCAAACCTAACTTTATATTTTGTTATGTTACATTGTCAAATTTTGACCAAAAAACTACTTAAAGTGCAGTCCCACAAAGACTGACACTTTTAAATTTCATATTTGATAATCCAGAAAATTATGAAAGAAATGTTGAATTTCAATCCATATTATGCACTTATAGCTGAGAAATTTTCGTTTCAAATAAACCATCTCAGTTGAGAAAGGCAGAGTTCATTTTAAATTTATACAAACGGAAATGCGAAGCTGCTCATTATTGTAGATTTATCTCTCGGGATGAATAATTTCCATAAAGATTACAGACTCTTGAAATATTTTAACACATAAAAATGTGTTAACAGTTTACAACAAGAAAACTTAGTGGGAATATTCCTTTAAGACTGACAAGGCAAAAGAAATCTATTAATTTGTGACCGTCTACTACTTATTGCCATCTGAATACAATGTATTGTCATGCCATGACAAATTTTGACGTGGGCTGTTAACTACCAGTATATGAACTCTTTTTTTCTCAACTCACGATATATATATCTTCCTTATATATGAACAACAAATACCGGGATCAACTTTTGTGAAACCAATTGCTTCGGGACCAATCGTCGTTGGGACCAATTGATTAGGGACCAATTGTCACGGGGACGTATTGTTACGGGACCAATTGTGTTGGGACTAACTGTCGCCGGGACCAATTGTCTTGGGTACCAATTGCCTTGGGACCAATTTACTTGGTGCCAATAACCGTCGGGACCAATTATCGCCGGGGTCAATTGTCTGAGGACTAATTGACCGGGATCAATTGTCGTGGGACCAATTGTCCGGGACCAATTGTCGTACAGCCCCAAAATCACATCAAGCGTTTATCGAATTACTTGGACTTGAGCATCTCTCTTAATAATTTCTCTCTCGATTAAAACTTTTTTGATGTTGATTGAAATGGCGGTCTAAATTACATGATTAACGACTCTTGAGTGAAGCCGATTTGGTAGTGGTGCAATGATCTCTGTATATCCCAGATTTATTAGCCAGAGATATTCTGTCTTTTGGCCAGCTTTTGAGAGATTTGGGGGTTAAGTTGAATGTGTGGTTATCAGCTAACTGATCCGGTGAAAGCCACCGACGTTTCAATTTCTGATCAGTTAGCCGATGGAAAAGATGACAACATATTTTTGTGGAAACACCAAGTTGGAATGTGAAATATAAATGTAGACATTTACTGTCTTATTGTCGTGTTCCATTAGACGATAACGTCCTCGTCAGTAGTTGTTTGATTCGCTGTTTAATTTTAAGGTGAACATTCAGTCAAAGTTAGGTTGGTGGATTGTTCACCGGTGTCTTTGTTTCTTCGACATGCTCCGAAATCTCCGATGAAGTCATTTTCAGTCTTGATATCCGCGAATTGAAAAACACGTGTTCATGACGATGGCTGCAATAAAAAGTTGGAATGTTCTCATTATGTTATATGAAACGAAACAATAAATATATATTTTTTCATCATGAAATTTTGTAATCATATTCATTGTATGCTGTTTGAAAGCAAGTTTCAGCCACCTCACTGTATCGAGTTCAATCGTGTTTCATTCTATAGGCCTTAGGCTAAAATTGAAATCATATTTTTACAGACTTGTGAGATAATGTTGATTTTTACATTTCGGAGAAACACCCATTGTTCACCTGTTACCTCACTTGATTCCGTTTGGCTTCCACCCCCTGGTGATCGTTTAATGAGGTCTGCACATCCTGTCAATGTTAGGCTGGTGGATTGTTCTCCCTATACCTCATTTTGCATCATGCCGATTCCTTAATAAGGGCCGGACATCCTGTCAATGTTAAGTTGGTGGTCGTTCACGCTGTACCTCATTTTGCTTCATTTTGATTCCGTAATGGTAATGTATTGGTGGCCGCTTTAAGGTCATGGTGCCGCGATACACGCTGTTTTGTTTTGATGGTGCTTTATAGCCATGGTGGGGACAATGCGTACTGCTTTAATTTATTTGATGACTCTTTATGGTCATAATGCCGACGGTGCACATTGCTTAACTTGATGACTTTTTATGCTCATGGTGCCGACAATGCACACTGCTTTCATCTGATGACTCTTTATGGTTAAGGTGCCGACAATGCACGCTGTTTTGTTTGATGGTGCTTTATATTGTTATGGTGCCGACAATGCACACTGCTTCAATTTGATTTCTCTTTATGGTCATGGTGACGACAATGCATTCTGCTTTAATTTGATGGTCCTCTATGGTCATGGGGCCGATTATACACACTGATTTAATTTGATAACTTTTCCAAGAAGCTGAAGCCGCTATTTCAACGTTTATTAATCACGTGCAGTCTCAGCCACTTTAGTGGGGTTTTATGCATTGGCTGAGTGCCTTTACACTTTATGGAGCTTGGTCATAAAATCACGGTCCCTCAAAGCAAAGAAAAACGTCTGTACGCGTCCAAATTGTGTGTATGATTATCATCTTTATCTGAAGTGTGGTGGCAGGCAGCCTCGTTTTGGGTGCTATACAATAGATGTAACAAAGAGTTATGTTCTTAACGATTCTGAACGAAACCAGTCTTTTCAAACGTCGAATTATTCCCTTCGTACCTCCGTAAACATTCACAGATTTCTAACGTCGATAAATCCACTTATATTGCACAATATTCTTAATGATTATGATAAAATAGACCGCAACTTGCCGGTGAGTGGTTTCCAGGAAGGTTTTCGAATTCTGTTTATTAATGGCAAAAGGATTATTCGTGTGTCAGAAAACCATAATTCTTGACATGAAAATGAAGGGCATTCGTTCAGAAATTAAAAAAAGAGTCATGTGCGGGTTGTATTCGGGGCCCCTTTTCAACCCCTCGTTTTAATAATTAATTAATTAATAATAATTGTTCACATCTCGTTCCGAAGACATACAGCACTAACAGTGTAGTTTCTTGTTATGGAGTAAACAATACTTCTACGATATCTGGAATTTGCTTTCAATCCCTAAATAACTTTTCACGTCTTGAGGCTTCTATTAGGCTCCTTCTTAAATCAGAAAAAACTGTATGGATGGCTATTTTGATTCAGAATTAATCGTCTAATTGGGCAAGATAAAAATTTACATTCTTGTTTAACCTTAATGTTTTTAAATGTCAATTTGGTATTATCAAATTGTACACAGGCACCGCGTCAACCAAAGGGTTCGCTGCAGTTTCGGTTCTCGTTGGTTCGCGTATCCTTGCCATGGAGCTGTTTTCAATCAAAGTGGCTTTGGGGGCTCCCAGCACCGTCGCTTCCCCAGCATCTGCTATAGGATATGAGCATAAATTGTCTTAATTTGAGAATCCGTCAATTTCCTTTTTGGTAAAGGAATTTAATTAAGGGTGATCAAAACTTTGAAGCCTTCAGATAATCGACTTCCCATTTACGAAGGGCTTGTTTGTTTGGTTGCTGCTTTAGTTGAATCCCTACTTTCTCACCGGATTTTTCATAGAGCTATAAATATATGACCAAGCTTAATTACATTTCCTGAATTCTGCGCGATATCGTATTCTTTCATTTCTACAAAATAAAGATGTATTTTATAATTTTTGATCCTAGTCTCTACAAATCACATTCTTGTAGAATTGGCGCCGCGCGTTGTGCTTTCAATGACGGTAATTCAGCGGACAACATTCGGAGCTTCGGCCGATGGAATTTCTCCACAGTAAGAAATGATGTTCGTGTTCCGAATCTTTTTTCTGAGTAGTTTTCATTGTAATCTCCAGTGCCAGTGTTAGACTGATCTTGTGATTACTTCCATCACTTCTACGTCGGATTAATTCTCAATTACACCTATTTAGATGTCAGTGCGAGCCTGGTAACGGCTACGGATCATCCGTATCAAGCGGTTTGGCCTTGGACCAGCTGGTAGACAAAGATTACTGTGAACAAAAGTTGGTTGTTTCTTTCCCTTTTTGTTCTCGTCGAAATTTGAGTCAATGAAATATGATACCTATATTTAAATTATATACTTCAGTGCGACATATTAGAAGGATAATCAAAAAAAAAAAAAACAATCCTTGTGTCCTAAGAACTGTATTATTGTGAATAGTGATCGACTCTATAGAGTTTTCCATATCATGGGAAATAACCTCGCATAGATTAAACTTAGTGTTAATTATCATTTAATTATTTAATCATCGTGTTGTTTAAACCGGGCATCGAGCAGGCCTAGACACAGAACTTGCAGATTTGTCTCCAGTGCAGTGGATTAGCTTGCTAGTTTTCTATCTTGAGATTATTTTATTTTCATTTAATCTGAAATTACAAGCCTATTGGACACCCAGTTCCCAGTCCAAATAACTTTACATCTCCTTTACTCAAAAATCTCTAGAGTTTAAAGCCACTGTTCTGAATGGATGGAATTAAAATCAAGCGCTATCCTATTTTACAAACTCAACAAGCCTTTAAAAAATATTTCAAGACTTTATTTAACTTCTCCGAGTGTGACCAGGTAACAATAAAAGATTCGAGACCACTTTTGCTCTTTTCCCAAATAAATTCACCGAATTCTATTATTTAATTGTTCAATGCTAATTTCCCAGCCTATACTTAAATCCAGAAACAAATGTAGTCAAATATAAAAATTAAATGTTCATCATCTCTCAATGGCAAAAGACCACAAACGGAAGATCCCAAATTTTCCTTAATGGGATAATAGGTCTTAGAATGAACATAAAATTTGATTATCAAAAAACTGAATTGATAGAGCATTTTTCAAAAATAACTTAGTTTTGTGAGTTTTCCAGATTTTAACGCATTCTTTTACTTTATGACGCCAGGCTAAGTCACTGATTAATATATTCCCATATTGATTATTCTTGAGAACAAAAATTTTATGTTCGTGCTAAGACGAAGTATCCTTTTTATACATCTTGAATTCGCCCTACAAACCTCAGAGGTAAACAACTTAGCTCCTGGCTAACAGATCAAAACTACACTCAAACGCTTAAGTTCTACATACCTTTTCTTTGGAGGAATGAGCGCCTGTTTGTTGGTGTGATTAATTATTATAATATTGACGTAGATGTTTCGAACACAGACGTATTCCAACCAATAAAAAATATGCTAGGCGAGCAACAATTTGCCATGTTGCATGTAAGCTAACCTGAGCACTAATAACCGACTAATTTTCCATACTAAACTATAAATATAAATCAAATTATATACAAATGTAAATTTATAAATGTTAAATTAATTCTTCCAATCGAATGCAATTTTATTGCAAACGATCACGATGCTTTAAAGGTTCTGTGGAGAGATCTACTCTCTATTACCAATGAGTCTTCTCCAGTCTCACGCCTTCTATATACTTCATAGTCTTTAAAATCAGTCAAATTTGCACTAGATGATAAATTTCGAATACAAGGGGGTTGAATCATCACAAGCCGATTGAAATTTTTCCTTAAAGGGTTACATATAGTCAAAAGTATCTACCTTATTTTTTGGGATATACTCAAAGCTTCAAAAATTAGTATTTGGAACTATACTTTTTTTTCACTCAGCTAAATGGTTATAAATCTCTCCTGACTTAATAGAAACTAGGGTCTCTGAAAGGAATAGCAAATAAATTAGGAGCAAATTTGTCATCCGTGAGATGATCACTCCAAGATATCTTATTTCACTTGTAATCTACCTATTTTTCTATTAATAAAATCAAAAAATTAACAGTTACTTTTGTGGGCAGTTCCTAGATATATGGTCTTATCCCCTGCAAATATATCATCGGGTTACGAAAAGGGTTGAGTTTATAGGGACGTATCTCTGATTATCAGGCCTAAACTGCCATTGAAATGAATTACTAGTAGAAAACTCCATGACATGACACTCCATGATACGGGTTTCTACTGCTATGGACAACATGGAAACGATCATATTCCCAACGTAGGGATGCTACTTAAAATGACAGAACCTTTGAACCACAAAAGAATAAGTAATAATATAAAGCCCTCTGCTCTAAAGCCAATAACGTCTGGAGCATGAATCGTGTTTCTTTACTTGACTCGAAGTCATTTTTACTGATTCACCATCACCATGGCAAATGATTATGTTAAATAGTTAAATATTTCTTCCCTTACTCATCGCGTAAAGACATTATTTAAGCTGAAAAGGCTTTGCTCAGGAAAAATGTAATAGCCTGTTATCTTCTACCATTAAATGAACTTCTTTCAATCGAGTAACTTCTAAATGGTTTTTAATGTAAGGGGACGTCACAGGATTTCCCAAATCTAAACTATCAATCCGAGAAGAACCATTCCCTTGTCTCTTGCCTCTTCCCTTGCACGAATTTTAACAATCAGAATACCCAACTTTTTGACTGCCATCTTTTTCGGACAACTGCAATTGTTATCTCCCTTAATGAGCCACAGTTTTTTTTTATTACAGTTCTAGTATTACTAGAACAAAATGTTAATTGAGAATAACAGGAAGATTATAGGTAAATTATATAATAACTCTCTCAGTGATCGAGACACCCAAGCTTACTTGGTGGTTCTTCAAAAAGAGGGAGAACGTTAACCCCCCATTAAACGTTAACGGGTTGACATATTTCTTGGCCAGTCTAGGCTATTCTAGGCCAAGGAACCCACCGAAAACTTATTTATTTGTTCACTTGGATTGGGAGTCGACACCTAAAACAAATGCCTCAAAGGTTTGGAATGACCTAAAGAGTACTTTTATGTTATCTATCATGAAAATATATAGGGTGAATGGCCAACCTGAAAAAGTTATGACAAACTTTGATGAGGTGTCGAACAATTAGAAGCAAATTTCGAGAAAATCTTAGTCGACTTGTCAGTGGTAACAGAACAGGGTTTGAAGGCTATTTTGGAAGCAGGGGAGATGGACACAGAGGTTGAGGAAGATAAGCCCAGCATATACAGTGGAAAGACAAAGATGTGCACCTTTAGCTTGGTTGTATCCAGCTGAACATAAAATGTAAATGGAAGTTATGATAACAATTAACCTCTAAACATAAAGGTCGGCTACACTAACTTGGTCAATTATTTCAGCATTAGAATATTACTAGTCTTAAAACGATTTTTCAATGACAATATCACATTGAAAGTTTTTAACTGTTAAATTATATAAAAGAATATCTATTTCATGTATTTAAAAAAAGATATAAGGTCAAGCCTCAATAAAGTAAAATCACGTTTACACCAAAAAAAAAAAAAAAATTCTGACGTGAACATAATGACTTTCATTAGATTTAGATTGAGTAAATCCATTTAATTTGATTTGCCACTTTGCCCGAGGTATTTAATGCGACAATTTGCCTACAATGAATAAAAGCAGACTGAGAAATGCGCGTAGTGCCGCGTCAAAGATTTCGGGTTTCCAACGTTTTAATGTAATTTCATTGACATCACTATCTGCGGTAAAAGTGGATGGGGGATTAAAAACTGACGAAACTTTTAACTCCACTTCATCCGATTTCACCCTGCAAACCCCCTCTGAGCGGTGTCCGGTTCTGCCTCTGATGCACTGTTCTGCTATATATATCGTTTTGATACATAAAAGTCGCTCATGTTCGTTTACCAGAGTGACTAGTACAATTTCCAATAGGCTAGCTTTGTTACACATTTCTTTCACAAGTGTACCTAATTTGTTCACACCAATCATCTGCTTATCGTTACGAATAGCATTGCCACATGGTTTTCTATAAACGTACCCTTCGCTTACAGCATCTAAGTAAGTTCAAAGGATTGTATAAGACATTTTGGATCTTCAAGTAAAAAAATAGAAAATAGACATGTGAAAGATTTTTATTCCTATCTTCTAAATCTTATGAAGTAGGCAAGACTGAAATTGTTCGGCAAATTCCCATGCTTATCTCATTCTCGCAAGCCAAACAGTACAAGAAAACTGTATATTGTACACTAAGGGCATCCTGCATTCTGGATCTTAGGTGAATATTCTCCCCACATTTCTTACAAACTTATAAAACAAATCTTTTGCAGCCAATAATCCATGATACCTGGTTTCATTTCACGTAGGTCTGGTATCGGTAATGTTCTTGGGATTTTATTAGCTCCTCGATAGCAGAAACCCGATCCAGTTGCTCTACACAATGTCATCGTAGTCTGTAACAAACTTACTTTCTGATTTTGTTAATGTTATCCGATTCTTCTAACGTTTGAACATTATCAAAAAATTCTAAATCATGTTCTTGATAATTTCTGGGTCATCCGTATTCACAAGTGAGTATTAATCAACGACCCTAGCAATTGCTTTAAACTATTCATCTCGTGCATGCACGTAACTCATCGTCCGACACAGACTATGTTAAAGTAGTTTGGTTTCAATTGGTCGACTCAATTAATCGGACGTGCCTACTTCTCAAATTGTTAGAAGAACGTTTGTCAATGTTACAAGTAATTGTTAGAAGAACTTTTTTGATTCGTTAACTGTCCAGCTAAAAACTGTTATATAAATATTAGTTGACTTACATAAATGTCCCCTTTGAACGGAGTTGAAGTAATTTGCTTTAATAAAAGCACCCATGGATTAACTTTGATAAGCATCTTTAAAGATGGCGTGACTGTAATGTTATTATTTGTCTATTAGTCAAATGGTTTATTGATGAGTTTGTATATACAGTGAAAAACAATCGATAGTTTGTCTTCAGTAGATTCACTACATAGTGCGACACTATCAACAGACCGAAACTCATTTGAAAGCTATAGTTTAAATATAAAGACAAGGACGTAATTTTAACATGGTAAAAACCTGATCATGAATTGTTCCAGGACAACAATCCTAGTCTTTTTGTAAGTATTTACATTAATTTATCAATAGTTTAAATTTCTGGCATATTTGGACTATGGCATGATATATTATTTGTTCATTATTGTCAGTTGTTTTTTTGCCTAGTGAAATATTTTTCAAATTTGTGAAATAAAGAATTGGTTGACTAAGTAGATCAAACGCTTGGAAATGATTTGATGAGCTAAATTACATGACTAATTGACATGCACTGGTTACATCATCTAAAATATAATGTGCCAATCTTGCCACAGTTTGTAAGGTTGATCTTTTTCAGCCAATCACTAAAATGTTCTCTTTCTGATTAGTTGTTATCAAAAACAAATCAGTAGTATGGAGAGTTGTAATGCAGTTTCCTAAACAGACTGATTAAGCTGACCAAGACAATAATATTCGGTAATCCTCGGCAGATTACGTAAAGCTGAATCTGTCTTGGTCTTGGTAACGTTGAAACAATGATTCTCTCCTCAGATCTCTTTCGGAGAATCTTGATAATCATATTGTTGTTAAGTTTAAAAAGGGAACATAATGAAGAATAGGTAGCTAATAATAATTCGCAAAGGTATTCATTCATATTCCATAACCTTATATGGTCGTGAAGTGTCATTTGAAGTGGTATTTGCCAATGATTTAAAAATGTACATATTCCCTCTAAACAAGGTTCAAAATTAGTAATATCAAAATGTCAATAACGTGTCCGAATTTAGAGGGCTTTCTTGATAAGTGTGTTAAACGTTGTCTTTTAGTGACCCATAGCTCACGTTGAAACCTGAGGTTAACGCAAATTGAAAAAGACGCGTTGTTGACGCTGGCTGCTATAAAAAGTTCGAATGATATTACCATGAAGGATGAAAAGAAACAATACACAAATAATCAATTTGTATGAAATTTAGTGAATATAACTATCATAAGCCTTTAAGAGAGTATTTGATTACTTTCCCCACTATGGTGTATATGAACGTGACTTAAAGTAAGCTTCTGATTTAAAAAAAAAAATTCAGCTGGGTCTATACAAATCCTTGAAATCCTAGAACGTATTTTACAAATCTACGAACCCTATATTTTAATGGTAGCCCAAGTTGAAAATGCCCTTTTTGTAGAAATAGGAATTTAAAAATCTCGACTCAAAATTAAGTTTTGAAAAATTCACATGGTTCATAGTTGCCATAGTTGGATAGGTTAAAGTATGCTCACCATTTTCAAGAAATTTCATAAAGTAAAATGATTTATTTCTTTTTTTTTCATACCTGACAAGTAAATTCCAATTTTCTATCCATTTTTCAATTCGCGAATATCAAGTTGCAAAATGAGATTTCGGACTGTTGGATAGTCTAAGGATTTAAGACACTAGCCTGTTGAGTTATTTATAGGCAATTTCGAAACAGTGGTCCTGAGATGTGAAAAAAAAACTGTAAATTCGTCTTGTCATAAGGATGAAATATAAAAACCTGAGGCCCCGTTTTAGGATTACAGATTTGGAGCAATAATAATTTCGTATAAT
This sequence comes from Nipponacmea schrenckii, assembly GCA_030562195.1. Classification (NCBI taxonomy): domain Eukaryota; kingdom Metazoa; phylum Mollusca; class Gastropoda; family Lottiidae; genus Nipponacmea; species Nipponacmea schrenckii. The sequence goes on along the minus strand of CM060200.1, from coordinate 34,675,918 downwards.
TACGTATTTCATACCCATTCGACAAGATATCGTAAAACACATTATCATTTCACTCTGATATCAAATAAAGTATTCAGAATTAGTAGTAGTTATATTAATGTTTTGTACGATATATAAGTGATCGACTTCTTGAATGGACAGTATATGTTCTTAAATCTCAATCATCCCATTTGCCAATCTAAATTAGAAAGGTTTACGTTATTTTAATCGGACGATAAAACACAAAATAAGGGTGCAAAGAGACCAGACGTCCTAGGCTGTTTGTTGTGATATCGGCTATAGTAGAAAACAGCAATAAGGATCGTGTCTGCATCCATATCTCGTGTATTTGAGAAAATAGAAGAGCGAAAAGTGTTTGCATTTGGCCTAGTCCGTCTGTATTTCCTTCTTGACAGAATATACCACAGATATATATATCACATATTTCCGGTTACAATTTAAATATTTTTAATGCAAAAATAAATATTTATGAGCAAGTTTACCATAAAATTGAATAGATTGAAAAATTATTCATCTAATTTTTACTCCATAAATTTTAATGATTTAATGTTCCTTACCAACCTTTGATAGATATTTTGAAGGTTAAACAATCAGATTACAGCAGTGATTCTTATTCTTTTCCCCCTTGGCAAATTGTGTGACCGCGGAGGGCAAGCTTCACAGACTTGAAGCCATTTGACTAGGGTCTAGAAAACGTTATCCTCCCACGGAAATTTGAAAATTAGGATCAATATCCGTGCATCAGAGACCATTACGAGCATTTATCTCCTTATAAGTATATTTTTCCCAATTTTCAGACATTTTCCAACCCCCCCCCCCCCCACTTCTAAATCCCCACTAATTCCCCCTACCTTTCTAATTCCCCACCTAAGACTTCTTAATTCCCGCCTGGTGTCCATATGGACCCTACTGAGTTCAGTAAGAAAATGTCGATCGCAAAATATTGTCAAATTTAGCCCTCAATAAGGACATCATTACCCGGGAAATCGAAAACCGTTATATTATTATGTATATATTGTTTCTTTTTGCTAACCTAATGATATATACTATAATGTTAATTTGTAAAATAATCTTTAATCACAATTTTAATTACTGTATGCACTTTGTTTATTCTCATTTGCATGTTTGATCATTATATCCACAGAGAATATTTATCACAATTCTTCACGCGTAGAATAGGACAATGACAGTCAGAACAATCGTTAGTGTCTTGCATTTGCTTTTGTAAGGCGAATGGTTTGAATCTCTCCAAGGAATGCATAAAAATATGTTGCCACATCATCAAAATGCTGTCTTGTTCACTCCCCTATAGCTTCAAACTCAAACAAGCCAATCAATGGGCTGCATTTCTAGTGAGTCATTTCACAAAGCTGTATTGTCACTTTTATACCGATCAAGTTACACTTCCAAGATCCACCCCCACCATAACGGGGCTGCACTCGCAAGGACACCACTCTTAGACCAGTGTCACGTCACTCTCAAATCTGCAACGCCCAAACCAGTGATTCTTCAAAGGCAGGGATATTCGACTCGCAAACTAGTCTCTGCATGGTCACTCGTGTAATTGAGGTTGCACTCTCAAGCCAGTCACTCTGATCTGATGTAACTAAATCAGAAAACGACTATTTACCAGCGCGACAATGGGAGTTCAACGCCATTTTGTAGCTCGACTATATAGTCAAGCATGGCCTAGGAATCTGTTTGTTTATTATTCATTATTAAAGGTCATTAAAACAATAAGTAAATATCACGTTCTTTTCTGTTATTAACTTTCTGGGCGGTCTCCTTATTAAAAACAGCCAACAAAATTTTATACAAATTTTCAGTGTTTATTATTTCAGTTACACGATGCAGGCCAGAGGTCATGACATGGATCAGACGTTAAGTCGCTGGGATGGAACAATTAACTTAGGATCAGTTTGCTGTTCACAACTTTATTCACATTTTAATTTAAAATATTAAATAGTAAATTTGTGAAATCAAAGCTACCAGTGTCAGCTATGACATTTTTAAAAAACCCTCTGTACAATCCCCTTATACTGACTCATTTGGATAGCGTTCCAAACAGTAGCCTCAGTATAAAACAATATTTAACAACATGTAAAATAAACATAAGTATACCGTAGGTCAAATATATTATTGGAAAAAAAAATTAAAGATTTTTTAAAGAACTAATCAATTATTGCCTAGTAACCGGTTCCATTATACATAAGTTGTATACATGTATACAGTATTGACTCGGATTTTTTTGTTGCGCTCGAACAATTTTTACGTTATATTCTGTTGTAATCATTGACATTATCCATTTTCTAGCTGACATAATAGGGTTATTCAGTAACCATTCTTGATGAAACAATCTTGGAAAATACTCCATTCAATCAAAATACATATCTACACATACTGAAAGACAAATGTTTTTGTTGGTGCAATAAATCAATTTAACGGTTTTTGTTGTTGCCTTTAATCAAGTTACTTATAGCCTATTGAGTTAGTGCTTTGCCTCTTACAACTTTCAGTCATATTGGTGTTAAACATAGCATTTAAAAATAAAAAATAAATATCTATTTCGTTACCAAAATTGCATAACCAAATGACCTATTTAATGTCAATATAACACCTCTCTATAGAGAAGTCACTGTATAAGCAATATCATTTTTGAAACCTTAACTCGAGCGTGTCCAACCCCCCCCCCCCCATTGGACCCGGGCCATTCCGCCTTGGGGATGAATTCACCCCCATTTGAGAACCGTGGATATAACAGGATACCTAGGTGACAGTGTTATCAAGAAATAAGCTTATTATAGAAGAAATCGAGTATGCGTGGAGATAAAACTCAAAATTAGACCTTAAATCAAACTAAAATTAAAAATAAACACCAGACCATCAACCTCGCCTATGTTGTAAACGAAGTTATGTATAATAACGTTATCTTTCAAATACCTGAATATTTGATTTTAATAGTTGGTCATTAATTCTTTAGAAATTTACAGAGGTATAGGGCCATCAAATTTTCATAAATATCTGATAATTTTTCAATGAAATATTGTGTCCGACTTATATTCGCGTTGTCATTGTATTGGCTATATTGTGCAACTATGCTCACACTAGGCAACAATTGTTTTTACAGATTCTTTTGAGTTTTATTTTGTATGCTTAAAATTCTCTATAGAATAGAAATTAGACAACAGACAATGATTTGTAATTGCAATCAAAGCTGCTGGTATGCGAATGTTTCGTATTTAAATGTTATTTTATGGGTAACATATGTTTCCCCTAAATAATGATAATAAAAATGGTATGGTGAATGTTAAATATCCTTATAGATACGTGGTTTTTTTTTTCTTTTTCAGATTCAGTTTGGTAACACTTGGTATTCTACTTGTAGAGCATACTACGATTCCAATTGATGCTAAACATGCTGTTAAGTTTGTCACTGGCGCCTTTCCTTCGACGGTTACCAATTTAGATGAGAATCACAAGACTTTGGATAAAGCAACTTTTCTTGGTTACTATAACATTGTTTATATGTCCAATCCATGTAATAAAACGAAGAATATCGCCTATTTAAAAGTGCATAAATGTGGTAGTACCACGACAGCTAATATTTTGAGAAGATTTTCTATGAAGAACGATCTTAACACAGTTCTTATGAATACCGCTAACGATTATTGGATTTTTAGTAACATAAGAAATTTAGTTAAGATACCCAAAGGTCAATCGTTTAACATCTTGGATATTGACTCTTTTTATGATCGTTCTCTTTATCAAAAACTTATTCCTAATAATCCCATTTATTTGGCAATCATGCGTGAACCAGTTGAGCGTTACATATCGTTCGAATTTGATGGAAGCTTTCATGGAGGTGTATTTAGGAGAAATAAATCAAACGTTTTTATGTTCGAAGATCCATTCAAAGGTGATCCCCGATCTCTCCGTCAACAGATGAGTGTCGAATTTGGATTACAGTCCAATTTGCGTAAAGATGAGAATGCGATTAGAACACATCTGGCTAGAATTGATAAGGAATTTGATTTTGTGATAATCCATGAGTATTTTGAAGAATCTTTTGTGTTAATGAAAAGGTTATTTTGTTGGGAGATGTCAGACATAATTTCTATGGTATCTGGGAAAAATATGAAAAAGGCCAAGTATGCCTTAACGCCAAGTGGTAGACACAAATTAGAAGTAGAACTGAAAGCAGATATGATATTTTACGATCATTTTCGAAAAAAACTATTCCACACAATCAATGCATTAGGAATAGAGTTCCAAGAGGAAGTAGCTCAATATAGATATATACAGCGCCTAGTAAAAGATTTTTGTTTACATGGTGTGAAAATAATGAACACGATTGAAATTCCAAGCAGCATTTGGAACAAACCTTTTACAGTGAATAAAAGAGATTGTGAATTAATGCTGATGGTTGAAGGTCCTATGGTGTCTTTAATGATTAAAAATGCCAAAGAGAAATATGAGAAATCTTTAAGAAAATCGCAAAGATAAATTCTGAGTAAAACCTCATTGAACTTATACAAATTTTAGTCTCGGAATATCAATTATTTTATTTCGTTAATTCTCTAAGTTTGTTATAGAGTTAGCACGAAACTTCGTTCCACCGAAAGAGTGATAAAGATCCCATACAATTTGTTTGTTTTCATCCATAAATAAAGTGCATTCTATTTTTTGTTGACAAGGAAATCAACTTTTTAATCATCTTTAAAGCCAAGGGATTAAACAACATTAATTATTGATTGAAGATGAAAAGGACAATAAAAACTTTCAATAAGAGTGAATGACAACAAGGAAGTATGTTGCTTATATAAATAATATTGAGGTAGATGAAATATAATTGTCTTCAATGAAGGCTAGAAATCTTTTTTAGGATTCCTCTTATTGTTTGGCATCGATGTCCACCCTCGTTTTCATATTTTTTTATTTTTCGGGAAGATCTCTAGCGCAATATAAAGATCGCTTGCCAGGCAGGGTAATATACGACCACTGGTAGCATTGAATTTGAATAATAAATTGGGCAATAACTCAAAAAACATTAATTGAAAAAAAATTTCAATGCCATTACTCGCACCCAGTTTCATCAAAATCCTTCGTATCCTGCAGTTTCTATGCACACACAATACCATTTTGAAGCGATTTTACTAAGACAAGGGCAATAACTCAAAAACTGTTCATGGAAAATTGTCAAATTCAAACTTGACCTCTGTCTTATCTATTTCAATACTCATACAGAGCTTCATTAAAATCTATTAAAAATTGTAGTTTTTTGCACCCACAATAAAATTTTTAAGCAATTTTACTAAGTCAAGGGCAATAACTCAAAAACCGTTCATCGAAAAAATTTCAAATTGACTACGGTCTTATCAATTCCAATGCTTACACCAAGTTACATCAGAATCCTTCGAAAATTGTAGCTTCTAAATGCAACCACAATAGGATTTTAACACAACTTTACTTAGTTAAGGGCAATAAATTAAAGCCGTTCATTTGAAAATTGTTAATTCATTTTCAATGCTCACACCAAGTTTCATCAAAATCCATAGAAAATCGTAGGTTTTTATGCATCAACAATAACATTTTGATGCGATTTACTAAGGCAAGGGCAATAACTCAAAAACTGTTCATTACAATATTGTCAAAACACATACCAAGTTTCCTCAAAATCTATTTAAAATTGTAGCCCCTATTTCACCCACAATAAAAATTTGACACAATTCAAGGGCAATAACTCAGACCATTCATCGAAAAATCATCAAATTCGAACTTAACCGCAGCCTTATCAATTCCAATGCTCATACCTAGTTTCATTAAAATACATTGAAAATTGTAGCTTCTATTGCATCAACAATAAAAGTTAGACGTGATCTTACTAAGTCAAGGGCAATAACACAAAAGCCGTTCATCAAAAATCGTATAATACAAACTTGACCACTGTAATATTCAATTACAATGCTCATACCAAGTTTCATTAAAATCCATTGAATATTTTAGCTTCCATTGTGTCTACAACAAATATTATAGAGGAAGGGACAATAACTCAAACCGTTCGTTGAAAATTTGTCCAAATCAAACTTGACCGCCGTCTTATCAATTCCAATGCTCATATCAAGTTTAATTAAAATCCATAGAAAATTGTAGCTTCTATAGTGTCTACAACAAATGTTGACGGACCGACGGACAGGGGCGACGACAATATACGTCCACATATTCATGTGGGCCTATGAAAATGATATAGTATCTCTGTTTTGAACAAACATTTTCAATCAGCTGGAATCGAAAGTGAATTTTCTGTAAAATGTTAATTGTATGAAGATAAATCTTAAACAGTTAAGAAATTTATAATTTCAATTAAATTTAAACAAAAATTTTCAAAACATTTCTAACTAAGTCGCTTAATATCTGATTGATCTGAAAACCACAGAATGTAAACCGGCATATTCCTAAAGCAACGTTTGGATATATAACTGAACATCCAAACGTTGCTTTTGGAGCATGATAAACAAGTTGTCTATGCAAATAAAACTACGTCATCATTTTTTCTTTCACTTTCAATTCTGGTGTGAGGAAATCCATTTTTTCCAAATCACGTCTGGTGACCACACTTCCGGTGTAAATTAGAAATTTAGAAAAAAACTACATATTGACTATAAGGCATAAAAAAAACGAGAAAAAATCTAAATCGAAATTAATGCTCCGATTGACTCATTTTAGCAAAATTTTAATAAGTCTGCTAAATTTTATCTGATTTGTATGATTTTGGTGTCTAGTAAAACCTTGTTGCTTTATCTAAAACCTGTTAGGAACAGAATTTTGATTTTAGAATTGAATTTTATATGTCCGTTTGTATTTTATTGAGTGACATATTCAACGATATGTGACATTGGATGGTAAGATCTTCGCAAAATCAAATACGAATTCTTAATTTTGTCTGCTAAAATAAGGCTAAGTATAGTGCTGTACTCAGCTCTAGTTATATCTACTCTAGTTTCTTTTTTAAACTGTTTTCCACTTGGTAAGTCGAAAGGAACGTCGGGAATATATGTAATCATTATTTTAAGAATGTTGTTAATCTGTTTGTTTTTTATTCATTGTTTAAGGTCATTCAAACATTATGTAAATGTCACGTTCTTTTCAGTTATCAACTTTCTTGGCGGTCTCCTTATTAAAAAAAACAACCAACAAAATATATATTTTAACCAATTTAGAGCATAACTGAGATTATTTCAGTTACGAGATGCAGGCCAGAGGGTACGACATGGATCAGACGTTAAGTCGATCGGATGGAAAAATTAACTTAGGACCAGTTTGCTGTACACGTTAAAGTTCCTGTGAATGTTAAAGAAATTGATTTGAAAATCACGGTCTCTAATTCAAGGTTTAGATCTTAACGTCACATCCGTTAAAATAATGTAATAGTTTTGAACGACGTGGTATTTTATTAAAGTATATAGACAATTTAATTCACTGTTATAAAACATTACATAGTAAATTCATGTCAGCTGAACTAAGCAGCATCCGGCTATTTACCCATGAACAGATTTTTTGTTAGACAAGATCGAAATTTTAAGTCGTATCTTAGTTGACTTGAAAATATGATCAGCAAAACTAACAGATTGTATTAAAACTTAAGTTTATATTAAGTCAATTTGAGAAAAAATAATGCACACTTTTTAACTATTATTAGACACTTTTTGAAAAATACTTGACAGAGTTTGTACCTGATATTGGACAGTAATTATGACAATACTCATCCATTCTACAAGATAATAGACAATATAAGAAAGGATTACTAAAATTAAATTACAATTTCGTATCTTCTTAGTATCTGTCTTGACTCAAAATTAAAGAAAACGACAAAACTGTAATTTTGTCTTAATTCTATTTGGTTTAATCCAGCGATTGATCAGATTCTCCGAAGAACTATATCAGTCGTTAAAGTTAGCTTGCCAGGCAATGTAACATACGCCCACTTGAGCAAACAGAATAGTCCATGTTTTTTCATTTAATCCAGGGCAATAACTCATAAACCGACATCTGGAATCGCACATTTTCATGTGGGCGTAAAAAAATATAATTGCTCCCACTTTATGTTGACTATGATATCTCACATTTCAAGAGGGTGGTTGAAATATGAAAAAGTTTATGGAAAGAAATGTTGACTTCTGTTTAAAATTTCCGTGTGATAGGTTAAGTTGACATATCTTAGCACAGGTACAGGTGGACAGCGTGATCTATAATAGGTGTTTAAGTGTTCCTCGAAATCTGTTTGTCTGTAATTTCGACATATTTAAATAGAAGTTTATTAAGGAAATGGAACAAAAAATGGGGGGGTTTAGAGGTTTTCGGTGGAACATATGGGCACCTATGATAGACTACCCTGTCCACATGCATCTGTTATCTTTCTTATGTAAGCGGTAAGCGGACTTTACCGCATCACCAACTGATATATATGAATGTATTACTACGCACCACGTGTGGAAAAATGAAATGTATAATATGTCGGGCTTGATAAAAGGTGTCACATTATGGATTTCATTAACTAGTGTCCAAAAGAAACGATTCAAACGTATTTTAGAAATCATTTTTTACCACGTGATTTTTTAGTATGAAACATACCAATTTGTATTGCACACATCGAACACAGCATATTCGAACAAAAATACAAGGAACACTTATCACTTCCGGTAAAAAAAATAAATTTCGTCTGATATTTCCCTCCCTATCATGTGCTGCACATTAAGTAAAAACTGAATAAGACGGCTGTTACGTCAGATAGGTCAGACAGGCCCAAGAGTCGAAGACACAAGCAACCACGCCCAATTAAGAATGTTACATCCGGGTACTGCAACTGAGGAAACATACCATAACAGCGCCAACAGCACTAGGACACAGGACCAGTCGACAGACCGTCTACAGGAAAATATGACAGCATGGTATCCGGTCACGCCATCCCTACCGCGGACCGCTTTTGGAACAACATACTGACATGGGCCAGGCCAATCCGACACTGGCGGGACTGAACACGTTTTGACATTGACTATAAATGTTCACCGAAAAAAGAATCCTATCGAGCATTTATGGAGGCCGACAAATCCCATGTCGTCCCGTGCCTCTGGTCAACGCCCAGGCAATGCAATGCACCACTCCAAACGTCAATAGACGTTTGACTTCATCAGTCTGTAGCCATGTCTTTGCATGCATTGACTCTTACGGTGGACATACTCAATACTGACTTGACTTGGAGACGTGTAGTATGACATTTGTTATTTCTTAGATCAGTGCTCTAAGGCAATGTTCATTTTTCGACACCACCCTCGGTCCGTTCAAATTTGTTTGTGCTCACTCTACACGCTACAATATTTTACGGATTCTTTTGATTTTTATTTCATGGGTCAGTGGCATTATGAAGATGATCCCTATTTTCGTGATGATCCGCTAATTTTTCACCGAAATATTGTGTCTGAATAAGCGTTTTACGCCCCATTACGTACAACTCGTGCTCAAACTACAGACTACAGTTCTTTATGGATTCTTTTGAATTTTATTTTGTTGAACAGTATCATTATGAAGAAGATCCCTATTGATTTTCATGATGATCCAATGATTTCTCCGATTTATGGTGTTTGCAATTTTTTTTTCCATTAGCAGAAGGTTGAAACTCTTGATGGTCCGATAATTTTTCACCGAAATATTTTGTCCGACTTGTGTTTTCATAGTGCAACTCCGCTCACTCTACAGACAACAATTATATAAGGATTCTTTTGATTTTTATCTGCTTAAGATAGAAAAGACATGAACCAAATGTGAATGGACAACAAACAACAATTTTTAATCGCAATCAAAACTGCTGGTGGGCGTATGTCACCTTGCTTCGCAAGAAAGGAAAGGAATTTTAAAAAACATAACACAAATCCCAAACTTCTACATTGTTTAGTTTTTCTTTTATGTCGTTGCAAACAGGTGATCTTTGAAGCCAGTCTGTCCTTGCATTAGCTTGCTGTGGCAACATCAATTTGATTGAATTAAACGTATAAGAGAGAATAAAGGAACATTATTGTGTGGAATGTCACGTGATTGCCATTCCAGAAGTTCACAGTCAGCGACACAGTACCTTTTTCCATTCGTTTGGAAATTGGTTTTTATTTATCGTGTTTTGTCTTCCGATTTCCTACGGTATCGATTTTTGTTTCTATAACTTCTTACCATACGGTTTTTGTGTGTTTTTAGTGGTTTTGTTCCTTTTAAGGCTGCAAATATTCAGATTTGATTTGTACATAACCGGTCTGTTATTTGCCAAGATGGCCGCTTCAATTCCGTGTCTCTACAGTGCAGACCTTAATTGGTCTTTGTCTTTCGTCCCTGTCTGTGAACCCGTTCGTGTGTTCATTTATGGCTCTTCTTACGTTAAACGTTTACAAAATTTTGTCGACATTACACACATTCCGAGTTGAGATCTCGATTATAGGTTATGTACAATTGAATTTCAAGGTTACGGTGGTTTGCGACTGATCTCGGATCCTCATGACCGTATATGTAGGTCATTTGACAAATTTCAAGGTGCCGATTTAACCCTTTTACATTTGGGCTCTAACGATTTGGCCGACAATATTTGCTCTCCAGTCATTTATGGTTAAAAATTGCGGATGCTATACAGCAACATTGGAAGCTCACTTGCGTTGTGATTTCTCAACTTTTGCCTCGGAAGACTCTGCCATTCGGAGATTACAAATTATCGAATCAAATGCGTTACTCGCTGATGCTGTACGCACAAACCAACTGTGAACTTCTGGAAGCATCGTTCAGGTTTGTTCAATCCCGTTTCAGACCCTTTTTGTTCAGATGGGGTTCATTTATCGGATTCGGTTGGAAATCCGTTGTTTATGAAATCTGTGCGGGATGCAATTTTGCGCCATATTAATTGGCATTTTGTGTGAGAGTGATTGTTTGATTTACGGTGCCAGTGTGGTGGTGATATTTAGTACTCTTCAAGTAGTTGTCGGCGCATGCGCCTCATAAGTCTTTTTCCAAGCACTTCCTGTTTCAAGAAAAAACGTTTATGATCGTTGATCCGTGATTAAGCACTCGTACAGCTTAAATTTGATGAATTGTAATTGTTGCCATTAGTTATCATTGCTAGGTATGTATTCTATCGAATATTCAGTGTCATCGATGATGCCAGTAGTTCGGCCTAGGCCTATCATCGTTTTTTCTTTCCTCTGTCTCTTTGTTTTGCACGTGGTGAATTCTACTATTAGGCCTAATACTTGAATTCCAGTCAATATTGTGTTTACTGCTTACATGTGTTAAGCATTTATGTGTGCAGCTTACATAGGTTAAGCATTTATGTGTGTAGCTTACATGGGTTAAGCAATTGTGTGTACTGCTTACATGGGTTAAGCAAATGTGTGTACTGCTTACATGGATTAGCGCTTCTGTGTGCAGCTTACATGAGTTAAGCATTTGTATGTGCAATTTACAGTGGGTGTGTAAATTTTGCCTTAAAATCTTTGCCTGAAAATTTTTCATAATTTATTCTTTTCAGTATGCCCAAAATACCAGTACCGGTCCTTCAAATATTAATTCACTGTTAGTGCTCCAGATGATAATACCCTCGATGTTCGCACGGATAATGTATCTCTTATTGCTTCCACAGCTGAGGACCGGTTATCTGATTTAATTATTGGGAAATTGGTTAAAAGAGGTCTAATTAATCTGCCTGCTTCAGTTGCCAGTGTTACAACGATGGCTGGTCCATCCACCAGTTCTGTTCCAATACCACCTAGCACAACTACCATGTTGTCCACTACTACAACTCCATCTTCAACTACTACCTTTCCATCACCAGTTGCCAGTCCTACTGTTACTCCGGCTACTTCTGTGGAATCAAATGTAATGAGCTTTGATGCGTCTCAGCTTTTCCCGAGAGCAACTACTGGAGTTGTTACAGGTAGTCAGAATGTTTTTTCACCCATTGCTAATTTAAGTGATGGTGTCTGTATTTCCATTCATGTTAATGAAAAATTAAAACAAGATATATGGACCAACAAATTTATTGACTTGTCTGCTCTTTTGCCAGGTACCCCTAAGAGTCATTTATCTATAGATGTGTTGGATGCGGATAACTCTATCATAAAGCTTTCATCGAACACACAAAAGCAAAAACAGTTGTCTTATTCGGTTTGCTGTAAGGCTTCGATATTTTTTTGGATATAATTGTACAAAAATTCCCAATGGTAATTTGTAACTTATTAGCCTGCTCTTCTTTAATATGGCTCAAAATTGTGGCATCAATGCCTTTAATTTTTACGACTCTCAATTCCGTTCTTTAAGACAGTCAAAAAATTTGCCATGGAATCACATACATCCCGAATTGTGGCTTCAGGCAGCCACAATTCAAGGTTAAAAAATGAATCCGGCAACTAGGTCTACAGTGAATTCTTCTGGAAATCGCAGCGTTGGTCGCGGTCCATCAAGAAGTATCAATAGGCCTTGTGTTGACTTCATGACCACTCAGGGTTGTAGCTGGCCGAATTGTCGGTTTTCGCATGAATGCACGCGTTGTGGCTTTAGTCACTCAGTGACTAACTTTTATGCTCGACGTTCTCGTACTAATGCTGCTGCTACACAGTCTTCTACGGTTATAACTACTCAAACTCCCCCTCCAGTTTCTAGTCCCGGTAATAATAGTCAGGCAGCACAACAACTTCCTTCACCTCCGACTGTGTCTTCACGTTATTCATTTCGCAGGACCAGTTTACCCACAAAACAGAGTTCCAACCCCAGTAAGTCCAAGTAGACTGAAACATTGTTTGTTTGGGTATGATCCTCAGGAAACGGACTACCTGTTTAATGGATTTTCTCTTGGGTTTCTGTTGTATCGTAAGAAGTGACTGTGGCAGGCATTAACGGAAAACAAGCATAATTTAAAGTATACTGAGTTTATTTTATGATTCCCACATGGTTGACATTTTGCAGTCTTTCCCGAACTACATACTATCGTATTCATACACAGAAAATAGTACCTCAAGGAATGTAAATAACATTTGAAGGGAAACAACTCCAAAAGTAATGATAGCAAAATCAAACCACAATGAACTGACATAGCATATAACATACCCCCCTCTCTGAGATTGATACACAATCTGTAAGGCAAAATATAATGCAAAGACATGTACGAATGAAATAAACATAAGTGATCAAAAACTTGAAATGCAAAACTTGAGCACTATGAAGAAATTGAATTGTAAAATAATGTTAAGCATGCACATGTATCTTAATAGAAAACAAAATCATTGTTCACAGGTTTTGTAATTGCACGAATAGATCTCCGTGGAGCATTAATGTTTTTGTCAGTGGTCGAATTATCAGTATCTATATTTGGTTACAGACATGAAGCTAAATGTTCAGAATTCCAAATTTTACCATCACTTAATTTATACGCATTTTCAATAACTTTACGGAGCACTTTTAAAGGTTGTGTATAACCGGGATTTCCTTTTAATGGTTTCACGGGTTTACGAATACGAACTAAATCACCGGAAGCAAACTTTGAAGTTTTACAAGCATGTTTAGAATCTGAATAAACTTTCATAGCATGTTGCTTCTTTTGAACACGTTCACGTACACTTGAATCACTAAATTCACATTCATTATTGGGTTGAAATGCATGCAGTATTGTTTTCAATTCACGACCGTGCAGAAGTTCGGATGGAGATATTCCTGTAGTAGCATGAGGTGTAGCACGGTATACGAATAAAAAATTTCGAACAGTAGATTTCCATGATCGATTTTCAAGATTAGCAGTAATAATTGTATCTTTGAGACAGCGATGAAAGCGTTCCAAGGCACCATTGGATTGTGGATGATTATTGGATGTACGTAGATGAGTTATGTTACGTTGTTTTAAATAGTCTTCGAATTCCCTGGATACAAATTGAACACCATTATCACTCAATAAGGTATTGGGATAACCTAACGCATGATTGAATAGCAAGTTCAACAGTCGTATCCATTTTAGGCCACCAATAAAGTAAACGTAAACGTTGTTTCGTTCAATCAACTGTGGTTGCAAGGATTCTGGAACAGCGATACGATTCTTCCGAAATATTAAATTGTCTTGAACAACAAGTTCATCACGTATATTGTAGAATGGAAGTAATTCAGAATCGAGTTTCTTTTTATTTGTGGGCCAACCATCTGTAATAAGTTGTCGTACGCGAGTAAGTAAATTTGACTCGGCACTAGCAGAACTAAGTTCATCAATTGAACTGGCATGTAGTTGACTATCTACCATAGCAACCATTTCTGAATCATATTGTTCTTCTTTCATATCAGTAGTGGGTAAAGGCATGCGAGACATACAGTCGGCAATGAAGTTTTCAGAACCTTTTCTGTATTCTGCAGAAAAATTGTAGATCATTAGTCGGGCAGCCCATCTTGAAATTCTCATACTTGAACGACCAAGACCTTTAGAAGTAAAAATAATCTTCAGGGGTTGATGGTCTGTCCTTAATGTAAAATGATGTCCCCATAAGAACAAACGCCATTTTTCAATTCCCCAAACACATGCAAGGGCTTCTTTCTCAATTGTAGAGTAACGACGTTCACAATCAGCAAGAATTCTTGAGGCAAAAGCAACAGTACGTTCACCGTGTTCAGGATGCACCTGTGTGAGCACGGCACCCAAACCGTAGTTTGAAGCATCAGTAGAGACATAAGTAGGTAGCGTAGAATCATAGGATGCGAGAATAGGATTAGCAGCAATGAGCCCTTTAAGTTTTGTAAAACTCTTCTCTGCAGAAGTATCCCTTAGGAATTTTGTAGAATTTCTTGTTAGACGTCTCAAAGGTTCTGTAATTGTACTGAAGTTAGGTACAAAGCGTGAATAATAAGTAGCAGTTCCTAAAAATGAACGAACGGCAGTAGTATCAGTAGGTGTAGGTGCAGATAAAATAGCTTCAACTAATTCAGCTCTTGGAGATATATCTGAAGGTGAAATAGTATGACCCGAAAAGTTAATACTGGACTGTCGTAATTTACATTTATTTAAATTGAGGCGTAATTTGTACTTATGAAGTCTATTTAAAACAGCAGTCAAACGTTGATCATGCTCTTCCATATTTCGTCCGTAAATAGCAATATCGTCTAGTATACACTTAATACCCGGTAAGTCGCTTAGAATTGTAGACATCATGCGTTGAAAGAACGCAGGTGCTGATGCAAGACCGAAAGGAATACATTTGTAGCGGTATAGTCCTTCGTGTGTAATGAAGCAGGTTAAGTTGCGACTAGATTCATCCAGAGGAATCTGATGATAAGCTTCTTGAAGGTCAACGACACTAAAAACTGTAGCATCTTTGAAGTCAGATAACAGTTCGTCAATATGAGGTAGAGGATGTTAGTCAATTATGATAGCTTTATTAGGTTCCCTACAGTCTAAACATAACCGTATACCATTTTTCTTCTTAACTGCCAAAATATTTGACACCCAAGGTGAAGCATTACATTTCTCAATAATACCAAAACCTTCTAAACGGTTGAGTTCAGTTTTAACACTGTTACGAACGACAAGGGGCAATCGACGTAATTTTTGTAAAACTGGTGTAACGTTGGGGTTAACAGTGACTTTGTGAACGAAAGAATCTATAAGTGTATTGACTTGTACTGAATCAGCAGAAATCACTAATCCCAACTTCAGAATAACATCCATACCAACTAAAGCTGTAGCACCATGTGTAATGAAGACTGACACGTCAGCAGATCTATGTTCAAACTGAAGAGTAGCCAGCATACAACCTTCAACATTAATAGGTTTTCCGTCATAGGAGGCAAGTTTCATAATAGGTTTATGAAGAGGCACGCTTGAAAAGTGTTGAGTGTAGGCAGTGTAAGGCAGGACGGTAACAGGAGAGTCTGTATCTAAGAGCATATTCTGGTCTGTACTCTCACCAGTTGGTACACAAATTTTAAATGGTCGGTAAATTTTCAACTTGCTAGAAGGTACATTGACTGTAAAAATGTATACAGGATCTGACACAGCAGCAGGTATATCGTTTTCATTATAAATGAACTTTTCCAAATCTTCAGTTATTTGGCATTTTTCCAAATCATCATCGGAACTAGTAATGGTATTTACTGTTTTGTTAGCAGACATACAAACTCTTGCATAATGTCCGGTTTTACCACATTTGGAGCACACAGCATTTTTACCTTGGCACTCCGAAGCATTAGCCAAATGCTTAGGTGAGCCGCATCTGAAGCAAGATGTTTTAGCAGGAACTGTGGATGTAGTAGGTGTCCTTTTGGTAGTGGACGTAGGTTTGACTGGTTTAGAATGACGATTTTCAAATTTAGATTTAGAATTATGAGATATAGAATTTACCTCTCCTTGTAGAGTTGAAGAATGATTTGTACTTGTAAGAATTTTAGATTCACGAATACTACTTTCGATAGCTCTAGCAATGTCAACTGCTCTGTTTAAATCAAAATGTTCGATCCTTCAATTAACAGTCTCTCGCGAATTTTCCTGTTATTAGTCTTCTCAATCAACTGATCTTGAATGTTTTCATTCGTCATGGTACCGAAATGACACGCAGCAACTAAACCATGTAATGCAGTAATAAATTCGTCAACTGTTTCTCCAGGCTGTTGGCTTCTACTACAAAATTTAGAACGTTCTGTAACTGTATTTATTTCTGGTTGAAAAATTGTCTGGCAGCTGTAAGGGATTCTTCAGAAGTTTCTCCTGGATCGGGAAGATTGTAGAAAGTTCTTTGACCCTCTGTACCGAGACAGTGAATAAATAAAGCTCTTCGCTTTCTATCGGGCATGGTTTCAGCTGAGATAAGGTATAAATAGTTCATAAACATACGTTCCCACACCCTCCATTCACTTGGTGGTTTACCTGGCGAAGTCTTGAAACCAGGTGGAACAGGTATACTAGGTTTATGATATGTAGCAGCAGCAGGTATTGTAGTAACGGGTGAGAAAAGGTCTCTTGAGGCAGGACTGACGTTTTGTTGAGCTTGTAAACTCGGCTTTTTCAGTGAGAATTCATCTCTTGTAGCCATTGTAATGGATGTAAATAAAGTTGTTACCTCGTCGCCAAATTATGTTGTATCGTAAGAAGTGACTGTGGCAGGCATTAACGGAAAACAAGCACTATTTAAAGTATACTGAGTTTATTTTATAATTCCTACATGGTTGACATTTTTCAGTCTTTCCCGAACTACATACTATCGTATTCATACACAGAAAATAGTACCTCAAGGAATGTAAATAACATTTGAAGGGAAACCACTCCAAAAGTAATGATAGCAAAATCAAACCACAATGAACTGACATAGCATATAACAGTTTCATATCAAGGCATACGCGAATTTTCCATCTCAAAAAATCACAATGCACTTTCAGAAAATTTCTA
Source organism: Nipponacmea schrenckii (assembly GCA_030562195.1). Lineage (NCBI taxonomy): Eukaryota > Metazoa > Mollusca > Gastropoda > Lottiidae > Nipponacmea > Nipponacmea schrenckii. The sequence continues at coordinate 34,658,484 of CM060200.1, read as the reverse complement.
AATTTTGATTCAAAAAGTTAATCATGAGCTTTCACATGGGCGTATTATGGGTCCTTTTGTTCATCCCCCATTTGTACATTTACGCTGTTCGCCTTTGGGTATAGTTCCTAAACACGAGAAAGGCAGCTATCGTATAATACATGATCTGTCTTATCCGCGTGAAAATTCAATTAATTCAAATATTCCGGAAGAATTCACCGCTGTTCAGTATGATTCGATTGATGATGTTGTACGTATTGTGAGATCTATGGGTGCAGGGGCATTAATGGCGAAAGCCGATATCGGCTACTTCCAATTCATCCTAATGACAATGAGTTATTAGGGTTTTCAGTTTCATTAAACAACCAATTATTGTATTTTGCTGACATGTGCCTCCCCATGGGTTTAAGCATGAGTTGTCAGACTTTTGAGAGATTCAGTTGGGCCCTACATTGGATATTGGAAACAAAATTTCAGGCATCTTTAAGCCATATGATTGATGATTTTTTCTTGGCTGGGCCTGCTGAATCTTTCCAGTGACTTCATTAAACTCTTTTACATAATTGTGCCAGTATCTTGGCATTCCAATTAAGGCTTCCAAGACAGTGTTACCGACTACAATTTTAACAATCTATGGTATTGAAATTGATTCTGTTGCATTGGAAATTCGTTTGCCTCAGGAGAAAGTTGACAAAGTTAATTTGGCTCTGCATGCTATTCACAATCGTAGAAAAGTAACTGCGTGAATTGCAGTCCGTTTTCGGTCTTCTCAAATTTGCAACATTGGTAGTCGTCCCAGGTAGGACTTTCCTTCGACGTTTGTACGATCTTACAAGAGACATTGACAAACCATTGTACAAAATTCGTTTAACTAATGCTGCAAGGTAAGATTTACGAGCCTGGATGCAATTTATGCAGAATTTTAATGGCTGTTGTTTATTTTTACATGATGATTGGCTCACTTCAGAAACGTTTAAATTTTATACTGATGCAGCCCAGTCTAAGGGTTATGCAGCAGTTTTTGGCTCTCAATGGTTTGTGGGGGAGTGGTCTCCTGTGCACATTGAGTATAACATTAATTTCTTGGAATTGTTTCCTATTGTGTTAGCCTTTGAGCACTGGGGACCGCTCTTGCGCAATCACAGAATATTTTCTGATAATGAATGTGTTGTTTTTATCATTAACAAAGCTACCTCTCGTTCCACTTCTCTGATGCATCTTGTAAAACGCCTTGTTTTGACTTCTTTACGTTACAATATTTTTATACGTGCAAAACATATCCGCGGGAAACCCAATATCATAGCCGATTGTTTGTCCCGTTTTTTGTTAAAGGGCGCACGTCGTCATAGACCAAACTCCACAAGTGATTTCTCCAGAACTTCTGAATTTATAAGTCCTACAGCGTTACATCTTGTGGGGAATGCTTTGTCTTTAAATTCGCAGCGTTCTTACGCTAGATCTTGGGCTCGGTTTATTTCATTTTGTCACTCAAATACTTTGACACCTAGTTTTCCGATTCCAACAATTATTGTTGTTAATTTTTTAGCTCATCTCTTTGAAATTGGATTTGCCCCGGCTACAATAGCGTCTCATGCATCCGTTCTTTCGTTTGTTCAAAAGTCATTAGGTTTCACTGACTGTGAAAGTTCTTTTCTTGTTAAAAAATTGATCAAAGGGGCTCGTAAATTCCACGCTCCATCAGAATCTCGTTTGCCCATTTCAAAACCATTACTTCTCAGATTATTAGCTGCCATTCCGCTTGTTATTCCATTAATTTTTGACCAAATTTTGTTAAAAGCTCTTTTCACGTTAGCTTTTGCAGGGTTTTTCGGTTAGGGGAATTAGTAGTCAAAACAAAGGCGTCCGCCTCAGAAGTAGCTAATTTAATTATGTAATGTCTGAAATGGAAGTTTCGTTGCATCACTATAAACATAAATCTGCGTTGCATGAGGCGGTTAGGCTCTTTATTCCTTGTTCAGTGGAGGATTGTGCTCCGTGTAGACTTAAGGATTACTTACCTCTTGTCCCACATGCAAATGGTCCATTGTTTCAATTTGCATCAACATTACCTGTCACATATTCTTTTGTTCAGTCTAACTTAACTCGTTTAACTACATTTTTAGATCTTGAATCAAGTCGATACAAAATTGCATTCATTTAGAATCCGTGCTGCTACATCAGCTTTTTTGAATGGCATTCCTGAGGTCACAATTAAACGTTTGGGCCGATGGAAGAGTAGTGCTTTTTTGTCGTACATTCGCCTTCCTTCCATCAGTGCAACTAGTTCACATCATTCCTAACGTTTGTTCATATTATCTAATGATTCCAAATTTTAGCACTGTAGTTAGCGTCCTAGTCCTTGGTCGCGGGGAATCGGCCAACTGTCAGGGTAGACTTTTTAATTGTAAATAGGGTTCATTCTTGAGTGATGATAAACATTTTCAGCAGGTTCCGTCCGTAAAGAATTGTGCCTTATAGTGTTTACAAGCCAAACAACGAACGCGTTGAGAGGAAACAATACTTATTAAATATTTTCGATATATTTGATTTTCAAAATGGTTCATCCTTGGGTGATAATAAAAAATTTCAATAAGTTTAGTCTAAATCCATCAAAAATTGTACCTTGTAGAGTTTTAAAGAAGAAACAAATATTATTCAAAATATTTCGAATTTTTTTCAATTTCAATAGGGTTCATCTTTAAGTGATATCAAACAATTTCAGCAAGTTTTGTCGAAATCGGTCAAGAAGGCGCATTCTAAAATGTTTACGAACTAAAAATGAACGCGTTTTCCAAAACAGACTAAATATTTTTTTAATTATTCGATTTTTAAAAAAGGTTCATTCTTGGGGTGATTACAAATACTCATGCCAAGTCCCATCAAAATCCATCAAGAATTGTGCTTTTTAGACTGTTTACGAGCTAAAATTGAAAGAGTTTTCAAGAACAAGGGCAATAACTCTTACTAAATATTTTTCGATTTCGCTGATTTTCATAGGATTCATCCTTTGGTTAAAACACTCTAACAATCCATTAAGAATTAAAAATTGTAGAGTGTTTACATGCATTTCAAGAACAAAGGCAATGTCTCGTACTAAATATTTTTTGATTCGCTAATTTTCAATAGGGTTCAGTCTTGGGTGATTAAGAAAACTTATAATATATGGCGTCAAAAACCGTCAAGAATTGTGCTTCCAAGAGTGTTTACGAGCAATTTTGGACGGACGGCAATGGGTGGCGGCAATATATCCTCCGCATTTCATGTGGGCGTATAAAAATGAGTTATAACCATTCACGATTTAACAATACAATATATCTTCATCCATGCAATGAATTTCTTCCGGGACTTCACAATGTAATTAAAATTAACATTAACATGATAATTATCCTTTTTGGTTAATCAAATTTGAATCTGGAATAAACTGATGCCTCGACAAGAGAAACGCAATAAATTAAAGGAATACTACCTCTTAAAATGAACACAAAATTTTAGTCAAGGGTAAGAGTATCTATTGGTAGTTAGACTTACTAGTTCAAGGATGACCCCAACTTTGTTAAAACGAGTCTCTCTCATCAGTGACGTCAAAAGTACAAAACAGAATCGCTCTATAATACAATAAATCCATAAAAGTAAGTAGTGATCCCTTAGAATACGTAATTTTGAATCAAGCTAAAAAAGCAGCTTTCAATATTACTTAGTTTAATAGATATATATCTTATACATAGATTATATTCTATATTTCAGGCACCTAGTACATCCTACTGAAGAAAATGTACTCTTGTTGGCCAAATTTGAGACATAAGAAATTTATGTCCATTTTGAGAGGCAGTATTCTTCTAAGATAGGATAAATACTGTAGCTTCTATCGTGCCTTAAAGCCAAATTCGACATGTTTAATGCAAGAGTAGTAACTAAAAGATAGCTTGCATGCAAAGTAATGTACGCCCACTGGTAGCTTTTGTCTTGTATAAAAATATAAGCAGAATAAAATAGCAATCAACAGTATGGAATATTCAACCTTCGGTCACACAGTCCTTTGAAATTTCAGAGGTGATAATGAACAACATGTACTCGTTTTGCCAAAATCTAGCACAAATTGGGCCTTCTAGATTTTTTATGGGTGAAAACTCACGTTTTTCAAATAGGTTTCATCCTTTAATGATTACAAAAATTCGCGCCAAATTTGATCAAAATCCCCAAAGAAATCTATCTTCTGGAGTGATTATGAGATGAAAATTAAACACGTTTTTAAGAACAAGGGTAATAACTCGTATAAAATAATATAAGTATAATAAGTATAATTGTGTGTTCCATGTTTTTCTTTAAATAGGTCTCACTAGAATCGTTTTGAAAAGCAATACATTTATCTTTCATGAAACTAGATATACTCTGAAGAACTTATCTCATGGTAAATGAAAAAAAATAATGAAATGATGTGTTGCTAGGCATCTAACACAAGAGATTACTAGAAATAAAACAAACACGGTAAAAATCTTTGTGCTACTTTATACTTTTTCCACCAGAACATATTGTAAGCTACCGAGACATTTAAAGAATAAAAGATTGGTTGATTAACAATTGATGAAAATGAACATTTTAAGATGTTGCGTCTCTTTTGAGGACTGAGTAATGGTATCATTTTTTTTTCCTAAAAAATCACACTTACACTAAAAATTTAATATAAAACTTTCTACTGGTAGTTATTGTGTCGAAGACACTTATTGATGTATCAGACATTTATTATATTTAAGGTTAGGTTTCAATATGCATAGTCTTCAGCAGCATATAAAAAGATTGTTCACAGCCACACTTCATACATAGATCCATTTATCCAAGGACAAAACAACATGACATCTTCTTTGAAAGCCATTAAACTATGGAAGACAATCCCTGCCATAATTAATCATTCTTAATGCTTAATTCGGTGTTAAAAAATTAGTACAGGTAAAATCAACTTTGTATAGCTTAAATTGACAAATTTGTTCGTAAATTCATAATTTGTTGTTAAAAATTTATCATTCAATTAAAGAATATTACTGAACAAATTAACGATTTAGCCGAACTAATATTGCCCACTTCATAACGCCGAATGAAGTTTACCGAACAAATGTTGAAAAACATTTCGCTCATTTCATGAGAACGATATCATTATGACGACATGTGGCGCTGCTCAATTTTAGTTAGGGCTTCGTTCCTATTTATTTGGTCAATTTTTATGGCCGGCCAGTGGCTGTGTACAAAGTAAAGAATCTTATCATGAATTCCAATTTTATGATAAAAAGCGAAGTTTTTAATCAAACTCTTGGTTCTCTTTATTCATTGGAATGAGAATTTTGAGATAAATATGGTGCCTAAACAAGGAAATGTTTTGAAAAATGGCCAATTTTTGTACAGTCCACAGTGATGGTTGTGGGACAGATATTTTGATGGAATTAGCAAATTCCCAACTACATGGTTTCTTCAGACCTTTGAAGATATCGAAAATTCCAATATAAAAGTATTTTCATGACAAGCTTAGTTACTGGCCAGTTCGAGACGAAGACTCGTCATGGCCAATCTTAGAAAAATAGCCAATTTTTGAATAGTCCATTCTGATGGTGGTGGGCTATATGTTTTGATGGAATTGGCAGAATCCCAACCACATGGCGCCTTCAGACCTGTGAATATCCCCAAAATTCCAAAGAAATGGTATTTTCATGCCAAACTTAGTGACTGGTCAGTCAGTGATGAAGACTCTTCATGGCCAATTTTTGAAAAATGGCCAATTTTTTAACAGTCAACGGTAATGGTGGTTGGGCATAAATTTTGATGGAATTGGCAGAATCCTAACCACACGGTGCCTTCAGATCTGAGAATAAATCAAATAATTCCAATGTAATGGTATTTTCATGCCAAACGTAGTGACTGGCCAGTCAGTGATAAAAACTCTTCATGGCCAATTGATAAAATATGGCCAATTTTTTATCAGTCCACGCTGATGGTGGTGGGGCATAAGTTTTGATGGAATTGGTAGATTCCCTACCACATGTGGTGCCTTCAGACCTATGAAAATCCAAAAAATTCCCATGAAATGGTATTTTCATGCCAAATTTAGCGACTGGCCAGTCAGTGATGAAGACTCTTCATGGCAAATTTTTTGAAAAATGACCTTTGTTTGAAAAGTCCACGCTGATGATGGTGGGGAATAAATTTTGAATTGGCAGAATCCCAACCAAATAGTGGCTTCTGACCTTTTGCCCCACCTGCGCTCAGCGTGGACTGTTAAAAATTTGATGCGAGCCATAACAAGTCTTCATCTTTATCTGGCCAGTACCTAAACTTGGCATGAAAATACTATTATATTGGAATTTTAGATATATTCACACGTCTGAAGAAACCATGTGGTTGGGATTTTGCAAATTCCATCAAATTATCTGTCCCACCACCATCACTGTGGACTGTACAAAAATTTGCCATTTTGAAAACATTTCATGGTATAGGCACCATATTTATCCCCAAATCACACATTCCAATGAATAAAGAGAACCAAGAGTTTGATTAAAAACTTCGCTTTTTATCATAAAATTGGAATTCATAATAAGATTCTTTACTTTGTACACAGCCACTGGCCGGCCATAAAAATTGACCAAATAAATAGGAACGAAGCCCTAACTCAAATTGAGCAGCGCCACTTGTCATAATGATAACGTTCTCATGAAATGCGAGAAATGTCTTTCAACATTTGTTCGGTAAACTTCATTCGGCGTTATGAAGTGGGCAATATTAGTTCGGCTTTATCGTTAATTTGTTCAGTAATATTCTTTATTCGAATGATAAATTTTTAACAACAAATTATGAATTTAGTGAACGAATGTCAAATTAAGCTTACAAATGTTGATTTTACTGTACTAATGTTTATCACCGAATTAAGAATTAAGAATGATTAATTATGGCAGGGATTGTCTTCCATATTAAACAAACCATATGAATGATTTTTGAACACAAGAGGAAAACAAAATATTTTACATTTTGGTCTGCATTGATGTAAGAAATATACGGTACACAATTACTTCAATATTTTCAAATAATCTTCCTTTTTTTTAACTATAACTGTCAGACAAAAAACTTGATGGAACAATAGTCAGACAGCCAAAACCTCATTGCAGACAGTGATCAAGGCATAATAAGCAAACACGAACAATTTAAAATCTTTTACAATCACTTAACACATTCACTACACTAAAAGATTGTGCACAGGTTTTTTGCCAGGCCATGCTTCTTTGGCATATTTCTTTTTCTTCGGTTCTTTAGACACTTCTTCAGGTGTAAATGCAACGCTAATTTCAGGAGCTTTCAATTCCGGTACCGACACATCCAAATCTGGTGCTAAATTAGGCATAGAGAGTCCTAATTTAGCAGCCATGCTAAAGGTACTTGTTAATGTTGAGCCTGCATTTGTACTACCCAATGTGGGCAAGTCACCATATAAACCAGCAGCCCCATAAGTAAAGTTTTGTAAACGTTTTGTGATACTGTCTGTCATACTAGGTTGATTTAACCCATGTTCTATTTTAGCTCTCTGAAATAAAAAAAGATTAAATTGAGAGTTACACAAACTAAAACTTGCAATTGCAATTTGTCACCAGAATTCGTCCCGATTTGTCGCAAAATTTCAATTTGTCAATTAAGATCGTCCCACTGTGTCGAAAAATTTCAATTTGTCAATAAAATCGTCCCGATTTGTCGCAAAATTTCAATTTGTCGCTAGAATTCGTCGCAATTTGTCGCAAAATTTCAATTGTCACTAGAATTCGTCACTAGAATTCGTCCCAATTTGTCGCAAAAATTCAATTTGTCACTTAAAAATTATCCAAATTAGTCACTGGAGATCGTCAGCCGAATCGAAGATAACCGACCTGGAAAGCATTTTATAAAATATATTTTTAATAAATTACAATATTTGTCTTGGGAAATGATGCATGAAATGAATAAGTGTTCCATGGTTTCAAAAGATGCTCTACATTGAGCACATGGTTGTTTCACTGAAATTGTATGTGAATACATGTAATTAAAACCCCCCCCCCCTTTGTTTATTCAAGAAAATGTTTTGATAATCTAAATCGGTGTGTTCATCAAAACATTTTTTTACAACTTCATACCAGTTTTTGAGGACTTCGCAATTTAAAGGGGATATGTCATAGTTACAGAATGGCAATTGAATTCCACCATAATCTACTAATATATGATTGTAGGTGATCAACCAGCTTTATCCAAAAAATGCAACTGTTTCTTGCAAATTCATATAAATCTAAAATTATTATCCCCCCTTCCTTGAAATCCCGATAAACAAACCCCTTTTTTTGATTAATCTTCACCATTTTACAATAGTTAACATTTGCTTTATGACCTAGGCCAGTACTTCCGTAAGAAAAATAATTTTTTTTCACAATTTTAATACCCCTTTTCATTTTCTGCTGATGAAGGTTTCTTCGACTTTGTTAACTAATTTTATAATTCTTCCACGAATAAGGGTTGATAGTATTAAAAATAATAGTAATAAAATGCTGAAATGTCTGAATGTATATTATATTTTATTTAAGGAAAAATTGAGAGGGATATTATAGTTCGATATAATGGAGGTATATTATATTTTATTAGAATGAGAGGTATATTATAGTTCGATATAATGGGAGGTATATTATATTTTATTAGAATGAAGGGATATTTTAGTTGATATAATGGGGGGGGATATTATATTTTATTAGAATGAGAGGTATATTATAGTTCGATATAATGGGGGGTATATTATATTTTATTAGAATGAAGGTATTTATAGTTCGATATAATGGGAGGTATATTATATTTTATTAGAATGAGAGTATTTATAGTTCGATATAATGGGAGGTATATTATATTTTATTAGAATGAAGGTATATTATAGTTCGATATAATGGGAGGTATATTATATTTTATTGAATGAGAGGTATATTTTAGTTTGATATAATGGGGGGTATATTATATTTTATTAGAATGAGAGGTATATTATAGTTCGATATAATGGGAGGTATATTATTTTTATTAGAATGAGAGGTATATTTTAGTTCGATATAATGGGAGGTATATTATATTTTATTAGAATGAAGGGATATTATAGTTCGATATAATGGGAGGTATATTATTTTTATTAGAATGAAGGTATATTATAGTTTGATATAATGGGAGGTATATTATATTTTATTAGAATGAGAGGGATATTATAGTTCGATATAATGAAGGTATATTATATTTTAAAATGGAGGGATATTTTAATTATTTTATTTAAATAAGAGGGTAATTTTAGTTCGATATAATGGAGGTATATTATATTTTATTAGAATGAGAGGTTTTTAAATTTTTAAAATAAAATTTTATTGAAAAATAAAAATTTGTTAATAGGTTTTAATTTTTTTAGAAGAAAATATTATGTTGAAAATGGGGGGAAAAAATTTTTTTAGAAGGGGTATATTATAGTTCATAAATGGGGGAAAATATTTTAAGTGAATATAATTTTTATTTTAATATAAAATTTAAAAAAATTTTTTTGTGGATATATTTGTTCGATAAATGGGAGGTTATTTTAATTTTTTTAGTGAAAATAATTTGCGAAAATGGGATATATTTATTTTTTTTTAAAAGAGAGGGAATTAATTCGAAAATGGGAGGAATTTTTTTAAAATGAAATTTTCAAAAAAATAGATATTTTTTGAAAATTTAATTTTGGAAAATGGGAGAATTAACATTATTGAAATTTTGGAAAATGGGAGATTTTTTAAATGACAAATGGAAATAAAAAATTTTTTTGGGAAAATTTTTTAAAATGGGAGTAAATTTTTATTTTTTTAAATAAAAATTTTCAAAAAAATATTTATTTTATTAAAAAAATATTTCAAAATAAAATTTTTAATTTTTAAAAAAATTTTAGATATTTAAATTAAAAAATTAGGGAGAAAAGTGATTTGAGGGTTTAAATTTTATTAAAGAAAATTATATTTATAAAGGTATATTAAATCTTTAAAAATTTTGGGGAAAATTTGTTTGATTAAAATAATTTATAAAATTTTTTAAAAATAAAATTTGTTTTCCTTGAGGTTATCAAATTTCTTTAAGTTTATAGGACAAATTTACACACTATTGAAACTTGATATTTTTTAATAAAAGAAGAACATCTTATATTTGGGAAAATTTTAAAACTCACTATCTGGGCAGGTATGAAAACTTTATATTTGAAAACCATCTTATGTACAAGTATGGAAACCTTAATCCAGAAACCAGTAACTCCGTAAAATGATGCTAAAACTGTAATATGACCGATAGTCCGATACATCCTGATTCATACCCCCACCCACCCCAACAAAATCTTTTGGATCTAACTCAGTCTCCGAAATGCAAGGGCTCGTAAGGACTCGTGGTCCAAAACTTCTTGTAATACAGAAAGACAAAATTATTTTTATTATATATATCAATATTTAATTTCAATATACCCATTAGATACATCCAACTCCTTTGTAATCAGGGCCCGTAATCATAAGTCTCCTAAAACTTAGAATTCCCTTAGTCATCACTTAAGTTATGAATACAGGCCCAGATTAATACCAGATTAATAATAATGTTATTAAGATAAATACTTACGCTACCTTTACCCTATCACTCCAGTGAGTGTATGATTAAATACTTAGGAGTTAGCAGGGATAACCAAGCAATGTCCATGTTTGTATTCCCTATATATCATGCTTATAACCAGATAAGAATAAAATTTGTTTTCCTTGAGGTTATCAAATTTCTTTAAGTTTATAGGACAAATTTAGACACTATTGAAACTTGATATTTTTTAATACAAGAAAAACATCTTATATTTGGGAAAATTTTAAAACTCACTATCTGGGCAGGTATGAAAACTTTATATTTGAAAACCATCTTATGTACAAGTATGGAAACCTTAATCCAGGGAAAGTATGAAAACCTTATAGTTTGAGAAGGTACGGATGAAACACATTTTTTGACAAGGTATGATAACCATATTTTTGAGAAGGTTTGAAAACCATATTTTTGAAATCATTTTGTTTTGACAAGGTATGATAACCATATTTTTGAGAAGGTTTGAAAACCATATTTTTGAAATCATTCTTTTTGACAAGGTATGATAACCATATTTTTGAGAAGGTTTGAAAACCATATTTTTGAGAAGGTATGAAAAGCTTGAATTTGAGAAGGCATGACACCATATTTTTGATAAGGTTTGAAAACCATATTTTTGAGAAGGTTTGAAAACCGTATTTTTTGAGAAGGTATTGAAACCTTTTACTTCAGGTTTCAAAACTATATTTTTGAGGTTTGAAAACCATATTTTTGAGAGCGTTTGAAAACTATATTTTTGAGAAGGTATTATATTTGAGAAGGTATGAAAACCTTATATTTGATAAACTCACTATTTGGGAAGATATAAAAAACCCTTTATCTGGAAAGCTATAAAAACCTTATATGAGGCTTCTGATTTGGTAGATGCTTTTATATTAAAACTATTTAAGTCATGCAATTTTATTTGTACAAATTTATATTTAAAGTGGAAATTTAAAACTGTGTAAGTTCATTCTATACACTATTAAAAAAAACAAAACAAAAAACATATGATACAAAAGTAAGTTATCTACCTTTGATGGTATGACTGTTGTTTGAACAAGGTTTCTGAATCTTCCAATAGATGGATCTATATCTTCTGCAAAAAAAACATTATAGTGAAAACAGATTTTTATTCGCAGGATAAGGCAAATCAGCAACATTCTAAATAAAATAGTTATTCCAGGATTGGACGGCTTATACCATCAAGAAACATTGTTAGGTCTCAAAATGTCATTCAAATCTTAGAATCTTTCTTTGAACAAAAATAGCATTTCGAAGTGGTATGATTTCTTGCAATTACCCAAGCTTTTATACGCCCACATACATTTGAATACATGGAATATTTATTAGAAACACTGATTAATAAATTAGTAAGCTTCATTTGACCTTTAACTTGCGAGAATGAATCTTGATTACATGATCTCCAAACATAATGGATTAAGCATGAAAAAAATTAAAATATATTAAATAATGGGTGGCAATCCAACTTAAATGTTTCATCTCCAGCTCTTTACCTGGATTAATGACTTCTTCATCCTCATTAAAAGTGATGTGTGCACCTTTCTTTTTTCTTTTTAAAGGATTTTTATTATTACTACCTTCTACAACAGATGCAACTCTTCTGTTAGTAGCAGTATTAAACTCTGTTAAATTCTGAAACAGAAGTAAAACTTATTTCAAAAAGAACTAAATACTGTTAAACAAGCAGGAATTGACTTTATTCCATATGAAAACAATCAGAAAAGGATTTAGCAATATATGTACCCTTTGAACCTGTTTTTATCTTATGGCTCTCAATTTTGTTTTGTTTTGTGATGTAATATAATATTATATGAAGAGCCATAAGATAAAAACAGGTTCAAAGGGTACATATATTGCTAAGAGACCAATCCCCTTACACATAATAAATTCTCAACAAAACCACAATTCAGGAAATGCAAATGCTGGAATTCTGCACTCTGCACAGTGAGGTTACTTGAGAAACCTTAGCTCGAGCGTGTCCATTCCCCCCCCCCCCCCCCTGGACCTGGGCCATTCACCCCTTGGGGGTGAATTCACCCCCATTTGAGAACCGTGGATTTAGATTGTGAATTAACCAGTGCAACCAGTGCCCTTCTCAAGTCATAAATTTAATATACCTCTCATTATAATTCGCTTTATATTCAATATATCGTTCATTTGATGACAAAAAATACATATATGACGATGAGATATATGCTCTGAGTAAGTCGACTATTATGGAATTACCTACATCTAATTCTGTCTCTGTTTCTGGTAGACCTAATAAACTACCATCTCTAATATCACTCTTATCATTATCATCAAAACCTAAAGGCTGGGGTCTTTCCCTAATTATATAAATTCTTGTAGAGGCACCAAAATGTAATTCACTATCAATAGGTACTTGTTGCGGTTTCCGTTTTTCTAACCTTATGTGACCAATATATGTTCCGTGAGCTAAACAAATAAAAATAAAAATGTAAGAACTGTGAAGGAATCATAAACTGATGAATATCAGGGTCTTTTCTTGTTCCTTTTTAAGCTATCCCAGCTTTTCCATAGATGTGTGAATTTTGGTCATCATTTATGATAACAATATGTAGGAAATTCCTTGATTTCAATATCTTTATTTTGAATTAGTTTGGAATGCATGTAACCATTTAAATAAACCCTCTTTTGACAAAGTGTTTTGCTTCATTGGCATACGCTATGCATATAAGTTACTGGTATGTGCAGCAAATTTTAATTATAGATGTACCGGTATATAATATTGAAGTAGACTAATAAACTTACTACTTCCTAAATCTATAATAAATGGTCGACAAAGATGTTTATGCCACACTAAAGCAGCATGAACTCTGGAACATGAAGCATGATCAATACAAAAATCACACATTTGTTTATTTCTACCAAAAAAATAACATTTCTTTTCATCAATCATTAGTTTCTACAAAAGAAAATAAATAAGCCTATAAAAAAATCTGGAGAAAGACTACATGTACTCTAAAATAAAACGTTAAGTCCTACCTTTCTACTCATTATTTAAATGGGTTTGTGATTGTACCTTTCAAAAATGTGTGTTTAACAGTTCAAGATTAAATTGATTTGATCTTTTAATTGATTTCTTAATTCAAAATTCGTATTCAAGACATGTTACTGATGCATATAGCCTATTATATCAAAGTTATATCTGATTGGACTGAGGTCATGCTGCTGGCTTTGCCAGTAAAAAGTCACCATGGATATCCAGATTTACTGGTACTGGTATGTTATATTTCGTTAACCGTCTCTGAAAATACCACACAAAGTTATTTATTTATTGTTTATCATTGATATTGTCTAAACATCTGTCAAATGAAATGTATTTGGCGTTTGCTAGACTCCTTCATAAGAAAATCCCTTTAGATTGTGTTCTACTTATAATGTATAATATATTGTCATAGTCACTGAGGCTTATAAATCTACTTTAATAGGAAATTGCCAACTGCAAAATGGGATGTTTTCGGTTCCAGAACAGTAATGATTGGGCACATACAGAAATACAGAAAATCTAGCTGAAAGCCAGCTTTTTGGCCAAGCTCAAACACAGTTATATCTCAGTAAGTGGATACAATTCAGATATATTGTAATTCATTACACAGAATTTCAATATACCGGTACTCAAGGTCTTTTAGACTGACATAACAAGGAAGTCAGTCGTGACTAGAAAAAGATGTAGCCTACAGAATGTAGGAATACTCTGATGTCCTATAACAGAGTAGGCCTACACTGTATTACTATAGTTTACTCACTTGAACCATTTTACCTTCTTTAATAACATCCAGATGAAGACCAGGAGCAGGTTTACCAGCCCTAAAGTGTAGATATTAAGTCAAAGGGTAGGTAAATTATACACAAAAAATATTCAAAATTGGCAATGCAAGTTTAAAGTGCTTACACATGACTTATTCTTGTAAATCAATATCAACATACAAAATGCCTTCATTCTGCATATGTCTTTAAAACTTAAGCATTAAACTGTTACCCTATAGCTGTTATGGCCATGGTTTTATAACAAGAAAGGTTGAATGAATTGAATATATGCATGATGATGAAACAATGGTGTTTGTTATATATGTTGGTATACATGCGACATAAATTTGCATTACCAATGCAATGAAAAAAAATGATAGCAAAAATATTAATTTATATCTATATTTAGATTATCACTACAATGCTAATGAGCTCAACATTTAATTTTTATATACATATTGAAACTTTTAAGTAAAGTGTTTACTGTTTGGCTTATATTATATGTAGGCCCCTATAAGACTCACTGCAACTGGCCTCAAAATTGACAATATTTTCACTTTTTTTGGTAAGGTATTGGAGTTATAATTGCATAGGGGCCTTAATGCACATGCATACTATCTATTATTGCATATTATAGCTGATCAAATCAAAGTAAGAGGAAAACACTTTGAAATTGTTGTAGTTTGGTAATATAATATTAAACCTACCATGAAGGCACCTCAAAATTGTTTACAAGCGGTGCTTGCGTCGACATCTTGAATTTAATCGCCACCTATGAAAGGGAGAAAACTGTGAACTTGTTTTGTGTACAGCAGACCACTTCAATTTAACCCTATTAACTACTTTGGTCTTAATAGCTCCGAATCCATAGGCTGATATGCGAATCATAATATTGCATAGATCTGATTTGCCTGATACTAGCCTTTATTTAATGTCATCCTAACGGGAACAAATGCTGTACGTGTATTTATCATTCAGTAGTTGCATTTTGTAAATTATGATAGCCTACAGTTGTACTCTATTGACCATTACCCCTTATCATACTAGGATGGCTATATCCGACTGAGATACAATTTATTATACAAAGATAACAGATTGAAAAGACAGGATGAAAACGGGGTGCATAATAATTCGAACATAAGGCTTAATAAAATGCTCTCGATCATCTAGTGCCAGCAAGTCTAATGACCAATAATACTTAAAGCATTCAAGATTGTCGGCTAATGGGGCTTATAACGACACATCAAGATTTTATAATAATCCCTCTCCCATCGATATTTTAATGCTTTAATACAACATAGACTATATAAATGATGAAAAAATATTTCAATTTATCAGAAGAAATTTTAACTTTCAAAATGATGTTGGTGTTATTAGGCCTATTGTGTTCAAGCTCGATTGCTGTAAACGGTGAGTAATATTTATTTTGGATACAATTTCATTTGCGAAACTAATTTCTTAAATTCAGTCTGATAATCTTAAAATTTCTTCTGAAGAATCTTTTTGCGATTAAGAAAATGAAGACAAAATCAATTAAGGTCACAGGTGCACTTGGACAGGGTACTAGTAGTTTATATTTCTCTCATGATAGGCCTATTATATACATCAGTCGAACGTCAAAAATCTCAAATTCTGATATTGTCTGTAAAAGCGACATTTTTTCCCAGTGAAAATAATCTAAATAAACGTTTATTAAGAAAATGAAACAAATTTATATTTTTCATGGGAATCTTTCGGGGAACTTATAGGCACCTATTGTAAACTAGGCTATCCTGTCCACATGTCGCCTACCTGTGATTAAGGTTATTGAAATGTCTGATTGTAATTTGTTTAGTTATTCTTTTTCTTGTTAATAAATGTATATTTCATTTTGCAGGGTATTCATTTTTCAATTATGAATCCAGCAAATCCTTTTCTGCTTACAAAAGTTTAGAACGATTGACGTCCGGTTCTTGGACTGGAACTGGCATCAGTGGTACACCATCTCTCGTGTGTTATGATAACTTAGGTTGCTTCAACAACTTTCCACCATTCCAAATCGATGTTCTACCCCAGTCTCCTCTAGACCAGAACCTGGCTTACGTCTTGTTCACTCAAAAGAACCCATTGGTACCACAACTTCTAGATTGTTCTACTCCAGAAACGATTGCTGTATCCAATTTTGACAATTCTAAGAAAATCTACGTCATCATTCATGGATATAAAAACACAGGACTTGATATCTGGGTACGACAAATGGCAGCCCAAATTATTACAAAGGTAAGATTTTTATTTATATATAATATATAGCATTTTATCACCACAGGTGGACAGGTCAGTCAATTTTTAACTAAACTCGCCCAATGATGCTCAGGCGCAAGTTTAGATTTGTTGAATATCGAACTATTCGGTTGATTTATCTATTCAACATACCCATTTACTTTACCCCATCGGCTGCAGAAGAGTTGGACTTTAAACTCTTTTCATTTATTTCATTTCTATTCAATAGAGCATCTTGTGGATCTTACTATAAATAAATGTGAACCGGTTATGTCGAATCCTTATACAGTACTTTCTTAAGGTATGGATTACCGAAACTAATAATTTTTTGGAATTTATTTGAAGAACCTTCATATTTTTAGGAAGATGCTAATGTAATTGCTGTTGAATGGTCCAAAGGTGCTAGTGGTCTCTACAAACAGGCTGCTGCCAATGCTAGAGTTGTGGGTGCAAGTGTTGCTACCCTACTGGATAAATTGACTTCAAGTAACTTGTACACTACTTTCGCACCCAATAACATCCATATCATTGGACATGGTGTTGGAGCTCATGCTGCTGGTTTTGCCGGTAAAAAATCACCATGGATTGGCAGAATTACTGGTATGTTTAATTTCCTTAACCGACATTCAGTCTAATGAAGGCTAGTAAATCGAGACTTTATAACAACTCAGACATCTGTTATAACACAGTAAGTTGATACAATTCGGATATGTTGTAATTCATATTACACCGAATGACTGAATACTGTCGGAGTTTTCAGATTGACATAATAGGGAAATCAGTCGTGACCAGAAAAAGATGTCAGAATGTACAGAATGTCGCAATACTCAGAAGTCGTATAACAGAGTATACTATTTTACTGTAGTTTATTAACAGGTTGATCTCTTCACAGGTTTAGATCCAGCAGGTCCTTTATTTGAAGATGTTAGTGGCTGGGCTAGATTAGATTCCTTTGATGCCCAGGTAGTTGATGTGATACATACTGATACACCTGGTAATGGACAGATAGGTAATGCACCCCGCATACATTTATTTTGGTAATCAAATTTAAAAGAAACTGGGTATGACTAAATATGAAGTTTAAAAGCATCGTAGAGAACTACATGTATCTAACATCAGAAGACAGGTAGAAAAAATATGTACAATGTATAAGTTTTTTGACCAATTTATTTTTATGATCCACGATGGTTGCCTAGATTTCCTATTATATATTATCATTGTGTCTTAATTCCTTTTTCTTTAATTTCGCATTTTAGGATTAGGTATATCAAAATCTATTGGTAGTGTTGATTTCTATCCTAATGGTGGAATAGATCAACCTGGTTGTCCACCTGCCGTATATTCTATAGAGGATTTTCTATTGGGAAATATAGGTAAGTCGATAGTTGAATTAGAAAAATCCAACAAGTCATTGATCTGTCAAGAAAATCTGTCAGTAGGGCTACTATCCTTCCCTGCTAGGGAAACATGAGTTCTGACATCATATATATACACTTAGTCTGTATTTAGTTGTACATTTATTTGACAGCTGATCCAAATCTCTCGGCGATGATCTGGTGGGTAGATTTGAACAATAGGGAATTCCATGTTTGCATTTTTTCATTTCAGCTGTAACAGATGCTATTGCATGTGATCATCTTCGGGCTATAGATTACTTTGTTGCCTCTATCAACAACTGTGAATTTCTAGCAGTGCCGTGTGATGAATCCATCATACTTACGGCACCACTCACTTGTAATAGCTGTGGGTATCAAGGTTGTGCCAGACTGGGATTTAACTATTCACCAACATCTAGCTTTGGTCGTGGTTCTTATTTCTTACTTACTACACCAACGTTTCCTTTTTGTATTGCATAAGTATGTATATTGTTATTCGTGTTTTATTTTTATTATGTTGAGTTTAAAGATACGTAATACAAGGTGGATATTTCTGGTGTTCAATTCCAGCAGCTTAAACGTCACATGTAAATTAAAAAGTAAAAATTAGATAGTGCAGTAAGCCCTCGTGTGTCTTTTTCTAAACAAAAGTTACATTTCACCTATACCATCGTTTTCTTCCTCTTTTTTTTTTCAGATTTTACAACAGATCCCTCAAGCTTCTTTATATTTTAAAATTTTGTACTATTTTATTCAGTCAATAGCATATTTGTAGATATAAAATTAAGAGAAAATAAAATTTCTATAAAAAGTTTTTAGAATTATATGGTATCAAAATGCACTGGATTAGGACGAAGAAACACGTCTTAGGTGTCCGTATTCGTGTTGTAACTTTTCCAAAAGAAACTGTTTGCTTCCGTGCTGATTATATATTATTCTCCACCAACAAATGCTGAAATGGAAAAAAACCAATGCAAATAAGAGTTTGTTTTGATGTGCACTATCCACTCGGCCACACATAGATAGTGGATAAACATGTTATAGCGTTGACATAATCACAGTCACATTTCCCCACCATCAGTATTATAAAGTTAGGCTTTGGACCTATCTAAAAAATATTTTCTAATTTCTTACCTGCCATGCAAGCTGTCATAAAACAAGCCATAATGCCCGATATTAAAGCTCTTGGGCCACATTTGAGTATATCGGTTTTCCTAGACGGGTCTATAGACGTCAGTGCTGCTACCATTATACCCAGAGCTACAAAGTCAGAGAATCCGCAAATAGCATAGGTTGCTATCATTTCAGACCGTTTCTAAAATACAGTGTTATTAGACATAAAATGACATGTAAATGACAAGTTTATAGGAAAACCAAATGTATTGAGCAATTGACTCAACCGCGGAATCATTACAGCTGAAATACTCTTGATTCAGATTTACAGATGGATTGGCCGATTATAATTATGTATCGTATTTAGCTAATACGTACTTACTGAAAGCACACCACCGATTAAAGTTGTATTGGTGTCCCATAAAAGTATATCATCAGTTTTAGTCCAGGACCATGTACCATTATAATTCTGTAGTGCCAATCCGTTTTTAACCACATTACCCAGATCTTTATAAGCAATAAATTCATTTACAAATACTTTTACGCCTACCATTCGGGCAACAATTTTACAATCAGATGCAGGAACCCCCAAGATGTAAACCAGTGGCCAAAAAACATAGGAACATAGCAGCTGAAATAATATAGAAACAGATCACCATGGTATTTAAACACTTTGCCAAAAATATAGTTGACATGGGCACATGTTGTACACACAAAACTGCAAAAGAATCAGTGGTTGCGTTGGAGAAAGAGGTGATTATTTTTGTTCGAATTGCTATATGAATATTTTAAGCTGTAATGAAAAATTAGGGTTAATGTATGTTTCTTGTTTCCCCTAATAAGTATTATTCGCGTGTCATACACATCTTACCTGAAACGTTAATGGTGCGTAGTCTGGTGGACCCAGCCCAATTCTCTCTCCAAACCACAACAATACAGCATTTATAAATCCTAGCAAGGATACAAGTGCTATGACATTGACGATAATATGTCCTATTATCATCAAGGCAGCTATTGCACCACAAGAAGCTGCGTCCATAATACCACCTCCTGTTCTAAAAAATACACACAAATAATCATGTGATAACCATGTCTTTCTAAATTGCCGATGTCGATAATTTACACCCAAATGAATATGCTGTTTTATCTCCTCTGCAATCTATCGAGCATCTATCGATTGACTATTTTATCAAAGATGTCTGAGAGCTGACATTTTTGCACATATGGGTCTAATAAAGTTTACCTTGGTATTTTGGGTATCTTTTTCTTCTCAATTCTATCTTCGAGCCTATCAGGAAAGGATAATTTAGTAATAACCAAAGCTGCAGGGGCTGAGAGAAATGATGCTGATATTAGATGATTCGCTGGAGCCTGAATCGTAAAACATTATGTTGAGCAAGATATCTATTATATTAGAATAAACTAAATAAACAATATTAAGAATTCTACTTAAGGGGAGTCAGATATTACGTAGTACAACCCCGTATGTCACTGCAGTCGATTTAAAAGAAACTTACACCATACGAAATATAAACTCCAAGTGTACTGCCAGCAACTGTAGAGAAACCATTGGTCATCACAGCATGGATCTCCGCCGTTGTCATCTTGTGTAGTAATGGTTGCACTATCATTAAAGCTTCTCCCTAAAGTAAACACAGACTTTAATGATATGCTGAGCTCTGTTCTAGAATAAATTGTATAGATGACATGTATGGGTCGATCGGTCGGCCGTCTGAGAATGATGGGTGGGGTACGAAACCACAGATACGAACTAAAGCTACGTCCTTGTGGTGAAAATGGCACAGCATCTGTTAATCCACTGTGAGAAACTCGGGGAAATAAGGCAACCACTGGTCCATATAATGTAAAGATACAAACTAGATTACACTTTGAAGAATATTCTCTCCCATACGGGGGAGGGTATGTCAACAATCTGTGAGACAGTCTATTATTTTCTAAAGGAGTCAGGAATGATTACATGAAGAGCGCCCTGCTCTTCTGTGGGTGTGGCGATCATTGAGGACTTCGTCCCAGATGGATGTTCAAGAAGAATAACAGAAGAAGACACAGATGAAGCCCAAGAGCACGTCGCTCCACACCATACAGAAGCAACTAAGAAGAAGTACTACAGAAGATGAACCACGGAAGAAGAACTATAGAAGAAGAACGCAGCATCACGACAGAAGAAACTATTTGAGAAGCCTCCCCTTAACGCCTACGATATGGACTTTTTATTTTACCCGAAGTGGACAACATCCATATCTAGTACTAGTAGTAGTAGTATGGGCCAAGACCTAAAGACTAAACATAAGTGGTTCGTTTTAGTTTCTATAATATTGTATAAATATGTTCAATATATAATAGTCCAGGTCCTTATTTAAGTTGTCCATTAAACGTACCCATCCAACGAATATGTTGACAGCGGCATGTAACGACTCCATGGCACCCGTTCCCATACCATTCATAATAATCCACACAATCTTTTCTATGAAAATTTGCATCCAACCCAAATAATACAATACAGAAATGGTCGCACTGAAGAATATTATTATAGACATCACCTACAAATAAACCACTGTATATGTAAAAGTGCATTTACAATGAAGCATCTGATTCTACAACAACAGCTTCCAAGCTATGGTCATCATCAAATTTCATCACACGATTTAAAACTCACAAAATGCAATTCTAAGAGAATCCAAAGAGAGAATTCAAGTTTTTTTTTTATCCATTTAATGAATTAAAAACCTATAAAGAATAACTGACATGCAATAAACTTACACCAAACGCAAAGAAATGTTCACTGAAGTTATCACCATAAACAAATTTCGCTCCTTCATAAGTAAAAGAAAGATAATCTGTAATTCTTGCCGCAAACCATTTAAAAGCCTCATAACCCCAAGACGTTCTCAGTATTAATAATGCGAATATAAACTGTAGTAACAATCCAGAAAATATCGTCTTCCATTTTATCTACAAAAAATAAAAAACAGTTACCAAAAAAGGGTAACAAGCTATGAACTCCCTAAAAAAGAAAACTATGTTTACAATACACGATGCTTCATTAACCATTTGTAAGGCACAAAATGGGGAACACTTTATTTAATTGCAATTTAATTCCTGGATAGATTAGAAGTCTTGACGTCTTTTGACAAAAAGAGTTTTCTTAAATTATTTATGTGACTGTCTACAAAATACAAATTGATCTTGAAACAAGGCGTTTGATTCAGTTCAAATTCTTATCACTCAATGATTGTACTTACAGCAGCTGGATCATGAGAAGTTATGAGCATTATCGATATAATAAGTATTATACCAACAGCTGATATAAGGTGTTCTGGCCTCTTTAATATCACATCTACTATCATAAATGATATTACACCAATACATACTACAGCTTGAAATAATCTGTAACCAAATATAAGTTTCAAGAATTAAGTATACCGTGTATGATTTAAAGAAGCATTGTTTTCAATCAAAAGACAATTTGGCTCTGTTAAATAAATCGACGAAAGCGATTAATCAATGCCATCAAGAAACCCAGCATGGACAAGTTTAGACTTAAATTCACTATTGTCAAAGATTTTACAAATAGGTAATGCAAATCGTTATAGTTGAAACATAAAAATTTTTATCTGACAATTTGGAATCTGTTTTAGATACTTCGGATTATTGATATATGCAGAGATCATCAATCAAATTGAATCCAGGTTTTAATTACATAATGAACCGACTATTTATTATAATACCTACCTCGATACAACTGTTTTGTGTTGATTATATATATCCCCAATGGGCCTCATACAGCTGTTAAAAATCTGTTTACCGAACTTCTTCCGTATCTGTCCATATACTATTCCAAAGCACACAAGACACGTCACAGTAACCAGCCGAATGGATCCTTCGTCCCCGAATTCATGACATAAGGCAAAGACGAAATATACAAGATACAGAATGAACATTACGAAATATAAAATCCATCGTAATAATTGTTTATGTTTGAAGCAAAATGTCGAAATCGTCGACCGTGAATTTAGTAGATGAGAAATAACCACAGGGTGCTTGACGTTGTCTGTCTTTTCCACATTATCACTCTCAAAACGTTCATTCGGAACATTGTCATTGTTTAAAAATGTCGTACTATCCAATGGTATTTCTATGTTTGAATCCATTTTAAGTTCATTAAAATTGATTTTCTTTATGTTGTTTCATTTTAGCTATAATAATAAACACACATGGCTCTTAAGAAGGTCGTATCTCCGATTGACCTGTTGAACTTTGGGTGCTCTCTTATAGCTTATTATGAGATTTTCTTGCCCTATACACGTATATTCTTTCTAACAGAATATAAGACAAGAAATAATAGCTAAAATCTAGTCATTTCAAGAAATTGAACATAATCTGAAAGGGTTTAATATAATTTCCCACGAATTCAAAGAACAACGTGGTCGAACAACAATTAATTTCCAACAAACGGGATTTAAATCAACAGCAAGTAATATCTGCATTTGAAACAATCATAGAACCATCCATGCTATTAAGCATGAATAATGATTTCGATAATTTATAGTGATTTTGAAAAGCAATGGAAAGTTTAGAAATAATAATAATACATTTGACTACGATTTAAAAAGAAGTTTTACTAGGATAAACAACACGAGGGAATACAAGCTAATTTCACCACTGAAGAATCTGGAGCACCATGAAAAATTTGTCTTATATTGGAAATATACACGCTAATGTATCACATTTGTAAGTGAGAACTTATGTTTACTAAAAAAAATTGTTTTACTACAATACCGGAAACAATCGTTTTGTTCAGACCAAAAAATTCTATCAGTCGAAACCTTAAACCTTTAGTTAAAAATAAGAATCTAGTTGACTGACCGTAATATGAAGTCGTGGCATATATACATAGCGTTCTATTTAAAAAGAAACACAGATAGATAAGTACTAGATGAGACTAAAAAACTAGGTCATACAAACACTTTTTACGGTACTATTTTTCTCGTTTTACGGTTACATTGTGTCGGAATAAATACAGTTAGAATTCTTGTCACAGATCATCATCATTACATTTAGATCTCAAGAAAAAGTGTCGGCACAATAACAAACGATTGCAACCAAATCTAAAAATATATTGACAATCTAATATGTCTAAAAAATAGTGGTTTTGTGTGCAGTGTCAGTCAAGCGGATGTTGATACAATGTAGTGGTCTACTTTTATTTTGAAAAGCTTAAGTTTTTATGTTCATGAAGTTTTTTGTCCAGAAACTAAGTATTGGCCAGGTATAAGACATATTGGTAGGTTTCGATGGGATTTCTAAAAGTTCATTTACTTGTGTCTGTAGCTACTTCTTATAAAAGAAGTTATTTCCCTTTGATTATAGTAAACAAATAGTTCATGTTTTATGCTCGGCATTTAGCACCAATAATAGCGCTATTCGATATAATGAGGCTATAAATGGACAAAGATAGGTATTAGGGGGTTCGGGGTATATTCATATGAACAGTTTGGTCGGTGCTAAAGGTTCTTAAAACGGATCAAAGTACAGGTGGTAATAAGGCGTAAATTACCTAGTGGTTTTTCAACTCTTAAAACCACCATCCATTTCAATTGTTGGGTACAACGATGAATATTGTGATAAGGAAACATTCGAAGAGAATACATGGTGGTGCAAAAGATGATTAAGAATACCTTTCATTAGGACCAATTAGCATTTTAATCGAAACTTTTGAGCCTAAGCAAAAATTCCAATGCCAGAATATCAGCCTAGTCGTAAGAACATGCCAAAGTTCAAAAGTGGTAACTCGGCTTAAAATACCCGATATCTAAACTTCCAAGCTCATCATCGTTTCAATTTTATTGTACTTAAAAGTGAGTATATTTATTCATAGAGCGATTCTATTGAATAGTTGTAACAAAGGATAATTCCACGAATGAATTTATTTTACAAGTTTGACAATTTAAATTTTGTGTTTATTCTAAGAGGTAGAATTCCTTTATCATCATTAAAATATGATCACGTCACTGCTGTTAGGGGAGTGTGTCGTCTACTTGATTTTAGGATCCCCATCTGTTAAAAGTCAAATATTGGATTCTTATAGCACTTTTGAATTTCGGATTTTTTCTGATTTGAGAAGCAAAAATATATGGAACTCTCAGTTAGTTAAACAAAAGAATTTGGAATAATGAGTCAAAAGTAAAGCATTGGTTAAAATATACCATGTAACAAGCAAGGTAGAAAAAATATGAATATCCATTCTTTGATTTGATAAAACAGGGCAAATAATCGTGTTTCCTTTTATTCACAACACCAAAGATATTCACCGGCATCACTTTCATCACTTGTTCCTGCTGCTAATATTAATTCATTGTCTAATTCGACAATTTCACCTACGTCAACTGGCATAAGTCTTTCATGGCATTTCTAGTCGTGCGATATTTCCAATAATCAAGGTTCAAAAAACTACTCGAGTGTTTTTCTTAATGCCTTGGACCTGCCTATAAGAGTTTGATGAGCTGAATTGACTAAATTTGGGTGAAATCATTGCAGAGAGTTCTCTTCTAGGTACACATATATAGTTTGCAATATAATACTAACAGTGACATTGAAATAGATAAGGAAATTATAAGACCATTTTTTCTTTCATTTACACAATCGATCTCAAGCATTTTAGAGCGTTAAATTTCAATACATCACTTCCTCTAAACTGTAACTTTATTGTGGTAAAGCCGTAACCATATTGACAATCTAGCGGCCATCGTGTTTATTTAGTTGATAAGATATTGACGATCTCTTCAATAATACTCAAGAGACATTTTTATTTCATTTTCGTCTATTTATTCTCTCTAAATGATTAATATATTAAACCGCGGTATTAGTGTCTTAGTTGCAGACATAATAAATTGGTCCCATAACTTCCCGTAATCATAGGACATACTTGATTGAACTCTACCAATGGAACCAGAGCATTAACAAACCATACCATTTAAGTTTCACTTTATTGCCGCAATATCGCCTTCCATGTGGATTGCCACCTGTTTAAATGTAATGTAGGAATTGTTGCATTAATACACCCAAGGTCCAACGTACGCGTTGTCTTAAGCTAGATATGTTGTTTCATATCAATATCTCTGAACTGTCACCTAGTACGATAGACTACCTGGCACTGACAGAAATGGCCATTAACAGTAGAGTACTGAATGCCAAAAGGAAAGTAAACATTCACACTGTTAGCTTAGAAAAGGACAGCAAATAGCCACAATGGCCTACAATGAAAATTTGATTCGTTCGATTTTGGGTACTCCTAGGATTTTAAATCGCTTCCCGACTATTATTATGATCCAATATGTCTCGGTATTATGTCCACAGTTACTTAAATTTATCCAGTCACTGTTTATCCAGTTCGTTTATTGTCGCCTTTCACAGCCAAAATAGACGACATATATAATATTAAACCTCCTCGTTATCATATGTTTCATACAACAACTGAGAATGGATGATCCCATCAATGCTAGAAAATCTATGGTCTATCTGCGGTCCAACCCTTTTCTCCTGTCAGCAGATGACATTTTTTTTTTTTTTTTATATTTGACTCTCGGGATATGAGCTCTACACATGTGTAGATGATTTGGAAGTGAGGTCCCGGTTAGCTTTACTATTTATTGACATTTAAAGGGCCAGATTCTTACCGAGACTACGTTCATTCTGCGTGCCTTGTCCGAATTAAAATTTGCCGGGCCGGGCACGTTTAGACCCATTTACACTAGGAAAAGTAAAGCTGTATCTGGATCCGGCAATTCAAAACTTTACATCTTTTGGATGTCATTTCGTTTGTATAATGGAAAATGAAATTCAATGAATGGAGTTTTACGTCCTACTCTTCTGCCAATGGGCTAATGTAGGGTTCATTCTGGAAATATGGCCAGGTCAGTGACACTAGCCTACTCTTTTTCGATTTCAAACTATCGAGGGATCTTTAATGTGCATAATCATACAGCGAGCAGGTATCGAATTCACTGAGCCAGCGCGGCTCCCTTGTATAATCGATGTCTATTATAAATTCAATATGTATATCAGCATATCAGCATTATTCAGCTGTTTCTCATTTTCGATAAACGATAGCAGAAACGCAAGAATCAAAACTGTCATTGTTTTTCTGACATTGGAGATAATAAAGTTTTGACATCAGTATGTTTAGATGGCAATCATTTTGAAACGAGGTGTCTGAATGAGTCTGATGCTTGCACTCTACATATACAAATTGAAGTTATATGACTACATTTATTTTTCTACCATTCATGGCATAAAATTTACCTCCCTTTGTTGCAATATTATATTAATTTTTTTAAGCGATAACCGTAACCAGTGGTTAATAGTTATAATGAACTATTCGTTTCGGATATAACATTCCAGTCACGTTCTATGGCAGTGCCATTGAGCATTACTTGATGATCCTTTAATGTTACTCTTATAAGATTATATTGAGTTTTAAGACATGTTTCTGTATCAAGATTAATTGTTATTTAATTCCAGATACATCGTCTTATTTCATTTATTATTCCTTACATTTCATTCTCTCCAAAGAAATTAAGAGGTGGAACTTGTATTCTGTATGTTTTTTTTTAAAAATCGCTATCGGCCATTGAAGATCGAAGTACAATGAATACAGTATTATACGAGATACAGCCACTCTTGCAAAAACAATGATATTATTGCAGTGAAAAATACAAACAGATTTTGTAAGTTGAAATAGATCCGAGACCAGTCTCTATTGCAGCCTCCGATAGCCATTTGGACTGCCGGTCGCCGATTATAGAAATAGCTATCAGCGGCTGGAATAGAAGCAGATGTAAATATAAGTTGAAAATGATGTCCATTTTCTTAAATTGAACTATATGGAGAGAGGTTGACAGCACAGCAAAATCAACATAACTTTAAATGGATTATCCAAAGGACGATGGTATGCCAAATGTGATTCAACTGTAAACCATGCCGAAAAAGACGTATATATTGTATCCAACTTCCAAAATATTAGTTGACAGTAGACAGACAGAAAATACAATGTCAATGGAAACCTCGTAGTTCCCGAAATGACAGTTCTGTCTGATTAAAATAACTTTTATTTTGAATGCTAGAAACACTGTTGATCTTTGCCTCTACTTCATCACGAAATGTAATCAATGGAAAACCAGCAGCAATATCAAGAACCCCGCTGAATTATTAAAGCTTCAATTATTTTCAAGTCCTAATTAGTCACCTACCAGCTGCTATTAGATTCGATTTTACTTGAGGCGATTCATCCTACATACACCTACTGGTATTGTAATAGAGAGGCCTAGGAGGTCTGTCAAATTTCTCTTTTATCTGGATAAAGTTTCTGTGTTTTTCATGATACGTAGTAACCTAACCTACCATTATATTTGTTATTAATTA
This sequence comes from Nipponacmea schrenckii, assembly GCA_030562195.1. NCBI lineage: Eukaryota > Metazoa > Mollusca > Gastropoda > Lottiidae > Nipponacmea > Nipponacmea schrenckii. The sequence continues at coordinate 34,629,889 of CM060200.1, read as the reverse complement.
CGCGTATATGACATTTTGTGACACTGTCAGACTTGTTGCATGCATTTATATTTCTTTAGCTCCAACTCTATTGAAACGGTTGAGAAAGCCGTGTTGATTATTCCTTCCTCTTTTGAATTTTACTATTGTGATTCTCCAGTCTAGTTCACATTAATGTAGATCTTTTAATCAATCATAACATCAAGACGAATGTTACATTGTATAAAGTTCTTATGGGAATCAATAATGGCTTAGAAAAATATTACAATTATTTTCTTCTTTGAAGGGAAAACATCAGAGTAATTTTATAAAAAAAATAACAAGGTATTGTATAGTTATATAAAGAGATCTCTTTAACTCGTTGGCCAAATGATGAAAATGTGAATTTAATATTTCACAGCAGCAACATCCGCTATAGGGCCTATTCCTTAAAATCAGAAATTGGATCAATTGTGTTCCTTATCTGTATGGTAAATACAGGATTTGTGTTGGTTGAGATATTATATGAATACAAAGTAAACAGTAGAAAATATGATCAAAATGAAGATGAAGACTGCTGACTTTATATATACTTATATATTATTATGTCTCTTCTACTAAATATTTTCTTCTGGAGAACTACCTTTGATAAAGCTTTTACTCCCATTGAGGGACGATTATTTTTTATCTCAAGTGTAAGTTTTGTTTTTAACAAGTCCATTAAATAGTCGAATGATATAAGCAATTAAGCTACATGATTATAGAAATGACACTAGTTATACGAGCTTTTCAAAATAAAAATCTTCCATTAGATTGTCTTAAATTTATTATTTATCCATTATCTCTTCAGACACTTGATAAATATTTTGTAAGACAAAATAATAATGTCAGTTACGCTTTGTGGAGATCTTACTCTCTTGAGTGTCTGCTCCATATTTATTATTCAATATCTTTATGCGAGTTCTCCTCGTTACTAATTTACACTCAAGGTAATCAAATCTGTAATACCCAGGGGAAATTAGCCCTACCGTAAACGATGCACGCTTGAGAGGTAAAACAATTCGGTTATCAGAATCTTCTAAGAAATCTGAAAGTATGCTGTTAAGGCCTGTTTATACTGAGGGCGAACGCGTCAGCGACCAGGATTGCTTAACATGATTTTACATGAGGTCGTTTATACTAACGGGGAACTCGAACCCGGCCGAATTTGTGTTCGCGCGGAATACCGCGAAGATTGCCTCCAAAGCGAATTTTTAGGAAAATACCGCGCGAACTATTTCTATCAGCCAATCAGAGTGTGAGGTCAAAAGTCACACCTCGCTGTGTCAGTTCACTCGTGGAAACTGCTTCGACATGGCAGGAGACAAAACCTGTGAATTACCGCGCGTGCCGCCGCTTTTAATACGAACGATGTTTCGTGCGGAAAGTCGCGCGAAAAGTCGCAGTGGCCGCATTCGCTGTCGCGTTCGCCCTCAGTATAAACAGGCCTTTAATAGAGTATTTAGAGTAAAATATAAAGAATTATATCCCACCTTTTAGCTTCTCGTAAAGCTTTTCGTCAATCTCTCCAACGATAACATTGTTTGCCGTAATTGCTTTCTTTTATTTTAATGCAGTGACATCGAAAATATAATATTTGCCTTTACTAGATCGTTTTCTATATAATAAACAGTTAATCAAGCAAACAATTTCACAGACAATAAACCCTGTAGAAAACAATATACCCAGATGACTGTATAATATATATACAATTATCCAAGGAAAACTAGGTATAATATCCCGGTGATATTTAAAAAAATATATATTATATTGTGCATAATATTCAGGTAAAATTCTTTACATTAATCTTTGAAACAAGAAAGCCTGATCTAATATTATTGACAACGTTTGTTGATAGGAGTATCACCCTTTTGGCACCCTTTGGTAAATCTATTTCAGTGATTGGTGAACTGAAGACTTGGAGGCACAATTATCATTATTATTTATTGTATTTTGAAAGATGTGTGCTTATTTCATAATATTGTATTTGTGATTGCCAATATCTTGCATTATTATGTACAAAACGAGATTTTTATAACAAATCAATCACATGTTGTCAGTTTAATTATCTTTAAGCTTGATTAATCAGAAATCGATTGATTTTAGAACTCACAACATTTAATCTGTTAATAATGATGATAAATTTCATATTTAAAATACACTTGAAGATATCAGCTTGTGTGAGTCATGTAACATGACACATATGATGTTGTATCGATTGAAAATGAGGGCTCTGTAATTTCAAACATTTAGAAAATAAGCTTAAAGAGATATTATTCAAAGCCTTAATTAAGTCCACTAAGGAATGTGGAATATACATCTATTCACGTATATTTTGAAGATGAGGATGCCTCCCTCATGTTGACTTGGAGATTTCAGTTTTGAAGACACTAAGGAGACACTAATTAGTAGGGTAAATTATCTGATTAGACATAGGATTGCATTGGGAATATCCTATAAAATGTTATTATTCATGTTATTGTTGTGCTTTAATCGTCTTACTCAAACGTAGAACAGCATTGGAAATAATATGCTTTATGTTGCATTCATGTTATTTAGTGCTTCTAGAAATTGAGCAAAGATGCAATTGGTTAATAACGTTGTATTTAGTTTTCATTTCAAAATATTAATAAATTATTATAACATTCTAACATAATCAAACTAATTTCAATTTGACCATTTAGATTATACAACAGAACTTTTCTATAAACCAATAAATTCATAAAACAAAGTAACAATCCATTTAACAACGTAAATTTAAAACACGCTTAAAGTTGTGTTATATCTATAGATACTATTCTTTATAGTCGTGGCTCTTGCAAAATCCAACTGATGAATGTATACTGAACTTAATGAACAAGTTTAAGACTTGTTTGTTAATTCTAAGAGATATTATTAAAAGGCATATTTATGTATAAGAATTATTTTTGAGTTTGGAGATGATTATGATACTAGTTAAAGAAAAGATGTTTCATGATTGTAAAGAATCAATAAGTTTATGTTCAAGGTCCATCAGTTGCTTTTCATAAATTCAATAGAATCTGCTCGAAACCCATTTCTCGTTTTGTTGTGTACTTCACGGAAGCATCAGAAGTTTTGTACTGAAAAGGGTCGAAGCAATTATCAGTTCTAAATGTCTACTATAATTCTAAACAACGGTTAAAAAAAGAGAAAATAATGACGACACTTAGATCCTCGAGAAGAGAAATAAACCGAATCCAATAAAAGGGGTGGGGTAATTTTTTTCAAGATGTCCGAAAGTGTGTCATTCTTAATTGTTCGAAGAAATCTTTTTGAAAAATCTCTTTACCTTAGTTAATGAAAAACTAGTTTACAAGCGGATTCAAAATCAGCATGTTGCGTGCAGATTCTATGGAATCTTAGAATTTGAGATTTAATTATTCCAGAAAATGTGTGTTTCGGGTGGAACAAGCTTTTGTATAAAAGTACCAGTTTCCTTAAAAAATACTTTGATATCTAATTTGCTTAGAAGAAAGAAAGTTCAACAAATCCATCCAATTTCTTACTTTTTCAACAAAAAGAAATCTATATATTCTGAATCTAGTTTTGAGGTATACAGCCAGCCAGCATTAAACTGAATTATCTCCTCACCACCATTCTACTGACCATTCACTGAAGAAACAAAGGTCCCACATTGTGCACACTGAACAAATATATTTCAGGATTGGTTATTTTTTTTAAACTTTGGTTTGCTAGTAAGAAATACCAAAATGAATTAGTAATTAAGGCTCTCTCTCTCAAAGCGCCGACAAGTAAACCAATCCACGTCCGGTTAACATACTAGATTTCTTGAACACCGTTGTATTGAATCTCAATTAATTCTTATGTATCCATTGAAGATTTAATATAGTCTTAATATCTAATGTCACGAGAGAAGAAATATTTTAAAACCATTATCACTCTCTTTCATGTTCAGGTCTTTGATCCTGAGACAAAAGAGATTTTCCGTGTTGATCTCGGCGTACTATACAGCTAAATCCTTTCTTTCTGGGTATGTAACGTGAACATCCAATGCTAAACTGACAATAAAACAAACTAGAATGGATGAGCCATGTTTTCGTCAATGTTTCATATTGTTAGAGTAGCTTTTGTCAGATTTCTTTATTGTCCTTGTAAAGGGTCGATAATGAAACTGTTTCCACTAAATAAGATTTAAAAAACATAGGATAAAATTATTGCTCCCATGGGCTGAATGTAAGACAGGACCATGCTCCTTGTGTATTGGACCTTATACTGGCCTATGTAATAAAGAGATATTATTATAATTATTATCATATTGAATATATTCGGATACGTTTGGTAAGGGGTTATTGTATAGTATGTATGAATTTGAACGTCTAATATTTTGGTGATTCGTGTTTAGAATTTATTTGGTAGTAACGGAAATAATGGTAAATGATAATAACTATACCGAAGTGTACAATTATAAGTATTGAAAAAAATATAGTTTTTCATATGCTCTACAAACATTTGAAAAAAAAAATCATTTAAGTGCTGTTTGTTAACACCAAACGATATTTTAATCTTGTTACAAATTCGTCAAATTCTCGTCTTAAGTTATTATTCTTCATTTACTACTCTTTTTATAATACAATAATTGGAACGGGGTAGTTGTCAAATTTCATTAAGACAGAGCCATACAAAGTGACATATACGGGATTGTAAAGAGGTCTTCTAACCCTTCCCTGTATAGTTGACACTGAAAGAATAGTTTTGCATTATTCAATCTCAATCAAGTTTTATGAAGTCTATCAAACAAGAGCTGCCAATGTTAATGGCAGTTTGGTATGGAGCAAAGCAATAATAATTAGAAAAGTTCATTAAATGTCTACAATCTCTTTAACTGGTCGTTGTTTATTACATCTATAATTCAAAGGGTATTACATTTTTGTTGGGTTTTGGTTACTTCATCTATGGTTGAATGTTGATACATTTATGTTGGTTTTGATTATAATATTGATGGCTGATGATTATTTCGTGGGTATTACATATATGTTTGTTTTTTCTTACATTTATAGTGGGTATACGAGTATGTTTGATTTTTCTTACATTTATAGTGGGTATTACGTTTATGTTTGATTTTTCTTACACTTATAGTGGGTATTACGATTATGTTTGATTTTTCTTACATTTATAGTGGGTATTACGTTTATGGTTGATTTTTCTTACATTAATAGTGGGTATTACGATTATGGTTGATTTTTCTTACATTTTTATTGGGTATTACATTTATGCTTGATTTTGTTACATTTATGGTGGATGTTACGTGGATGGTTGTTATTTCTTTTATTGGTAATGCACCTTTTTTAGCGCTTAATTAAAATGCGTTTGTTCAACTCGCTAATTCCCCACTTCTGTCTTGGGATAGGCAACGTCGATTTACTATGGCCAGCGATGGACAAATGATTAACTATACTTACAATCGTCAGAATCGTGATATACTTTGAGCAAACTTGCTTTCGACAACGTTGTAAATAATAAATGTTTAACTGTTAATGTAGTTAATTGTATACCTTTCATCGATGGCCATAGGCCATAGTAAATCGATGTTATTTATCCCGAGGCGGAAATAGGGATTAAAGTGTTGCCCTTAATCTGCATTTATGAATAGTATGTGCTAGTTTATGAGAAATTGTAAAAAGGTTACCACGTTATCCACTTCTTCTAGCAATATGTCTTTTTAAAATTAGAATTCTTCATTCCAACTCTTATCTTTTTAGGACTATGCAGCATAGGACTATCTGTGCCATGGAACCTCTTTCTGTGTCTTGATATGTTACCCTTGTTTCTTCAAAGAGAGAACGATTGGAATGCCAACCTCAAAAAGAAGACTTTATTCTGAATCTGTACCATGTGTGTACGTGTATTTTACTCACAATTGAACTTTATAAAAGTGTATTACATATAACTGTTAATCTTCTTTCATACTGTCACACCATCCTGTCAATATTACATTAACCTACATGCTGAATACTACTGAAAACTCAATGCTATATTTCAACACCATGATGATCTTCAACTATACACTTTTCTGAGACAAACAACCTACAGAAACCTTAAGAGACGAAATTTTTTATGTATATTGATCTATTTATTCTTTTAAACACAACGTTTCATTACACATGTAGGTAACGTTCTCATCACTTGAAGTTGTCTCTTAATGTGCAGTGATACTTCTAAATGTCTTACAAGGATTAAACCTACAAACCGTAAGAACGAAAGCGGGCGACCATATGCGATGCGTAAGGAAAGTTTGCAAAACAATAGTGAGCATCTGTTTAAACCTGGCTAAATAAGCTCATGTTCTTCCTCTGCTGTAACTGCCATGGTTAAGGTCTATGATACCAATAGCAGAGTAGAGCGTGTTTAACCAGGTGTAGATTGTATCTGTGCTTCATGAACAGAACGCTTGTTTATGAAACAATATTTGGCAAAATGGGTTCCAGTGATTTCGTCTAAACTGACCAAGTATACCCAGTGGAGATAGGGGAGAGAAGGATGGAATGTGAGCGTGCCTAGGATGTGAGTGCTGGGAAGGATAATAATATGTACTATTGTTTTGTACTACGTCGTTACTATTTGTTCTAAGAAGGTTAATAAAATTGTGTAAGACTTTACAGCTATTTTTCACCTTAACTTAAGAAATTCTTAAACAAAACAACATGTTATGTAGCTTTTACATATTCATAGGCACAATCTAATTATCTTTTCTCATTGGATGTTAATGAACTATTGCCTTCAAATTTCATTATACGGGACTTTTCAGAATTAGATAATTTAGGTTAAATTCAATGCACGTATTGCATACAGTGTCAGCTCGCGTGCCAGTATACCCACCCTTGTCAATATATTAGCATTGGATTTATTTTGTTAGTTTATTTCCTAAGTTTGACGTAAAATTAGATTGCCCGATTAACTTACACGCGATTACTGTAGCCTACAAGTAAGGACAGTTTGAGAATTGTTGTATACAGAAATCAGGTAAGATCAGTTTTTATATCAGCTATTCGTCAACACTAATATTCTAAGGAATAATATGCAAACCATCGACACCTTTTCGGTCTATTCACCTAAGTACGCATTCTGTTTCCCCTCGTCTTGCTTTTTGTGAGGTAAGTACAAATTTTATTTAGAAAATGATAAATGGATTTCATCGGTCGATATATGATTAGACAAGACTTCCCAAGTTTTTATACGCCCACATTATAATGTAATTTCTGTGATTGATGAAATTTTAAACAAGTTCGATATTGACTATTTTTTAGTGTTTTTGAGCTATTTACCTTGACTAAGTCAAAAACACATAAAATTAGTTTGTGAACAGTTGTCGTCTGATTTGAATGAAATTTTGTGTGATCATGTATATGAAGAGATCGTGTATTAGGTCCAAATAATTTGTGAGTTTCATCCTATGTTTAAAAATATACTTAAAAGTGGGCAATTTTGCTATAGGCAACCACTTGTTCCTTGATCACAGTATTTTAGAGACCTCTTAAACTGTGTATTCTTGGTTGCTCTTTTGACAGTATATTCTAAAGTTGTTTTTTTAAACAGAAAGGTTTGCCATTTTCAGGGGTTGATTTGGGTCTTGAATATATGTACATGTCTTCAGTACTAGAAATGCCACGAAAATCTAAAGATTCTGTCAAAAATACCACTAACTAGGTATTAACTAAAATATTTCTATACGTCTTGTCTGTATAGTCAAATGCAGATTATTCTGGTCCCACGTGAAGGCTCAATTTCGACTGTGAGCTGTGAACCCTGTTTGATGTACTAATTAGCTTAACTCGACTAAAATACGATTGGAATGTACATACCACTTCATAACTACTGTTCACCAACAAAAATGTTATCGCGCTAATCTTGATCAAAAGTAATATTTGAAAATATTATATTAATCTCACTCGAATATATGTTACTAGTATTTTATCATTTGTCTGAAACCTCAATAACATCAAGTTTTACCAGTAGTAATTTTTCGGGGTCGGTGAGTGTGCCCAATGTTTCATTGCCGTGAGGATATGTGAATCCCATTAAAGCAGCTGTGTGTAATTTCTGATAGAAACAGTTGTTTTCGTAATTTTTAAAAATTATGATTTTGTAACGAGTAGTCTTCAGCAACTATAATAGTTACAACAACATTTTCAATGCCCTAAATATTCATTTTTGGTCTATTACTGAATGAATATAAATTGGAACGTTTTTGCTAAACTGGAAGTGCAAAATTAAAAACTGTTAAAAAATCAGAAAATTGGTCATTGAAGGCGCGTTTTTGCTTCAATTTTGCTCGGATTTTCAATTTCAAAATCTTGCTCGAATATCTAATATGATAGCATTAAAAGAAATTCGAATTTTGAAAATTCATAGCACACATTTTTGACCCGAATTTTGCCAATTTTGACCAAATTTTCTATTTTCTCGTGTATTTGTCCGATTGATTTGAAATTTATTGTACTAAAACAGACCACAAAAGAAAGCAATTTCGCTCAAACAAAAATTTTGCATCACTTCCGGTTTCCACAAAATAAAGGTACAAACTTCCGGTTAGCCCACTCATTAAGTATTGTCTGAATGTCACCAAAACTTATATTGATAGGTTTCTATCGATATGACTTAAGGAATGAAGGACACTTTTAGGGTAGGAATTGTTGATAGTTTGGCCGCAAAATTGATATGACCCACTTTTGTAAAAATCAAAATGGGGCCTTAGGGTTGTGTGTTATATGTATTTCTGGTAACTACAGTCGATTGCGCAAAAAAGTATGGGAAGGAATTTTTGAATTTCGATTTTGCTTTTTTGCAATTTCCGGTTGATTTTTTTCGGTAATTGTTAAAAGTTTCAAGGCTTATACCTTGTGACCTTGACCTTTGAAGACATCAAGGCCTGAATACAAGATATACCTCTTGATCGAATCTATCCAATGGTATGTTCATTTTTGTTTTCCTAAGTTTACTTCCGGTTTTATAGCTCTCCGAAACTAGTCATAATACACGTTTTGTTATTAATATCAACCGTTTGATAAGGGAGGTAATTTGATCTTTGCGAAATACATAATAATTAAAAAAATAGTTAATCTATTTAATCAAGCCAACTGAACATTATTCTAATAATTTAAGAATATTGTTAACAAAATACTGCTTATAAAGGTTAGATTCAATAAATGTATTTCATATTTATTTTAAAAGATCTTTTTATAATTACCACTCATAACTTTTACAAAAAAACTTTGATATTGAATTAAGTCTGTTGGAAAGAATATATAGCATATGATCAATCCAATGCGTCTCTATCTATATAGATGGGAGAGCAGTGGGTTAACTCTCCTCTAGCTATAGGAAATAGTAAGCTGTTCAAGGGTAAATCAAATGTTTGAGGCACAATGAAGAACAACGTCCGAAATAGTATTACTGATAACATGTTCAGTCAAAATATGCGGATTGGGGATTAAATACGTCTCGGTGATTTGACTTTGGACCTTTTTTATCCAAAGGTATAGCAAGTCAAAGTTAATGCCATATTTTGATCTCCCACATATTACATTTTTAATAATATTACAAGAATATTGTAAATATTAACAAAATAATAATTTTAAAGGTTATTCAATCCAATGCTTATCTCCATTTTTTCGACCATTTGAAAATTATGATTTTTAAACAGCTGTCAAAAATGACAGAAATATCCTTTATTCATGAAATGAACTTGATTTGCTCCCTCCAATGATGTATAACAATAGCTATTTTGATCATCATTGCGACTTTGTATTTATTTAATTTATATTTACATACCGAATGTTATTTTGTTTTTCACTCTGGATTCAAAATGCAACCTCTCACCAATGTTAATATTCGCATGCACACTGCTCAGTACCGTTCCTACGGTTCTAGTTTTATTTGTAATGTTTATTCAATCAAGGCGTATTAAGTATATAAATGGTGGAATTGACAAATACGGTGAATATCAGAGGCTAAGTCTATGATCTCATGTTCATTAAAGACTTTAACAACGGAACCTTGACTTGACGCTTGTCTGAAACGTTTCCGCTAGTTCTTCAAGCTGATGATTAGACTCATTAAAATCAGTATCTGTATTTCTTATAAATAATATAACATTGTCTTGTATAGGTTAGATATCCTTACACTGATAAAATTCTTTTGAAATATCGAGGTAATTTCATTCTGATCATCCCTACAGCTATTTCCTATCATAGCTATAATTAAAAAGCGATTAATGGGGATTTTAAAATAAAACGTTTATAAGATATTACTGGATGCTGGTCTTTATAAGTAATTGATGTAGCTGGCGAGGTAGAGTTTGGTCACATCTTTCGGAACACAGAATTTCTGACTTTTGAAATCGTTGTACACTAATCCAACAGTTATTGCCATCACAATACTTCCAGTTTCTGGTATCTATTGAAAAAATAATTTAGTAAGCATGATTTCCAGAAGTTGAAAAAAGAAAGACGTTAAGACGTTTATTTCTGATACTTAAATTCCTGGGCGCTATTTAGGTTTAAAAAAAAGTTCTCATAATTTGTCGCTTGATATTATTGCATTAACTAAGGATTGTAAATCGTATGTATATATATATTATTTTTTTTTAAATTGACTAAAGAAATCGTGGCTGTAGGCGACATAGAACAAATTATTTACATGTACCTTAATAAACTCTTTACTAAATCCGAAACGAAAATCTTATAATAACAATGTCCCCAAGACTTCCCAATAACACAAACATAACCATTTCGCGTCTGCAGTATTTGGTAGACTATTGGTATTTTATCATTGCCTTTAGTCAGAGAATGATTGATTGTCTTAACTGTCTTACCTCTTTGAAATTATTCCTTTCACCCTAAAAATGTACTTTTCATTTGAAAACATGTATCAATTAAAATTGTCATCGTGGGATTTGAAGTATAGGGTGTGGAATACATCATGGTCTGTTGAACATTATGTTGTCTAACGCAACATAAAATGCCTTTTTCAGATTATACTTATTCATACATTTTCTATTCGTGTTATGAATTAACTATATCTTATGGATGGGCCAAATTACATTTAATCAGGATCGTGTAACGTGTATAGATTATTTTATATTTGCTCAAATAACAAAGAATTGTTATTATCGCACGGTATTGTCGTCCGACCTTCTGTGCACAATTTTGACCAATCTAAGGTAAGATTTACAACCTTTATCTTTGTAATATGGCCTAGGTGTTTCTACCTTAACAGATAACATTTTTCTCTTGGATTTTCCCTGTGATATTGATGAATTAAGCCCGTTAATTCTACATTAAGCTCACATATAAGTGTAAGTCAAGGGTTATATTTTGTTCCGAAATTTAGACTTGCCTCCCTTTAATTGCTGTGTGGGATATCTGGAAGGGCACTGTGCTGTTGTTTTGGTCATTATCTCCCTTACAGGAAGTATATTTTTAAGTTTCTACTTAAGATAAGTAAGAATTTATTGTGTATGTTCAGTAATATACAATGACTTTCATTGCATAAAGAACCAACTCTGGGAAGGGTCCATCGTGACTAACTTGAGCTACAATCATTTTTCTTCAAGGAATTGTCTTGCTTGTCAGTAGTTCATAAAGAACTTTGTCCACAATTCATTCCAGAAAAATGTCTGACATACATCGAATGAAAGGAAATACATTCCGTTATGTGAATAGTTCAGATATCAGTTGTCATATGACTATAACGTAGAATACACACCAATAATACATGTTAAAATATTTCAGCTCACGAAAGACATATTTTGGTTAAAAGTGACGAAACTGCCAAGGAAAAGGGTTTGGAAAGAAATTTACCCTCTAATAATAAATAGAAAATTCCTCAGATTATTAGGTCTTTAAAAAAAACTATTATTTTGAATCGAGTTGAAATCCCGACGGAGAATAAATGAAAAATATCGATATAAGAAAATATATATCTTCACTTTAAAATGTGTTCTATTAAATATAGTGTTGATATTGTCAACTAACTGTCTTCATTACGTGTTTGAAACCTTTCATCGTTTTCTATTTTTATTCAGAGCCATCACACCTTTTTCTCGTAATTTTTTTCTTTGAATAATCTTAATTTAAAGTGACGTGCTAGTACTTTCTACATCTTCACTGTAACAGTAGGAATGATTGGTGTCGCTTTTCAGGACGCCTGATTGGAGTTTGTCTGCTAGAGCTCCATTCAGAAAAGTCCACATAGTTTCTTACTGGTATCTTGTCTTTTCTAGAAAAACTTTTAGCTTTCACATACGAAAACAAAATGAAATATGGTTTTAAAGTCCTGATAAGAGAGTTTTGTCTCAACAGAAACACTACTAACATATAAATACCACATATAGATACCACTCATTAATTTTGAAATTATCGCCCACACTGTAATATTGTTTAGATTAACTTATTTCACGATTTCTTTTAAAACCACCATAATTTATGTTATATAAGCGTGTTTTTATTAGACATCATCTTATTAAGTTGTCCTCCCCTGTTAAAACTCAAGATAAATATCATATAGTGTATTGGCATCATTTTAAAACGTACTTGAAAATGTAAATTAAACTAACTACTTTGCAGAAAAGTAGTTCCACTTGACATTCTCTCTAACCCCGATTTCGTAAGAAATATGTCTTAATTAAACTTGTATTTCTTATGTGGCGAATAAATGTTTCAAATAGGCAGTTCTTGTTTTATTTCTCAGAAAGTAGAGATGAGGTATCCGTGTTGTGTACGGTACGGGATTGAATTGTTGTTTTCGAGAAACAAAGAAAGGCGTATACAGGAACTATGTTTCAGAAACAATTCGCTCTTTTTGTATCTTCTATATCGACAAATGCGCACCTTAAACAGTGGAAACTATACCTTATATTTCAACACAGTTCACCTGTATGAGTCCTAAAGTATAAATATTATCTTATATAGTGTTTAAATTATAAAAGTGGACGTGAAGATCATTAATGTTGCGATTGTTTCTGTTGTCTTTTAAGGGCCCACATTTGAATGCATGAAAGCACAGTATGTCCTTTTTATCAATGAATAATGTTATCATTCAGACCTACTTTAGAATATAAAATTTAAAAATCTAGAAATCCTAGTCGTATCATATTATACGTTTAGAACTTAGACATAACATTGGAATACATCTGATTATAATAAATTTAGTGAGATTTATTTGTAGGATGGATTAAGGATTCTCGACTTTGAACGGTCCTCTTTTAACTCTTTTATTGACGTGGTACAAATCGTTCGATACGAGAATTTTATTACGCACGTTACACGTAGAAGAATCTCGAGGTTAGAACAATTTTTTTTCCACAAGTGTTTGGATCGGTAAAATTTAAATTTTAAATGTTGTTGAACATATAATAAAAATTTGCATTATAGACTTTTATGTAATATTATATTACAATCGGAACATCTGCTCCAGTCAACTGATTATCTCATTTGTTTAATATTCTTCTACACGATCTCTTATCATATAACGGAAATAACCCCTCTCTTTCATTTCCGATTCTAGCATATCCTGCGGCTGAAAACACGTACGATATGATTTGGTTCCCAAATAAAATTGCTTGTATATAACAATTTACTTTTACTAGCGGCGAACGATTAACTTAATGATTTGGCCTTTGATCTCTGGATATTCTTGTTGTTATGTATGTGTAACGATCAAATATTTAATTTGAGAAAGCATTGTTAAGTGTAGGCCTACACATTTTCAATTTGATAACCATCGGCATAGGAGAAAAAGTTTCCATGTTTCAAACAATGTTCCTTCAAGTGCTCTCCGAAAAGAATGTGGTGACATTAAGTGTCTCAGAAGATTCACTGATGGTGATAAAGGTCTCCACTATAGTTAGTAAAATAAATACTTCCACCAAAAGGAGTCGAAATGTATTCAAATTAACGAAGTCGTTTGTAAGGAATGAAAAGTTAATATATCCTCATGTCATGCAACATGACAATTACGAACAAAATGATGTGATATTTTATAATTATTCCATCACTAAAGATTATTAATTCCGAGTAAACTACACTCGTACTTCCTCTCTCATTATTTCTCCCATGATTATTGTCACTGAGCTGGAAAATCGACAACATTGTTATGTTACAGTTCACCTATAGAACAATATTGGACTGAAGCACTGACCGTGATGGTATTTACTCCACTAACCCAGGAGATGTCCACTGATATTGATAATTACGAACGAATTTCATAACCGAGCTACAATCCGAACTAAATTATTGCACATCATCTCTGACAGCGATGCCAATAGGTAGACTGTTCACTGTACCATTACTGTGCTAGTGTTTATTTGGTTAGTATCCAACATTGAAGGTGCAATGTCTGTTTGAAGTAGATGGTAATTGTTTGCAATGGCAGGAAACTATTTTTTATATGAGAGCATAATGATTTGATAGTGACTGAATGTGAATTTCATAATTAGTGTTATTGCACTGATAACTAATTCTTACAATCAAATCAAAATGTTGGACGTTTCAGTTCCTCAGTACATTGCAATCCTTGATCGATTTGCATGCTTTGTTATCGTACGGTACTAACCTTTTTTTAGGCAAGCTTGTAAACAAAAACTAAATTGTTAAGCATTTTTGGTTAAACCAAATATCTTAACTCGATTTAATTCTCAAAATTATGTCATGTGATTCCGTGGTAAATCAATTATGTCGACAAAAACATACAGATTATCGATAATGAACGATTCGAATTAGCTAAAAGGAAAAAAATCCTAACTGGAACGTTGATAAGATGAACGGTTTTAGCTACTGTCCTTATATAAGCTTGTGGGAGCCGCGGTGGCTCAGTGGGTTAGACACTTGCTCGCTAACCTGAAGGTCCAGGGTTCAATCCCGGCAAAGGTCGAGATGAACTTTCGGATTTTTCAGCCCGGTTTCCCCTTGTCAGTGATGCAGGTCGGAGGGACTGACATGGAAAAAGCGTCTAGTCGTTCGGATGGGACAATAAACCGAGGCCCCGTGTGCTACAGGCTATGCACGTTAAAGATCCCTCGACAGTTGGAAATCGCAAAAAGAGTAGGCTAATGCCGCTGTCCTGGCAAAATTTCCCTCATTGCACACTGCATGGCGTTGCCCGTCTTCATTAGCCCATAAGGTGCAGAAGAGTAGGACGTAAAACTCCATTCATTTCATTTCATTTTTATATAAGCTTGTCTGGCAATCTATCTCCAGGACATGTTATAATGTTATGTAACAGACCATGACGGAGTCAGCAATGGAGTCACGAACGTTTCACATTTAAAGATAAAAATGTCAGTATAACATTCACGTTACTCTAATTTGTACCAAGTATAAAAGACGTTTTAGATTGTAGTTAGTTGACATCAAAATAGTGTGTGTATACTCTAAATCAATCTGCATTGACCGACCTGGGTCTTATTATATTTTATTGTTTCTAATAAACACGACAAAATATGAACAAACTCTTGGTACAAGTTGACTTATTATTAAAAAAAACAACAAAACCAAAGGGCTTGATACTCTCATTTCAATACCTATCTGTGTAACTGAAGGGCAAAATGAACAAGCGGGATGGACGTAAACTTCCTTTTAATTTAATTTATGTACAGCTTTTATTGTTTTTTTCAACAAGTACCAAACCGCTACGTGCATTATACCTAAATATTATAAACTATAAAAGATAAGTTAAATACAGAGAGAAAACGTCTGGAAGAATGATTTCACTGACGTCATGAATATCTTAAAGGTCAATGAAAATTGATCAAATTTCTTTTGAAAAATATTTTAAGCATTTTATTTTGCTCTTTTCATCTCTGGTGATAAATCAGACTACACTTACGTCAAACTATTAAAGCAGCATTATTACAAACCAAGTAAGTGTTTAAAACGAAATGATTTTCATTGAATAACGAACATCGAACTTGTGCTCAGATCATTTGCAGACGTCGATTATGTAAGATAATTCAGAAAGGTATGGTTGTGAATCATGTTTCAAATTTATGATCATTTATACTTTTATTCACATTTTAAAAGTTAAAACGTGTTCTTGAACACGATAAGTGTGAAATCAATTCCTCGTGATAGGTACTCCGGTCGATTGGAGACATTATTCCGCTTGACGGAGATGAAGTCTGGATCTGAAAATAGTAAACTGGCATTTGATTAATTTTTCAAATCTTTAGGCTATTTTGGTGATGAACTTCAGTCCGGCACAATGGTATCAGAATTGTGTTGATTTAAGGATGTTAACGTATTTATGACCTGATTTGAAAGAATAACTGGTGAATATTTATTATTATTAATTGAAATTAATCGATAATTTAAACTTATTTTCGTTCTTATACTCAGGCGGGAAACGGTCTTGATAATTGGCGTTACAACCGCTAAATAGAGCTCAAATTCCAACTATCCAAACAGGTTTGAAAATCAAAAATTTTACATACCCCTTTACAATAAATGAAAACACTCAAAGCGATAAACAAAATACAAAAAATGAATATAACCTCTAGAGTATTTGGAAATTCTTCTATATCGCACGTTTTATTACAATGTTTTCCAGTAACTCCTGGTTATAGCGTGATGCCAGAATAATAGCTTCAGTTTGCTCTTGACATTTCACTTGAAATTTTCTGTTTTATGGACAGAGCATTAGCAAAATGTGACAACATGATCGTGTCGAAATAATGATTGGGCTACAACTGTTGGCTGTTTTATACTTAACACTTATTTAAGGTATTTCAAATCAGGATGTGTTTGATGAGACGCTTTCAGTAGAAATACGTGTGTTATATTATGGCATATGAATCGACTGGAATGACGTTTTTCTGTGTATTAATGACTATAATGTTGTCATTTACCTAGATTTCTCCCGAATTTTTTAATTTAAATATATGACATGGTTTCCAAGCTGTATACGAGTGAACATCAATAAAATGTATCAAATATCATTTCTTTCTATGTATGATGTTTTTTTAAAATGGCATAATAAATATGTTCTTGAACATATTGCCACATACTGAACGGGGTTTCGGTGAGCGTCCTTTTGACTGAAAGATCATCACCAAATTAACTTTAAAAAACCTTTTTTATATTCTCACTGTCTCATTCCAATAACGACCCTCCACTTCCTTTTATAAAAAGAGAATGGGATGTCGCAACCATGAATTGGTAGTTGGATAAAAATGGTACTAGTCGTATATTTCGTATCAAGGGCGTCATACATAAACCGATTCGAGCAGAAACTTTAAATGGTCCGAGGCATAAGAATCCCCTTTGAATTTAAAATTCTATACTAAGCTAGAAAAGAAGAATCATAGTTTATATCAGTGTATAGAATACAAAATATACAAATACAAAAATATTGCCTAATAAATTGTCTACACGGGACATGTGAAGAATTTGAATGGTTTGGTAAACAGGAATAGCTAATCTTTCTCAATACTCGATGGAATATCTGTAAATACATAAGATATAATGTTGAGCTTGAAATTCAAATCTTTCTTAACCTAAGTCTGACTCAAAAGATCTCTACAGATAGAGACCAACCCAATAAACAAAGTGACCGAAAAATACAACTGGAAGAATAGTATGAAAATCATAGCTACCGTACGAGAAATTTCGTCGTCTTCAGATCTTAATGTAAGAGAATTATATACTTACTCGTCTAATATGGAGAAGAATCTATAATATTACGTTTCAATAAAAAGTCGTGATCTTCTTACTGATGAAAAGTGGGCGAGAAGTCGAGGGTTATATGGCCGCAGTCGGCTTCCATAATAATTACATGCGATGTTAATTACAGTACAATTTGCTCAGCGACAATTTTAGCTATCATTCGCCAACTCTAATATATTATTAACTGATAACATTGTATTTTATCACTGATAATGGAATAACAGTAGAAAATACAATTATACAATTGAGAAGTAAATAAAACATCGTATTTTCGTAAAACAGGCCATGAACATTTCATCTGAGTCACCGAAGACAACAGACACACTCAATCTTTCAAAAGATGTAACGACCAGTTTGAGTTCTATGAAAAAATAACTTTATTTTGCCGTTACAGGAATAAAATTACCAAGAAAAATTCACACCAGGGGCTACAGAAAACTTATATTACATCGATCAATCGACTCTTTTTTATTTAAAATTTTAAAAGAATTTCCTTCCCAACTAATAATACTTGAAAGTTAATTTTGGAGCAGTGGAAACGTTAAATAGCCCGGAGTCAGAGAGTTGTCATTTAATTACTAAAAAGGGATAGAATTATCCTGCTCGAATACCACCATTTCCGCTTGTCTTCTTCAATTTCATCAAGAAAATTCAGGCTTCTCTAAAGTAGTTTATAAACTGAGAGAATTGATAAAATAGAGCATTGTTCTGAACCCGTGGTCTTCATTGTGCATGCTTGAAAATCTCTGTTTTTCAGGTATAGGATGAAGAGAGAATGCTCCAGACTGTGCAGGATAAAGTTCCTTCGACAGCTAAAAAAAAAAAAAACTCCATCTGCCATCAATATTTTAAACTAAAGCAGAAGTTAAGGGTAAAATTGTATCCCCAAAGTCTTAAACTGCTTTCAAATAAACGGTTGTATAAACACATCAAGTCATAGGAAAAGAACTATGTCCACAATTTCTGAAATGAAACACGCGAGAAAAACTGACATAACGCTGCCGCTATTTTGACTTCTTATTATCAATTTAAAATGTAGCTATCTTTAAGGAAGTATATGCTTTCAGTTTCAGTTACCACCTTTTTTTCTGGTAGTATTTTAAATCCAGGAGAGAACAGATATATAGCCTGATTCACCTTAGTGTTATATGACGTCACTGACGCAAAGGGCCTCATTGCATTATTTTGTGATTAGTGACACAAAATATTTGCAACCCCTTAAAGTATCACTACTTCTTCTCCCCAGTCCATGCTTCATATACTAAATTTGTATCCAAGGGCATGTATATTATTATTATCTTCTGTATCTCAATAGGTTTAACTTTATTATGTTATCTATAATAATACAGCTTTTGATATAATATTTGAAATAAATGGGCATTTAGATCTAATATAATGCATGTTAATACCAGATACCTTATCTAAAGAGTTTATTAATGTACGAAATTAATGTATGGCGCACGTTAGCACCATGTGATACATGTATATTATTAAGATGAACAAAATTATTTTTGTGCCATTCAAGGATAATACGTGCCTGAACTGTGCCTTGCGCTTTTCTCTGTTTTCTTTTAAGTCATTAAACCCATGCTTCGTCCTAAGCTATCGAGAAGGCAGAACTGTTATATATCTACCGAATTTGCAATCAATTTAGTAAAGTTTTGAAAATCGTTTTTCTATTTGGTATAATGTAACTCGCCACGTCCACAATCGTCCTCCCTTCAACTTTCTTAATTATGGGTGTAGGAAGTTTGTGGTTCGATTAATGACAGTGTTTGTCGAGGTGAAATCTCTCTTTACATGTATATGGAAATTCAAGGATGGAGAAATTTATTCGCGGTGTCAATCAAATAACTAGTCTTATTTCACTTTAAATATTTAGAAATATTTGAAGTGATATATTTATAAATAATCACAAAACCCAGACCTCGAGAAGATATAATATAGCAGAAAGAATCATGAAAATGATAGTCTATGACAAGGAGATTTTTCAAATTAATGATAGAAAAGAATAGATGTCTGGTGGTAAAAGATATTAAATATCATTATAATCTATCATTGTCATATTATCACTAATTAAAAACACCGAAAAACATCTTTCAAATCAGTTACACGATCACCACAGCCTATTCTAGATTGTCTCAAAAATCAACACCTTATTTTGTGACTATATAGTACACTTACTTTAAGTTTGTGTGGTCAGTAAGAAAAATTTTGATTTCATCCTGTGACCAGTTATTATCATCCACCAACCTTGTCAGATTATTAATCATTCGAATTTCTTTAAATGACTTTTTGCAATATATCACTAAAGCTTTGCAATCAATACCTTCTGAACAACTAGTTCTCACGGTGCCCAGACTCAATTTTATAATTGTTTTAATTCAATTAACATCTCTATGCTGCCTTCAAAATAAAAGAAAACATTTACTGATTGGTCTGAATTATTATAACCATCTACTTTATTGGGTTCTCTCGTGTTTATGATAAGTATCCTCCCTATTTTTAACATCATGGATCGAGACAACTCACAATATTGCTCATTTCTTTTGATGAATCATACTTCAATAGTAACACTATTATTAGATGAAAGCTAGACGAAAGAATTCTCAGGAATATATAATAAGGTATAGTTATAAACTACAGACGATGCAAACAAACCTATTTTTTTAATCTTTATTTATAAAATTCCTTCAATTTAAAAAATATCACAGATTATGCATTCATTTGTATACTGTGCATATTAGTCGATGAAGATTTAGTCAAGTTTCGCACTACTGCGAAAACTCACAAGAAGAACTGTTCAATAAAAGCTGTTCTTGACTATTCCACATCTAATGTGTGCCATTAGTTCGATCTCTTTAAACAGACCCGTTCCTTCACTCAGTTCCTTCTTAGTAGCACTAACATTTACCTTATCTGTTATCTTAGTTTTTTTTTAGTTTATTTCGTTCATCGCATTGTTCATTATCAAAATGCTTAAAATCTAACTATGTGCGTGTTTTCTTTGTCGTGCTGTATTGTACCTTTCAAATTGGTCTAGACTGTGAAGCCGCTCTAAGTGTTTATCGAATGTCAATTTCATCCAAGTTTGAACGCTGGGATACGTGTTTTTCAGGTTCTTGATAAATTAACGGGTAAAATCTAATATTAGTTAGTAAGAATACATCAATTCTGTTCAAATTTTGTATACATTATTCTGATATATTCTGTTATAAACCAAGGTGTCATCCAACGAATACTTTCATACCGCGCCATTGTAGTCAAGATTTCAATTGGAATTCAGTTTTCATTGTATTCGAAGAGGGTTATGGTGGCCCCCTTCATTTGCTCCCTAAGTACACATTTCGCTTTTCATTAGCCCAATATTAGTAGCAATAAAGCACACAACTGATTTCAATTTTATTATCCATCGGAAATTGACCTTTAAGACAGTGACGCAAATCAAATCACCTCTGTTCGATGTATCGACTCAATGATTTAATTACACCCTGGAAGTCATGTTGGTTTATTTAGTTTTAATTAATCTTTTAACTAACCCCTATGTAAGTTCTATAAAAACCAGATTTAATCAATTGTCTTTGACAAGCTAGTCACGTAAATTGAGGTAAAAACCTCAGCTATATCAATGAAAGGTCGTATATGTGGAAATATACCATCTTTAAAGTCAATAAGTAAAATACCATTAATATTTAATCACATTGATCCAGAATCTCAGATCCTGTGTTTCTTATACATTTCTGTGCAAAGACTACAAGCGTATTCCCACGAAGACTACGTTATATAAGACCATCACTTATAAATTGAACAAGGAATTAGCACCTATCTGCAAATATTGTGCACTCGACAAAGCCTTAAGCACCGAATCCCAACATTCAAATGCAAGAGACGCTTTTAACTCTCTTGCATTTTAATGTTGTCGACGAGTAGCCTTAATTTGTTTTGGTCGTTTCTCATAGACTTGGATCATATTTCGTGAATACAAGTAAGACGTATATAGAAAACGTACTCAAGCACGCTTGTATCAACCTATATTTTTTTAGATTTAGTCTCGAAAGTGTGTATTATCAAAAAAGCATTATTGAAGTACTTTTACAGAATATTTTCTTAGACATATTCAAGTGTTTGAAATGTGTTTCGTGTATGTCTAATTAGTCCTTGAGTATGAATTAAAAAATTGTGAAGATATCCTGAATTAATTTTTTATATAATTCTTGTATATAGAGGTAAGGAAACAAAAAAATTCAGAAGACTTTTGACTGGATATGAAAATGTCCTTAAGTCTTTTACTCTTTACTTGAAACAAGTATTGACATCTACAGCTATTTCATATGATTTATGGAAACTTTGTTTTAATGGCAAGACACTTGATTTATGTTATACTACCATGAACATGTTACTGATTATTCTCAGATAGTTTAGTTCAGATAATGGACTGTTAACAACCATTAAGAGTTAAATGTCCAGATGCCCAACATAATTTTACCGGTATTTTAAACATAGCCTGACTTCAAGAAATATTGTTAATGTTTCTGTAGGGTAACCTTCAAACAAAATTTAAAGCAACATTAACTCATAGGATGTTTTAATTTTGAAAATCTGGGATCTAATGTAAATGTACAAACATTATAATACATTATAATCCTGCAATTCAAATTGAACCATGCCTTGGCTTTGATTTTTGTAAGTTTTAAACACTGCAATACCTGAGCTATGTCGAAGAAAGGGAAATGGCATAACTCCCAAACATAGTGAAGGATAGTGTTTTTTACAGTATTAAAGCCCTTCAAACACAAAAACTAGGTTTGATAGGATACTATGATTTTTATTGTTTAATAATTATTGGATATATATTCTTTTTTTTTACTTTCGTGAGTATCTGTGTGACACAGGTTTTGTTCATTATTACAAAAACTAGTTACTCTAAAGTTAATATAATACGTTTGACTTCTTAATTTATTCAGAAGAGTGGTAGGAAAGTAGTACAGAATTTGCTATATTTATAAATAAACAGAAATTACTAACTGGAACTTAGAAATACTGACTCATTATTGTTTACGACGGTTTGTAATCTTGATTATTAATTGCCTTACAAGAAACGAAATATTTTTCAAGTTGGTTGCAAATGGCGAATACTTAAAATAGACAATAATGAGTAAAATATGAGCTGATATGAAATACAATAAGGCTATTGACGTCACTTGGGCAGGTGTGTCAACAGAACTATTAAAAATAATATCTTTATTGATTGTATTATAACAATTAATACAGGATCATAAATTCCTATTTCTACTCATCTTATTCGTCGACTAATTATTGAGATCTTTTGAAATGGGCATTTAGTTATATTGCTAATTATAACCGATTATTTGTGTTTCTTGTTTTGTTGTTTATTGTGTCTTTTTATTGTTTATAATATGGAATCATAAACATCTAATCTGATGAGCTATGGCGTTCGTTCAACTATTTATTTTTACAAGAAGAGTGACAGTAGTATTTGGCAGATGGTAAGGACCCATGTAAATACATCCTAGAAAATAAATTGAGCTATATAAGTAAAGCATTTTACTTAGCATAAGATTCACCTTCGACATTTTGACAATTGTTGCTTTTTACGAAAGTATTAGAGTATTGTACTTCTTTCACGACATCTATGTCAACTATTTTTCTTTGAAATACCTAATCAGCATAACTAATTGTGCACTTTGTGATATTTACACTTTGCAGTAAGTCAACATGACTAGGTTTTTAAAAAAGTGATACCAAAATATCGGTTAAACCTTAAAATGACGTTTGAACCTGTGTCCTTCATCTTTGTGTTTGTTCGTTTATTACGTAAAGGTTGTGAAATCTTTAAATTTAGAAGTCACGAATCTTGACAACAAGTTGTTAATAGCCATTTTTATTTCAAAGGTATTATAGGACTTGAGTTACTATTAGTCTATACAACCTTGTTTTGAATTATTATTTTAAGAAAGTGTGTTTCTTCATAATGTGAAAATGAAAAACTTTTTTATGTTAAATACTATATTTTGAAATAACAGGCTAAATTAGATAAAGCGAAGAAAACGTTAGTTAAGTTTAATATTTCCAAAAATAAGCCTCTGATAAAATGATTACTCCTAGTATAATTAAATCCGACAGATACACGTGCATTCGATTTTGAATTGACTAACATTCTTTATTTTTAATGCAATATCTGCTTACACTGGGAGCTGACATTAACTTGTCATTTACTAACCAACCGACAGAATACTCTGTGATATTTACTAACGCTGCAAGCTGATGTTAACTTATCATCTAGTACCTCAACGTTACTTTGAATGATGTTTTGTAATAGGTGTTATTAACGAATGTTTCTGCCTCGATTGTAAATTTCAAAAGCCTACTGCCAAAAGTAGGGATTTTGACACTTGAATTATAAAGTCTGAATACATATATCATCACATTGACTACGTTATGTGTCTGGCATCATATTGAGACACTGTAAACGTAATTGATAACCCGCCTTTTGCGACATGGAAAGGCAACTCGATTTGAGTTTTAATTAATGAGATTTTACTGAAAAATTAATAATAATAGTCGATTGCAAGAATTAATTGCATAAGAAATATCAACTAGTCAAATTAATAGACCAGAGAAATATCACATTGTCCTAACTATATATAACTGCCCGGGAGCCCGCTTGCCCGATGCCGTGTCTTCTAGAACTAGAAATATCAAGTATATTTCGTTTATTTTACTTCATAGAATAGATGAATGAGAAAATAATCGTAGCGTATCGAAGATGTTATTAGAGCCAGAAGCTATTCGTCTTTTAGATCATTGCTCACACCAACCGTAGACAGTTGTTTACTTGACTTAGTATATCTTACAAATTGGTAGCTGTCTGAAAGCAATTGAAAACCCATTGATTGCGTTTCCGTTGGAAGCACAAATAGAATATTTACAGAAATCGAAGGTATTTAAATCGTTCTATAGAGGCGACGTCTTAATTCAATGAAGTAGATAGTTTGAACGTGAACTTCAGACATCAATAGCAATTGATTTCTAGCTTTTAACTTGAAGATATAAATAACTTTTGTCACATAAAATACATCATGAACTTGAACTGGAAACTTTTATAAGCTTATTCCTTTAAACCTCCTTGTCTCTAAGTGAATCTACATGATTATAGTAACCGCTTGACGATACTATCTGCTTACATTTGCAATGTTTACATTGAAAAAGAAAGATTACATATCTATTGCTAGAATTTAAACAATACAGAGCGACGTTTGGGATCAAGATTGACTATTACTACCAACTGTTATTTCTTTGTTAGCATGACAAATATACTTATTATTTGTTGTAAACACTATAGAAGCTTCAGCTTTCTATTGAAAAGACGGCGGTCAAGTTCGATTTGGACGATTTGTCGATAAACGATTTTTGGGGTTATTGCCCCTGCCTCTATATATGTTGAAGACAAAATAGAAGCTACAATTTTCAATGGATTTTAATAAAACTTGATGTGAGAATTGGAATTGATAAGACGGCGGTCTAGTTCGAATTTGAAGATTTTTTGATGAACGGTTTTTGAGTGATTGCCCGTAAAATTGCGTCAGAAAATTTTGTGGGTGAAAAAGAAGCTACATTTTTTAGTAGATTTGATGAAACTTGGAATGAGTTTTTGAGTTTTTGCCCTTGACTTCAATATTCAGTGAATGTCTTATGAGTCATTGCTTAATTTATGATTCAAATTCAACGGTGCCAGTGGGCGTATGTTACATTGCCTGACAAGCTATCTTTTATTTTCTTAACGGATTATCCTTGGATGAAAATTAACAATTTCAGTCAAAATCTATAAAGAAGTGTGCCTTTTAGAGTGTTTTCGAGTTCAAATTTTGACGCGTTTTCAAAAACAAGGTTATGAATTGATACTAAATATTTTTCGATTAATCCGATATTTAATAGGGTTCATCATTGGGTGATTACAAATACTGTAAAGTTTCATCAAAATCCTTAAAGAATTGTCCCTTGTAGAATATTAACGAGCCAAAAGTTGAACGCATTTTAAAGAACAAGGGCCATAATTCATATTAAATATATTTCGATATTTTTTATTTGCAACAGGGTTGATCCTAAGGTGATATTAAACAATTTCAGCAAGTTTCGTCCAAATCGGTTCTAGAATGTTTACGAGCTTAAAGTAAAACGCGTTTTCAAAACAAAGGAAATAACTTAAACTAAGATTTATTCGCCGATTTTCAAAAGGATTAATTCTTGAGTTATAACACACTCTCACACCAAGTTTCATCAAAATCCGTCAGAGTGTTTACGAGCATATCAAGAACAAGTGCAATAACTCATACTAAATAATTATCGATTTTGCTGATTTTCAATATGGTACATCTTTGGGTGATTACAAACACTCACACAAAGTTAAGTCAAAATCCGTCACAACTGTGCTTGATAGAGTGTTTACGAGCATTTGTGGACTGACGGACATGGGTGACGGCAATACGGCACTAACAATTGATTTAAATTTCACAGTAAACGTCAAATTAATACTATTTCCGTGAATATGTTACGAGCACAATGAGAACAAAAATATAGTAGGAATATCATTTGTACCAATATTAATATAATCATAGTTACTTTCCACTTTATAATTTTAGAGCCTTAGGACGTACATTAATAACATTAGTAAACTATTATGTAGATGTAATGAACGAACACCACGGTATTTGTCAGTACTTCATTTATAAACACTGTGGGTGTAGCTTCCAAACCTTTCTGTGCATTAGAAATTCGCCTACTACAACCCGTTTGGACCAAAGATTTCCAACATTTCCTCTAATTGACCGACCCTTGGACAGTTACAAAAGTACACGAAACTGCATCAACGCAACTACGATAATTATCTGATACTAAATTTAGTTTAACCACATATAGCTTTATTGTGCACACAAACAGCCTGCTTGTGTTTCCGGTTGTATCACGTCATAATGCCAAGAGGTAGATGAATTTACGAGAAAATGACATTAATTGGAGTGCATTGTTTTTACTTTCTAGATTAAGTGGAACTCTATTGGTATTATTTATCATTGTAGATTTGACATAAACATGGAAGTTGGCAACCACTTCCATTAATCAAACGGAGAAGTATAGCCATCAGCTCCGTGTTGTTCGATAACTCGATTTATTTTATATAGTCAGTCTTCCTGAAAATATTAATATCATTTAGTTGCAGTATCAGCTATAATACACTTTTTGCTTATGGGCAATGCACATTCTACACCACACACAGTTACATTTAGACACAATGACCATGTCGAATAAAAGCAAGTTTTTTGGCGATTTCTATTTCTATACTTTACTGCTTAAAACTTTTCTACAGGATTCATAACTGCTGACGTCAATAAGACTTAAATAACATGATATTTTATGGATCGTTACAGGTTGTTTTCATATTATGCATGTTAAAAGTTTGAGTAAACTTTCATATCCTAACATGGTCTGAATTCACTATACATCAAATACGACCTTAAGCTGGTGACTAAAGCGAAATGCTTCCAAGACCATCTTCAAATAATTCAAATAGAGGACCTGTGTGCTACACTGTGCTTGGAAATAGCAAAAGAAATTAATACCGCTGTTCTAACAAAATTCACTTATTGCACACTGCTTGGTGCTTCCCATCATCAGTAACCCAGTCAGTAAGGTGTAGACGTAAACGTAAAACTCCATTTCATCATTAACTTCAAGTAATTGTGAACAAGGGGGTTTTTGAATGAGTATCTACTTTGATTGTGTCAGGAAATTGGAAAGTTACAAAGGTCGTATTATCAATTATTTATAATAACAATTTTAGTTTATAATTTCTATCGAGGTTGCTATAGATATAAATTACATTTGACTAGAAGCAATCTTTATATTTACTGACACCATATTTCTGTTGTTTTCATTTATATGGGAGGGGGTCGTATTTTTAAAATGATAATCAATTAAATAGAATTAAACGAAACTTATCGCATTTCCTTAAATTAAAAATGATTCCTATTATATTTTCCAAGCAGCTTATCATGAATACGTTGTTTGAGCTTGCTATATTGGTTACTAGTACCCTTTAAAACTGAAAAGATGTTTTCACCAGTTGTGGCATTCTTACGGTTGTCCAATATTACGCTCTTTTGACAAGAATATATGCCATTGTGACTAGATATATAGCTCGCCATATATTATACTTAAAGTTAAGTTATCCTTAATGTTTTAGCGTCTAAAGAACTGTCGAAGGACTGTTAAGACAAAAGATGACAAGTCGATATGAATATTCAAAAGAAAAGCTTTAATTTTATGAAAGATTATTGTCGTCTTGACTCTATCACAGATGTCAAATTAAAAAGATTACCAAGAATAAGTTAAAGTCATTGATAACCTGCCACGTTCAGTAGAAATTTAAACGATAAAATCTATATTAAAACTATATTATTAAAATTCATCATTTCAAACTGTAACAAGTCCGTGCTATTTATTAGAATGTGTCAAGACCGAGAACTGATAATGAAAGTTGTACACGAAACATGTTCTGACTTTGACATTTCATTATTTTCCTATCAATAGAATTAGTCTTTTACCAGCTGATATCGGCCTGATGACGTCAATAACTCTTCCAAATGAGAAGATAATAACAGTCATTTTATAAACAAATGTTTTACATATTTTAGTAAAATACTAAAGTCTATCCGTCCAAGCTTGACAAATTATTTAATATATTTCTGTAATTATATGACGGTAACAAAGTTTACTCCAGAGAACTGATGTATCAATAATATTTCAGTTTACTCTATTTTCTGGCAGGATGTGAGAGAATGAAAATCACACGCACGTACAATAGTTGCTTACTCGACAAGAAGATTGGTACATAAGTGGGCATGGTAAATGATCTCATCTCTCGGATTGGAGAACACTAAGGGGCATGTACCCTTTGAAATTGCCCCATCAGTTGGAAATCGTTAAAAACACTTGTTTATGCAAATTACATTGACATGAACTGTCAGACCAGTTGATGTTGAACAATACAATCAAATCAGATTTCAGTATTTTTACGTAACAAAAAACGAATCTTGACACATATAAATAATATACTACAATCATTTTATTTTCACCAATTCATCATTCCGACAAGTAATTGTGCGATATGAAAATTGAAATTTAACCATAATTATATGATCTATTCAACCAGATTATAATTGTTTAATATTTCTTTGAATCTAACCTTATTTGAAAATATTTTCCAGATATTGAGTTTAGTTTCGTCCATATTTGCAATATTTATGTCATGCCGATATTTTTATCGGAATCAATTTCACAGAGAACACTCAAAACAGAATAAATAAAAATAGACAGTTGCAAGTCGTTCTTAAAAAGAGGTTTGCTGACTTTGGCATATCTTGAAAGGTTTTATTGATTATTTGTTGATGATTAAGCATATATATATAGTCGCCTTCATTCCAAAGTTTATACATCCTGTAACAATTACGAAGGATTTAAGAAATGTTAAAAGCATTATAGCTAACAAATACCGTATTAAAATGGATTGATTTAATAATAATGGTCTAGTGGAAGGTTTGTATTTGTCTTCCAGGATAGTTTCAGACTATTTATTGGAAATAAGAAACTGTATTAAATGGCATTCTCATTAATCATACAGTGTCTATATTATAATAGGCTATGTGTAGATTTTAGACTGAACCTCAAATATCTTTCGATTTGTCACCTTCATTATCATGTTGTATTTGATTTGTCTGACGGAATAATGTTGTATTCAGAAGAATGAAGTGTATGTCGTAATTATTCTGAAAATCAAAATTTGGTTCCATTATCGAAAGCTCTGTTACTTATCCTTTCAGATTTTCTGCATGCTTCATTCCACTGGTATACCCTTGTATTTTCCCAATTGTGAGTAAGATAGGAATAGAAAGGATTAAAGGTTTTAAACCTTGAATGATGATGTATAACTGGACTATACGAAACACAAGCGAATTTCAGATGCCCTTAGAAGAATTTTTGGCATGAAGAGGGCTTAATTTTCTGAATTCAAATTGACCTTTCTCAGGCCCGAGGAGCGATTCGAGAGTAAAATATTTAAACAACTATATTCAGTCCTTTATTGGACATATAATTGATTGCTTCTGTTATTAAATTCTGTAAGTGATGTTCAGATTGTCTCAGCTCTAAGATAAAGAGAATGACTAAGAGTTACAAAACTGCAGCTAGCAGGTGCAGCAACATAAATCTTTTTTCTCTAATCAACATGGTATGCTTTTAATAACGTCTCTTTGCAATAATCCAGGAGAACCGATGACATAAAGCTGCGTAGGGGCGAAAACAAGACAAAGCACTATGATATATTAAAACAGTATTATTCTATATTATGTACAATGCTACGTACGTCAATTAATCTTCTTGTGTTTCTTCTCATATATGTCCATGGCTTTGAAGATGGAAATAACTTTCTAATAATTAACAATACTAAAATGGGATTCCACATCACTCGAAATATCGTGTTTTGTTGTTGAACTTTGCAATGAACATTTTCTGTGTCATTATCATTTTAGCAAGGAGAACGACTTTTCCTAAATTGCCATGTTGAGATATCAGCAAAGTTTGTAAAATAGAATGCTGTTTCATATGGATAGTTAACATTATTAATTTATAATTAGTCCGGTCTAAGACATGTTTACTGTTATTTCTCACGGGATCTTGGACTTCATTCTATTAATCATTTTTACATGCTTGATCTATTGCTATCTTTATAACCTTAGCAATAATGAAATGGTAATGGAGTCAAAGGTCATCGTTTGACCTTGCTGCTTTGGTGTTTGATGGCAACATGTCTAAATAATAACAATTTTGAAGTCATTAACGCTTATCGGGCGATATCCACAATCATAACGGCTTTTTTACTAATTTTCTAATCGGTTATTTCTGTTTAGACATCTGACTTTGACTTACTGTTCGGCAGTTACATGTACATTGAACGGACGATAAGACGTTAGGTAAAGGTTGTAGTGTTAGAGCAAATGAAGTTTTTGCAAATCCAATATTCTAATATTCCAAAATGGAAATCCGAAAATGGATGATCCTGAAGTGTTTCCATTCCCAAAATATTTCAAATGAAATTTCGACCTGAGATTTTTCCATCTAAACAGAATTTTGAACACATTAATCTAATGTTATCTTATTTCATTTACATTTGAAATCAAGGAATATCGATCTTACCTTATCAAATTTCTTTCAACGTTAAAATATCGACTGAGATCACAACTCTATTCTTGAAAGAGATAATTCAAATTTCATTTTCTCCTACAATGGTTTTTCGAATGAACAATAAATACTGTAATTAAGTTTATTATTTATAGGTGTCAAGCAGGAATCGTGGCTTATTAAGTGAATACTGAAATCTGATTTCATTGTATTGTCTTGCATCAAATGGTCTGACAGTTCATGTCAATAACAGTGGGTAGTATCAACAAGTCTCATCTATCGAAGAAGGAAGTTGGTTACAATATTAAAACCTCAGTATCGTTCAGCGATTGCTTAGTAAATATAAAAAAAAAATAAATATTGTTACTAAACAAGATTTTACTGTTTCTGAGAAAGATTTAATATCTCAAAAGCAATTTAAACGTTGTATTGCGACAAGTTTTGTTTTCGTATAAGAATTGACATGAAGAAAGAAATCAGCGTGTATGTATGTTAAGGTAGAATATCCGACAGTTAAACCATTAAATCTGTCAAGTCAAAATTTTAGAATGAACAATGTCCAACACATAAGCACAAAATATGATATATTCTTTAAATGACATTTGACACTATTGCAAAAATATATCCATAATAGTATTTTCGTTTAACATAATATGATGTTAAAATATTTAATATAACCATACAAATCTTAATCGGTGTTCATTGTTTAACTAAATGACTTCCATGTATCAAGCCTGGATTGACTCCTGTATGATTACTTATAGTCTTGGTGAATATCGAACCATTTAACTATAAGATTATCGTTTTTCCTTCTCATTTGATGAAGTATTTTACGCTGGTACAAGACTAATTCTAGTGATAGGAAAATAATGAGATGTCAAAGTCAGAACATGTTTCAGACTTGAAACATTCTAACAAATGAATCACATTCTTGTTACACTTGAATAGTGAAATGAAGAACGTAATTTTGATACTAGTTTTATCGTTAAATTCGTACGGAAAGCCACAGGTTTTTTAATAGACTTAAAATAGTCTTGATAAACATTTTAATTTAGACATTTCTGTATGTATTGTGACATTTTGCAGTGAAGGAGTAGGTTTTATTATGACAAGGAATTCTCAAATGCAAGTCATATTGATTAAACACAACATATTCACTGACACATGCTTACTCAAATTACATAGATCACTGATAGATTGAAAACACTGTCACTCTCATCACCATTATATTATTTGACAAGTTACTTTTCCACATAACTGCAAAATCTTTTGGATCTTCTAGGTTCTAAAGCCCAGTGCTCACTTTTAGTCTTAATTCAAAACTTAAAACTGTATAAACTAAAATGGTTTAAATTTGGTTTCAGAACTTTTTTAAGTTGCAAAAATAACAGATTTCGATGGGCTATAATCACGGAAGTTGATATTTTTGAAAAAAAAAACGGAAGTCCACACGCCAAAACCGGAAGTTATAAAAAAAAATTACGCGATATTATTTGTATGCATAACTTGTCTATATTCTGAGAATTTCAGATTGATCAGAAAATTAAAAACTTAGAAATTTTGATGCAAATTATTTGGAGAAAAAAATCCAAAACTTGAAAAATTTTCAAATACACCAAATACATCTTTTAACAATTAACATATTAAAGAAAGCTTGAGGTAAATCGATCCAGAAACAAGCCTAGAGACTCACAATTCTTGCTCATTATGCGCTATCTCATTACCGGTAAGCAAATATTTGGTGTTAGATATTCATTTGATGGTTCAATTGTTTAGTAAGATTAGAAATACTATACTATTTTCTGTTTTTGTCGGTGGCATTACTCAAACAATATAACCCACAAATTTTGAATGTTTAATAACAATTATTTCATCCCAAACATTTCAAAAACTTTAATTTGTCAATTTTCATTTTGCAAAAAAAAAAAGAAAGAAAATTTGAACTAAATCGGCCCATATATAAAATCTACAGACTTGAGGCAAAATATTTGCAACAACTCACTTCCTGTCTAGCAAAAATTTGATTCAAGATATTCATTTTTGATTACAACCCATTTGAAAATGTTTGGTCCAAACAAAAATGGTCTATTTTAAAATAAAATAAAAATAAGACTTGGAAGAAAAAGCATAGAAATCGATTGCGACGAAATAAAAATGAATGCACATGTTTATTTGGTAAGTTATCTTGATTGGCGGTTCCGGTTCAGTCTCTACCTATATGTGAACTGTTATCTACATTAATTACAAATAATCACACAGGTCGACACAGAAACGGAAAATTATATAAATAATTGATACTATTTCTTGTACAAGAAAACCCGGCGAAAGGTCTGTACTAGGACAGTTTTCTGTTGTCGGAATGATGTGTTGATCCACTAACGTTCGAAATATAAGGTTTCAGGATGGGATATTATTTTTGTCAATGTCCTGGTAACGGCAAAATGTTGTTTTATATAACAGTTTGTAATACGGTGAAGAGGTACGTTAACAAATCCGACACTGATAACATAATTAAAAACAACTGCTTTGATCTCTCCATTATTTTCATCATTTATAAATCGGATCGTGAAACGCAAATACCAGCTCCTATCACAAAAATCACCCACGATCAGACTTTATTGAAACTATAAACTGACTACGACCAGACTAATATGACAAGCTTACTGGATTCTATCGACGTGGTGTGATAGAAGTATCAATTTGAAGTCTTGGCTTTATTTAAAGTAAATCATACTTGGTTGGTTGATCATTTGGTAAGCTCAATTTCTGTGTAATCTATATAATGAATTGTTAGTGGTGTTATTAAAATAATACTGGATAGAGAGAGAAAGCTATGATTAAAGCTATATAGACAGTGAAAAGTGATTCTATTTCATTAGGAAGCAATCAAACTTGATTCAGGACAGTATTCAATGTCTCTAGTAGAAGAACTGGGTCAGAACTAAGTAAATTGGGCTTCATTAGTGATTTTTTCAAAAAGGGTGCCCTTACTTTCATTTATATAATATTTATATATAAATTGGAAAATAAAGTTTTAAAATAAAAACTACCGGATGTTCACTCACCCACTTTTCACCTGGATATCAACGCTGCACCTGGAAAAACAATGTTCCTTCAATGCGCAAGCGCGCTATGGTAAACATTTTGCGGTACACACGGCCCACTATAATTGTATTTTGTCTATTCCACTTGTCTACATGGAAATTTACGGAAGTAGCGGTGCGGTAACCGAATGTTTCCAGTGTATATATACTGTTATCTTCAAAGTTTGAGTGAAATTAAAATTTAATGATCTCTTATACCTTTAAAACTGAAATTTTACATTAGGTTGTAGCTCATAGAAATTATTGTATCATGTGTTTTTGTATAGAGTCTGATAAATGAATTGTGCAAGAATATTTGATTTATACTTTAACAGAAAGAGATTGTTGAATATTATCATTCTGATTTCTGTTAAGGAATATCTCCATCAACAATCTATCTAGTGTGGTGGTATTAGCTTATGAATGGTAGAGAAAATCGGTTTAAAAATCTAAAAAAGGAAACGTGATACATAACACAATTATATCTTGTCTCTAAAGCTAAATCAATTAAGTAATATTTATAAAATTGTAGGAGTTCTTCGATATCATAATGTATATTATAACCACCTTCAAATTAGACATTATTGATAATATTGAATTATAAAATCAATTAGACAAGCTGACAGCGAGGGAACCGTAATACGGAAGCGTATTAGGGCCATTCATTTTTTTTTTTTTTTTTTTTTTAAATTTTCAAGTTAGTAACTTGAATTTTCAAGTTAGTATCTTGAATTTTCAACTTAGTAACTTGAATTTTCAACTTAGTAACTTGAATTTTCAACTTAGTAACTTGAATTTTCAAGTAAGTATCATACTATACCCACCCATTCCGACTAACATACCTCCCAACATACCATATTTACCCATTACAACTAGCATACCTCCCATCACACCATACCCACCCATTACAACTGGCCTATCATACAATCTACCAGTTACACTAACCATATCTCCAATCATACTATACCCATCCATTCCAACAAGCATACCTCCCATCATACCATACCCACCCTTTCTAA
Organism: Nipponacmea schrenckii; assembly: GCA_030562195.1. NCBI lineage: Eukaryota > Metazoa > Mollusca > Gastropoda > Lottiidae > Nipponacmea > Nipponacmea schrenckii. The sequence goes on along the minus strand of CM060200.1, from coordinate 34,594,840 downwards.
CTGGTCTATCATACAATCTACCAGTTATACTAACCATACCACCCATCATACCATACCCATCCATTCCTACTAGCATACCTCCAAACCAACCATACCCACCCATTCCAATTAGCATACCTCCCATCATACCATACCCACCCATTACAACTAGCTAACTTCATATCATACCATAACCACCCATTACAACAGGCCTAGCATACAATCTACCAATTCTAACATGCATACCTCCCATCACACCATACCCACACTAACCATATCTCCAATCATACTATACCCATCCATTCCAACTAGCATACCACCCATCATACCATACCCACCCATTACAACAGGCCTAGCATACAATTTACCAATTCCACCATGCATACCTCCCATCACACCATAACCACCCATTTCATCTAGCATACCTCTTATCACACAATCTATCAATGCCACTAACCATATCTCCCATCATACTATACCCACCCATTCCAACTAGCATACCCAGTTGTAATGAGTGGGTATAGTATGATGGGAGGTATGCTAGTGGAATTGGTAGATTGTATGATAGGCCAGTTGGAATGGGTGGCTATGGTATGATGGGAGGTATGCTTAGTGGAATTGGTAGATTGTATGATTTGCCAGTTGTAATGGCTGGTTATGGTATGATAGGAGGTATGCTAGTTGGAATGGGTGGGTATGGTATGATGGGAGGTATGCTTAGTGGAATTGGTAGATTGTATGATAGGCCAGTTGGAATGGGTGGCTATGGTATGATGGGAGGTATGCTTAGTGGAATTGGTAGATTGTATGATTTGCCAGTTGTAATGGCTGGTTATGGTATGATAGGAGGTATGCTAGTTGAATGGTGGGTATGGTATGATGGGAGTATGCTTAGTGGAATAGGTAGATTGTATGAGCCAGTTGGAATGGGCGTATGGTAGTATGCATTGGAACGGTGGGTATAGTATGATACTAACTTGAAAATTCAAGATACTAACTTGAAAAATCAAGTTACTAACTTGAAAATACAAGATACTAACTTGAAAATTCAAGATACTAACTTGAAAATTCAAGATACCATCTTGAAAATTCAAGTTACTAACTTGAAAATTCAAGATACTAACTTGAAAATTCACGATACTAACTTGAAAATTCAAGATACTAACTTGAAAATTCAAGTTACTAACTTGAAAATTTAAAAAAAAAAATGAATGGCCCTAATACGCTTCCGTAAACCAGAGTGGCATCATGTCGTTTTTTTTTTCAAATGTTTGGGCGAATTTAGTTTAAAAACAATATGAAAACATTCAGCTATTGTATAATATTATGGCCAAACCTTTCAATATGGGTTCATTACAATATTTCTCTTTTTTTGACTTATTTCGTAACAATTTTTTCTTTATGATTCTTCAACGTCGATTTTTATTCATTTCGATAGCCAACAAATATATATCGGTCCCTATTGACTGGTGCCACTGCATAGATATTGAAGATTGCGAATTCCATAGATTTCATGTTTACGCAGATAAGGCATCTCCTAGTGGCGAATGGTAAAACCGTTTAATTTCTATTAAAACAAGTAAGAATTCCATTTTGTAACATGTGTGAAATGTCCAAATGACAATATTAAAGATCTATTAATGTAAATTATCGAGAATTGTTTTCGCGGTTAACCTAAAAGCCTTTCATTCAAATCAACTGTACCAGATGTAATACTTGAAAATCAAATATAATTTTTTTCGAGTTGATTAGGTATCAATGGTCTGTGAAAGCAATAAGGAACATAACAATTTTTATGGAAATCGATCAGCTTATAATTTATACATCATCATCAAGTATTTGCTATTTATCCCATATTTGACATGAAAAATAAAAATTTCAAATTTGTTTTAGATGAGTTTTTTTCTCATGTACTATGTCTGTGATGCATTCTAGATCAAAAAAAAAATATTTCAAATTTTTAGTTGGATAAAAGTGATATTCTTGTAAACCATTGAATACAGCCCATTGAAAAAACATATGCTGTCATCGTTTAACGCATTTGCTTATTTCCATTAGAACCATTTGATTTAGATGAGTTTTTTTCTTATGTACTATGTCTGTGATGCATACTAGATAAAAAAAAAATCAAAATTTTTCAGTTGGATAAAATTTTATATTCTTGTTTCCCGTTGAAAACAGGCCATTGAATAACTATTTTGGTATTCGATGGGCGGGCCAAAGGGTACACAAGATCAAAATTCAACTAAAACAAAAACAAATTTGAAATTTATATTTTTCATATTAGGTATAGGATAAATAGGTTATCCAATGGCTAACTCGTGGATATGGTTTTTATGCCACTCGCGCTTGTGATATTTTCACTCGTGGCTACGCCACTCGTGAAAATATCACAAGCACTTATGGCATTAAAACCATATCCACTCGTGGCCATAGGATAACCTCTATATCTATACTAATGAGACAAAACATATTGCTTGTTACTTTATCTTGGTTGTTACTGTCATTTGTTGTTAGTATTTTCAGCACACTGTCCCAATGTTTCTCCGTTCGTTATTAAAAAATAACAACACTGACAAAAGCAGCAACACTGACAATAGCATGCAAGATTTCAACATTTAGTAGCTTAGTTACTACATCAGTAAACCATATTTCATGAGTTGTAAGTACAGCACATTAACAAATAATGTTATAAGGAAATGGTCATCAAGTTCTTTAACTGGACGCTAAAAATCAGATAAAGGCGATAAAGAGGAGTGAATTTGTTAAATGTCTTGACCAGGACAAAATTGTTAGTAATGTCTGACATATATCGAAAATTATAATCTTATTCAAACATCAAATAATAACCTGCTCATTTAAATGGTGATTCAAACCTTCATCACAGAATGTACAGATAATTCTTTCATTTAAAATGTTTATTCAGCTGGTAAATTCCCAACTACCCAGACATCTCTTAACCCTGTCTTTATATTCTTCAATTGTATAAGCTGTTAAATCATTTTTAAACATATTCTTTTACTGACACCAACCAGCTAGAAATAGACTTTCTTTGGCAAAACGTTCAGTGAGTCGAATGATATATAGTCTGAAGTCTTTGACTTAATTCGGGTATGGTCTCATATTGTTTCAAGCCTCGGATAACTCTAAAAATCTCTCGTTTGAGGTTACTATACACTAAATAATATATCACACTAGCATTCCCAGATTATGTAACTCTCCGAGTAGGTGGCTAACAAACACACTCGAACCGTAAGATAGACCCGTTACCAAAATTTACTATAGATACCACAGCATGATTTTAAGTTCCTTTTAAGAAATCATTGATGTTTTTTCGATTATTGGTTCGTTTCATAATAAGAAACCGGATGTAAAATACGCTTAATGACGTAGACCATATTCAAATGAAGCGTAACATTTTATACTACTGTGTGAAACAGCATTACTACTCATGGAAAATACTTATCTCGACTGGAGAGGAGCTTATTTTCATTTTATTGAATGTGTTCAAAGGTTGTTGTGATTCATTTCAATTATGCCCGTGATACTGTTTGCTCCTTTATTACAGTACTGTTATAATGGTAATTAGTCACATCTAAGAATTCTCTGCCATTTTACTATTCAATCTATTCCACTATTTTGTGATTGACACCTTGTATAGTAGCCTAATCTCTGGACCTGATTGATATAAGGTCAAGACTCTCTAAGCAAACATTGAAATAGTAAGAGAGGTTGGTAAATATAGCCTGTGAATGGCAGAGATTGATGTATTTCTTCCAACTGATTTACATTACTAAACTTCTCCTTCAGTTCGCTTCAAGTTATTTCTTAGCTAGTTAGTTCATACTTTAAGAAAAATATCCAAGACTGGACATTTAATCTGAACAAATGAATTCTGTAGTTTCTTGTACAATTTCTGATTGTATGAAAGTTATAGAAACTTTACAGAAGTTAAATTGTGTCAACGTCCAATTATTCTTCCCTGATGTCTCAGCTTTCTATAAGTCAAACTGTTTGCCTGAGCTGTTGAGAGTTCTTTTAACAGGTATAGCCTGCAGTACAAGGTCTCCCTGACCTAGTACTTCTGATAACTAATTGCATATAATCAAGGTCCCATTCAACACCGAAAATGGCGAGCCCGTCCCATTAAATGAGTCATTAACAATCATTCATATTGGTTTTAAGAAATTCCTGGTTATTCAAAATGATCATTGACCTAAATGACCCTTTACTTTATGTGAAAGCTCCTTTGCTTTCAAGAAGAGTTTCATGCTCTACCCTTTAAGTGTGAATTGATTCTAGAACCTTAACTTGAATCAAAACAAACACATATACAATGGAAGGGCAATGTCGCACTCCTGGTGAAGTCGCTAATGATCATACTTTCTTGTGACCAAAGGAGATCTCAGCATGCCTGGAAGAACAAGGGGATATTAATACAACTTAGTCTTGTTCATGACAAGTTTTTACCATTAGCAATACATAAGTTAATGTAAAACCAAGCTACCTGGGTCGAGCTTTATAGTTTGATCAATAGCCTACCATTGATTAACAGATAAAACAATCTACATTTGTGAAAGTTTGTCGGTTTTTATATAACAGTTTATGTTCAGGGTCGAGGGCAAAAGAGCAGAATTTTTGTTTCTGTAGGACCTACAAATATAAATACATTAGAATTATTGAAAGGTGTATACAGTATTTCTTTCACTTTATAATCTTTGATGGGTTGTTTCAGTTCAGAAACAAACTTATCTATGTAGGTAGAGTTTCTTTAAAAAAGCCCCACTCAATATGGTTTTACAGCTTCGATAATGGTAAGTAATATTGAACTCGCTTTCACTTTGCTCTCAGTATATAATTTCTAATGTGACAACAGAGGGGGTAACTGAGAGCTGAAACATTGGACGTAGAAATATTTATTGTCAATCTTTTTAACTACATACATTTATGGTTTCAAGACTGGTTTCTGAAAACATATTCCTAGATCAAAGTGCTCGGTCGACAGATTTGAGAGAAAAAATCATTAATAAAACCGCAATAGAATTGACTAATATAGTAGGCAGTAAATGACAAGACATAAAGAACATTATTGGTCTTTATTGTTTTAGCTTGTCAATCATAAAGCTTTTCTATTAGAACAATATTCCGCTTGTCAATATTAGAAATGGTACATTAAAAACTGATGACATTTTCAGATTTTAAAAGATTGATATGTATTAAAAAATGACATATCTGACAAGAATGGAATGGAATATTTGTTAGATACTTGTGAAAATGAGTTTTTATAATAATACAAACTGTTAAACATGTTTTAAACTGTTTTCTCCCAGTAGTTTGTATCGCGCTGCCCTTCTTCATGAGAAGAAAGTATGACAATTCCGCGATCTTTAATTTTGCTCTTTTATAATCAGAACTAAACTTCGAATAATATTGTGTATTATGTCTTTTATATTCATTGAACTGAGCTTAATAATCCCTGTTATTTGAAAATGATCAATTGTTCCTGACGAGCAGCTAGTCATCTTGTCTTACAGTACTGAGAAAAAATACTAATGAAGAATCATGACAATATTGTGCTGTATTCCACAATCTATCCTAAACCATGTTGCTACTTAACTCGCTGCTCGATCTCGAGACTACTGGTGTTTTTCAGCCATTTGTCGATACTGAAGCACTTGTTTAACAGTGAAGATACTTAGGTATTAAGAAAAAAATAATAATCTCACAACAGTAAATTAAGAATCAGGCCATAGATATTGTATGGTATGATATTAATAGGCCACGATGTTCGATCTCAATTAGTCTACTGTATTCATGATCAATGTAATGACATACGATCTACTTTCTAAAATAAATTTAGTGGTTGTATGATGAAGAGTTAAAATAACTTTGATGTCTTTTACCAGTCGAATCAGACAATTGTAATGGTATGTCTGTATTATACAATTCATTAACAACCGAAAATGAGCAACATTTTAGAACAGTCATTGATATAACACGTTCCACCAACTCTTGCATAGGTTGGGGGATGATCACTAATAAATATTGGTCTATTCCTTTCTTATCAATTAATTATTGATCTACAGGTAGCATGGGACTGTCATATAATAGTGGTTTTTGCAAAATACGAAAAATACGGTATCATCGACTTATATCATGTTCATTAAAATTTGTTAAACCATATATATTTGACTTTATTAGCTGGCCAAGGGGATTAAAGATTAAGATTATATCCTGGATTATGTAATAATATTGAAATGGACTTATTTCCTTACCCCTAGAGGTTTCTTATATCCTATTTGACCTAACAACCGAGACATCGACCTCAAAGCTACATTGTTTTACAGCTTTGATGAGACTTTAATTGGTAACGGGAATTTAATTTCGAAGTAAAAACGACGATTTTGTAGGATCATCGATCACTTGAGTCAACTTATTTCTTCTGAATAGTTACAGATATCAAAAACAGTAGTGATCTATTATAATGTGATGAAACAGAAATCTAGAAGAGTGATGACTTCTTAGTTCTGTAAAGTGATTAGTTAAGTTTAAATGAAAACTGTGATATTAGTTTTGCATTGTCATAGAAAAGGTGCATCATGGATTCATAAATCTGCTGAATGCAACAGAATTTGAGTAAAAAGGGTAAGATATTCGATCTTTATAAGCCGTTAAGTAAACAGATTGGGAACTAAAGTATTATGCATACGATAAAGGGTATTTATGCCATGTAAAACCTGTATCTCAATAAACTAAATTCCAACACACGCGAAAGCATCTAGCACTTGCGACTGAATTTGAATATTCGACGTGTTAAAAAATGTCCGTCAGAAACGATCCATTTAAAATCTTTAAAGCTATTAGATAAAAAGGCAACATTTCTCTAATGCAATGTATTAAAAGGTATCGACAGCAAGTCACTTTATATCCCAGCTTGACAACAGATGTAACATCTCTGTTCAATTACATGTCGTTTTTTTTTTTCATTATTCTAACTATTTAATCTATATTTTCACACAGATTGAGTTGCTTCGACTGCAAATTATAAGATTAATATCACACTTAAGAAAGATTGTATAAGAAAAATTTGTTAAATTAACTTTCCAACTTTCTGTTTAATCTCCATAGAAACTGGCTTAATGGTTTGCAAGTTTTTCCAAAAAGTTTTCTTTAAGCAAATAACTTTTTTATATATGGAATCTAATACAATCTAAATAAAGCATATCCAATCAACCAGAAGATTTCAAAAGACACTAAAAATTGTTCTCAGAAAGTTGAAAGGGGAGGACATACGCCAACACAAAATTTGGATTTTATTAGTTGCTTAAACATTGTTTGTGGTATTCAGCTAACCTAGCAGATCAGGGCTATGAGCATATTTTCAAAGATTAGACCGCAAGAATTACAATTGAGATCTGTCTATAATATTGGTAGACTATGATCGTCATCAGTAACATACACAGTACGGTGACATTGTGTCGAAATAACACTTTGTCATTTATTACTTAGTGACAAGTGATTTTATCAATCATTATATCTTCTGGCAAGTATAATCAATTATTTACTCATATTCATTATTTCACGATGAAAAACCTCGGGTCTTTTTTTACACTATGCTGGCTATTACCATATTGATAACTGATAGACAACAATATTGTTTGACTGTTACTAAAGGCAATGTCATGGTTTATGCAATACTTGTATCGAGCTTGAATTAGAATGGTTGGCAACAAGTCATAAAATAAGCAGAAATGAAATGAATGGAATTTTACGTACAACTGGTCTGCACTTAACTGTCAAGGGTTCTTTACCGTTCTAACGTCTGCCATTCCGATGCTATCATCTCGACTTATGTGTCAAGCTCAATGAGAAATCTTAGTTCCTCTAAAAAAGCAGAATGTTTTTGATGGAGGTTGTTGCAACCTATATTGACTTTATTCGCTTACCCATTCTGCAATCTAAGCATGTTATTACTACGAACATGCTCTAAAATTAAGTTTCTGAAAATAGGAATATCCCTTTAAAATCCTGAATTGATTCTAAAGGTGTTAATTGCCTGATGCTTTGAACTCCTATAGCAGTTAAATCATTAATACATTCTTTGTTACTCCATGGATCAAAACGAGATTTTGTTTCATTAGATATTCATGTTTCATTATAGCAAAAAATCAATTTCATATCCACTATATGAAGTCATTTTTTTTCAATATGGTGATGATTGTTTCAGTGTGATATTGTAATAAAAATGATTTAATATGATAAAATCAGAGCATGTTTGCTTTGTTGTATTGTTGTCATGTAATAGTAGTTATAAAACTACAGGAAATAAAGATGCCTAGTATTCACATTAGGTTCCAATGAATAGATCATATTTGCTCGTCATCAGTTTGATGGTACAAGTCAGTAATTGGAAGGAAATATTGTCGATAATGCTGACCTCTCACAAAGTTCTAATTGGAATTCCCGTTGTCCACAATGGCAATTTTACAGTGAAGTTAATTTTAAATGATTACAGTTGTAGTAAATGATAAATACCCATTTCAGTTCCCTGCATTTACGTTCAAAATGAAATCAATTATCTGCTTCACCTCGTTAGAACCATTGGCACACGTCTTGAACTTGAACGTCTTGAACATGCCTTCATAACATTGTACAAATATTCTCCACATGGGAATGAGAAGGGTTAGCTGGTATTACACTGTAGTATCTAATGAAGATTATAAATTAATATTATAGAATAAACTGATCACCGATTAACTTTGCAAATTATATACATGTATCATTGAAATATGAAATGTTGTTTCTGCTTAAAGTCTACAAGCAAGAGTTACATGAGAGCATATTATAATCAACTGAAATTGATTGCACAGTGATCATTATATAATTTTCATACCAGCAACAGATGTTTGAAAATAAATAATTACATCGACCTACTTTGAAATAAAATACTTTCCCCGAGTTATAAACATTGGTATCGTATACTCCCTGAGTGTATATAAAAAAAACGTTTTTGTGAGCACATTGTCGATGATACCCTCTCTTGTTGCTGCAATATCATGTACGCATGTGGTGATTAAATTCCTGTAGTTTTCTGATTCAAAAACCATTCATTTGATTCAAATTATGTAAGGGTACTCTTACTAATGCTACGAACTGGGATTACCGTGGCCACCGAGAACATAGTGAAAACGTAGCATTACAGTATTACAATCAGTTGATATTTTATTTTAATCAGAATAAAACCCAGTCATTATTTAGCGAAAAAAACGATAAAGCTAAATGATTTCCGTAGTACTAATCGGAGGAGAATAGAAACTTCATTGATTGTTGTGGTAATTCACAGTAAACTTGGAAAAAGCAATTACATGCTGAATTATAGTTATAAACTCAGCCAGTCGATATTCTATACCTGGAGATTTTTTTCCTTGTTTTGAAATTGATCTTATCATATCCGTCCTCCGTTTCCATTATATAGTATGATAAATACGACTGATAAAACAGCTTCCAGCAGCTTCATAAAAATTCTGAAGAATGAGTGAACTTACACGTGAACAGAATAGAAGCTGATTATGATTTGCATGAAAAGTATTATTCTGAGCTTATAAAATATTGTTTTTACATCAATATTCCTACACAAGAATAGACAGCGTACTGAACAATAACACGTATAATATTTAAATAATCGTCACGTTATTTCAAGACATTATTAAATGATAATTATGATTTGATAATGCATTTTAAAATAATGAATAGTGAAGTCGGTTTTGCAATAATCAAACACATGGTGTCCTGAGCAAGAAGGTGCAGTCAAAGGTCTTAATATTATTCTGATAAAGTCTTGAACAACTTATATACCGTGGCCCAAATGTATTCAGTCACCAGTTTTTATACGCCCACATGGAAATGTGGACGTATATTGCCGTCGCCCCTGTCCGTCCGTCCGTCCGTCGGTCCGTCAAGTTCGAAAATAGAATTAATCGCATGAGCGGTTTTTGAGTTATCGCCCTTGACTTAGTAAAAACTCGTCAAATTTGGGTTGTATCCACAATAAAGGCTACAGTTTTTATCCGATCTTAATGAAACTTGGTATACATGTATGTATTGATGATATCTCGGTCAAGATCGAAAATAGAAATAATCGCATGAGCGGTTTTTGAGTTATTGCCCTTGACTTAGTAAAAACGTGTCAAATTTGGGTTGTATCCACAATAGAGGATACAGTTTTTATCCCATCGTAATGAAACTTGGTATACATGAATATATTGATGATATCTCAGTCAAGTTGGAAAATAGTAATAATCGCATGAGCGGTTTTTGAGTTATTGCCCTTGACTTAGTAAAAACGTGTCAAATTTGGATTGTATCCACAATAGAGGCTACAGTTTTTATCCGATCTTAATGAAACTTGGTATACATGTATATATTAAGGAAATCTCGGTCAAGTTCGAAAATAGAAATAATCGCACGAGCGGTTTTTGGGTTATTGCCCTTGACTTAGTAAAAACGTGTCAAATTTGGGTTGTATCCACAATAGAGGCTACAGTTTTTATCCGATCTTAATGAAACTTGGTATACATGAATATATTGATGATATCTCGGTCAAGTTCGAAAATAGAAATAATCGCATGAGCGGTTTTTGAGTTATTGCCCTTGACTTAGTAAAAACGTGTCAAATTTGGGTTGTATCCACAATAGAGGCTACAGTTTTTATCCGATCTTAATGAAACTTGGTATACATGTATATATTAAGGATATCTCGGTCAAGTTCGAAAATAGAAATAATCGCATGAGCGGTTTTTGGGTTATTGCCCTTGACTTAGTAAAAACGTGTCAAATTTGGGTTGTATCCACAATAGAGGCTACAGTTTTTATCCGATCTTAATGAAACTTGTAATACATGAATATATTGATGATATCTCGGTCAAGTTCGAAAATAGAAATAATCGCATGAGCGGTTTTTGAGTTATTGCCCTTGACTTAGAAAAATCTTGTCAAAATTTTAGTTTCGATGCAATAAATCCTCCAATTTTCAGAGGATGTTGATGAAACATGGTGTGAGCATTGGAATTGATTAGGCCTCAGTCAAGTTTGAATTTGACAGTTTTTCAATGAATTGTTTTAAGTTATTGCCCTTGACTTAGTAAAATTGCATTAGAATTCTATTGTGGTTGCAATAAGAAGCTTTAATTTTCAAAGGATTTTGATGGAACTTGGTGTAAGCATCAGCATTAGTCAAGTTTGAATTTCTGACTTTTTTTAACAAATGGTTTTTGGGTTATTGCCCTTGACTTAGTAAAATTGCGTCAAAAATATTTGTAGGTGCAAAATAAGCTACAATTTTTAAATAGATTTGATGAAACTTAGTATGAGTATTGAAATAGATAAGATGGTGGTCAAGTTCTAATTTGACAATTTTTCATGACTGTTTTTGAGTTTTTGCCCTTAACTTCAATATTCAGTGAATGTTTCTTGAGTTATTGCTCTATTTATTTTTCAAATTCAATGCTGCCAGTGGGCGTATGTTACCTTGCCTGGCAAGATATCTTATTAATGTATGAATAGACATACATTGAAAGCGAAAGGATAGTTTCCAACATAATTATTTTAGATGTGATCATTTGTGTAAGAATTTAAATTATTTGCAGTTCATTACAGCATGTTACCCAGCAACCATAAAGATAATTCAAAACTAACATGAATATGATAATTCAAGAACAAAAATTAAAATCAGGGCATCATGTACAACCTGTTGTATGTTGCGTGTTTACAAAATTGCTTTACTTTATCAAAATTCATTGAAATATGATGGAAAGAATTCGAACGTCGAGTGTGTCGGTATAACATGGGACAAGAATTAGTACAAGCAGGACGTTAACATGATTTAAAGTAGTTTTTTCCTTGCTGTTCAAGAACTTGACGTTTTATATAAAAAAAACCTGTTTGCATACAATAGATTTCATCGATAACAGAAAGTTCATAACAGCGATAGAAAGGCCCACGCTTGTGTTTTATTTTTTATTATATTATATATACCCACAGGCTTTAAATTTATTTATATACACCTTTGCTTTTTGGAACCTATAGAGTACGTTTTTAGGAACACAGATACGATTTCACACTTTAGTTAACACTGACGTAAACACAAAAATGTCCAGAATAATTGAAATTAGATTGAACGTCACCATATCACCTTAATAAGACGATTCATTTAAATGGTAAAGCTCATACCGACTATCCATTCAAAGCATGCATTTGGATCAATTGCAACCCTAATACCCTTATCAAGCAACCAATGTCTTGCAAGATAAGTCTCTGACCTTTCATGTTAACGAAAGCGATAGATCAGATGCCCTACGCGTACCCCTTTACGCCCGTGTCTTCACGATTTGAATGCCTATCTGTATATGACATATTTCTTAATGTAATTATATTCGGCTAATAATAATTATTATGTACATTATTAAATTATCGTAGAGACTATAAATAAGCTCTAAGCCTATAGAAAATGGGATTAACAACATATAATTTAACCATATCATATTACGCTAACCACGATCCAATATCAAATTAAACCATATAATAAACTAATGTAGTTGTATATAATGGTTCAGTTGAATTATTCCTATTAGTATACTATTTATATTGTTAGATTTTATCATAAAAATGGCTTAGAGTAAATTAAATTTCTTCAGTCATCTTAAGTTTGAATAATTTTGAACTACACTGTACTATTATTTGTGACCTGTTTTGCATGGTTGCTATTTGATAGTTTAATAAAATGTTTTGAGACCTTTTTAAAAACATAAACACATCAAGTTTAGTCTTTAAGTTTACCATACATAGGCCCTACTATCTTTTTAAATTATGCAGCGTGCAACAGGTGTGCAAGAATTTCATAATCTATATTTTCAGTATAATATCTCTGTTAAGGTAATGTTTGGTATATTCTGCCCAAAAAGTGGACAATCGATCTTTCTTGTAGGTCTATATGAAGGGATTTACAATTTCATTCTTATCTGTTTGACTTTGACCTTTCTGTGGGTTTTTAAGAAGTTCTTTTGATTTTAAAGTGCTTATTGTCTGTAAGTTCAAAAAAAAAAAATCTGCTAAATTATTTGAAATATTTGTGAGTTCAAGTTTAAAATATCAAGTCTTCAGTACGTAAGATTTCAAGTGCCTTACTGGTACTTAAGTAGTAACTGTTTTTTACATCATACTGAAATGTTAAACCATTAAATTGTCTTAGTCTTCATGATGTTATTTTGGGAGTTTTACGAGGCTTTTTCACCTTAAGGGTTAATCAGGATCCTTGGAATGTACATTAAATGTAATTGTCAATAAAGACGCACCGTCGTGTGCAGAGAAACTTTGTTGATACATGGAATATTACATTCCAAACACTTTTTCCGTTTCTCCTTTTAAAACTCTCTCTGGTGTATTGACAGGTTTAATATCCAGTGTAGTTCCTAGCCGTTCCTGACAAATCAAATTAGTCTTTTTGACCCCGAAGTTGTGAATTGTGATCAATAACCGGTTTAGCTTTAACTATTGGTTACCATTGATATTATACTTTATCTATAGAAGTTATACCAATCAAGCCAGTGTAGCGTGCCGTGTGTGATGAGAGAGCTAGGTAGCTGGTTTCTTGATAGTGTAACATAGTTCTTTTCATGTTAGAAGTGATCAGTATTGTAATGAGTGTTAATGGATTAATCAGGGATATTTCTTGCGTTGAAGGTATGTTTCTCTTGACAATTACGTATACAGTTGTACATGTTGTTTCCTTGTGAAAGTTTTCCTTAAAAATAGGTACATTATTACAAAATATTTTCTTGACTTCTTTTTTCAATTATGTCAGAATTTTTCAAATTTGATATTTATCCACTTTTAAATGTGTTATTGCTTTCGAATTTCAACCATACATTACCAAAGTTCTCGATTCCAAATATCTGCATATGTCGTATGGAATATTTTTTTCCACAGTTAAGCTGAATTGAAAATTAGCTTATGATTTACTAATTTACATACTGAAGGCGGACGAAGGAAACCGGTGAATAAATCTTTTGCCAGTTTAGTCCGAGTTGCCTCAAGCGTAACTTGACGTTTCTTATTACCTTGTCACACTCAAATCAGGCCGTCGAGAATAAGAATAATAGAAATCAGTCGCAATTTTATCGAAATCATGCTGGTTGTTACAAGAAATAGTGATAATTTCAGGAAAATTTTTAATGAGATTTTTAACAGTGTTGAAATCAATCCTCTAGCTAGAAAGAAGTCGTACTGTTACTTAGGAAAAATCATTCAACTTGTCTAATAGACATCATACTGCTAGATAGACATCGTACCCGTCAGACATATTGCTATTTGGTTTCATAAAGTGGGTGAGATAGACATCATTCTGTTAGATATAAATCATGCTGTAAGTCAGACAACATCACATTAATCGTCAGATAGGAACCATAGTTAAGTAAGATTGAAATCATTTTGTTAGTTTTTAAGTCTGTTAGTCAGACAGACATCACATTAAAATCGTCAGATAGGAACCATAGTTAAGTTAGATTGAACTCATGCTGTTAGTTGTTGATTCTGTTAGTCAGACATACATCACATTAATTGTCAGATAGGAACCATAGTTAAGTTAGATTGAAATCATGTTGTTAGTTGTTACGTCTGTTAGTCAGACAGACATCACATTAATCGTCAGATATGAACCATAGTTAAGTTAGATTGAAATCATGTTGTTAGTTGTTACGTCTGTTAGTCAGACAGACATCAAATTAATCGTCAGATAGGAGCCATTGTTAATTTAGATTGAAATCATGTTGTTAGTTTTAAGTCCGTTAGTCAAACAGACATCACATTAATCGTCAGATACGAACCATAGTTAAGATTAAAATTAGGTTGTCAGTAAGTCAGTAAGAAACAATACTATTAGTCATATAGAATCATACCACTTGTAGACAAATGATTTTAGTCAGATAGAAACTATATATACTGTTAGTCAGATAGACAACCTCCCGAGTTCTGACTGGGCAATTCAGTCAATACTTGTTTAATTATTCTGTGAACTTCTGTGCAAGTGTGGAAAGAACTCCGATGCCATTTTTACTGTGCAACAGCAGGCCATACAGCATCCAGAAAAAAGGGGGGGGGGGTAAAAATTGTATATCGTTAACCGTTTTCAAAAATATATGTGTAAAATATAGTTTTTCAGGCAGTCGTAGGTGAAGTTTTTAAAACATAATTCGATTGTTAATAGGTAGCCAGTGAATATCTGAAAGGATAGTGGTAATACTTTCCCTGTTAGTTATTGTACCGATTCAAGCTTCTTTATTTGAATTGACTATTGTTTGTTGGTAAGCCGTACAACCGTAGACAGCTGAAACAGGATCTTCAATTTAAACGTATCGTCTAGGAACACAGATTTTTAACACAGTCGGTGGCTTCTACATGTGTATTCCCCGAATATTGCCTATCCCTAGTTCCTCCATACAAGGTTTTTAATGGTGTTTTTATTTGCAAATCCCGCGTAAATGTTCATCTGCGAACATGTGAGATTAAAGTGCCACAATCTTGATTTTAGGGGTCGTTTTGGGCCTTAGTTACATTTTTAACAGTCCTCAGAAATACTCAAGCTCTAAGAAAATCGCAAAATACCTTGAAATATACCTCAAACAAAAAATTTCACTTTTCAATTTTTTTTTTCGTGCTGTACGCGGCTTGTCTCCAGTCAATCTGAAAATTGTATGTCCTGTTGACAAAGTCTACAATTGAAAATGCGTTGTAGTCTATTTACATAGATGACCGCTATTGCACGACGGGAAGGATAACTCCTTGATTATCAAGACGAACCGTTTTCCAATATGGCGGGACGTTCGTAATATCTTAAGACATTATGATTTTTCAAACACGGATAATTATGGATACACATGGATTTGAAGGCTCAAATTTCAAAGGTAGGCTCTGTAGACTATTTCTGATTAGCTAAGCAAAAGATTTCATGTGTTTGAGACTGTCGGATGATTGTCCTAAACAAATCAAGCCTGGGCCCCCTAAAGACTTTACATACTAGTATTGTCTGTATAGGCTGTGAACTATAATGAACCCACTACCACGATACTTGCGGCAGAGATAGGAATGATGTTGATGTTGATGTTGACTTACTGCTTTCTATCGATTAGGTATAATTGGTACCATTCAAAGCCAACACCGGTGACACCAAGTCTTGTGGACAATCCAGCAAAACCGACTGATTGATCGTACACTTGAACTAAGGCAATTTCAGTGCTATAATGCGGTACCTAGACTGATTGGATTTTTGCGCCAATTATAAACTGTTTATAGCAAGATGATTGCAGAATCAACAAGTAGACAAATAATAAATTTGAGACAGGTCTATAGTTCTTTACGATTTTGGGACCAGCGTTGATCTTCAGAGCGGGAGGTTGATGAATGCAGACTGCATGACAGTGTTGGAACCTCAGCTGTCAAAAGTGAAGCCAATTTGGGATAGGATCTTAAGAGCAGGACTTGGATTAGTGGTTTGGCCAGACGGAAAATTCTTTTTTTTTTTCTTTTTTGTTTAAATAATTAAATGCTGAAAATGTTTTGCTGCTGCTACGATGTTGTTGGCGTTTGAACGAGCAGCCTTGTGATTCTGGCGATTAATTTCAAGGTTTGATTATCTCCATTCCTTTTCTGCCTTACGAAATTATACCATATAGCATTCGATCGTATGTTTTTTTTTTTTCATTTAAGTGGGTTGAATAAGTCAGTTAAAACCCCTACGTAAGATCCAATCTTCCAATTCTTTTTTTTAAGAATACGCAATGATAATAGAATTAAATTATACCAATAAATCAAGAAAACTGTTACCAGATTCTTCAATGAGTTCATTTTGGCATAAAATCATTGTTACTGTTAAAGAGAAACCTTCAGATTATTGAATGTAAATCAAAACATAATTCTTCAATAACAATATAAAATATATCGACTTGACTGTTCCTCTCAATAAAATATAGCCTTTAAATTTTCTCGTTAAACGATTATAGAAAATCGATGTATATTAATTTGACTTTTGACTTTTGACATTCAGTTTTACATCTTAATCGACTTTAATCACCACCATGGTCTTTTTAATTTAACTTCTTGAGAGATTATCATTATTAGGTATTGTGTTGCATCGTGCTCTTTGGAAATGTGATATTGAATATTTGTGTCAAAGCCTGTAGTTAAAAGAATGTTTCACCGCTTTGCCCTGACAATATTAATCGGTAACATTTACAAAGTTTTGTACTGTCACTGACTGCAGAATCACGTCTTGTTATCTTACTGAAATTTTATTAACCATTTACATAGGGGAGCTTATTAAGAAAAATAGACTGAAAATACCCCCATTAGCTGTATTGGATAATAAAACTTTAAATGAAACCCAATTCCCACAAAGGTTCGAATAACAGGTTAGAAATCCCTAGACAGTTCATTAGTCTGGGTTTTAATTAAACTTTGATTATCGTGTTATTTCTATGGAAATGAACTGAAAAGTAAGCTTTACAGACGAATTCTAGTTGGTTATCGAATTCAAAACAACAATAATTAATTAGGAAACTGTAGCTTTGATCTTGGTTTCATGAATTGTATGAATGATAATTTGATACACACTTTTATTATATTGTATATTCTAAAAGGAGATAGTAATAAATATTACAGTTACCTGTTGTTTGTTAAATGATATAAATCAGGTGCATAATTTACTTCAAAAAGCGAAAAGATACGATTCATTAGGTGACATCTGAAGATTTTTCAGAACTCTTTGTTATACTAGAAATAGCTTGATATCAGTATAATTATGGCCATCTCTGGTTCCTAATTAGTGATTTTATGTAAAGAAAATCTGGAATGGACATCAAATTAAAGTCTCAAACTAGGTTTTTTTTATTTGAAAGACGTTGCTTAGCGTGTTTCATAATTATTTAGTTTAATAGATTATTACTTAGATATATCAATTTATTGACTTGAAAAAAGTCAACTGCTGAACAAGGACTCATTTTTTGCAGTTTCAAAAATTTCAATTCGTTGGACATCCTGAGAGGTAGTGTACCTTTAAAGACACAGGGTTTTTCTTTCAACCATAATAATAATAATAAACTCTTTATTTTACATGGGTCAGAATTAGGCCCAACACACAAAGACATGGTCCTGTCTCACATTCAGCCCATGGGAAAATAATACATTGGGAAAAAAAAAGGAAACAAAAAAAACTAGAATTGCTTACAATTATGAACGTATTTCGAGAGCCTTAAAATATTAAAACTAAAAATACACAAGTACATGTGTATCAAATGGACAGATCTTTGTTCCGGCGATCAGGTACATGACCACAAAATAAATGTACAATACTCCACGTACAATTTAAATGATTTGATATTATAACGTATCATACTTTGGACGTATATTATGGTATTTTGTTTCAGAGCTTGGACAGTTGTGATACCGATCTCATTACCGACTAACTGTTATTTCTGAATGGCTGTGTTATACTTTCTTGGTGTCATTCTTGCCTACAAATTAACTGTACAAAGATTAGCTTTGAATGTTTAATAATACTATTCGATTGCTAATAGTATTTTCTAGTCCTATAATAAAGAGCTAACGTAATACCGATCAACCCGATTAGCTTGCTTTTAGTCTTACACTGTAATCTATATACCACTAAAACCATTAAATAACACTCGTTAGCTATTTACTTATTAAGATTTACGTTCCTTTGATCGACTACCATTGTTATTTATTTGGTCATCTCTTTTACACTCATGTTCTATTCATGTTTCGTCAAGTGACAGTGCCATTTTCCCCCTGAAGCTTCCCACCTTTATGAACTCTTAATAGCAAGGCGTTAATCGTATAGCGAGCATCAGGATTTACTATACCAAGATTTGAAAGCCATTATATAGAAGGCAAAGAGGATGATTTGGAAGTTTATAACTTAAATGTTTTTTTGAACCAATTGCTCTTTATACAACTACAAATCCGAACACAGAATTTTGCCTTGGCATAAACGATCAAAAAACGGGGGGATTAGCGAGAAATTGCTCTCGGTGATGTCAGGATCCTCTACATATATAAATTGATTCCTTATTGTATAAATTAAGTTGATGTAGACCTTGTAGTAACAGGCCTTTATATCAATATCGGTAAAAACATACTTCAATCATTTAGAAACGAAATAAAAAAACAAACAAGCGGAAAAATCTGAATTCAGAAATCAGAATCATTTTTTTTTTCTTACTTTCACTCTTTGAATTCTTTGCAGTATAAAATGTTGATACCATCTTGATAAGTTGATTGGGAAACTCATTCACGTTATCTTACCAGTCTAATCCTGACAAGGGAGTTGGATAATTCATTAGTTGGCTGCAGAACAATTTCCTAATGTAGTATTTCATAAGGTGAGCCAGTTAACGTCAATTTAAGTATAAAAAATTATAAAACTCTACATCAAAGATATTAAAGTAACCTTTTTTTTACCTTTCGAAAGCAAACAGAGCAAATTGTTTAAAACTTGTTGTGGTTGTATTATTGTAGTTGGATATCATATATAATAATAATAATATTGTTATAAGTTATGACTCTATAAACGTCAAGGTGGCTAACACCATTGTATCCATTGTAGAAGAAAGGTAAGCAGAACGTTTAAGTTGCATTCCTTTATAGAAAAGTAATATTTAAAATCGGCCTTATAATCACAAAGCTTAAC
Source organism: Nipponacmea schrenckii (assembly GCA_030562195.1). Lineage (NCBI taxonomy): Eukaryota > Metazoa > Mollusca > Gastropoda > Lottiidae > Nipponacmea > Nipponacmea schrenckii. Next base: position 34,575,105 of record CM060200.1, on the reverse strand, counting down.
TTCATCTTATTATGTCTGATGACTACGGTAAGATTTAACGGTTATTGTGAACAAATAGTAAAAACTTTCTTGACACTTACACCCGTGTTTCGGTCGAAAAGAGGGTTCGCTGGTGTACCATTTACACCTAACAGACTGGTGCAGTTCATTTTTTCTGATTCAGGTTAACTGAGCAAATATGCCATGTAATTCAGTCAGTATTCAATTTCACTGAGCAATGTTAAAGATTAACGCCTTCATACTCGTTTAAATTCGGCCGATTGTTTAGCACGATAGGAAAACCCTGACAATCTCTTAATTTATTTTTCGAGAGACATCTGTTAAATAAATTGTTATCACATGTATTGACACATTTGAAAGTTCAGAGTGACTTATCTTAAAATGAAAGAAAGCCTGGTTAAATTAAACTCGAATTAAACTTCAAACTGAAATGCAGTGCATTGAAATCAATTAGAAATCCCAGAATCAAAACTAAATTTTAATTCAAGAACTCTCCTATCCCCTTTTCTGATTTTAATATTTCAAATTCATCTCAATGCGTTCAGGGTCAGTTTTTGGAACTTAAGATGTATCACAAATATTATCTGAACGCTCATAAATTTTCAGGAGAAAGCTAGTATTGATTTCTGGAGATACGGGACGATACGATCAGTTTATTATTACCGGATCGTGTCCATCAAATACTTCCTCAGTTATATTGATAAACTGTGTAGGATTGTTGAGTCATTAGAGATGAAAGTAAGAATTCTGTTCATGTATGATATCAGAATCAATATTCCAGTCATGTTGACAAATTCAAACGGATGGACATATGCATAGGTGAGGCCGAGTTTTGTATTAAAAACTTTATTTTTCACCTAGGTGAAAATGAGGTGATAATTCTTGTAGTTTGTAATACAAACTTTATTCACAACCAAGGTGAAAATCACAGCTGTTACCTCAAAAAGACCTTGATGGAGAATAAAGTTTTTAATTAAAAATCACCCGACCTAGGTGAAAATTGAAGTTTTTAATGTCGTATGTGAGCCACCGTTTTTTTTTTTTTTGTTGTTCCAACGCACCTCAACGAATGTGGAATGATTGTTAAGTTATAGCCTCAGTAGGGTCTTCATTTTGATGGGTAAAGTATTTTCTTAGTGTAATATTACCAAAGATATGAATTATGCTAATTGAGCAGTATACTTGTATACAGTATATGTTGAATATAATAAAAGCCTTCTTGAAGTTTAAATAAATCAAATTCCCACTGATAAAAAAACTGAAGATAAAATATCCATCGATATGAAATATTTGTAGAATGATCCAGGTTTAACTTATTTTCCAGTTCAGGGAACATTTCATCAGTGATCAAATGATTTATGGAACGATTGAAGCGTATTGGAATTTGTAACATGTTTGTTAAATAATTCATAGCGTGAATGTGAAAGTCAGAATGTATTCCTTGATTCGTTTCTAGCTTTGGTTTACATGTATTTGTACCGTTTAACCTTAGAGTATTGCAATATTTAAGGTTCAAGGAATCACAAAAACAGCAGGGTTCATCGACAGATCCATTCAGATGAAACGGGGCAACTCATTCATTCATGTGAATCCAAAAAAGGTGTCAACTGCTGTAGCCTATTGCGTTTGGAAGGGACCTATTTCCGTATTAACTTAAACTGAGCTTAATCTTAAACCGCTTATCATCTTCCTCAATCTAGTGTCTAGAAGTGTCTCCTACAGCTTGAACAGTTTTAATGTCTATATTCAACAACATACTGTGTGGTGTATTTTATTTTCTCATCTTCGTATAGAAAAATGCATTTAAATATGAATTATTAATAGGTTGATTGTTCTTGAAATAAACATATAACAATAGAGCAAGTCTTGCGTTGAACTCAGCTGGTTGATTTTCTGGTTACATGAATAACGAGTGTGGTATGAACGATGAAGTATTAATGCAAATCAGCGACTTACTTTCCCAAGGTTGAGAAGCTTAAAGAAAATTCATTCTTGAAGTCACGATTTGCCGACCACGTACGAAATGATGATGAAAACAAACTGATTTACCTTGGTCAGGAAATAAAATTGTTTATACTTAAATCGTGTTTTATTTTACTAGAAAATAATTCTAAATTATTATTAATTCAACTACTTTCTGTTGAGATGAGGACTCATACGACCAGCGTATATGTCATTTATTTTGTATTGATGGTATTGAATGGGTTTGAATAATTCTGTTGACAATGGTAATGTGTTATTTTAAATGAAGGCTAGTATACTGTAGGGACTATGTTTTTAAACAGCATTTAGTTCGATATGGTATGTGGTCATTCAGTCCTCTTGCACAAGCTGTCCAACACTTTATCAAGTACAAGATACAGAATCTCACATTGACTACACTGCGTGACTACAGTTAATGTGTTATACGAGAATTCTCTAATAACACGTTGTGCTACCCATTGGCTACAAAAATAACATTTTGAAAAATGCCAGCACTGATAAGTTAAACAAGCTGTTGTTGACCTTTAGTATACCCGATACATATTCAAATTAATGATTAATATATCTCTAATGTTAATATTACTACATTCTAGTGTTTATGACCTGGAATTAAATGAAATCGATCGCTTTCAAATTTGCTAAATATAGACAATGAGGTTTTGATTTGTTGGTTTCCTGAAAGTGTCTATTTTAAAGTAAGAGGTCTGGTTATTTTTGCTTATCGACATTTAATGGTGATTTACAGTAAATATAAAGCATATTATGCAAAATATCGATCTATCGTTTATAAAGGATAATACTAGCATAAATATGTTTGCATAAAAACCATACATAATATTATTCCCATTACATGGCGTCTATTCAGACTGCCATGCATAACGACTGTCTTTATCTTCCATATCCTAGTAGCTCCTGTGGATCGACTGTTTATTTGTTCCATTTCCTAGAATATAATACATAATAAAATTTTACTCTTTTCATGTCAGTCCTCTATTATTTGTAATCGAAAAAAAAAGACAAGCCTGTTTTACTTAATAAGTAGTTTGATGTTCTTGCTTGTCATTTTCTCAATAGGTAGAAGAACATCGAAGTACGACAACTATATAGCTTATGTTTGTTGCTACCTAAAAAATCGCAATTCTGTCCAATGATTAAAACACCTTCCTTAACTCACATTAACTCACAGATGCAATATTTAATGACGTAGACCAATTATATTTTTAATTGCTTTAATTAATTTTGATTACCTATCATTTCAGGTTGATGTAATAATGTTTGCATAACCCCAGACACAGGAAGAGTGTTCACAATCTAGGACGTCATCAAAAACTAATTATTTTGATTGGTCACACCTGGTTTCCTTACTCTCGAACCCGATCTGCTGTTATATTAATCTCAAACCGAGAGCTACACAATTGTTATATTCCAGTATGGTCGAATAGAATATAAAATATTTATTCTCCAAGTCTAGCCTTCACTGCGGGATTAATTTAATTGATTATCGAAGGGAAAACTACTAAGGCAAACAGTGCTTCGTGTGAACTTATATAGAATTCTCGTGGGTCGTTATACCAGCTATTATTTTCTATTCATGATCATCCGTACCACCCTGTCTGCCTCCATTTAAACCATCATGAATCTGGAGATCCCAGACGGCCTAGGTGATCTACTGAGAGACTTCACTGTATCAGTATTACGTGAAAAACCGAACGATTTGTATGATTATGCAGTTGGATATTTTACTACAGCTAGAGACACGAGGCGCCCAAAAGAGGTACCGATGTATATTATAGTGGACAGTGATGAGGAAGCTGGTGAACCAGATCCCAAAATGTTTCAGCCTAAAAATACACGCAACCGTTATGCAAGACGACAAAGTGTCTCTGCTGAACGTTATGATCCCGAGGAGGACGATGATGATGATGACAGAGTAGTTCATCCTAAAACTGATGCTCAAAGAGAAAGACTTACAGAAGCTGTCAGTGGAATTCTTTTATTCCGTTCTCTAGATTCGGATCAAATGCAAGAAGTGATCGATGCTATGTTTGAAATGAAAGTTAAACCTGGTGAAACTGTTATTCAGCAAGGTGATGACGGAGATAATTTTTATGTCATAGACGACGGAATATACGAAGTTTCTGTGAACGTGAAAGGAGCTGATAAATCGGTGCATACTTTCGATAATCGCGGTAGTTTTGGTGAGCTAGCATTAATGTACAATATGCCACGTTCAGCTACCGTTACTGCCAAAACATCCGGAACATTGTGGGCAATGGACAGGAACTCTTTTAGACGAATAGTCCTTAAAAGTGCCTTTAAAAAGCGAAAGAAATATGAACATCTGTTAGAAAATGTAACAATTTTACAATCGTTAGATCATTATGAAAGAATGACCCTCGCTGATGCACTCCACCCAAAAATTTATCAAGAGGGAGAGGCAATCATAAAACAAGGGGACGATGCTGATGGAATCTACTTTGTCGAGGATGGCCATATAAGAATCACTATAGACAATCCTGAGGGTAGTGAACAAGAAATTGCCACTCGATCTACAGGGACCTATTTTGGAGAATTAGCCCTTATTGAAAATAAACCTAGAACTGCAAACGTTTACGCTGTAGGTAAAGTCAAAGTAGCATTTTTAGAACGTGAATGTTTTGAACGTCTTTTAGGACCATGTGTGGATATAATGAAACGTAATAGTCAATTATATACAATGTACGTTGGTAAATAAAATTAACTGGGGATGTTCAGTTATTTTGTTAAAAGATGTACACCATGGTGCGTGATGAATTCGATGTATATCGTTCATGTCGTGTGGAGAAAATCTCACTCGGTAAAAACGTATTTTAATTCATATCAGCGTGATTCACCGAGGACAAAAATAATGAAAAGAATTTGTCTGTGGTTATAGATTACGTCTTCTCAAAATTACCTTTGTGACTATTCATGACTTTTCATTGGAATACAAGAAAAGTCCAAAAAATGTTGTACCGTATAAATTTCCTGTGTTTTTCAAGGCTGTTCAAAACCTTAAATTATAATCTGATTTACACAATCTCTGGCTTTAGAGAAACTGAATTGCATTGTTGTATTTGTGCTTACATTTATTGTGAAATTTAAGATTGTGGCAATGTAGTATTTCATGACCTGATCTATATTCATCTTGTGTCGTGTTATAACTGTTCTTACTTCGGCGGGATTACAGCTACTTTACGGTCCGGACTTACTCTGCCACAGCGCAGTTGTCAGGGTCACAGTTGTGCAAACTATGTGATTCAAACAGCCTTTTAAATTTTTCAGGCTATGTGGAGTTGGAGTAGGCTAAATGTTACATCCACCCCACCCCCTTCTCACCATTGACATTCGTTGAGCTAAGGGCCTATTTGTTGGTTGTAGACATACTACCTACATTTAATTTCAAATTGAAATACGACTTAATAGTGTTCTTAATGGAGCTGTACCTTGTGTTTTACTGTTTTGTTTACTACCTATGTCGGTATAATGACTTACTACGCTGTTGTAGACGTAAGTGGATTACTATTACATTACTGGCTAATTATTGCGTTTAGATTGGATTTAGTTTGTTCTGGTATATTTGCCGATTAAAGTGGTAACGTTACAGTACTGTTATGGTATTGGACATGGGCAACGTTTCTGTTGTAGTGAATTTTACCGCATGCTTTTTAACTTACTATCTTTGGCGGTGATGATGGCATATGATGTATAAAGACTGGGAAACACTACTTATGTCATTGAAAGTAAAATGAAACACTTCAGTAGCCTAAAAGGCTTAGATCAAATAGAAATCGTTCGAATAATCAATACTTCTAACCATGTTAGTTGATTATTATGATTATGCTAACCCAGAATTTTGGCTTGAATGTGTAGAAACACTTTTTACTTTGATCTTTAAAATATTGATGCATTGAGTAATTTTTCACTTGATTTACTTCAGTGGGTTGTACTATGATATCGTCTTAAAGCATATTGTGTTCTTCGTCCTATCCACTTAATAGAATTATGCAGTTGATATAACATGATACCAGAAGTGTAATTGATCATGCAATTAGCTTGTGAAGTTGTGAAATGAAAACAATATTGTAAGGTGACATTGCACTTCAATTGTGACATGGAAATGAAGTGAAATGTTCAAAAAAATTTTTTTACACCATAATATAAGCCATTATATCTCAGAAAGTTACAAAATTGGAAGTACGTAACTAGTTCACATTACATGACTTTGGGAAAGTTTAAACGCCAACTGAGCATCGTTTTTGATAATTATTCAGTCGCAATATATTTAGCTGTCGATATCTTTTTCGTTGTGAACAAAGCTGCTATTTTATGAGACATATCACAATCTTTTCAAATTCAGTGTTCTCTACGATTGTGCTTTTCTTTCCCTCTTTTTGTGGTTCTCAAGACCGACATAGCACACAAGATCTATTTCAATCGAAATTCATGGACATTATAGTTATAATATGAAATATCACAGCCTTCAATCCACAGATTTAAAGCATGGCATTCATTGGAAAATTGGACATTAATGGAAGTTTGTAGTCTCTGGACATTGAAGCCATTTTAGTATTAGTCGATTGTCTAAAATGTATATTTTCCATGGACTAAAATAGCCCTTTAATCCGTTTTGGACATATATCCTGGCTAAAATTTCCAGACTGTTGTGCTGTTTTGTCTTTGCATTATACGGCCACATCACGATATTTGTTTTAAACTTCACAGATAACTACACACAAAAAAATAGGCTAAACTCATGATACGGACATTGATACTCAAACTTAAATAAGATCGATTATTTTACGATCTCTTTCGCGATTTCATTTGGACAAATGTAAGTTGATTCATAGTTCCTACTGCAACGTATTCACTTGCCGTCTAATGTTATCACCAATGATCATTGTGTCTGTGAAAAGTATAATATGTAGATAAAATACGTGCCGAATTATTATTATTTTTATTTTTTTGGTCATATTTAGAAGCCATACAATATTTAAGATAAAGGCTAATAGAGAATACACTCTTCCTGCGCCTAATATTTGTCTGTTTTGTATTGACCATTGATTAGATAAGTATACGTTGCGTTGATTCCCCAGACGCGCTTATTCTAAAAAAAAATACAGATTTTTCGCTTGCTGACTTTTTAAAAATTATTCCGAATATAGTTTTATCTTTTTTTGAAATTTTATAACATAGACATTAGCCGTAGGACGAGTGAACTCTAACAACTAATACCTTTAAAATTCCAATGAAGCTATTGAAGTAACATGTACTTACACTTCTAAACAAGGTTTTGTAGCCATCAGTTTATTTAAAATTTGGTTTGAAATCATTCAAATTTGAAAATCTGACTAATACAGGTATGAAATTATCGAAAATGATATTTCAAACTCGAGAACTCTCTAAATAAGTTTCAACTCTTGTTTTTGGCCTTTTATGGCCTTTCTCGGTCAAATTGACTAATTACAGTAAAGAGAAAATTACAAATAAAAGAATAAAATAATGAATATTGAAAATAAATACAAGCTGTCAACAACAGAAACGGTATATCATAATTATAGCAATTTTCTGCTGTTATGTCAAAATAATTTTGTTTTGTTTTTTGTTAATGATTTCTGATTGCCTGACTCGTACACTTAATTGACAATGATTCCTGATATATTAATAAAAATGATGTATCGCGTTCATTTGATTACGCAGATTTACCCACTACAGTTTTCAACTATCTGCGTCTGTGATCATGCCATTTGTACATGAATTAAATAAAAGGATATGGACAAGGTAAAGACATGAAATTCCAAATAACTGTATGTGTAGAAATTTAGATATCATTTGTGGGTCATTTGTCACATGTCTAGGAGAGACTGGTTGCTCTCAGATGATGTTTCATTGATTTAAAAACTGAGAAAATGCAGGCCAAATTCCTCAATTCCTGTGGTCTCTTTACGGAAATAGATGTGGTCTTCATAAACTGTTTTTGATGGTGAAATATAGCTTAGCTTACAATCATCTTGACAAGGCTATTATAACACAAATTGTCCCTATTAATAAATTTGCATTCATAACTATTTTTATTCTTTATTGTGATACATAAAATTTGAGTAAATTTGGATTGCGAGTTATGGAATTATGAATGTAAATTGTTATAGTTGTTATAATTGTTGATGTAATATTTTATCATATAAATATTAATTATAATGACACGATATGGTGTGATATATTATGTGAATATTGCTCATAATAATATTGATTTTGTAATCGTGTTTTTATTTTTTACACCACTCAGTATTTGAATGGTCTTGTTTTCTTTTTAAATTTGACGTGAAGTATGTCAAAGAATGACATTCACCTGGGACGTACTTGATGAGAAAGTCAAATCAACTGATATTAAGACGTTTGCGTTTAAGATGGCAGCATGATTGAAAGTTAACATGAGTGAAGTGATGTCATAGAAAAAACTACCACTCAATAATGTATGACTTAATTCGTTTTTCGTAGCCTATACAGTAATTAGCTTACGTTAAATAAAGACTCATTTGGAAATCTGGAGAAGGTATCTTCGAATGACCTTAAGATTAGATGGGACGAGCCACAACTCGTCTGTTGTATTGAACTGAGGAGGTCAGGACGTAAGGATTTCACGACTTAGTTCTGTGCAGACTGCTATGAACAGACAAGTAGTACATGTTCTATAGACAGAACAACAATCAAATTGAAAGGCTTTCTGTAAGAATTGATTGAATTGACTGGAAATCTTTAAATGGAATTCATTGTTCGAGACCAGGACAAAGCCGGATAAAAAGAGTTCACTTCTTAAACAAATCATTATAGATTTACTTCTACAATGTACCACCCAATCGCGGAATTATTCAGGCGGGTGGTAATGATTACTACGAAGCAGAACTTGAGGATTTAGTTCGACAAAGAAAATCGTTTTGCTTACAAAACAACTGGAACTGTTTTATGGCTTATGTGTTTACATCAAATTCTCCGAAAGTCTTAATGGACGACTTGATTCTTTATAATTTATTATAACATCACCTAGTTCTCATCATGATGAGTTCTTCTTCGTCAAGTGCTCTTATCATAAAAGCCAATAAGTGGATCTTTGAACATTTAAGAATCTACTTTTTCATGTGTGACTAATTTTTTCTGTAACAATTGTCTTTATATGCTTACTGGACCAAACCTAATATTTGCTTCAGAGTCAACACTAACCGACCTCAAGACAGAACTGCTATCATCATAAGACAACTATAAACACACCAGTCTTAAAATATTTTTTCAACTAAAAACACCAATAAAATCATGTTATCAGAATAAAGATTATGAGCACTCTATGCCTTCAATAAAACTGTTATAAATATAAAAAATAATACCAGTCAACTAAAACTTGTTTAAGAACATGCATGTATCTGAACATGTAATAATGTTAATACATATATATATATAAGCAATTGCTAGCCAAAAATTTTAAATATCAAAAATTGATCTGTAACCCTTAATAAATTTTGATTAAAAAAGTGGACATCATATCACATGAAAAATATCCCTTCTTAAGGAATATATAAGTCTATATATTCTAACAGACAACTGATAGAACTCAATTCCAGCTGTGTTTCACATAAAAATGTGTTTCCCTAACAGCATGCTTTAATGTTAAAGTGATACTACTTCTTAGAATGGACATAAAATTCAAGTTCTCACAAATGGTCATGATGCAATAGTGAACTTACCTGGTGTCATACAGTTACAGAATCTCTGTAAAATCTGGAATACTCACAAAACAAGGTAATTATTGAAAAACGCTCAATTTATTTATAAAGTGTTTTTCAATTATCATTTGCATTTTTATGAATTTCTATTTTTTTTAGATTTATCAGATTACATAAGGATTCTGTTATATTATTTATGACAGCAGGTTTATCTAATGATTAATATATGATGTTAATGGCTATTATTATTCATTCCAAGACACAGTATTCCTATAAGTAGGCCATGAAAGTATTTTTTGTTGAATTTGGTTTAACTAAAAGTATGATTATATTTCCGAGTAATGGATAGGTGAAATTGAGTTCTATTAGCATATTCAGACAACTAAAATTTCCTTACATGTTTTGTCATGGGAAATAGGAACTAAAATGCACTTTTAGGATTTCTGCAATCCTTACATTATAAAGTCAAGTTACTTTGCCATAAGTTTGGAGATTGTTAACTGCATGTATTTCAATGATGTTGTATAATTTGGTTCAATATTATTGGATTATTCATAAATAAATAATATATGTGATAGAATTAAATAGGTTTAACAAAATGAATATAAATTAAATCCTGTTAAAGAAGTGTAGTTGCTATAATGGTTGTTATATACCTTGTTAGAGAAATATTAGACAAATATAAACCCTTCAAATTCACACAAATAATTATATATTTAACCTGCATACAACCTAAGTTATAACTTTGTTAGAGTTAATTGTTAGTCAACTATACAATCAGGTTTATTACAGCTATATTATATTGGTAGATTTCTCTAAGTCTTATTATTTAATCCAATGATATCATTCCAAATACAACAATGAATGAGCTTTAGAAACATTGGTCTTGACAAGTAAGTCACATACAAAACAAGAAAAGAATTAAAGATTAAATATGATTCAGTGTGAATATTAGTAACTAATAAATGTATTAGTTGGTAATTCTCATTTATAATTAAATTATTTTTTTTTTACTAACAGATCAGATATATGGAATGGATATATTAAATATGTGTGACAAATCTTTAATGAACATATTGAATTTTCCAGATGTTGTACTTAGTAAGAACCTGAAAACAGTTAATATGTTCAATGAAGTAGAAATGTGACTTAAGTGATTCATAAGAGTTTGCCAAATAATAGAACAATAAGATTATTAGTCTTTCATGATGAGAAGATAAGATGTATCAAGAAAATGTCTGATTCCTCAAACCTTACATTAAATACAGCAGTTATCTGGGCTTTAAGTGCTAAGTTACCAACTATATAGACTTCTTGGATCATAAAATCAACAATTGGTTGTGTCATCTTAGCAAAACCCATCAAGCTAGACTTAAATATTTCAATCCCAACATTTTAACTTCAATAATCTTCTACTTCATCCTCATAGTATTCTTCATCTTCTGTATCTAGATCTAGATCACAAATACTTTCCTCTATAGTTCTATCTTTCTTAACAATACTAACACTTTCCTGGTCCTCTTCTAAAAAATCTAACATGCTAGGATAGGAGAGAAAATATTCCACATAATTTAATTCTTTATAAGAGTTATATATAATTACCCAACCCTTTCTTCCATTAACTCTCTTGGCTTAAGGAATCATCTCAACCTATTCTAGGACAAATCCTTAAACTGGATGTGGCAAACGGAATACATTTTATTAGAGGAAATATGTGTACTGTGATAGATTTACAATTCCCCTACCTCCTTTGATCATTGTCATTAATAGTTGACTTTCAAATCCCTAATGCTTTTGGTATAAAGACTTTCAATTGAAAGACGTTAATTGCATGTTTTTCAATTCTAATCAGAATGAAATTAGCTGTGTAAAAGATTGATAATGATAGCAATTACCTGTAAGTTGCAGCTGATGCCTCAAGAAATTGTAAGACATCTTTGGATTCCATAGAATTAGAATCGTTTATAACATTAGATCTTACTATTCTTAGTAGAGATTCACAAAACTTATGGCCCATTTCTTCTAAAATGTTGGTATTTAGATGTTGGTCCTAGATAAAGAAATGCCATTAAGCAACATATTGGTAACAAACAGAATCTATAGAATTCAACTAAGTTGATGATTGTTCAATATTTTAATATCAACTCTGGCCAGTTTCTTACTTTGACTTCATTCCGATGTTTGAAAATCAAACAATTTTATAAATTTATTGTTATTTTAAACCTGGTGAATACTCCCTCAGTTAAGTTTACGTAGTATATGTAACAATAACAAACAGTTTTACCTTATATTTGCCTTGATCACATCCACAATAACTACTTTCCATAGTATAACTTCTAGCTACACCTAGCTGTCTCCAGATAACAACTCTAGCTGTAGATTCTTTACATCTCTCTACTACAAAACTACAGTTCTGTAGACAGAATGCTGGACAACTGATACTCAACAACCTAGGAAGAGTCTGAAAAAGAAATTAAGAATCTTATCTAATGACAAAAATGTAGGATAAAAGAGTGAAAATGTTGCAGTCATCCAAACAATTCTATATTTTATGACTGAAAGTGTAGACAAGCTGAAGGGAAACCAAACAGATACTGACAGAATTCTTTTTAACTCTTATTTCATGATATTTCTACCATAATTCTAAAATCAACCCCTAATAACCAACCCCTTACAGATCTATAGAAAGGTGCCCAAAAACAGTTACTCCATTGTAGTTATAGGGAAGCAATGTTCCACTATGCACAGAAAACTTGACAACTTGAGCACATTTTTATACTTTGGCATGGTATATCATAGCGTATGGCCATTCTAAAGGTGTTGATGATAATTAATTAACTGAACTGATTTCAGTATATAATTTTTGTGCAATCCATTAAAATATTGTGGCACCTGGTCAACATTGAAATTTATTTCGAAGCTGTAAACCTTATTTATGAACTGATTTACCTTTCTTGAAAACAAGATTTATCAGCGTTATTATATTATATAATAATGGATATAATACAGGAATATATTTTGCCACAGCAAATAAAAATGTCTAATCAAAAGTTTAGAGTCACTTCCTGTGTAATTCACAAATGTAGACAAAAAAGGTACAGATTATCAATAATAACTACTGTAATTTAAATCACAGAAGAAATAAAAATAGAAAGTCTTGCATGCGCTGTTACATCTGTCTCGTTAAATTTTATCTGATTTGTATGATTTTGGTGTCTATTAAGACATGGCTTATATCTTATCTAAAACTTTTGGAAACAGAATCTTGTTTTTTAAATTTAAATCCCGTTTGATACTTTTGAAAATTCAAGTCTATATTAAGTGACCTTAACCTTCGATGACCTTGAAATTTTCAATGTAGAATGTCCTTGACATCAGCTATCCATAGCTTTGCTTTTATTGGTTGACAAACTTGAACTTTCGGTTGGATAGGCCTCTCGCAAATTGACATATATAACAACTTTAGGAGACTGTATCACATTCTCTAACATGAACAAAGAGTTTTAAAAATTATAGTGCCCATTTGTTTCTCATTTTAACAATTTATGACAATATTTGATAATTATATTTTCTAAAATGAAGTTCTTGCTCACTATGTATTTATTCCCCATCAATATGGATTTCATAATCTAAATGTACTTGTTTTTCTCTATTCAACCATATGTGACATGGATGGTTTAATGCAAAATTATAAATTTTTTTATGGTTAAGATGGACAGGTGTAAAAAGAGTGTTATACAACAAACTGATGATTTGTAGTTAATCTGATTAAATGTAATTTTTAAAGCTCCAAAAAATTGTCTATTTTTTATAAAAATAGTAACATACAAATATCAAGCATACCTCCTTTTATAGCTTTTAATTCAGAATGTATAAAACCGTTTTTTTTCTCTATCTTAGTGTTTCTAAAGGAGTAACTCTTTAAAATATTATGAGTTGATACTACATAACATCTTTTATATGGTCTAATTAATAGCATTATTCTCTCTATTTTGTTCACATATCTTGTTTAAGTATATTAGTTTATACATTAATTTATAGATGTGAATGTACATATTATAATTCTGTTTAATTAGAAGTTAATTAGAAGTAGAACAATAGTCCACAATAAAATCACCTATTTTCAATTTTACATATCTCAGAAAGTAAAATGTGGACAACTTAAATAAAGGCATAGTTTTTAATTTGATTTCAACCACATTACAATGAAATCAAACTAGATGCTGTAGATGATATAAAACTTTAAACTTCAAGCAAAACACAAAAGATTGAAAAAATTTCAGTTTGCCTTTTTACTAAAAGCCCAAGATATTAAAGTACAAAAGGGCATTAAAGCTATGTCGAATGCCAAGTATAGTGCAAAAAGCAAAAAAAAATTCTGAAAGCCATGTTGAAACAAAAATAGGTCTCTTGATGTTATGTTTCTAAAGTTAGTTCTCATTATCCAGTCAAATAAAGAGTAATAAAAATATATTATAGAAAAGACATTATCCAGATAGACCATCTCAAAACAATGACATGTGATCTATAGGGATTAAAATTATTGGGAAAAATAATAAAGACTTTCAAAATACATTTATTATTTATTATAGTAAAACATTTTCAATAAAACCAGACACAGCACTCATAGTTTTCTTTAATCAACAATACAGAAGATTCTAAAGATCATTTCTTAAAGATGGGTTGACATGAAAATATAAATCTTATTTCAGAAATCAGCAATGGTCAACAAGAAAATAAAGATCTAGATTCATTATAATCAAGAATATAAAAGCTACAAAACCCTGAACATAAATAGGTAGAGGATTTAACCGAATTGCATAAAATCTATAATTGTTAGTTGCCAAATTTTCTGACCGAAATCGAATTGACAATCAGATGCAAGAGCAAAAAAAAACATTATTTCCGGTTGGAGAAAGAACTTCGGGTTTTGTTTTATTTGATAATAGTAATTATTCTAAGGTCACCTATGAAGTCAAAATGTCTGTACACCTATTACAAGCTCGTCTGCAAACGCGAGAATCGAAAAAAAAAAAAAAATAAAATTATCTGAACGATAACAAAACGTTTTTGACTAAATGGTCAAAATACGTAATTAAATCTATGTTAGTTACAATCAATGAATTATATAATATAATTACCTTAAAGCCATTATCTTCATGTTTATTACCAGTTGCAGCAGGGTTTTGGGTATCATTTGGTATCCAAGATAATGAGGGACTACAACCATACATAAATATATTCTTACGTCTAGAATGACCATGGTAATCACAAGAGACCTATATCAATACAAATGTAAATTTTTAAGAGACTTTGAAGAAGCTTTTCTTTGTGCATGTGTTTTAATTTCTATTTGCAACATTAAGATTCTTCTATTTCCAAGCCTTTACCAATATCAGGAAATCATAATCAAATTATTCTCACCAGGTTTAATCAATTATTAGCTAAAAGAACGCATGTACTGAACCTTAATGGCTGGTAATATAATGTTGTGGTGATTATTATATATTTTCATTGGAATGAGTTCACAAAAATAAAAAAAACAGTTGAAACATTAGTCCCAACCAAAAAAAAAGATATCTTATTTTCGAAAAAAATTCTCTGAACCAATCAGCAATCAGGATAGATAGTGGTGTGATATTTAAAATTACATTTGTCAAGAAAATAACATCAATAATTCAGACCATTTGAAATGTCATACAACACAAAATGCAATAACTTAAAAAAAACATGTACATTTAACTTTGTAATGAAATTCCCAACAAATGTTAGTGATCTGTACTAATATGTTTTTAATATGCTTGGAGAAAAATAAATGACTCTTATCTGTTTAGCTGTAGAATGTACAGACAGCTAATGAATAAAATATATGTATTTAATGGTTCATTGTAGAAAATATTCCCGTAGAATCTCTAAGAACAAATGAGACAGGAAAGAAAAATGCAACTCCCAATTTGCTAGTCACATTAAAGATACAGGGGACAAACAGATTAACCCTGATGTCAAAAATTTTAATCCAACACTATTATTTAAGATAGCTTGCCTGGCATGATAATATATGCCCACTGGTAGGATTACCAGATATGTGTCGAAGCAAAGCGGGACATTGAGCATCAAAGGTGCGAAGGGGAAGTGCCGCAGAGCAGCACTAGTATGTCACAGCTGGAGGCACCGTAGGCGCAGGAAGCATGGAGGGCGTTGGGTTTGGGGCCCGCCTACGGGCCCCGAGAAATGTTTTCAATATCGGTGATAAAAGCGAGCATGTCAAAGTGAGATTTGCCTTATTTATGCTAATATAAATGGTGTTCTCAAGGTTTGATTGAGGCATGCAGAAAAAAAAAATGTTTTTTAACCTTGAAGATACTTTTTTAAGTTAACTGAATTACTGACCTACTGGATATCATAAGACAAGGAATGTTTGAAATGAAAGCTTATTACACGAATTTGAATCTCTGAGATGAGATTTTATTGTTTCGTGTTATTTTAGTTTTAGTAAGATCAATTCGTGTGAGCTGTTAATTTTACTATAGTATTTCCTGATTATCATGCCACCAAATGTCTCACAAAAAAACAGAAGCACAGGCACCTTTTTTTATATCTGTCAGATTATGTATGATTTGTTACTTGTATGAAATGTGGATTACAATAGATAATTATAAAATCTTTTAAATTTATCTTACTTTTAAAACTTTTTAAAGATTTAAATATGTGGTTGAAAAGAATAGATAATAAACTAATAGACTAAAAGTAACTGCTTGCTTCTAGGCTAGGTCACCATGTCATCCAATCATATGTTATTTACGATGACTTGCCCAATGAAAAACAAGGTAAAAACGTAAGGATTGTTAATGCACCAACTGACCTGGGCTCTTTGGGTGTCCCTTTTCATCACCAAACACAAAACAAAAATAGTTGAGGCAAAAAAACGTTGATAAGATACGATTTTGAAGCGAAGTATCGATAAGTTGTGATAAAATATTTATATATTTATTTTTTTTATTACAAAGCTAGATCAAGAAATTTTCATTTTTACCAAACAGGGACATTTAGGAACAAAATAGTTTCCAGGACGGGACGCCTGATATTGACCTAAAAACCGGGACTTTCCCTGTTTTTCCGGGATGTCTGGTAACCCTACCCACTGGCAGCTCTGATTACATAATAATTCCTAGAAGAGTTTTGGTACTACACCAGACATTTCAGACCTAGTGGTTAGACTTTATGTATTTCGAGACATCAGACTCCAATCGTAAGAAGTAAACTCCAAAATTTCAGACATCCTCTATTAAATGCAAAGTTTTTTGGATTTGCCCCTACATTTGCAAAATCTTTCAAGTATTACAGTTTTTGCTAGAACTCAATTACAATATAAAAACAAAAAAAAACTAGAATTGCTTACAATTATGAACGTATTTCGAGAGCCTTAAAATATTTTGTAGGCTAAATTTGCAATGACCTACTTCTAGACAATATATTGAATATCATTTTACCTAGTTTTCAAAGTCATAAAATAATAAGGTCACACCTTCCGTAACGGTTAATAATGGCGAAAATATGAAAATTATCAATTATCTCTATGAATTTTTTAAGTAAGCCAAATTAAAAAATATCTACTCGTAGACAATATATTGAATATTATTTGACCTCATTTTCAAGGTCATAGATTAAGTGGGTCACACCTTCCGTACCCGTTAAAGTGACCTAATTTTGAAAAAATCGAAATTCAAATAATTCGAAAGAAAATACGAAATTTGAAAATCGGTCTCCAAGAAAAGGTAGATAATGATCCATTGTATCTATGTGCTAAATTTCATCAAAATCGGTCTATCAGTAGTGTCTGAATTTCGGATTTAAGAATTGTAACGAAAATTCAAAATGGCGGCCGATATGGCACCTTGACCTAATTATTATTGGTCAAATCAATTACTATTGACAAGTTATTTATAAAACAGTTTTCACTTTTCACCTAGCAGTTATAGACCGGAAGTTACGTAATTACGTCATTTGAGGCTAAACCGGAAGTGGAATTTTTTTTTCCACATTTTTTCAAAAATTATAAACATATCGCCTATCAACTGGTAAAGTTTCAAAATTTTACCATTTATATTAAAGGAGAAATCACGGTCTGAAATTTTTGCAGATGACCCTTGAATATTGAATTGCAAATCGTGGGTAAAATATTTAACCTAATTGCATAAAACCTATAATTGTTAGTTGACAATTACATTGAAGTTTTCAAATCTGAAAATCCGGTCAAAATCGAACTGAAAAAAAACTTGCTAAAGCAAAAAAACCTGAACTTCCGGTTCTCACTTCCTGTCAGAGATAGAACTTCCGGTTTTGTTTTATTTGATAATAGAAATCATTCTAAGATCAACTGTAGATTTAGAATTTCTGCACCTTTTACCAGTTTGTCTGCAAACTCATCCAAGAATTACAACAACAAAAAAAAAAAATAAAATAAAATAATCCGAACGATTACAATACGTTTTCGCCAAAGTCGAAATACGTAAATAAAATAATCCGAACGATTACAATACGTTTTCGCCAAAGTCGAAATACGTAACTAGAACTGTGAATAGTTCCGAGAGTGGCAAAAATCACTATGGGTTCAAAAAATATACGCGAAGTTTTATTATGTAACATTGTTACACCACAGTTTAAAGTTAATTGCATATTAATGAGAAAGTTTTTAAGGTTCCATCATAAAAATATTTAAGGTCAGAAGTGTCAATAATATCTAATAGATAAAAAAAAAACTGGAAGTTCTCATGCAAGAACCAGAAGTGGTAGAAATTTTTTTATGATGTGGTTTTATTTCTATAGGCGACTTCTCTATATTCTGTAATTTTCAAAGTGATCGGATAATTAGCAACAAAGTTATGCAATTATGCATAATATTATTATGCAATTACTAAGTACTGACGCGTACAAATTTTAGTTTTACATGTATATATTCATTTTCTATTCCAGTACGTATCTTATCGTATTTTTCAAACCAAATTTCTATACCATTTTCGAGTTGGGCTAGGGAGCTTCCCGAAAAAAAAAAAAAAGTCTAATGAAAACAAAGAGTGACAAATTTCTAATTTCTAATAAAAAAATTACTTTCGAGCAAAACTTGAAAATATTTGGCAGTACAGTAACATTCACTAATATAAAATATTCAGTCACACATACACTGTTTTGTACTTTTTGGGATGATGATAAACAATATTTTTTATGTTTTTTCAAATTCAAGTGATTACAAGTGTTTTGAACATTATTTTTTGAAAAAATCGTTCAAAAGGTTCATCCTTGGGTGATAACACTCACATTTAGTTTTGTTAAAATATGTCCAGATTTGTACCTGCTTACAAGCTGAATGGAGGGAAGAAATATTTAAATCCAATTCTTGCATCAAAGTGGCACATCTTTGTATAAAACTCAATAAAACAGCAAGTCAAAAAAAAGAAACTTTAGCCAAAAACAAAAAATATATTACTTTCCAAAAGTTGAAATAGGTAGCCCCTAATGTGTTTACTTGTAACCCTGAAGAGCTTTAAAATGAAAACAGAGTAATTAAAGTTGCTACAAAAAAACTCTTACCATGGGTGTCCTATTGATCATATTGAGATAATGTAATAAACCTTTGGAGTGATATATAGTAGGGTGTAATTTAGGACATGGTCTAGACCACCGTCTGTTTAAATCTTCTGCTACTAAAGAACTTCTATGACTGAAACATATAGATAGACTCTTTGACTACATGTTTTCTATTGCTTTATATCAAACAAATTTACATATTTTGCCCAAAGATGTTCATTCTTAGCTATTTGTTCTGAACACAGAAATTAAAGTGAATGCTATTGTGAAAATCACAGTGAACATCCAAATAGTCACATTCAATTGACATTCATGAAACAAGGATACCTTTAAAGACATTAATGAAAAATAGCGATGGCCCATCGTAATACGCCCACCATTGGCAGCCTTAGTTATTCAGGCTGTGGACAAGAGGTATCAGTAAATGCAATATTTTACAAGTGATCTGATAAAATGTCAAGCCTGGGCTTACTTGGTGATTTGTTGAAGTTTAAATGTGATAGAATGGCCCATAAATCAATAGATATAACTTACTCAACTACTCTTAAGACCCCCATTTTCTTTCAAGGGAAGCTACTCAAATTGAATACACAATATTTGCAAACCACAATATCATACAAAGAAAATAACATTCACAAAAAATTGAGCAAGGGCCATAAGGCACAATCTTTACTGAAGGTATTCTTTGTGTGTTTTATCAAAGGCTTATACTAAGTTTCATCAAATTTCATGAAGAAACCAGCCCTCTCTGTTTTGTAAACAATCAATTTAACATGTTTTAAAGAACAATAACTCTATTAGATATGTTCGATTTGCCTGGCTTTAGGGTACATCCTTAGGATGTTACAAATACACTAACTTTCATTAAAACACATCAAGAACACAACTTCCTATCCTATTCACAAGAAATTTGTAGACAAAGTCAATAACTCAAAGTAAATATTTTTCGGTAGGCTAAATTTGCAATCGGTTTCTTCTTTGGGTAATTCAAAAGGCCCAAATCATGCTTTGTCAAAATCAAAACCAGATCTCTATCAAGTCTACAAAGAATCAGAGGCTGATACAGTAAACACGTTTTAAAGAACAAGGGCAATAACTCAATAAATATTTTTTGATTAGTCTGATTTTCAATAGGGTCTATCCTCGAGTTATAACAAACACTCACACCAAGTTTCATCAAATTCCATCAAGAACCCGGCTCCCTATCGTGTTCACAAGGAATTTTAGGACAAGGGCAATAACTCATAGTAAATATTTTTCGATTGGTTTCATTTTTGATAGGTTTTCATCCTTGGGTCATTACAAAGACTCATTTCAAGTTTCATTAAAATCCATCAAGAAATGTGGTCGCTATCGTGTTCACAACAATTGTGAACAGGCAGACGGACAGGCAGACGGACAGGCAGACGGACAGACAGACAGACAGAAAGGCGGGCAGAAGGCTTCATCCTTGGATGATTACAAACACACACACCGAAATTGGTCAAAATCCATCCAGAAACCATCTCTCTATCATGTCCTCAACACATTTTTGAACGCAAAATGAA
The DNA here is from genome assembly GCA_030562195.1 of Nipponacmea schrenckii. NCBI lineage: Eukaryota > Metazoa > Mollusca > Gastropoda > Lottiidae > Nipponacmea > Nipponacmea schrenckii. The sequence goes on along the minus strand of CM060200.1, from coordinate 34,554,257 downwards.
TGTGTTTTCAAGAACAAGGGCAATAACTCATCAATTTATTTTTCGATTTGTCAGATTTTCAATAGGCTTCATCCTTAAGTAAAAACAAGCAATCACACCAAATTTCATCAAAATCAATCAAGAAACACACTCTTAATGGTGTTCACAACAAATTTTCAAAAACCAGGGCAATAACTCATTGAATATTTTTCGATTGGTCTGATTTTCAACAGGCTTCTTCCTTGGGTTATAACAAACACACTCACCAAATTTGGTCAAAATCCATCAAGAAATGTGGTCTCTATTGTGTTCACAACAATTGTGGACAGGCAGACGGACAGACAGACAGACAGACAGACAGACAGACAGACAGACAGACAGGCTTCATCCTTGGATGATTACAAACACACACACTGAAATTGGTCAAAATCCATCCAGAAACCATCTCTCTATCATGTCCTCAACACATTTTTGAACGCAAAATGAATGTGTTTTCAAGAACAAGGGCAATAACTCATCAATTTACTTTTCGATTTGTCTGATTTTCAATAGGCTTCATCCTTAAAGGGGCACAATCTTGATTTTTAGGGGGTCGTTTTGGGCCTTTGTTACATTTAAACAGTCCTCAGAAATACTCAAGCTCTAAGAAAATCGCAAAATACCTTGAAATATACCTCAAAAATTTCACTTTTTATTTTTTTTCCGTGCTCTACGCGGCTGGTCTTCAGTCAGTCTGAAAATTGTGTGTCCTGTTGACAAAATCTACAATTGTTATTACACGTACTTTCTTTTTGTTTTATCAGTGTGGGCCTGCACAGTAGTCTATTTATAACTCTTTGATTTTCCAATATGGCAGGACGTTCATAATATCTTAAGACATTATGATTTTCAAACACGGATAAATATGTATACCCATGGATTTGAAGGCTCAAATTTCAAAGGTAAGCTCTGTAGACTATGGCTGATTAGCTAAACAAAAGATTTCATGTGTTTGAGGCTGTCGGATGATTGTCCGAAACAAATCAAGCCTGTGCCCCTTTAAGTAATAACAAGCAATCACACCAAATTTCATCAAAATCCATCAAGAAACACACTCTTAATCGTGTTCACAACAAATTTTCAAAAATAGCGATGGCCCATCGTAATACGCCCACCATTGGCAGCCTTAGTTATTCGGGCGGTGGACAAGAGGTATCAGTAAATGCAATATTTTAAATGTAAAAGGCTCAAATCATGCTTTGTCAAAATCTATCAAGAAACCAGATCTCTATCAAGTCTACAAAGAATCAGAGGCTGATAAAGTGAACACGTTTTAAAGAACAAGGGCAATAACTCAATAAATATTTTTTGATTAGTCTGATTTTCAATAGGGTCTATCCTCGAGTTATAACAAACACTCACACCAAGTTTCATCAAATTCCATCAAGAACCCGGCTCCCTATCGTGTTCACAAGGAATTTTGGGACAAGGGCAATAACTCATAGTAAATATTTTTCGATTGGTTTCATTTTCGATAGGCCTCATCCTTGGGTCATTACAAAGACTCATTCCAAGTTTCATTAAAATCCATCAAGAAATGTGGTCTCTATCATGTTCACAACAATTGTAGACAGGCAGACGGACAGACGGACAGACAGACAGACAGGTGGGCAGAAGGCTTCATCCTTGGATGATTACAAACACACACACCGAAATTGGTCAAAATCCATCCAGAAACCATCTCTCTATCATGCCCACAACACTTTTTTGAACGCAAAATGAATGTGTTTTCAAGAACAAGGGCAATAACTCATCAATTTATTTTTCGATTTGTCTGATTGTCAATAGGTTTCATCCTTAGGTAATAACAAGCAATCACACCAAATTTCATCAAAATCCATCAAGAAACACACTCTTAATCGTGTTCACAACAAATTTTCAAAAACAAGGGCAATAACTCATTGAATATTTTTCGATTGGTCTGATTTTCAATAGGCTTCTTCCTTGGGTTATAACAAACACACTCACCAAATTTGGTCAAAATCCATCAAGAAATGTGGTCTCTATTGTGTTCACAACAATTGTGGACAGGCAGACGGACAGACAGACAGACAGACAGGCTTCATCCTTGGATGATTACAAACACACACACCGAAATTGGTCAAAATCCATCCAGAAACCATCTCTCTATTTGCAAATTGGATTGATGAAGCTGTTTATTATAGGACTTTTTCTAGATGTCTTTGTATATTCTTGAGATTTTCCAATTGCTATGAAGGTTGAACAACTCCTAAAACTTACTTTCCATTGATGACTCCATCAGGATTTAACATGGGAACTATTTTAAATATATAGGTTTCACGTAATCTCTGAGCTGCTGGATGACTACTTAACAGATAATCTATTGAACCTATAAAACAATGGTAAATACTTGGTTAATGGAGTTAATGGAACAGACTCCTCCATTGTTTGCTCAACTGAACCATTGTCTCAGAATTGGGAATTTTTTTAAATATTAGTTAATGGTGTTCAGACAGTTTGAGTACATCTTTAGACTATTTAAATACAGTGAAACCCATTCAAACCTTATCCTCGATAAACCAGCTACCCCAATAAACTGACATATTTGAATAGTCCAAGTAATTACTATATAACATACAGGAGATAATCCCCAGTATACCAACACCTGAATTCATTTACAACAATTGAAACAAAATTAATAAAACTGCACCAGAATCATTAACAATCATTTCTGAATTTTTAAAAACATACTGATTGCTGGCAATTTATTTATGTGAAAACATATGCATATAGCTAGACTTCCAGGAATATCAAGTCAAATAATAATGTTGCTCTATTAAGAATTCAAATCTGATGTTTAGTTTGCCTGGAACTGGACAGAACACTCCACAGAATTCATTGCTGATATCAGATTTGAATTCTGAAAGTGTTCTGGATAACATATTGTCTAAAATATTTAATGTGTTTAGTGATATTATATACATATTGTTATGCCAATTTTACCTTTCATAACCCAACTTGAATTACTTTCACCTGGATGGACACGACTTGATAAAAATATATATGGTCTTCTTTCTACAAATAAATTGATTAGGAATATGACATTACTAATGCTTATACCAGGAATCAAACAATTTTATATCATTGACTAGGGTCAACATAGTAAGTTTAAAATCAAGGAGTCATTTTAATTTTTTTTAAATACCTGCAAACTATATTGATGTCAACATAAGAAAAGTGGGTATAAAACATGACCACAACACTTACTGAATTCAACATTATCAGCATCTAAAGGAGAAGGCTGAGCAGTAATAGTTAATACTGGAACTGAATTACCAGCTAAAGTTTCACATAAACTTTGATGTCTAAAAAATATCTGACTGGCATCACAAATACTTTCCCAATGATAAAGATGACACTAGAAAATATGAAAAAATCAATCAACAATAAAATATAGTTAAAATGGAAATTAATTTTTATTTGAATTCTATCTAATATAAAAAAGAACTGCTGTATAATAAGGGTATACTATAACTTGTTAATTACTATATATCGCAATACAATATTTTGATTGAAAACTGCATTCAAAAATTATGAAATTAATATAAGCTATCACTGAGCAAAAATGAATTGAAATAAATCAAGTTTTACGTCCTACTCTTCTGCACCTTATGGGCTTATGAAGATGGGCAATACTAATGCAGTGTGCAGAGGCCAATTTTGCCAAGACAGCGGCATAGCCTCCTATCAATTAGCAAAAGCCAGATTTCATCTTATGTCGCCTAAATTATAAAAATGATCTTGAGAGTTGTATAAATATATTTGAAATTTAACAAGTCTAGTTTGTATGTTGTATGAAACTACATGTATAACCATATGATAAAATACGGCTATATATTTTTATATGATAAAGGTGTAATTTTCTACAGCTAACTTTATTCTAATATGCTTAGGCTTATTGTAATAGTGTAATGTTCAAATGTAACTCTAAGCATACACTAAGTTCTAATTATTTAGAATTAACATGTAACAGTGTAATATCTAAATAAACTGCTCTAATGTGGTAAAGGTGTGATGTTCTAAAACTAAGCATTAAGTGGTACACTCAGATAGCTTGTCAGGCAAGGTAATATATGTCCACTGGCAGCACTGATTTTAAATAAAAACTTAATAGAACAGGATGAAATAGAGTGTCCTAAATAGACAGTTTTGTACTCTATCCCTTACCTAAAACGAAGTTATTGCAAAGGGACAGTTTCTGGATAGACCAAACTGTTGTATCTCACGGTCTAAATATCCAGCATGATAATCAGATTATACCTTATGTTCAAAAAATATAAATTAGACTAGTATTACCTTCTTATCTTTTCATGTGATATAAAGTAATATAGAAAGTACAATAGTCAGTGACATGTTATAATTGAAATATAATCAGAGACTGATACTTCTAAATCTAATTTATCAATCTAATTGTTGGTATGGTATTTATTTAATACACAAGAGTAAGAACAAATGGATGAGTTTTTAAGTTATTAAAAATTAATTATAAATTGAAATTGTGTAAAAAAAGAATGAAGCCAAACCAACCTTTAAAGTGGTATAGGTGTATGGATAATGATAGGCCAAGTAACAGATATCTCTATCATGTTTAAATGTCACTGTAAATGTGGTAGTATAATATGATTTGCCTTTAACACCACCAGTGGTAATAGCACTACGTATAAAATGGTTTTTATAGTAACAAATATCTGTTCCTGTTCTCATCCAACCATCTCTACCTTCCATAGCTTCTCCTACTGAATATATTACTGGTTTCATACCTGGTAAAAAACATAAGCTTTCTTTCTTATATGATAAAAGTATTTAAATAAAGCAAAACACTAGCCAACACAGTGAATCAAAGAACTGGACATGAAGTATGTCAACACAAAGCTATAGTGATTAAAGTCTTTTTGTCAAGGTCACTTATTGGCTGTTTTCACTGGCATACATTAGTATTCTATGATACAAGAATAGTGGCTATTGCAGCAACACAGTGAATCATAGGACTGGACATTAAGTATGTAAACACAAAGCTATAGTGATAACAGTGTTTTTGTCAAGGTCACTTATTGGCTGTTTTCACTAGCATACATTTGTATTCTGTGATACAAGAATAGTGGCTATTGCAGTCAAGGTATAAAAAACAAGTTCATAATAGCTCGACACTGAGAAGAGACTTAAGACAACATCAATTACATTACTATCACTAGAGTGATAGAGATATTAAAGATACATGCCTGATAAAACTAGATATAATATATATAATATATAGAAAATTTGAACATTCAGATGAAATTTATTAATAATGTTTAAAAATTGAATTAAATTGAAAATCAGCCTGAAAGTTTCAGAACAGAGACTTACCAAAATTAAACTGGCTATTGATCTTCTCACAGTTGACTATATTAAATCTGTAAGGTACATCAGCTGACATATTTGATACTTGAAAATAGAACCATTGGTGATGATGATTGGTATTAATATCAGGATTTAATATCAAATCATACTCAAATTCTCTAACCTGAAATAATAAGATAAAACTCAAATTCTCTAACATGAATTAATCAGATAAAACTCAAATTCTCTAACCTGAAATAATAAGATAAAACTCAAATTCTCTAACCTGAAATAATCAGATAAAACTCCAATTTTCTAACCTGAAATAATTACATAAAACATAATTTCATAATCAGATAAAACTCAAATTCTCTAACCTAAAGTAACCAGATAAAACTCAAATTCTTTAACCTGATATAATCAGATAAAACTCAAAATTCTCTCACCTGAAATAATCAGATAAATCTCAAATTCGCTTACCCGAAATAATCAGATAAAACTCAAATTTTCAAACCTGAAATAATCAAATAAAATTCAAATTCTCTAACCTGAAATAAACAGATAAATCTCAAATTCTCGAACCTGAAATAATCAGATAAAACTCAAATTCTCTAACCTGAAAAAAATCAGATATAACATAAATTCTCTAACCTGAAATATTCAGTTAAAACTCAAATTTTCTAACCTGAAATAATCAGATAAAACTCAAATTCTCTAACCTGAAATAATCAGATAAAACATAAATTCTCTAACCTGAAATTATCAGATAAAACTCAAATTTCTAACCTGGAATAATCAGATAAAACTCAAATTCTCTAACCTCAAATAATGAGATGAAACATAAATTCTCTAACCTGAAATAATCAGATAAAACTCCAATTTTCTAACCTGAAAAAATTAGATAAAACATAAATTCATAATCAGATAAAACTCAAATTCTCTAACCTGAAAAAAAAACAGATAAAACTCAAATTCTCTAACCTGAAATAATCAGATAAAACCTAAATTCTCTCACCTTCAATAATCAGATAAAACTCAAATTTCCTAACCTGAAATAATTAGATAAAACTCGAATTCTCTTACCTGAAATAATTAGATAAAACATAAATTCACTAACATTAAATAATCAGATAAAACTCAAATTTCCTAACCTGAAATAATAAAATAAAACACAATTTCTCTAGCCTGAAATAATCAGATAAAACTCAATTTCTCTATCCTGAATTAATCAGATAAAACTCAAATTTCCTAACCTGGAATAACCAGATAAAATATAAATTCTTTAACCTGAAATAATCAGATAAAACATAAATTCTCTAACCTGAAATAAACATATAAAACATAAATTCTTTAACCTGAAATAATCTTATATATCATAAATTCTTTAACCTGAAAAAATTAGATAAAATATATATTATCAAGTATGTTTAACCACCATACTATTTGCAACTTTCACCAAACTAAACAAATAATTCACGTCTCATGAACATTTTATGAGCTTTCCGACTTGAAAGTAATACTCATATGAAAGTAAGACTCACTAACCTGTAGAACTCTTCTTAAATTAGCTGACTCAAACTGGGCGTTGAATATCAGATGATCAACATTTAATATACTACGACCATAACTATAATTAATTATAAACATATTAAGATGCAAAGGTATGAAAACACACACCTGACACACAAGATAAACAAAAATAGTCCAAGGCATTGATCTATTTAAAAGTTACATATTTTCCATGGAAAAATATCATGTTATTGTCCTAAAAGACTGAAGTAAAAACCATTGAGGAGCAACAGTTATTGTAATTATCTTTAGCCCTAGTGAATAGCAATTACCTCATTTCATCTCTATTGGTTAAATTTCTATTCTCCTGACTATAGTTGGTATCATTCACTACTTCACCTAAATCATACACAATTCTTTCTATTAACAGGTCTGAGTGAATCATTCTATCTATATCTTCAAATATCTTAGCTCTGAAACACAAGTTTGAACATATATATGTAGAGGAGAATTACCCACGTTAGAAGATAGCTTGCCAGGCAAGGTAACATACGCCCACTGGCAGCATTGAATTTGAAAAATAAATTGAGCAATGACATTCACTAAATGGATATTGAATTCAAGGGCAAAAACTCAAAAACTGTTCATGGAAAATCGTCAAATTAAAACTTGACCACCATCTTATCTATTTCAATACTTATACCAAGTTTCATCAAATCTATTAAAAAATTGTCACCCATTTTGCACCCACAAATATTTTTGAAGCAATATTACTAAGTCAAGGGCAATAAATCAAAAACCATTTGTTAAAAAAGTCTGAAATTCAAACTTGATTAATGTCTTATCCACAATATTGAAACCACAATAGAATCTTGACGCAATTTCACGAAGTCAAGGGCAATTACTCAAAACAGTTCATTGAAAAACTGTCAAATTCAAACTTGACTGAGGTATAATCAATTCCAATGCTCACACCAAGTTTCATGAAAATCCTCTGAAAATTGGAGGATTTATTGCATCGAAACTAAAATTTTGACAAGATTTTACTACATCAAGGGCAATAACTCAAAAACTGTTCATCAAAAAAATTGCCAAATTCAAACTCGACTGTTGTCTTATCAATTCCAATGCTCACACCAAGTTTCATCAAAATCCATCGAAAATCATAGCTTCTATTGAACCTACAATAAAATTTTGATGCAATCTTACTAAGTCAAGGGCAATAACTAGAAAACTGTTCATCAAAAAATCTTCAAATTCAAACTTGACCGTCGTCTTTTCAATTCCAATGCTCACAACAACTTTCATTTAAATCCATTGAAAATTGTAGCTTCTATTTTGTCTACAACAAATATAGAGGCAGGGGCAATAACTCCAAAACTGTTTATTGCAAAATCGTCCAAATCAAACTTGACTGCCGTCTTATCAATTCCAATGCTCATACCAAGTTTCATTAAAATCCATAGATAATTTTAGCTTCTATAGTGTCTACAGAAAATGAAATTTTACGCAATTTTACTTAGTCAAGGGCAATTACTCATAAACTATTCAGCAAAAAGTCGTGAAATTTGAACCTGACCACCGCCTTATCAATTCCAATGCTCATACCAAGTTTCATTCAAATGCATTGAAAATTGTAGCTTCTATTGCATCAAGAATAAATTTTTGTGATGTAAATAAGTCAAGGGCAATAACTCAAAAACATTTCATCGAAAAATCTTCAAATTCGAAGTTGACAGCCGTCTTATCAATTCCAATGCTCACACAAAGTTTCATTAAAATCCATTGAAAATTGTAGCTTCTATTGTGTCTACAACAAATATAGAGGCAGGGGCAATAACTCAAAAACCGTTTATCGAAAAATCATCCAAATCGAACTTGTCTGCCGTCTTATCAATACCAATGCCAATTGTAGCTTCTATAGTGTCTACAATAAATGTTGACAGACCTACAGACCGACGGACAGGGGCAACAACAATATACATGTACGTCCACATATTCATGTGTTGCCTCTATCGTAGATACAACTCAAATTTGACGCGTTTTTACTAAGTCAAGGGCAATAACTCAAAATCCATTCATTCGATAATTTCCATTTTTGAACTTGACCGAGATATCATCAATATATACATGTATACCAAGTTTCATTAAGATCGGATAAAAACTGTAGCCTCTATCGCGGATACAACCCAAATTTGATGTGTTTTTTCTAAGTCAAGGGCAATAACTCAAAATTCGTTCATTGGATAATTTCCAATTTTGAACTTGACCGAGATATCATCAATATATACATGTATACCAAGTTTCATTAAGATCTGATAAAAACTGTAGCTTCTATTGTGGATACAACCCAAATTTGACGCACTTTTACTAAGTCAAGAGCGATAACTCAAAAACCGCTCATGCGATAATTTCCATTTTCGAACTGACCGAGATATCATCAATATATACATGTATATTAAGTTTCATTAAGATCGGATAAAAACTGTAGCTTCTATTGTGGATACAACACAAATTTGACAAGTTTTTACTAAGTCAAGGGTGATAACTCAAAAACCGTTCATCGATATTTCATTTTCGAACTTGACGAGATATCATCAATATATACATGTATACCAAGTTTCATTAAGATCAGATAAAAACTGTAGCCTCTATTGTGGATACAACCAAATTTGACGCGTTTTACTAAGTCAAGGGCAATAACTCAAAACCGTTCATCGAATAATTCCATTTTCGAACTTGACTGAGATATTATCAATATATACATGTATACCAAGTTTACATTAAGATCGGATAAAAACTGTAGCCTCTATTGTGGATAACAACCAAATTTGACCGTTTTTACTAAGTCAAGGGCAATAACTCAAAAACCATTCATGCGATAATTTCCATTTTTGAACTTGACCGAGATATCATCAATATATACATGTATACCAAGTTTCATTAAGATCGGATAAAAACTGTAGCCTCTATCGTGGATACAACAAATGTGGACGGACGGACAGGGGCGACGGCAATATACGTCCACATTTCCATGTGAGCGTATAAAAACGTTCATGCGATAATTTCCATTTTCGAACTTGACCGAGATATCATCAATATATACATGTATACCAAGTTTCATTAAGATCGGATAAAAACTGTAGCGTTTTATTTAGGGTACAACCCAAATTTGACGCACTTTTACTAAGTCAAGAGGGAATAACTCAAAAACCGCTTTATTCGATAATTTCCATTTTTTAAAATTTACCGAGATATCATCAATATATACATGTATTTCCAAGTTTCATTAAGATAGGATAAAAACTGTAGCCTTTTATTGTGAATACAACCAAAATTTAACAAGTTTTTACTAAGTCAAGGGTGATAACTCAAAAACCGCTCATGCGATTATTTCTATTTTCGAACTTGACCGAGATATCATCAATATATACATTTATACCAAGTTTCATTAAGATCGGATAAAAACTGTAGCCTCTATTGTGGATACAACCCAAATTTGACGCACTTTTACTAAGTCAAGGGCAATAACTCAAAAACCATTCATGCGATAATTGCCATTTTCGAACTTGACTGAGATATCATCAATATATACATGTATACCAAGTTTCATTAATATCGGATAAAAACTGTAGCCTCTATTATGGATACAAACCAAATTTGACACGTTTTTACTAAGTCAAGTGCAATAACTCAAAAACCATTCATGCGATAATTTCCATTTTCGGACTTGACCGAGATATCCTCAATATATACATGTATACCAAGTTTCATTAAGATCGGATAAAAACTGTAGCCTCTATTGTGGATACAACAAATGTGGACGGACGGACAGGGGCGACGGCAATATACGTCCACATTTCCATGTGAGCGTATAAAAACCGATTAATGCGAAAATTTCCATTTTCGAACGTGACCGAGACATCCTTAATATATACATGTATACCAAGTTTCATTAAGATCAGATAAAAACTGTAGCGTCTATCTTGGATACAACCCAAATTTGACGCGTTTTTACTAAGTCAAGGGCAATAACTCAAAAACCATTTATTCGATAATTTCCATTTTTGAACTTGACTGAGATATCATCAATATATACATGTATACCAAGTTTCATTAAGATAGGATAAAAACTGTAGCCTCTATTGTGAATACAACCAAAATTTAACGCGTTTTTACTAAGTCAAGTGCAATAACTCAAAAACTGTTCATGCGATGATTTACATTTTCGAACTTGACCGAGATATCATCAATATATACATGTATACCAAGTTTCATTAAGATGGGATAAAAACTGTAGCCTCTATCGTGGATACAACAAATGTGGTCGGACCGACAGACCGACGGACAGGGGCGACGGCAATATACGTCCACATTTCCATGTGGGCGTATAAAAATGAAATACGTAAATGAACACAATTGCATGACAAATAACTTAAATAAAATACTTTTATAAAGGTGGTACTGTGTAGGAGAAAATCTTCTTAGGCAAGAAACAAATATTAACACTCACCTCTGAACTCCAAACTTTCTGTTGTATAATTTCTCTGGATTAGCATTTCCTCTTGCTGAATTTAAATCAGGATATGCCACCTTTTCAAATCTATAGACACTTTTAGTTTCTCTAGCGAGTTGAGAGTACAGTAGGGGATCTTTAAACCAGTCAAAAACATCTTCCTCATAGTCCTCAATAACTGATGTGGCAATAAACTCTTCCAGTTGATCTCTAGGTGTCACAAGGGGTGTTATACACATTGCGTCTGCTATACCTTCTGTCACTGGTACTTCAACTTTCTTTTTGTTTTTCTTGCTCTTGGATTGATCTCCCTTCTTTACTGATTTAGATTTCTTTACACTGCGTACTTGACTCGCGGATTTTGAATTTGATTTAATGGGAGATGGCAGTTGAACATCTAGGGTAAACACACTGGTACCAGTTTTAAGGTTAACTGCTGTTGCTGAGTCTATTTTTGTTTTGGACTCAAAGTGTAAATCAGGTACTGAATGTCTATTTTTCAACTTTAACTTGTCAAGTTGAAAAAGAACTGAATCTGATTCACTTGAAGTAGTACTACTTTGATACAATTTTGGTAAAGTTTCTGATATGTTTGAAAATGAATGGACTCGTCTACATGTTGGTACAGATAATATTGATTGTTCGTCTGCTTCAGGAATCACTAAATCAGATATGGCTGCAGAAATCGATTGTCTAGAAACTGGACGAGTCTAAAAATAAATACAAGAGTAGCTGTGGATACAATTTTCTCTTGCAGAAAAACAAGATATCTTTTGCTGTTTTGCATAAAAAAAACATGCATTTTGGCTTCAAGGTCTTTCAGCTGAAACAACCTGAACAAACACATAACGATACTTTCAGAACCATTTTCAGATGCATACAAATATTAATGTATTTAAGGCTTAAACATATCTATTCCAGTTATACTTTGGAACCGAAGATCAAGTATAAATTTTGCAAGCGCACTAGGGACTTTGTAATAATTGTGTTTGTGCGCGATACAAATTTCCATATTATTATTATTATTATTATTATTATACAAAAAAGACTATAGTGGAAAATATCTTACCTCAAATTCAAAGAGTTCAGGAAAGAATTTACTGTAAGATTTTAACTCTTCTACAGATCTTGGTTCAGGTTGTTCTATGGCATCAGTTTGGTCTTCCTCTTGCTGTAATGATATTATCAAGAAAGATTAAAAATAGGAATAGAAATATCTACATTATGGTACCACAACAAACAAAATAGTGATATCCCAGTTTTCTAGAAAATTGCCTGGTTAAAATTTTTATCAAGGTCAGAATTTTTTCCTTAGAAAGATCTATTTCCAAGGTATACCTGTTTATAAACTTACATCTTCAGAATTATCTGTTCTAAATCTTTCATCATCACTATCAATATCATCATCATTATCTAGTGAACTGTGATCACTTTCATTACCATTACCATTTCCATTATCAATTTCAGGCACCTCATCTAAAATACAACATCATTATCCAATAAATGTTCTGAATAGTAACACCATTATCACATAATAATAAAATCCCATCACCATTATTATATACATTACCTATATCATCACACAAGTAACCCGAAAAAATATACATTATCATTTTTGAGACAGATCTTCACTTACTTTGATTAGAAACATTAAGACAATCAGGAACATGTTTATCAGATGATGGTAGATGAAATGTAACAGCACTGTCTGTGTTTTCTAGAGGTAATTTGTTTCTAGGACAACATTTTCTCATAATAATACTTGCTAGTAATATCAAACTTTCCATTTCACGACTCTCAGAGATATCTTGACATGTTTCATAGAGAATTTTTATACCATCTGATTCCAATAGAGCTTTTCTTCCAGATTCTAATAAAAAGATGAATTGATAGAACAGATGATACAATAAGTTGAATAGTTGAATAGTTTCCCCAAAAAGACAAGGCTTTTGAATGTTCCAACTAACTTGATGCATGTGTTATAAATAACTTCTTTATTGTAAACGACATTCAGAAAAAATGAAATACAACATCTTTACTTTTTAAAGTCATATAATATAACATCATTAGTGTAAACAATATTCGTAAGTGATATTGTATAGAATGATTACTGCTAAGTAATATTTATAAGTGATAGAACATAACATTTTTAATCACACTTGTGATAGAACAAGATCAACATCCTATATTCAAACATGACAACATGTTCAATACTTACTCAGATTTGTGATATTTTTAAGGATATGTAGTATGGATTTCTTCAAGTTATTATATTTATGTTTAGTATCAAATTGATGCCATTCTGTATAAAGTGTTAATAATGTAGTAACTCCACCCATTCCTATAGTCCTTGCCGAATTACTCTCTGAAAAACATTATTATTATCAAGAAAATATGTTTGCAAAAATATCTATAGCCTATGTTTTGTTTCACAATGACAATTCATAAAATTTCTGTGTCAGAGTTTTTAAATCTTATTGACAGACAATTTGATTTTGAAACCATTTCATAAAAAAATAGTATATAACACCAAATGTCCACAAGCATTCTGTGCCACCTGCTTCATCACCACCATTCTCTTTGCACTTTTATCAATCGATTGAATATTGCATCGACATATCAGTTCATAGAAGAGAATAGTAGTTTAACATATTAAAAATACTTAGCATTAATAATAAATATATATATATTATCAAATTTGTAATATCTAGGACAATGTTAAGTCAAAATATGGGAAATTCTCATTTCACTACATAAGGATTTTTATACTAAATGTGACATACTTTATATTCTTATATATTTACATTTCAATGAACCAGTTACTCTAACTGGCTTTTATTTTTTCGACGCTATCTGAGATTTGAGTCACTTTCATATAAAACAGAAAATTTCTATTAATAAAAAATATAAATATAAGAATTAATTATTGGTCTCATTAGCATTATTGGTGAAAATGTAATTGATCACGCCACAAACATACATAAATGGCATCATACACACCAATAATAGTAATGAGACCAATGTTTAATTCTTAATTACACAAGGTTTAAGAATCTCAGTAATATCCTAAAATATGACAATCTGATGTGAAAATCATCACAGAACTGAAGTGAGTAGGTAAGAACAAAACACTTACTTGATTTAGTGAGATTGTTCAAACAATCCAAAGCTAACTTTAGAACTGTTGTATGTTTTTTACTACATAATACTATTATCTTAAACAATAGACTAATTGAATTATGTTTACCAACATAAGATGCATTAACACCTGAAATAATGATAGCATCACTTCAACAATAAATATTCTTTTACATTTTTCATATTATCTATTTTTCGTTCTCCAACATATTATGTTACTAGTATTTAAAAGGGAATTTTTTATGATATTTCACAATACATACCATGACAACAGCCTTTTTTTTTTAACTATGTTGTATGATATATACAGCTCTTATGCTATTAAAGTCTTTGTCTTTTTTCAAAGAAAAGAAAATCTGAAGGATTTGATTAATTAGAAATTGAAAATTTGGATAATATAATCCAAAACTTAATTTTTTGCTGCATAAAATAAATTAAAATTATAACTGACTAACTATTTCTGAATCAATTTCTAAAAATCTGACTGGGAAATATTATCTTTCACCCATAAAACATATCAATTACAAATTCTTTTCATACACTAGCAAATTATCTGAGGACCGGTAATTGACTGTGTAAGAACATCATACATATATTATAAGCTTACATAATATTTTCCATGAAATCCTAAATTAAAGGGGCCCAGGTTTGATTTTTAGGGGGTCGTTTTGGGCCTTTGTTACATTTAAACAGTCCTCAGAAATACTCAAGCTCGAAGAAAATACCTTGAAATATACCTCAAACAAAAAATTTCACTTTTCATTTTTTTTCCGTGCTGTACACTGCTGGTCTCCAGTCAGTCTGAAAATTGTGTGTCCTGTTGACAAAGTCTACAATTGAAAATGCGTTGTAGTCTATTTATATAGATGACTGCTATTGCACGACGGGAAGGATAACTCTTTGATTATCAAGACGAACCGTTTTCCAATATGGCGGGACGTTCGTAATTTCTTAAGTCATTATGATTTTTCAAACACGGATAATTATGGATACACATGGATTCGAAGGCTCAAATTTCAAAGGTAAGCTCTGTAGACTATTTCTGAGTAGCTAAGCAAAAGATTTCATGTGTTTGAGGCTGTCCGAAACAAATCAAGTCTGGGCCCCTTTAAGCCATAATTATAAAAAGTAACTTACTGTTTGAGGTATAATATTTAAACACTTGTAATAAAATCTGCATGTTTTTAAAACTACTGGTGTTACTCTTTAACAAGTTTAATGTTAACAATAAAACATTATTTAATCTTGCTTTCACAGCAAACTTTCTATCTGTAAATTATCAACATAAATCTACTATAAACAAATCACCAAAACTTGATCATCACTTATTTATTTCAATTACTGCCAAAATCTCAACATCACATATCAGGAACAACATGAGATATCGAAAAAATAGAAAAGTTTTGATATAAAGTATTGGTGTCAGGTAATGATTAGAATGTTAGAAAAAGCCTTTCAGAAATCTTGAAAAGGTTTTTTTATCTGCAGTTCTAAATCACATTTTACAATAGCTTAGTAAATATTCTATAAGAAAATTAGTTTACCTTTATGACCAATACGACCCAATATACAGTGTACTGTAAGTTGGGCATCTTCTGGTAATGTATTATCAGCACTAATGGCTTGTCTTAGAATATTGAACAAAACGCTGGATACACCATGGTTTACTAATAATGATGCTCTTTTTCCAAAAGCTATAATATTATATAATATGGAGTCATTATGATTAACTTCTTCATGTCATGAACAAACAAAAAAGCATATAATACAGAAGCAATAATTATTAATAAAAATAACCTTTTTAACATCATGACCAACTTATAACACTTCTTCATGCTATACTTCAAAACAACTGAATCAACTATAGGAAAAGAAACAGACATTAGGCTTATAGAGAATTATATCTTACGTGCTTTTCCCAATAATTCATTAATTATATTGACAACAGATATCACAACACTGTCATCATAAATAGTCTGAAATAATCAAATAAAACAGTCATTACAACTTCAATCCTTTCAAACAAAAACTCCTACTAAAAGCACTGGGCAAGGCCACAAAAATAGAAATCTGGTGAAGTAAGTTAGATTATAAATAGTACTGGTATTGTAAATCTCACCTGTAATATATTGACTAATATTTCTATATTATTAGATTGTTTTAGTATAATATCTTTCTGTATCTTATCTATCAAAAGAGAAAAAAAATTGACAAATAGAACACTGTTCAAGGGAAAATGCTTGTATCAATCAGTTAGTTTATACTGCTTATATACTGTAGCTTAGATCGGCTTGTCATTATGACAAATACAACTATCATTCTCACCACATCAAATATATAATGGTTGAGGAGCCACTGCAGCAAAGAATATGTAAGTTTGTTACAAAGCAAAATATTCATGGATTTCTTCAAGGATATCACACTTCCCCTTAAATCTGTGGATATCATTCATTATTACAAATCTTACCAGACCTTCCATACTTATGAAAGAGAAGTAAATAACCTACCCTGTGAAGATATAACAGTTAATAATTTAGAAGTAACATATCGTATGTGTGTTAATTCCTCTGCTATATCAGATTTCTTGTTTCCTGCTGTTCGATTCAATGTTTTGTCTAACAATTGGAACAAACTATTCAAACGAGTTCTGAAAACATTTGAAAAAAGATATTTAGATCTTAGACAACATATTCAAATAGGTTAAAAAACAACTGGTATGTTATAACATGTGTTTCTAAATAAAATGGGGTTCCATAGCACAGCAGTTAGAGCATTGTTTCCTAACGTTGAAAATGTCAGACATTGGTTCTTAACTTGATCACGTGAAAGTCAGATAACCATTATTCACTAACATTTCCAGTCGACCCAGCAGGAAATTGGTACGCATAATTCAGGAAAGATCAATGCCAAGAGGTTAGGTCAAGGACCAATTGGTAGAAAGGATCCCTTGTCAAGATGGACTTGTGAACCTAAGTTGTTATACCGGTAGTTGTTTTTTTAATTGTAACTAGATAATCTTGAGCCAGTTTTGATATTCCCGAATGTCTTCACTTAAATCTATATGTTTCACATTTTATGCCATGTCTGTGTTCATGTTGGAGTCAATACCAACTGACTATTATAACCATGAAATTGTTATTTAAACATGGCTTAAGTATCTCAACTGAAGCAGCAAGCTTACCCGACTGATCTGTCAGCTGATCTACATTCCTCTGATATGGCTGCCATTTTCTACTTTAAAAAAATTAATAGGTAAAATCATGCTATAAAGCTATGAAATATGAATTAATTTTCAGAATTATTTAGTATTTGGTAGAATAAAACTGTCATGTACTGTTAAATATTATGGCATTATGCTCTTGTCTGCTTGATATCGATCATCGTGGTACATCTTTTACTTGTTTAAGTTGTGACCTTATAAAGGTTTGTGTTACCTCAGTAAAGCTAAAAAGGTCTTTTAAGATAGGCCTTATTGTAAACCTAATAATTTCAAAGAACATAATCAACAGAAAGTTCATTATTTATACGCGGCAAGGACTAATTGAAGTTCAATATTCATAAATTATTATGAAAAAAATCGCCAATGAGTCTAGCTTCGTTGGTAAATATACCAAAGACATGCTATGTGGGAAACTAGTGATGAGGTAACCCCATCAATAAAGCGATGCTGATCTGATCAAGACATAAATTAACATCCTTAGATTGAAAAACAAACTAATAACAAACTTTTGACAGCTATTTGATTACATCGTTACTGGCACTAGATGGCGCTTTTATTATGTCAGAAGAGTTATCTCCCCAATAGCGACACATCGCTACAAAGCCAAACCACCCTTTTATTGCGATCAAAATAGTCACAGTCTATTGCGAAATGGCATCTTATCAAACCATAATATGATCAAAGTATGATCAAACTTACAAATTCGACTGCCATATAGCTTTTTTTGTACGACCTTCTCATATTCTTTATTTTTATTCTCAATGATTTTACACTTTGAAATACGTCGAATATCTTTGGAAATCTTTGCAAGCACTCATAATTTCAAACAAGGCGTAACCCTTATGGAATGTTTTAATTAGCTGGACTTTTATATTATAGGCAAATATTTCACTTAACATCAAATTCGGAGATACATCTAATTGAATGCTAAAGGATTAATAGCTCAGATGTAGGATTTGCTTACTACCAAAATTGTGTTTGTAAAAGCGTATACCATACAATATCCTAATACTTTCAGGCCTAAAAGAGTTTATCTCTGATACATAGTAAGATAGTGCTAAATGTGGACAAAAACTGAATCGGGTTTGGTAAATTATGTCAAATCCTTCTTGTCTGAAGTCCCGGACGTGCATAATATTCTGAATTAGCCTACTTCAAAAAAATCCAGTTTGTACTATTCTAAACTAGGTTTCAAAAAGAGATAAGATGAAATCTAGATACACCGGATAGATCTAGTAGTTAGATTTTAAAAAATAGATAACATTCGCCTCTATTGTCATGGGTCTGCAAAACAAGGTCCATTAAATAATTAATTAACCGTCAAAACGAAAAGTAGAAAATAACTTCGCCATTTTAACTAGTGCTGGCACGATATATCGCCGAATCGATGTATCGCGTATCGTATTGCGAGTTGTGTATCGATACTTGACGATAAATGTCATTCCATAAAAAAGTGGGTAATATTTTATTTACTAGTCGTTGAATGCAAGCTTATCCCATCATAAATTCTTTTCGAGAACTTCTCAGACATTCATTGTTTTCAAAAAACTTATTTGACATTTAATTTAGTAGATAGAGAGGCTTAATTATTTTTTAGTCAACAGTTAATAAGTGAAATAGTTAAATTACTAGAAATAATAATTTGGTAACCTTAAAATATCAGTGTTATAATAATGAAATATTGACACCTTGGAGAAAAAGTGTTACTTTTTATCTATTATCCCATATCGCGATACGTATCGTATCGTGAACCTTATATCGTGAGGTACAGAGCGATTAGTGGATTTTAGTCCAACCTTTGCTAGATATTCGCCTTTTTTCAGAAGTCTTACATCATCATCAATCGAATGATAAATATGAGAGTCTAATTTGCCTACATAATCATTCACCGATTTCCGGCCGAGAATCTACAATCGTGAATTAGGCGGATTCGACTGTTTGATTTGTGGATGGTGCTGACAGGACTAATGATTAAAGGTTCGCAACAAATAAGCAGATAATTGCCATGAACTATTTCATTCACGATTTCTTTTGTAGCCTTCGAATAACGTTCACAATTTGCGGATTACTACACAGGGCCTACGATTTTCATTTTCAACTGCTTTAGGGTTTAGATTTGGCTCAATTATATCAAAACCATTTATGATGCCGAAGAGATTACACCTGAAGGAGGTCAGTTCATGACCCAAGTTACAATTGTATTTTGAGGAGTTACTTATTGTTTTGTTATTTCTTTTTTTGTAAATTTTCATTTTGCATAATTTTTATACACAAATCATTTTTATGTATTTTTTTGTTACGGTATTTCCCCAACTTTCCATTTTCCTTCGCATTCTTGTTGTTAATTTTGGAACCCATCAATATAAGGTACTATACGTTCTTTCTGGTCACATCCCAACTATTGGCAGCCAAATCAACAAAATCGTTAATCCCCACGTCCTTATAATCCACGCCCCTATAATTCCTATGCTTGGTCTTACGTTCGCACCGTGGACGGAAATAATAGATCTACACAGCCTCACAATCAACGCAGAAATAATCAAGGTCAATAAATTCGCAGGAATAATCATCAGAAGCATAATAGAAACCGCCCATCTAAACTATTGGAATCACCCGCAGCTTCACCAGAATATTTTAAAAACTTCTACAATACTTACACCATATCAGCACAACTGTAGTCGAACAGTTCAAATCACTTTTGATAGACATTTAAACTACGCCTTGGAAACTCTTGAGGATAAGGATGTTAGCATTGTAGAATTGTTTGAACCATCTCTTCACCCAACAACCAAACCAACGTCTACCACAATCCGCTGGAAAAACTAAACGAAATAGATTTTAATGCCCCACAAGTTTTCCGTCCTCATTTGAAACACCCTCAAAGTGGAAATATCCTTCAAATCGAAGATCTTTACCAAATTCTCCTCCAAACCAACCTGCCAACCTGCTATCAACCTCAAACGTAATTAATATACTGCTACTTCATCCTAACCTTCATCTTCATCATCACCGCGTCGATCTCTGACAAAACTCTTACTCCTACTAATTCTTCACCCTACACTTCTTCTCCTGCCCCCAGCCAAACAATTTTGTCTTAATCGCCTACCAAGCCAAACGTTCATGTCGACAGAGTGATAAATCGAAATTAAGTTTACCAAAATAACAAAAACCACTCAAATTATGGTCAATCCCAAGGCCAAGGCAGAAACCTAAATAGAGGGCTATCCAGGAGCACGAATCTGCCATCTAAAATTCATAATCTCCAAAGCTGAAGCCAGCCAAATATCGCACAAAGAAGTAATACAGGTAGGGCTGAATGACAAACAAGAAGAAAGAAACTATATCTACACCCATACCAATTTTTCCATTTTTAAAACGAGCATTCCCTGCAGCCTTCAAAACATGTCAAAATTTATTAACTTATTATTGCCAAAACACCAAACTATACCACCACCTTACCAGAATATTGCGGATCCAAAACGGTAACATCCACTGGACGGAGATGAAAGAATATATTTTCTCATAGGTTGGCCGATTTAAACAAGAAATGAACCGAAACTAGTTAATACAGTATGTGATCTAAATCGGAAGAAAGTTTGGTAGACAAAGGTCTTAAACGAAATTAACGAAATTTTAGACGCCACTTATAAATTCGAACGACTAATAAAACTTGCATATTTTCATAGAAAAACCATCGACAGAGGTGCCCGGAGTTGACTCCACCAGATGCATACATACCGACATACTGGTATGAGGTAAAAGCAACTTGACTGTATTCAGGACTATGTTAAACAACCTGAAAAAAGATAAAAATATCAACATTCGGAAAAGTGATTAGGGAAGCTCGCGTGTCATCTTCCCGACTGTCAATTAAATAAACGCACACATTACCAAATTTTAGATGCTCCGATTTATATGGAAACCGGTACTATGATTAATAACATCTTACCAAAAATAGTAAATGACAAAATTATTACCGATAAACAATACGATTATCTTTGGGTAAGCCCTTTGTCGCGTCATCGGCTTATCTATACCCTCCCGAAGATTCATAAGAACCGGAATCGTTTTTACCCTATACTATACCTAAGGGAAGACCTATTATTTCAGAATGCTTCAGTGATTCCTAACGAGTTTCGGAATATATTGAACATTTTCTATTTGCCAAAGCGTGCCACCATCCGTCATATATTAAAGATACAACCGATTTTGTGTAAAAAATAAAAATTTAATATTAGAAATGGCTTTTTCATACCATAGTTAACATATGTAACCAAAATGACAACGAATTTTATCTACCGAAGTTTAAGAATCCAACCTAAACCCGATTCTGAATCCTTAAAGCCTTTTTCGAAATTCTTAACGGAAATTTTTACCTTCGAAAATTTATTCATTCGTAAGCGTGAGATTGCCTATTTACCAATATATTTTGTGGAAAAAATCGAAAATTTAGATATCTCAGAAAATGGCTTTTTCATATCCATGGATGTTAACAGTGTGTCCAAAATCGACAACGAAGCTGGTTTGAATGCAGTAAAAAATGTTATGAGAGAATTCCAGATCCAAAACGACCCGATTCTGAAATCCTTAAAATATTTACTAGAAATTTGTTTAAAACGGAAAAGTTTTTTTTTAATGGTAAAATTTATCTTCAGACTTCCGGTACAGCAAGTAAGGGATTTGCACCTATTTATGCCAATATATTCATGGCAGAGTGGGAACGCGAAATTTCTCCTTTTAAACATTTATTTTACGGACGATTTCTTGATGACATTTTTTTTTGATTTGGCAAAACACAATTCAGGAATTCTGGCAATAATTTGAAATAAAACCACAACCCAACAATCAAATAACCAGCAAAATATCACTAAAAAATGTATGGACTTTCTCGACACAACAGTATTCAAAGGACCGGATTTCACGGAAACTAGGAAAGCTGATATCAAAGTATTTTTAAACCTATCGATTCCTACCAACTGTAGTTTAAAAGTGTTTTGAACTGATTACTTTTCATAATTACCTTATATCAATTAAAAGAATAATATAATGTAACCATAGTGTCTATTTTGCAGATCCACTTGACAAAATTACTATTATTTTACTTAGCATTAACACCACGATTATCCTCAACCGTCTATTTATATTTCAACGTAATCTCAGTTGCACATACTTTTTTCGAAACCACCCTCCACGTGGTGCTAGAACAATGTTTATTCCTAAATCCACTTGGAAACCACCTAAAACCGCCATCCATCCAGAAATATCAAACGTATTTACAAGTATGAAAAACCAAATATCAATTATTTCCATAACACACGAAAAGCCTAAACTCACGCGAGTAGAATATAAAGCGTTACATTTACTTAAAAAGACGATAGTATTGTAATTAAAAAGAGTGGCAAAGGTTCATGTTGCGTTATATTAAATAGGGAAGATTACATTTTAGAAGCAGAGCATCAATTGAATAACACTATGCAAATTTACCGAAGCCAATTTGTAAAGAAACTGCTACTATGATAAACAATATCTTTGCCGATTTAGTTAAAGCAAGTCGTTAAAACAGAAACAATATGACTATCTTTCTGCCAAACCTGATTGCCGTGAGAGACACTTATATTACACTTTGCCTAAAATTCATAAGAATCCTACCAAGGATTGGTTCATGCCTAATAGAATCCCTAAAGGCAGCCCGATTATCTCTGACTGTGGTAGTGAGTCGCATGCAGTGTCAGAATACATTGATCATTTCCTACTACCACTAGCATGTCAATATCGAGCCTACCTTAAGGACACAACTGACTTTGTCAATAAAATAAAAAATCTCCAAGTCCCTTCAAATGGTATTTTAATTTCTATTGACGTAACTTCTATGTACACCAATATCGACAACACTACTGGCCTAATGGCAGTCCGCAAAGCATTCAATAGAAACCCATACCCAGACAGACCCGACGATGCAATTCTACAGCTTTTAGAGATTTGTCTTAGCCGCAATGATTTCACATTTAATGGTAAAACATATCTACAAACCTCAGGTACAGCCATGGGCAAACGATTCGCCCCTACATACGCAAACCTTTTCATGGCAGAGTGGGAACGTGAGGTATTGACCCTTTGTCGATTTGACCCACTTTTTTATGGACGCTTTTTAGATGACATTTTCATGGTTTGGACTTACTCCATGGAACACTTTTGGCAATTTTTTTAATCCTCGACAACCACCACCCATCCACGAAACTAACGGCCAACGTCAGCATAGATTTTCTCGATACCACTGTCTTAAAAGGAGATTCCATAGCAGAGACTAATAAATTAGATATTAAAGTATATTTCAGAGAAACCGACACTCATCAACTTTTGAATGAGAGCTCATTTCATCTAAAACATACATTTTCTGGAATAATAAAGTCACAAGTTTTACGATTCCACCGAATTTGCACATGGTCTTCTGATTTCAAACAAGCCTGTACGATTGTTACGAAACATAAAAAATTCCACCTTAGCACAGATAGCAGCTACAAATAAACTTTATGCCGAAGTACCTCCAGGCTTAAGGAGTGCCCCGTGTATGTCAACCAGATGCAAAACATGTCCCTTTATATCAGAAACGCATTATTTTCTAAGTAACTCTACGAACAAAAGATACCCGATCCAAGAGCACCTAACATGTGAAAACTCGAATGTAATATACTTAATTTCATGTAAAAAATGTCCCAAACAACATATCGGGGAAAAATTTATTATAAATTACGCACTCGTTTTAATGCTCACAGATCAGATATTAAATTTAAAAAAGACAAGCCATGTTTCTAATCTTTTCAATCTTGACGAACATTCACTTGACGATCTCACCCTAACCCCAATTGAGCGCATAGAAATCGACTTGCCCAAAGATGAAACTACCAAATTCCGTCAATCTGGAGAAGCCCATTGGATTGAGACATTAAATACAGCAAGACCCATAGGATTTAATATTCACCACAGTGTAGGCATAACACCAGAGATTATACAAATATGCTTAAATTTGCACGTAAAGAAATGCCATTCCCGAGCACTATCAAAAAGTTTACAAACTACTTCTCCTATATGAGTTAACAGTATAGACTTTGGACTAATCTGTGGATATCTCTTGTTTAAGCTTCAAATGCTGTAATACCGACCTATCCATAAACATACTTCTTTTTGGAACAGCTTGCCAACAATCAACTTTAACCATATTTGAACAAGTGCATAATTTTATCGAACGCAGTAAAAGGTTCTGAACAACTCTAACACTCAATATCACCAGCAAAGAGGTGTAGATAGCTATGTATAAATGTTTAGTTGTTTACAATGTTGTTTTCATTATCTTAATTTATTATTATTCGATTTTTGTATATTAAAATATGTACATTGTTTAGGGAAAGGGGTGATATAGGCGAAAGCCTGTTCCCCAATCCTTTTCATTATTATGAATAAAATATTGTTTACAAAAAAAAAAAAAAAAATGCTGTTGGTTTGTGGTAGTTTTATGAACAAGATGTATAGTCTGTAGGTGCATAATATACATTCTCCATTGAAACTGATGCTGGTTCTGCAAGGCCCAATATTCTCGATCATATAGAGTACTGACAAAGTGCTCATATCTATTAAACAATTCCATAATTCTATTAATGTAAGAAAGGTAATCTCTACTAACATTTACTTATTTTTATACGCCCACATGGAATGGGGGGCGTATATTGTCGTCACCCACATCCGTCCGTCCGTCGGTCCGTCCGTCCGTCCGTCCGTCCACAATTGCTCGTAAACACTCTACACGGTGTAATTCTTGACGGATTTAGATGAAACTTAATATGAGTGTTATACGCAAGGATGAACCCTATTGAAAATCATCGAAATCGGAAAAAAATTACTATGAGTTCGTGCCCTTGTTCTTAAATGGCTCGTAAACACTCTACAACGTACAATTCTAGACCGATTTTGATGAAACTTGGTGTGAGAGTATGTTATAACTCAAGGATAAACCCTATCGAAAATCAGCGAAATCGAAAAACATTTAGTTTGAGTTATTGCCCTTGTTCTTGAAAACGCGTTCAATTTTAGCTTAAGAGAACAATTTTTAATGGATTTTAATGAAACTTGGCCTGAGTATTTGTTATCACCCAAGGATGAAGCCTATTGAAAACCAGTCAAATCGAAAAAAAATTAATATCAGTTATTGCCCTTGTTTTTGAAAACGCGTTCAATTTTTAGCTTGTAAACACTCTACAAAGCACAGTTATTGACCGATTTTGACGAAACTTGCTGAAATTGTTTAATATCACCCAAGAATGAACCCTTTTGAAAATAGCACATATCGAAATATATTTAATAGGAATTATTGCCCTTGTTCTATAAAATGTGTTGGATTTTTGCCTTGTAAACACTCTACAAGTCACAATTCTTGAGCGATTTTGACATAACTTGGCATGAGTATTTGTAATCACCTAAGGATGAACCCTATTGAAATTCAGTTAAATCGAAAAATACTTAGTATCAGTTATTGCCTTTGTGTTTGAAAACGCGTTCAATTTTAGCTTGTAAGCACTCTAGAAAGAACAATTCTTAGTGGATTTTGATAAAACTTGGCTTGAGTATTTATTTTTACCCAAGGATGAACCTTATTGAAAATCAAATAAATCGAAATATATTTAGTGTCAGTTATTGCCCTTGTGTTTGAAAACGGGTTTAACTTTTTGGCTAATAAACACTCTGAAAGGTACAATTCATGACCAATGTTGACAAAACTCACTGAAATTGTTGGATATTGCAAGGGATGAGCCTAATTGAAAATTAAAAATATCAAAATATATCTAATATGAATTATTGCCCTTGTTCTTTTAAACACGTTCGATTTTTGTCTCGTAAACACTCTACATGGCACAATTCTTGATGGATTTCGATGAACTTGGTGTGAGAGTGTGTTATAACTCAAGGATGAACCCTATTGAAAATCAGCGAAATCGAAATTTTTTTAGCTTGTAAACACTCTACAAAGAACTATTCTGTCTTAATGGATTTTGATTAACTTTGGCTTGAGTATTTGTTTTTACCGAAGGATGAACCCTATTATAAATCAAATAAATAGAAATATATTTAGTGTCAGTTATAGCCCTTGTTCTTGAAAACACGTTCAATTTTAGCTTGTAAACACCCTAGAAAGAACAATTTTTAATGGAATTTGATGTAACTTGGCTGGAGTATTTGTTGTCTCCCAAGGATGAACCCTATTGAAAATCGAAAAATATTTAGTACAAGTTATTGACCTTGTTTTTGAAAACGCATTCAATTTAACTCGTAAACACTTTAGAAAGAACAATTTTGAATGGATTTTGATGAAACTTGGCTTTAGTATTTGTTTTATCACAAGGATAAACCCTATTGAAAATCAGATAAATTTAGTGTCAGTTATTGCGCCTGTTTTCAAAAACGCTTTCAACTTTTGGCTTGTGAACACTCTAAACATTCCTTTTTGACAAAACTCGCTGAAATTGTTTAATATCAACCAAGGATGAGCCTTATTAAGAATTAAAAATATCAAAATATTATTAAGGGTGAACCCTATTGCAAATCATAAAAATACCGAAAATTATTGAGTTGTTATTAGGTACAATTCTTGACAGTTTTTAATGAAACTAGAGACCCTAGAAAAAAATATATGGTGGAAGGTTGAATATTTCATTCCACTTATTGTAACCTTACTGAAAAGTTTATTTGAAATAAATGCTGCCAGTGGGCGTATATTACCTTGCCTGGCAAGCTATCTTTCTAAAGTTTCAATGAAATGATTAAAAAAAGCCGTATTTGTCATTGACCACTGACTTAATGTCACAGATTCTTTTGTGGTTTCTGAGTCCTTGGTTGGACGTCATCACTATCTGCATGTTCATTCAAATCATATACCGGTAGGTTATATCTCGTCACGAAGTCAATAATGTTTAAATATGTAGGTTTCTTACCCTGGTCTATTGTCTTGTCACGCTGTGTACCATTTGTACGACATGAAAAATTGTTGGATTGCTGATGTGCACTTATTTCTCAGTAAATTGGAGATGGAAGGTTGCTTTATGAACATATTCTACACTTTCTGAAACATCAGATATGTCGTCATTTGGTTGATTTATATACAAATGTCCCGAAAACTCTTTAATGAATAACGATGAAGTTTATTGACCAAATAAATTCTAAGTCATAACCTTATTCTATAAAGTTGGTGATAATAAAAGACAATTTTGGTGATTTGGTAGAGGATTTTTAATATGGCCAAAGATAAGATTTTATAGGAATGCAGAGGATTTACATTTAGACCTGAATTTAACTAAAATACCGATACTAGACTTGTACCGTATATAAATTATAAAAATATAACTTGAAATGGAATACATTAGACCTAGAGTTTGAAAGGAATGCGATAGCACGTTTTAAACACCGTGTGTTTGCTATACTTGTGGTTAAAGTGGCAATGAAATAAAACAAATAGTTGTCCGCAAGCTAATTGAACCTTCTCTACACCACACTATTTAAGTTTAAAAACCTTTCGAAGATCCTATTTTTGCATTATCTACATGATCAAGAGGCTCAGTGAGATGTACGCTCCATTAGCAAGAGGCCTTAAAGATTGATTCCCACATAGGTAGAGATAATCATTGTCTGTGGGACCAAATTGGGGGTGCAAAGATAGCAAACGCTGTATATGTGCAATGTTGTATTGCATCTTTAAATGCAGTCAGGTATCAAGACCTTCCATCAAACATATCTGACCGCTTCTAACCGGATTTAAGTAGTTTTAAACGCAGATCAGTTTTTCTTATAAATACAAAGACAAAAAAAAAGATTGAATACAGTTTCTGTTACGGTTCCGGAGTAATCTCTAACCATGTATTTCATAGAACCGGATAGTGTAAGGATTGATACCGTATTAGAGAACGTAAACATCATCAACGAATTACAGGCTGAACTGAAGGACGATGGGGGAAAGGCCGAATATGAAATAATAACCAGACCAATAGCTTTGTACCCAAAGGAAAATTGTGCTTATGATAATTACAATTTTCTTAAGGATGAAATTAACACCAGAGTGGATAGAAAATCACCGCACATAGGCCTTGACAAAGAAAGGCAACATGGTACTAATGCGAGAAAGACTCCAGATTCAAGTAAAGCACCAACAGAATCAATACAGTGTCCCGAAGATATTGTTGTTACTGTCAGTGTGTAAGTATTTCTTTCTGCAGATTATTATGCCAATGAAGACATCATGGATTGAATCTAAGGGATATGGTGTACATGTATTTATCAATGAATGGTGGCCAATCGGTAGCCACGCAATTAATTGTTTCATTTTGCCCTTGCAGACTTTCCATGAACTGGAGCACAATATATTTATAAATCAGCATGGATTGACCTGAAATAGAGTATTTCTTGAACGCGAACATTTTGGTACGGAAAATATAACACCCTAAACCAATTAAAAAACTGACTATACCACATTTCAGATCACCTGCTACGTCCATCAGCACAAATCTTAAAGTTATTTTAACTGTATTGAACTGTGCTATGACCGCATGCTCCATTGGTTTTATCTACAGTTTGGGTTTGATGTTTGTCGACATCATTGAGGAATTTCAATCTTCCAGAGCTGAGACATCCGCGATCCTGTACGTTTCCACCGCTCTCATGACTGCATTAGGTAAAGTTATTAATGTTAATGTGTTAGCAAATCTCTTTTAATGTTATCTGTTTTCAGCACTGTATAACTACATAATACAAAGATACAAAATGTTAAATATACTATTCCAATATATAAAGAATCTTATACTAATTCTATCTATAGGCAATATTGTAAGGTTGTTTGACCTGTAGATGTTAGTAACTGAAGTCTGTTACCACACGAGATTCGACATTTGGATAATAAGATTTTTATTTCAAGCTTCCTTAAGTATTAAGAGAAAATTAGTGATATTATCCTCAAGGTAAATCGTACTATTAGTTTCAGCAGCTTCATATCATAACATTAGCCGGTGTATATATATGAACGTAAGTTGTAGAAGATGTCTCTTCGAACATGTAATATGATACCCCATTACAACTATCATTAAAAGCCGATCCATTACTATTTTTGGTGCATTATTAAAATTGATGCATCTGTATCTCTTATACACCTCTACGTGCAAACCATGTTAAATAATGGAGTGATGTTTCTTTCCTCTCTATCGATCTTGATTTTCATTGTATGTTTTATATTAGAGGTAAAGTTATTGCTGCTTCTTTGTGAAATTTCAGGTGGTATTTTGGGTCCGTTGATGACGAGGTTAAATAGTGGATACATTTGTATAGCTGGAGGTCTCATCATCTTAATCGGATGTTTCATTAGTTCTTTTACCACGAGTTTACCATTACTAACAGCTAGTCTAGGTGGTCTCACAGGTATTGATATTATCATTCTTTTTTATACGCCCACATTATAATGTGGTCGTATATTGTCGTCACCCATGTCCGTCCGATTTCATTTGAATGAAATCTGATGTAATAATGGAAGTTGATGAGATCTTGGTCAAGTTGAAATTGACGATTTTTCCGATGATTTTGAGTTATTGCACTTGACTTAGTCAAAACGTGGCTAGTAAATGCATTACAGACTAGGTTTCATCTGATTTGAAAGAAATTAAGTTTGAACATTTATATTGACGAGAACTTGGATTAGACCTAAATAATGTTAGATTTTCTGCCTGTGTTTAAACAGAAAATATACTTTAAAGTGGGCGTATCTTACTAGGCAACCGCTTGTTTACGTATACCTGGTATAGAAACTGAATACATTTTTATACGCCCACATGTGGAGCGTTTGTTGCCGTCACCCAAATGTCCGTCCGTCCGCCCGTTCTATTGAAAATCAGCGAAATTAGAAAATATTTAGTATGAGTTATTGATCTTGTTCTTGAAATATGATGAATTTTAGCTCGTAAACACTATAGAAAGCACAATTCTTGATGGTTATTGGTGAAAATTAGCATTAGTATATGTAATCTTGTGATAAACCCTATTGAAAATCAGATAAATCGAAAAATATTTAGTTTCAGTTATTGTCCATGCTTTCCTTGCTTTTGAAAACGTGCTCAATTTTAGCTCGTAAAAACTCTAGAAAGCACAATTCTTGGCCGGTTAACGAAACTTGCTGAAATTGTTTGATATAACCTAAGTATGAACCCTATCAAAAATCAAAATATATCAAAATACATTAAATATAAATTATTGCCCTTGTTCTTTAAAATGCGTTCGATTATTGACTCGTAAACACTCTAGAAGGCACCATTCTTTACAGATCGACGAAACTTGCGGAAAAAGTTTATTATCACTCAAGGATGAACTCTACTGAAAATAAATCATATCGAAAAATATTTAATAAAAATTACTGAACTCGATTTTTGGCCCGTAAGAAACTTGCTGAAATTGTTAATTATCACCAATAACATGAACTCAATTGAAAATCAAAAACATCCAAATATATTTGATATAGATTATTGCTTTTGTTCTTTAAAACGCGTTTAATTTAAACACTCTGCAAGGCACAATTCTATATAGATTTTGACGGAACTTGCGGGAATAGTTTATTATCTCCAAGAACGAACCTATTGAACATTTAACATGTTTGTTCTTCAAAACGCGTTTGATTTTTGACTTGTTAAGAATCTACAAGGCACAATTCCTTACGGATATTGTCGAAATTGAATATTTCACTCCGGTGATTGTTACTGTACTGTCAAGTTTAATATTTAATATTTAACGCTGTCAATGGGCGTATATCACCTTGCCTGTCAAGCTATCTTCCGTTTTAAAGTTACTGCCTCTACATGTACTTAGGTTGCCGTTTGCATTCGTTGTCTCGTTATGTCAATTTGTTATAAATGCCATCCATGACATTAGATTGATGCAAGGCATTCGAAGTCTTTTGTTCTATTTCAGGGATCGGTTTATCAATTACATATTTTCTGGCTTTTGTCAGTGTTCCCGAAATTTATAGCAAAAACAGATACCTAATGATGTCAGTGGTCTCTATAGCACCTGGAATTGGGAATTGTATTTTTCCTTACTTAATTCTACTGCTGATGGAGAACTATGGGTGGAGGGGAGCTGTATTAATAATTGGTGCAATATTTGCCAACTGTATTCCAATTGGACTACTCAACGTATATGTCAACAACAGACTTCTTGTTGGTCGACAACATCCAACCATTAGCATTAGCGATCTCCTTTCGGTACCTTTGTTTAAAAACACAATGTACCTAAAATCTATGTGTGCTGTAATGGTATTCAGCTTTCTTGCTCCAACAACTTTACAGGTTTATGTTGATATGATTACAGAAAAAGGATTCAGTCTCACCACCGGATCATTACTGCTTTCCACATACGGATTCTCTGATTTAGGAGGACGAGTAATTGGATTTGTTATATTCCCTTTAATCAAATGTAACAACAAAATTAAGTGGGCGTTTTCTATCGCGACCATGTCCATAACAATATTTTTGTATACAATATTCTTTGAATATGAATATCTTTTAGCAAACACGATTCTCTTTGGACTGTTTTGGGGAATGACCATGTCGTGTTATCCTTCTATGATTTTGGAATCTACTGGGCCGAAGTATATTTCCAGTGCAATGGGCTATTGTAATTTTGTTTTTGGTCTTATTAGCCTAATTGGTGGACCAACTGCAGGTAGGACTATGTATCAATTTCTTGAAATACAAATAACCTGTGATTATGAGCAGACTAATACATAGGCAAAAGTATATTAAAGGCTGGTCGCACCATGCTATCAACACCTACCAAGAGAGTACTGTGGCGGTAGGAGATTGTGTATTGATGGCATTGGAATTGCTTGAATAACAAGCGTCAACAAACTTTATTGAATGGCAATGATGTTATTGTAGGTAAAAGTAAAATCAATGTAGTTACAGTCCAATATTCTATTCACTTTCCAGGGCTAATCAAGGATGCTACTGGATCATATACTTTGGTTTACTATCTGGCGACTGCTACATCTGCTGTAGGTAGTCTAATGATGATCATAATGGTTCTCAAGTTGAAATGGACGAAGAACAAGATACCTGTTCCGGTTGAAGTTACAAGCCATATTTAATACCTAAATAAAATGACATTTCTTAGAATGTAACTAATCATATAAATATGGTTGGGATTCAAAATTATACGTGTTTTGTGAAAGCAATTAAATTATCTACACTTTTATATTAACTGTTACATCAATTAAAATTCTTTTAAATAATACTAATAATACTGTTTTTCTTTTTTTCTGTGGTAGCTGCAGATGCTCGCCACTGATAACGAAATTTTTGATCTCCAGCATGAATTCCTATTTGTGAATGATATTGAAATGGTAGTATACCTAACTATTCCTCGAGAGAAATAGCAAAACAATTAGTAAAGATAAAAACCCATCAGACTTGAAATTCAGGCTAAGCAATGATATCCCATATACGTTATGAGGTTATGAGATTATTACCTTTTGAAAGACAACTTTCCTCAGCAAATATCATTGTAATCAACTGCATGCGACCCTATACAATAACAACAATAACAAACAACAAACAACAAACAAACAAACAACAAACAACAACAACACAACAACAACAAGCAACAACACAACAACAACACAACATCACAAACAACAACAAACCACCCAACCACCGAACCACCGAACCACTGAACCCCGAACCACCGAACCAAGGAACCAACAAACCAACAAACAATAACAACGCGAACAACATGGGTCAGAATTAGGTTCAATGCACATGGTTCGGATCCTGTCTAACATTCAGCCCATGGAGAAAAAAATAAATACACAAATACAAGTACATGTGTATCAGATGTTCCTGCGATACATATACACAAGCAAATGTGTACGAGATGAACAGAAATCAAATACATACATATTCAATCTAAAACAGTCAATGTTGAATCTCGCACTTTCAATTCAGAACATAAATACAATACGGATCAGAACATGTACTCGTCATTGAACATAAGTCACTGTATTTCAGGACGAAGTAATCTTCTTGTAATCGAATTATTTTTATCCACGGGTTGTATTTTTAATTATGAAAGCGTGAAATGTAAAACATTCAAATAAGGCAATTTAGAGAGTCTGTCCGTCGTAGTGCTCTACTATTCACAACAATCTTTTAAAAAAAAAGTTTTTACTTGACACACTTTAATCGGTAAATAATATAACATCAATCGTACTTGTCTTAGGTAGAGGTTCTTGAATATGGTTTCTTAGTTATACTATGGGGTTCAAGCTTACGTCCATGAAATTAAAAAATTAATTAAATTGACTTTGGATATGTTTCGGAGTATGATGACTACGTTAACCCTTTCCATAGAGAGTAGAATATTGTCATATCTAGATGACTTTGAAATGTGATGATATTGCATCAGCGAAACCCATATAAGGTGATCCACTAGTACATAACAAATGAATAACAGAGCAAGATAAAGCATGGAATCACAGTTCAAATTGAGAGAGCGAATCCTTTATGGCTAATTAAAAATATACGTTCATCCTTTCACCACTATAGAAATAGTATGCATACATACAATAAAAGGGGTTGGGCATGGAAAGACATTTACCTTCGAACTTATCTGGTTTGCCATATTACATGGAAAGCCTAACGCAATTAGTCGACTTTCAATTAAAGAAAGAATAGTTTACAATGGTGTTTGGCGATGTGAGAATAAGTAACAATACAGTTGAGGACATGGAGCTAGAAAGGAAGGATAGGAAAGATGTAGAGATGCAAACAGAAGTTACGTACCCAGAAAGTCATGTAGAAGCATACGATAATATTGGCTACGTTGACTACCACGACCAACGTATTCCTGACAAACCACATCCATCTAATCTTTATATTAAAAAGACACATTTCGGAGACAAAAATAGAATCTCATCAATTGAAAGTGGGCAAAAGGATAGTTTTATTGCCACTGTATTTAGTCCATCCAATGACATTTCTTTTCCACCAAAAGATAATGACGTTAAAGAGACAACAGACAACACCATGGTTAAAATACATGTGTAAGTACGATGATACTGCATTTAATTAATATAGTTTGACATTCAAATCTAGATACAGGTCATGACAGTTTTCTGTTCCTTGTGTCCAGGTAACATTTGTAATTTCTTCTTGTGAGCGCAAGCTGTGTACCCGAGTTCCATCAGTTGTCCTTTATGGGTGTCTGGTGTGGATTGTAAAAAGTGAACAGTAGTCTTTCTCCTTGTTTCAGTGGCCAAGAACCGGTAGTAAGTAAAAAACTGCAGATTGTATTAACAATAGCCAATTGTGCTATGGCAACAATACCAATCGGAATCTTTTATGCTCTAGGTGTTCTATTTGTTAATATTATTGATGAATTCCAAGCAACTAGAGCTGAAGCTTCACCAATACTATCAATTTACACAACTTTGCTGTTTGGCTTAGGTAATTAGTTCAATTATTATAATTATTATTTTTCCATCCCAAACAAATTTGCATTGGAAACTTGTTTGTTCCGAAAGGTAAAAAAAAAGTAGCTTTATCGAATCAAATCATCATTGATGGAGTTTTAAAAAAGCATGTTTATTGAAACATGCACGGTCTATTTGGTTTGGTACAATAACAACAGAACTTTTTGGTAATTGTTTTTGTCAGGTGGAGTATTTGGACCTGTAATAAATAAATTTAATGGTGGATATGTTTGTGTAGTAAGTGGATTCTTAGCTTTTGCTGGTTGTATAATCTCTTACTTTGCATCATCAGTCGCGATACTGATCTTCTCTAATGGAGTGTTAACAGGTGAGTTGTAATGGGAAAGAAATGAAATACAATATAAGGTCGTGAGGATTTAATCATTTTATATCCGTTTTAAACGGAATTGGAATTACCCATGTTGCCGTTTAAGAGAGGAACGATAAATAATAAACTATAATTGCACAATCCTGCCAAAATTCCCTCACACACTGCAGCATTGTCCGCCTACACGAGCCTGATCCGTGCCTGAAAAGGACAACTTCTTTCATATGAATTAGGGGAGGAAAGGTCATCAAATATAAACTCATTTAAACTGTAATTTTGTTTCAGCTGTAGGATTATCAACGCCATTCCTGCTACCATTTGTTATAGTTGGAGAATTATTTGAAGAAAAGAGACGAGGATTTATGGTAACTATTGTAAGTCTGGCTCCTGGAATTGGTGCTGTCGTGTTTCCCTACTTAACAGCGTTTCTCTCGGATAAATATGGGTGGCGGGGTACCATCTTGATATACG
This sequence comes from Nipponacmea schrenckii, assembly GCA_030562195.1. Lineage (NCBI taxonomy): Eukaryota > Metazoa > Mollusca > Gastropoda > Lottiidae > Nipponacmea > Nipponacmea schrenckii. Next base: position 34,518,175 of record CM060200.1, on the reverse strand, counting down.
GTGGACTCGTTCTTAACGTTATTCCCATTGGATTCCTAAATGCTTTTGTTAAAAAGACGCTGAACAAATCTCATCTGGCATCACCAAAGAGCCTTAAAGACATCTTCACTCTATCAATTTTTCGGAAAATAGAGTTTTTAGTAGTGGTGTTTTGTTTATTTCTTCTTGATACCCTTTTTCCAACTATCAACTTGTTATTCATTGACTTTATCAGAGACAAGGGTTTTGACATAGCCACTGGCTCGGCGTTATTGTCTATTAACGGGTTTATGAATTTGGGTGGAAGGTTGTTTAGTATGGCGATTTCATCGTTCATAAAAGTCTCCAGGATGGTTCAGTGGACAGCATTTCTGCTCATAGTTTCAATAACAATTTCCTTCTATGTAGTATTCAATGAATATGTGTACCTTCTGGGAACTGCTATATTTTACGGATTCTTTTGGGGAATGTGCATTGTTTCCTTCCCTGCGATGTTGTTGGATATAGCCGGTCAAAAGAGATATGCAAATGCTATTGGGTATACAAACCTTATTGGTGGAATAAGTGGATTGTTCGGGGCTCCAGTTGCAGGTAGTTATATTTTTTAAAAGTTATATATTTTCTTACAACCTTATCATTATAGGCTCATCACTTAATAACTCATGGTGTATATACGTATTCATGTTATCGTTTCATAAAATTGTATGGTTCTATAAGCACTCATTAAACCCTAGATAAATATCCTTATACCTGGAACACGAAAACAATTTTAGTGATTTCTGTTTATAGGTTATATTAAAGACACAACTGGATCCTATGATTATGTTTACTATGGAGCAAGTGCTCTGGGTATATTCGCCGCCATTCTACTAACATTGGTCATCTGTAGAAAAAACTGGCAGAGGAAAGCTGAAGTGAAGAAAACAGTCGATTCCACAGATTTATGAACTAATGTAGAGTTTCAAATACAAACTTGTGTAAGATAATATTGTGATCGTATATTAACATATTGTGTACTAGTATATAATTTAACAAGTTCTGACTTCATGTGCATATTTCAGTCTCAAGGCAACAGTCAATTTCCATTTTAATGACTACACAATATTTTCAAAAAGAGTGGAATTGTTACCAACTCGGCTCCATTTCAATGCATTGTGATTTATGATTTTTTTTCCTGGATTGTATTTATGAACGTATATTAGAATTAAACATCTGATATTTGTCAGTATCGCGTACATGCATGTCGTTATACGTAAAGGCTTGGAAGGTGTGGGATTTATAAGCATCTATCAATGCACATGGACCCGACCCTGTCTAACATTCAGCCCATTGGGACAATACCGTGATATGGAGAAAAAATAAATACACAAATATTTCAACCACAATTTGTTTAAAGTACACAAGTACATGTGTATCAGATGGACAGATCTATGTTTCTGCAATCAAGTACTTGGCCGCAGAAGTACAAAAGTAATACAAATACACAATCAAATGTGTACGAGATGAACAGAAATACATACATATTCATATAGGGAAAAAGGAAAATCTCGATGCTAATGAAAACAAATTTTCAGATTTAAAACAATCTAAAACATTCAATGTTGAATCTCGCACTTTCAATTCAAAACATAAAATCAATATGGATCAGAACATGTACTCGTCATTGAACTTAAATCACTATATTTCAGGACGAAGTAATCTTCTTGTAATCGAATTATATTTATCCACGGGTTGTATTTTTAATTATCAAAGCGTGAAATGTAAAACATGTTTCTCGATCAAATAAGGCAACTTACAGAGTCTGTCAGAGTGCTCTTCTTCACTATTCACAACTATCTTTAAAAATATGTTTTTACTTGACACACTTTAATCGGTTAAAATATAATATCAATGGGACCGGACTTAGGTAGAGGTCTTGAATATGGTTTCTTAGTTATACTATGGGGTTCATGCTGACGTCCATGAAATTACAAAATTACCTAATTTGATTTTGGATATGTTTTGGAGTATGATGACATTAGCCCTTTCCATAGAGAGTAGAGTATTGTCATATCTAGATGACTTTGAAATGCGATGATATTGCATCAGCGAAAACCATATCAGGTGATCCACTAGTACATAACGAATAAATAACAGAGCAAGATAAAGCATGGAATCATAGTTCAAATTGAGACAGCGAATCCATTATGGTTAATTAAAAATATACGTTCATCATTTCACCACTATATAGAAATAGTATGCATACAATAAAAAGGGTTGGGCATGGAAAGACATTTACCTTCGAACCTATCTGGTTTGCCATATTACATAGAAAGCCTAATGCAATAAGTCGACTTTCAATTAAAGAAAGAATAGTTTACAATGGTGTTTGGCGATGTGAGAATAAGTAACAATACAGTTGAGGAAATGAAGCTAAAAAAGGAAGGATAGTAAAGATGTAGAGATGCAAACAGAAGTTACGTACCCAGAAAGTCACGTAGAAGCATACGATAATATTGGCTACGGTGACGACCACGATCAACCTATTCCTGAGAAGCCACCGCCATCTAATCTCTATGGTAAAAAGACCTATTTCGAAGGCAAAAATAGAATTTCATCAATTGAAAGTGGACAAAAAGATAGATTTATTGCCACTGTATCTAGTCCATCCAATGACATTACTTTTCCACCAAAAGATAATGACGTTAAAGAGACAACAGACAACACCATGGTTAAAATACACGTGTAAGTACTATGATACCGCATTTAATTAATATAGTTTGACATTCAAATCTGTTCCTTGTGTCAAGGTAACATTTGTAATGTCTTCTTGTTAGCGCAAGTTGTGTAGCCGAGTTCCACCAGCTGTCCTTTATGACTCGATGACTGCATACGAACTAATATAAATCCTTACTCACTTATGATATTGATAAATGAACAGGTCCGGTGTCTGATGTGGATTGTAAACAGTGAAGTCTTTCTCCTTGTTTCAGCGGCCAAGAACCAGTAGTAAGTAAAAAACTGCAGATTGTATTAACAATAGCCAATTGTGCTATGGCAACAATACCAATAGGAATCTTGTATGCTCTAGGTGTTCTATTTGTTAATATTATTGATGAATTCCAAGCAACTAGAGCCGAGCTTCACCAATACTATCAATTTACACAACTTTGCTGTTTGGCTTAGGTAATTAGTTCGATTATTATAATTTTTATTCCTTCCCAAACATATTTGCATTGGACCCTTGAAAAATGATACTAAGATCACAAAACAAGTCACAGAGTTGTATTGTGTTCCCGAAAGGTAAAAAAAAGTAGCTTTATCGAATCAAATCATCATTGATGGAGTTTTAAAAAAAGCATCTTTATTGAAACACGCACGGTCTATTTGGTTTGGTACAATACAACAGAGATGTCTTAAGAACTTTTTGGTAATTGTTTTTGTCAGGTGGAGTATTTGGACCTGTAATAAATAAATTTAATGGTGGATATGTTTGTGTAGTAAGTGGATTCATAGCTTTTGCTGGTTGTATAATCTCTTACTTTGCATCATCAGTCGCGATACTGATCTTCTCTAATGGAGTGTTAACAGGTGAGTTGTAATGTGAAAGAAATGAAATACAATATAAGGTCGTGAAGATTTAATCATTTTATATCCGTTTTAAACGGAATTGGAATGACCCATGTTGCCGTTTAAGATGGGAAACGATAAATAATAAACTATAATTGCACAATCCTGCCAAAATTCCCTCACACACTGCAGCATTGTCCGCCTACACGAGCCTGATCCGTGCCTGAAAAGAACGACTTCTTTCATATGAATTAGGGGAGGAAAGGTCATCAAAAATAAACTCATTTAAACTGTAATTTTGTTTCAGCTGTAGGATTATCAACGCCATTCCTGCTACCATTTGTTATAGTTGGAGAATTATTTGAAGAAAAGAGACGAGGATTTATGGTAACTATTGTAAGTCTGGCTCCTGGAATTGGTACTGTCGTGTTTCCCTACTTAACAGCGTTTCTCTCGGACAAATATGGGTGGCGGGGTACCATCTTGATATACGGTGGACTCGTTCTTAACGTTATTCCCATTGGATTCCTAAATGCTTTTGTTAAAAGGACGCTGAACAATTCTCATCTGGCATCACCCAAGAGCCTTAAGGACATCTTCACTCTATCACTTTTTCGGAAAATAGAGTTTTTAGTAGTGGTGTTTTGTTTATTTCTTCTTAATACCCTTTTTCCAACTATCAACTTGTTTTTCATTGACTTTATCAGAGACAAGGGTTTTGACATAGCCACTGGCTCGGCATTATTGTCTATTAACGGGTTTATGAATTTGGGTGGACGGTTGTTTAATATGGCGATTTCATCGTTCATAAAAGTTTCTAGGATGGTTCAGTGGACAGCATTTCTGCTCATAGTTTCTATAACAATTTCCTTCTATGTATTATTCAATGACTATGTGTACCTTCTGGGAACTGCTATATTTTACGGATTCTTTTGGGGAATGTGCATTATTTCTTACCCTGCGATGTTGTTGGATATAGCCGGTCAAAAGAGATATGCAAATGCTATTGGGTATACAAACCTTATTGGTGGAATAAGTGGATTGTTCGGGGCTCCAGTTGCAGGTAGTTATATTTTTTAAAAGTTATATATTTTCTTACAACCTTATCATTAACGGTGTATATACGTATTCATGTTATCGTTTTATAAAATTCTATGGTTCTATAAGCTTTCATTAAACCCTAGAAATATATCCTTATACCTGGAATACGAAAGCAATTTAGTGATTTCTATTTATAGGTTATATTAAAGACACAACTGGATCCTATGATTATGTTTACTATGGAGCAAGTGCTCTGGGTATATTCGCCGCCATTCTACTAGCATTGGTCATCTGTAGAAAAAACAGGCACAGGAAAGCTGAAGTGAAGAAAACAGTCGATTCTACAGATTTATGAACTAATGAAGAGTTTCAAACTTGTGTAAGATAATATTGTGATCGTATATTAACATATTGTGTACTAGTATATAATTTAACAAGTTCTGACTTCATGTGCATATTTCAGTCTCAAAGCAACAGTCTATTTCCATTTTAATGGCTTTAAAACATATTTTCAAAAAGAGTGGAATTGTTAAGGCTACAACTCGGCTCCATTTCAATGCATTGTGATTTATGAATTTTTTTACCTGAATTCTATTTATGAACGTATATTAGAATAAAACATCTGATATTTGTCAGTATTGCATACATGTATGGACTTATAGGTAGGTGGGGGATTTTAAGCAGCTATTATCGTGTTCAGGATGTGTTAGAAACTAAAATACAGTGTAAATAAAGGGTTGCTGTTCTCTTTGATCAACAACTTCTGTCTCCGCAACTCTTGTCGAGTCTACATAGTGGCATCAGAACATCAAACTTCATACTGCCAATTGACTAATTCTGGTGATAATAGGTACGTGCAAGGACAAATGAAATGAAACTGAAATGAATGGAGTTTTACTTCCTACTGACGGAAATTTCGCCAGGACAGCGATTTCCAACTGATATATTGTCCCATCCAAACGACTAAATCAGGCCTCCTCTAGTAGTGAGCAAGAAGCGCCACTTATCGATTCATTATGTATGATTTAAGGGGAGGGAGTTTCTGGGAATTATTAAGTAGAGGCCACAGAATTGTCAAGGGGGGTAATTCTTTCATATTAGTCTTAACAGTTTGTCCGTAAGAGATTGAGATACATCTGACGATAGTGGACCGGATCATAATCAACAAGGCCAAGCGGAAATCCTTCTAACAAGAATTCCAGATCGAGTTGACATCTAAACTCAGTCGTTCAGTAAAACTGATTTATTCTCATAACTTACTGATCTCTGCATGTAGTTACATTCATGCGTGTGTTCTGAAAATACACAAATTTTAACGCTAATAAGAATTTTGCACGAATTCTCGAAGAGTATGCAGAAAGAAGACTTTCTCTTACAAAATCTGAAAGTGAAATGGGGGATACGGAAAATTCGGGAGAATTTCTTGTTTCTGCCTCAGGGAGAATTCATTGCAAAATTAAACGAAACGAATATACATTTGAACATACAAAACAAAACATTAAATATAAATACATTTCAAAACAGATAGGCCTACACTAACAATAGTTAAATCAAAAAATTCTCCAGACTTAGCAATAATGGATGTAGATTCACCCACCTAAAGTGGACTTTTTTTTAAGAAATTTGTCCATTTGTCAACTTGGGTCGCTTAATTATTTTCGTTAGAAATGTAGTCGACAATGGTTTAAGTTTAGTTAAGTTTACAGAGCTGTGGTGTGATAACTTATTAAAGTCTTGTAGAATCGAAGAGGACGTTCCTATGAGTGTTGGTAGATATAATAAGTCTAACCTCAAAAGTTACAAAAGAAAGGGTCCATGAAATTTCAATTCTTGTGGAATCTTAGTTGTCGGATTTTTTTTACAGCGTCTTCGTTTTTTACCTCGTGGGGTCTTCCTTTTTAGGTCTTCATTTTTTACCTTGTGGGGTCTTCCTTTTTTATGTCTTCGTTTTTCACTCGCGGGGTCTTCCTTTTTATACGCCCACAAATAAATGTGGGCGTATATTGTAGTCGCGTCTGTCTGTCTGTCTGTCTGTCTGTCTGTCTGTCTGTCTGTTTGTCTGTCTGTCTGTCTGTCTGTCTGTCTGTCTGTCTGTCTGTCTGTCTGTCTGTCCACAATTGTTGTGAACACGATAGAGACCACATTTCTTGATGGATTTTGACTAAATTTGGTGAGTGTATTTGTTATAACCCAAGGAAGAAGCCGATTGAAAATCAGACCAATCGAAAAATATTCAATGAGTTGTTGCCCTTGTTTTTGAAAATTTGTTGTGAACACGATTAAGAGTGTGTTTCTTGATGGATTTTGATGAAATTTGGTGTGATTGCTTGTTATTACTTAAGGATGAAGCCTATTGAAAATCAGACAAATAGAAAAATAAATTGATGAGTTATTGCCCTTGTTCTTGAAAACACATTCATTTTTCGTTCAAAAATGTGTTGTGGACATGATAGAGAGATGGTTTCTAGATGGATTTTGACCAATTTCGGTGTGTGTGGTTGTAATCATCCAAGGATGAAGCCTTCTGCCCGCCTGTCTGTCTGTCTGTCTGTCCGTCTGTCTGTCCGTCTGTCCGTCTGCCTGTCCACAATTGTTGTGAACACGATAGAGACCACATTTCTTGATGGATTTTAATGAAACTTGGAATGAGTCTTTGTAATGACCCAAGGGTGAAGCCTATCGAAAATGAAACCAATCGAAAAATATTCCCTTGTCCTAAAATTCCTTGTGAACACGATAGGAAGCTGAGTTCTTGGTGGAATTTGATGAAACTTGGTGTGAGTGTTTGTTATAACTCGAGGATAGACCCTATTGAAATTCAGACTAATCAAAAAATATTTATTGAGTTATTGCCCTTGTTCTTTAAAACGTGTTCACTTTATCAGCCTCTGATTCTTAGTAGACTTGATAGAGATCTGGTGTCTTGATAGATTTTGACAAAGCATGATTTGAGCCTTTTACATTTAAAATATTGTATTTACTGATACCTATTGTCCACCGCCCGAATAACTAAGGCTGCCAATGGTGGGCGTATTACGATGGACCATCGCTATTTTTTAGGTCTTAGGTCTTTGGGTCTTCGTTTTGTACACACCCATTATGGATGTCCAAAAACTTTCTAAACCTTAATTATGACAAAACTGAATATATGGTTCTTAGCTCTAAAAATCAATTGAAAAACATGGTGAACAGTAATCTTCCTTTTGTAATTGGCAATATTAAGATTATTCCTTCTAATTCTGCACGAAATATAGGTGTTATAATGGATAATTTCGTAAGTATAGAGGCACATGAAAATAATGTCTGTAAATTGTGCTTTTTAAACATATGTTACATTGGGAAAATTTTTTAAGTATAGATGCTACAAAATCATTAGTGAATTCTTTTATTACTTCTCGTTTTGACAATTTTAATTCATTGCTTGTTGGTTTACCTTAAACTTTTACACAAATAACCAAGAGTTCAAAATACTGAAGCAAGACTTGTCACGTGTGCGAAAAAAGCTGATCATATCACTCCTATTTTATTTTATTTATACTGGTTACCCATTAAATACAGAATTAATTATAAAATATTACTCCCTCCTTTTAAATGTATTCATAATTTAGCTCCTGTATACCTGGGTGATTTGATTGAATTGTATTCACCCGGTCGTACATTAAGATCAGCTGATAAACTGTTATTTAAACCAATTAGAATTCATTTAAAGTCTTATGGTCATGTTTCTTTTAGTTTCCAAGACCCTCTGTTAAGGAATAATTTTCATTTTAGCTTAAGATCATGTACATCAATTTCTTCTTTTAAAAAACGACTGAAAACTTACCTTTTTAATGACGCCTTTTGTAAACTTGTTTAAAGTTTTATTTTTTTATCATTTTGCCATGCAATGAAGTTTTAATTGTCTTTAGTAGCCTTGTTTTTTAATTTTTATAAGATTTTTATCAAATATGTTTGTACATTGTTCATGCAATATTTAATTTTACATTTTTAACATTATTTGTAAAGTGTCCCTGAACACAGTTGTGAAATGTGCACTATAAACACTGTGTAATAATAATAATAATAATAACCCTATAGATATTTTGTGTAAGCTTCACTTTAGCATTAAGGGGTATCCATTTTTATACATTTTAAAGGGATAATAGGCGTTATTAACGAACATAAAAATTTAAGTTAACTCAAATTTGGACAATAACAGTATATATCCATCAGTGGACTTACCTGGTGTCATACCTATATATCAAAATCGCTTTAAAACCCCCAAAATAAAGTAGTTAATCATAAAACGCTTGAGCCATCCATCAAGCGATTTTCAAATCGTGTAAATATAAAGGGAAGTAACTCTAACATGTGGGTTTTCAAGCGTCCTTGACCCCTACTGTTGAATTGCACAATGATGTTTTAAGCGTTGATTTACCAGACGCTTTTATTCTCAAACTGAATGGAATCGTCGCTGGCTCACTTTTTTTTAAAATTCCGAATATATTTTTATTGTGTCTTTTTAAAATTTGGTAAAGTGTGGGATGCATACTTATTTAACTAATAGTCAATATTAAACACAAATATAAGCCGTAGGACGAGTGTATTCTAACGCCTATTATCCCTTTAAATAAAGTCTTTAAATCGGTCCCATTATTTAGTGAAATAGAAATTAAATGTACTTTTGTTTTTTTAAACATATTGAAACTTGAATGGAATCCATTTAATGCACATGTTCTTGTCTATTTCTAGACGAATCGTATAATGAAAATTGCATATTTTTTTTTCTTTATCCATTGTATTGCACCATGTGCTGAATGTTAGCCATACCCATGTACTTGTGTATTGGACCTAATTTGAAAAATGTAAAATAAATGCAAAATCAGCATTGTGGCTTAAAATTTTATAATCAGTGTTTTTCTCCCTTCAATGTCTGTTACCTTTAATGGGGAGTGGCAAAGGTGAGGCTGGTCCGACATTTTGGTTAACAATAAACTAAAACTAGAATCATAAATCTAATGACTAAGATGCGTGCCCGAAATAGTCGCATCTGAATATGTCGATATGTGAAATCAATGGATACTGGAGTTTGCAAATGACAAATTTATTACGAGATATTATCATCATCTATTTCTGAAAGAGGGTAAGATTTATTGTTTTTACGCATGTACATTTTAATTATAAAACACAAAATAAAATTCAAAAATATAAGTAGTGAAAATGTTGATATCAAACTATAAAACTTATATTATTTCAATCTTCATACAAATTAATTGATTACAAATTTGCTTAAAAACAAACACTTGTTATGTAGCTATTCTGTAATGTGATCACAGACCGGAATTTCTTTATTCCAATACGTTCCTTTTGGACAAGACATATCATAAGCAACACCGTTAGAGCACTGCCAGAATTTCGTGATGTCACGATGAGGAATGTAATGTACACCTTCTACACATAAGTCTGAAAATATTCAAAAACATCTTTATTTATAGTACTGTACTGTGCATTGCTTTGTATTTGGAATCTTGTAGAAAGAGGTGAAGTTATTTTTCTAGCCCAAATCTTGTTAAAAAAAAACAATGTAATTATGTAAGTAGACATTACAATTTACATAAAGCTTCCATTATTGTGAAATCGAGAGAATAAGCACTTCACAGATTCTTATAAAACTGCTAATCAAAGATTCAAGCACTATTTTACTTTGCGTGAAAACAGAGTAATTGCCTCAAGTGTTTCCCGATTCAAATTAGTATTGGATTTAAATCTTAAATTAAACAATAGAACAGCAGTTTATCTTACCATCACAAGAGAACGAGTTACATTCAACTGTTCTGCTTTCATTTCTGTCGCCAATGCAATCTTCACCACCACCAGATGGTTCAGGATTATCACAAACTCGTGTCCTCGACTGACCTTTATTTCCTGTTGCACACACGGCATCACATTCAGATGTGTCCATCCATTCACTCCACTCTCCCCAACCACCATTGACTGAAACCAAATTATCTACTGAGTAAATGACAGTATCATTCATATTATTGTCTGATTTTTTAGCATTTATGTAAGTTTAACAGTACTGAAATAGTGCACATTTAGGACATATAACAGGTAATAAAAAAAGATAGCTTTCAAGCAAGGTTATATACGCCCACTGGCATCATTGATTATGAATAAAAAATGAAATATTCAATAGTCAATCCAATCATATCCTTCTTTTCCAGGGTTTTAATTGTACAATATTACTAGTTTCATTAAAATCTGTCACCTAATAACAAGGCAATAACTCATTAAATATTTTTCAGTATTTTTGATTATTAAAAGGGTTCACTCTTGGGTGATAACACACAATTTTAACAAAATTCATCAAAATCTGTATGGAATTGGGCCTTGAAAAGAGTTTACGAGCCAAACTCCGAACGCGTTTTAAAGACATGGGCAATAGTTCATAATAAATATTTTTTGATATTTCTTATTTCAACAGGGTTCGTCCATGGTGATAATTAACAATTTCAGAAAGTTTTGTCAAAATCTGTAAAGCATTGTGCCTTCTAGAGGGTTTACAAACTAAACTTTTGATGTGTTTTCAAAAATCAAGGGCAGAACTGATACTAAATATTTTTCTATTTATCTGATTTTCAATAAGGTTCATCCTTAGGTGATAACAAATACTCTTGTCAAGTTTTGTCGAATTCGCTTAGGAATTGTGACTTGTAGAGTGTTTACGAGGAAAAAATTGAACGCATTTTATAGAACAAGGGCAATAATTGATATTAAATATATTTCGATATTTTTGATTTTCAATAGGGTTTATCCTTCGGTAAAATTAAACAATTCCAGCAAGTTTTGTCAAAATCGGTCAAGAATTGTGCTTTGTAGAGTGTTTGCAAGCAAAAAATTGAACGCGGTTTCGATTTAACATTCTTATTTCAACAGGGTTCATCCTTGGGTGATAATTAACAATTTCAGAAAGTTTTGTCAAAATCTGTAAAGCATTGTGCCTTCTAGAGGGTTTACAAACTAAACTTTTGATGTGTTTTCAAAAACAAGGGCAATAATTGATACTAAATATTTTTCTATTTATCTGATTTCAATAGGGTTCATCCTTAGGTTATAACAATAACTCATGCCAAGTTTTGTCGAAATCGCTTAGGAATTGTGACTTGTAGAGTGTTTACGAGAAAAAAATTGAACGCATTTTATAGAACAAGGGCAATAATAGATATTAAATATATTTTGATATTTTAGCAAGTTTTGTCAAAATCGGTCAAGAATTGTTCTTTGTAGAGTGTTTGCAAGCAAAAAATTGAACGCGGTTTCGATTTAATTGATTTTCAATAGGGTTCATCCTTGGGTGATAACAAATACTCAAGCCAAGATTCATCAAAATCCATTAAGAATTGTTCTTTCAGGGGTTAAAATTGAACGTGTTTTCAAGAACAAGGGCAATAACTCACTCTAAATATTTTTCGATTTCTCTGATTTTCAATAGGGTTTATCCTTGAGTTATAACATACTCTTACACCAAGTTTCATCAAAATTCGTCTAGAATTGCACATTGTAGAGTGTTAACGAGCCATTTAAGGACAAGGGCAAGAACTCACACTAATTTTTTTCAGATTGCGCTGAATTTCATTAGGGTTCATCCTTGTGTGATCATAAACACTCATATTAAGTTTCATCAAAATCCGTCAAGAATTGCGCCTTCTAGAGTGTTTACAAGCAATTGTGGACAGACTGGCGGACGGACGGACCGACGGACATGGGTGTATAAAAAGTACTTACCAGGACATGGATCCTTTGAACAAGACTGTGAATATGTTCTTTCATCATCACCTTCACAATTATTTCCACCATTAGCAGGTACTGGGTTGTTACATTCCCTTCTTTCATTTACAGTTTGAAAACCTTCCCCACAAGACACAGAGCAGGGACTAAGGGATTGAACCCATTTACTCCATCCACCGTGTACTGAAATGATAACGCTGATCTGTCCCTATGACCAATGAAATTCAATAATGAGATGATTTAATGTCATTTAGAAAGTGGTGTTGCGGCAATAGAATCTGTGCTATACCAAGAAAGTGTTATCATAATAACGAAAATATTGTCGCAACACCACTTTCTAAATGACATTAAATCATCTCATTTAATCAGCCTTTGGAGCTGTGTCGTTATTGATTATCAGAGGGGTAATGCATGTTCGCAGTAAAGTCTACCGGTCTGCTGCCTTTTATTTTTGTGGAAGGTCCGTTGGCCGAGTGGTCTAGACGGTTGACATGTATTGCTGGCGATTAGGTGCCTGACTCTTTAATGGGGAGGCGCAAAGGTGAGGCTGGTCCGACATTTTGGTTAACAATAAACTAAAACTAGAATCATAAATCTAATGACTAAGATGCGTGCCCGAAATAGTCGCATCTGAATATGTCGATATGTGAAATCAATGGATACTGGAGTTTGCAAATGACAAATTTATTACGAGATATTATCATCATCTATTTCTGAAAGAGGGTAAGATTTATTGTTTTTACGCATGTACATTTTAATTATAAAACACAAAATAAAATTCAAAAATATAAGTAGTGAAAATGTTGATATCAAACTATAAAACTTATATTATTTCAATCTTCATACAAATTAATTGATTACAAATTTGCTTAAAAACAAACACTTGTTATGTAGCTATTCTGTAATGTGATCACAGACCGGAATTTCTTTATTCCAATACGTTCCTTTTGGACAAGACATATCATAAGCAACACCGTTAGAGCACTGCCAGAATTTCGTGATGTCACGATGAGGAATGTAATGTACACCTTCTACACATAAGTCTGAAAATATTCAAAAACATCTTTATTTATAGTACTGTACTGTGCATTGCTTTGTATTTGGAATCTTGTAGAAAGAGGTGAAGTTATTTTTCTAGCCCAAATCTTGTTAAAAAAAAAACAATGTAATTATGTAAGTAGACATTACAATTTACATAAAGCTTCCATTATTGTGAAATCGAGAGAATAAGCACTTCACAGATTCTTATAAAACTGCTAATCAAAGATTCAAGCACTATTTTACTTTGCGTGAAAACAGAGTAATTGCCTCAAGTGTTTCCCGATTCAAATTAGTATTGGATTTAAATCTTAAATTAAACAATAGAACAGCAGTTTATCTTACCATCACAAGAGAACGAGTTACATTCAACTGTTCTGCTTTCATTTCTGTCGCCAATGCAATCTTCACCACCACCAGATGGTTCAGGATTATCACAAACTCGTGTCCTCGACTGACCTTTATTTCCTGTTGCACACACGGCATCACATTCAGATGTGTCCATCCATTCACTCCACTCTCCCCAACCACCATTGACTGAAACCAAATTATCTACTGAGTAAATGACAGTATCATTCATATTATTGTCTGATTTTTTAGCATTTATGTAAGTTTAACAGTACTGAAATAGTGCACATTTAGGACATATAACAGGTAATAAAAAAAGATAGCTTTCAAGCAAGGTTATATACGCCCACTGGCATCATTGATTATGAATAAAAAATGAAATATTCAATAGTCAATCCAATCATATCCTTCTTTTCCAGGGTTTTAATTGTACAATATTACTAGTTTCATTAAAATCTGTCACCTAATAACAAGGCAATAACTCATTAAATATTTTTCAGTATTTTTGATTATTAAAAGGGTTCACTCTTGGGTGATAACACACAATTTTAACAAAATTTATCAAAATCTGTATGGAATTGGGCCTTGAAAAGAGTTTACGAGCCAAACTCCGAACGCGTTTTAAAGACATGGGCAATAATTCATAATAAATATTTTTTGATATTTCTTATTTCAACAGGGTTCATCCATGGTGATAATTAACAATTTCAGAAAGTTTTGTCAAAATCTGTAAAGCATTGTGCCTTCTAGAGGGTTTACAAACTAAACTTTTGATGTGTTTTCAAAAATCAAGGGCAGAACTGATACTAAATATTTTTCTATTTATCTGATTTTCAATAAGGTTCATCCTTAGGTGATAACAAATACTCTTGTCAAGTTTTGTCGAATTCGCTTAGGAATTGTGACTTGTAGAGTGTTTACGAGAAAAAAATTGAACGCATTTTATAGAACAAGGGCAATAATTGATATTAAATATATTTCGATATTTTTGATTTTCAATAGGGTTTATCCTTCGGTAAAATTAAACAATTCCAGCAATTTTTGTCAAAATCGGTCAAGAATTGTGCTTTGTAGAGTGTTTGCAAGCAAAAAATTGAACGCGGTTTCGATTTAACATTCTTATTTCAACAGGGTTAAACCCTGTATTGGGTGATAATTAACAATTTCAGAAAGTTTTGTCAAAATCTGTAAAGCATTGTGCCTTCTAGAGGGTTTACAAACTAAACTTTTGATGTGTTTTCAAAAACAAGGGCAATAATTGATACTAAATATTTTTCTATTTATCTGATTTCAATAGGGTTCATCCTTAGGTTATAACAATAACTCATGCCAAGTTTTGTCGAAATCGCTTAGGAATTGTGACTTGTAGAGTGTTTACGAGAAAAAAATTGAACGCATTTTATAGAACAAGGGCAATAATAGATATTAAATATATTTTGATATTTTAGCAAGTTTTGTCAAAATCGGTCAAGAATTGTTCTTTGTAGAGTGTTTGCAAGCAAAAAATTGAACGCGGTTTCGATTTAATTGATTTTCAATAGGGTTCATCCTTGGGTGATAACAAATACTCAAGCCAAGATTCATCAAAATCCATTAAGAATTGTTCTTTCAGGGGTTAAAATTGAACGTGTTTTCAAGAACAAGGGCAATAACTCACTCTAAATATTTTTCGATTTCTCTGATTTTCAATAGGGTTTATCCTTGAGTTATAACATACTCTTACACCAAGTTTCATCAAAATTCGTCTAGAATTGCACATTGTAGAGTGTTAACGAGCCATTTAAGGACAAGGGCAAGAACTCACACTAATTTTTTTCAGATTGCGCTGAATTTCATTAGGGTTCATCCTTGTGTGATCATAAACACTCATATTAAGTTTCATCAAAATCCGTCAAGAATTGCGCCTTCTAGAGTGTTTACAAGCAATTGTGGACAGACTGGCGGACGGACGGACCGACGGACATGGGTGTATAAAAAGTACTTACCAGGACATGGATCCTTTGAACAAGACTGTGAATATGTTCTTTCATCATCACCTTCACAATTATTTCCACCATTAGCAGGTACTGGGTTGTTACATTCCCTTCTTTCATTTACAGTTTGAAAACCTTCCCCACAAGACACAGAGCAGGGACTAAGGGATTGAACCCATTTACTCCATCCACCGTGTACTGAAATGATAACGCTGATCTGTCCCTATGACCAATGAAATTCAATAATGAGATGATTTAATGTCATTTAGAAAGTGGTGTTGCGGCAATAGAATCTGTGCTATACCAAGAAAGTGTTATCATAATAACGAAAATATTGTCGCAACACCACTTTCTAAATGACATTAAATCATCTCATTTAATCAGCCTTTGGAGCTGTGTCGTTATTGATTATCAGAGGGGTAATGCATGTTCGCAGTAAAGTCTACCGGTCTGCTGCCTTTTATTTTTGTGGAAGGTCCGTTGGCCGAGTGGTCTAGACGGTTGACATGTATTGCTGGCGATTAGGTGCCTGACTCTTTAATGGGGAGGCGCAAAGGTGAGGCTGGTCCGACATTTTGGTTAACAATAAACTAAAACTAGAATCATAAATCTAATGACTAAGATGCGTGCCCGAAATAGTCGCATCTGAATATGTCGATATGTGAAATCAATGGATACTGGAGTTTGCAAATGACAAATTTATTACGAGATATTATCATCATCTATTTCTGAAAGAGGGTAAGATTTATTGTTTTTACGCATGTACATTTTAATTATAAAACACAAAATAAAATTCAAAAATATAAGTAGTGAAAATGTTGATATCAAACTATAAAACTTATATTATTTCAATCTTCATACAAATTAATTGATTACAAATTTGCTTAAAAACAAACACTTGTTATGTAGCTATTCTGTAATGTGATCACAGACCGGAATTTCTTTATTCCAATACGTTCCTTTTGGACAAGACATATCATAAGCAACACCGTTAGAGCACTGCCAGAATTTCGTGATGTCACGATGAGGAATGTAATGTACACCTTCTACACATAAGTCTGAAAATATTCAAAAACATCTTTATTTATAGTACTGTACTGTGCATTGCTTTGTATTTGGAATCTTGTAGAAAGAGGTGAAGTTATTTTTCTAGCCCAAATCTTGTTAAAAAAAAAACAATGTAATTATGTAAGTAGACATTACAATTTACATAAAGCTTCCATTATTGTGAAATCGAGAGAATAAGCACTTCACAGATTCTTATAAAACTGCTAATCAAAGATTCAAGCACTATTTTACTTTGCGTGAAAACAGAGTAATTGCCTCAAGTGTTTCCCGATTCAAATTAGTATTGGATTTAAATCTTAAATTAAACAATAGAACAGCAGTTTATCTTACCATCACAAGAGAACGAGTTACATTCAACTGTTCTGCTTTCATTTCTGTCGCCAATGCAATCTTCACCACCACCAGATGGTTCAGGATTATCACAAACTCGTGTCCTCGACTGACCTTTATTTCCTGTTGCACACACGGCATCACATTCAGATGTGTCCATCCATTCACTCCACTCTCCCCAACCACCATTGACTGAAACCAAATTATCTACTGAGTAAATGACAGTATCATTCATATTATTGTCTGATTTTTTAGCATTTATGTAAGTTTAACAGTACTGAAATAGTGCACATTTAGGACATATAACAGGTAATAAAAAAAGATAGCTTTCAAGCAAGGTTATATACGCCCACTGGCATCATTGATTATGAATAAAAAATGAAATATTCAATAGTCAATCCAATCATATCCTTCTTTTCCAGGGTTTTAATTGTACAATATTACTAGTTTCATTAAAATCTGTCACCTAATAACAAGGCAATAACTCATTAAATATTTTTCAGTATTTTTGATTATTAAAAGGGTTCACTCTTGGGTGATAACACACAATTTTAACAAAATTTATCAAAATCTGTATGGAATTGGGCCTTGAAAAGAGTTTACGAGCCAAACTCCGAACGCGTTTTAAAGACATGGGCAATAATTCATAATAAATATTTTTTGATATTTCTTATTTCAACAGGGTTCATCCATGGTGATAATTAACAATTTCAGAAAGTTTTGTCAAAATCTGTAAAGCATTGTGCCTTCTAGAGGGTTTACAAACTAAACTTTTGATGTGTTTTCAAAAATCAAGGGCAGAACTGATACTAAATATTTTTCTATTTATCTGATTTTCAATAAGGTTCATCCTTAGGTGATAACAAATACTCTTGTCAAGTTTTGTCGAATTCGCTTAGGAATTGTGACTTGTAGAGTGTTTACGAGAAAAAAATTGAACGCATTTTATAGAACAAGGGCAATAATTGATATTAAATATATTTCGATATTTTTGATTTTCAATAGGGTTTATCCTTCGGTAAAATTAAACAATTCCAGCAATTTTTGTCAAAATCGGTCAAGAATTGTGCTTTGTAGAGTGTTTGCAAGCAAAAAATTGAACGCGGTTTCGATTTAACATTCTTATTTCAACAGGGTTAAACCCTGTATTGGGTGATAATTAACAATTTCAGAAAGTTTTGTCAAAATCTGTAAAGCATTGTGCCTTCTAGAGGGTTTACAAACTAAACTTTTGATGTGTTTTCAAAAACAAGGGCAATAATTGATACTAAATATTTTTCTATTTATCTGATTTTCAATAGGGTTCATCCTTAGGTTATAACAATAACTCATGCCAAGTTTTGTCGAAATCGCTTAGGAATTGTGACTTGTAGAGTGTTTACGAGAAAAAAATTGAACGCATTTTATAGAACAAGGGCAATAATAGATATTAAATATATTTTGATATTTTAGCAAGTTTTGTCAAAATCGGTCAAGAATTGTTCTTTGTAGAGTGTTTGCAAGCAAAAAATTGAACGCGGTTTCGATTTAATTGATTTTCAATAGGGTTCATCCTTGGGTGATAACAAATACTCAAGCCAAGATTCATCAAAATCCATTAAGAATTGTTCTTTCAGGAGTTAAAATTGAATGTGTTTTCAAGAACAAGGGCAATAACTCACTCTAAATATTTTTCGATTTCTCTGATTTTCAATAGGGTTTATCCTTGAGTTATAACATACTCTTACACCAAGTTTCATCAAAATTCGTCTAGAATTGAACATTGTAGAGTGTTAACGAGCCATTCAAGGACAAGGGCAAGAACTCACACTAATTTTTTTCAGATTGCGCTGAATTTCATTAGGGTTCATCCTTGTGTGATCATAAACACTCATATTAAGTTTCATCAAAATCCGTCAAGAATTGCGCCTTCTAGAGTGTTTACAAGCAATTGTGGACAGACTGGCGGACGGACGGACCGACGGACATGGGTGTATAAAAAGTACTTACCAGGACATGGATCCTTTGAACAAGACTGTGAATATGTTCTTTCATCATCACCTTCACAATTATTTCCACCATTAGCAGGTACTGGGTTGTTACATTCCCTTCTTTCATTTACAGTTTGAAAACCTTCCCCACAAGACACAGAGCAGGGACTAAGGGATTGAACCCATTTACTCCATCCACCGTGTACTGAAATGATAACGCTGATCTGTCCCTATGACCAATGAAATTCAATAATGAGATGATTTAATGTCATTTAGAAAGTGGTGTTGCGGCAATAGAATCTGTGCTATACCAAGAAAGTGTTATCATAATAACGAAAATATTGTCGCAACACCACTTTCTAAATGACATTAAATCATCTCATTTAATCAGCCTTTGGAGCTGTGTCGTTATTGATTATCAGAGGGGTAATGCATGTTCGCAGTAAAGTCTACCGGTCTGCTGCCTTTTATTTTTGTGGAAGGTCCGTTGGCCGAGTGGTCTAGACGGTTGACATGTATTGCTGGCGATTAGGTGCCTGACTCTGAGATCGCTGGTTCGAAACCCGTTTGGGTCTCAGCCAATTTTCAGCACTAGAATCTGTGCTATACCAAGAAAGTGTTATCCAAATAACGAAAATATTGAAATTCAATAATCTATGTCAAGGTATATACCTTAAGCCAGAATATAAACCCGTTTGCTATTTTTAATTATTTTCTGGTTACAAGAAGATGTTGAGATAGACCTTTACGCAACCCTCCCCTTGGCATAAGTTCGTACATAAATATGATAATTGGACTTACCACAGTCCCTGTAGCAGAGTTTACTCTCGGCTCTGAAAAGAGAATATATGTGTCGCCTTGTTATTAGAATTTTATTCAGATTTTATATAAATAAATATGTAAATCGACGGAGTTTCACGGAATCCATAAAAGAGATCACATTCCTCTTTCAATTAATACTGTATATCACTTGATCTGTATCTAGCTTCCTCACCTGTATTTGGTACAATAATTCCAACTCCATGCTGAACATCTACCTCTAGTTTTCACCATATAATAACATGTATACGAACACCTATCATATGTAATACAAACGTTAACCAAGCAAAAAGCAAGATACACCCACCTTACCAATAAAGGTTATTGAGACTCCATAATCATTGACGGGTATTGCCAAATTTTTCACATTTCAATTCCAACCAATATATTTGAATATCTGAATGTCAACTCCTTCACTTTGATATTCTAGGTATTATCAGCGTATCGAGGGTTAAAACTTGTTCAAATCGTATCTAAATTAAATCTTGTAAACGTTTATCTTCGCGCATTATTTTATAAAATTCGGACAAAAACGTTCACGTTTCCCATACACTAATAATGTTTTTTTAAGAATATCATGTGTCCATGTTCTTGTTGTTCACAAACCAATTGTGGACTTACCAACGACGATGGACAGAAGGACAAACGGATGAACAGGGGTGACGGAAATATTCTCTCACATTACAATGTGTAAATATAATAACGTTAATTCAATTCGACATCACTCGAACAGCCTTTAATTTATCATGCTTGGTACTATCTTATTTTGTTGAAATTTGGATACTATTTGTTGATGATGTTCATAGAATTGTTTACTTTTACATTATATATAGAGACATGTACCAATTTAATTTATGCTTAAATCTTACCTGTCTCCTGTTCCACTGACACTTAAAATAAAAACCAGTATTGAGATAAAAATCAGTAAATACCCAATACGATTCATTTTGGTAGATATCTTAAACTCAACTATTCAGATATGAGGATCCTGTTCTTTATGTAATTATATCTACGTTTATAACTCCATTCTTATGGTATAATAAATCATCCTTTCAAATTTGTTAGCGCCCACTAGAGCAAGAAAAACAAATATGTAATGACACGCCTTAAGTGCAAACTAAAGGGATATAAGCACTGCTTTCGCTAAAGCATGTAGTATCTTGAATCTAAACTAAATATATTATCTTGTTTGCATAAACAAGTGTGTGGTTGTACAATACACAATGATTTGAAAAAATCGACAGTTTTTACTTTCAGGAATTGGATTCGATCCTCTATATTTTATCAAGAATGAATATCATGAAATACAAAAGGCCACAGGTCTCTTGTGACAGTAAATATCATACTGTAGGATGAAAAATTTCACTTATCATCTGCTAATACTTATGTATATGTTCGGATTTAGTTTTCTGTAAGAGGTTTGTGTTAATCTAATTTAGCCAATAGCGCTTGACAGCAGACAGATATATGTTTAGCTAGATATGCTCGTCTGGACCGATATATTTTACAGATGATGAAATACAGGAATGCAGCTAGCTTATGCCAACCTGTGACAATAAACAGCTTTGAGTACATTTTTAGCGGGACACTCAATAACAAGTATCAAAGAGATTATATATTTTACCATTTCAAGAGTAAAGTAGATTTATAACGTAACAAGTTTATTATTATACAAGTAATGATAAATCAAATATCTATCAGTTAAAAGGAGACACTTAAAACTTATAGAAATGATAAATTCTTACACGCGATATCTTATTTACGGTATATTTTATCAAAAATGAATATCATGAAATACAATATTATGCCACATATATTATGACCAAGGCATATGATAATTCTCAAATATCTCAGCAGCTTATTGCTGTGTGGATTCCCTTCACAAGCTGTGGTGTAAAGCGGAAGAATCAGTGTCAATCATGTATTGGTGGATTGTATCGCGCTGGTTGTACAATATATTTTTCTAATTAGGCATTTGCTCACAGAACATAGTCTCCTCTAATATAAATGTAATTCCTTAGCCTTTCCACTTTGTTCGCTCGTGATATTTTACAATAATGTGACAGGAATAATAAAAATAGCGATGGCCCATCGTAATACGCCCACCATTGGCAGCCTTAGTTATTCGGGCGGTGGACAAGAGGTATCAGTAAATACAATATTTTAAATGTAAAAGGCTCAAATCATGCTTTGTCAACATCTATCAAGACACCAGATCTCTATCAAGTCTAAAAGAATCAGAGGCTGATATAGTGAACACGTTTTAAAGAACAAGGGCAATAACTCAATAAATATTTTTTGATTAGTCTGATTTTCAATAGGGATCTCGAGTTATAACAAACACTCACACCAAGTTTCATCGAATTCCATCAAGAACCCGGCTTCCTATCGTGTTCACAAGGAATTTTAGGACAAGGGCAATAACTCATAGTAAATATTTTTCGATTGGTTTCATTTTCGATAGGCTTCATCCTTGGGTCATTACAAAGACTCATTCCAAGTTTCATTAAAATCCATCAAGAAATGTGGTCTCTATCGTGTTCACAACAATTGTGGACAGACAGACAGACAGACAGACAGACAGACAGACAGACAGACAGGGGCGACTACAATATACGCCCACATTTATGTGTGGGCGTATAAAAACACATGATAGTAGATCAGTAGATAAATAATAATGTAAATATGGTAGCATCTTTAAAGCATTTGAAATACAAGCAAAACATAAACAAAATCATGAAGGAATAAAATCTCGATTGGGCCCTTAATCCATTTCACTTACGTTTCGTTGAATATCAAAGCCTGTCTCCATAAAACCATAAAAAAATTAAATGAGTTTTACGTCCTACTTGTCTACACATAGTAGGCTAATGCAGGTTGTAATAAAAGCAATTTTACCAGGACATAGGCATTAGCCTACTCTAATTGTGATTTCCAACTTTTGAGATATATTTGACGTGCACAGCCTGTGACACACAACCTCGATTTGTTGTCCCATCTAAAGGACTAGACGTTTTTTCAATGTCAACCCCTCCGACCTGCTTCACTGTCAGGAAAGCCGGGTTGGATTCTCGACCTTTCCGGGATCGGACCCTCGGGTTAGAGAGCAAAAATCTTACTCACTGAGCAACAGCAGCTCGGTTGATGTAAATACATGTAGTTTGTATTCATAAACTTAATTATCAAAAAAATATTATTTTGTACTTCAAACAGATATGGTGTCTTTAAAAATAATTATAGATAAAACATGCCCTATCAACTCATTGTATTAAGCTGACTACATGAGTATTTTGTGAAATATTTTCTCGACCCGTCATTTACACCAAGGAGATACAATTCCTTACAATATGCAGAAAGAATTCGAAAACCAAACAGGGAATCCAGATCTTTTTTACAACAAAACTTCAGGGTTAAAATATTCAACTAATGCCAATGAAATATTGGAAAAGATCTGTGTCACTGAAGAAGGGAAGGAAAGTGAAACTAAATTACTATTGACCATGCATCGAAATTGTGAAGGTAAGATTTTCTATAGATGCACCTCCTTATATAGGCTTATATTGACTGTAGCTTTACCTACATAAAATAAAGTCTCATTCATATAACCTTTATAACCAGGCGTGTAACCAGCTCTATGTGCCAAAGGGGCGACCGTATTTGTAAGGGGATGATCACATCACTTTAGAAAAGGGGGGGGGGGATTGGGGTCTGTAAAGGTACAGTTATAGCGTTAATTATTACATGATACTTAAAATAACAACCAATTCTAGTTTAATTAAGGGATTGTGAAAAGAAAATTATTAATTAGTTAAAGGGTGAGGGTTATTAAAGATTAAATAGACAACTGTTATTAATATCAGACTGTTTTATTAATAGAGAATACATTGTTTAAATATATTCATAGGGTAGTTAAAGTGTTTTAATAACCAATTATGAATAAATTTATGCACATTAATTATTACAGTTTGATAAGTTTATCATATGTATGCATGTGATAATCACCTTCGTCTGGCTGGTTACTTCTGATGTTGATAGCTTCATGAAGTCTCCTGGTTTTATCAATATGCTTATTGATTGTCAGTATGTTGGTGATTTCAAAGTTGACTTTTACTACGTTGAATAAATTTTAACCATTGATTGATGTTTCATAAAGCTGTACCCACATTGCTAAATGCCATTTAAAGATTTTAAAAATTCTCAATTGAAGACAAAATTAATGCCTTTCAAGTCCAATATATAATTACATAAATACATATATAAAGCTAAAATTGATTTTTTTTTAGAATTTCGCAGAGGGGGGGGGGGCGAAAAGATTTTCAGGGGGAGCACCGCCCCACCCTTGAGCCCCCTAATTACAGGCTTATTTATATCACAAATTCACCAATTCCATAGATGCATTATATGTATCAAGGCTTCTTGTTTTAAACTAATGGAAACCATTGTATTTTATCCTGCAGGTTTTGAGACCGAACCAATCGAGACTGCTGCAAATCAAGATTTTACTGCTTGTAAACACAAGTATAAACCGAATGCTTTATCATCATCTCTGTCTGGCGAAAACAACCAAATTAATGGTTTCACAGGGAAGGAGGGTATGAAATTGCAGACTAACCATATTGATCGCGAGGAACATTTAGACGGTGCTAATTGGAATGAGACTTGTCAGTAAGTGTAGTTGTTTTACTTACAATTCCTTGTCATAATAACAGGTACTATACTTCTCATTGGGCGACTTATTATTTTTTTTTCTTATTTCAGATCAGAACGGAACAGAAGACAACCATCGAACCAGATCCCCATTTCTCAAAAAAATATTTGTTCCAACCTAGGCCTGTACATCTGGAAGAATCAATCCCTCCCTTTCCCGAAATCTAAGGAGATAACGCTAAAAAAAACATTCCATTATTAGTTATTTCATTAACTAAGCAATATTGGTTAATAAATAAAATCTCAAACTCGTCTTTCTTTGATAAATATCACTACTCGGTGAATCCTTTGAGTTTGCATTTTTATCGACTTATAAATATTCTCTATATAAATATACACCGTCATTTCTACCAGTTGAAATAAACATTGTGATTTTATCGTCTTTCTAGAATTGGAGCTCCAAAGTTGCCACTGTTTCTGAAGACATCATTAGTTATTGGTAACTGCTTTTTGGCCTCCCTACCGTTTGGATTTCTTGTTGGATTAGGAGTTTTATTTGTTGAAATTATAGACGAGTTTAATTCAACCCGTGCTGAAGCATTTCCAATTATTTCTGTTTATATTGGTTTTGTGTTCGGTGGAGGTGAGAAACCTTTATCTTGTAAATCTGCTAATATTGAAACCTATTTCACTCTCTGTTATATAAGAACAGCTTCCAACAAAAGGGTTCACGTTCGTATCAAGATGGAACTTTTGAAATTTGATTTATTTATCTAATTCTCGTTACACTCTATTTTCCTTATTGGAATAAATATTGGAGGCATAATAAAACTCACTAAATCGGTATTCGTCTTTCTTGTTCTTTCAATTTCAGGCGCATTTATGGGTCCTTTGCTTAACAAGTATAATGCTGGTAATATTATGATACTTGGAGCTGTTGAAATTTTGATTGGGTGTATTATGAGTTCTTTCGCTCAATCCATTATTGTTTTAGTCATTGCTCAAGCCTTCACAGGTAATAGGAACCATATTATTTTGAAACGAGATCTATTATTTATTTCATCTAATTAGTCAGAAGGCGTTTAATTGTGATGTCTGGTTACTGGACGCATTAATTTCTAGCCTTACAGTATTACGTTATCTCTGCGATGTGTATGTATTTGAAAACAACCATTATTACATATTATTTGATGCCATGATTGACAAGGGTCAGTTTGTACCAGGCATACATACACTTCTCCATATAATTATTATTGTGTGGCCAATCAGTAATTTTCTGTGATGAGAATGAAAAAACTTATCTTACTATTTGGTTGATCCTTGAATGGCATATAACAGTTGATACATGTACATGTAACTAGAAGAAGACTTTATGGATTACAACTATTGTTTACTATTTGGTTGTTGTAGGTATTGGTCTGTCTCTTACGTTTGTACTCCCGTTCGCAGTTGTTAGTGAAATGTTTGAAGAAAGAAGGGTCATTATGGTTACCACCGTGGGTGTGTTTTCCGGGATAGGAAAGGTGTTTTTCCCTCACTTTACTTCAGCTTTAAACGACGAATTTGGTTGGAGAGGAACCTTTCTAATATTCGGTGCATTTTTCCTCAACTGTGTTCCAATTGGAATCCTGATTATGATTTTTAGGAAGGGACGAAAACGGTTTTTAGGCCCACAGAAGTCTAATTTTAAATCATTGTTGAATTTTGATTTGTTTAAGAATCCTGCTTTTATAGTATTTGCGTTTAATAGCTTCTTTGTTAACAGTATGTTCTCAACTTTAGATATGTTTTTTATCGATATGTTGAGAAGTCGACATTTTGATATGCGAAATGGGCCTTTTCTATTGTCCATCAATGGATTTGCCAATATTGGGTGTAAGGTTCTATTCACCATTTTTTCTCCATTTTTGAAGTGTCAGCGAATGACAATTTTGCCATTATGCCTTTTCCTTTGTTCGATGGTAGTGGTGACGTTTGCATATTTTGAAACGTATACTCAGTTACTTGTCATCTGTATTTTGTTTGGATTTTTTTGGGGGAACTGTAGTGTGCTCTACCCTGCTATTGTTATAGAGATTTCAGGATTAAAGATGTATGCAGCTGCTCTGGGATATATAAATTTGATCGGTGGTATGGCGGCATTCCTTGCTGGTCCTCTTGTAGGTAATTTATATTCATATTAATCTCTGTGGCTTCAAACTCAATAATTAGCTAAATTTTATTAGCAATAGCAATATTTCATTTGAAATCTGTCATACCTAAAATAATAACGTTTCTCATTTTGTTATTCTGTGTTTTTTAGGTGCTATAAAAGATGCGACCAAATCATACAATATGGTATATTATTTATCTGCTGGTTTGGGCTTACTGTCCTGTGTTTTAATTAATCTTGTCAATCTCTTGAGAAAATGTAAGGAGCGAAGAGTTAAAAGGGCTCCAGAAAATGAGGCCAGTAGTACATTGATGACAAAAAAACATTAACCATCTTGTTAAAACGAAACTGTTTGTTCACTACATTTATTATGTTTCCAATATAGAATAAACTCTTTATCCCATATTATTATTATTTGTGTATTTTTGTTTATTTAATTATCTAAAATTCATTCATCTACAAGTAATTCAATAAAAGAATTATCAAACCAAAACAAGATCTAGCAAATGAGGAAGTGGACATGTTTGCAACGTGTATTCTGTTTCGAGATAAACAAATTACAAAATTTTGCATTTTAGAGCACTACCCCATAGGAAGTAACCGTACCATATTTTTAACATAACTCCATTGACTAAATCTGAAAATATGACATATGTAATATCGTGATGTCGACCATAGAAATTTAAATTTTACATTTTTACTTATAACTTGATCATAGGTAAGTGATCGATGATTATTACTGTAAATAAATTGAACATTGACAGTTGGGAAATTAAAATTATCTTTCACCATAAGGTTCATTGTAACTGTCACTTTAATGATGTAGGTTTTAATATCAGCCTGAAGTGAACGGTCAACATCAAATTTTTCTCTCTGACTCTGATGATTGTATTATTCACAAATTATCAAAATCTTCACCATGTAAAATTTAAAATTTATTCTTAGATATGGAAATACATGTAAATGTTTTATCTTCCATAATCATTATTGAAATGTGGCTCGTGAGCGTACATTACAATTTACGAATATCATCTGTTTTCATTTCACAAAGTTGAATAACACAAACTTAACTGTTGTGTTCGGATAATAGGCTAAGAGAATCACAATGCATGACCTTCAGGACTCCAACAAAGGAAAACATGAACTTGAAATTTTAAAAGGCAGCAATGAATATTTAGATCCTGCTAATACCACTACCGCCAACAGTCCCAACGTCAGCAATAAATGTCGCAATTCAGTCGAATTATCGGATGGTGCATTGGTTAGTTCCTCTTACCAAGAACAGTCGTTAACCAGTGATGAAAATGTAGGATGTCAGAACAAGTTTGATAATGTGAGCACTTCGGAAATGGAATGTGGAAATATTAAGAAATCGAAGAAAGAAGAAAGCTTTATTGCCAAAGAGAATGATATGCTGGATGAAACAAGTTTAAGTAAATATTTCGATAACACTCTAGGACATGAAAACATTTACGTTAAAAATAACCAAAATCATGTGAATGAAACTGAAAAACCTGAAGAGACATTAAAAACCAAAGAGAACAAAGTAATCAAATGCGTCATTTCACCAAATGTTTTTGATAATGCTGCATTTCAAGATGATATTGTTAATGATCTGAGTAATGATATAGCTGAAAACAATATAACTAACCCTCCTGGGCCGTCCAACAATTTCGACCCGGAAGTACGTATATATGATACATATGCGACTCAGAAGTAAGTAAATCAATATTTTGCTCTTAATGCTGACCAAATTCTCGTAGAAGATAAATTTTTCGTAACAGTATTACAAATAGAAATAACTAGTGTTCGTGGAAAATTTTTGTGTTTAAAGACGATACCAACTAAATTAGAGCAAGTTTATATTATACAGAGTCTCGTTTATCCACTGTTAGAGGCCCTAGAAGTTCTTCATAAAGATCTTCGATCAGGTAAAACAGATGAATCTCAATGTTGTCATTCCATCTATAATTGCAGTTATCTACTTTCAGAAGTGTAGTTTACCAGTTGCCACTGTTTTTAAAAACAGCACTACTGATTGGTAATTGTTTCATAGTCTCCCTACCTTTTGGATATCTTATTGGATTAGGAGTTTTATTTGTTGAAATTATAGATGAGTTTGATTCAACCCGTGCTGAAGCATTTCCAATTATTTCAGTTTATACTGGTTTCATGCTAGGTGGAGGTGAGAATGGTGTTATATTACATTTCTGTTTCCTCATTGTTTATAGTTTATCCACTTTGCGAACTATTCATAATCGATAGATCAACCCTCTTTGTAAATACATGTAGTTGCTTCAGAACCATCTGAAAGTATTCAAGACAGAAGTCATTTGCCATCCAAATGGACATCTCAAGTTTGTTCTGTTATAATCGCTGAACAGTATAGTATCTTTCAATTTCAGGGGCAATTTTAGGACCCTTTTTAAACAGATATAATGGTGGTAAGATCATGGTTATTGGAGCTATAGGAACGTGTATTGGTTGTGGCATGTGTTACTTCGCTTCATCAATTATTGTAATAGTTATTGGGCAAGGTTTAACAGGTAATCGATATGTGCCTTTTTCATCTATAGTACTAGTATCACTGCTTGAACCAATGGGTTCATTCAATTTACACAATAGATTGTGCCTTACTGAACATGGGTTTTAGATCCACAATCTTATAGTTTATTGTCTAGTAGAAAACTGATCATCCTTACATGTTAACAGGTTTTGTCTGAACTTACATGTAGGAAACAAACTTCTGTATGCCACCATTGTCTGAGTTAACAGAAAATGTAAAGAGGTTTTGTATAATCTTTGGAGTGTGTTGGAAACACTTAAAGAGTGGATTTTAGACGTCTGTCAGGCAGTATACTAATTATAAATCAAATCTAATATAAAAGGCAGAATAAAAGTTAGGTCTATTTTTTATTCCACTGACTGAACATTTGCTTTCTTTTTTATCAAAATTCTGTAGGTATTGGACTGTCTCTTACATTTTTGCTCCCGTTCACTGTGGTTGGTGAAATGTTTGAAGAAAGACGAGAAACTATGGTTACTGTTGTTAGTGTATTTATAGGAGTCGGAACTGTCTATTTTCCGTTTCTGATTTCTGTTTTGAATGAAGAATTCGGTTGGAGGGGAAGCTTTTTGATAATTGGTGCATTTTTTCTTAACTGTGTTCCAGTTGGTATTCTGATTATGATTTTTAGGAAAGGGCAAGAACAATTATTTTGTGCACAGAAGACTGATTTTAGATTGATGTTAAACTGTGATTTGTGCAAGATGCCCGCTTTCTTAGTGTTTACTTTAAATAGCTTCATTATGAACACTTTATTCACAACTTTAAATACTTTTTTTGTTGATATGATGAGAAGTCGCCATTTTGATGTTCAGGATGGTCCTTTTTTATTGTCTATCAATGGATTTGCAAGTATTGGAGGCAGAGTTTTGCTAAGTGTTATTTCACCGTTTTTGAAATGCAGACGAATGACAATTTTACCCTTATTCCTTTCCTTGTGTTCGTTGACGGTTTTGACATTTGCATATTTTGAAACGTATACTCAATTACTTGTCATCTGTATTTTGTATGGACTTTTTTGGGGTGCCTGTGCTGTACTTTATCCTGCCGTTGTCATGGAGATTTCAGGACTGAAGTTGTATTCAACTGCTCTAGGATACATGAATTTTACTGGTGGGGTTGCAGGATTGTTCGGTGGGCCGCTTACAGGTATACATATACATTATGCTTTTCTTTGTTT
The DNA here is from genome assembly GCA_030562195.1 of Nipponacmea schrenckii. Taxonomy (NCBI): domain Eukaryota; kingdom Metazoa; phylum Mollusca; class Gastropoda; family Lottiidae; genus Nipponacmea; species Nipponacmea schrenckii. The sequence goes on along the minus strand of CM060200.1, from coordinate 34,487,748 downwards.
GAACTTAATGAATAGTGGGATTGTAAGAAAAAATGGAGTTATCTGTATTGAAATTGAATGAACATGTTTTCTGCCAAAACGTTTAGGCACCACAAATATTTCTGGATTTTTATATTTCGACATTTGACATACTTTCTTTTTCCCTTCAGGTGCTATAAAAGATGCGACCAAATCATATGATATGGTATATTATTTATCTGCTGGTTTGGGCTTACTGTCCTGTCTTTTAATTACTCTTGTTATTCTCTTGAGAAAATATAAAGAAAGTACATCATCAAAGGATAAAATTAAAGAGGCTTACTATACACATTGATATCTGGTGAAACAGAGAAAACTTGTAGGGGACAACTGTCTTCTATAATATTATGACCTCAAAGCGCTGTCTGTAATAAGATCACCCGAAATGTGTGTTTAATTGCCTTAAATTAAAGAACATATTTTTTTTTGTGTTGTTTAGGGTGTTATAAGAGTTACTCTCCTATAAAAGCACTAGCCTAGGTCACAAGTAGAGACCATGTTATGAATTACTGTATACATCATTCTGATAAGAAATTGTCTGCTTCTGGAAAAATTTACTTTATTTATCTAAAGCAATGATATAAAAATGCAAAGCGATTACTTCAGGGGGAAAAGGGATCTAATTTACCATGTTCAAAACATTACTCAGATTTTTATTCCTTTTGTAAGCAGTCGCCAAACGTTTGGTATAGATATTTGAAATTCATCCTAAGGATCTTTATAAAAGCGTTTCACAATCATAGAGGCATTTTTGGCTGTTGAATGTAGGTGGCGACAAAAGGTATAATCTGATTGTCAAGCGGGAATGTGAGCCGTATAATACTTTCACGTGTAAAAGATTTAAATTTTTTATAAGGATAAAGCTTTATTGTATGTTATTACACCATAATAGGTTATATTGTACAAATATCAACATAATATAAAACTATAACAAGAATTAAATACATGTACTTGTAATAAACCATAGGCAATAACAAGAGCCTCCAATAACAATTTATTGTACTATTTAAAGATCGAGAAACAGAAGGCATTTTCCTGGACCCTAAGTTATTTTCCAACAGAATATATTTTGTACTTTTTTTCTCGTCGAGTTAAAATAGCCTGTCTGGAATTTCCATAATGCGAAAAGAAGGATGCTCAATGAAAGTACGTGCTGCATCAAGAAGGAAATAAGCGATCATGCGATCACTGATTAGAATTCAGCCACGAGCTTCAGTGATGTAAAGCAGGGTCTACACGATCAAACATCTTCAAACTTTTGTTTGACAAAAAGGCATTTCCACATGGTTAGGCATTTCCACATGGTAAATGTTTGACCTATATAAGAAGGGGACACTGGCTCTTGATTGAAGAGTATGAAAAGTAACCTTGCCTCTGTGGCACAAAATCATCAGATTACAAAAAATCCGAACAAAAGATCGGCAGCATTGGCCACTATAACTGCTTTATTTTGGCACCACCTTCTGTAGCATTTTGTCATAACTTGCTTTTTCCATCCTCTTATAACTTTTCTGGTCCGATGATTTGAGTTACATGAGGAGACAATGATTTGCCCCATGGGTTATCCTCATCGAAATCAAGTTTCTACACCATAAACGAGGCCCTTCCTCTTTGCGATGCAGACGCCGATGGCACATTTTAGTACAGAGCTACTCTCAAGAAAAACCCATGGATTTGGTGTGAATTAGGAGGGAATAGGTAAGGAGATTCCCTCCAGTTTTCATTAAACATTATCAAACACAGTTGTTTGATAATAAATGTATAAAGATGTTTGAGAGTGTGGAAAGACAGTCAAATATCGTCAAACAGTGCCAAACACCCATTTTAAAGGGATAATAGGCGTTAGAATACACTCGTCCTACGGCTTATATTTGTGTTTAATATTGACTATTAGTTAAATAAGTATACATCCCACACTTTACCAAATTTTAAAAAGCCATAATAAAAATATATTCGGAATTTAAAGGGATAATAGGCGTTAGAACGAACATAAAATTTTAAGTTCACTCAAATTTGGACAATAGCAGTATATACCCATCAGTGGACTTACCTATACATCAAAATCCCTCTAAGATCCGATAAATCCCCAAAATAAAGTAGTTAATCATAAAACGCTTGAGCCATCCATCAAGCGATTTTCAAATCGTGTAAATATAAAGGGAAGTAACTCTAACATGTGGGTTTTCACGCGTCCTTGACCCCTACTGATGAATTGCACAATGATGTTTTAGCGTTGATTTACCAGACGCTTTTATTCTCAAACTGAATGGAATCGTCGCTGGCTCACTTTTTTTTTAAAGGGATAATAGGCGTTAGAATACACTCGTCCTGCGGCTTATATTTGTGTTTCATATTGACTATTAGTTAAATAAGTATGCATCCCACACTTTACCAAATTTTAAAAAGCCACAATAAAAATATATTCGGAATTTTACAAAAATTGATTTTTTTAATTGATTTTTAGGGGTCGTTTTGGGCCTTTGTTACATTTAAACAGTCCTCAGAAATATTCAAGCTCTGAGAAAATCGCAAAATACCTTGAAATATGCCTCAAACAAAAAAATTCACTGTTCATTTTTTTTCGTGCTGTACGTGGCTGGTCTCCAGTCAGTCTGAAAATTGTGCGTCCTGTTGACAAAGTCTACAATTGAAAAATGCGCTGTAGTCTGTTTATATAGATGACCGCTATTGCACGACGGGAACGATAACTCTTTGATTATCAAGACGAACCGTTTTCCAATATGGCGGGACGTTCGTAATATCTTAAGGCATTATGGTTTTTCAAACACGGATAATTATGGATACACATGGATTTGAAGGCTCAAATTTCAAAGGTAAGCTTTGTAGACTATTTCTGATTAGCTAAGCAAAAGATTTCATGTGCTTGAGGCTGTCGGATGATTGTCCGAAACAAATAAAGCCTGGGACCGCTTTAAGTTCGTTCTAACGCCTATTATCCCTTTAATGATGCTTGATCAAACGATAGTTTGAAAATGTTTGATCGTGTAAACATCTCGCACCCGCATGTACGACTCAGACAAGATCATTTTTGTTGGATTGGCTCTGGATATTGGCCTATGATTTCCAAAATTGTTTTTTTTTCCACGTGGGGGGGGGGGGGTAATATTTTGTTATTTAAAAACGTTTTACGTAACCACTCTGGGGCCTAAACAACACAGGATAATTTTGCGTTTGTACAGTGACAAACACAAACATAGGCCTAGCGAATTTACGTTTATGTAGCCCATAAGCCTTGTGACAATTAAAATAACCCAGCAAGATACTTTCATATGAGGCAAGAGACACGTTGTCTTAGAATTAGTATTGGTTTATTGAGATAGTGAAACTAAAATCAAATTATCTATTTTCGGACTTAAGTCTCGAGAAATGCAAACCGAGTCGTTTTGTTGTCGCGATTATCAGTAAATTAATGATGCATAATGAACGTCTGGACAATCATAGCTAAAAACAAACAAGATGGCTGCGCCCATACACGTGAAAGCGAAAGGAAAGTGGAAGAAGATTGAAATACCTTCAAATGCTTTTATTGAAGAAGGATTTGATAATGTTGTGGCTTTAGAAGAGTTACATGATTATGAACTAGTACAAGGATATCCAGATCTCGAGGTATAACCTATAACCCAATCCATTTACTTGCATTAATAGCGAATTGTCTCGCGAGCGATTGTTGATTTACGGTAGTAAAATTGGTCCGACTGCGATGAAATTTGGTGTGAACATTCAGACTAATGTCCTTAACATGACCCTTGTATCTTTTAGTGGATAAACTATTAAAATCATCGAGAGGTACATTAGTGAAGTAGAGCCGAAATATCAACCCCAAAATCTCAAAAATTATGGCCCAAAATTGTCGTTAGGACAAACAAATTTTGAAGACATTATAATAATATACTTTATAAGTTATATTTCTTTAATTAAGTCTATTCAACTTTGATCACACAAAATGTGCATTTCTATATTATAAAGCTCATAGGCCTACAAAGATTTGACTACAATCAACATTTATTTTGGAGATTTAGTTGGCTCACAGCATTTTGGTCCGATTTTGCTGAGATTCAAGATGGCAAAAACAGTGTTGATACTCGGCTGTCAAAATGAGTTAATACAATTTGCTTAAATTTAAAACAATGAATTGTCCATTGACTACAGTTAACTGAGTTGAAATTTGGCTATCACTTAGGCCCCTATATACCCTGTATTAAGATTGTCTTTGGGTTGATGAAAACACTGGGAAGTGTGTCTATTTCAAGTGAAAATCACTAAACCTTATATTTCTTTGGACCAAAAGACAATTGAAACAGTTGAAAATTTTATTTTGATGTTTTAAATATTTATAACATGAAGAAAAATTTAAAGTTCAATGTAATCAGAGAGTAGGGTGGTTTAAAAGAAATTGATTTCGAAAGTTGATAATGGACATATTTTATACCAAATTATTGTATGTTGTATTAGTCAAATTATTCACTCTTCCAATGATTTAATACTTGTTTTTCTTCTCTTGCTGTAGACATCAGATTCAGCTGTTAGTGTTGATCATCCAGAGATAGACCATCCCATTCAAGAGAAAACCAAACTAACTTATAAACAAGCCAAAAAATTGCTCAACAGAGAAAAGAGAAAAAAGAAAAGAAAATTAAGGAAACTTGAAAGAGATGAAAAACCAACCTCAGAATCTCAGACTAAAGTAGTTAATCAGGGTGGGCCTGAAGCTAAAGATGGGAAAAAAAAGGGGAAGAAAAGAAAAAATAAAGGTCAGCTAATAGCTTGTATTTTATGTTGCAGTTAGTGCAGAGCTTTAGATTACCATAATTTAGCCACACACTCTATTTTGCTTATTAAGCTGAGTGGATTTAATGAAGACTTTGTTTAAGATATCCAAATGATAGTTTTCATGTAATCACCTATATTCTCTAAATCATCTAGACTTCATATTTAAATTTGATTTTATTTGTATGCAATGTTTCAGATACAGAGAATGTTTCTGAAGCAAAGAAATCTAAAAAGGCAAATTATACCTCTCAATCAATTATACATGAAGATGAGTTACCTCCCTTAAAGAAATTTCCTCAAGGTTTGATATATTGTCTATTGTAGAAAATATTTATAAGCATGTATATTTGATGCTGGTTTTTAGTTTGAAATAAACAAGGTGTATCTCTTACTTTGGAAATATGATGTACAGTAATTTGTGTTTATATTCCATTATTCTAGATTTATGAAAGTTTTGTCAAGCATTTGGTTTGGGGTCCTTGACTCAATTCTATAATTTGTTTTTGATAAGCAGACTAATGTTGCTGTATAGAATACTAAAAAAAATTTTTCACACAAAACAGTAATGTCAATCAGGTACAAAGAAATAAAATATATGAAACGCCATAATTTTATTTCAGGTTTAACTTCACTCTAGAGGAAATTAAAAGATTGAATATAAATTTTAAACCTGAATTTTGTTATTATGTTAATAAAGAATTATGTTTATCATTAGGTATGGAAGCTTGGAGGAATTTGTTTGTTCCAACACCTGTTTTATGGGCATTAAAAAGTGAAAATATGATAGCTCCAACATCCATTCAGGCGCTGAGTATACCACATGCTATTCGAGATAGATTAGACATCCTCGGAGCGGCAGAAACAGTAAGATGTTCTCTCCTTTCTTAATGAAAATTGGAAACATCCTGACTGTAAAATAGAATATGAAATAAATCAACCCAAAATATTTATCAAATTTATTTGAACAAACTCTAATAATAAATGGATAAATTTATAAATTATGTACATTTTCTATTAAATGCATAACAATCTGGTTACATGGAATTCTAAAATATAGGGTCAATGTGTAGGTGGGCAAAAGTATAGTTGGCTGTTCAAATTTTGCTTTACTTATAACCAAATGCAAGGCAGAGAAAAACTATTCATAAATGATCATTCAGTTGCTAAAGAGAACTGAACCAGAGAAGTGTGAGCGAACACAAAATGTAACTGTTTTGTCACCTACTGTATAAATATGAACATAGTTCACAGAGTGCATACCCTCAAGTAAATCTGGAAAAAAAATTTCACTGCACATATGATTTAAATTTTTTAGGGAAGTGGCAAAACATTAGCATTTAGTATACCAATATTACACCATGTATTACAACACCATGAATCAGAGTCCAAAAGGTCCTCTAACAAACTAACCAAAATTAAAAACAACATTGGTAATAATGGTGATAATTCTCAAGAACATGATAATGATGAAGACACTAGTAATGATAATAGTGATAACTATGATGAAAGTGATAATGAAGTTGAAAGTGTCGATTTAAATGAACTGATGATGGAAATCAGTGATGTCCCTAATGAGGGTGATGATAATATTGTTGGTGATGATGATAATGTTGATGGTGATGATGATAATGATAGTGGTGTAGTAGGCGATGAGCTATATGATAATCCGCCTGAAGAAGTAGATGAAGAATGTCAGGTATTTTCAGATTTAAATTAAGGATCAAATTGGATTTGATTTGTTGGTCTCTTGTCTTGGTCATTCAACAAGTTATATTTGTTAGTCCAGGAAATATAGTAAAGTTATACATACTTATCACCAAACTTAATTCAATTACTATTGTTTTACTTTCAGGAAAATGAATTTGGATGTGTTCGAGTTATGCACAATATTGTTTTAGATCCAAAGAATACTGCAGTTAACACAGATAAACCTCTGATAGCATTGATATTAGAACCTACTAGAGAACTGGCTATTCAAGTTAAAAATCATTTACAAAAAGCTGCTAAATATATTAATGTCCAGGTAAATTCCCTAGTGTCAAAATATGTATTTTTACCTAGCATCTTGTTAAAATGTAATATACAAGTATTAAAGAAGTGTATTTTTATCCCATAAATGTTGTGTAATATATGTGTTCCTTGCTTCTAAATGCCATTCAAATCTTATACTTTATATTATCAAGTTGTACAATTGTGAAATGTGATAAATTCCCAAGAGAGAAATAATGTAGTATATTATTGAGTCATATTATGATATTTTACTATTTATGCTAAGCATTTTCATAATTTAAACTTTCATTCAATGAATTATCTGTTAATTTTTTACTCTTTATTATTTATTTATAGATAGCTACAGTAGTTGGTGGTATGGCAGCACAAAAACAAAGACGAATATTGAGTCATTGTCCTGAGATTATAATAGCTACACCTGGTAGATTGTGGGAACTTTTACAAGAGGTCAGTATTTCAGCTAATTTACGATTCTGCATTCTTTATAGAAATATTTTTCAAGGGATCTTGTTTGTTGAACACTCAAGGATCATTAGACTTAATATTTATAATGTTTTCAGGGAGAAGAATCATTAGACTAAATATTTATAATGTTTTCAGGGTGAAGGATCACTAGACTAAATATTTATAATGTTTTCAATGTGAAGGACCATAAGACTAAAAATTTATAATGTTTTCAGTGTGAAGGATCATTAGACTAAATATTCATAATGTTTTCAGTGTGAAGGATCATTAGACTAAATATTTATAATGTTTTCAGTGTGAAGGATCATTAGACTATAATATTCATAATGTTTTCAGTGTGAAGGATCATTAGACTAAATATTTATTATGTTTTCAGTGTGAAGGATCATTAGACTAAATATTTATAATGTTTTCAGTGTGAAGGATCATTAGACTAAATATTTATAATGTTTTCAGTGTGAAGGATCATTAGACTAAATATTTATAATGTTTTCAGTGTGAAGGATCATTAGACTAAATATTTATAATGTTTTCAGTGTGAAGGATCATTAGACTAAATATTTATAATGTTTTCAGTGTGAAGGATCATTAGACTAAATATTTATAATGTTTTCAGTGTGAAGGATCATTAGACTAAATATTCATAATGTTTCAGTGTGAAGGATCATTAGACTAAATATTTATAATGTTTTCAGTGTGAAGGATCATTAGACTAAATATTCATAATGTTTCAGTGTGAAGGATCATTAGACTAAATATTTATTATGTTTTCAGTGTGAAGGATCATTAGACTAAAATAAGTTTATGGGAATGTTTTCAGAGGTGAAGGATCATTAGACTAAATATTTATAATGTTTTCAGTGTGAAGGATCATTAGACTAAATATTTATAATGTTTTCAGGGTGAAGGATCATTAGACTAAATATTTATAATGTTTTCAGTGTGAAGGATCATTAGATTAAATATTTATAATGTTTTCAGTGTGAAAGATCATTAGACTAAATATTTATAATGTTTTCAGTGTGAAGGATCATTAGACTAAATATTTATAATGTTTTCAGTGTGAAGGATCATTAGACTAAATATTTATAATGTTATCAGTGTGAAGGATCATTAGACTAAATATTTATAATGTTTTCAGTGTGAAGGATCATTAGACTAAATATTTATAATGTTATCAGTGTGAAGGATCATTAGACTAAATATTTATAATGTTTTCAGGTGATACTCATTAACTAAAAAAATGATCATGAAGGTCAAATATTTTAAGTTTTGTTGATGAAGAAATAGAATGGTAAAGAAAGTACTATATTTGAAAGGGAAATTAAGTAAATTATTTGAATTTATGAAAGAGTAAGTATTGAAATGTAAATGTGAATTGTGGGAATGTTTACTGCAGATTTTTAGTTGAGACATTACTGGACTATTTAAAGGTGATAAAGATTATGTATCAGAAAACTCAAATACTTCGTGATCTGCACTGAAATGTAAAGACAGACTTATTTTTGATAAGAATTATTTTCTTCCAAATTAGAGAGCCATTCATTTTGACAACTGGTAATTTATTATCATTCTGTTCCTTTGTCTTTACAGAGATTATGAATCAAGGTTAAAGAGACAAACTCTGGTATTTTCAGCAACTCTTACTATGATGCATCAAGGTCCAAATAGAAGGTTGAAAAAGAAGAAAAAGAAAGTGGATCCAGAGGATAAGTTAGGTTTGTAGATAAGATCTAAAATAAATGAACTTTAATATTGTTGCATGAATAACATCATATATTCCTAATGATCTTCGTAAATCTTTGTAATCAATATGAAAATTGATAACCCACATGCATGTGCAGAGGTAATGAATCGTGACTTGGAGACTATAAACAATTGGTCAAAAAAGTGGCTTGTTTCGTTCAACCCGCAAAAGACGGAAACACTTGCACTGTCTACTAAACTAAATATTTGCTTGCCAACCTTAAATTTAGATAGTACCCCTATTCAAGAAGTAAATTTCCATAAGCTAGGTTTAACCTTTCAAAGTAACTGCCAGTGGGATGTTCATATCAACACTATTTCAACTAAAACTCAGAAGCTTACAAATTGTCTTAGATCTCTGAAATACCGCCTAAGTAGAAAATCTCTCTTATCCATATACACGTCATTTATATTGCCTCATTTTGATTATTGCTATATTATTTGGGATGGGTGCACTGCTGAACTAACAGAGAAATTAGAAAAAATTCAACGTGATGCACTCCGAACTATTTGCGGTGCTGTGAGGGGAACAAGTCATTATCTTCTATACCAGGAAACTGGAATCCTTCCACTACAGGAAAGACGTAGACGCCATAAACTTATCATGATGTATAAAATTGTAAATGGTTTAACTCCAAATTATCTATCAGACCTAATTGAAATCAATCATATAATCTAAGAAATAATAACTACCTTTCTGAGTTTACTTGCAGAACAAAAAATTTTTATGAATCCTTTATACCCTCAGCTATCAGAGAATTTAACAAATTACCAAATACTCAAAAATTTCTCACCTCTATCTCTTTATTTAAATCCTCATTAAAAAAGAATGATATTACTATTCCAGATTTTTATCTCCTAGGCTCCCGAAAAAATCAAATCCACCACTGTCGTCTACGCCTTTCCTGTAGTGATCTAAACGGTGATAAATTCCTTCGTCACGTTTCGTTACATGCTGCCTGTGCTTGTGGACACCCGTTTGAAGACGGAAACCATTATCTTATTAAATGCCCCTTATATTCAGATGCACGTAACCATTCTATTTTATTACTGCCTTTTCCTTTAATCTCTGTCAAAAATTTGGTATATGGTACTACCTGTCCTGAACAATCAATATTTATATTTGAAAAAGTACATGAATTCTTAATGCTCAGTAAACGATTCTATTAATACTATTCAATTGTAATTTCTCAGAGAAAATATATAGCAACTGTAAATATGCCTTTTAAAATATATGTCATTTTCTATTGTTCTAACTCTTTATATAGTTTTCTAATTGTATTGGAGAGGGGTTATATAGGCGTAAGTCTGTTCCCTAATCCATTTCATATTTAAAATGAATAAAATATTGTTTATAAAAAAAAAAATCTTTGTAATATATGGTTGTTTTTTTCTTCTCTTCAATGGCATATTTGGCTCTATAACAATGTATAGCATTTATTAAATGATATGAACTAGAGTTTAAATTACAGGATTATTAATGCAGCACATTGGTGTGAAACAGAAAAAGAAAGTAATAGATTTAACTAATAAAACTGGTACTGCTTGTGGACTAACAGAGGCAAGAATTAACTGTGCTAAGGATGAAAAGGTAAGGATTAGATCTTTTTAAGCTGAGTAAACTGGTCTTAGCTAGCACCAAAGGAGCTGCTAAGATCTATCGCCTTTTTGGCACTCATGAAAGGAAATTAAATTCAATTTTGAAGTAGCCTAAATGATACAATCACACAAACCAAAGATTGTTGTATTAATGCTGCATCTGTTAGTGTAAATATAAGTGAACCTCAACAGTTGTCAATGTCTGTGTACATTAAAAACAATTTTTATTTCTTTTCTGTGATCAATTTATGCTTCTTATTTTTCAGGACTTATATCTATATTATTTTAGAAGACATTATCCTGGTCGAACTCTAGTATTTGCTAACAGTAAAGACTGTTTACGTAGATTAGTGTCAATATTTACAGAATTAGGCTGTAAACCATGTTGTTTACATGCTGATATGCATCAAAAACAAAGACTAAAGAATCTAGAGAAATTTTCTGGTAAGAATAGATCAGTTGTATTATTACCTTACTAATATATATATGAATATTGCTATTTATGTGGCATGCAAATGCTTTCAAACTTGACCTTATTCTGACCCATGCATAATTAAAGGTTTATTATAGTTTTTAACTTTGACAATACTCTTATAAAGCATAATCAAAATATTTTTTTTAGAACAGTAGGCCTTCTATATTTGGCATTTATTTTCAGGCAACACAGATGGATTTCTCCTGGCGTCTGATGTAGCTGCTAGAGGGTTGGATATACCTAACGTACAACATGTTATACATTATCAAGTACCTCGTACAATAGAGAACTATGTACATCGTAGTGGACGTACAGCTAGAGCTAATCAAGAGGGTCTCAGTGTTATGCTCATTAGTCAAGATGATGTTCAAAATTATAGAAAGATTATCAAAAATCTGAATAGAGGTAAAAAGGAAAAACATTTTTTGAATCTTTCATGCAGAAGTGAAACTGACCTACTTTCCTGGTTTTAGTTTCAGAATTCTGCAGATTTTTAAGACTTTGACTCGATTACTGTGCTATATTATTAGCTATGACTTCTAACCTTTACTGGTGTTTTTAGATGAAGAGTTACCAGTATTTCCTGTAGAATATCAATATATACCACTGTTAAAAGCTCAGTTACGTCAAGCTTTAGAAATAGACAAGTTAGATCATAGGTAGGTAGGTCCATAGACATTTGATCATGTTTGTTTACTTTTACACAAGTATATTTGAAATCCAGCCATCCATATACATGTCAAATATTATGATTTCGTTAAGGGCAAACAGAATGGTTGGCCAAGAAGTTCTTTGCTGTCTAACAGTATACAGTTCAACACTTTTTATACGCCCACATGAAATGGGGGGCGTATATTGTCGTCACCCACATCCGTCCGTCCGTCCGTCCGTCGGTCCACAATTGCTCGTAAACACTCTACACGGTGTAATTCTTGACGGATTTAGATGAAACTTAATATGAGTGTTTATGATCACGCAAGGATGCACCCTATTGAAAATCAGCGAAATCTGAAAAAAATTAGTATGAGTTTGTGCCCTTGTTCTTGAATGGCTCGTAAACACTCTACAACGTGCAATTCTTGACCGATTTTGATGAAACTTGGTGTGAGAGTATGTTATAACTCAAGGATAAACCCTATCGAAAATCAGCGAAATCGAAAAACATTTAGTATGAGTTATTGCCCTTGTTCTTGAAAACGCGTTCAATTTTAGCTTGTAAACACTCTTGAGAGAACAATTTTTAATGGATTTTAATGAAACTTGGCCTGAGTATTTGTAATCACCCAAGGATGAAGCCTATTGAAAACCAGTCAAATCGAAAAAAAATTAATATCAGTTATTGCCCTTGTTTTTGAAAACACGTTCAATTTTTAGCTTGTAAACACTCTACAAAGCACAGTTATTGACCGATTTTGACGAAACTTGCTGAAATTGTTTAATATCACCAAAGAATGAACCCTTTTGAAAATAGCACATATCGAAATATATTTAATAGGAATTATTGCCCTTGTTCTATAAAATGTGTTGGATTTTTGCCTTGTAAACACTCTACAAGTCACAATTCTTGAGCAATTTTGACATAACTTGGCATGAGTATTTGTAATCACCTAAGGATGAACCCTATTGAAATTCATTTAAATCGAAAAATATTTAGTATCAGTTATTGCCCTTGTGTTTGAAAACGCGTTCAATTTTAGCTTGTAAGCACTCTAGAAAGAACAATTCTTAATGGATTTTGATAAAACTTGGCTTGAGTATTTGTTTTTACCCAAGGATGAACCTTATTGAAAATCAAATAAATCGAAATATATTAAGTGTCAGTTATTGCCCTTGTGTTTGAAAACGGGTTTAACTTTTTGGCTAATAAACACTCTAGAAGGTACAATTCATGACCTATGTTGACAAAACTCACTGAAATTGTTGGATATCGCAAGGGATGAGCCTAATTGAAAATTAAAAATATCAAAATATATCTAATATGAATTATTGCCCTTGTTCTTTTAAATGCGTTTGATTTTTGTCTCGTAAACACTCTACATGGCACAATTCTTGATGGATTTCGGAGAAACTTGGTGTGAGAGTGTGTTATAACTCAAGGATGAACCCTATTGAAAATCAGCTAAATTGAAAATTTTTTTAGTATGAGTTACTGCCCTTGTTCTTGAAAACGCGTTCAATTTTAGCTTGTTAACACTCTAGAAAGAACAATTTTTAATGGATTTTGATGTAACTTGGCTGGAGTATTTGTTGTCTCCCAAGGATAAACCCTATAGAAAATCGAAAAATATTTAGTACAAGTTATTGACCTTGTTTTTGAAAACGCATTCAATTTAACTCGCAAACACTCTAGAAAGAACAATTTTGAATGGATTTTGATGAAACTTGGCTTTAGTATTTGTTTTCTCACAAGGATAAACCCTATTGAAAATCAGATAAATCGAAAAATATTTAGTGTCAGTTATTGCGCCTGTTTTCAAAAACGCTTTCAACTTTTGGCTTTTGAACACTCTAAACATTCCTTTTTGACAAAACTCGCTGAAATTGTTTAATATCAACCAAGGATGAGCCTTATTAAGAATTAAAAATATCAAAATATTATTAAGGGTGAACCCTATTGCAAATCATAAAAATACCGAAAAATATTTAATGAGTTGTTATTAGGTACAATTCTTGATAGTTTTTAATGAAACTAGAGACCCTAGAATAAAATAGGTTGGTAGGTTGAATAATTCATTCCACTTATTGTAACCTTACTGAAAAGTTTTTATTTGAAATAAATGCTGCCAGTGGGCGTATATTACCTTGCCTGGCAAGCTATCTTTATTTCATTTTACAATAATGTTTTAGATTTACCAAAGTAAAAAGACAGAATGATTGGTTTTCTAAAGCAGCTGAAGAAATGGAAATAGATATTGAAGATGAGAAATTGTATCCTTTTGAATGATTTGATAAGTATGTGTAGCACTAATGAATTAAAACAGTCTCAATATTTACACCAGTCTGTCAACATTTCTCTTAACAGACACTATTTCAGAATATGATCAGAAAATCTGAAGAAACTAAAGGTAGTTTACAACCATTTCTAAAAAAATAACATACATTATTCACTTAATTCATCTTTAACTATGGTGTCAGATTAGTAGATCAAGGTGATAGTGAGGATCAGAGAAGACATGGTGTTAAATTAGAACAATTACGTTCTTATTTACAACAATCATTAAAACAACCACTGGCACCTAAAACATTCTCTGGTAAATATCCAACTAAGATGGGAAAGTTAGTCTTGCCACAAACAGGTGCGTATTTTTTTTTTTAACATAGGCTACTATCAATGGTTGTTAAATTTAAAAATTTTTGGGTTATGATCATGTTGAACCTAGAATAGGGTGAGCCAGAAGGAAAACTAGAACCCACAACAATTTCAATCAACATGAAAAATATTTCTTGCAAATTGTTAAATTATCTTGATTTGATCGTTTTGAAATTTTCAGTAAACAGGGTTGCTTTGGATTCAAATTTATTTATTTTAACACAATATTCTCTAGATGATCTCGAATGGCATTAACTAGTCTTCATTAGCATTAATCAAGTTTTCTACATATTGAGGGCTTGTTCTTTTCAAGTTTTTGTCAATAATTTAAACAACTTGTCCATTTTGTTAATTACAGAAAATATAGATGCTTTAAGTAAAATGAAGAAAGATAGTGACATTCAGCGACCTATGATAGAAAAAATAGCCAGAAATCCTAAAATTAAACGTCAGAAGATCAATAGACAGAAAGAAAAGAAGAAAAAGAAAAAATCTGTGTCTAAGAAATGAAGGAATTTGTTGAACAATTGAATTTGATTGTAATAAATTGTTTAGAATTAATAGAAGTTGTTGAGTGATTTAAGAAATAAACATGACTGAATATAAACTCTTAGAAATATTCTGCCACCTCCTGAGATTGTTTTTGTTTGTCCAGATTTATTCATTTTGTTCAAATACTTATCTATTGTACATAATCCATAGAGGAAAATGAGTGTATGACATTTTTATACCAGACCCTCCACCCCCGTGTCACTGCTTATAGCTGTTTGGGTCAACCTAGTGATGATCAATCTAATGCCAACTGTAAGGTCAATATGTTACTAGAAAAATATCCTGGAAGTAGCTCAATGATTTTAACACTGGTTGATATAAAAAAAGTATAAAAAGATTAGGCTTAGGTGCCTATTCCATTGGCCAAACAAGATATTTCCAACAATCCTAATTAAGGTGAAAACTTCTGATGCCTTGTGCTGTTCTCATTAACCCATAAGGTGGAGAAGAATAGGACGTAAAACTCAATTCATATCATTTCTTATTCCTTGTCTCATCTCTTTACCAAATGAAAATTCTGATAAGGGTCCAAATATAACAACAATAACAACAAAATTTGATAACAATTATTTTATTCTGATTGATAACAAGGTATGAGTTGGTACATCAAATAAAATCAACAGAACAACCATTTATTGGCAAACTTAATTGAAAATATTAACTGCATCTAATATTAACAATGATGTGACAGAAAAACACATAATACTATGTATGTTTATTAAGCAATTAAAAGGAAATAAAATCAATCTCATAATATGAGATTAGTAGAAGCAGTCTCTCAATTTGTTATTCACCGAAATATATAATGTATACTAGAAGAATACTGAAACAGCAGAAAATGTAAAAATTAAACAAAAAAAAACAACACAATGACTAAAATAAACAAAACAACAACAAAATAGCAAAAAAGCTGAACAAAGTTTAAAGCTAAGAAAGATCATGAACAATTATGATTTAATATTTGGGGGTAGACCAGAATTTATAAACCTATATTCCAGGAAAACAGACATTTGATTGATTAAAACTATAATGAATTAATGATGCCAAGGAAATTTTTTTTTTCATTTCTTTATTTTTGAAAGTACATATATCATTTAACCAAAATGTTATAATAAATTGAGCTCCATAAATTACCTAATAGCAGGCCAAAATATTGATGGTTTATGAGATCAGCAGAAAAGTCATGTAAGTTACTTGTAGGCTTTAAATTAAAATAAACTGCTTAATAAAATCTATATAATGTAAAATCTAAAATTGTTACATAAATTAGTATATAGTGCTTGATACGACTGTACTCCAGATAAAATTCTTCTCCTATCTAATGGTAGACACATTTCACAACCTTGAGGACATATATACAGTTAAACTATTTACAACAAATACTTTCACATTACATTATTCAGTCTAAAATATTTTGTGTCATAATAGAAGTACATGTCTTGAAATGTAATTCATCTGAATACAAAATGACCTTGAACAATTTTGTCAGAGCTTTCCACTGGAGTATGGTCTTCGTCACAAACATCCGAAGAGGAACAATTGTCACACTGGTTTCAAATACCAATATCCAAAACGATGTGGTAAATGCTTAAGATTCTCATTAATGGTACTTGTCTTTGCCTGCAACATTTGTTTCCTTTGTTTAAAACTTCTTTAAACTTTCAGTATTAACAAATGAAATATGGTAAAAACATACAAAACAAGTATTAATAACTTAAATAGCCCATAAAAAGAATACTTGCTTCAAAAAATACCCAATAAACAAATGGCACATTAAACGACACACATGATTTGATTCAATAGTAAACAAATCTGGTATATTTTCTTTCAAAATCTTTTTATAATTTTACTTTGTACTAAAGTGCTCACAACACAAAATCATTTCTGCAGAATTATGTTTTACTCTTACTTCTATTGCAGTGTACACTATAATCATTAAAACAATGCAAAACAAGACCTTCTAAACAGAAAATTGGGACGAATAAAGGTATTTAAAAATATATTTATATTGCATTTCTCCTGGCTTATTAATCTACTTAAGTATACAAATATTTACAATTTTATACCATTAAAATTTTAAGTTACTTCATTCACCAAGTGATCTAAAGAAATTCTTATTTAGTTCAGTTGAGATAATTCATAACATAATTCATGTTTTTTGATTCCCAATTCAAATAGGGACCAAAAAAAAGTAAGAACATAACCATCATTTCCTTAGATAACAATCACTATCAAAGATAACCATTAGCACAAGATAAACATCATAACCATAAGATTATCATCATTATTACAGATGACCATTATTTTCCAAGATACCCATCATTACCTTAAGATACCCATTATAACCAAAGGTACTTGCTGTCAAATGTAACGTTTCAGGTTTTAGCTATTGTAAGAATCAAATTGCATATTTAAATCAATGGTCGCATATTATATCAGGCAGTTGGTCTATGACATTGGCAACCTAACATTATAGCTAGAAAGTATAAATTATAAACAATATAATAGAATGAGATGAATGGTGTCATTATTTATTTATTATTTGTTAAACTGTTATTGATGACAATCAATAGATGACATTTACTGATTTCTTCTCCAGTGTGATTTCCCATGTCATGTCAAATACCACATAATACTACAGTTCACTTCATTCAATTCTCATGGTGTTTTGACCTCAGAATTTCCACCAGTACTTGTAAATAGCTTATAAATTTGGGCAAAAGCTATCTAGAATTATAGAATTGATCAATTTCATGTTTTACCTATGCCTCCTATTTGTTCAGTAGATGTTCTGAAATCTTACTTAATATATGTCTTAGAATAATCTTAGTCTGTAAAACAACATAATACAACACAAACATTTCAACATTTCAACCATGTCAGATCTCAGGAATGAAAGTGTAACTAAAATAGACTATCTGATATCGTTAAATGAGTATTAATCAATGGGTGGGAATAACTCAATATCACATTCTACAGAGGGTAGAAATCAGCGATTAATCCAGCGTCTATTAGACTCCTCCCAATCTGTTCCTCCACCTTCTTCATCATCAGTTCTAATAAAAGATTCATCATCTGTTTGTAAGTAACTTTCTTGATCTGTTGAATACCTACTGCTAGTCATAACATCTATTGGTTGTTGCTGAAAAATACAATGTTAAAATACATTCTGATACATTCTCCTTATTAAACATACAGCCTTGGGGTACATGTTTTTCGTAAGTAAAATTTCTCATCTGATTTTCCTAAAATCTGATGTCATTCTATACAATCAATCCTGAAGATTTTTACTTACTTTTATGTGGTTATCTCTTAAACTTAACTCAGATTCTTCTAAAGAACGAAACATTCTATCATAAGATTCCACATCATCAGTAGCTAGAGCACTCTCATCATCAGTTCTTACATAGGATTCACCATCTGACGGAATGTAACTAAAAATAGAATGGCATATAGAAGTAAATAAATCTTGTAACATATACAGTAGATTTTTTCCTATTCATACACATGCTACATGTACAATCATTTGTTTTCATGGGGAGGGAATTAGGTGTGCTACAACTTCAAAATTTCACAATATTTTAATATTCTTAATATTATCACTGCTCATTCCATTTCTATATTGTCTAAATTTTGTGAAAAAATAATATCTTCATTGCTGCTATCACTAAATAAACACTGCGACATTGTGTCTGTACGGCGTGAACTGAAATATATCAGCTGATGTATACAGGTGTTGACCTATTTTAATATGTTTGTCGCTCATTATGCACGTGTATCTTTTAAGAACAACTCACTTGTCGATACGTCACCTGTCAATCAATATGTTACAAGTAGTTTAAAGCACATTTATTCGTTAATTATTAAAGAAACTCAGGGGGCTACGCCCCCTCATGTCTTCAATGGAAATTATCATCTGAGAACCTGATCTTATAACAATGATTATAATCAGCATGTAGTACAGTGTCTACTTATCATCCAAAAGGTCTCAGCAATAACATTGATAATCATTCAAGGTTTCAAATGTTCACTCTGATACAAAAGAATTCTAAAGATCTTCTCAGACAACTTTTGCCTTAAGACTATTGCATATAATGAAAATTTGTATTCTAACTCTTTCCCGGAACTACGAGATAGTAGTTTCCCCCCCTCTATCTAAATCTGCCAGTGCCAGGATATATGGCTGTCTCCCCGAGCGGGTGTAAGAAAACATTCATTTGAATCGTGTAGGCGACAGTACTTCTCGTTAAAACTGAGTTCTGAAACCACTTTTCTAGGGTGGTGAATGGCTCAGTGGTTAGCGAGTTGGACTGTCGTCTGCTAGGCGACTAGGTGCCGTGGGTTCGAATCCCGATCGGTGCGAGGAAATAAAAATTAGGTCTGATTCCTAGGCCCGTGCTTTCCCGGAACTACGAGATAGTAGTTTCCCCCCCTCTATCTAAATCTGCCAGTGCCAGGATATATGGCTGTCTCCCCGAGCGGGTGTAAGAAAACATTCATTTGAATCGTGTAGGCGACAGTACTTCTCGTTAAAACTGAGTTCTGAAACCACTTTTCTAGGGTGGTGAATGGCTCAGTGGTTAGCGAGTTGGACTGTCGTCTGCTAGGCGACTAGGTGCCGTGGGTTCGAATCCCGATCGGTGCGAGGAAATAAAAATTAGGTCTGATTCCTAGGCCCGTGCTTTCCCGGAACTACGAGATAGTAGTTTCCCCCCCTCTATCTAAATCTGCCAGTGCCAGGATATATGGCTGTCTCCCCGAGCGGGTGTAAGAAAACATTCATTTGAATCGTGTAGGCGACAGTACTTCTCGTTAAAACTGAGTTCTGAAACCACTTTTCTAGGGTGGTGAATGGCTCAGTGGTTAGCGAGTTGGACTGTCGTCTGCTAGGCGACTAGGTGCCGTGGGTTCGAATCCCGATCGGTGCGAGGAAATAAAAATTAGGTCTGATTCCTAGGCCCGTGCTTTCCCGGAACTACGAGATAGTAGTTTCCCCCCCTCTATCTAAATCTGCCAGTGCCAGAATATATGGCTGTCTCCCCGAGCGGGTGTAAGAAAACATTCATTTGAATCGTGTAGGCGACAGTACTTCTCGTTAAAACTGAGTTCTGAAACCACTTTTCTAGGGTGGTGAATGGCTCAGTGGTTAGCGAGTTGAACTGTCGTCTGCTAGGCGACTAGGTGCCGTGGGTTCGAATCCCGATCGGTGCGAGGAAATAAAAATTAGGTCTGATTCCTAGGCCCGTGCTTTCCCGGAACTACGAGATAGTAGTTTCCCCCCCTCTATCTAAATCTGCCAGTGCCAGGATATATGGCTGTCTCCCCGAGCGGGTGTAAGAAAACATTCATTTGAATCGTGTAGGCGACAGTACTTCTCGTTAAAACTGAGTTCTGAAACCACTTTTCTAGGGTGGTGAATGGCTCAGTGGTTAGCGAGTTGGACTGTCGTCTGCTAGGCGACTAGGTGCCGTGGGTTCGAATCCCGATCGGTGCAAGGAAATAAAAATTAGGTCTGATTCCTAGGCCCGTGCTTTCCCGGAACTACGAGATAGTAGTTTCCCCCCCTCTATCCAAAATTATCTTATCAGCAATTGACATTTCCTCCCATATTTAATCACAAATGTTGAACTACATTTATTGTGGTTATAGAATCTTTTTTTTTTCAAAAGAAAATTGGTATGATGGATTATAATACAACTTACTTATCTGGTTCAGTATCACTACCAGCTCTACTACTACTAGCACTTCTCTGTCTTCTTGCCCGTAGTTGAGCTAAAAACTCAGATTCTTGTTTTAACCTCCATTGAATATCATCTTTCCATGAATCCATTTCTTCTGATCCTGTTGATCTTATCATAGCATCTGATTCATACATGACTAGAATAGTTCATAATACATTGTATTTAGACCATGGTCAACTACTAATATATACCTTAGAAGAAATTTGAATGTATCATATTGTGATAGTGTATCTTCAATCACAAGTATAGACCTGGCATGTTATCAACATCCCTTTTGGAGAGCTTAAAATTGTTATTGTAGTACTTTTTAAATGAATAGATCTTATGGCTACAAATCTACAGCAAGTATAGCAAAACAGCGTTGGTTCATCTGATAAATACTATACGTACAGTATTTTCAGATATGTAATTGCATTTCTTGTATTTCAGATATGTATTGTTATAAATGCCATTCTTCCTCATCTAAATTTGTTGAAGAAGAGCTGCTAGATACAAAAACCTTTGATATAAAGAGCTAGTTTGAAGTATGATTTCCTGAATTTAGAATAAATCTAAAAGATTAATTACCTGACTGATGACCATTGGTACCAAATTCATCTTCATCACTATTTTCTGTAATACAGGCAAATTGACAAATTATAATTTAGTTACATCTCATTTTAACAATCTTATGGTCCTAATATATAATCAACTCTTAACTCTTGAGTTTAAGTAAAACAAACTTAATTGAGCTTGAGCTTCAAAATTAGTTGCATATTGCAGCAAGGCAGAGGTCACTTCTTCCAGAAAGACAAATATCAGTTTTGTGACAGGTTCTTAAACTAAGCATCCCTTTTGAATGCAGGGTCCATCATCATATATAAAGGTTATATCTAGAATATATGTATTCTTCTATCAAATAAAATTGTTTAAACAGTTTATATTGTATATTGCATTGATGTTTCAATGTGGGTAATAAAAAATATAAAGTATTGTCATTCAACAATTCTAGCAAGAGTAATAATGTTGTTGATGTGGAATTTACTCATATTCTCACTGGACAACAATATACTTCATTAATTTCTACTAATAACATTATCTATTGATCCGACTGGACAACCATTATACGTGATTCTATTTAAGACTTAATGAAATCCATTATAGTTATCATATTATGGACATGGCTTCAATCCCGAGCCTCTATCGACAAGACAATTGCTTTCAAGTCTGACAGCCAATGACATTTTGATCTACTCAAAGTAGACAGTGTTTGCTTATTGATTGTTTTGAAATGACAGACACGATGGGAATAAAACAATTTTATTATTAGTAATTGCCATCTTTTGTTGGCATTTACATGGCCAATTGACTTATTCACATTTTCATAATTTCACAAACAGACAAAGACCGTTGGGAAATTTGAACTCATATACCTCTCATATTTTTTATTATCAACATTGAGATATGATCATAAAGAATCAGATATTTTACAAGGTTTTTAAAAGGTAACATTTGTCCTGTTTATTCTAAATGTATTTTCTAGAGCGGTATTAAAACACTGTGTTCAGTATTTGGCACAAGAATTTCAATTTGATTATTTCCTTTAGGCCAGACCAATTTTTTTTCTTGTTTTACGGATTTTTTTGGAATATGCTTGGAATATATCTGGAATTAGTAAACCATGATCTTTAAACTTCTGATGCTGTGAAGTTATATACCATAATGTGGAGTGAAGTGTGCTTACAAAATGCTTCCCAGTTAATGTAAAGTCGATTAACATTATGGGCTGTGAATCCAACATTCAGTTCTTTCAATAATTCTAGAGAATGTCATAAAACATCTTATGATCTTTTCTAGTATTTTCATAGTTTTTTGTAGATGGTAAACAATCATATTTAATACTACTAGTCATCAACACATCAAAGGCATTTTTTTTCTTGTTTCTTCGGTTCTTTGTCACCACTGGCACTACTACTAGTATTAGACGTGGGGAGAGCTGATTTAGATTTTGAACCAGAATTGGCTTTGCAAATAAACACAGTCACGAACAATAGATTAAAACCCACGATGACGTGAAGGGGTGTAGAAGCTTCTACGCTGTTGCCTCTTGCTGTTATATCCAAACTACTTGTGGATTCTGAAGCTATGATCTTTTCGATACGTAGTCCTTCATCAATGACATCATCGGAAGATGAAGTTGAAGACGTGCCAAGAAGGCCTACTTTTTCAATTGCGCAATTGGCCAGTTCAGCAACTGTTCGGTCGATGCTCATACAAATCAAACACTTGAGCGTTTCCAGAGCTCTTATTACGGTAACATTAAATTAGCGTGAAGCCATTTGAATAAACAGAAAAACAAACGCTTTTCCAAATTCCATCGATCTCTGAAAGAGCTAGTTGTGAAATCATATTTCATTGGCTGGCTATTGTGTAGTTGTATAAAAGAATGAACATGATTGGTTCAGTAAAATTTGTGATTGGTTCAGTAAAATTTGCCGGGAAATCCTAGGAAAACTTCATAGCAACAAAATAATAATTTTGATATTGAAAAAGAACCGAATTAACATTTCATTGTAATAACTTAAGTGTACAACTATATGGTTATTCCGTAATTTTTCACAATTACTAAGAAACGTCATTATGAATGCCTTGCATATAATGACTGCGCGGGTTGTAGAATTTTTTTCGTTTTACAATTTCAATAGAATTGGGTAAGCAATATTATTTCAATCCAAAAAAAAGAACCATTGTCCGAGTGCATTATCAGAACATCCGTGACATTTAGGTGATCGAGACTATCATTGCTTTCATGGACGAAAGTCAAAGTAGCAGCGTTTTTTGTAATTTTGGGAATACTTTTTTGTTGATCTTCTTGGAGTAATTTTTGGAAGTGAGTTTATTACAAAAAAATGCTTAGATCCACAATTATTTTAGTTATAATTTACAACAAATCAGAAGTTGAACTCGCTGAATCAAAAGATGTTTTGTTTTTTTTGATCGGGATGGAGGTTGTTTTTTTTTTTCGTCCGAGCTGATTTTGGTTTTTTTTTTTCGGATTTCCTGAAAATGTGGGTCGGCGGATCCGTAAAACAAGAAAATAAATTGGTCTGGCCTTATAATGAGAACTTCAAACAACAAAAAGTTTCTAAATACAGACCTGAATTCAATTCTTTGACTAAAGAAGACATGGCATTGGTTACAGAATCAGCAGCTACCAGTAAATCTTGACGGAAATTTCCTATACCACCAACATTATTAATACTAGCAGTTGGACGCTGACTAAATGCTTGTCTAACATCACCACCCAGTCCTGTCAGGGACGACTCCATTGGTGTACTTGGTGAATTGACTTTATTATTATTAACATTATTAATGATAGTGGGTGACATGGCGTTTCGAGATCGTGGTGAACTATTTGGTGTAGAACGCTGAGAATTGGGTTGATTCTGTAAAATAATATAGAATGTATCAAAATAATCTCCTATAAAGTCCTAAAATACTAAAACAACAACAAAATCCATTCCCATCCCCATGCACAAATGAGTAGAATGATAAAGTAACAAAACGTATAAAAATCAGTTTTGTAAATGTCAAAGCTCACAATTTAACTCCTATACTACATAATCACTAACTAGTAGCACCAATATGAAGACTTAGATAAGTGAGAAAACTGAATAAGTTGAACATATATAAATTCAATATTCCAAATCTTTATATTCCAATTTACAAATGTACCAAAATCCTTTTAATGTATTACTAAGTGGACAGACATTTACTTAAAAAAAATATATGTTTATCTCAGACATGTTGAAGCTTGTTTTATGTCTTTTTGTAACTTTTTAGACTAGGTTAAATTTGTTTTCTTCTACTTCAAAGATAATCTCAGATTAAAGCTAATCTTAAGATAGTCAAGTTTATTTTTGGCTATAACCATGTACAGTATGGAGTTTTGGAGTTATTATTATGGCTATATGTGGTATTACCTGTATTAGCCATAGAGAATCAAATTGTAATAAAGATTAAAAATAATTTGCCTCATTCAATATTTAATGATAATGTCAATTTAAACACAATCATCAGTTCATGGCGTTCAAACATGACAGTCTTTCACACAATAATTACCTTCAAAAGTTTCATCAGAGTTTCTAATTGAACCATTAACTCCTTGCGGCTTTCTTGTAATGACTGCATTCTAGACTCCAATTCGTCTTTCCGTTGTCTTAATATACGTAATTCCGCTAATAAAGTAGGGTTATATTGAGCTTCAGCGTTTTCCTGTGCAAATGCTTCTTGTTCCAGTCTTAATCGTTGAATTTCTCTCATAATCTCTCTGAAATGTCAACAAGAAATTTCACTTCCTTTTCAATATAAAATTTAAAAGAATCAATAAAGCTTATAAAGGCCCAACTAAAATGTTGATGAAGGACACTGCTAAATCAAATGACTTAATACAGCAGTATGTTTAATGGCACTAAAAATTAGTCCTGTTTTTCACAGATCTTGCAGCTTCCAACTAACAATGTCAAAATTTTTGGTGTTGACCAAAAGAAAATAAATTAACATGGTGAAATTTTATAACCATTTGAAAATAGCAATTTTTGACTTTGGAGAGCATTGGCAAATGACCTAAATAACATATGACAAATTTTCTCTGTATTTCTTCAAGTGCAGGAAATCTCCTTTTGGTGATATATCACACTTGACATTTGATCAAATCGGGCTCATTTAAATTTGGAAATTGTGTGCTGACTTCTATAGTAACTGTGCATAAGTTCACGGTGTCCACCGACAATCACTGGGCCTTGTGTATAAATCACAATCTAATGATTGTAAACATTTGAAATTTTGAACATTATTTAACATTGATTGTACACATAATAAAACTAGGCAAAATTGATGAATTGGGCATGGAACATAACTTTTAATGCTCAAATCTCTTTGATGTAGAGTTATTGTTCTGGGTGAGATTTATTAAGTAATATCTTCATTTGTGTTATGCGATTAGAACTTAGGGCCATTTTAAAATCAAATAATTGTTTTTACTACTATATGTTATAGTATGTCTTTCACTACCCAAGATTAAATGAATGAATATAGACTAATGAAAATTAACAATGGTTAAAAAGGGATACGTATTCTATAAATACTGTCCATGGTTCTAATAATTATTATTATTTCAATTTAAAATGTTAGTGAGATTTATATTCTGATGTAACAATTCTTGGAAATACATGTAGTCAAGTTAAATGGTGCTTTGGCATTGCAGGAATCTGTTCTTCAAAATAATCTATTCTAGACATCTGAAAATCTATTTTTTTATGAATGTGGTATTAGATTCAGTATAAGAGTACAGGTATATGATAAATCAATAGAAAAATCTAAAACAGCTGCTTTTTAATATCATCATATCTATTAAATGAGTTCAACGACAAAATGCAATGTTTTTTTTGTAAGGTACAAGAAAGCTTACAAGATAAGGTCATATACGCCTACTGCATTGAATTTGAATAAAAACTTGACAGAACAGTAACAATCAGCGAAATGAATAATTCAACCTTCAGTCATATACTACTTTTCTGGGGTGATAAATGTACAATATTAATAAGCATCATTATAATCTGTGAAGAATTGTACCCTCTGACAAGGTAATAACTCAGTAAATATTTTTCATTATTTTGGGCTCTAAAGATATGAGCCAAATTAGACAGAAATAAGAATCAGAGATTACAATGAAATCTAATACCAGTATTCAAATAGCTGTTCTAGAGCATACCCAATTACAAATACCAGCTTTTTATGTTGGCCATTAGCAGTATAATAAAGACAAGGTCTTGAACTTTTATCATCATTTGCCATTTATATGAAACTTCATCATAGTATAAAAGACTTAATCAGTTTCTAATCTGACTATGATGTTATAAATCTGTTATGATCAAAAGCTGAAATTTGTCCCTAGTAAGGATATCATAAAGTACAGTGAATCATTTTAAACCTTTTATCTCTTGAAAAACATGTTAATGAATGATGTTTATCCAATTAGTAGGAAATTGTTGAAATGATTTGATAGCAACCTGATCTGTGATTAAAGACTATATTTAAAAATCTATACTTGGCAATTAACTGCAAAAGAGAAAAAGATACAGACAAGCCAAGAAATACTGACCATCTGAGAATAATCAACACTTTTGCACCCGTTAGTGGTGCAATAATCTTTTGATCATACAATTTAATGTAAAAACAGTTTAAAAGGTATTGCCATTGGATAAGTGAAATAGCTGACAATATTAATTACAATGAAATAGCTGACAGTATTAAATACAATGAAATAGCTGACAGTATCAAGTACAATGAAATAGATGACAGTATTAAGTACAATGAAATAGCTGACAGTATTAAGTCTAATGAAATAGCTGACAGTATTAAGTACAATGGAATAGCTGACAGTATTAAGTACAATGAATTAGCCGACAGTATTGTATACAATGAAATAGCTGACAGTATTAAATACAATGAAATAGCTGACAGTATTAATTCTAAAGAAATAGCTGACAGTATTAAGTCTAATGAAATAGCTGACAGTATTAATCACAATGAAATAGCTGACAGTGCTATGTACACTGAAATAGCTGACAGTATTACGTACAATGAAATAGCTGACAGTATAAAGTCTAATGAAATAGCTGACCGCATTAAGTACAATTAAATAACTTTCACAATACAATGACATAGCTGACAGTAATAAGTCTAATGAAATAGCTGACAGTATTAATAACAATGAAATAGCTGACAGTATTAAGTCTAATGAAATAGCTGACAGTATTAATAACAATGAAAAAGCTGACAGTAATGAAGTCTAATGAAATAGCTGACAGTATTAAGTCTAATGAAATAGCTGACAGTATTAAGTCTAATGAAATAGCTGACATTATTAAGTACAATGAAATAGCTGAGAGTATTAAGTACAATGAAATAGCTGACAGTATTAAGTACAATGAAATAGCTGACAGTATTAAGTACAATGAAATAGCTGACAGTATTGTGTACTATGAAATAGCTGACAGTATTACGAACAAGGAAATAGCTGACAGTATTTAGCACAATGAAATAGCTGACAGTATTTAGCACAATGAAATAGATGGCAATATAAAGTACAATGAAATAGCTGACAGTATTAAGTACAATGAAATAGCTGACAGTATTGTGTACAATGAAATAGCTGACAGTATTTAGCACAATGAAATAGCTGGCAATATAAAGTACAATGAAATAGCGGACAGTATTAAAGGGATTATGTACCCTCGTCCAAATGAACTATAACCACTTACATCAAGTAGTTGAAAGTGCCTGTGAAATGACAAGTATTAAAGTTGCCTTCCCTTATTTTCATATAAGCTTATATATATATATATATATATAAAGTAGAGGTGTTCTAATGACTGGGAAAAATACCAGATGGTCCCACAAGTCATTAATTAACTCGTAATTAGGCTAATTATGACAGGACTTCCCACGGTAGGGTACTAACATAGGTATGTACGTCAAGTCTCGAATGTCGTTGATCTCTTTTTTGATCATCCAGTCTGTCAATTCGGTACATAATCGGACGCTGTTGTTATTGCCCACATTCCTTAACAACAATGGCATTTTGGTATTCCATTTATTATCTCTAGCAAAAAGGCAATAAAACATTTAAATATCATTTTGTAAAAACATTATGAATTAATTTAAATAAGTTTTAACTCACTAAAAATAAAATACAAAATCAATTTTTAGACGCCTTCATCCATATGACGTCATTTGGTCACGTGAACAAACATGGAGTCTAAATTCAATTTTTCAAAGCAGATCATAGTCAAATAGATTCCACAAGCGTTTCTACGTCCACATAGGTCTCTTGAACTTGAGAATACATGGATTATTCATTAAAAACCCCAATTAATCAATTAGTAAGCTTACTTTGGCTCTAATTAAGAGGCAACCCATCTTTAAGTACATTATATGAAATAGCTGACATTTGAAAGTACATGTCAAATTACAGAAAGCACTAAGTACATGTCAAATTACAGAAGTACTAAGTACATGTCCAATAGTTGAAACTGCATACAGAATACCAATCCTAACTTTACATTTACCAAATGCCTGATGTCTCTATAAACATTTTATCTCTTTTTCCAGTCCATAAATGTCAATTACGTGGTGTGTTATATAATAATTTCCACTTTGTTCCGCTAGAGTATTATTTTGATACTATTTATAGCCAAGAGAATAATGCTGATTTCTACCTCTATATCATGTACTGTAAAGATTGGGTCAGATTCTAGAGAGTCCTTTCTCAGAACATTCAACATGAATCAAGTTGTGGTTCCTCATATTCTGACCTAATGTATAGTTATTTGTGGATCCAAAGGTTATGTCATTAACTTACTTTTATCATGAACAATTGTAAAGCAGTGTAAATTTTGTTATTTGCTCAAGTCTGAAAGTTACACTGCAAGACTGAGTTGTTCATGTTCACTTGCTGCTGTGACTCATTGTAGCACCGTCAACTACTGGTTCTTTTTCTCATCCAATAAACCAAACTTGAAAATTGAAAAATTACTTTTCCTTCATATGACTGAATTATTCTCATTTCTTTTTACTTAATTTTGCTAAAAGTCCCTAATCAAGAATTTCACTGTCTGCTGGGCACAAAGAAAGAATAGAAGACCAATCATCTAGTGGGTTGATAAATTGGAATGAGGCAATACAGGATATTACTTGTTATATCACTCTTGCACTCAGATGGTGTATTGGTGATATCAATAATATTCAAACACTCTTAGGTCTTTCTTTTATTCTTTCTAGATATTGATTTTTTCTTCCCAGAACAGAAGAGGATTTAGGAAAAAGGATTAAAGTGGTTGAATCATCCAATGCCAATGTAGGGGGAAAAAACATGAGCTTTGAAAACATTTCTTCATGATTAACAACAATCAACAATTTTCAAACTAACAACTTAAATCAAACTTACAATACAAGAAACAGAAATGTACCTTAATAGTGTGTTAATAGTAATTTTGGGGCTTTTTGTTACAAATGTATTATAAGGAAATGACATCAGCTTAAATCCATCTGTCTGGTGACCCATACACCAGGTTATATCATCTCCATCTCATCATGACAACCAAAATAATTCTCTACAGTATCATTTTCTTTATCTAAATATTTAATTATTGGGTATGATTAAAATTGTGACTAGACTTAATGTTACACCTTTTTAATTTTCAATTTGTCTAAACTGTATAGATTTAGATATAGCTTTACAGAGTAATGAAATAAGGTTTTCATGAAAATGATTCTGAAGCTTTCTTTATAAATAATTGAATTGAACTTATCATACTAAAAGCACTGGTGCTGCATATTAGAACATTGTAGTCACATTTATAATAAGTGATCAGGTCCTATTTTATTTACATATGTATTTCTATATGGTGCAGAGTCTCAAGAAATGAAGAATCCTCATTTTAACTTTCAAACACAAATAATTTTGGACGCACATGGATTTTAAGGCTTGAATTTGGATGGTGACCTAATACTTATTAGCTTTAAGCAAAAAAATAAATCCATTTCTAAGATGAAAATATGATTGGTCAAACGAATTGCAAACCAGTTCTTTAAAGAATATAAGAAATTATTCACCAAGTTTCTCATTTTTAAGATTTTCAAAATGCAATTGATAAATAATATACTTTTACTGACAGTTATCTACACAATACTTATTTAAATTATTAGTTATAAACCAAAAATTGTGTATTAGAATTTTTAAAGATGTCATAAGTCAAGAGCAATAACTTTAATAAAATAAAATACAATAAAAACTATTAACAAATAAGTTTAGACAAAATTTAACCAAGTCAAGGACAATAAGTCCAAAACCATTCCTCGAAAAAAGATCAAATTCGCACTTGGCCAACATAAAGGATCACTCTAAATTTCAATCAAATCACATAAAAACTTTAGTCTATTTTGTTCACAAGAAATGTGGACATGTCAACGAACCATTTGAATTTGCATGTTATAAAACTATACAACATGACCATGTTTTCTGTTACATACGTTGTCTTCCTAATGGCCATATGAGTGCTTGAAGCTGGATACATAATTGCTCAGTTCCCCGATGACAAGAGCATCTGGCAAGGTTCTTAAATGCTTTTGTTTGGATTCAAAATTTCTAGTCATAACAAGGTAAAAGAATGCTCATTGAAATTCTTTCCATTGTTGTATAAGAATAGACAGTAGTACAATAAATACTGCTGATGATAGGACAATATTCACACTGTATTGTGCTGATTGGAATTCTAACACTTGCTTGCTAGTCTCCTTTTTCCATTATATCTCAACAATACATCATAATTACCTTCAATAAGAAAGAGCCAGAATAGGAAATAGTTGTTGTCAAGTTGATAGAATGTTATCTAAATCAATACTTATGTTATGTTTATATTTCTACCCATAATAAAACAATGGTGAGCAAAACTGTGCATGTTTTCTAGCTTAAATGACATGATACTATGTGACATCTTTATATCTTACTTAAAAGAGGCAGTAAGCATTTTCATTATCAAATTCTTCATAAATAATAATAAGAGCTGAAACTGTTTTAAAATACTGTAGGCTACTTACATCAATGTATCTAGGAGATCAAACTAAATTAAGGTTTAAAGGGTTACTGTAAGGCTACAAATTATTACGAGATAGAAATTAATGCGTTAAATGCGACCTATCCGCGATCGCATTAATTTGTATCCGCATTTTTAAATATATATTTCCAAGTGAGTTTTTTCCCGGGCGGGATAAAGTAATTAGGTAATTATCTCTAAATTTGAAGCTGATTAGTAATCAATGACATTAAAAAAACAAAAGATTTTCGTTAATTGATAAGATCAGGGGTGAATACAGCACCAGCTGTAATACTTTCGGGAAGCCATTTTCTTTTTTATGATATTAAAAAATGCGACACCTCGCAGATGGCATTAATTTGTACTCGCATTTTAGTCTCTTTACCCCATGTCGCATTAATTTGTTGACTCTTTAATTTCTAGCCTTACAGTAATTGAAACAATTTTACTAATTATTTACTTTTTAGCCTTATGAATATAGACTCAATATTTTTAGTTGAAACCTTTAGAACACGTAGAAGACATATTCCATTCTGAGTTTATTCATCTAACTTTAAAAGTTTACTAAATGCATTAAGATAGTCTAGGGACGCCTGTTTCCATTTGTTAGACCTACGAAAAAACAGAACGTCCCTTCAGTAATGATGTAGAATCTTTCAACCATCTTAGAAAATATGCCTTTAGAGGTCCTATTTGGAGTTGAAAAGATGACCATAGATATTGATGGACTTTACCCGTATTTACCTCTTTCAACTACATTTACACAGAATTCAGTTGAGATGTTATCATTTGAATAAAAATATGTCGGTTTCCATATTTATATTAAAGTTTAGAATTTGTAAAGATGCTATATTGAAGGCATTGAATTCCCTCCCCTCTAAATAGATGTTTATATCCAAATCAATTCATTATTGAACATCACATTAGAAATTTTTAAATAGCAATGTTGAATGGCAATTAATATATCTATTTTTAGATCAATAAGCTGTGATAATCAAATTTTAATCAAAAGCTGTATATTGATAATCATTAAAACTTTTAACAGTATTTTCTTGTCAAGATAAGTGCTGAATTATTATCTTTAATCTTTCATGTTGAGATTATCAAAACAGTACTTATATAACTAGATTGAATGATTAAGGATTATATTTCGTTTAAGTAAGTTTGTATTTGAAACAACAGTCAGAACGATGTGTGATCCAGAGCAATTTAGACCACTGATTCACAGAAAATCAAACGGCTGATCTACAGAAAATCCGAGGGATGATCCGCAGAAAATCTGAGGGCTGTTCCGCAGAATCTGCTGATCTGCAGAAAATCAGATGGCTGATCTGCAGAAAATCAGATGGCTGATCTGCAGAAAATCAGACAGTTGCTCTGCAAAAAAATCAGACGGCTGATTTTCTGCAGAAAATCAGACAGTTGCTCTGCAGAAAATCAGATATCCAGAGATGCAGTTGCTCTGCAGAAAACAAGACGGTTTCTCTGCAGAATATAAGATAGCTGATCTGGAATGACTGTTATCCAAACATCTGATCTTCAAAAATCAGATAAATCTGATAGAAATCAACTCATTACTCAAGTTGCTGACAAAAATAATCAAGAAAGGATAACAAAAATTAACAAATTCCTCAGATAGTCCAATTTAAATGTTGCTGGATCTGTTGGCATGTAAAACATATTTAAACTTACCTGTTTTTTGCTTCTAATTGTCCTATCAACTCTCTTTGTGCTTTATTGGAATCTGCACTACAATGAACTTCTGATGGACTTCTTGCCTAGAAGTACAATTATAAAGAGTCAAAGAAAAAGATATTTCAAAATAAAAAATTTCAAATAGAGACAAACTAAAAACTTGCTAAATAGAATTTTTCAGTAATATGTAATATGACATGCTAAATACAGTTTACCCATCATGTACATATTGGTGAGGTGACATAAATTATTCACATATATGTCATGTAGATTTTTTACTGTAGATATCACAATAATTAACACTTTGCTTATACAGTAGAACCTGTATTCAGAGACCACTCAAGGTAATATTCAAAGATAGCTTGCCAGGCAAGGTAATATACGCCCAATGGCAGCATTTATTTCAAATAAAAACTTTTCAGTAAGGTTACAATAAGTGGAATGAAATATTCAACCTTCCAACCTATTTTTTTCTAGGGTCTCTAGTTTCATTAAAAACTGTCAAGAATTGTACCTAATAACAACTCATTAAATATTTTTCGGTATTTTTATGATTTGCAATAGGGTTCACCCTTAATAATATTTTGATATTTTTAATTCTTAATAAGGCTCATCCTTGGTTGATATTAAACAATTTCAGCGAGTTTTGTCAAAAAGGAATTTTTTAGAGTGTCCACAAGCCAAAAGTTGAAAGCGTTTTTGAAAACAGGCGCAATAACTGACACTAAATATTTTTCGATTTATCTGATTTTCAATAGGGTTTATCCTTGTGAGAAAACAAATACTAAAGCCAAGTTTCATCAAAATCCATTCAAAATTGTTCTTTCTAGAGTGTTTACGAGTTAACGCGTTTTCAAAAACAAGGTCAATAACTTGTACTAAATATTTTTCGATTTTCAATAGGGTTCATCCTTGGGAGACAACAAATAACACAGCCAAGTTACATCAAAATCCATTAAAAATTGTTCTTTCTAGAGTGTTTACAAGCTAAAATTGAACGCGTTTTCAAGAACAAGGGCTATAACTGACACTAAATATTTCTATCTATTTGATTTATAATAGGGTTCATCCTTGGGTAAAAACAAATACTAAAGCCAAAGTTAATCAAAATCCATTAAGAATAGTTCTTTCTAGAATGTTTACAAGCTAAAATTGAATGCGTTTTCAAGAACAAGGGCAGTAACTCATACTAAAAATTTTTTCGATTTCGCTGATTTTCAATAGGGTTCATCCTTGAGTTATAACACACTCTCACAGAATCGAAATCCATCAAGAATTGTGCCATGTAGAGTGTTTACGAGGCAAAAATCGAACGCGTTTAAAAGAACAAGGGCACTAATTCATATTAGATATATTTTGATATTTTTAATTTTCAATTAGGCTCATCCCTTGCGATATCCAACAATTTCAGTGAGTTTTGTCAACATTGGTCATGAATTGTACCTTCTAGAGTGTTTATTAGCCAAAAAGTTAAACCCGTTTTCAAACACAAGGGCAATAACTGACACTAAATATATTTCGATTTATTTGATTTTCAAAAAGGTTCATCCTTGGGTAAAAACAAATACTCAAGCCAAGTTTTATCAAAATCCATTAAGAATTGTTCTTTCTAGAGTGTTTACAAGCTAAAATTGAACACGTTTTCAAGAACAAGGGCAATAACTCATACTAAATGTTTTTCGATTTCGCTGATTTTGATAGGGTTTATCCTTGAGTTATAACATACTCTCACACCAAGTTTCATCAAAATCGGTCAAGAATTGCACGTTGTAGAGTGTTTACAAGCCATTCAAGAACAAGGGCACGAACTCATACTAATTTTTTTCCGATTTCGCTGATTTTCAATAGGGTTCATCCTTGTGATCATAAACACTCATATTAAGTTTCATCTAAATCCGCAAGAATTACAGCGTGTAGAGTGTTTACAAGCAATTGTGGACGGACGGACGGACGGATGTGGGTGACGCCAATATACTCAAACGGTTGCTGAGTGAAGGTGGCCTCTTAAGAGAGGAACTGCAAGACCATTTTGTTTTTAAATTTTTGAAATCATAGGATCTTACTTTTACTCATACATGTATAGTTTCTACTGCTTTTGCATGCCTATCTACCGATGGGATACTCTATTTTGTCGTATTTTATTTTCTATTAGATACCAAAGTTCTCACAGTTATTATTGTTTTCAAAGTCAAAATTCTCTACCTTAAATCAATAAGATATCCTTCTTTACTTGCATTTTAATTGCCCGGTAACACGCTTTATTCTATTTTCACCTGATTAATATGTTTTTATAACAACATCCGGTATACCCTACTTTCGCTTTCTGATCAAATTTACGATAGTCTAAATTTTACCAAAAACGAAATATTGAAGCCTTTACAGTACTTTATAATAATTGTCAATACGATGATATCTTTCAATATTAATCAGCAACAAGGTATAAAATTAATCTGTAGAAGATTATCTAATTACCGATTAGCGATAATCTCATTGAATATCACCGACGCGTGAACGTGATTTTTGTTACGGGAGATAATCAAAAGTGTCATGGTCGCTTAATTGAGTTATTTTAATCAATTGGGAGTCTAAATACATGGCCGCTGGTCGCGTAATGAAGGTGGCCGCTTATTAGTCGATCATTACATTGAAAACTCGTAGGGGGGAATTTATTGTGGTCGCTTATTGAAGGTGGGCTCTTAATAAAGTTGGTCGTATGAGCAGGATATACTGTACATAGATTAAGAATAGACATGATAGGATATACCGCTTCAAAATATTTCTTCTATCCTTTATTTCAACCGATCCAAAGTTACAATTATCTCCATTGTACACTACAGACATGAAAACCACTTTTGATTGATCAGCTGATGAAGCTACCTAAATTTTCGGAATAAAATGAAAGACATCCAATGAAATGATTCATATATGCCAACTAATGCAATATCATTCCAATCAATGGGGCAACAGTAAAATTTCTCTGAAAAAAATTAACCATTATTCAATTTTTGCATTGTGTACTTTTTGAAATGAAAATACTGCATATTATTATCATTTTTCAAGTGAGGGGAGGGAGGGGGGCATTTGCACTGGTTATTTGAACTAATTGTTGTTAACCCTTTAATGAAAAAACAACATGCACCGAATGATAAAGATAAAATTATTTTTATGTGGGAGGTTTAATAATATATTGTTTCTATTATAAGCCATCAGTTCCATTATGTTCTAGCGATAATTCTTATCAATATATTGATCTTTTCCGTAGTGTTTTTCAAGGTGACAATGATGTTTTTTGTACTTGAAGTTGAAGTCTTTTGGTTGACAACTAAACTAAGTTAAATTATGCTGACTTTACAGTATATAGTCAGCAAGATATACATGTCCAGTTTATTCTTGGTAATGAGCATTCTAATACCTTGACTAGAAAGTATGAATTCAAACAAAAGCATTTAAGAATCTTGCTGGAGGCTCTTGGCAAATTTTCCACATGGCATTAGCCTACTCTTCTTGCAATATCCAACTATCGAGGGATCTTTAATGTGCACAGCCTGTACCACACGGGGTCTCAATTTATTGTCTCATTCAAAAGACTAGACACTTTTTCCATGTCAGTCCCTCCGACCTGCATCGCTGACAACAGGAAACCCCGCTGAAAAATCTGAAAGTTTATCTCGGCTTTTGACAGGATTGAACCCTGGACCTTCAGGTTAGCAAGCAAGCATCTCACTCACTGAGTTACCGCGGCTCCCTGCAATTTAATCAAGAAATAACCATTAGACAGACTCTTAAAGATAAAAGAGTGAAAAAAAAAAAAAAATTGCAGATATTGCACTATATGCAGTTTGTAACATTTTCACAAGTTAAAGATTTTCTACATCAACCAGCATCCATGACATTGATTAATCAACATGGTAGGCCTCATAAATAAAAAGGTGGCAAAATCCAATCAAATAAACAGTAACCATAAACACATTGCTAACCTTTTAACATGCACGCAGACGTGATAAAAAAAACCATCTCAATAGAATTACCAATATTGTTAAATTGATTAGTAGCAATATCAGATAGCATTCAGCCATGTTGTAAACATTGTATTAACTAAATTTGAATCCAATATTTCAAAACGATCTTTTAAGTGCTTTTCATGGTATTAATTGTCGTTTTTTTAAACTGATTGTTTTTTTTGGTATATCTAATATCAATCAGGTTCTTAGGGCTCAGTATTTCAAGCTTGCCATTACTCCAAATCATGTTGACATTGAAAATTTGCAAATATATCAAATGCAAGAGCCTATAGGGGCACAGAAACTCTGAAAAAATTACCTTTTTGGGTTAAAAAATTAAATCCTTTTTAAAAAAAGGCTAAAATTTTAAAAATTTTGTTTTTGGAAAGGGTTTTGTGAAAACCCGAAGGTTAAAACGTAAGAAAACGCAAATGTTTATAGCCCAAAAAAGAAATCAAAAAATAAAAGGGTCAAAAGAGGTATTTTGTTTTTTAAAATTTTTTCCCAAATTCAGATTTAAAACCAAAATTTTAAGGTTTTAAAAAAAAGGGGAAAATAAATAATAATTCAATGTTTATCCCCTTAAAAAGGTTCAAATTCAAAATTTGAAAATATAAAAAATTTGTTTTTAAGGTTCCCTTTTTAGAACAAAAAGGGGAAAATTCCTTTTAAAACAAGCTAATTTTAAAGGGGAATTTGGGGGTTTCCCAATTTGAATTTTTAAAAACGGGTTAATTTTTTTACGGTTTTAAAAACCCTTGGGGCCTTTTAAAAACAAGGGCAATAACTGATACTAAATATTTTTCGTTTCAACTGAATTTCAATAGGGTTCATCCTCAGGTGATTACAAATACTCATGCCAAGTTATGTCAAAATCGCTCAAGAATTGTGACTTGTAGAGTGTTTACAAGGCAAAAATCCAACACATTTTATAGAACAAGGGCAATAATTCTTATTAAATATTTGTGCCATTTCAAAAGAGTTCATTCTTGGGTGATATTAGACAATTTCAGCAAGTTTCGTCAAAATCGGTCAATAACTGTGCTTTGTAGAGTGTTTACAAGCTAAAAATTTAACATGTTTTCAAAAACAAGGGCAATAACTGATATTAATTTTTTTTTCGATTTGACTGGTTTTCAATAGGCTTCATCCTTGGGTGATAACAAATACTCAGGCCAAGTTTCATTAAAATCCATTAAAAATTGTTCTCTCAAGAGTGTTTACAAGCTAAAATTGAACAAGGGCAATAACTCATACTAATGTTTTTCGATTTCGCTGATTTTCCATAGGGTTTATCCTTGAGTTATAACATACTCTCACACCAACTTTCATCAAAATCGGTCAAGAATTGCACATTGTAGAGTGTTTACGAGCCATTCAAGAACAAGGGCATGAACTCATACTAAATTTTTTCTGATTTCGCCGATTTTCAATAGGGTTCATCCTTGCGTGATCATAAACACTCATATTAAGTTTCATCTAAATCAGTCAAGAATTACACCTTGTAGAGTGTTTACGAGCAATTGTGGACGGACGGACCGACAGACGGACGGACGGATTGACGGACGGATGGACGGACGGACGGACGGACGTGGGTGACGACAATATACGCCCCCCATTTCATGTGGGCATATAATAATTACCTTTTAGGGTTTATTAGATCGCATGCCAGAACAGTCTAAAGTTACGACATGTTGTGTTTTTGGAAGGTTGTGAAACAAGAAGTAAACGTAAGACAACGCAAATGATAGTATCAGCAGATAAGGGGAAGGTCAACAAACATAAAGGTCACGAGGTATAAGTCAACAAATATTCCAAATGTACATGACTATAAAACCAGAACCTGAAGTCAAACATCGAAAATGAGAATATGAATAGATAGCCATGGTCAATGTCCTATGATCCCTTAAAGGTCAAGTTCAAAATTAGAAATTGTTCAACCTGTTCCCTTTTTAGAACATTAAAGCAGAAAGAACTGTCCTTTTAAAACAAACAAGCTAATTTAGTAATTGTGTGCCAAGTTTGATTTTGAAGAAACGTTAGTTTTACGAGTAATGTCTCTGCCTCAAAACACAAGTAATAGTTAAATTCAACCTGGATGTGCAGCACCTATTTTGAATTACTTTCAAAATGTCTAGAAGAGTTCCAAATTACAACCATTTAGATCAAATACATCTTATGCATTCATCCATCTAATAGAAGAGAAAATATAGTTTCACTTCTGGCCCAGATTTTTGCTTCTTTGTTTTTTTCTCATACATTATGTGTTCTTCAGCATAAAATTCATTTTGATACTTTATTACATTAGAGGTAGTTCAACCAGAAGGGAAGTAAAAATTTTGACTATTGCATTTTGTTTCCTTTCATTGTCTGTTTTTACATGTAAAATTTCAGACCAACCGTACAAAAACCTGCAAAGTTGTCAAAAAAGTCAAAATTTGACCGAAATAAGCGGGATACAAATTTTTCGAAATTTAAAATTTTTTACTGGCTATATTTTTTTAGATTATTGCTTTATTCTAAAAAAGAAAACTTTTTCATCCAAATTTCAACTTTTTGCTTATTTTGTGCCCATAGTTTTGCAAAAATGTGCCAATTTATCTTTAAGAAAAACATAGACACTACAGAAATGTCCCTGCAGCTGACATGGCCTGGGTTACGTGCCCTGTGGAAAAATCAAAAAGAAAAAAAAGAAAAAAAGAGAGATATTTCAAAAACAAATTGCTGAAGGCACAATTCCAACAATTAGATTTCCATTTTGAAAGGTGATTATAGTCAGTCCAGCTAGATCTAAATACATTTCTAAATGACTTTCATTGTGTTTTTGTCTTCTCCTTTTTGTATTCAAGGTTGTAGTTTTTTCTTAAGGTGATAATCATTATATTCCTACATACATGTATCAGTCAAGTACATGGCTTACAGTTTAATTTTGGTACTTAGAATATTTAGCATCAGTATTGACTATAAAATAAACAGGCTTTAACATGTGATGTGATGATAAGCTACCGAAAATTCAACCGGTCCACAAATTTCATATATATACTGGCAATCAAAAAAAATTGTCTTTTCATTATTGGTAAAATATTCAGAAACTGAGTATGGATTTCACGTAGCATAAATTAATTCAAAAAATGGTGATGTATAATGATACTGATGATATAAAAAGATCATTAATGATACCATGTTAATCCTCTTGTGATATAATATCTATCAGATATTCATTTTACCATATTCTCATTTTTTAATAATCAATATAGTACATAGCTTTTATATTCTCTTGAGAATAGTAAGGAGAAATTAAATGAGCTTCCAATTCACTAATGTTGTCTTCCGTCACCAAGTCATTAGTACACTTAATTACTTAAACGGTCAAATGTCAAATATTGGATGGCTTAATAACTTTGACTGGTGGAATAAGTGAATTGATATAGCGTATATTCCTTGATTATTTGATAGCTTGATTTCATACCTTAATTAACTCATTGAGACATTTCCTAATGATTGCTACCTTTAAATGAATAATTAAATTTCAGAGGCAAAAACTGCATATTATTCCTTCTTCAAGTGTTTGGAAGTATTTAAAATAATATATAAATTAGTGGATATTTTGAAAGAGATACCAATTAAATACAATAATAACAGGATTTTAAATATTTCCTATTTTATATCTCTAGCAGCACTCTTTATTTGTGACCTTTGCCAGTGCTTACATCAGATAAATCTCAATCGAAACAAACTATATCTAATTATTACAACTACTGTCAAATTCAACAGCAAATAACCAATTGACAGGTAGACATTTTACAACTTGAAAAGGAAATGATCATTGTCAAACATGACATACAATTATCTTTGCCAGACTTCCCCAATAATAAATCAATTGGACCAAATTTTCATGTGCGCATTATATAATGTCATATACATCAGATTAGCCTTTTTTCTGTTTCTGTCAGTTTATCAAATTGAAAATACTTGGACATCAACAGCAACTATTGATACGTCTGGTTATATCAATTGACAAGATATTGTCAAAAAATATATACCAGCTGAAAAAACATAGTCAGAACTAAAAGATTGCTTGATTGTAGATTTGCCCTAAACATGCATGTCAAATCAATAACATATTTGCAACACATGGTCAAATCAATAACATATTTGCAACACATGGTCAAATCAATAACATATTGCAGTACATGGTCAAATCAATAACATATTGCAGTACATTGTTAAATACATAACATACTGCAGAACATGATGGTCAAATCAATAACATATTGCAATACATGGTTAAATCAATTACATATTGCAGTACATGATGGTCAAATCAATAACATATTGCAGTACATGGTCAAATCAATAACATATTGCAGTACATTGTTAAATACATAAAACACTGCAGAACATGATGGTCAAATCAATAACATATTGCAGTACATGGTTAAATCAATAACATACTGCAGTACATGATGGTCAAATCAATAACATATTGCAGTACATGGTCAAATCAATAACATATTGCAGTACATTGGGTTTAAAAACATAACATACTTTCAGAACATGATGGTCAAATCAATAACATATTGCAATACATGGTTAAATCAATAACATATTGCAGTACATGATGGTCAAATCAATAACATATTGCAGTACATGGTCAAATCAATAACATATTGCAGTACATGGTTAAATCCATAAAACACTGCAGAACATGATGGTCAAATCAATAACATATTGCAGTACATGGTTAAATCAATAACATTTCTGCAGTACATGATGGTCAAATCAATAACATATTGCAGTACATGGTCAAATCAATAACATATTGCAGTACCTGGTTAAATCCATAACATACTTCAGTACATAATGGTCAAATCAATAACATATTGCAGCACATAGTCAAATCAATAACATATTGCAGTACATGGTTAAATCAATAACATATTGCAGTACATGATGGTTAAATCAATAACATATTGCAGTACATGGTCAAATCAATAACATACTGCAGTACATGATGGTCAAATCAATAACCGGTACATGGTTAAATTCATAACATATTGCAGTACATGGTTAAATCCATAACATATTGCAGTAACTGGTTAAATCAATAACATATTTCAGTACATGGTCAAAATCCGTCAAATCAATAACATATTTCAGTAAATGGCCAAATCAATGACATATTGCAGTACATGGCCAAATCGACAACATATTGCAATACATGGTAAAATCAACAATCTATCAATCCTTGGTCAAATCAACAAATTTGTGCCACACATGGTCAATCAACGACCTTTTGCAATACATGGTCAAATCAAAAACCTGTTAGTATACATGGTGTAATTTACAAACATTTTCCAATGTTAATCAACAACCAGCTGACATATGTGGTCGTATTATCAACCTATTGTTTTCTGTGAAATACTGGGGTTATTAAGAATAGATAATGACTTGCAGCATACAATAAGACTTAAATACTTATGTTTTACAAAATAAGAGAAGATGATGGTGATATGATAATTAAGAAGGAAAGAGACAACCACATATTACATGGATAGGATCTTTTACTATAAATTTAACAAGAATGAAGTTAAAGATGAAGATAATAATAATGAGTGACAAGACTGAATATAATATATTATTTATAACTAGTAGTAAATGACAATTATAGTACAGGGTAGTGTTCTCTTAACAGATTTATTGTGTCTAATACTTCTTCAATATTTACTTGATAAAAACTGTGTCATTCACTCTTTCCATGTCAAGAAATCTCAAATATATTCTTAATCTTGATGGTGCCTTGTCTGGAGAACATTGGTCTGTATCTGTCATCCCCAAAAACACCTTCTTATTGGAAATGTTGTCAAATCTCAAGATTGGATGTCTCTTGATCAGCCTAGTCACAATAGCTGTTGTTTTTAAATAGAACACTTCTAAGAGAAAATGATAAGTGTGTGATGTCTCTTAAAAAGGTGATGGTATGACAGATTCACACTGTGCCATAAAAAATATATACAGGATGTTTATCTTATTCAAAGATGTAAGGCAAAACATGGGAAAATTTAATGGCCCTAAGCAAGCAAACAGGTGATCATTCTTGTTGTTGATATTTCTTGCAGTAAACTTACAGCATCAATAATTAGAACTCTATCTCTACTCTAACCATCTCATTTTCAAGTAAAACATCATGTTGTCCTAATAAAGCCTAATATCTCTCAAACTAGCCTCAAGACATCATTAAATGTTTCAAATAAAGAGAATTCAATATAAATACACCTGATTTCTTCCACTAAGACTTTTAAAAGAAAGTTATTATTGCCTTCTAGCAATATTCCATAAAATAAATCTTTTTAATATGTGCAGTAGCCAAAACCATCAGTAAATCAATACCAATGTACAAAAAAGAGTATAATCATAATATCTTAAAGAATATCAGACCCTTATTCCTGCTATTTGTTGGTCAAGTAAAAAACTGAATCATGACACTTATTTGCCTTAAACTAAGTTCATATATAGAATCCACAGTTATTCAGGTTCTCCTTACCTGAAATCAAATTTTTTCGTTGTCTAATCATATAAACAAACCTTTAACTCAGGGGTGTTCAACTCGAGCAGGGGGAACAATTATAATTTAAGTTGTCCTAGTAGGCCATATTCTTGGAAATATGAAAAGGCAAAGATAATTAGAGGGAATAGAAAGGTGTAGAAAGAAAAAGGTTCATACACATTATAATTCATCACGCAATAAAAAGCAATAAAAAGAAAATTTTACTTCTTTACTTTAAAACTAGTGAAATATAAACTTTTTAATTAACTTACCATCAAATCATATCTCCAACAGATCATTATTATATTTATAGTATTCCTTATTCTGTAAATATTTATCTTCACAATTTACATATCACAACATTACCTCTGTACATATTATAACATTACCAAAATATAAATCACAACATCTGCGCTTCAAACTACAGTATCACTTCTCAATATTTAACAAGTTTAAAACTGTCTTACAAAAATACAATTTCATAACAGTGCAGTATTTCTTTTAGCTTTCAGTGACAATATAAATGAGAACAGTTACTAAGGGACACTAACTCTAGTGTTCATGGTAAGTGAAAACAAATGACAAGATCATTACAATGTTTAAAATCAATTCTTTCACAAGATCAACACTGGAAATGTCTGACTGGAAAAATAACAGTAACAGAAATGACATCACACCACTACACTAAACAGAACTGGAAGCATTACATTAAAGCTACCTGCTAATCAGCAATCTCCTAAGACCTATAATCATGTATTTTTACACTTCACTAAAAGTCTATCAAATATTTCAGCCAAAACTATACAATCAAAGTAGTGAGGATTCTTTTCCAAACTATAACTAATTATCAATCAATCTGCAGCTTCCATTAAAACATTTCTCTATGCAATACATCCTAGAATTTCCATTTATAAAAGCAAAGTATTCCAAGCTAATAGAACTATTAGAGCTAATTGACTACATTACATGAAAACAAAATGACAAGCACAAAACAATACACCGGCTCACTTCACACACATGTTGTCAATATGTCACTATCAGATTTACTAGGTAGTGGAAGCGGTAA
Organism: Nipponacmea schrenckii; assembly: GCA_030562195.1. NCBI lineage: Eukaryota > Metazoa > Mollusca > Gastropoda > Lottiidae > Nipponacmea > Nipponacmea schrenckii. The sequence goes on along the minus strand of CM060200.1, from coordinate 34,443,095 downwards.
CTAAGGTTTCATGCTATATCGATATAAGTAATAACACACAATTCCATTCCTAGTTGTTACATTTTTTATGATGTTCGAACAGATGAAAGGAACACAATATCAATAATGGCGGCAACATAAAAAAAGCATGTGTAATCTTCTGTGAACATATAAATATAGTAGGTTGCTGGTATACGATTATTATAATCACGCATAATGGAAAGCTTGATAATAGTTCTTATTCCATTCAATATTAATCAGCAATCTTTTCTCTCACTTGCTTACCGATAATCAATAGAACCAATACCTTTCAATGTCTTATTGATTAATTGACAGGTCTTCAGGCAAATGTGGGTGGAGCTAACAACTTTTCAACTTCTGCTTTGAAGACATGATAAGAGAAATCTGTCTTTGAATCTTGCTGTGGCAAAATTAAAATAATTTGTGGTCTTTCTTACAGTCATAATTCAATTATATTCACCAGATTGATATCTATCCTTATTTTAGCAGCCTTCCATCACATCAAAAACGTACATTTCTATCTTTCAGCGTTGCTAAGGAAATTTTCATTGAATTCAAGACTTTAGATTTATGTTTCAAACAAGAGAAAATAAACATCATCCCACTGAAGAAACTTGATATTTAATATGCAAATTGACACAAATGGGCTTGAACTAGAATATTTTGGCTTAACTTGAGAAAGAGAGTCTTTGAAAATTGGTGATCCAATGGGCATCATTGATATTTGTAAAACTAGATATTTACCATCAAGTAGTATTTAACATCAAGTTTATAACTTGTGAATGTTTCAATGTGGTTCTCATGAGGTCATCACAAATATAATGAAAATGTTTTATTATAAATATCATTATAGATATACCACTAGAGATATCAAATAACAAGGGGACAGATGTATAATATCAATTGTTAATTAACAATGAAATAGTTATAACCAATATTAATTAGTGAAATAGTCTCATTAGTCATGTATCTATTTACTAATTAATAATTATTATGATCACAATAACAAATTTACAAATTAGGACTAGATATACTTTAACATGTTACAGAGTTGTTTTAATATGTATTGTTGATACAAATTTCAATACCAGTCTTATTTTGTTTTTGGACACTAGTTGTACTGTAGAGCTGGATCTCTAGAGACCATAATATTGATTTAAAAATATCATATTTAAGGGACACCATCTGTTTGACCAATTGTACTATGTTAAGCTAATCAGTAAAAGAGTTCACAGGTAACTTCATAATCCACACAGGATTATCTGCGATTGAAAGTTCAAATGAGACCATGTGCAGAAAAGACATGAAACTATGTGAAATTTGATAATGCAATTCTGAAGAATATTTACATATATTCAAGACTAAAATCAACCTTATAAAATGGCTAACAATGGTCCTTGGCCTTTAATGACACTTTGAATATTTGAAGCAATTATTTCTTACAGCAATCAATTGCAACCATTCTCAGACTGTAGATAAATGATATGGTAAGATGAAACTTAGACTAGCCTCAAGCATTTTCCTACTTTAAAGAGTTTTGTAGGGTTTTTTCTGGCCACCATTATTCCATTTAAAAACTTTGCTGCTTAACTTTGCATCATTCCTATTTCTTTTAGCAACAATCAACCCTTAAGGCCAAGTCTGGTTAACCCCCTTCCTGTTAATGTAATCCTATGGGTTTTCACGAGATTGAGGTGGATATAAAAAAACTGTCTGTGGCTAAAAGGCATGACAAATTAGGCCGGCAGTATAAAAAAATTCTGTAAGCAGATCAGAATGTTATTAATGAAATATGACAAGAAAAGGTTCGGAAGAGAAAAAAATTGTTTGGAGTTTGTCGGTGTAGAATAATGAAATTAAAAAAAATGAACATTTTTATAATCAATATCATAGACTTCTATTATCTCATCATATCAGCTGTGCCCACACATATAAGCTAAATATAAGATCAGAAAAAAGCCAAGTTATATTTTTATAAAGATTATAATTAAGCTTTTAAGGATCCTTTTTTTGTTGGCAACAACAACTCTCTGTGGTAAGACTGTAAATCCATCGCTGAAAGATTCTAGAGAAACATGTTGACTACCCTCTCACTCTAAATACTTACAAGTCATAGACAATGTTGATAAAATCTATAAAGTAACGGATTAGGATAAACTAAAACATGGTTAAAAGTTCTCAACAAAATGATTGTTTCGCCCTATATAAACATATACTAACTAGTCATCTGGTTTTAATTCAATATTGTTTAACTAAGAACTTGTGAACATAACGATAACAAAATCAGGGCATGAAAGTATCAGATAAAAGGTGTGAAACAAATGAATATGCTTCAGAATTATATTAAGGGTAATTTGATCAACTTAAGTCTGACCGCTTGCCCTTGAATGGCTCTATTATGATAATAACAGCATAAGCCAAAATAGTTTGTATTTCATGTTTCCAACACTATAACGTGAATTAGAATAAGAAATCTATTTGACTTTCATAATAAGTTGTCAGTTCAACAAATTTCTTTTATCATCATGGTCAACTGCATACCTTTTCTTTACATGATCAAAAGACTGAATTTTTTTTATTCTTAATCAGGATTAGAATCCCGAACTCCAGTTTTTATTCACTCTCATTATTTGTGGTAGATTTCATTTACTACTTTTTATGTTTGAAATTAAAAACAAAATGCCTGCAGCTTGAGCTTGTGATCATTCAAACTTCTCATATTCATGATATCTTCCAGGACAAATCAAACATTAAACATCAAAAAATAGATTTTTTCTTCTTGAAAGTGATAATGAGTTGACCTAGTGTAAAGTACACACTTGATCATGTCATAAATATAGATAGACTCAGACAACAAACATCTCCCAATTTAAATTTAATGGTTTTTTTTAATTAATAATGATCTTGTAAACAAAAATGATACCAGACTTTTGAGGGGTAAGAGTTAGGACATTAGGTTAAAAATCGACACCAGGTCAACCTTTACAAGCTATGGACGTATCATCAGATCTTTTTTCACCTTGAGCAGGATTCAAATAAACAGCATCTTATCGCCTAGCAATCAACAATTAACTCATTATAGACTAAGCTTTTTCACTAGAATCAAGACAGGATAAACCTCACTTAGAGCAAAGGTCAGGTATTTCATTGACCAAAATAAGCAACATTTATAAGATCATATCCAGGTATAGGCTACTATAAGTTTGTAGATGAGATGAGAGTGTAATATATTATTATATATATTAATATATTAAAATTTCATGAACTTAATGATCAAAATGTACTTTCAATCAAGCCATTTACTAAGGAAACTGCTTCTATAGGCAAATATCTCCTATAACACCTAATATAAACTAAGAAGTCTGAAAGATATTGATACATATCACTCTCTTCAGTCATACTTGTCCAAGAACAGAACAAAATGTTATAAATCTTGTTATCAGACTTAAAATAAGAAATGTACATAAATTGACCTATGGTTGTGTTTTATACTGGTGTCCAAATACAGCTTCCTTTATATTCCAAATAATAGACCTTGTCAGAGTTTTACAAATTTGATGATCACTATAGGTCAAGTACCAATTATCTCGTACTGAGAACCAGATAGATAGTAGTCTTCCGTTTCAAACTTTAGTAATTACTTATGTCACTTTGAAGACATACCTATCAATACAAACTTGATGTGTAATAGCCAAGAAGAAAAAGTCATCATTATTTATGAGAAATGGTAATAGGATCTTAAACATGATGACAATGTTCATTAGTATGGGATTAAAAGATTAAATGATGATGTAAAGAGAAGATTAAGTCACTAATCTCATGATATATTTGTCAGTTTTATATCATTTAATTCCATCATTATAAATAAAATATCGGTCAAATATCAATACATGTTTAACAGTATTTGAGTTGCACCAGGTTGCTATAAAGCATTTTTCTTGTTTCTGGAACAGGCCTTACTAAAATGTGATTTGATTTGTTTGTTTGGAGTTTTAGTCCTACTATTCTGCACCTACTTGAGCGTGCAATGAAGAATATTTTGCCAGGACAATGGCATTAACCTACTTTTTCATAAATTTCATCTGTCGAGGGCACAACCAGTACAACACATTGCCTTGGTTTACTGTACCATTGACTTTCCCATGCCAAATCCAACCAAATCACTGACAATGGAAACCTAGTTGAAAAACACAAAAGTTCATCTCAAACCTTGCTGAGATTGAACCTGGACCATCAAGATTTGCGAGCAAGCAATTAGCTCACTGAGGGGACTCAGCTCCTGAAACTGGATTGTAACCCTTTATATTACATTGAATGAAGTGTTCGGAGAATGGTTCTCCAATTGTAGTGTAAAAACCATCAATTTCACCCTTATCTACGGAACTTTCCTTGCCCTTGTATTTACCAGTATGTAAGCACAGGAAAACTTGATAGTTACCTTTGAGTCTGTGTTCTATGAACAATTAGTGTTAAGATCATTTAGTACAAAAATAGTTAAAACAATATAGTCCTTTCTTAGATCTGTTCTGAGAATATACTCAGGTGGACAAGAATTGAAAGGGTTCTTAGAATGTCTGACAGTTTAAATTACACAAACTTCAACTGTTCTTTTCTCAGAACCATTCAGAGAACATACAAGTTTTTATAAATGTAAACAGAGTTAATGTGATGGTATATCTATAATCTTTTATTATTATAATATCTACCTAAATGCTAAAAATCATCTTTACCAATAAAACTACAAGACATTAACTGACATGTATAAAAACAAATGGCTAACAGTATCATTACATGATATTATTCATTATTCCATTTTCAGACATCTAATTGAATTGTGGATAATGACCAATAAATTTATTTAAAATTTTCTTCTTAAAGTAATGGCATTCATACGTATACATGCTGCACATGAAATATGAAAAGGAAATCTCTGTAAACTATAGGTTTATACCCAATCTAGATAATAATATAAAAAGAAAGAGACAGTTGCTGGCTAAGTCTGACCATAGATAGTTAACACAGGAAACGCTGATTCTGACACACGGAAATATCTGCCTCACTTCAAATTACCACTTCAATAAGGTGATGTTCACACTGACCCTAGCTTATCTTATGTTATTGACCAAGGTTTCTGTTAGGGAAGCTAGATTCAATTTATTGAATAAGAGAATATACTTCATAAGTAAGTTCATATAGTAGTGTTTGTCCATCAAAAAGTTTGACATTATTAATATTAGGCTGTTTTAAGACAATAAAGTTGAAAAAACAAACATTTGTCTATTCCTTTAGGATCAGACACAATGCAAGCCTCTGTTTTTGACAGTTGTTGACTGAAGTGGAGTCTAGATTCTATCAGTGTCCTTGATACACATTTCTAGAACTAGAAACCATTTTTAACGTCCCTTAATAACAATGCCTGCAAGATTAACAATTTCCAAATTTGATTTATTTCCATAGTGTAGTAAAACAAATTTGTCTTTCTTATAATTATGATCTTTGTGAACACAGCCTTGGACTGCCTGAAGGACTAGCAATTAACAAGAAGCTTAAGAAAGAATGTAAGAAGCAATTCCATTGTTATAAATACGATAGTTAAAAAGACATCATGTGTTTGAGAAGAGACTAATTATAAGACTAATGGTATTTGTTGGTACTATAATGGCTGGGAACAAGTAGAGGTCAACACCCAGATTAATAATCTACTGGTAGTAATTATCAGTACTTCACAAAAGATTCCAGGAAATCTGAAGATGTTGAAAAAACCTGTTTGCATATAGGATAGAAAAGATTGAGAGTTTCAAGGGTGTCCATTATTTTCACTGATGTTCATTAGAATTTTGGTAAAAACATATTAACTTTTCTTAATGTTTCTTTCTCTCGGACTTTTTGCCTTACTATAGGAAACCATGCTGAAAATCTACTGGTGCTATGTCAACCATCCTAGTACCAGTACCAGTTAATCAATTGGGCTTCTACTTTGACTGAGAATATGTTGAAACACTATATGACAACACAGTTACAAGGGAACCTAGGGAGAATCCACACACCAAAATTAATGATTTCAATTAATGATGCTACTATAGATATAAGACAGAACATCTGCAAATTAGTGTTCCTAAAACAAAAACAGTACATAACAAGTGTTATATTGGTGTAAACATAGCCAATCAAACTTAGTTTTAGTTTTCTTGATCAACATGTTGGAAGAATTTATATGTTCTTTTACAGATAATAACACAAAACATTCCTTATAGATGTAAAATTTTATCAATAATTATACACATAATATTTACACTATAATTATCTAGCAATAAGCAAGCTTTTACTAGACAGATAAATAGCTTTAACACTTAAAATTGAGATTAATAATAGTTTTTTAGATGATAAATATTATCACTGTCACAATAATCTTTAAACCTATTCTAAATATTTTAATATAATCTTCACTACCATTTGATTAAGCCTACAAAATTATCTATTATTGAAAATTTTCCTTATTTTGAATAAAAATTCTGCCTAGAAAAAAAGAACATTCTAAATAATCAATTTGGAACATGTCAATGTTTTTGATCAACATAAAATGTCAATATATAAGACTATCCTTTTTGAATCTGATATTCCAATAAGATTAATCTGTAAATTCAATTTATCAATAAGAGTATGAGAAATGTAGCTTTGAACATATTCTTTAGGACAATGAGATATTTGTCTGGATATTTTCTATGATAATCTTAGTCATTAGCTAGTTTTATTTCATTTCTTAAGATTTCATTTCAATTCAAATGCATTTCCACCAATATTAAAATTCTTCAATCATTTTTAAGTTTTATCATCTAAAACGTAAAAACACAAAGTTTTGACAACTCCTCCTAATAAACTGAAATATACAAGTTTTCACTGTATCGTCTTCCATGTTGAGGTATAGTCTTTTATGTTTAGATATAGTCTTTTATGTTGAGGTATAGTCTTTTATGTTGAGGTATAGTCTTTTATGTTGAGGTATAGTCTTTTATGTTTAGATATAGCCTTATTATGTTGAGGTATAGTCTTCCATGTTGAGGTATAGTCTTATCATGTTGAGGTATAGTCTTTTATGTTTAGATATAGCCTTATCATGTTGAGGTATAGTCTTCCATGTTGAGGTATAGTCTTTTATGTTGAGATATAGTCTTATCATATTGAGGTATAGTCTTTTATGTTTAGATATAGTCTTATCATGTTGAGGTATAGTCTTATCATGTTTAGGTATAGTCTTATCATGTTGAGGTATAGTCTTCCACGTTGAGGTATAGTCCTTTATGTTTAGATATAGTCTTGTCATTTTGAAGCATAGTCTTCTATGTTTAGGTATAGTCTTATCATGTTGAGATATAGTCTTATGTTGAGGTATAGTCTTCCATGTTGAGGTTTAATCTTATCATGTTGAGGTATAGTCTTATCATGTTGAAGAATAGTCTTTTATGTTTAGATATAGTCTTATCATGTTGAGGTATAGTCTTACCATGTTGAAGTATAATCTTTTATGTTGAGGTATAGTCTTTTATGTTTAGGTATATTTTTTTTGGGGTCTTATCATGTTTAGATATAGTCTTATCATGTTGAGGTATAGTCTTATCATGTTGAGATATAGTCTTATCATGTTGAGGTATAGTCAAATCATGTTGAGGTTTCGTCTTATCATGTTGAAAATTAGTTTTTTATATTAAGATATAGTCTTATCATGTTGAGGTTTAGTCTTATCATGTTGAAGAATAGTCTATAATGTTTAGGTGTAGTCTTATCATTTTAAGATATTATAGTCTTATCATGTTGAGGTATAGTCTTATCATGCTGAGGTATAGTTTTATCATGTTTAGATATAGTCTTATCATATTGAGGTATAATCTTATCATGTTGAGATATAGTCTTATCATGTTGAGGTATAGTCTTTTATGTTAAGATATAGTCTTATCATGTTGAGATATAGTCTTATCATGTTTAGTTATAGTCTTATCATGTTGAGGTATAGTCTTATCATGTTGAGGTATAGTCTTATCATGTTTAGGTATAGTCTTATCATGTTGAGGTATAGTCTTATCATGTTGAGATATAGTCTTATCATGTTGAGGTATAGTCTTATCATGTTTAGATATAGTCATATCATGTTGAGGTTTAGTACTATCATGTTGAAGAATAGTCTTTTATGTTTAGGTATAGTCTTATCAAGTTTAGATATAGCCTTATCATGTTGGGGTATGGTTTAATCATGTTTAGTATAGTCTTACCATGTTGAGGTATAGTCTTTTATGTTTAGGTATAGTCTTATCATGTTGAGGTATAGTCTTATCATGTTGAGATATAGTCTTATCATGTTGAGGTATAGTCTTTTATGTTTAGGTATAGTCTTATCATGTTGAGGTATAGTCTTTTATGTTAGATATAGTCTTATCATGTTGAGGTATAGTCTTATCATGTTGAGATATAGTCTTATCATGTTGAGGTATAGTCTTATCATGTTTAGATATAGTCTTATCATGTTGAGGTATAGTCTTATCATGTTGAGGTATAGTCTTATCATGTTGAGGTATAGTCTTATCATGTTGAGGTATAGTCTTATCATGTTGAGGTATAGTCTTATCATGTTGAGGTATAGTCTTTTATGTTAGGTATAGTCTTATCATGTTGAGATATAGTCTTATCATGTTTAGATATAGTCTTATCATGTTGAGGTATAGTCTTATCATGTTGAGGTACATGTATAGTCTTATCATGTTGAGGTTTAGTCTTATCATGTTTAGGTATAGTCTTATCATGTTTAGGTATAGTCTTTTATGTTGAGGTATAGTCTTATCATGTTGAGGTTTAGTCTTTTATGTTGAGGTATAGTCTTATCAAGTAAGAGTTATGTTAAAAGTATAATCTATTATAGTATTTGAAGGACATTAAGAAGTTGAGGGTATATATGACAAGGAACACAAGGGAATAAATTGAAGATTTTCATCTGACGACACATGTTTTGTTTAAACGTTATGTACCTTGTTATTAAAGTTAAAAAAAAATTATTTTATACAAGATTTATTCAAAATTTGCAACTAGTAAATACATACATATATATATATATGGTTCTGGGAACAAGCCGAAGCTTATATTAATCCATTTCCATAATTGATTCCCTTGTGTACCTTATGATCTTTTATGTTTAGGTATAAAGCCTAGTCTTTTCCATGTTCCTAAAGCGTTGTTTGGACATATACTTGAACCAACTGTTCGTTTTCAACATCCCAGATTCTTGACATTATTTTTGATTGCTCTTCTACCAATAAGATTCCTTGCAACAAACTATTGTGGGAAAATGTTTGATTGACCAGACATACCAAGAACTTTAGTTATAGTTTTATTCTGGGATAATCGAGTCAAGGTCAAGGCCGTATTATGAAAAAAAATAGCTGACGTGTGAGTTTTATCCCAGAAGCGATTATGAGCACACAAACTGGTTCTGGCATTACAACCAGGACAGATTAATAAGAAACTGATTTACTGCTTCCAGTTTTGGTACAAATAAAAATGTCTTTGTTATCTAAAATTGACTGCATCATTTTTTTCTGGTTTTTGCTAAGCCATTCTATAGAAAATTTGTTTTGAATTAATGAACACAATGATTCAATGGAGGCCTCCATTTTAAATTAGTCAATATGTCACGAGATCACTGATTGGATAAATTTAGTATTGAAGTATGATTTGCCAAAGGAGGTTATAAGTCTCTAACGACGAGAATCTGGGATTTTGAAAGCAACAGTTGGTTCATGTATATATCCAAAAGTTGCTTTAGGAACATGAGTCTTTTCATGTTGAAGTATAGTTTTTTCATGTGTTTCTGTATTATTTGTTTCATATATTAATATATTAATTATTTCTTGTATAATATGAAAAATGTGTAAATTAAACCAATACAGCTATAAAGAAAGAAAAATAAACTTACAGCATTTTTGGCATCAGCAGCTAATCTTGAAGCATAACGTGCTATAAGTCTATGTTCATCATCTATACGACATGATTCAATACTACCATTTAATTTACTAGGACTATAAAATAATAAAATCAAACAAGTTAAAATTGTGCTTTTATAATGTATGTGCAAATAACCACATAGTAACACATTTTACCAGCTACTAGAGTCCAATATCTATATGACTTTTTCACTAATAACTTATTCTGTAGAATGTAATGACAAAGTATCTATGCAGCAGAATTCAGTTATTACAATTAATGACAATATATATAGGTAATAGAAGAAGTGAAGATTTCAGCAAACAATGTTTAGTTTATCAATTATTAATGCTCATCAAGGTTTACCTCAGCCAATTGTGCCTTTAGAAATAATTGGCAAAAATTGCTGAGCTTTAGAACTGAAAAAGTTTAGAAGATGCAAGAAAAAGTAGTGCTAATTCTATCAATTATGAGAAAAGATAGAAAAGAGATTTACCTCCTAGGTGCAGAACTACAAGTACTATCTATGGAAGACACCTCTGCTGTATGTACTAATAAATTATTTGGAAAACCATTTCTAGTTTGTAACGGGGTTGGAGGGCTAAAAAGACAGAGATCAAACTACAATAAATCTACGCAGACACACTTCTAATAATAAAAACAAATTACTTATTATTCTTCATGCTATAGAACCCCAAAATCTACCAAACTCAAAATTGGACATTTCCTTTCATATTATGTGATTACTTCATCAATCAACCTGTATTGTTTCACAAAGGATGAACACACAGTTATTTCCCTTTTCACTAATTTATTTGATAAAAGAATACTTTCAATGACAATTATCATACTATTTCCTGTTGCAAAATATAAGTGTTCAAGTGTTCAAGTTATATACTTACAATATTTCAGATGAATGTTATATACTTATAATATACTTACTATTATATATTTACACTATATGAAACAGTTTATACCTTCATGTTATAAGATCTCAAAAGGCAAATCTGGAGAAATGTTATATATTTACACTAATGGCTAATTAAAAAAATATCATACTTACACTATTATATACTTACACTAAATAAGACAGTTCTAGTGTGAAAAGTTATCATGCTTACACAAAATTACACAGGTCAGGTAATAAAGTTATTATACTAACAATAATTAAGACAGATTTAGTTAATATGGTTATGAAACTTACACTGTATTGTCAGACAGCTTTAGTGTACAATAATATACTTACATTATATAAAACTATTTAGGCCAAAGTGTGGCAGGGTGCATTTTAATAGAAACTTGGTTCTTTTATTTAATGGTTGTTTTATCTTAATGCACCACTACTGTTTTAATGAGCACATAATTACCTTACACTGGCCTTATACTAATGTTTTAATCATTTGCCCTCTCTAAGTTTCTTACTGAACTGACCTCACTGGACAATGTCATCTTCTGTCATTGGCCAGCTAAGTGAGTTGTTAGTGAGTTCATCACCTATCCAGTCAGGCACTTTACTTTTACCTTAGTCTTTGAAGTAGAAAGCAGCATTTTTCTAACTCTTAGAAAATATCCAGCCAACTACTTCAAACTCTGTCTTCATCAATAGTTATTTCCTTTAAATAACTTCACAGGTATGTGTGTTTTGGGTATTTTATTGGGTATTGTCTTACTGGGGAAACTATATTTTGTAAGAGAGTTGTGTAAATGTAACCATGGTAATTCAAAAGTAACAATGGCAGCCATATTGAATTTTCTTAGTTTTCATATATATTATATGTTTAATTAAGTATGTTTAATTATTGTTTAACTTTATTGTAATTAATTCACAGGTTTAAGATATTATGGTATAAGATCAGATAGTTTATATAGTATTCAGCAGCTTTTGTTAAAACCCAATCTTTGGGTTATTTTTACTTTTATTAAATATATTTCATAGTATAGATATAGTCTGTATATATTGATAGTGTAAGTGTAAATAGGTATTTTATGTGCATATAGATATATTTGATTATGATACTAAATATACTGTGCTATGTTATTAGATTAGATAGATTTATTCAAGTACTTTGTAAATTATAGTACAAACACATTTTATACACAATATACAGTAATATTTATATATATACAATTGGATGAATAATTAATATGACCATCAGTGGTGCTAGATTGAAAGTATTTCATTTCTTATAATAAAACCTTTCTGGATAAATATTGCAAGGTTTTTGAGCGTTACAGGACAACATGATTGGAATATTGACTTTAATTTATGTTCATTTGGATACTTGTGGCAATACTCGGGAAGAAAGTTTACTCTTAGGTCGTGAAGAACTGGACATACCATAATAAAATGATACTCATTTTCAATATTTCCTGTGTTACATATGGGACAGATTCTGTTTTTGACAGGTATATTGAGGTGGCGACCTTTTTCAATATTCAATTCGTGCTTAGAACATCTAAAATTGGCCAAATGGAATTTTAGAGTTTGTGGTAAATTGCTAGTTAAATATAACTCAGACCCAAATTCAGCCTTTACAACAGAATAGAATGAACATTTGTTTGAATTGTCGATGTTAGCCCGCCAAGTTTGTAGATTCACGTCTTTAAGGCGCTGTTGTAATATGTTTATAAAGATGCGTGTGTCTCCTACAGCCTGGGCGAACCAAACATCTCCAAATCCTAAACTGAACAGTAAATTTTTTACAGAGGTGCACCAGTTTGATCTACCATTTGCGTCTAATTTAAACAACATGTTATAACATAATTTTGGCAATCTGTTTTCGTGCATTGTTTGTAACTTAAGTTATGTTATTGTTGATGTATGTATATTTTATTAATTGTATCATATTATTTTACAGGGTTTTTATATAAAGTTATGAACTGATATAAGAGTTTTCATTACAACACCAGTTAGTTTTCCCCCATTGAGCTAGCCCGGTTACAAAAGTAATTGTCTGTTTTACAGGCTTTTTTTTAAAAAAAAAATGGGGCAAGAGGGCGAATTTATTATTTATAAGCGCTTTTTTAAATTTGGCACCAGGAGAAATCAGAGCAAGCGAAGGTATTTATTATTTATTTCCACAAATTTAAAAAAAATAGATTTAGATCACCATTCAGGTGCAACTATCAGATTTTTTGGGGGTTGAATGATACTAGTTGATAGAAATAACAAAATTTTTTAATTTTTAACTTCACATAAACGTAATCATTCCAAGATATCTACTACCTCTGACAATGATGCACTTAGGGTGCATCAGGGCTGATAATATTATGTCAAGACTATGTTATTCTACTTCAGTACTAATCCATTTCCTCTGTAAATTGTATTTCAAAATGCCATTTTATGGTTATAATAATCATTATTGGAAATTTGGAACAAATTTTCATACATCACATCACATGACAAGAACAAAACAATCTGATTAGATCGAACTTCTATTTTAATAATTTTTATCTATGTTACAAATGCCAATTTTTCGATAACTCGTACTTCCGGTTTTACCTTGAGAAAAGCGGAATGTGTTGAATGTACCAATAATGAGAAAATCGGTCTTATTCGAATAACGTATAAAATTCGTATTATCTTGTATTCGTACCTATTTTTCCATAAATATTAACTTTTTCAAATTATTAAATGAAAAAAAAACCCAGTGAATTCTTGTACTTGAAGTTGTAAGAGTCTCGATTTGTTCCACCAACCATAATTATCCAGAAACAAAATTATCAAGATTAAGATTAATTTAACGTTTGGATAATTTTCATAATTGTGCTTCCTTCAGCAAATAATTGTATTTTTCAACGTTGAATTGTGTCAGAATCAATTTCAGTTTTAAGTTGTATAAGAAAATCTTTTTATCGGTGATGAAAAACGCATTCTAAGCCACTTCCGGTTTTTCGTTAAACGTCAAGGGAGATAATATAAATAAATATAATATTTACAGGAACAGGGAAATAACTCTATTTTACACACAATTTTGGAGACACGCGCATTATTTATTAATTACTCCAAAATGTCAATAGTTTTGGAGCGGGGGTATTTTACAGGAGCGCGGGGCCTGTAAAACAGACAATTTACTTTGTACGGCCTTACATAAATTTATATATTTTGTGAAAAGTTATTATACTTACACTATATAAGACAGATCTAGTGAAAAAGTCATTATACTTACACATAAGACCGATTCTAGTGAAAACCTTATACTTACACTACATATGAGACAGATTAAGTGTAATAATTATATATTTTATTATACAGACAGTGTAAATTTCATATACTTACACTATATATGACAGGTCTATTTTTTTCTCTGGTGCTTCAGGAAAATGGGGCAATTTATGGTTATTTGACGTTTTATGTGGAACACATTGGAAAGACTTCTTTATGGAATGACCTAATTGCTTCACATGACTTTTCTGCAAAATACAAATGAATCGGAAAATCAATAATAATAATAATACACTTTTATTTCACATGGGCCAGAATTAGGTCCAATACACAAGGACCTGTCAAATATTCAGCCCAAAAGGCACATTTTTTTTATGTACAATTTTTTAAAATACACGAGTACAAGGTGTATAAGATGGGCAGAATGTGTTGTTTAGATATTGATACCATAATTTCATAGCCTGAACAATATTTACAAATCTATAGCACATGATGATAATTAACAGTTAACAGGTTAAGCCCTTCAAAGGGCTGTTAACTGTTAATGATCATCATGTGCTTTATATATTCCCTTTTCTCTGTTATTTTGTATCATTGCTTGATTAAGATGGGAGTATCCTCGTTGAAACGTCGCAAATTATTTAATAAAGTAGTTGTTATCCATATAATTGTGTCCTGATATATATTCTCCAACCAACTACTAAATGCCACTAAAGGAAGTCATTTACAAATCTAGTTGTGTGAATAAACCTGAAAAATTGCAACTGACAAAGTAAACTAAGTTAAATTTTAAACTGAAGAGTAACTTCCCTTGAATGAGGTTTTAAAAAGGTTCAAATTACCTCGTCATGACAATGTTATCACTTCTGAATCACATGTCAAGTTATTATCAAATTGAAAGCTGATACTTACATATGATTTATATTCTTTCATGGGATGATCTATATTATGATTTCCTGAAACACGGCCCCGCCAGAAACAATCCTGACATAGTTGATAGTTATGACATCTATCACATTTATACCTGAACCCTGTAAACGACTGTCTATGACAACCTTCGCATGGAATAGGGTGTAGGGCTAAAAAAAAGAATAACCTTTTCTTAATTCTGGAAATAGACAAAGTTAAAGTCTCCCTGAAAGTATTGTATGTAAATCTTACTATCCCCCTGGATCCATCCTTTCAGACTTCCACTTACCTTTCATGCATCCTTCTCCAGTCACAAGCCATATGAAGAACCAGTAGTTCACAAGATCAAAGTGCACAATGATATTGATACAACCAAATACAAACTTTCCATTTTATTCACATATTCAAGTATGAAAAGGGAGAAAACTCACTATTTTCTACAGTCGCCATTCTTGTTAATATTGGAAGCCACATTAAACATTGAGGTCCAGGATCAGCCATCATAACACTGAGAAAATCATTGATGTTCACTTTGGATGTCTGAAATTGAGAGTGAAATTCACTTAGGCTGTTTGAAATACAATACAAGAATTATTGATAATAACTTTGGATGTCTGAAGAACAGAATTAAATTCATTGACAATAACTTAGGGTTTCTGAAATTTTAACAAAAAAATCATTGATAATAACTTTGGCTGTCTGTAAATTATAGGCAAAAATCATAGATGGTGATATACCATATAATATATGCATAGATGAGCCATCCTTTTAATGCCACTCTGAAATAAAAACAGCCTAGATATAAAGAATGATAATCTTTGTCAACCAGAAAAAGTACAGAAAGTCTGATTAAATACAGTGTTTGATTCTACACTGCAAAGACCTAGTTGACTAGCTCACCTAAATATTTCTTGGATTGGTCAAAGGAATGTCTAACCTGTCCCTTAAAAAGCTGTACTTACTGGTTCAAAACAGCTTCGTGCTGCTGACTGGTTGAAACCAAAAGATGGACCTTCAAACACAGCTGTTGGTAATGTTAAAATATCACGGAGGTAGACTTCAAATCTTGACCATATCATACAACCAGTAGAATCACTTAACTGGGTAAATATATCTGAGGAAAAATATTCAAACAATTTTTTTAATAAATCCTTTTCTTATAAGTTAATGATAAATCTTCAATAATTTATCACCAGCACAATCATTAACATATTCCTGTTACCCATTACATTACAGATATTATAGAATGTTCATAAACACACAGATAGAAACACAATCTAAACACAGTTCATTAGTAATTTCTTTTTTTTTTGTTTCAAAACCTTTGATTTTGCAATTCTGTTTCACATCCTAAATTCTAATGTTTTAATCCAACACGGAAATCACAATTGCCCAAAAAAATGTAGGGTACAATCAAATGTTCACAATGCCATCAATTAAATGGCAGTAACTAACCAACACTTTCAGATGCTGGTTGGTTTGTAAGCAAGTCTAGGAAATGACCTTTTCCTGATATCCAGTGTCAGTTATAATAAGATATAGTCATCTAACAGTAAATCTAGTCATTCATTATGTAATTATTGTCTAGTGTTAATTACATAATTAATTACTTCCTAATCACCTTGTAGCTCATTAATAACCTTGATTTTAAACCAGACATCACTGGCTAGGATTTGCATACTGCCATAATATATATTTTTCATGACAAAAATCTGTAAATTTTAAGACAATCTAAATAAAATCTTCATTCCAAAACAACTAAGAGATAAGGTTCTTCAAGGGATATTGTTATAGAAATATATGCTTTACCAGATTTATCTGCATTATAAGTAAAACTTTATGATTGAAATATGTTTTGTTTTTATATTGTGATCAATGTCCCATATAGGTATCATAGAAGATACTTACATCTCAGTTTATCTACTAATTTTCCTGAACATAATGTAGATAATACAACTTTAATAGATAATACACGCGTTTTACCACTATTATCTCTACAAAATAACACATACAATTATACAAACAATTTTATTAAAAATTTCATTAATATAACGTTACTATTTAACAAGACATCAATCTCATGAATGTCCACAAGCTAACTAAATCAGAAACAAACCATACTTTCAACAGAGCATTGGTTTTTCCAAATCAAGGGCAATAACCCAAAACCAGTTATGGGTGATGATATTTACAGTAGTTTATGTTCAGTGTAAAAACTTATTTGATATTAAACAACATAATCTCTTCATATACACTCATGTCATCTGAAATTATTTGATTAGTCTTGATGATAATGTAATACAGGTGAATAATACAATAATATGAGATCTCTATTCTCTATCAACAATTACATTATATTTTTCTACATAAACTTACTTGTCATAAGCTGTAAGTATCCAATTTAATAATAATACTTTAGATTCTTCAGCTTCTATTTGATGAGCAGCAGGTAATCGTTTATTCAATTGAGTAAACAGAGTAGCTAATATAGACTCAACTTTGGAAGCACTAAGTTCATATCCAGGATCCATGCTATTTAATCCATTTTCACGAAAAGCTTGAATTACATTCCAAATGTCTATTAACTGTACTGAAAAAAAAAAATAATACACATATTTCACATCATATGTCAACACAATCACAATTTCACAGCTGACTCTCCTCACTTGAATGTAAAAATAAGTCACCTCTTGCTTGGTTTCAAACTGCCAATTATCTGCATAATATCCATACATGGCCTACTTCACCTCTTGAGTTTTTCTATCTGGACAATTTGTTTGATCTGATAAGTATTTTTTGCCAATGCGAAAGCAACTAGAAGAGAACATGAAAGAACCAAGATATTTGTCCAGTGCGAAGAGGCTAATCAATATATTATACAGTCCACAAAACTCAGCACTGAAGACCTTTTACATAGTCTTGCATATTATTACAGATGACAAAAGTAAAACATCAAATCAATAGCATAAGATACCAATCCCCAATAGACAGCCATTTCAAACACAAGCTAGAAGATAGTCTTTTTACTCTTTCATCACATTTAAATATTTCAAACTTAAAAACAATGGTTGAGTCATTTGGTGCTTTAAAGCTGAACATTTCTTTTGTTTCACCTATGAATCATTGAAACAGAAAAAAAAATTGTTGAAATGCTAAAATTGTGAAAACATATTTAATGCAGATCACAAAAACTTATATCTAATAACCTAAATAACCTTACCATTTTATGTAAATTCTATCAATAAAACCATAAACTGTATGAAATAATTTACAACATGACACACAAAGTGTTGAAAACTAGCCAGAAGACAGAATCTACTACTACTGACTTTCCTATTAACTTCCTCCACTTCCGTAAGATAAGTTTGTAAAGGCTATTGTGATAACAACAGTCCAGTGGGAACAGAGGTTCTTATCTGATTGAAAGATCAACATTGTCCCTATAACATGAAAGCAATCATTGGATAGCAAAGATAGATGAAGCAACTAATAATGAAGTCTTCCTTGATAATGGCCAAACAAACAAAGAATACCAAAATCTTGGCCTGAGAATCAAACATTAACTATATTGACAAAATATAGGAAGCAGCCAAAGAAATGTAAGAATTTCATAATGAAGTGGTTTCAATTATTGAGAAGAATAAGCATACCCTGTCTGGTGCTACACTAGTCATATCTGCTGATCATAAAAACACTACATATAGGAACGTAAAGAAATAGCAACTTGACCATAAATATAAAAAGTTTACAGGATGTAATTGATGAAAATAGTTTTATTTTCAATTCCATAGTTCAAGGGACTTAACTGATGTATAAACATTTTTATCCAAAATAAAGGGAAGAAACTGATCTCAAGAAAAATTGCTGCCAACTTCAAGATCCATGTGGAAGTAGCATCAAGTCATTAGAAGAGTAAGCATACCCTGTCTGGAACCATACATGTCAATGTTGTGTTAATTAACAAATGTTAAGTAAAATTATTGAACAATATGGTGGCAACTGGGACTTATTCTCAAAAACTTAACTTTTAGTGTTCCAGTCATCTGATTGGACAATCACTTAAATTGATTTTAATTTAAGTTATATTATCCAATTAGATGACTGTTTTTCTTAAAACCTTGAGTTTATGTTATGTTAAGTTTTAGAAAATAAGGCACTTGGATGAAAAATAGAAAAATTGTGATGACAGCAGTTCATTATAGCGTCCATAAAATGACATGATTTTGGACCATACCCTTGTAGCAGTAGGTCAGGTGTTAAATACTTGGATCTGGCTAAGAAATCAGAGTTAAAGTACATTCTGTAACTAACAGAGACATGAACTCCATAAGCTGGAAAAAGCAGAATGTTGCTGCACACCAAAAGAAAATTAACGATTGGAATATCAAAATCATCACTTTTCTTATCTGTTTTTTGTCATATTTAAGATGCAGATCCAAATAGGATGCATAATACCTCAGGATATATGAAATCTTAGTATTCACTTAATATATGTGCCTCTTTGTACCCGGTATATGAAATGAATCTTAAGCCATTCACTGTACTCTCAAAATAGGACTTTATTTACTTACGATTAGTTTTTTTCTGTATAAAGCGTAATTTACATGCTGTTCTGTAGGTAGCAAATCGTATCACATCATAATTTTGAGCTCCTAAAAGCAAAATTTCATATGGCATTCAATCAAGTTGGGTAAGTTATACAATGGTTTCATTCTTGCATATACAATCACAAGTACACTAGCTTCTATAGTTGGAATGAATCTGATGATATTTTTTAGAAACATGAAAGTGGATAAAAACTACAAATGGATAATACTTACTC
Organism: Nipponacmea schrenckii; assembly: GCA_030562195.1. NCBI lineage: Eukaryota > Metazoa > Mollusca > Gastropoda > Lottiidae > Nipponacmea > Nipponacmea schrenckii. The sequence goes on along the minus strand of CM060200.1, from coordinate 34,423,233 downwards.
ATGTCTGTTAGTAATTGTCTCTGCTGTAACATGGCTTTTGCAGCAGAACTTGTTGCTTCTAATGATGGATCTTCTTCTGTCATCATGAATCCTACACAAAGAAAAACAGAAACATCAAGATATATAATGTATGGTAAGATGGTAATAAAATAGGTATAGGAAATGTACCAAAAGTGTAAACAACTAACAATACTAGATGTAACATCCTTTATTTGGATCAAATTAAATAATGGATCAGAATGGTATAGTCCTCCTATTTTTTGTACACAAAATTTCAACAATTTTCATTATCTCATCAAGGTGAAAAAAAAACCCTTTAACATGTGTTACGAAAAACCAGAAGTATAATACTATAAATTTGGTTCCATTATTAAATACCGGTGCTTATATTGTTTTGGCAGACAAGGTCATTGTATTGGTATTTTCAGTTCAGTATCTCACTGTAATCTAATTTGGGTATCACCTTGCAAAAAACAAAATCATAACTATTTTAAGCAAAATTTCTCTTCTCAACTCTTTTACTCAAGAATGTCTAGCCTGTATTAATGTGAGTATAAAATCAAAGTGATATTTAGAAGGTGGGATATAAAGATCTAGTGTACTAAATAATCAACAAGCGTGATAAATGACAGACGGAACTGAACAAGATCAACTTCATTATGTCTCTATCTTAATATCTCCTTATAATTTGTCTGTCTTCTAGACTATATATCATTATTCATTCTGGCTTCTACTGAGGAAGTTTTCTTTCCAATTCCAAGTTTGGTGACATTTGAATAAATCTGGTGGTGGCAACTGAAATTTTCAGTCAATTACTAATTAACAATTTAAATCTTTTTTAAGCATACAGACGACTTCTTAAAATCAGGGCAATATTGATTTGACCACTCAGATGTCATCTTGAATTCCAGTCAAATTAATCCTTTGCTAATAGTTAAATTAAGTCAAGTAAATTTCAGACAGACATTTGGAATTCTATACTTGTACAGCAGAAAAGTGTTTTTTAACCTTGAAGATACTTTTTTAAGTTAACTGAATTACTGACCTACTGTATATCATAAGACAAGGAATGTGTGAAATGAAAGCTTATTACACGAATTTGAATCTCTGAGATGAGATTTTATTGTTTCGTGTTATTTTAGTTTTAGTAAGATCATAATTTGTGTGAGCTGTTAATTTTACTATAGTACTTCCTGATTATCATGCCACCAAATGTCCCACGAAAAAACAGAAGCACAGGCACCTTTTTTTATATCTGTCAGATTATGTATGATTTGTTACTTGTATGAAATGTATGGAAGACAATCCCTGCCATAATTAATCATTCTTAATGCTTAATTCAGTGTTAAACATTAGTACAGTAAAATTAACATTTGTACGCTTAATTTGACATTCGTTCACTAAATTCATAATTTGTTGTTAAAAATTTATCATTCGAATAAAGAATATTACTGAACAAATTAACGATTTAGCCCAACTAATATTGCCCACTTCATAACGCCGAATGAAGTTTACCGAACAAATGTTGAAAACCATTTCTCGCATTTCATGAGAACGATATCATTATGACGACAAGTGGCGCTGCTCAATTTTAGTTAGGGCTTCGTTCCTATTTGTTTCGCCAATTTTTATGGACGGCCAGTGGCTGTGTACAAAGTAAAGAATCTTATTATGAATTCCTATTTTATTGCAAAAAGCGAAGTTTTTAATCAAAGTCTTGGTTCTCTTTATTCATTGGAATGTGAGATTTTGAGATAAATATGGTGCCTATACCATGAAATGTTTTCAAAATGGCAAATTTTTGTACAGTCCACAGTGATGGTGGTGGGACAGATAATTTGATGGAATTTGCAAAATCCAAACCACATGGTTTCTTCAGACGTGTGAATATATCTAAAATTCCAATATAATAGTATTTTCATGCCAAGTTTAGTTACTGGCCAGATAAAGATGAAGACTTGTTATGGCTCGTTGTCAATTTTTAACAGTCCACGCTGATGGTGGTGGGGCATAAAGGTCAGAAGCCACTATTTGGTTGGGATTCTGCCAATTCAAAATTTATTCCCCATCACCATCAGCGTGGACTTTTCAAACAAAGGTCATTTTTCAAAAAAATTGCCATGAAGAGTCTTTATCACTGACTGGCCAGTCGCTAAATTTGGCATGAAAATACCATTTCATTGGAATTTTTTGGATTTTCATAGGTCTGAAGGCACCACATGTGGTAGGGATTCTTACCAATCCCATCAAAACTTATGCCCCACCACCATCAGCGTGGATTGATAAAAAATTGGCCATATTTTATCAATTGGCCATGAAGAGTTTTCATCACTGACTGGCCAGTCACTACGTTTGGCATGAAAATACCATTACATTGGAATTATTTGATTTATTCCCAGGTCTGAAGGCACCGTGTGGTTAGGATTCTGCCAATTCCATCAAAATTTATGCCCGACCACCATCACCGTGGCCTGTTAAAAAATTGTCCATTTTTCAAAAATTGGCCATGAAGAGTCTTCATCACTGACTGACCAGTCATTAGGTTTGGCATGAAAATACCATTTCTTTGGAATTTTGGGGATATTCACAGGTCTGAAGGTGCCATGTGGTTGGGATTCTGCCAATTCCATCAAAACATAGCCCACCACCATCAGAGTGGACTATTCAAAAATTGGCTATTTTTCTAAGATTGGCCATGACGAGTTTTCGTCTCGAACTGTCCAGTAACTAAGCTTGTCATGAAAATACTTTTATATTGGAATTTTCGATATCTTCAAAGGTGTGAAAAAACCATGTAGTTTTGCCAATTCCATCAAAATATCTGTCCCACAACCATCACTGTGGACTGTACAAAAAATTGGTCATTTTTCAAAACATTTCCTGGTATAGGCACCATATTTATCTCAAAATCTCACATTCCAATGAATAAAGAGAACCAAGACTTTGATTAAAAACTTTGCTTTTTATCATAAAATACAAAGCTAGATCAAGAAATTTTCATTTTGACCAAACCGGGACATTTAGGAACAAAATAGTTTCTGGGACGGGACGCCTGATATTGACCTAAAAACCGGGATTGTCCCTGTTTTTCCCTGACGTCTGGTAACCATATGACAAATGTACATGTATTTAATTAAGTCTACCAAGAAACAAATCTTGTATTATAAGAAGACTTATGATGAATGTACTCAAATGTTTAAGTCTAGCTAAAACTTTTATTTTTAACATTAGAAGCCTTATGATAATGTACCCATATTAAATTAAGTCTACCAAGAAACAAATTATATTATCATAAGTAGCCTTATGATGAATGTACCCATATTTAATTAAGTCTATCAAGAAACAAATTTCTTGTCATAAGAAGCTTTATGATGATGTACCTGTATTTGATTAAGTCTACCAAGAAACATAAGAAGACTTATGATGAATGTACTGAGGTTGAATATATTAAGTCTAGCCAAAACCTTTATTTTTAACATTAGAAGCCTTATGAAGAATGTACATGTTTTTGATTTAAGTTTACCAAGAAACAATTTTTTTTTATAAGAAGCCTTATGATGATGTACATGTATTTAATTAAGTCTACCAAGAAACAAATATTGTATCATAAGAAGACTTATGATGATGTACCCGTATTTAATTAAGTCTACCAAGAAACAAATCTTGTATCATAAGAAGACTTATGATAATGTACCCATATTAAATTAAGTCTACCAAGAAACAAATTATATTATCATAAACAAGTAGCCTTATGATGAATGTACCCATATTTAAATAAGTCTATCACGAAACAAATTTCTTGTCATAAGAAGCTTTATGATGATGTACCTGTATTTAATTAAGTCCACTAATAAACAAATCTTGTAACATAAGAAGACTTATGATGAATGCAGTGAGGTTGAATATAATTAAGTCTAGCCAAAACCTTTATTTTCAACATCAGAAGCCTTATGAAGAACGTCCATGTATTTAATTAAGTCTACCAAGAAACAAATCGGATAATATAAGACTCAGGAGTTCTGGACATATATTTAATTAAGTCTCAGAAAATTGAGGAACCGTTCAGTGTCTTTGTCTATTATATTAGTGAGATACTCAATCACTGTTCAATATTCATCAATTAAATCTACAGAAACACTTGACATTCGACCAATTTTATCTGGTTTACATTACTTGATCAAGTTAACTAAAATATTGAAATTTCTTGTTTACCAAGACATCTCATGTATATTAGTAAGATGTTGATCTAATAGCTTGAGGTCCCCACACAATATGCAGTATTCATTTTCTAAAATTGAAGTAAATTTCAAAAAAAGAAAAGCCATTTGAATTAACAAAACTTGTGCTTGATAATTTAAAAACAGGCCAAAAGACTATTTTGTTTTTTAAAATGTTTCTGTTTCTCAAACGATGCTTCCAAATCCAGTTCCATAGTCAATAGTGTTTGGTTTAAATATTGTGCATTAAAACAGCAAAGACAGAAATAAAATTCCAGTCCAGAACAATGACCGTTAAAAGTTAAATAATATAAAATCAATAAAGATTAAGACAGACCTCATCCGATCTATTTTAATGTCAATTTCATGTCTGATCAATTAGTACTAACATTATTCCTGAACCACTTATTTCCTAATTAGGTTTGTCCAGGTTATTATCAACTCATATTAATTGTAAAAAACAGGTTTATGTTTCCACAGTCCAACACAGTAGTAAAATGTACCTTCAACTCCCACCTTCTTTAATTAGTCTCACAGAAAAAACATTGCAAAAAAAAAACATATTTGAAAAGAATTATAGGGGTAGCAGAAATTAAGTTGTATAGGATCCATCCCAAAAATATTATACAGGCTAAAAATAAATAAAATAGATATATACTTTAAAGAGACAAATATTTGTGCAAGGTTGCCTTTAAAAGCATTTCCAGTAAAAATAATCAGCTTATGTTCTTTCAACATGTGAAAATTAAACACCAAGGTGTATTTATCCAATAATTAGTTTTAAAAAACTTTTAAAGCATTGTGAAAAAGTCAATGAAGAAGTTTGAAAGCACTATTAAAAGTAAATAATGTTGGAAGATTTGTTCTGAAATCTGTAAGAAGTGTGGATATTGTCTGAGTACTGTATTGAACTAATCTGACATCAAAGAAATAGCCTTTACTTATTAGTTCTGTCTTCAACAGCTTGATGAGTGTTAGCCACCATGATACAGGCTCACATCAGACCTCAAATTTGAGGTAATTTCACATGCAATCATAAAATAAATTAATCATTAATTTTGCTAATGATAAGACTGATTATGGCCTATAAATATAGGCCAAAATTAAGTATGTATGGATGTATAAAAATGGATACATGTTTTCTGAAGATGATATCAATCTTGAGATCAGAATATCAAGATATCATCTGTTAAAATTTAAACAGATGATATCTTGATATTCTGATCTCAAGATTGATATCATCTTAAATAATATCTAGTCATGCATACATAAAATATTTCAAAATGAATACAGCTACTAAGAGATAACATTTACTCTTACCAAGGTAAAATATCAACATATAGTCCAAAAATATAAGCCTACACAAACAAGATTGCTTGTACTTTTACAACATGCAGTTTGTCAAAATGACATTATAACAATACATAATAAAGAAAACATGGTTATTCTAGAAGTTTATTAAATCAAGATTCCAGTCAGTCTCTCAACATAGACTTACAATATCAACAACATATTCTTTAACTTCAAGATCTCTTTAAAAGAGAAAAAAAGAAATGAATAAAAAATAAAGAAAGGATAGAAAGAGAAAAACAAAACTTTATGTGCAAACATAAAGAACCTGTTGTCCAGCTTAACCTTAGTCAAACTGATCTTACAAATAGGAAGACTGGAATAATCAAAAATGAGGCTTTAGAACCTACAGCCATCATTATTACATTATCTCACAAATCATTCATCAAAAAAAGATAATATATGGACTAATGAGATTAAAATTATTAATTGACAATCAGTAAATTGGCTTGTTATGTAGGAAAGTAATATATTGCAATTTTGATATATGAAACAAAATAAAGATATACACAAAATTATAAAACAACACACAATATTCCAAGCTAGGGTACATAGAGGTAACAAAAATTAGAAGATGGATACTTCTGGATTGTAATTTTCAAACAGAAGCACAACAACAAAAGCTATCACAATACCAATGACAGATTTTCATGCTTTACATATACTGGTACTGAAGAACTGACTAGTTAATACAAAATAGACAACAATGACACAACACCTGCCTTACCCTTCTGATGAAGTTCTTTATTAATATTATTTATAACAGATGCAAAACGTTGCTGATTATATGCTAAACACTCCATTTTGGTTTCAAATTCACACAATTATACCTTACAGTCCCAATTTTACTCTACAGATTACGAATATTGTGATTTTGTCCCACCATCTGCTAAATTCACACATCTATTTTGGAACTGTCAACATGTAAAGTTGAACCAGACGTCTAAAAAACAGCAATTCACATCTTGATTAGATCTAAATTGTATTCTTGACTGTTTTTCAATCACGAAAAACGCAAGATGTAATCCACAAACGAGATGGAGAAAGTCAAAATACTATACACTTAAAGATTATTGAGTTCAAATGAACCATGTATTAGATCTGGAAATAAAATTACAGTCAAGATTCACATCTGTTAGGTAGAAATGATAGAAACAGACTTGTTACAGTTCAGCAGACGGCAATTGGTCTATTAAATAATTCACACTTAGGGAAGTTATTAGTATATATTTCTATGTAGGTATCCAGAACATACTTTCAATATAACTGTCTTTCAGTTATAATCATTGTCAGTAAATCAGAATGAAAACTAACAAAAACTGGATTCTGATCTTTTTTTGTTAAATTATTCAATGTAAAATTTACAATCCCAATTTGTTGCAACATTTAAAAAATGCAAGCTTACTAGCTATTTATTTTATCTAATTAAAGTTTCAAATTAAAATTTTCTTAAGTATCAGAAAAGAAAACATTAAAACTGCATGCATGTCATCCTCAATTTGAATTTCAGGAAAGCAAAAAAATCAGAATGTGGCATTTCAGAAAAGACTTTCAGGCTTAAACTTAGCTTGGTTTTGAATCAACATACTATTATTTGTTTTAAAACAGCCATCAGAAGTCTTGAGTATGCTTTTATCTCAATGAATTATGACTCACATTTTTACCTCCAATAATAAAGAACTTTCATGGATGAAAAAAAAACATTAATGATTGTGTTCTTCCAATAAAAACAGAATAGACAATCAAAAGTTAGTCAGGCAAAACATTAGTTTCTACTTATAAATAGAACAGAATGAAGTTAATCCTTGTCAATAGCTTGAAGAGCAGACACCATTATTAACAATACAACTGTAGACTAAATGAATTTGATTTTCAGATGATTTAAATTACCAAAGTAATACAGTCATCTAGTTATTCACGGACCTAATCCTCAAAAACATATAGGATATAATCAGATAAAGTCAATATAATAACTTGAATAGCAGCTGGTTTGATATTAAAACCAAATTTCAAAAAAATGTGATGACCAATGACTAGAAATCCAAAATCATATTAAGTATTATAAAGTATCATCAATATAAATTACAGACTAATTAAACCAGTTTTCATTTAAAAAATCTGATATATATATCTATATCGTAACAAGCAGTTGTCTAGCAAGATACACCCACTTTCTGTTTTAACACAGGCAGAAATTCTAACATTATTAAGGTCTAATCCAAGTTCTCATCAATATCAATGTTCACTCCAAATTTCTTTCAAATCAGATTAAACCTAGTCTCTATTGTATTTACTAGCTAATTTTTATCTATTCTATTTGGACTAATTCAAAGGCAATAACTCAGATATAGTTCATCGAAAAATCATCATCAATATAAATGATCACAGCAAGTTTCATTCAAATCTGATGAAAACTGTAGTCTCTATCGCGTTCACAGGCCAATTTTGACACGTTTTGACTAAGTCAAGTGCAATACCTAAAACAACGTTCATCGAAAAATCACCAATTTCATTCTTGTCCGAGATCTCATCAATATCAATGATCACAACAAGTTTCATTCAAATCCAATGAAAACTGTAGTCTTTATCACGTTCACAAGTCAATTTTAGCGCGTTTGGAGTAAGTCAGTGCAATAACTCAAAAACCACTCATCGTAATATCGCCAATTTCGAACTTGTCGGAGATTTCATCAATATAAATGATCACAGCAAGTTTCATTCAAATCCAATGGAAACTGTAGTCTCTATCACGTTCACAAGCCAATTTTGGCGCAATTGGAGTAAGTCAGGTACAATAACTCAAAAACCATTAATCGAAAAATCGCCAATTTCGAACTTGTCCGAAATCTCATAATATAAATAATCCGACAAGTTTCATTCGAATCCGATGAAACCTGTTGTCTCTATCGCATTCATAAGCCAATTTTGAAAGTCAAGTGCAATAATTAAAAACCGTTCATCAAAAAATCACCAATTTCGAACTTGTCTAAGATCTCATCAATATAAACTATTACAGCAAGTTTCATTCCAATCTGATGAAAACTGTAGTCTCTATCGTGTTCACAAGCAAATTTTGATGCGTTTTGAATTTAAGTCAAGCGCAATAACTCAAAAACCATTCATCGAAAAATAGCCAATTTTGAACTTGTCAGAGATCTCATCAATAAAAATGATCACAGCAAGTTTCATTCGAATCTGATGAAAACTGCAGTCTCTATTGCGTTCACAAGCAACGGACTGGGATTATATTGACCACATTATACAGTGGGCGTATAAAAACTTATACATGTCCACTGTCTGAATGTAAGATTGAGCATGAGCCTTTATATTATAACGTCTTGAAAATATCCATGTACGAAAAGCTCAAATATAAAAAAATTTGCATCCTTGTTCCCATGTGCATTTGTAATTAATAAAATGTGTATACACAATTGACACTTACCACTTAGACTAAAATAAATAACAAAAACCCTACATTACAGCAAGTTTTATCTATTTCTATAGACAACATTGTAATTTACTTCATAAAGATAATCAGAATCTTGTCATCAAAAAGAATCTAAATCTTGTTAATCTATGAAATTATTATGATCATTTTTCTTGATTAATAGATTAAATCACTCATGACAATTCAGCCTTTTTTTCCCTCTATTCAATATTATTGATTTCCAATACAGTAAGAAAGGAATTTGTTCAATGTACAAAGTTAGAAGCATGGCGTGATAGAAAGAAACAATATGAAGTAAAGAGTAATTGTTATTAGATGATTACATTTTTATTGAATCTAGAAATCTACTAATCTAGCAGACATTGCTTGTCAATCATTTCAAATACCTGACTTAAAGGATCTAGCCTGGGTCATAAAGATGTTTTAGTGAAATTTATATTGCATGTGTTACATTTTGGGTCCTGGATACAAATTTTGCCAAAACAACTGGCACAACTTAGAAGTGTTTATTTTATATATTCGTAGGACAATCTTCATCCCATCAGGAAATCTGAGCTTTTCTTAATACAGGCCCAAAAAATTTATGTTCATTAAAAGTTTTCTTAATTCAAAATGCTAGTTTTAGCAAATAGCTTTACCATTTATGAGTGCAAGGCATATTTTGAAACTATAATCTGTTTGGTATGATTTTTTGAGAAACTTCTCATGATCTCTAACATAAAATAAATATTTTATCAATATAAATAACACAGCATAAGTCAAATGTTTTGTATTACAATCAATAAGTTCGTAGAATCAATAAAATACACATTCCTCCTTAAACAAGCAATGTTCATAACTTGACATTGGGTGCTAGTTCAGGTCCAAATTGGCATCACATCTTAAACTCATTTGAAAAAATAATGCAATGGATTTGTAAATTCAATTTCAGACAAGTACAGTTTTTGAAGTTACAACACCTAATAAACTGCACTATATAACTAAATAGAGATGAATTGTGTCTATGGTTTGTTTATGAAAGAAGCAATAATCATTTTAAAAATGGGGGTCTATATAAATTTATTTGGAAGAGGTTTGGCTCTTGACTGATTTGATCTTATTTGGAATGTGGCTGCCAAGTTGACAAACCATGTTCAGTGAAGAGTTGCAAAAGATTTCCAGACAGGTGAACATGCCATGCATCCTTAGCAACATCTGCCACAACACATTTTGGAAAATCAAAAAAAGCTGGTACGCAATTTATCTCAGGCTGGAGCACTGAATTACAAGATCACAATTGATAGTATCTGATAATTGGTGAGGAGTATCAAAAGTAGGTCAATATTGATAGATGATGATTAGTGGTCAGATTGACTTGGTTTTTATCAAGAATAATGGGAGCTTTATTAGTTTATATCTGATTTATACTCTTCTTTATAATAACACAGTAGTTCATATTGGTCAATAATGATCCACACCAGCTTGACAATAAATTGATATATTAGTAACAGGCATTTACCAACTGGTGTGGTCAAACTAGAGCTTCTTTGGAGCTTGACAACAGAAGAAATTTCAACAGGAACAAAAACCAAACTCACACATGATATTAGCTAGTGATCTTTGAAGGCATATCTAGTTCTAAATTATAGCTTCCCTTGATGTTGTGAGTCGACTTTCTTGATCTCTATGTATTTTAAAGTATTTCTGGTAAAACTGGTAAACTACACTAGTAAATTGTCTGACTGCATTTACTTCCCATCAACTACATGTATTTACATATTATACAAGTTTTGTATCTGACAGTGTATAAGTGTAGCCAGACAGCTTTATTGCCTCATCAGAAATATTAAAGTTCAAATATCAATTGTCGCGTTTTAATCTCATATCAAAAACAAATATGATAATGATAATTAGAAGTCATTCAATGACAGATTTTGAATTTAGCCAATGCAAAAAATGATAGGCAGTACCCCTTGTGATATAATACTAGTAATAGCCTCAGTAAAACAAAAACAGAGATATAGAGATATAAATCCAACATTACGTCATCACAGTAGACATACATGACAAAATACAAGAGGAGCCTTATGAGAATAAAATATTATCCACTCACCCACAATCAAATACTGGTGGAATTAAACAAGCCTATATATCTCTCAACAATCAAATAAGTGTACATGGCCTATCTATTAATAAATTGGATAGTACTACCATCATGTCTCCTATCAGCAGGATCAACCACCACTGCTGACTGGTTATATTGATCAGAGTCTAGCAGAAGTTAAAATACCACTGTACTCCAGAAATGGGTGTAAATGTTTGAATCTATGTTAATTCTGGATTTGGGTCAATGCATAAAGAGGTCAGAAATTTGGAGGATTTAAGCTACCAGTATCAAAATCTCTAAGAATTCCGAAAAACTTTATCACAGTGTTAATGTGAAGGCCAGTACTGGAAAATATAGCTATTTTTTGTCTACAATCCACCTACATTGAGATTCAAAATGACACTGGACCATTCTAAAATATACCTAGGATGTTGAAACTTCCAGATACTAGGTATACAATGTTTGGCTTACCGGTATATAGGATTTATTGGCATTAGATGTTGAAATTCCAGAAGACTTTGCATAGTATTAAATGTCTAATGTACAAATTGTTTGTTATGAGAGTTTAAGGCCTGTGATACATGATTGGCATGAGACGGAGGTCTGATTTCTGGTTATTTAATTTGTACTATAAGTTATTTTAAGTTAAGTTATTTGTAACTGAATATACAGATCATATAATACAAAATGTTATATAGAATATCATTATTCAATGACATATTTCATAATATAATTTGACATTTACTAAAATACATAAACCATTATATTACAATCACAATTTTATTTATGAATAATAAATACCACATGTTTGTATTGTGCTGATTTATTATGAGGTAATGGTGACATTGTCATATACTAACACTATTAAGTTCATACAATAACACTATTAAGTGCATACACTACACTATTAAGTCAGTGCATACACTAACACTATCAAGTGCATACACTAACACTATTAAGTGCATACACTAACACTATTAAGGGGGTTGACAACCTTATCGTTCGAGGTGTATTACAATCAAGAAACGTATTAAGTTGATATCCATTCTATTTGGCATTAAAAGAAACTCATCTAGTAAAAATTTTAGCTCAATCGCTTCAGTAGTTTGTCAGATATCGGTCCGTAAAGATAATCTATTTATAGAACAAAATGGGGTAATCCTCTATGTAGACGTACAAATTACGTTGTCAGTTGACATTTTTGAGTACTATGTCATCAGCTAAATAAATCTTTTCTACGTTCCTCCAATGACATTGCGTTTGTCGATCAGATTTGCATTGGGGGAATCCAGATGTCACGTGATTTCCCATAAATCTTTACGTCACATGTAAACAGAGAAATTTTATGATTGGTGGGTAGGGGTGTTTTAACATTATGTGGTTATCGGTTCATATCGATGCCTAAAAGGTGCTTAAAGATTTCTACAGCATGAAAGACAATCTTTTAACAACATGATCGTAAATTATGTAAGGTTTACATGTGTTTGCAAAATGTTGAAAAAAACTGCAATTTTTCCAAAAGCATATCTCGCTTACAATTTATCCGATTTTTACAAACTTTGGCTTCAGCTAAAGCTTACGATGTCCTCTATAACTTTACGTTGGCTTTTTTTTATAAAATGAATAGTTTTTAAAAAATTCAATATTTCGTAAATGCACCCGCAAAATTTTGATTTCTATCAATATCTTCAAAACAAAACAAAATTTTCCAAAAAGCCAACGTAATTTTGTAGAGATACATGTAGACTTGCGTTGTGCAAAATTTCAACCTTTTATATTAAATAGTCTAGTAGATATGCTAATTTTAAGGAATAATTGACGTTTTTTTTGTTCATCTTTCATACCCTATTTCTCAAAGTTGAAATGTCATAGAGAAATAAATTTTATATTTTTGGATAGCTGAAAGTCCCCTCTTTCCATTGATATTTAAATATTTCAGATAGGTGGAAAAGAAGTGGTTGAAATCGTATATTTTTTGTACATAGGTTTAGGGTTGTCAACCCCCTTAAGTGCATGTAGATAGAGCAAAGAGCAAAATGGAGCTCATTGTGCAATTTAATGAACTCTGAGCCTTTTCCATTCAATCTGTGCTCATTATCATTTTTAAGAAAGTCATGGTAGTGTCAACAAAGAAATATTATGTCTAATTCGTAACAGAAATTCTGTAAATTTTATTTTTTAATGTCCTATAAAATGTGATAGAATTAATTAGTTAATTGGTAGGTGATCAGAGGATTTTCTATTTCTGTCTCAAGTCTTCAAATGTTACTTGACATTCTTTTATTGGATTTATAAGTCTGCCCTTGGCTAATTTGTATATCTGTTGACCAGCAGACGTACTTGATAATAACTGTCTATGTCAATCTCATATTTAATACCGATACCATAGTTAATTATATATTACATGACACATCGGGTTGTTTTTTTCTCTGATCAAAGTGATATTTATTTTTTGTACATTGTATATGATGTTTTACATCCTGCCATATTTTATAAGGTTATTTACTGTTGTTTGCAGTAAAGTTGTCATAGGTCTTGCAACTATTAACCATAACTTTACAACAAGAAATGCCCAGTGAATAAATTAATTTCCGCCGGTTGACAAAAATATTCTTGAAGTTGTGAAGAAGTTCCACATCGTCTTTCAAACCCAACACACTTTTCAATCAGTTTACCTAAAGGTTCACTGAAATTAAGATTTCTTCTTATATACATGTATGCATAATTACAAAAAATTGTTATGATAAAGTGTGTTTATTGATGGGTCGGCATGGAAATATATTTCACCTGTTCCAAATATGAGGTTTACCTGTTATACAGTGAAATACAGTAGATGATGGGCTATTCCTGAACCAGAAACAGAGTACCGGTACCATCATTTACTTGGTTACTATGATTGTGGTTGTTTTATAGCTCAAACTTTAAAATTGTCATTTTATGAACGTGTGTGGTGCATTTATAGATACACTACTAAACTCTCCAGCCAACTAAGTAAAGCAGAATGATTCAGACTAGTACATCAAGTGTTTTGTAAGTATGTCTTGAGACAGGTCAAATAATTGTATGACTTCTTTCTTCTTTACATTAAGCAATCAGTATTTAATAAAAACAAGATTAAATAAAAACAAAAACGCAGATAAGATTTAATATCAAATGTACCATCAAATGATCTACTAAAAAATACCTCAACTACATTTTTTTTGTCCATGACCAATTTCTTGAAATACGGTATGAGTTTCAAATAACACAGTAAACCATACCTCCAAATTCTTTCAATTAATTATTTCTGATCTATAAGCTTAATTACCTTATAGTCGAAATGAGTTAGTCTAATGCTAGCTATTCTACAGGGCTGTAGTTTGATTCTTACTAATGTAGCACCTAGCAGGATCTGTTGGTATTTTATCAGTACTCACGTGGAAAATATTTTGAAATTATGCCACAGTTTACAAATTCAAATACCAGGAATCCAAAAGTTATTTTGATGCCACAAACATTGTTCTCAGAGTAAACTTAAGTTTAGTGTCGATCTTTGTACCCCCTTCCATCTTACATATATACTAGTAACTCACTAAGGTATAACTCATCTTAAGAACTTTCTGACTGATACATAGGCTGCATATAGTGAAAAATCAACCCCTGGCATTTGAAAACCACAGACCATTGAAAAAGGAAATTGATTGAGGATTATATGTGTAATATTTTATGGCAATTGCATGATAAAGTGAAGGATGATTTGTATAGATCTAGTTAAAGGTTACTGTAAGAGGATGACTAATCTTTCTCTCTAAACTGTCTGAACTACAACTCAACTAGAATGTCACACAGTAATTTAAACTATGTCATAGCTTTCCTATAGTAGCCCTACTCATTTATAGAACTTCTTTTGATTTTTGGAGACAAAAAGGTTACGGTACAGGTGTGCACATCATGTCTTACTGAACTTGGATTAAAATGACTTGCATTAGGCAAAATTTATATAAAATATAGTAATTTATAAATGAAATGAATGGAGTTTTACGTCCTACTCTTCTGCTAGTAAATTATAGGCCTAGCTAAGGTCGACCTGATGATATCTTAAATTTGCCGTTATCAAACGTAAAACATGTTAAGTATCTGGCATATTATACAGTAATTCATGTGTCTCCATACTTTTTGCTGGCAATTTTTATGAAATCATGAAATCCTGGTTTCTCTACATTTACAACTATGTTTGGATTGCAATTTGGTGAGTAAAAAACATTTATCTTCTATTAATATTAGATCTATATCATAAATACATAAAAATAATTTATTACTAATAGGCATTATCATCAACCAGATTTAAAACTGATAGAATTGTTTTAATTCATACAAAAATAATTGGCATGATGCGATTCTGTGAACATGATAAGTAACCTAATACTTATCATCAATATTCTATATTAGGCCTATATAGATCTAGACATTCTCAGATTTGTGTCAAATAAGACAAATGATAATGAATCCTGTGTCGTCAGGTTGTATGTTTAGGAGTTTCAGTTAATGTCAAGTTGATGCATAATCATGACACAAAGCATTGAAATATAATTTACTTTCATGGTGTTTTTAAGTATGGATAATTTTTAAGGTGACAGTTCATTAATAATTGTTTACAATGTCGCCATATTGAAAGAATGGAATCGTCTCCGGTGATCATGACCCACGTGTGTTAAATGAGTAACTCTACGCGGGTCGGATATTTATTAAGATTAAGATCGAAATCAACAGTAAATGAGATAATATTCACTCACCTTATGTTATCGGCTAACCAAATCATGAAATAACGGGCTAATCCACGGTCAAAAAATAAGTCTCTTCCATCTCATCACTTTATAAGATGCATCTCATTATTTATGCAAAGTTCATAGGTCATCATTGTGTCATGTGACCTATACTCATGTCAGCTCTGCCTTCAAGCTGCCATGAACCATTAAACTCTTAGGCCAAGCAATAAGTATAGGTTAATGGTCGAAAGTTTGTCAATAAGTCTAATAATGACCGTTGATGAGGACCGAAGGTCCGAGTTATACGGTCATTATGAGAATTTGACAAGTTAAATGCATAATCATTACACAAAGATTGAAATATAAAGCTCACTTTCACTGGTTTTTTTAAAAAAAATAAAAATAAAATTTAAGCTTTTGAAAAGAATCATTCAAAATTGACTATGTGTAAATTTTAACAAGGGAACCAACCGGTATCAGCCCTGGTGTTTAAAAAGTTTATTGGGTTTCATTTTTTAATATTAAGATAAATAAAACAGTAAAGAGATAAAAATTCACTGGAAACTTTGTTATTTGTCAAAAACCCAAATTAAATAACGGGCAAATTTAAAGGGTTGGAAATACCAAAGTCTCTTCCAGACTATCCTTTATAAAAGATGGATTTTCCTTAATGCAAAATAAAATAAAAGCATATTTGTAAATTTTTAAAACCTTTTAAACTCATGTCAGCTTTCCCCCTTAATGCCATGAACCTTTTTAAAAGTAATTGGCCAAGCAATAAGTATAGGTTAATGGTCGAAAGTTTGAGTGAATTTAACGTGAGTAGTTGTCAGACTAATCCCCATTCGTTATGGGCGTGTGGCTAATATTTAGAGTCCAATATTGACTTTAATATTGGACTCTTGGCCACTTGCCAGTACCAATATGTTGGATATTGGTACGCAAAAAACAAAGGGTGACATCACATCTGTATTTTAAGTAGATTTATTCGCGATGTGGTATTCTAGTATTAAAGCAAAGTGATTTTTTTTTTTTGTAAAATTAACCTGGCTATTGCCTTGTGCCACAACAATATTTATAACTTAACATTTTTGACCATTATAAGGCTTCTTATTCATTTGATACAAACAAAATGAATGAAGTTTATGTCCTACTCTCTCTTCTGCACCTAATGTAAGAACTAAATGAATAGTTTCACATGTTACATTTTCTGGTTTATCCATGGAATCATGCATTATTTTTCAACATAAACAATATGTGAGTTATTTTGGTGAAGAAAAAAAGATGCCTTAAAAATCATCAGGGGAGACAGTTTCTTTAATTTTATTCAATATCTATACAAATTGGGTGGGTACTTTGGCTAAAAAGCCAGCTTTTCCTCTCACAGAACATTCTTTTTGAATATCAAAAGATCTTTTTATAGATAAAAATCATTTTCATACAACTCCAAAAACAGAAGATTCAAAAAAATTTTTATTTCTGCATCACAATGCATATATACCAATAACTCATACATCTTTCAATCACATGATCAAATATACAATATGCAGAATTTCACAGCACTTTAAATTTTTAATAAAACTATCGCACAATCCGAGACGCACAATTTCACCCGCCTTCCTCGCCAAACTTTAACAATTTTGTACATTTTAAACAATTGTATTCAAAATATGCCTAAAATAAGAATTTCTTCCTCCTTCAAAACAAAGAATAGTAGATTACATTTATATTTTACTATTATTGCACCCAATAAAAATGCAAACAGCTTTAATATAAATGATTTTTTAAATTTTGATCTAGAAACTTTGTCTGTGAAATTCTGCTGGTGGCAACAAAATTTGCCAAAGAGCAAAATACAATAAATAGTCAGTCATTCCATCTTTAGGTTTGTGGGCAAATAGTGTGAAATGGTACTATTAAAAATCCATACCAAAATAGCCCTAATCGTGCCTTGTTGAATTTATAATCAAACCAATAATGCCCTTAATGAGCCCAAAAAACTAAACATGAAATGCGACATTTTGGACAATGAACATATACAATAGAAATAAAATTAGTGTTAAATGAAGAGAAAGGGCACAAAACATGAGCTGATAATTTTATATGCTTCTTGACCTTACCCACCTTTGTGACCTAAAGATAATTTTCAGTTGGAAATCTAATTTGAACCTTACATGTTTTGGTCAAATTGTAATCTACATGGTCAAAGATAAAATAAGTTATAGCATTTAAAAGGGTTTTTGAAACAAATACAAGGTTCAAACCAGTAAATTTAGAACATAGTCAGGCACTGTCTAAATAATTTAAAAACCCAAGCAGCATTCAGATGCCTTTTTAACATTGAGTACAGATGAAATTTAATGTCTATATGATACGTTACCGCGATAGATAAAAACTTCAAAATCAATTGACACTAAAAAACCTAATTAAAAATAGTCAGTGAAATACTTAGTTTTTGAAAGAATATCTTTTCAATACATAGGCTTTTATTTTGAACACAAAATATACTAAAATCTGATCATTTTGAGCATGAATTATTGTGAAAGAAAAAGAATAAATTCTGTAAGCTATTTATTCGATAAATTCCTCTAATAGAAATCTCTTTTCAAGATTATTTGACAATTCCATGTCTTTTCTGTTATGAAAGAAGATTTAATTTTTCCAGTAATATATGGGTATCATTTCAAGTAAATGTGTATCTGCATTAGTAAAAATCTTTTGGATTCCTTCACCATATAGAGTTGTAAACTAAAAATTTGCACTGAATGCAGCATTGACAAGGGACATGTTCCTATAATAGATGAAATTAAATACCTAGAATATCAAGAAATCTCTGCCCTTACCAAAAACCGAGTTCAGTGAAATCAGGTTGCAAGAGATCTATTAGAGGATTGCTTCACTATATACTTCATTTGGTGAAATTAATGACTTTATCAAGCAAATGGAATGGTATTTACACTGAATCAATATATACATGTCAATAGTAGAATATATACAAGTATATGGAACAATTCCATATCTATTGAGATCATGATCACAATGTATGCCAGTTATACATTATAGATATAGCTAGAATTGATATAACATTCAAATAGGTCCATTGACATCAGCACAGTTTCTTATCAAAAAGGAGAGTTTTGTGCCTAACATCTATGCCAGGGCTTTCTAAATTGGAAAGCAGTAGCATTTCTAGGAATATGTCTGCAGGCGACTTTGGCCATGGCAATCCGCACTAGTGGTGCAAGTACCACCACTTGAGAAGGCCTGTTCAATGCCATATGCAAATGTTATATTTGATTAAATTATTCCTTCAATGTTCTGTAATATAAATATACAACCCAGTCTATAATGTATATAGAGACCATATAGTGTATATGTAGACCATGTTGTGATCATGTTAACAATATTATTTGTGTAGTTATTTAGGATTATACAATTACAATATTATACACAAATACAATAAATAAATACAAATATGAGACAAGCTGGACCCTTCTATATAAGACTAGATAACAATCTTAACAACAAATTTTTATTCCACCAAAATTCAGACACTAAAAAATAAATTAAGGCATCAAGGCAAAATCTTTGATTGTTTTAAATTCCATTTTAAAAATACAATGGCAATTGCTACAGAAAACATTCTTTTGGCGGAATAATGATACGGAAATTTATAGCACAACTCAAGGGTCAAACTTGCCTTCATATATAAGTTATGAAACAGCCATAGCACAATTTACATTACAATAGCATCTATATACAAATTTTAAAATTTCAATTCCCTAAAGAAGTCAATATTATCAAGATAGCACACATTTCCTTTATATCCAGGGCCAAGTTTTTTTTTTGCAACTTTTTACAGAATATTATGTTATACATCTTAATATCTTCTAAATAAAATAGCATAAAAATAAAGCAAATAATTTTTTGACAATTGTTTTTCAAAAAAATCAGCACTATCAAGATCATTTCTTTAATTTGCTTGCAGTTGTATAAAATATGTTATCATTAATAAAGCCAACCACACAAATAGATTTTCTTCATTTCTATTTCTTTCTTCTTACAGCTTTCTTAATTTTTCTTCCAGAATCAGATGTTCTATAAAAAAAAATGTTATTTTATGTTGAAATTCCTGTTACTCCTTCATTTGTGTTATTTTTTTTACCTCATGAAACAATATCTGATCAATGTAATTTCAAAATTCATTAATAAATTTAACATAACAGAGATGGCTTGCTAGGCAAGGTAATGTACGTCCACTGAATTTTGATCCATACATCGGGTAATTATTTTATTAGGTCAAAAGATTTTCAAATTCTAACTTGACCACCATCTTATCAATTCCTATGCTCACACTAACTTTCATTAAAATCCACTGAAAATTGTAGCTTCTATTGTGTCTACAAATTTAGAGACAGGGGCAAAAACTGTTCGTCGAAAAAATAGTCCAAATTGTACTTGAATTGGCGTCTTATAAAATTCCAATGCTCGCACAAAGTTTCATTAAAATCGATAGAAATTGTAGGTTCTACAGTGTCAAGAACAAATGTTAATCGACAGCATGACCAACCAACAAACTGACTGGGGCGATGCAATAAAAATATAAAACGTTTCAAAATTCATCAACTCACCCTATACTAAATGCAGGAGTCACAGAACCAAACGCTGGAGCACTGAATCCTGGTGTTGGAGCTGTTTGTGGTGCTGGCTGCGCTCCAAATACAAAAGTAGTGGTCTGTGGTGTTTGGGCTGTAGTGGCACTGCCAGAATCATTCTTTCATAAAAAGAAACAATAGTTATTATTTGAGGTATTATGTTAACAAATAATTGTTTATTTATGCAACAAAAATTTTCAAAATGTTTCTCAATTTCTACTGAAATCCTTTCGAGGGAGAAATTACACAGGCTACAATGACTTAGGATAAAATGACTTAGGATAAAATGAAAAAAATAAAATAAAATAAATTTGGTCATAAAATGCAAATACTTACAGTTTTGGCATTAAATTGGAATGTACTTGCACCAGTTCCACTTCCACTTCCAAAACTTAAATTAGGTGTTGCATTAAAATTAAATCCTGAAACAAAAATCCCCCAAATTATCATCATCTCTTAAAAGTACTGATCATAACTTTGGTTACATTTGGACATAAACCAATGCAATTTTTATTGAACACAGTCATTTTTAGAAAACAAATCAAACTAACATATACTAGGACCATTCTGAATCGCATCTACAAAGTACTATATTTACAGTGTACCATAACCTCATTTTATAGTGCACTTGTGGATAATTCAAGTAATGTTTTCAAATGCAAAATAAGCATCAACAAAAGTTGAATAATAGAAAGCACCAATGAATGACTATAAGGAATATTACCAGCATTATTTGTAGCTGGGGCTCCAAATGATGTAGTTGAGTTACCAAATGAAGGTGTTTGACCAGCTGCCCCAAAGGCTGGTGTTGCACTACTTGCTCCAAAAGCTGGAGTGGGTTGATTTGAACCTGATGTAGATCCATTGCCACCAAAACTACCAAAAGCTGCAGGGGCGCCAGAAAAACTATTGTTTGCATTACCAAAACCAGAAGAGTTACCAAAAGATGATGTATTACCAGCGCCAAAACTTGGTGCTGTAGAGTTGACAGTACCGAATGCAGACACTGTTGATGTGTTGCCAAACCCCATAGCTGGGGTTGTGGAGTTGCCAGCACCAAATGAAAATACAGCTGAAGTCTGAGGCTTAGTCTCTGCTGGCTTATCAAAGTTAAAACCAGAATTGCCACCAGCATTGAAATTAAATGTCTTATTTTCAGGTTGAACAAGGGCTGTAGGTTTAGCTACAAAATAAAAAAGAAATATATATAAATAATTTTCAAAACATGTAATTTTTACCAAAGTCATAGTTACTTCTTTAACAAAATATATTCTGATGAATTTCTGGGGAAGATTTTAAGACAGCTATCCAGACAAGGTAATATACACCTACTGGCAGAATTGATTTTGAATTAAAACTTGACAGTACAGTGACAATCAGCGGAATGAAATATTTAACCTTAAGTCATAAACTTCTTTTTAAGGATTATAAATGTACAATATTACTAGTTTCATTCAAGTCTGTCAGGAATTGTACCTTATATGACAAAACCTCATTAAATATTTTACAGTATTTTTGATTTTCAATACGGTTCATCCTTGGGTTCATCACTCATTTCAACAATTTTCTTCAAAATCCTTAGAGAATTGTGCCTTGTGAAGTGCTTAAAAGCCAAAAAACAAACGTGTTTTAAAAAACAATAATTCATATAGAATAAATTTCAATATTTTTGA
Organism: Nipponacmea schrenckii; assembly: GCA_030562195.1. Lineage (NCBI taxonomy): Eukaryota > Metazoa > Mollusca > Gastropoda > Lottiidae > Nipponacmea > Nipponacmea schrenckii. Next base: position 34,401,059 of record CM060200.1, on the reverse strand, counting down.
TTTTCAGAAGGGTTCATCCTTGGGTGAAATTAAACAATTTCAGCAAATTTCTTCAGTATCAGTCAATAATTGTGTCTACTAGAGTGTTTATGAGCTAAAAATTGCATACATTTTCAAAAACAAGGGCAATAACTGATACTAAAGATTTCTTTGATTCTGCTGAATTTCAAAATGGTTCAGTCACGAGTTGTTACACAATCTCACACCAAGTTTCATCAAAATCCATCAAGATTGCACAATTAAGAGTGTTTACAAGCATTTAAAGAACAAGGGCAATAACTTATACTAAATATTTTCTAATTGCGCTGATTTTCAATACAGACTCCATACACATTCTCACACACACAAAGTTTAGTCAAAATAGAGAGTGTTTGCCAGCAATTGTGGAATGGACGGACATAGGTGACAACAATATACGCTCTACATTTCATGTGGGCGTATAAAAATTAACATAAGCTTACCCTCGGTTGATGCACCAAATTGAAAGGGACCATTTGAAATAGGTGCTGCAGAAGGTCCACCAAAGCTAAACACTTTCTTACTTGATGGTTCATTTGTATCTATAAACATAATTTTTAATTTACCAGAAAAAGGTAATCATTCAATTATTACATTACTTCATCAATATACATTAACATAATTTTACCTAATTTCTTTTTGTCAAAACCTCATATTACTGAATTCTAATATTATATTTGACAAACATCAAATTTTTCTAGCTTTTTGTTTTGTGCAATTTTCAATCAACAGACTATGTTAATTTTTGGGCCACATAGTTTGGTTTAAGAATTAGTTTTTATTTTTTCCCCAAGGAAATACATATTATTGCAAAACTCACCTTCCTCTATACTGCGTTTACCAGAACTATTAAATGGTGTTGTACTAGGAAACACTCCCAAACCACCTGAACTACTATTAGCTGGAGTGCCTCCTCCAAATGCAAATACACTATTTGGGGGTGTCACAGAACTGTTAACTAAAAGAAATGTAGACAAATAATTAGAACCACAACCATGTCTATCAATTGCTCAAACATCAGCAGTGTTAAAACATTTTTATCCTTTGATTTATCAATTTCAATGCTCATACCAAGTTAAGATTCATCAAAATCCATTGAGAATTGTAGCTTCTATTGCACCCACAATAAAATTTTGATGAGATTGTATTAAGTCAAGGGCAATAACTAAAAAACAGTTTATAAACAAAACGTATAATTCAAACTTGTCTGCTGTCTTCTCAATTCCAATGCTCAAAGTAAGTTTCATCGAAAAAAAAAAACAAAACAAGCAACTTAATAATTAATAAGAACTCTAGTTCTATACATGTCGTAAATAATTCTTCTTACCTCCCAAAGAATTAGTTTTAGGTTGTTCAAGTTTACTAGCACCAAATGTAAACCCACCTACACTGCTACCAGTTGGATTTGATTGTCCAAAACCACCTTTATTCTCACTCTTGGCTTTTTCCAAGTCATTATTGTTAGTTTCCTTAATTTTATTACTATCTCCAAACACAAATCCCCCTACTGATTTTCCATTGAGTTGTGAAATGTCACTGCTGATTTTCACGCCAGAATTAAACTGAATTCCTCCATCAGACAAGCTTATATTTTCTCCAAGTTTGGAAGAGTCTAATGGAGCACCAAAAGTAAAACCTGCAACTGTAGCCTGTACTTTTGAATTGTCTATCTCTGATGATTTCAATGGATTGCCCAAGCTGATGCCAGCTCCTGAAGATTTGTCCTGATTAGTCACATTGAAACCAGTTGTTGGTTTGGCAACTGCTGTAGTGTCCTTATTACCAAAACTAAAACCGGTACTTTGTTTAGATTCTGAAGAATCTTTTTGACCAAAGCTGAAACCAGAACTTTGTTTGGATTCTGTATTGTCTTTATTACCAAAACTGAAACCAGAACTTTGTTTGGATTCTGTATTATCTTTATTACCAAAACTGAAACCAGAAGTGGTTGACTGTTCTGATGATAATGTTGAACCACCAAACACACATTTACTGTCTGTTGTAGAGGTCCCAGGAATTTTGAAGCCTCCAGTACTCGGAATACTATCCTTGCCCCCATCAAATTTAAAACCCCCTCCCACACTCGGTGCTGATGTTTTACTGTCTGAAGATAATGATGTTCCAAATTTGAATCCAGAGGCACTAGTTGCTGATGTATCATTTGACACAAATTTAAATCCAGAAGATGTAAGTTGACCGGTTCCACTTGAAGTTCCAGTTGATAATGCTGATGATTTTAAACTTCCTCCTGAAATAAGATATGAATATAAAATAACACTGAATACAAAAATTATGATTTTTTGAATGGGGAGATGTTGAACCAACAAAACTCAGTTTATGTTTCTGTTAAAATCAGGTGGTTAGGTGGATTAATATAATTTCCAGATACATGTAGTTGAAACATACCAATACAATAGATGTGACCTACCATTCCATGATTAGAATTATTTTAATTTCGGATAGATAAGAACTCAATTCATTAGTAAATATACCAGCTGCCATTAATGACATAAAAGATAAATAAATATCCAAGAAACTAAGTAATTATCCATAAAGATGCATTTGATTAAGCGTTTTTCAAAAATGACTTAGTTTTGGGAGTTATCTAGATTTTAAGGGATTCTGTTACTTTATTGTGGGGAAGGCCACTTATGATTAATCACTATAGAACTTGATAATTTCACATACTAAATGTTCCATTCCCAGGGTGTCCAGATTATTGACCAACAAATCAAACACAGCGTCACTGTATCCCTAACTTTCAGGATAGGAATAATTACCGTATAATTCTGTGTATAATGCGCAGGTTTTTACCCTAAAACGGCCCTATCAAAGAGGGGTGGGCACTATATACGGTTAAAAAAAAATGAGTATTTTTTCCCCGACAAAAATGACGCAAATCGATGTTGAAGATCCGCCATTTTGTCTACCTTCATCGACATATTAGGTAAATATTTATTGTGAAAAATTTGCAGAAAAATTCAATGATTAAACTGATTAAAGTAATTTTTTTTGTTATTTGAATGGAATATATTACGTGAAGACGAGAGGTACCAAAAATAATGATCACGGTGTACAGTATTTTGAATGGCTTTAATAGTAGGAACAATTGATTGTCATGCTCGATGACATGTCTCAATACGTAATTGAGTCTTCCTTGAATATAAATACGGTTACCAGAATAACTGGGTTTTAATATAATCCATTGTTTTCCTAATTATTCATCAGATATAATACACATGGTTTACGCCGTCATTTTTTTCATTTCCGTTGAGAGGCAATACTAGTCGATAAATCTATGCGGGGGGTAAAAGCAGACGATAAAAATAAACCATTGGAAGAATCGTGTCACTCCAGCGATGATTAAAGACTTAAGGGGGTTGACAACCCTAAACCTATGTACAAAAAATAGACGATTTAAACCACTTCTTTTCCACCTATCTGAAATATTTAAATATCAATGGAAAGAGGGGACTTTCAGCTATCCAAAAATATAAAATTTATTTCTTTATGACATTTCAACTTTGAGAAATAGGGTATGGAAGATGAACGAAAAAAACGTCAATTATTCCCTTAAAATTAGCATATCTACTAGACTATTTAATATAGAAGGTTGAAATTTTGCACAACGCAAGTCTACATATATCTCTACAAAATTACGTTGGCTTTTTGGAAAATTTTGTTTTGTTCTGAAGATATTGATAGAAATCAAAATTTTGGGAGTGCATTTACGAAAAATTGAATTTTTAAAAAACTATTCATTTTATAAATAAAAGCCAACGTAAAGTTATAGAGGACATTGTAAGCTTTAGCTGAAGCCAAAGTTTTTAAAAATCGGATAAATTGTAAGCGAGATATGCTTTTGGAAAAATGGCAGTTTTTTTCAACATTTTGCAAACACATGTAAACCTTACGTAATTAACGTTCATGTTGTTAAAAGATTGTCTTTCATGCTGTAGAAATCTTAAAGCACCTTTTAGGCATCGATATGCACCGATATCCACATAATTGGAGTGCTAAAACAATGGATTAGCAAATGTCAAAACCCTTCCACCCATCAATCATAAAATTTTCTTTGTTTACATGTGACGTAATGATTTATGGCACATCACGTGACTTCTGGATTCCCCCGATACACAATCTCTTACTTCGCGTGCCTATATTAACAATAACTGACCGGCAAACGTAGAGAATGTTTATTTAGCCGATGACGTTGTAATCACAAATGTCAACTGACAACGTAATTTGTACGTCTACATAGAGGTATACCCCATTTTGTTCTATAAATAGATTATCTTCACGGACGGATATCAGACGAACTACTGAAGCGATTGAGCTAAAATTTTTCATACATGAGTTTTTTTTAATGTCAAATAGAATAAAAAAACTAAATGCGTTTCTTGATTGAAATACACTTCGAACGATAAGGTTGTCAACCCCCTTAAGTAAGAAAGAAGATAGCTTGCCAGGCAAGGTAATATACGCCCACTGGCAGCATTTATTTCAAATAAAAACTTTTCAGTAAGGTTACAATAAGCGGAATGAAATATTCAACCTTCCAACCTATTTTTTTCTAGGGTCTCTAGTTTCATTAAAAACTGTCAAGAATTGTACCTAATAACAACTCATTAAATATTTTTGGGTATTTTTATGATTTGCAATAGGGTTCACCCTTAATAATATTTTGATATTTTTAATTCTTAATAAGGCTCATCCTTGGTTGATATTAAACAATTTCAGCGAGTTTTGTCAAAAAGGAATGTTTAGAGTGTTCACAAGCCAAAAGTTGAAAGCGTTTTTGAAAACAGGCGCAATAACTGACACTAAATATTTTTCAATTTATCTGATTTTCAATAGGGTTTATCCTTGTGAGAAAACAAATACTAAAGCCAAGTTTCATCAAAATCCATTCAAAATTGTTCTTTCTAGAGTGTTTACAAGCTAAAATTGAACGCGTTTTCAAGAACAAGGGCTATAACTGACACTAAATATATTTCTATTTATTTGATTTATAATAGGGTTCATCCTTGGGTAAAAACAAATACTCAAGCCAAAGTTAATCAAAATCCATTCAGAATAGTTCTTTCTAGAGTGTTTACAGGATAAAATTGAATGCGTTTTCAAAAACAAGGGCAGTAACTCATACTAAAATTTTTTTCGATTTCGCTGATTTTCAATAGGGTTCATCCTTGAGTTATAACACACTCTCACACCAAGTTTCATAGAAATCCATCAAGAATTGTGCCATGTAGAGTGTTTACGAGACAAAAATTGAACGCATTTAAAAGAACAAGGTCAATAATTCATATTAGATATATTTTGATATTTTTAATTTTCAATTAGGCTCATCCCTTGCGATATCCAACAATTTCAGTGAGTTTTGTCAACATTGGTCATGAATTGTACCTTCTAGAGTGTTTATTAGCCAAAAAGTTAAACCCGTTTTCAAACACAAGGGCAATAACTGACACTAAATATATTTCGATTTATTTGATTTTCAATAAGGTTCATCGTTGGGTAAAAACAAATACTCAAGCCAAGTTTTATCAAAATCCATTAAGAATTATTCTTTCTAGAGTGCTTACAAGCTAAAATTGAATGCGTTTTCAAACACAAGGGCAATAACTGATACTAAATATTTTTCGATTTAACTGAATTTCAATAGGGTTCATCCTTAGGTGATTACAAATACTCATGCCAAGTTATGTCAAAATCGCTCAAGAATTGTGACTTGTACAGTGTTTACAAGGCAAAAATCCAACACATTTTATAGAACAAGGGCAATAATTCCTATTAAATATATTTCGATATGTGCTATTTTCAAAAGGGTTCATTCTTGGGTGATATTAAACAATTTCAGCAAGTTTCGTCAAAATCGGTCAATAACTGTGCTTTGTAGAGTGTTTACAAGCTAAAAATTGAACGCGTTTTCAAAAACAAGGGCAATAACTGATATTAAATTTTTTTCGATTTTACTGGTTTTCAATAGGTTTCATCCTTGGGTGATAACAAATACTCAAGCCAAGTTTCATCAAAATCCATTAAGAATTGTTCTCTCAAGAGTGTTTACAAGCTAAAATTGAACGCGTTTTCAAGAACAAGGGCAATAACTCATACTAAATGTTTTTCGATTTCGCTGATTTTCGATAGGGTTTATCCTTGAGTTATAACATACTCTCACACCAAGTTTCATCAAAATCGGTCAAGAATTGCACTTTGTGGAGTGTTTACGAGCCATTCAAGAACAAGGGCACAAACTCATACTAATTTTTTTCCGATTTTGCTGATTTTCAATAGGGTTCATCCTTGCGTGATCATAAACACTCATATTAAGTTTCATCTAAATCCGTCAAGAATTACACCGTGTAGAGTGTTTACGAGCAATTGTGGACGGACCGACGGACGGACCGACGGATGTGGGTGACGACAATATACGCCCCCCATTTCATGTGGGCGTATAAAAATGATATTTATTTACACTAAACAAACGAAACAATCACAATTAAGTATTCACACAAAAGGAACTGACCCATATTGTGATTATTATTCGCATTATGATTACAGGTATAATGGGGCCTATTAGTCAGTTACCGTAAGCCCCTCTAATTTCTGTCAATGGTATTTTATTCAATACGTATAAGTTTACCAGGTAATTGCACATTTTTCTTCAAATAGAATATCATCCTCGGTACCGTCCATAGCATTAAAATTACCGAATCGGGTGAGTACCGTGATTGAATAGCACGGTATCTCAATAAAGTCGTGTACAAATTTATGGATGAGAATAATAATTAAGTATTCACACAAAATGAACTGACGCAATATCATGATTATTATTCGCCTTATTATTACAAGTGTAATGGAGCCTATTAGTTTTACACCAAGTCAGTTACCGTAAGCCCCTCGTATTCCTGTCAATGGTATATTCTTCAATACGTCTACGTTTAATTGCACATTTTTCTACCAATGGAATATCATGCTCGGTACCTAATTGAATAGTGCAGTATCCCGATAAAGACGTGTACAAATTTAGAATCTAAATGGCACTCAATAATACCATCACGAGAGATTAGAAGCTATAAATACGTGATTAAAATGGATTTTATCATGAAACTAAATAGTAGAAACGTATGTTGCAGTAGAACATTTTTTATTATGATGGTGACTTACGTATTGACAACTATTTCCCGATATTGGTGTCTGTGAAATGCCAACTTAAAGTCGTATGTTTGCCGCAAAAAGGGGTGCGAACTATACATGGGTAAATGAATTTTCCCCCATTTCGCGGAGGCAAGGAAGGGGTGCGCATTATACATGCCTGCGCACTATATTCGGAATTATAAGCCTTATGTGCTTTGTAAAATAATATAAGTATTAAAAGAAACAAACCTGTAGATTTAGAACCAGGTTTGGGTGCTTCACATGCAGCACATTTCTCTACATCTGGTTTATTTTGTATCATACATACATCACAATCCCAACTACCAGCTTTCTTAGCAAATAATGTTGATAAGCTGTTAGTTTCTATAAAAAAAAAATTATTAAATTGTAGATTAGCAAAAAACAAAACAAAAATATACAATGTAAGAAATTGCAATTTCAGCAAGCTTATTGGTGAATATATGACTTACTATTTGCAGCTGGTTTTTCCCCAGGTTTGTGTGTTTCACATGCAGCACATTTATCTGTATCAGGTTTGTTTTGTACCATACATGCATCACAAGACCATGTACCAGATTGTTTATTAAATAAAGTAGATAATGATGGTTTCTCTGAACTACTTGCTGTTTTATTGGTATCAGTTTTTTCAGAGGCTATTAATCGACCTAAGAAAAAAAATTCAATTCATCAAAGAAATTACAAATCAGTTCAGAGTGAAATAAACACAAGATTTGTGATCAAACAGCACTTGATTTCATTTTTTATTAAAACATTAATAAATCATAAACTATAAACATACAAAAGGAGTGAACTATTTAGATAACTTGGAAATACAGTAGACTTATCAAGTATCATAAATCAGAAAAATATGGTGACTGAATAGTATAATCCACTATCCACATGCTTTAAAATATTATTTTGCGGTAGATTTATTGACTTTAAAGCTTAGGCCGCACAAAGTAAATTGTCTGTAAAGTAAATGACAGGCCCCGCGCGCTCCGGTAAAATACCCCGCGCTCCGAAACTATTGCCATTTTGGAATAATTAATAAATAATGCGCGCGCGTCTCCAAAATTGTGTGAAAAACAGAGTTATTTCCCCGTTCCCGTAAATATTTTTTACCATAATTATATCCCTTGACGTTTAACGAAAAACCGGAAGTGGCTTAGAATGCATATTTCATCACCATTAAAAAAATTTTCTTATACAACTTAAAACTAAAATTGATTCTGACACAATTTAACGTTGGAAAATAAAATTATTTGCTGAAGGAAGCACAATTATGAAGATAGCTTGCCAGGCAAGGTAACATACGCCCACTGGCAGTATTGAATTTGAAAAATAAATGAAGCAATAACTCAAAAAAAATTCACTGAATTAATATTGAAGTTAAGGGCAAAAAATTTAAAAACTGTTCATGGAAAATTGTCAAATTAGAACTTGACCACCATCTTATCTATTTCAATACTCATACCAAGTTTCATCAAATCCATTAAAAAATTGTAGCTTATTTTGCACCACAAAATTTTTGACGCAATTTTACGTCAGGGAAAATCAAAAACCATTTGCTGAAGAAAAGCAAAAATTCTAAGAAAAGCTTAGGCAATTGGTTAACCCCAAGTTCCATCAAAATTTTGAAAAATAAAGTTTCTTATAACCACAATAGAATTTTACGAATTAATATTAAGTTAAGGGCAATAACTTAAAAAATTCATTGAAAAACTGTCAAATTAAACTTGACTGAGGCCTTATCTATTTCAATGCTCATACCAAGTTTCATCAACGTCTATTAAAAAAATTGGAGTTTTATTGCACCAAAACAAAATTTTGCCCAATTTTTTTTTAAGTCAAGGGCAAAAACCCTCAAAAACCGTTTGCGGTAAAAAAATCAAAATTTTCTAACTTGACCGAATGTCATCAATTCTATGCTTATACCAATTTTCCCATTAAGATCGGATAAAAATTAAAAGCTTCTTTTTGGGGAAAAACCCCAAAAAAATTTGACGCGTTTTTACTAAGTCAAGGGCAATAATTTAAAAAACCTCATGCGATTACTGTAAATTTTCAACTTGCCCTGAGGCTAATCAATTCCAATGTACACCAAGTTTCATTAAGTCCCTAAAAATTTGGGTAGCCTCTATTGTAGAACTAAAATTTTGACAAGTTTTTTTTAAGTCAAGGGCAATAACTCAAATCTGTTCATGTGATAATTTCCATTTTCGAACTTGACCGAGATATCATCAATATAGACATGTATACCAAGTTTCATTAAGATCGGATAAAAACTGTAGCCTCTATCGTGGATACAACAAATGTGGACAGACGGACTGACGGACGGACCGACCAACGGACGGACAGGGGCGACGGCAATATACGTCCACATTTCCATGTGGGCGTATAAAAATTATTCACACTTTCTTGAGGATTCCAAACATTAGATTAATCTTAATAATTTTGTTTCTGGATAATGATGGTAGAACAAATCGAAACCCGTTACATTTACAAGTACAAGAATGCACCAGGATTTTTTCTGCTATTGATTTGAAAAAGTTAATATTTATGGAAAAATGTGAACGAATACAAGAAAATACGAATTTTATACGTTCGAATACGAGCGATTTTCTCATTATTGGTATCATTCAGCACATTCCGCTTTTCTCAAGATAGAAGTTCTCCGTAAGTACGAGTTATCGAAAAATCGGCATTTGTAACATAGATAAAAATTATTAAAATAGAAGTTCGATCTAATCAGATTGTTTTGTTCTTGTCATGTGATGTGATGGATGAAATTTGTTCCAAAATTTCCAATAATAATAATTATTACCGTACCATACAATGGTATTTAAAAATACAGTTTATAGATGGATAGAAATCGATTAGTACTGTACTGTAGTAGATTAACATAATCCTGACATAATATTATCAGCCCTGATGCACCCTAAGTGCATCATTGTCAGAGGTAGTAGATATCTTGGAATGATTTTATGTGTTTATGTGATGTTGAAAAGTAAAAAAGTTCTGTTATTTCTATCAACTATTTTCAATCGACCCCCAAAAACATCTGATATTTGCATCTGAATGGTGATTTAAAATCTATTTTTTAAATTTGTGGAAATAAATAATAAATACCTTTATGCTCGCTCCGATTTTTTCTGGTGCCAAATTTAAAAAAGCGCTTATAAATAATAAATTCGCCCTCTCGCCCCATTTTTTTAAAAAAAAGGCCTGTAAAACAGACAATTTACCTTGCATGGCCTCAGATAAAGCTGGATACCATCCTGCTAAAACTCTATAGTATCTTCTATAGTTTAGAAATGATAGCACAATATTTATTTCCATCAGTTCAACATACCTGTTGGTTGAGAGCTTGGTTTGGGAGTTTCACAAGCTGCACATTTTGTTTTCTCCCCATTATTTTCTATCATACATGTATCACAAGTCCATGTACCAGCAGGTTTAGCAAATAACTGGGCAAGAGACACACCTGAAATAACATAGCACAATGCTATACTTAAAACCATGTACATAAAACCTTTGGAAGATAATTATTATTACTTTTTGACACATGAAATGAATGAGTACTTAAAATATTAAAAAGATTTATGCCTACAATATATTTTTTGAAATATCTTTGGGAGAAACAAGCTAATTCAACTTTAAATGAATACATGTGCTGTCTTAGCCTGTTCCTTGAACCTCTTGCAGATTTATCTTAGTATTTTATGGCTAGTTTTACAGAAACCTATGTTAACATGACAATTTCTCACCTGATGAGGAGTCTGTTTTCTTGATTTCTGAATCTTCTAAAATAAATATAACAATTATAAATGAAATGAATGGAGTTTTATGTTCATCATGACCTCTGCAGACTCTCGTTTTTCTTTATAGAACTAGAAACTTTTATATACACGAGAAAAAGGTTACACGGTATCCTGTTAAAACGGTAACATGTCAAAACGGTAACAAATTTTATTAGTCAAAACGGTAACAAGTCCACCAAAACGGTAACAGAAATTTGGTAAAAACGGTAATAACTCCACTAAATCAGTAACAGGTATATTGGTTAAAACGGTAACAAAAAAAAACCACCCGATAAATGCAATCTAATGTTATCGGGAAGGTATTAACTCAAAATCGGTGATTGAAAACAACTCAAACAATTTTGGCATATTGATCAAAGTCATATACCGACATAGTAAGCTAACAGATTTCCTGTCAATTATCATAATTGGTAATCACGATCGTTGAGTATTCTACGACATACCAAGCTAACAGCTTCTTTCCAGCTAGGTATATATAGTGATCCAAATTTTAAAACATGTTATATTCTCTGAAATATTCAAAATGGCATCGTGTGTTTCATGTAATGAAGAAGTTAGACCACCAAGAGGCCCTTCAGTGTGACGGATGCCAACGTTGGCAGCACAGAAGATGTGATACGAAAATTTCCTGGGATTTTTATAGGAAAATGGTACGTGGTGAAGAAATTTTTAGATAGATGACTGTGTAACGAATGTAAGATTGATTAAGTATGACGTACTGTATTGTAAAGTAGGTGGGGTTGACATTATTGCATATTAATTATTTCGTTTATTGGGCGACCTAAGGTAATTGTAGGCAGTACTTTGATAATGAATATTTATTTTTGGTACCTTTGATAATGAATATTAATTTTTGTTTATTAACAGTGATTGACCCATACCAGATCTGCCCGAAGTTAACCGATGATGAGTTCACACAGGTTGAATTTGCAAGAAGGGAAGATATTGCGGGATTGTCAATGGAGGATGATATTGTAGATGGTGGAATCCTGTATAATGAACGAGTAACCTACAATGTCGTTGACAGCAGCATATTATCGAAGGGATAACCTTTATAAACTAATCAAGAAGCTTTTGGCGCTACCGTATTTACCGTAACGTTTAACCAATTAACGGCGATATACAACACAACTCCAGAAATAAGTACTCTGTTTGATTACATTCGGCCACAAGGGGAAATGTCGAATTATATTTATTAATCAAATTATTACACAAAGAGGCCCTTCTCGTAAAGATCAACATAAAGTTAATTTCTGAGAAAAAAGTTTGTCACCAGCAGCGGAAGGGCACAAGGACTGTTCAATCTGAAATTTTTAGAATATGGGCTGAATATGAAGGCGGCAACAGGACCAATCGACAGTTGTTGGAAGGATGTCGGTCGACTTGTGGCCTGCTAAATGGTTAACAGCTCAACTACTGGAGGGCGGTGGCCTTTTGTGTACATAATTATTGTTATGCTATTTTTACAAAATTGTTATATTAAATATTAAAAAATTATACAAAATAACTGATCTTATTATTTACTAAAATATTTGTTACCATTTTAGCGTAGTTGTGACCTTTTTAACCGAAAATTTGCTGTTGCCATTTTGGTTGACTTGTTACCGTTTTGACTTATAAAATTTGTTACCGTTTTGACATGTTTCCAATTTAACTGGTATTCGGTTACACTAGCTTATGAACCTGATGAGTAATACGACTTACTTTTACCAAGGACATCCATAACACTGCCTTGTTTCAATGGTGAAGGTGAATTTGTTTTCTTTCCCAATACATCCATCACTGAACCTTGTTTTAGTGAGGATTTGTTCCCACCTAATATGTCCATGACACTGCCTTGTTTTAAAGTACTAGATGGTTGAAATCCACCAACAGAAGATTTCTCACTAACAGATACCATTGGACTAGGCTTAATGTCTAAACCAATACCTTAAAAAATAAATTTTTACCTTTAAGTTTTCAATACAAGCTTATAGTCAACTGTGATTGAAAATTTTATTTCCAAGATAAATATGTTCAGATCTATATAAACAGAATAAATAAACAATTGGTTTACAACCACTTATTACAAAGTAGTTATTTACCTACCAATAAATATAATAGACCTACCTCCATTACCTATCATAGATTTAGGTTTGGGAGCTGTAGAAGGTGTTGAGGACACAAATGAGAAACCAACAGTAGCTGATATCTGTGAGGATTTCACTTGATCTTCATCAGCTTTTAATGGTGAACTGAAGGTAAAACCCTAGAGAACAAAACCAAATCAATTCATTAGTCATAAGAAATCCAACAAAGGAAGGCTTGCAGAGTCAATATATAGTTGTATTATTAGTTTAATTTCAATAAAAGTCTTAATCCTTAATAAGGATTCTTTTTTTAAAAGTATAAGCTTAAATATTGAGCTTGGTTAGTATTGAGATGAGCTTGAATGTTACTATCATTTATTTGCTGTCATATTTGAATAATTTACTGATTAGATATTGAGCTTACCTGTTCCTTACCAACAGGTGATGTAACAGTCAGTGGTTTCTGTGGTTGGTGTATAGGAGATGAAAATGTATATGTTAAATCTGGACTACTACCCACTACAGTTTTAGCTGTCAAATCATCAACCTTTCCTACAGGTGTCGCTGTAAACTGGATTTGAGGTAAATTACTCACAGGTAATGTAAAATCTGATTTTAAATTTGGAATTTCAACCTGAAGATAAATCAAAGTAATATTCTTAGTAATTAGACACAATAATCAATTTAAGTCATAACTCACATAATTTGTAGTTAGTTCCCTTGAAGTTAGTAAAAGATCAGACATGTGTTGGCCTTGGGCTTGTAAACGCAATGTAAATAGAACTGTCTTATTTGTAATCAATTTTCATTTTTTATAATGTGTAATCTTGAACTGCAATGATTTCTGAAATGTCGATTTGACACATTAAACGAAGTCATCTAACGATATGATATATGCAGCATATTCGATGAGGTGTATAGATATAGTATTAGCTCTAAATAAATAAGATAGCTTGCCAGGCAAGGTAACATATGGCCACTTCAGCAAACAGAATATTCAATGTTTTTTCATTTAGTCAAGGGCAATAACTCATAAACCGACATCTGGAATCGCACCATTTTTGAACTTGTCAGAGATGTTATTAAGATGAATACACATACCAAGTTTCATTCAAATCGGATAAAATCTACAGCTTCTATTGCGTACACAAGTAAATTTAAACATTTTCTCATTAAATCAAGGGAAATAGCTCATAAACAGACATCTCATGAGATATAACGTTTTTCCATTTAATCAAGAGCCATTACTCATAAACCGACATCTGGAATCGTGCCATTTTCGAACTCCTACTAGATATTATCAAGATGAATACACATACCAAGTTTCATTCAAATCGGATAAAAACTCTGGCCTGTATCGCGTACACAGGTAATGGACAGGGGTTATGGCAATATACGTCCACATTTTCAGTGGGCATATAAAAACTATTTTGAGAAAAACATACTCCAAACATGAAGTCATGGCGTAATTTCTAATATATTAGCTTTTTGCATCTTTTGTCATTAAAATTAAAATCGCAATAGCAAAGACATCTGATGATATCAATAGGCCTACAGTTTTATTGATATGTATTGTTAGTAACATAGAGAGGTAAAAAAATTGGAATAACTTACCACTTCATCCTCTATATCTTGTTTTTTACTTGAATAATGATGTGTTTTATCACGTTTTATTTTACCACTAGTTTTATTACTATTACTAAGTGAGGGTGTTATTGTATTATCTTCTAATCTACTCTTTGGCATAATTCTATAAGATAAATTTACAAAGTATTGCAAAAAAAGCAAACAACAATGGCAAACTGCCTGAAATAATTTGTATTTGATTGTATATGGAATTTGGTGTCAAAAACTTACTTTGATATGGAACATGTATCTGTTATCATTGTATTCTCTCCTTGACTTTCCTGTAAATAATATAATGACTAGCTGTATTTGAAACATCAAATCAATACAAACAAAATCTTATTTTGAAAGTGACCTAGCAAAATGAAGTAGAGCTCTATCAATTTAGCAGAAAAGTAATATATGTTAATATAAATAATCTTTCATATAACACAAGTCTCATACACATTCTTTAAATAATCTTACCTGGATAGTTTGTTTCTGTATAGATGTAGTTCTACTAGATATAGGGGTTGATGTCTGTCTATTACGTGATATAGAGGCTATAGAATGTGTTCTTATTTGACTAGTTGGTGGACCACTTCTTGAAGGAACCTGATATCAATGAAATTTTGATATTATATTTTCACACACCATTAGTATACATGGACAACATATGAGACTCCATATTTACACAGATGACAATGGATTGCCTTTAAGATAGCCAGATCAAATCTGTGTGTCAAGTACCATCTTTGATATGTGACGATTTTAGTGCTTTAACAAGATGTCAGGATTTAAACAAGCATAACTTACTTCAAGAGATCTTCGAGATAACAAGGAAGGTTGGAAAGATTGTCTTCTGTAACTTGAAGGCTGAAAAACATAAGATGACTATGTGTTTAGAAAACTAGATGTTTAACAAATGGTGCCTATTAAGTATCGAAGTCTAAAGAAGTTTATTGACTCTTAACCATATACTGGAAAGTTATATCTGCAAGGCTGCATTAAAGAGGCTTTAATGATTGGAGTAAATTTAAAATAAGACCTTTGAAAAGTTCAAATACTAGAAAACTGATACTCACTGTGAATGATAATAAAGAATCTGAGACTGAGGGGTTCTCCATTGGAATCTTCTTAACATCCTACAAATATAATTCAATCCTTACAAATTCATACCTAAATAGAACCTTGATGAGAAAATATATCCATTGAAACAATGACTATCATAAATTTAAAGAAATAGTCTATGTAACACAACTTAACACCCAATCAATACCAAGTAGATCTTTTTCACAAATGTTCAGAAGTAAACTTCATACGAAAAGTACATCAGAATCTAAATCGCACGTTAAATTCTGAATCAACTGATTTGTGTTATGAGCCTCTTTCTGGATGGATAACACATGAATGATGCCTATTGAGCCACTAAAATTAAAATATTTGAACTGTTTAGTTGTAATGTTTTTTTCATTAAATAAATATTAAAGAACTTACAGAAAGAGGTGTGGACATTCTTTCTAAGGACTCTAATATTCTTCTAGCTGAAGAACTTGTTACTGCACTAAAAGAATTATTAGCTAACTTTGGCTTCATCTGTTTTCTGATAGGTAGAGCAGTCTTAAAATAGAAAACAAATTAAATATAATTAATACATCAAAATTGACCAAATGATATACTGTAAATTATTTCATAGAAAGACTAAAGAATAAATGAAAAGATCCAAAAAGAAAGGGATATGGGTGAATAAATATATTTGAAAAATTGTTTCATTAAATTTTAACAATACCTGATATGGTGCTGTAACATTTAATCTATTTCTGTTACGTAACGCTGAACTGCCACCAAATGTTGTTTTACCAGAATAAAATGAAGACTCATTTAATGTATCATCTCCTAATAAACTTGTCTCCTAGAAAAATAATAATCAATTAGTTCATTAGAGGACAAAACGCCATTTGTCTTTACCAGACCCCAGGGCAGACAACTGATATATCACAACTGCCAGTAGCTAGAAACTGTCAAGGTTTTCTGTAATAATTTCTTTACCTAAAGGGGATATGTCGGTATTCATATGGTTTTTAACAAGCAGAACAAGACCATCTCAAAATGAGAAGAAAAAGGTATTGTGTCACACATTCTTTAATAGATAGAAGATAGACTGTTTAAATTCTTGGTGATAAGTGAAATAAGTTCAGCCAATTTACACACACCCAAATTTATTACAAAAACATAGAAAAAAAAAGTTTTAAATAGGCTTTTTGAAGAATAAATCATATTTTCTTACCATCATAGAGGAACCAAATAAAGAAGCTTTAAATGACGGTCTATCTTTAACAGCTGATTCTACTGGCCTGGCAACAGCTGTTCTACTCATTTCATGTCCCCATATTCTTGGTCTCTTGGATTGTCCTACAGAACATTTTCAAGGTTTATATAAGACATACAAATAAAAAGATCAATTGATAAAGACAATAGTTCAACTTCTTGATCAGTACCATTTAGCTCTCTGCCTTAAATGACATTAGATATCATGAACAGACTTAGGTCCTATTAAATAGATGTGAAATGAAAATCAGGATACCTACCATCCATATGAGGAGTTGTAGATACATTGGAAGATCTATCATGCTGTCTTGTTGAATCTATCACACTAGTTCTCTTACCAGCTTTAAAAGCATCAGAATTAAAATCATCCTTCAACATTTTAAGTTTATCTTCACTCAATGCTAGCCCTTCTTCTGCCTGAGGTATGGGTAATCCTGATAAACTACTTGAAGTTTGAGTGGAACTTGGTCTCTCTTCTGCAGAATCAGAATGAAAAGTTGGTGTGATATTATGTGTGATCCTATCTTTCTTCAACATTGAGAATTTGTTATAATTTACTATTTTAGACTGATTATTTAGAGACCTGATGCATTAAATTATATGCCAGTCAGATTGCTTTGTTTGCATTTTTATCATCAATGTGACCTGAAAATTGAAATTCAAACACTTTTTTATCATAAAATCTTTCAAAAAGGTCAACAAATTGAACTTACCCCTTCTGAGAGGAGGTCTAGTGACACTGTTATTATCCAAAGAATACCGTGAAGATGCTGGTGGATGAGATGAAGTATAACTTGTACTTGGAAGTGAAGAGGTGAATGTTGGTTTCCTATTGTAAGATTGAACTGTAGTGTTCACAGGTAATTGAGAGCGTTTAGGCTGAGGTGCAGGCAGTTTATTTTCTAATTTAGATGTAAGACCTATTTGTGGTGGTCCATTGTAACTATTTAACTGATTTCTAGCTGGAGGGTCCTGAAATTAAGCTAAATATGTTAAGAAAGTTCCATCTTCATTTCAGAGAAAATTACTGATTGAAATATTCCTGCTCGATGATTTTTTATTTTTGTTGAATTAGGAACTATGATTTAATTCAGCAATTGGTAAAGAGTTGACAAAACATTTAATTCATTCATAAATAGTGATTTATTAGTCACATTGATATCAACCACACTCAATCTGGAGATGTCCAAAAACAAATCTGCTAAAACAATGTTCAAAGACTTACCATAAACATCTCCTCTTCCTCTTCTTCTTCATCAATGCTAATTGGATTGTTTGATTGTTTGGGTGGTGATTTCCTCACAGTTGCTAAAATATCTGGTAACCATGATGGTGATAATAAATCTTTCACTGTGTCTGTAACCTTTCTATACAATGACTGAAATGACAATTCATGAAAATAGG
The DNA here is from genome assembly GCA_030562195.1 of Nipponacmea schrenckii. Lineage (NCBI taxonomy): Eukaryota > Metazoa > Mollusca > Gastropoda > Lottiidae > Nipponacmea > Nipponacmea schrenckii. The sequence continues at coordinate 34,382,653 of CM060200.1, read as the reverse complement.
TTGTTTGCCACAATTCTAACACCATTACCATATTCAACTAACAGTTCTGACAAACAGGAAGTATTTATCATGAACATGTTTACTACACAAGAATCTTGAAAATAGCATTTATAAAAGGCGAATTCAGCAGACAATGATTCATTGGATTCCCCATTTGATCACAACACAGAAATTGGATTAGTAAGTGGTATCCCCAATCATCAAGAGACCATCGTTAAACAATATTGCTAAATTAATAATAAAATTTAATAAAAAGACACAAATGTTTTTTTTAAGTTTAAAAAGACTGGGATAGCCAGCTCAAATGAGGTCCAGTTGCATTGCATAGTTTTCTTGAGGGTTTGATTCACAGGAAATGGAAGCGCTAGTAAAATTGTGAAAAACAATCTCTGACGGTTTAAGCAAAATATCAACTGCATAAAATCTTAAAATATATTTTCTTACAGAATGCCTACTGTATGGGTCAAAATTGCAATGGCCCTATTGACAAATACAAGATAGAGCACAATAAAGCTTAGTTTAACAAAATATACTGACTAGATTAGACAAAGCCTCTTAAAATCATAATTACATAAGACAAATAGGCTAGTTAATTGAAAATCCAGAGAATAGCCTAACATGCATAACATTAGGCCTACCGGTATAGGGCCTACCTAGTTCTCATTTCTAACTTCAAAACACAGGACATTACATTAGACTGTTTCAATGCGGTTTTAAGATGGGTAACATCAACGGGATATGTAAATGTAGATCTGAAGATAATTTGTAAATCTTCGGTGATTTTATTTTTTTCATTCTCACGTGTGTACGTGATTTTAATACTCACCTTTCTTCTTTCATAGGGTTTTGATGCCGATTGGGGACGTTTCAACTTTAGCTTGCCGCCTCCGTCGGAAGCCATTTTACAACGTTAAAAAGAAAATATATGTCGCAAATCAATATTTATCCTTATTTACAAAGCATTTTTATCTTTCTTTTCTGTCTCGCGGTTCAATGGCAAAGATGGCGGCAACCTTGATATTTTTTGATTGGCTTATTTCTAGGTCACGTGCCATGTATCTTGAGTCAAAGGTTATGAATTCAAGCGAAGACAACTCAGTACTAACAAGGAACTGTTACTACAGACAACAACAATTCCGCATCGTCACACCCAGTGCCGTATATACACCAGTGTCCTATGACACTATAATAATAATAATAAATTCTTTATTCGGCTAACAATTAGGCATAAAGGCCTTTTTACAATTGGGCCCAAACATTGAATGAACAAACATATCAACAATATAAAAAATATAAAAATAAAAACAAATGTAAAAATACACACAATATATGTACAGTATCCTCTATGGGCATTATAATTAATAATTATCAGTAAAAGTCAAAACTGGATATACTTGGCAGACAAGTATTTCTTAAAAGTAGAAATATTGGGTGAATTTTTTATATATGAATCAAGAGAGTTCCAGAAACAGACGCCGATATATTCTATGCTCTGTTTCGCAATAGATATCCTAGGTCTAGGTAAAATTAGTTTAGTATTGATGGCGGAGTACGGAGTATTGTATTTTTCAAAAGTATCATGTAAATAAGATGGTACATTACCATTTAAGATTTTAAAGAGATAGATATAAAAGTTAAAAGTGTGGCGATCAGAAATATTCATAATTCTAAATGCGTCACATCACGACACCGTTGTCCCATAACAACATGCATCTGTCATGTCTAGTCTCAATCAAAAGCATGATTTGATGATCATTAATTAATCTTGGGGGCTAAGGAAGACCAACAACCTAATGCAGCGAGAAATGTCTGTAATTCGTACAAAAAATACTAAAAAAGTACTGATGCTGGACAAGCGGATGAGTGAAGGGGGCACCACAACCCAAGCAGTGAATTGAGGGATAATAAACCAATAAATTAATGTTCATAGCTTATGATTATTATATTTCTGTCTAATTATCATTGAGAGAGACAAACACCAACGCCACAAACTGCAATTAAGATAGCTTACCAGGCAAAGTAATACATGCCCACTGGCAGCATTGAATTTGAATAATAAATTGGGCAATAACCCCAAAATATTCATTGAAAATTGTTATCAGTGCAAATTCTTAGAACAAGTTTCATCAAAATCCATTGTTACAATACAATTTGACACAATATTAATAAGTCAAGGACAATAACTGAAATACTGTTCATGGAAATTCGTGAAATCAATCTTAACTTCCTGTTATCAATTCGAATGCTCACACCAAGTTTCATCAAAATCCGTAGAAAATCGTAGCTGCTATAGTCTCTACCACATGTTGACGGACAGACAGACCGACTGATCGACGGACAGGGGCGACGACAATATACGTTCACATATTCATGTATACGAATTAAACAGTTTTTGATAGAACCGTGTATTCTAATACAAGTTGGAAGATAGATGTTGTGGTGCTTTAATGATCCAACAGTTAATTTCTTGTTTATTAGAATTAGGCGTATGTAAAGAAGCACAATACATATGGATATAGCCTACTCTGATATTTATTAACTCAAAGCTTCAGCGTTATCAAGAGAAAAATGTTTCTTAGATAGTTTCTAATGAATGTTTGGATGACCAACCGAGCTCGTTATCAGAAATTGGCATGTTAAACAAACGATTTGATTAGTTGATGTATTAGTTAACTGCAAGTACCTTCGGAAGATAATTTAGTTCCTAATATTGCCCAACTGTATAATAAGATGGAGCCGAGTTACAAAACAATTGAATATGCACAGAAAATTCAAAAATATTATACAAAATAATGAATAACCCACGAGATAAAAGGGATACAAAAATTCTTACGATCAATCAAATGCGTCTTAGCATGAACATAAAACGGCCGATTCCGAGTGCAGGGAGTGCAGTTATGGAAAGCCCGAGAGAAAGGTCATTGTTCTTTAGTTAAAATTTGAGGAGCCATGTAAAGATACGAGTCAGTAGAGTAGCGCTGGCATAGACATCCTATATATATAACGCAGGTTTCGGACTAATAAAAACTTTTCATGAAAATGGAGTTATCCCCCTTAACTATACAAACCACGTGTGTAAACAAACAAGAGATGCACGTGGAAAAAAACTTTAAATAATGACATTTCGAATTTCGCTGAGACATTGTCAAGATCATATTTATTGAGGTATTGTGAAGAAAATTTGGAACATGCAAACTTAATAGATTGTGGTCCAGGTTGAGCATGGCATGATGATAAAGGTCCCTATAGAGCGACATGTTCTGTTGGTATCGGTGTCTCTGTTTTGCATACCATGTTATATCCATTGTATTCTATCCGTATTTTGCTACGATACTAAGACCTTTGTATGCTTCAATTTAGTTTCTGTGAATAAAGACAGAGAGTTGAAGGGTGAAGTGCTGACTATAGGTTTTCGGCCTTTGTAGGCTTATGCTCCAATTTTGTTTCTGTGAATAAAGACAGAGAGTTGAACTTGAAGGGTAAAGTGCTGACTATAGGCTGTCGGGCTTCTTGTATAGAAGACTAGGCCTAACATTCTGCGGGAAGGGGGTAAGTGTAGGGTTCTAAGGTATGGTAGTAGAAGGGTTGTTCGTTTCAGTCGGAAATGAAAAAGTAGAAGATTCCAGATGATTAGGCTAGAGTCTAGTTTTTCTTACTGTAAGTCTATTTCATGTAATTTTTCAGAAGGAATTTTTAGTGTTCCAAGACTGTTGTGGCCTGATGGATAGTTTTTCTGATACAGACATACCCATATTTCAATTGAATGAAATTGGTTTTCGGGTTTACAGTAATGAAGAAATTAAAGCACTGAGTGTGAAGGAGATATCATACCCGATATCATTTAATAATTTAGCTCATCCTAATGTCAATGGTTTATATGACTCCAGCCTTGGTAAGTATCATAAGTAATCTAATGTTCCTGAACTGTTTTTATTGGAATTAGATATTCAATTTCACATATAATGCCTATCCTTGTTTTATTGTGAGGTATTACAGGTGGCTGACATGGAAAATTACGCTGTCATTTCAACTGTAGAAATTTTGTCATTTAACTAAAGAATTATTGTCATTTCAACTATAGATTTTTATTATCCTGTTATCCCATGTTTAATTGAATTTCAGGGCCGTATGATAAGTCTGAAGTATGTTCTACATGTGGTCAGAATAGTTTCCACTGCCCTGGACATTTGGGTCATATACAACTTGCATTACCAGTGTATCATCCTTTATTCTTTAAACAACTTTATTCTGTAAGTTTATATTTGAGCATCTGTGTTCTTAATGATTGAAATTTCTATCAAAATTGTTTGAAGTTTTATCACATAAGGAAGAAACTGTTATCAGGCCTACTACTAAAAATCACAATCAACATGTAGTCCACCATTGTCCAATTTAAATATGTTAAAATGATCGAGCCTGTCAGCTAATGCTAAACAAGACCAAAAGAAAATGATAATGATATATAAATGATATTTTGAACATCATTTTGAATATTTTATGGATACATTACATGAAATAATGTTCTATTCACGGCCCATGAATGAAATTACATTTTCAATCTTAAATAAGTTTTCACTCCACTCTGTAATTCCTATTATAATATTTATTCCAGCTATTGAAAGGAACCTGTTTTGAGTGTCATCGTTTAACAGTAAATGTTGTTGATGCCTGTTTATTTGTTAATCAAGTAGAGTTGTTAGATAGAGGTTATGTGACATCTTTTATACAGCTATCTGAATTGGTATTCTGTATGGTTAAAGATAGAGATTTAAATGACATGTCAGTACTGATAGAAATTCAGAACTTTATTTCTGCCTTCACAAAGAAAACCTTTCAAAGTGAGTTACATTCCTTTTGTTTGGAAGTGTTATGGATTTTGTGTTTCTAACAAGCTGACATTTCTTATAATTGTTTTTAGATGTGATTTGATATTTGGTAGATTGAAAAGATTAAACTCACCTTAGATTAATATGTGAATAATATGTTCTTTTCATCAAATCTTTACTTTATTTTGAACATGTAGTATGGTTCTAATCTAAGGCTGTACATTGCCAATATTTTTACATTACCAGGGTATGTATGAGAGCTGAAACAGTATTGTCCAGCTCTGTGTGCATATATTATTGATGCATTTCAGAGGGAAGTAAATTAAATTATTTTCAACTTCAGATGATGTAAAAGAAAAACAGTCTGGATTAAGCCATATAGAATCATGTTATAGATTATTGGTGAATAATTTAATTAAGAATATGGTTTATATGAAAGCTTGTCCACATTGTAAGAAGAAAAAACAAAATATACGACAAGAAAACAACAGTAAAATAGTTCTTACATCAAAATACACAAAGAAAATTGCACAAGAGAAGGAAAATGAACAGAATAAGATAAGAAAGTAAGTCGAAAACAGTCTAATGTGATACACTATATTAGATACTTTGATATTATATTAATATATATCTATTTCATTCTGATGATGAAAATTTATTTAAAATTCTTAAATTGATTGTTAATTGTAATCTGTATATCTTATTGTTTTCATGGAATTTTGTTTGTACTCTTAAGATAAGTCACTTAATATTGTTTTTAACACAATTCTAATCTTATGTACAATCTAATGCTTGTATATTTTCATAGAAAATTAAAACCAATAGAAGATGATGGTAGTACAGAGAGAATAGATCTTTTAGAAATGGAAGATCCTAAAACAATAGAAGAGCAAGTAGAGTTTGAGAAAAGCCGAACCGAAAATATTTCTAAATTTTTTGAAAGTGGCAGTGAACAGACATTATTGACTGCTTCATCAGTGAGAGAACATTTACGTGTTGTGTGGAAGACTGATGAACTTGTATTAAGAAATATATTTAAATCTTTAGATTTCTGTGGTAGCCAGACCTATCCGACTGATGTTTTCTTTTTAGATGTTGTACCAGTACCCCCCTGTAGATTTAGACCAGTAAGTACCATCCTGATTCTTCAAATTGGTCCAAAAAATAAAATGACTACTGTAGAAATTTGAATATCGCATTTACAATGTTGACTCTCAGTTGGAGAATGACATTATAAAAACCTTGACTTTAGCTCAAAGATTTTTTGATAGCTGGTGATTGACAAATCTGACAAATTATTATGCATCTCTTGTTCATTTCTTCTAATAAGCAACCAATCAAACGCTCTGTTCAATCAAAAATGTCCTTACATATACATTTATTACCTATAGTAGCCTTGAGAAAAACAAATCTAGTAACTTCTAGGGCTGTATGTCTCTACATCTATTTCAGTTAGCATTTAGAGCTGGAGGTTTTAGTGAACATCACCAATCTGTCAGTTTAAATCGTATTATAATGGATAATGTGATATTAAAATATATTCTTCAATCTAATGATAAAACACAGAAATTAGATAATGCTACCATAGATATTGAAGAGTTTGCTCAGGTTTGTAATACTTTTCTTCACAATTTGTTACTTTGTATCTCACATGGTAATTGAACATTTTTTTTATTCAAGCATTTTTTTTTTTCCATCAATTCAGATAAGATGTCTATGTGCGAAACATTATATATGGGACTAGGATTTGATATCTTTATCCTGGAATATTTTATTTAATTATTATTATAGATGATACAGTCTAGAAAGAGACTAGGTATATCTCTCAAGTATCATATCATATCCAGTGAGAACACTGTCAGTTTTTAGGTTCAAAACTCTACTAGTTAGTCTGAACTGATAGATAAAATTCCTTTTTTCAGAAAGCATTAAATGGTATAAAAGGCAATACTACATCTGAGAAACTCCATTTTTGTTGGCAGACATTACAGATGCATGTTAATAGTATGATAGACAGTGACACAGATAAATATACTAGAACAGATAGTAAAATGCCAGGTATCAAACAGGTAGGGAATTAGGAGTTATTGCCTTGTAATATATGGTGTTAGTAATCCTTGCTTTATTGTTGATATTCATTTAATAATATAACTGTTATTTGTTTTGGTTAACTTGATTGGTTGTTAAAGAAATACAGTATGTTTGTGATGTATGATTTTGTTATCTGAAATAACTTCGATTTGTAAAGTGTGACAATATGGATATCACATTGTTTATTTCAGTTACTAGAGAAGAAATCTGGTTTATTTAGAATGCACATGATGGGTAAACGTGTCAATTACGCCTGTCGTTCAGTTATCTCTCCTGATCCTTGTTTAAATACCAATGAAGTAGGCATACCATTGGTATTTGCTACTAAATTATCATATCCTCAGCCAGTTACTCTGTGGAATGTTCAAGAATTAAGGCAAGCTGTTATAAATGGACCTTTAGTACATCCAGGGTAAGTGACAAGGTTCAGAATTTTTCGTATATTTAGGAGCTTTCTTATAGTCTACAAAACTGGAACTCAGAGACTGACAAGAGTCTAGTCCCTATATTAGAAATATATATTCAATACTTTAGGGCCAGTGTTTATAAGTGTATAAATGTTGTATATTGAAGGTTGTGACTTAAAGACATTTGGTTGTTCAGAAGAAATATTAAATTGAGGGCCTGTGGGCTAAGGTCTTTCTTGAGATCCTTTGAAATTAAAATTGATATGTGTCTGTCCTATTACAGTAGGCCAGTATGTCAAATAGTGTCCCCAATATCCCAATATAAAAAGTTTTAGTTGGCATAGAATGAGAATATATTTTTATAGAGCATTGTTTGTGGAGAATGAAGATGGTTTTCTAACTAAGTTAAGTCCTAAAGATAAACTACAAAGAGAGGCTTTGGCTAAACAATTATTAACACCTAGTTCAACAACTACATCTTTATTAGGATGTAAAAAGGTACAGTATATTTCACATTTTATTTCAGGGATAGAGGCCGAAAACTGTCTATTATGTTAGAGAGAGGACATTTTGTGAGGGGCGTTAGCCCCGAACACTGTTCTCTCTCTAACATAATAGACAGTTTGAGGACCCTATCTTACTTAATTAATAGCCCTACAAAGTTAAATTAATTGTAATCAACAAAACTCATTGATTGATTAATAGTTATGTGGGTTCAGATTGTGATTTAGACTGTGGCAATCATACTGTGCAGGTGTCTTGTACACACAATGTATTCATCAAGTGAAAACGATATATTTATAATTCAATCCACCCTTAGAAATACATCCCAAGTCGAGCCAATGGATAATATTTAGTATAATTTTCAAGTACGGGATACCTTTTTTCTGATATTTCATCTGATGATAACAAAGTAAGAGCAAAAAGAAGATGAAAATAAGGATATATATCGAATTTTAATACCACAACAATTAGGTTTAACAAACCTTTGAAAAAAACTGACATAGATGCAATTGTGAAGAAAGGCCTATCAGAAAAAACAGAATAAAAAACACACTGTATTTCACTTTATCAAATGGGAACGTTGTAAAATAAAACTGAATATATAATTTAATTGCTTTGTCAGTGAAAAAATAGAAGGTCCAATCAACTAAAAAATAATGGACACTTTTTTAAAAATAATGGACACTTTTTTAAAAATAATGGACATTTAGTGAACAATTTTCATGAAATAGTGGACAGTTAGTGAGTAGTTCAAACAATACTCATACATTCTACTAGAGAGTGGATAAATACAACAAAGGATGACGTCATAGCTGTTATTTAACTTCCTTTACTAACTGTCTTCCTTCTAATTCCTTCTAAATATCGGAGAGTTACTGTCCACATGTAAACAATTTTTAGGAATTAAAATTAAAAATTTGGCTTAGGTCGTCCAGGGTTATTTAGATTGCAGGCAAACTTAGTATTTGACAGAGCTAAATGTTTTTTTGTTTTTTTTTGTTGATACAATTATATTGAAATCATAGAGCCTGAATATCCTGTTGCAGGAGTAACAAATATAATTGCTCCCTTTTAGGTATACCGTCATCTAAAAAATGGTGATGTTATGTTATTAAATAGACAACCTACTTTACATAAACCCAGTATACAAGCTCATCGGGTAATTATTATTCCCTTGCTATTTTATTCACACCATCAGAGCAGAGCAATAGGTTTGACCGATCAAGTGTGTAAAGAGAACAATTTTATAACTATTTTCTTAAAAGCTGTTTCAAGAATCGTATGTTGGTGTGCAATCGGTCAAATTCTGTTAATTTTTTTCCCAATGTTTATACAAAAATAGAAATATAAGTATATTTATATAGGATACACTGGAACTTTAAATGTATCTTTTACCCTAGGCACGTGTATTACCAGGACAGAAAACATTAAGAATGCATTATGCTAATTGTAAAGCCTACAATGCTGATTTTGATGGAGATGAAATGAATGCACATTTTCCACAGAATGAAATGGGAAGATCGGAAGCTTATTCATTGGGTAAATTCTTTAACACAACTTAAACAAGCTAGAGGTTTGTGAAAGGAGAATGGTTACCCAAATTAACATTAAAAAGCTGTACAAACTCACATCACGATTTCATTGACAAATGAAATAAATTTGTAGTTAAGATCATTTTAGATTTGCTTGAATGATTACTATAGAAGTGATTGAGTTGATACCTGTTTTGATAGATTTGTCTTGTTCATTTCAGCCAGTACAGATTTTCAATATTTAGCACCTAAAGATGGAGCACCATTGGCTGGATTGATTCAAGATCATATGGTCTCAGGAGTAGCTCTAACAATAAGAGGCCGCTTCTTTAATAGGTAGGTTTCTATTTTCAATTAGTTTCAATTATTAGATAAATCTGCGATAATATTCATTATCAACTTATAGATACTTTATGTTTTATGAGTGATGCATTAAGTTGGTCTTTATTGTTTCAAGGGGTGATTACTACAACTTAGTATATTCAGCTTTATCCAATAAATATAGTCGAGTTAAAACATTACCACCATCAATAATTAAACCATATCAACTGTGGTCTGGTAAACAGGTATGTACTTTAATCATATTGTATGTTATAATATGTTTAATAACATAAATTATATATTTTGAGTATAATATTAGAAGGTATTATAGTTGGAGTATAATTTTATAAGTTATTTTAGTATAATATTAGTAGTTTGAGTTATAATGTTTTGAGAGATATATATACTGAGTATAATAGTAAAAGTTAATATATTTTGAATATAATATTATAAGTTATTATGTTTGAATCATAAAATTATAAGTTATTGCGTGGCAAATAAAATTTGTCACGCTCGCTAGCCCAAACGGAAAAAGATAGACTATTTTTGTTTTCACCAATGGTTTTTATATGGGCTGGAATCAAAAATGAATATCTAACATAATATTTTCGCTAACCCGAAAGTGGCTAATTGCATAATATGCAAATAAGATTTCAAGCTAGCTCGGGCCCTAATAGTCGGATCGGTCTGAAATTTACAGGATATAGATAGATAGGCAGCGCAATTAAAACTACATCATCAAAATTTTTTGATCACTTCCGGTTTGGGCGTGGGGACTTCCGGTTTTTTCGTCTCATGTCGGGCGACCCTGCTTCCCATGTAATTCAAGAATCTAAACAAAAACAGTATATTTAAGCTATACTAAATGATTTTAATCCCCTGAGATGAAGAAAAATTAAATTGAATGTTGCGCATGCGCAGTTTTCAAAAATGGCAAATTTTCTTAAAAATTTAATAAGTCCGCCAATTATTGACCGATTTTTATGATTTTGGTGTCTATCAAAACCTTGATACTTTATCTAAAAAATGTTGGGAACAGAATTTTGATTTTCGAATTTGAATTTTTTTTATGCCCGTTCGAATTTTTCAAAAATTTAAAACTCTATATCTCGTGACCTTGACCTTCAATGACCTTGACATTTGAGATGTAGAATGTCCTTGACCTCAGCTGTCTATAGATGTGCTGATATTGCATGACAAATATTAACTTCCGGTTTTATAGCCCACCGAAATCTGACTATTTTGCAATTTTGGACGGTTATATTACACTTTCGGGCTCTAATGTTCGGATCGATCTGAAATTTACAGGATATAGATAAATACGCAACACAATTAAAAATATATCATCAAAATTTTTTGATCACTTCCGGTTTGGGCGTGGGGACTTCCGGTTTTTTATCTCATTTCAGGCGACCCTACATCCCGTGTAATTCAAGAATGTAAGCAAAAACAGTATATATTAGCTATACAAAATAATTTGTATCCCCCGAGAAGAAAAAAATTCTAATTGCTAGTTGCGCATGCGCCATTTTTCCGAGAATGGCAAATTTTCTTTAAAATTTAATTAGTCCGTCATTTATTATTTATGCCCGTTTGAATTTTTTAAAAATTTGAAATTCTAAATCTTGTTACCTTCACCTTCAATGACCTTGAAATTTTCCATATAGAATGGCCTTGACATCAGCTGTCTATAGATCTAACAATATTGTTACGCTTGTTCCACAATTGGAGGCTGAAAAGTACCGGAATTGAAAGCTAGCAGGTTAGAAGTTTCAAAATGTTCGAAATCCATGGGATAACGCATAGTTGCCACGCTCGGAGCTGTTCACAGTTCTAGTTATGTTTGAATTCATACTACTATAAGTTATTACGTTTGGATCATGATATTGTAAGTTATTATATTGGGATCATAAAATTATAAGTTATTATTTTTGGATCATAATATTGTAAGTTATTATGTTTGGATCATAATATTATAAGTTATTATGTTTGGATCATAATATTATAAGTTATTATGTTAGGATCATAATATTAACAGATATTATATTTTAATCATGATATTATAAGTTATTATGTTTGGATCATAATATTACTAGGTATTATATTTGGATCATAATATTACTAGGTATTATTTTTATAATATTGTAAGCTATTATATTTTGATTATAATATTATTAGTTATTATATTTTGATTATACTATTTTAAGTTATTATATTTTGAATATGATATTATAAGTTACTGGTATTATATTTTGATTATAATATTATAAGTTATTATATTTTAATTTATAATGTTTTGAGATAAAAATTTTAAGCGGTACAGTTTTGAATTATAAGACTTTAAATGTTATATTTTGAATTGTTATATATAAAGTTAACATATATTGAGTAATAAATTTGAGTTATTTTTTATTATATAATATATGTACTGTTTGTTAGAAATATAGGAGTAGGCATAGGTAAAGAGAACATGGTACATGTCACATGCTCATACAGGCAGCATTATCAAAAAAAAAATTGTTTCTCTTGAAAACCCTACCAGCATGAGCATGTGTAAGGTTGAGTTAGTAAATGTCAGAAATAGTATATCCATATACCTTGTGCTTCATTAATATTGATATATTTGTAGGTATTATCAACTGTATTATTAAATGTGATACCAGATGATAAACCACCATTAAGTATAAATGGAACATCTAAAATTGGAGAAAAGGTAGGCCTATATGATAATTAAAGCAAGATAGCAATGTGATCATAAATCTGACTCATTACTTTTTATATCAGGACTAATATAGTGTAAATACATGAGATATGTGCAACTAGTATATATCTGTTGATATGAATATGTTTGTGGAAAAACAATAGAGTATTATCTTTGTACAAGTAAAAGGACCTCATCATAATTTTGTAATTTCTAGAATTGGGATAATATCAAGAGAGATGTAGATGATAAATTAATAGATCTTGGTGAATCTACAGTTATTATTCGCCATGGTCAACTATTACAAGGTGTTCTAGATAAAGGACACTATGGTAATACACCGTTTGGTTTGGTTCATTGTTGTTTTGAGGTAAGATTCAAACATGTCCTATAAACATCTCCAGCATCAATATGTAATCCAGTTTTCAATCATACATTGAGGGTTATATATATACCAATACCTATAAAAAAGGTTAGAAAACCTCTTTGCAACCCCTTTAGGAAATTTTAAGACTTAAAGGCTTCAATAAACATAGTATAAGCCATAAAGTCCTCAGTGTAAGGTATTAATAGCTTGTATTTATTTAAGATGTATGGCGGTAATGTTGCTGGTATGTTACTATCATGTTTAGGAAGATTATTCAATGCTTATCTCAAATTACGTGGTTTTACACTAGGTGTGGCTGATATTCTAGTTACAAAAAAAGTAAGTTATTAAAAGTGAGATTTGTAAGATTCAAATGAAGATATTTTAAAGTATAAAATTTAAGACCCTAAGATCCCATCTGGTCCTTTTCTCTTAGCATATTTATACTTATATAAGCATATTAGGTTGTTTCTATATATTTATACTTATATAAGCATATTAGGTTGTTTCTATATATTTATACTTATATGTATATATACAATAAAAATGGGCCCTTATTCTTAAAAAACTTAATTATTTTAGTATTTTGGTTATCTGATAAATACAATCAATAAAATTGATTTTAAATTTTTTTTTTATTACCCTGTATCATATCAGTATGATAATTTACTACCAGATCTAACAGCAGAGATAACAATATACATGTGTTTGTTGACAGGCTAATAAAAAGAGGAGTAAGATTATACGTAAATATCCTAAAGTTGGTAGAGAAGCTGTCAAGAAAGCTCTAGGTCTTGACAAGTCTGCTAGTGAAAATGAAATGGTTAGTGGATGGAAATCAGCTCTATATAATACTATAGATGATAGAGGACTCCGCGAAATAGATGCTGGTATGAAAAATAAAACAGATGATGTCCAAAATAAAATATCAGGGTAAGTCTTGAATGGTTTTTGATGTATAATACTAAAGGTAGGTATCTCTCAATCAATTGATATTAATCTAGCAAATCAATAGTTATAACAAGGAACACAAGGGAGTTAGTGACTGGTCACATTGCAATCATAATCCATATTTTCCAAATACCCACAAGTTTGTAAAAATAGAAAATATTATATTATTTCCAGTGTATGTATGCCTGGTGGATTGGAAAAGAAATTTCCTGACAATAATTTACAATTAATGGTTTTATCTGGTGCCAAAGGTTCAATGGTAAAAAACAAACTTACTGCCTTAACTTTTTAACTATTTTATAATGTACTGGAGCTCATTCCTGACAATGCAGTTTGCTTTGTTTGAAACATGTTGAAAATCAAGTCACTCAATGGATTTTCTCTTGTCAGTTCCATTCTTTTCTCTTGTTTCAAGGACCAAATTCCTCAAATAGATAAAGCTAAATTTGAGAAAATACTGTAATCTGATCAAATGAATTTAATGGATTTTTCAGTCAGGTGATTGGAACATTAAAATCAACATAAGTTCAGTTTAAACACTCTTGTTAGTGCTTTATTAAGCAATAGGGGCCTTTTCTGTAGTTCCAGGCCTCGAAATTTGCTTCCCCAGCGTAAACGAAAAATCGTTGACAGTAATTTTCATCACGTAACTGATAGTTCGGTTCGGACTCAAACGTTCTCGAAACCGATCGGTTACGTGAATAGGTTACGTCGTTTAGTGGTGTATGTTAGGTAGGTAAATGGCAAGTAAACGTTCGACTCGAGGCTAATAGTTAATAAATGTTTAGTTACGCCGGAAAATCACAACTAGCTGATATGTAACTTTTTTTTTATTAATAATATTTTATTGACAGGTAACATTTATTTAGTAGCTATTGTTTGTTGAATTTAATAAGTGAGAGTAAAACCAAAACGTCATTGAAACAATAAAATCAATTAAATCTATATAAAACGATCAAATAGAGATGAAAGTTACATAGGCCCTACTACAATAACAAAGAAACAATATTAATCATATGCATGGCCTAACATTGGCCCGGGAATGAGGATAATAATTTTTTCTTCCTAAGATTGGTTCACGCGATGATCCCGTGTTAGATAATACTACTGCCATAAAACAATGTGGAATATTTATTAGGAGCGTATTGAAAATGAAATAGTTTAACATCCTGCCACCTTCACGATGAGTTTTACCGATTGAAAACTGATTTGAGACAGTTTTACTGTTATCGTTATACGGCAAAAGTTCACGTAACCGATTTTTGTTCTGTCCATTTAGACTTTGCGTAACAGAAAGCGAACGATCGTTTCGTTCGCGTCAAAATTCCAGGCCTGTAGCTCAAAAACATTAATAAAACTTGGTACAAATTTGACCTCCATTTCCATATGAAATTCCATATAATGATAAAATATGATTGGTTATATATAGGTTATATAATAAGACATGATGTTTTAGGTGAATTGTATGCAGATATCATGTTTATTGGGACAAATTGAATTAGAAGGTAGACGACCACCCCAGATGATAAATGGTAGTACCTTACCATCATTCTTACCTTATGATACTTCTCCTAAAGCTGGTGGATTTGTTTCCGGAAGGTTTTTAACGGGTATCAGACCTCAGGAATATTTCTTTCATTGTATGGCTGGTAGAGAGGTAAAAATATTAAAATTTAACATGAAAAAGTTTTGATAGCTCAATCATACATGAATATAAAAAGGAATCAGTATATTTAATTGTGATTTTGATAAAGAGAAACCACTATTTATTTTCATATAGCCATGTGATAAATCTTGATAATAGCATTGAATTATTGAAGATTTTGGAGAACTGCTTTTGATGCAGAAATTAGTGTCAATATTTTGATATATTGTTAAAACTGAAATTAACTGAAGTAAAAAGGGATTGAAGTAGTGTCTAGAAGTAATCTTGAAGACAGTCTGTTGATACACGGATATCTTCAACCATTTAGTTGATTTGTTTGGTTTTCTAGTCTCATGATTATTATTACTGTTATTCTACAGGGTTTAGTTGATACAGCTGTTAAAACTAGTCGTAGTGGTTACCTACAGAGATGTCTTATTAAACATTTAGAAGGTGTTGTAGTCAACTATGATCTTAGTGTTAGAGATAGTGATGGTAGTATAGTACAGGTATTATATTATTTATATGAGAGATAAATATTTGTGTCAAACCCTTGTGTTCTACTCCCACATTTCTGGTCCAATTTGGTTTCATGATCATGATTGCCATGTAGTAGGTAAGGATGGAAAGTTTTCCAGAGCATTCCCTTCTACAATTTCCTTGTATCAGAGTCTGGATTTTTTTGTAATGACTGAAGTCATGAAAATTCACATTTGTCTACTGTCTGATTATTCCTTTTTTTCAGTTTTATTATGGAGATGATGGTTTAGATGTTCAACACACACCCTTTTTACAACCGAAACAATTCCCTTTTCTAGTACAAAATCAACACACAGACAGTACAAACATAATACCTACAGATAAATCAAAACATAAACAAGTTAAAAAGACAAAGAAGAAGGTAAGAAAAAAATAGGCCTACCGGTAGTTCAGTTATGTTGTCACTTATCATACTTTCAATAATAATATTAAGTTGTATGTTTCACCATTTCAAAATATGATGGTTTGAGTTCTCAAAAGACTACTATAGCAAATCCATTCAACATTGTTTGATTGTTTTTGTGTGAATTCAGATTAAAAGGTGGAAGAAATCTAATAGTGAGAGTAAACAATATAGATCAGGATTTCTAAAATTCTGTTGTGATAATAGTAGTCAACTAACAGTAGACAGTGGTGGAATAAAACTTCAAAATGGACGCTCAAAGTCAGCCATCTTGCTTTGTGAAAAATGGAGAGAACTTAATGAAGAGGAAAAATATAAGTTAGTAAATTTTTCTCTGTTGATTGGTGTACTTCTTAACATTGCTTTATTTGTTGGTTCAATTTGATCAATGTAAATTGAAAAAACCAAAATAGAGTTTGTCCAAAAAATGTTTTAGTGCTTGCTGAAAAGTCACTATATGTAGTGTTTTAGTCACTTAAAAAAGTTCTAAATCACTTATTTGACCCTGGACATACGCTTTGGTCAACTGTTGACTGCTGATTGCATCTATTGTAGAATTGAATGGTATTGCTGACTATCAATGATTGTATTTTCAGGTATGTGAAGAATACTGTACCTTGTCCAGATCCTGTATTAACTCATACTTGGCCACATGAAGATTCTGGTGTCAGATCAGAGAAATTAGATTATATTATAGATAAATATTATAAAGAAAGTTTTAATACAGTGAGTATAACAATATAACAATGTTTATAACTTTCTGATATATCATATAGATATAGTTAAATCTAAATATTTCTTTTATTAGACAAAATCACTATTGCTGCATTTAAGCTCTTCTCAACATTCAAGGGGCCTTCCAGCAAAGATGTTTGTGGCTCCTGTTTGGAATCATTGTTTTTACGGTTCGTTAGGGACTGCTTGTGTAATTGGTCAAAAATAGAATTTTTTAGAATACATGTATTTATCATTTTTCAACTGATTATATTTTCAGATGTTAAATGATTTAGGTTTACAAGAAAAGTTCAATAAGAATGATTTTGAATATTTAATCAGTGATAAATTACAACAGGCTTTAGTACAACCTGGTGAAGCTGTAGGTTTATTATGTGCACAGGTATGTCCTACAGATATTGTCCATTAGCCTCAAGATAAGACAGTGCAATGATCACGCATCCTATACTTATAGTTTATATGCTATATTGTATATTATACTGTACTTGCAAAACACTATCTTCCCTAAAATGATAAAACACCATAATCTGAATGAGTGTAGAGTCAATAACATATAAAATCAAATACAGGTGGCATCAAGTAGACCTAAAAAAGAAAACTTCTGTAAGAAGTATGAAGCATACAATGCCTTGTTACCTTGAAGTTAAGAATGAGCATTTATTTTAGTCAATAGGTGAACCATCCACTCAGATGACCTTGAATACTTTCCATTTTGCTGGTCGTGGTGAGATGAACATGACATTGGGTATACCTAGGTTACGTGAAGTCTTGATGACAGCTAGTGAGAATATAAAAACACCGGCCATGGACATACCTGTCCACAATACAGATATAGCTCGATCTAATGCTAAAGATTTACAGAAGAAATTATCAAAAGTTCGATTATCTGAAGTTAGTAAACAGTATATTTTTGTTTGAATTGTTTCCAATGTTTGTGTTAATTTCGTTATGTAGGATGAGTTGTGCTAGAAAAGGTTTTAATTTGGGCGTGTAAACTGATAGACGGGCTGATAACAAACCCCCGACAATTCCAATCGATACACAACACGAATAAATTTCGTTCTTGAATTATTATTGAGTCAAATTCTTACAAAAAGTCACTTGAGACAAACATTTCAGAGATAAACATCGAGGATAACTGCCATTGAGTAACAAGCCCAAAAATTCTCTTTCATCCGTACAAAAATACAAGAAAAGTTAACTTCTGTATGAATAGCATAGACATGATCACCTAGTCTCTCACATGAGTATCCAAATCAAATATATTATTAAATATGAGCCTCTGCCATCATCTATCATCTATGAAAAGGAGAAAATGTTAAATTTGAAATTTAGTATAGTTTTGATAACATATATAAAATATATACTAAAAAGAGTGTTATAGAGGCTTACACTGTGTCTTGCATGATTTTATATTAAACTAGAATTGCTTACAATTATGAACGTATTTCGAGAGCCTTAAAATATTATGTAGGCTAAATTTGCAATGACCAACATCTAGACAATATATTGAATATCATTTGACCTAGTTTTCAAACTCATAAAATAATTAGGTCACAACTTCCATAACGGTTAAAAATGGCGAAAATATGAAAATTATCAATTTTTGCTGTATTTAAGTACACTTAACTCTATGAATTTTTTAAAAAAGCCAAATTAAAATATACCTACTCGTAGACAATTTATTGAATATTATTTTACTTAATTTTCAAGGTCATAGATTAAGTGGGTCACACCTTCCGTAGCCGTTTAAGTGACCTAATTTTGAAAAAATCGAAATTTGAATAATTCGAAAAAAAATACGAAATTTAAAAATCGGCCTCCTAGAAAAGGTAGATAATGATCCAATGTATCTATATGCCAAATTTCATCGAAATCGGTCTATCAATAGTCTCTGAATTTCAGCATTAAGAATTGTAATGAAAATACAAAATGGTGGCCGATATGGCAGCTTGACTAAATTACTTAGGTCAAATTGATTACTATTGACAAGTTATTTATAAAACTGTTTTCACTTTTCACCTAGCTGTTATAGACCGGAAGTTACCTAATTACATAATCATATCGACTATCAACTGGAAAGTTTCAAAATTTTACCATTTATATTAAACGAGAATTCATGGTCTGAAATTTTTGCCGATGACCCTTGAATATTGAAATGCAAATCGTGGGTAAAAGATTTAACCGAATTGCATATAACCTGTAGTTGTTAGTTGACAAATACATTGAAGTTTTCAAATCTGAAAATTCGGTCAAAATCGAACTGAAAATAAACTTGCTAAAGCAAAAAAACCTAAACTTCCGGTTGTCACTTCCGGAAAGAGATAGAACTTCCGGTTTGGTTTATTTGATAATAGAAATCATTCTAAGATCAACTGTAGATTTAGAATTTCTGTACATTTTACCAGTTTGTCTGCAAACTCATCCAAGAATTACAAAAAAAAAAAAAAAAAAAAAAAAAATAATCCAAACGATTACAATACGTTTTCGCCAAAGTCGAAATAAGTAATTATTGAATGTTGTCATTTAACAAGTTCCAAAGTTCATCTTCTATTTTTTCTACCATTTTACATTTTGTTTTGTTTCAGGTGATGAAAGATATAAAAATAAAGGAAGAACTGTCAATTGAAGGAATAACCACATTGTAAGTTCCCATTTGGTGCCAGTCTTATTGCTTTTACTACCTTGTCGTCCTGTCTAGACTCAGCTTTGAGAAATGAATGATATGGAATTGTATTTCTTTTTCAGTAATAGATACAGAAAATACAAGATACGTTTTGAGTTTTTACCACCAGAATGTTATAGAGATAAGATGTCAGTTAAACCACATACAATATTATTTTATATAGAACAAACTTATATTAATCAGCTGGTGGATTTTATTAGAAAACAGATGGGATTATCTAGAAAATCAAAGTAAGTACTGAAGCAATGAAGCTACAAGAAATTATATCAATTTTGAGTTGAGTTGAGCATCAAAATAAAGTAAGTTAACTTTTTGAGTTCAGTAAATTGGATGTTGAATATTATTTGAATATAATTTATAACATTGATTTTAATTGTAGACTAGTAGATACTGGTAATGTTAGAGTACAAGAAGAACTGGGAGATGGTGATGGTGGTAAGGATGATGATGATGATGATGGTGTTTCATCTGATGAAGATAATGATGGTGATGCTACTGCTATGAAACAGAAAGAGAGGAAGAGAGATACCCAAGAATATGTGGGAGAAGAAAATGAGAAAGAAGAAGCTGGTATTAGTGATGAGGATGGTAAGATGTCATGGAATAAAATTAGTTCTCAATTAGAATTGAAATTATTTTTAAGAGTGAATTTATGTTTAAGAAAGTCAATTTGTAAATAATAGAGTAAATATAGTTTGTCAATTCATAAAGCAAAAATAGGGTGGTGAATTGCTCAGTGGTTAGCGAGTTGGACTGTCGTCTGCTAGGCAACTAGGTGCCGTGGGTTCGAATCCTGATCGGTGCGAGGAAATATAAATTAAGTCTGATTCCTAGGCCCGTGCTTTCCCGGAACTACAAGATAGTAGTCCGCCCCCCTCCCTCTCTCTTATATATAATAATAGTTAGCAGCTTTTTTCTTGACCTGTTTTTAGAAGATGAAGATAATAATGATAATGTGAATATGAAAGATGGTAAAATCAATTCTGATAGTGATAATGAAGATACTGAAGATGCAAGCAGAAAGAAAACATCTGATGCACAAAAAAAGTCTGTTAATGCTAGAATTCAGGTAAAAGAATTTTTAGATTAATAGATTGTTCTTCTGTATTTGTACAACAGTGCCTTATTGTTTAACAGATTTATCCTGAGTTAAACTTTCGTTCATTTAGAGATATCTTTATAATTTTCAGTATGTGTTATTATCAAACCCAGCCATAGTAGATTATATATATGATACTAAAAAACAGTTGTGGTGTGAATTTGTTCTACAGGTCTGTATCTAATATTTCCCTAAAGAGCCAAAATTTTCTGAGATTGTGGGAGTATTAATTGTATTGACTTGTGAGTCACTGTCAGTTACTGTAGCCTGTAAACATTCATTTATTGCTTGCATAGCAGGCTTACTTGTTATATCTGAAGAGTGTCAAAATTGGTGTGGCAAATTCATTTCCATATTTCTTGAGCTTGCTTTTCCTTACATTAAATGCAAGTAATGATCTGAATTATATTATAGAAGTCATGAATTACAATTTTGGAAAAAGTAATATATTCGGTATTTACTATTGAATTTCGATCGCCAGGATCGACCTTGTATCAATATTTCCAAAATTCAGGAATTTTTGCAGTTTGTAAAAAATCTCCAAATTTTTCATCCAATCTCCAAATTTTTCAAGGTAAATCTCCCGATTTTTTTTCTTACTTGTACACATATATGGTCAATGAGATGATTATTTGTCAATATTGTAATATAATGTGAATATGTTGAGGTCAATTTTATAGTGATCTATGATTAACCAATCAACAAATATTTATTCTTGATGCAGTATTGACTGAAGCTTTCCATCAATAAATACAATTAATAATTTGTGCATATACTTGATGGTGATTTCTTTATTTGAGCAGTTTAGTTTAAGTGATTTAAGATTAGATATAGCATCAGTGGTACAAGATCATGTAAAGAGAGCTGTTCTACATTCTGTACGTGGTATCAATCAGACTTATCTTAGTGAAGAGAAGGAACAAGGAGAAGCAGTCTTACATTTAAAAACTGAAGGTATTAATTTCCAGGTAAGGAAAGATATTCTTGAATCTTTTATAACATGATTAGAACAAAACTTCAATATTAGCTAAGATCACCACACTACAACCCATATATCTGTGAATAAATGTATTATACATGCATGGTACTATCAAGGACTCTGCTGTAAGATTCTACACATTTGTTTTATTGACAATTAAATTTCTCTATTTTACAGGAGGTCTATAAGTATGCTGAAATATTAGATCTAAATAAGTTATACAGTAATAATTTTAAACTCTTCTCACAGACTTATGGTATAGAAGCTTCAGCTAGAATTATACAACAGGTAATGTTAATATAAATACATATACATCCAACATTTCTTCTGAAGAGCAGTAATGTTACTTTTAGGTCTCTAGAAAGACGACTAAACTATTAAAATTAATTCCATTTTATATGAAAACTCGAGAATATCAACATAGTTTCATAGGATCAGATTGGCGAAATCTATCCAATTGAACATTTTAGAAATAACCCATCTTTCTTCTTCCAGGAATTAAAGAATGTATTTGGTGCCTATGGTATTTATGTAGATCACAGACATCTCTCATTACTCTCAGACTTTATGACATTTGAAGGCAATATTAGACCATTCAATAGAATTGGCATCAAAAACAATTCCTCACCATTGTTAAAAATGACATATGAAACAACCATGGCTTTTATGGTAGATTCAAGTATACACAGTAACATAGATAGATTAAAAACACCTTCGTCACGTATTATTGCTGGTCAACTTGTGTCATGTGGTACTGGTAGCTTTGATGTTCTTCAACCTTTGAAATAATTTCTCTTCTTTTAACTTTAACATGTTACAGAATCATGGGGTTAAGCAACATCCTTTGGTATGAATAATGAATATTCTTAAAAATAATTAATAATGTCCATACATACTCCAATTTATAAGTAATTTTGTTTTAATGGTATAATATTGCCTGTTTTGTAAAAGAAGACTTCTTTTCATTCAATTTTAAATTATCATCCCTGATATTTTCTGTTGATTTAAGACATAGTGCTGCACATTGTCATGTCCTGATAAGACATTAAGAGATACATTTATGCAATTAGTGTAAAAAAGTGAAACTTATATTATCTTGTGTGAATATTTACATTAATAATATTAAAGTTAAAAAAAGTGTCCTTATTGTTATTCATACAATTAATTGTTAATGCAGTGTTGAAGAGAAAAAAATATTATTGAAAATTAAAGTGCTATACATTAAATAAAACAGATTTGTTCCCTTTATGTTTTCTCTTGGTATATCTTCCCCTTATCTTTATAACCCAATAAATGTCATTAGATGGGAAAAGGCTTGAATCAATAGTCACTATAAGCTATATTGGCAAACACTCTTTCTGATGTCAAGAAATAATATAATTTTTAAACTGCAAAAAGTTTTGATCCTTGAATGGCATATAGTAATCGGATAGTAATATTAATAACAAACTTGTATGGATATAACGATTACTTCAATAACATATAAGGCGACGTTTCGACAAGAGTTCTCTTGTCTTCTTCAGGCCAAGTTTTGGACATTAGTTCTTACTGTTTTCCATCTATTTACTTTTATTCAGGTATTACACTAAAAGAAAATGATTTCGATCAAGTAGATGTATTATAAGGAGTTCTTGATAATTAAGTTTGTCAGTATAGTGTTTAATTATAATGGTCTTGTCAACAAGGCAATATTCTTATCGTATAAACCTTCAGCAGATATTATTCTGCCTTTCACAGAAAGGGAGAAAACTCTAAAAACGCATTTGGCTGAAAGTATGGTCATTCCAATTTTTACTGTACGGCTGTGAGGTTTGGGGTTGCCTAGAAAAAATGCCACAATAGAAAGACTTCAATTACGATTTTGTAAACTCTTATTTGTCACGAAACCGTCTACCCCAAATTGCATGATTTACGGATAATTGGGTATATTTCATGTGCTAATCCAGGTTTAATGTAAAATGATAGATTTTTGGTATAACATTGCAACAGGCTAAGTCACGAAATTATCACCCGACCTGTATAAAATTATGTTAATTTTAAATTTTAATTTGAACTCACAATGGACAAATTCTTAACGATGTTGGTTTACAAGTATCATATATCTGGGGTGACCAAGCAAATGGTTAAAACATTCATTACTATACCGTATAAATGTGTCCAGATATACTCCGAGATCAGTATATTCAGGAAAGGTCCCAACCGATTAATAGCAGCAACAATGTTTTAACTATAGAATCTTTCAATCAAACTTTTAATTTGAAGATTATTGAATCACTATCTACACATGCAGACGCTCGTATTGTACATTCTGTTGCAGAAGCCACTAGTCTTGCCAATAGACTGGTATATTTAGAAATATACCTTGAAATGAAAGAAATTGTCAATTGCGTTCAGATTCGGAAATAGATGGATTCCATTTCATCTCAAAATGTCCATTTGTTAACTTGTAATGCGATAAATATCAAAAACCTCGCTATAGAAAGTTCCTGTCTATCTAAAGAACATTATTTCTACTGTATATTTAAAAAATATACCTTGAAATGAAAGAAATTGTCAATTGCGTTCAGATTCGGAAATAGATGGATCATTTCCAAATGTGCATTTTTAACTGTATCTTTCAAAAATCCTCGCTATAGAAAGTTGTCTACTTAAAATGCATTATATTCATTGATATCATTTAAAAACATCGTATATGAAATTGAAAAAATGTCTATCCTGGCCAGATGAACATATATATAAATTTGAAATTGGTATCTATATTTTAATATAATTGATAATATGATATCTCATCATAGTAAAAAAATGTATCTTACTAAAATATCACTGTTAGTAAATTTGTCACAAATATTTGACTATAACTATATTGATAATTAGAAAGAAAGTTACTTGGCATGAAGCTATATGATGATAAAGTTTGAATGAGTTACTTGGCTATATTTTGATTAAGTTAGAAAAATTACTTGGCTATAACGGTATAAGTATAGGAAAAAGGGTACTTATGAAAAATATACTTTGGCTATAAAGGTTATATGTTGATAAAGTTAGTAAGAAAGTTACTTTGGCTAAAAAAGCTATATGGTGATAAAGTTAAAAAGAAAGTTACTTTGGCTATAAAGGCTATATGATGATAAAGTTAGAAAAAAAGTTACTTTGGCTATAAAAGCTAGTAGGTGATAATGTTAGAAAGAAAGTTACTTTGGCTATAAAGGCTATATGTTGATTGTTGATAAAGTTAGAAAGAAAGTTAATTTGGCTTTAAAAGCTATATGGTGATAGAATTAAAAAAAAAGTTACTTTGGCTATAAAGGCTATATGTTGATAAAGTTAGAAAGAAAGTTACTTTGGCTATAAAGGCTATATGGTGATAAAGTTAGAAAGAAAGTTACTTTGGCTATAAAAGTTATATGTTGATAAAGTTAGAAAGAAAGTAACTTTGGCTATAATGGCTATATGGTAATAAATTAAAAAAAAGGATTACTTTGGCTATAAAAGCTATATGATGATAAAGTAATAAAAAGTAACTTTGGTTGGAACGGCTATATGGTGATAAAGTAAAAAAATAACGTAACTTTAGCTATAAAGGCTATATGATGATAAAGTTTAAAAGAAAGTTACAATGGCTTTAAAGGCTATAGGGTGATGAAGTTGGAGAAAACTCTGGCTATAAGTCTATATGGTTATAAAGTTTAAAAGAAAGTAACTCTGACTATAAAGGCTATAGGGTGATAGTGGTGATAAAGTAAGAAAGCAAATACCGCTGAATAAAAGGCTAAATGGGGATAAAGTAACTATATAGTAGGATATATAAATAAAATAAAATATTCAACTATTTGAGCTGGATTTAATCAATCTGTGTAATTAATTAACTTTTCAGAAATAAACTTTAAATTGTTGTGACCTCGTGGTCGATATTAACATTTCTACCGAAAGCTATGGTCAATGACTTAATGATTTTGCTGAAATCCCCCTCGAGTGAACGCTGTTAATTGAAATCTCTGGAATAATAAGTATGCTGATTGAGGTTACTGCCTTGAGAAGGTAACAATTGAGGCCACAATTTGAGACATTGTCTAATTTCCACAAGGTAGTACAACTTTAATATTCAATGGAAATGGGTAATTTTTCGTAAAAATGTGAAATAACCTGATCAGTATTGACCCTTTTACAAGTTGTGTATTTAGAAATATGATAATGTTTGGAAGGTTTATGTCGTTTCTATATTGACATAATGACATTCGTGATATTAACAATAATTAAAGAGTTTTATATAACATGAAAAATAACTAATACTAATTCAAGCACTATGGTGATATCGTTATTCAACAACATAACCTTGTACTACGTGGTAATTCAAATCCTTTTGTAATGCTTATTGGTATTGTGCTCTCAGCAATTATGTATTATATTATACATTCTAGGGTTATCTCAAGCATTTTTCATTTAAAAATTTGATTAAAGGAATATTTCCGACTATGACCATAACTAGAACTAACGTGAAATCAGCTTTATTTTTAAAACATTCTTACTCATAGTTAGATTAATTGAAAAGGGGTTTGATAAATCCGAGTCCCTACTTCCTACCCTCAATTTCCGACAAACGTCACTTCAACACAAGCGTACGGGAGGGGGGGGGGGAGCAGGGGAGGCGACCGCCATCCCAAAATTTTTGGCTCGATCATATTCGGGCAAAATTCTCGACATATTCGGGCACTGAAAGTTCTCGAGTCTTCTTTTTTTTAAGAAAAATACCCACTAATATTACCGGGAACCGATTCCTGCCCGAATACCTAGATTCTATTGAAGCAAAATACCCGAATATCGAGATATTCGTGTGGAAGCCTTGTGGGCTGGTCATATTTACCTTGGTTGTTCGGGCACTTAAGGATTCATGGAGGTTTCGGATTTGTTCACCGGGCAGTAGAATTCGGGCAGAGTCCGAGATTCGGGCACAAATCTCTACCGCACCCCCAGTTTCAAAACCTCCCGTACGCCTATGCACTTCAAAGAAATATAAAAACAAATCATGAAACTGTTACATCTTCATATATCTTTAGGAACGGGTGAACAACAAAGCTTTTCTCAGTTTACTGAGATATTTTCATAACTGGGAGTTTACAACCCTAAATAAACATTGATGACTTAAATGTTTAAAAAAATAGCTTCAAAGGTGGCCGTCAACAGGATAATCAGATTGTCCTGTGACATTATTTTAACATTGACTTAGTAAATAATGAATTTCTTTGGTTTTCTTTTTTAGAAGTGTACTTGCTGGCATGGAGTTTATTAAAGGTTAATTTGAGATGATAAAATTGAGCACATTCGCTATCTTTCTAACACTGTAATACTCAGGAACTCATGTTTGGAATGCTTTTGTGTCTTTTCTTTTAGCACCTTTTAGCTTTCCGCTGTTATCAGAAGTGAAATTGACATAAGGTCTGGGACAAACGGTAACTTCGTGATTCTGGCACAGCGTAAATATTATACGCATCATTTCACTCTTGGCATACAATGAAATCGGTGCTGATCTAGAATCAACTCGCATTCGGCTAATATTTCGCCTATTTTCTTCAGTTACCTTAAGCTGAACATAGGTTACAATCAGCATTTTATCCCAAAGTTGACACGAATAAATAACTACACAAAAAGCAACAAAAATCTGGAGCTTGTAGAACTACAATAGTGATTGTGCGAAGATCAGAATAAAAGTTCATCGGATCTTCTGTGTTTACTTCATTTATAGTCGCAGGCCAATGTGATAATCTAAATACATTGTACATGTAGTTAAATTTTGATGGTTGGCATCGAGAATATTCAATATTTGGATCAGGTCAGAGAAACAGAAAAATTTGGACCGATTAATAAATAGATAAGAATTTGGGCAAGTCCTGAAAAATGAAATTAAAATATTTTCGTTTCCCAAAACAAGCTGATTATTATGGAAATTTTACACTCGAGCTTCTATTTTTTGTATAATTTATGTATGCTATCATGATATAAATGACATTTAGAAAGTTGAATGGCCTTGGTACAAGTGGACCTTAAGTAATCGACTCATGATGACCAGTTTAACTACACACCCTATTGCGGAGGCCTCATCTTAAATACTCGTTTAAACCTCTTCAACTTAATCTAATCAATCAAAAATATATTCGATAAATGATATTTAACCATTACTAAATTAAATTGAATAATCGTTTAATTTTTGCAGTCTATCTATGTGTGATTGGACTCTCTGTACTAGCCAGCTTTAACGTATTTCAATTTGTATTAGGATAACTTTTAAAACCATAAAAAACACACTAAAGATACCATAAAGAATTTTCTCAACAACACATTTCTGAACACGGTATCCAGAGGACAGAAAAAAACTAAGTGCATGCCTTTCTAGCTTCGGATATAATTACCGACTATAATAAGTGATCGAATTCGTTATATCACGACACAATGATTTGACAAAAACATAATAGTTATTCTATTAGGGAGAGTAATGTTTAAATTTCTACACTTGTGTTATCAATTGATTTATTTAAAAAAAATGTATTTGAAGGTCAAGTGAAGAATTTATTAGTTGACTTTAAGAAAAAGTAGATTATCATTTATTTTACATGTGACAGTGTTATGATAAACTTTTATATTACAAACAAACTAAATAGATGTGCAGATGTTGGCCTGTTTGCACCCAATAAAACTAAACGTAATATATTTTTTTTAATTCTATCCGAATAACATTACCTTTAGTTTAATTTAATATTTCGTATGCACCACATGAAATTATCTAAAATTTATTTAAAAATTGGCCAATAAAATTATTAACGTAATCTCGACGAACTTTTATTTATGACCCGCATGCACCAAATAAGATGTATAATACATGTATAATACTAATCTGTCCTAATAACATCAACTTTTGATTTAATTTTATGTTTTGTATGCACCACGTACAATAATAAATACTTTTTTCTATAAATTGAATAATTTAATGCCAAATTTATAGTTACTCTCGTCCAACTTTTTAGATTATTTAGATGGAATTAGTGTTATTATCATATTTAACAAATCGCTTGGGACCCCTTACATCGTAGGTTGAGGAGAAATGTAAATCCAGGTGCACATCAAATTTAATCTGGCATCATTTTGTTGGATCGGAGAATAATGAAAAATATAGATGTATTTTATCTTTGGCCTACTCATGTTGAAAACTATTACCATAGTTCAGAGACCAACTCAGTTGATATTCTATAACGTTTCCAACTAGAACAAACAACACTGAATAAAAATGTACAAAATTTGTCTTGGTGGCAAAGCTAGACTTTAAATTTGAATGTCTTGGTAGCAAAGCTAGACCTTAGAATTGAAAGGAAAATAGGATTCAGTACAGACGAATATAATTTGTTTACTATACGTTGGTGCATACAGAAAGTGGAATTACATGTATCTTAAATTAGATTAACCAAGATAGTGTTATTTTATTCTTTGCTTGGCATCAATTTGGTATTTGAAGAAATTAAAATTTTGGGATATAGAGAGAATGCTATGGAAAATAGTAGTAAAAAGAAATTATTATTATTATTGAAGCATCAACCGAAACATTAATAGCTTCAAAAGATCTATGGTGTCAGTGTAATCAGCAGCAGTAACATCATCAACACTATAATAATTAGTCGAATCATTATCAATAACACCAACGAAATTATGGGGTGGGTCAAAATACGTTATCTAGTTAATCGTAAGTGTCTAAAAACACCTATCTATAAACAGATCGATAAACTTAAAATTTAAGTTTTTGCTATAGATCGAGTCTGAAAGACAGATTATTCCTGAAGACTAATTGATAACAGTATTTCGAGTCCGTGTTTCTAAATTAAGTCAAATAGTGACCTAGTTTGGAGACTATCATTGAAAACAACTTTCAGAAAGAAAAACAAAGTACGTACAACCAGGAAGTTAAACATATTTTATCGAAATTTATTTTATACAATAGAATTGTTTCAAATTTGTGAACAAAACACCCCTTTAAGTCAATATTATGCCCAAAGTAAAGTGTTCTTTTTTTTAACACAAATGCAATTCAGTAATGTGCAGTAATTTAACTAAGGATCTCTTGTGAATGTGAGTAGAATATAAATTAGCTATAACTCCCTTTCAATCAACACATGATGTTGTCATATCATCAACAAGGTCATTTCAATTCAGATTCATTCAAAATTGACAGTCTTCAAATAAATATGTATGACTAAAACTCTTTATTCTGTAAGATTTTATTTAACAGTTATAAATTCTATGCATTTACATTTTTTTTTTATTAAAGCATAATGCTGTATCACGTTTGTTGCATAACCCCAATTTCAGTTTTTCTTTTTTTTTCTGAAATTATTCTTGTATTAATACTTGTACATGTTGTATATGTATATAGAGACGGATTAACATAAGCCTTGTCCTTTTTTCGAATCCAATTAATATGTAATCATTGTAACTGATATGTAAATTTTTATTCAATAAATATTGTTTAAATCATGTTTTAAGTTATATTAGGTAGGATATTAAATACACATTTAAGAACACAGCATTAGTTTAAACAATATTTATTTCTATAAAAATTTCAATACATATAATACAATTCAGTACAATTAGTCGATCCAGAGACAAGTATGAAACTGTTTCGACCGTGTCAAATACATAATATATTGAAGCAGCTAATCGGTATCCTCCCATTAGTTAGACGTACCTTGGTAGAGTATGGGTCTGTTCTAAACATACAGTAATAAATTTGTAAACGTAGAAGGAGGAGTATATATCGTAGAAATTAGTTTACAAAACGTTTGAATAATAAAATAAACTTCTGAAAAGTAGAGAAAATATGAGCATTGCTACTTAAAGAGAGATCTGGGTAACCTGCCTTGTGTTAGTATTTTTGCATTATGAGGGTCTTTTTCTATTATCAGCATCATCTTTTCGTATTATCATATTTTTCTAGTATCATCTTTTTGCATTATCAGCATCATCTTTTTGTATTATCATCTTTTTTGTATTTTTTTTTCAGCATCATCTTTTCGTATTATCATATTTTTCTAGTATCATCTTTTTGCATTATCAGCATCATCTTTTTGTATTATCATCTTTTTGTATTATCAGCATCATCTTTTCGTATTATCATATTTTTCTAGTATCATCTTTTTGCATTATCAGCATCATCTTTTTGTATTATCATCTTTTTGTATTATCAGCATCATCTTTTTGCATTATCTGCATCTTTTTGTATTATCAGCATCATCTTTTCGTATTATCATATTTTTCTAGTATCATCTTTTTGCATTATCAGCATCATCTTTTTGTATTATCATCTTTTTGTATTATCAGCATCATCTTTTTGCATTATCTGCATCTTTTTGTATTATCAGCATCATCTTTTCGTATTATCATCTTTTTCTATTATCAACAGTAATCTTCGTAAAATGTCAACGTAAAGAAGATGTCGTAGTCTAGGTTAATGATACGCAACTTTTATTTTTGTCAAAATGGATACCATTTTTTAGAAAATTTAAACCTTTCATTGCATACGCCTGTCTTTCAAAGAGAAAAAATAACGCCTGATATAGTTTGCCATTTGTCCAGATATGATATGGAGTGCCTTGGGATATCATTCTTCAGATATGATGAAAATCAGAACAGAATGTATTAAATATGCTCCAGTCAGGATACAAACAGAACAAGATTGTTTTGATATATCAAAACAATTGTTATAGAGTTTATAAGACTCTGGTTTCAAGATATCTGAAATTTCAAAGTTGCTGACTTTATCGGAAAGAACTTTATATCGGCGAATGGCATTTTTTGAATTCTCCGTTCGCAGTTTTACGATGCTGAGTTAAAATCTGAAGTCAATGGTGCATTGGCTCAATTTCCAAGAAGTGGGGTTAGCTGCTCTCAATCTAATTCTGTCACCTATTGTGACAACCCACAAATCGTTCAGATCAGTATCTGATAACATTGATACCATGCTCAAATCAACATTATTTTCTGAAAATTTGGCGAATAAGGAATTTAGATTTTAAATTTGCGTTCGATTTCCAAAATTAAAGTTATGGAATAAGTTTTGTATATTACAAAACAAATTGCAGTGTAAGCTACAAAAATGTACAATCAAAGAAAAAATTAGGCAAATAGACAAGATCGTGGCTATTAAATAAGGTTATATATCTCATTATTATGAAATACTTAATATTATTAGACATCGATTGTGGAATCGAACGGAATTAATGAGATTCAACTAACAGAAAGATGATGCTGATAATACAAATAGATGCTGATAATGCAAAAAGATGATGCTGATAATGCAAAAAGATGATAATAGAAAAAGATGATAATACAAAAGGATAATGCTTATAATACAAAAAGATCTTCATAATGCAAAAATACTAATATAAGGCAGTTACGGCGTTCCATAGAGCGATGCTGAAATAGAAGAGGATTTATTGTCATTGTACATGTATATTAGTGTTCAGTGCATCAGGAAATGCTCGGAATCCTCAAAGGAATGTCCACATGAACAGGATGGATTGTCGCTGATATGCATAAGAAATTTATCCGCTTGTAAGGTACTTTTATAATTCCTGGTATGGAATATCTGGGAGGGAAAGGTCACCAGAGTAAAAAATATATAGGGAGAGAAGATTTAGAAATATATTTTGACAGCTCGGATTTTAATTTAGAAAGAGAAGAAGAATTCCGAATGGTGATGGGTAGTGTATTCCAGGTTTGTCCAGCAGGTGAATGGGAGGATGATTTATGATACTGTTTGCCAGGGTAAGGTATGGAGCTGAGTACTATGTCTTATATTATACGGGTTTACAGATGAAACGCTTGGAGGAAACAGAATACATGAACTTATATATTGAGCTTTCATTCTCTTAAATCATTCTATAAAATAATATTATTTTGTGCCTGTATCTTCGATCAATTAAATTAGTAAAACCCGATTCCTTGTATAAAATTGAATAAGTGCCACCAACAAGGCCTGTGATAGAACGAATACCATCCAAATTTAACAACACATCTACACAATTATATATTGGTAAAATATTTTTTTTATAAAGCGTTTCGAGAGATTAATGACAGATTCTATATTTTAGATGACGAACACAGTCGATCATTATACAAGTATTAGAAACTAAATAATCGATATGAGATGTCCAAGAAGAATCTTTTCTAAAAAATATTACTCCTAAATGTTTGTGTTCATCTGTGTCCGTAAGAACTGTATGGTTAAAGTCAAGGGTAAATAATGATGGGTCATGTTTCCAATACCGAGATAACGTGAAGTATCATCAGCAAAAAGACGAATATTTTACTGAATATTATAGGTTATATCATTTATGTATACATATATAGCACTAAAACTGAATTTCCAGGAACACCAGCTTTAAGAATTTTATCACAGGTTGATTGCCTATTAATGACGACTTATTGTTTTCTATTGTTGAGGTAGTGGAGATTTTAAAGGATTGCCAGAAATGCCAATAGAATTAAGTTAATAAATCAGATTTTTTAGGTCGCAGTGGTTCAATGAGTTCATTAGCCCTTTTTGCCGAAGAGTTGGGCTTAAAACTCAATTCATTTCGGTTTTATTTCGTCTTCTCTTACTGCTCTATCGAAATCACGTGAGGTGACGAAATATAAACGCCATGTGACCTTTAATGCGTTTTTGCAATATGCAATCCTTTAAAAATTTGTGATCACTCCATTTATGCGTTTTTCTTAACCGTTTGCGTCAAACTTTGGAGCGATTACTTCTAGGGCAATTTAAAAAGAACATGGATGGTATACGGATAGAGGAAATTCCCAAGAAATCTCGAAATGACACAAGAACATATTTTAGGAAAAGCTTCCTATGATTATCTAATCTTTGAATGACATTTAGAAGTAGATAGAACATTTTATATAGCAAGAAACACTATTGTGGATATATTACTTCTCTTTAATTTAAGCAACATTTCAAGTCACATACAGGAATCTTTATCAACGAATGTCCTACCTTGTTTGATGAAAATCTTGTTTGGATTGAAACACGGACATACAGGTTCATGTTTATACGCATCAATGGATTGTCAAGAGAAAAAAACCGTACTGATGCACATTAAGACAAAACTCATACAGATAGCGAATACGCATAAATGGACGTTGAACTTTAATCGTATTTCAGAAATGACAGATAAAGTATCAAGACTTTTTCTCCAAAAATAGCTGGAGGCTATAGGGAGAAAAAATAAAATGACGTTAATTGATTGATAAAGTTAAATAAAGGTCTGAAATAAGATTATTATGTTTTTTGTTTTGATAAGATTACAATTATCTCACTACTTGGTGACATCATCGCCGACGTTAAAATAACACATGCTCATAGATGCCTTTATCTTTTAAAATAACGAGACGTATGTCTATTATATAATATAATAATAATAATTGTAATGTTTTTTGTGACACTTTATTATTATTATTTTTATCACCTGACTGTTTATACAGTTTTTGGCAGGGTCACATTATTAAATGTGCCAAAAAATCATATACAGGTGACTTCTTTCATCAAAAATTCAAATCAGGGCTCAAGCGGATATTTCACATTTGCAGTTATTACACATCCCTTTTCAGTTAACTATTTCAGACATAACATAACAATAGTAGGTAATAGTATATGTGTATATGTTCAGAAAAGGTGGTATTTTGTTCAAGTACTTTTCACTGATCTATTGTTCGTTCTTTTGATGTTTACTATCCATCCTATTGATATTCCCGATCCTTACTTTGGCCTCGATTGACAAGTGCCTTGATGACTGTCGAAACCTCGATGAGCAAAACTATCAATAAACGTATCTCATTTCATCGTTACGATATTCCATCTCCGATTCTACCTTTATGCCCTTTGGGAGAACTTAGATAATATGAGCTTTAATACACTTACAACATTTGAATGATTATTATATACTATTTAAACAGTGTAAATATTTAATTTGGTTCCTTAATCATAACCCTTGTATTTGTGTAAATTGTATTTCATAGTTTAAATAGTAATGGATAAATATAAGCTTCGGCTTGTTTTCAAAACCATAAATATATGTAATTTTGAATGAATATTGTTTAAAAAAATATATATATTGTTTATTGAAATACATATTGTATAAACCATCTATTATTTGTCAATATTATTGAATTAATGTGACCCACACATTGCAGAATTGTCAGAAAATAACCTGAATTAGATATATTATTGAATATTGCTAGTTAATTAGCTAACTTTCCTTTATTCAATTGATTAATGTATTGTAGTAATCAGTAATCATGTGTGCAACTTTAATAAGTCAAGCCGACGAATAAATCATTATATTTCAGATTCACAAACGCATAAAATATTTTTTCAATTTATCACATCAGTCTGTATAGTAGTGTAAGAAAGTCACAATTCCCGGATTTCCAAACGGATGTAAACTAGTTTCCGTTTTATCTATTCAAATTAGTACTATTGACTTCTAAATCTAAATAATGCCCCACCTTATATCGTACTTCTAAGGCCTATAGTACTGATAGAGCAGTTATTTTAAAAATGTCATCAAATGTACACATTGTATACCAGGATTCCCCGTATTGATAGTGACTAAACAAATATTATTAAATTTGGTTAACATCCTTATTTATATAGCTTAGAATTAGTCCTTTGTCCAGAGAATCCGGTTCTGTTCTCTGTTCGGGTCGACTGACGATTTTAAAGTCCTCATCGGACCTCTTGCAATCGACATTTACTAAACGCACAGCAAGAATTTCATAAATTTATTATGAAGCGTCCCCTTTATTCGGTGGTCTTCGTTACTATTGCTGATTATTGATTATCTTGAAATTTATTTCGAATCTTTTATTTTGTATACTTAATTCAATATTTGTCCTTCAACATTGACATTATACTAGGAAAATCAAATTTTACACATAGATCATTATTCTTCTATAAATAATGAATTTCCATCTAGTTATAAAATGAATTTCTGGCTCAATTATCGCCAAATATACTTGCAATTGCAAACAACTGGATAGTTGATAGCGAGAAGAAAATATATATCGGTGACACACTAAATTTTCATTTTGGATTTGAATTTCTATGACATGATGAGAAGCCAAAATCTGGCAAAAAGCCAAAAAGCATCAGGAATCGTTCACTTTTGTTACACTACAATCACATACAAATGGAAGCCAAAAGTGTTCCTGTGAAGCACAAATTGTAGCTGCAGAAGTATGCTTAGCGACTAAATTAGTCTTTAACGCTGATTGCTATAAGAATCTCCGAGTAAAATTCATTTACATTAATTAACCAAAGATATACGTAAAGCATATTCGGTACTAGTGGCGACGAAAGCCTCTTTCATATGGACAAAAGTTGCAAAGAAACTGGTAGCTGTACTAATACCCCAGACACTGATAGCCGCAATAGTGCCCCAGACACTAATAGTGGCAAAAACCGATATAGCACTTGAAACCAGAAATTAATTAGGAAGCTATTTTATTTTTGTCGCCTTTGTAACATGTCGGTTACTGCAACGTAATGCGAATTCCAAATTGTAGAACAATAATCCATAGAATACCAGAGTACAATGTTATCGACTAACTCGTCGACACAATTCAATGAGTGACTCGTCGAAACATTTATATCGGTCAACTCGGATAGCGACACAAATATCTTAGACACTGATAGAGAGGAAAGATTCTTTGAAACTGGGAGAAGGAAATGGTTGACGTAGAAGTATCGTTGAAACTGTTAGACAGACAAATGTCTTTGAAACTGCTAGACAGACAAATTCTTTGAAACTGCTATACAGGAAAATGTCTTGATACTGATAAGCTGGAAAGGAAATTGACATCAGCAGTGGACGTCGAATTATAATATGAACAGATGAAATTTGACCTTGTAAAGGTGTTACCGTCGGTGGCGATTGTCTTCTTAAAATTTTAGTCATAAAACTGATTTTATAAAGAATTATAACGGTACGTGCTTAAAAGATTAGCCTAACAGGCACTGTAAAAAAGTGAAAAAAATGTCACATTATCATTCTCAATTAACCGGGACTAATCCGAAATCAAGTCGTTTATTTGAATGACGTCATAATAGCAAGAGACGTTTTAAAATGTAGAGGGTTGAATGAAAACGAGACATTGC
The DNA here is from genome assembly GCA_030562195.1 of Nipponacmea schrenckii. Classification (NCBI taxonomy): domain Eukaryota; kingdom Metazoa; phylum Mollusca; class Gastropoda; family Lottiidae; genus Nipponacmea; species Nipponacmea schrenckii. The sequence continues at coordinate 34,345,673 of CM060200.1, read as the reverse complement.
CTTATCGTGATATCATTTAAACTATAGAAGTACACTTTATCATACAACACAGCAGGTGATAACAGGTCGACTGACCCAGTAACAACGTAACCAACCAGAACAACTCACCTGAATATTAAGGAGGGAGATCTGATTTGTGCTCAATTGAGTATCGACTACTGAAGAAGAAGCTTCGCATAGTAAGAAGTTTTTACTTGGATATGTGTTTTAAAGTTCGAAAGAAATACATGTGTTAAGTTGTGCATCGACAAGTGTGTTATCGAAGTTTTTTTATTTTTAAACATTTAGTGATCTTTCTTGGAACGTTTAAGGTTTGGAAACAAGTTTTCTAAAATATTGAGGCTGTGTTGACTGATTTATTTAAATGGTCGTATTTTCTAGACATTCTATGTTACCATTTGTTCAACTTTTCAACGCCAACCATTATTATGAATACTTAATTGGAGTCGGACAAACTAAAGATTTTGAAGAAACTCTCGTCTTCATTAATTTAATACGAAAGTATCTTTTGTTGTTGTTTCATTTAACTTCGATATGAAAATCGCAGCTGATACTCACTTCCATACAACGGAAAGTAAACGAAATACACAGTACTCTGGAATGACCTGGGAAAGTCTTTTAGATAGATTGACAAGCAGAGGAAAGGTGGAAACTGTTGCCATTACTAATTTAGAAGGAGAAGTTTTAGCATCTACAGCTGACTGGGATTTGACGAATGGTGAGACGATAGGGATATTGAAAGCAGTAACAAGCCATTACGATTCTCTGATAAGAATGAAGATAACTGATACCATGTATACATGTTTTCGTCATGATAATAGTGAAACTATTGTTGGTAAAGCGGAGAACCGAGTCTTGGTCGCCCATATCTGTCAACAGTGTATGGTGATTGGGTTTTCAGACATACAATCGCCTGGTTCCTGTATATATGACATTACGGAATTCGGAAAGCATATTGAAAAGCGTGGACTATGAACTTCATAAATCCGTTTCTGTTTTGAAATTTCCCTCCAGTGAGTGATGTGTTCTCATCGAAAGATGTTCAGTCTGAACAGGCATTTAAAATGAACATAGCCAATTTATGAGAACATCTGTAAGTTATGTAGGCCTTCTTCTTTACGTTTATAACATATTTTAGAAACAATTGGAGACCATTCATAACTGAAATTTTAATCAGCAAAAAATAGGGGTCGATATTTTAGAAATTCACTGGCAGTTGACCATGTGACCTGTACCCGGTGATTATTAACATGTATCTGATTTCAATTAATAACTGTACATTTATTGTTACCATGACAACAGTATTTAGTGAAGTGCCTTTAGGGTTTTACGACCTTTTCTTTTGGTTTTTACAAAAATGTTTCTTTGTTGGCTGAAACTGCTAGACTTTTTTTTATCATCCATCGAAGATTTGGTTTCATTTTATGATGAAAGAAATATCAGTTTACAGCCATGAACTGTGATATTTTCAAATACATGTAGATGAATGTGTTTCAATAAAAAAAAAATGAAATTGAAAAAAATTGTAAAGAATTAATAAAAAAGGAATACTGCCAACTTACAAATATTTAGAAAAGACGCAAAATATAAAAGGTCAATTTTAATTTACTGTGATTTTAGCATATCTCTATAGACAATTGTGTTAGATAATAGTATTGTTTTAGCGTTTTCACACGTTTATATTTTATGTTCTTAATTAGGCTTAATACTGATACGAGCCCTATGGGGGATTTCTATTGAAAGAATGATTTAAGAACTAAATTAATTAATCTTCAATTTTAATTAAGGCGTATTGTTAAGAATCTTTGGTGAGGGAGCAAGACACTGATTTTCGGCCATTTGGCATTTATTGAATAATTTATTGACATTTTATTTTAAGGTTGTTAAATGTTGATGAAATTTACTTAGGGAAATTTATCTCTTGCCAAGAAAATATGGAAGAAACAACCAGATTGGCAATTTGAGCTGTCTTGTTTCATAAATGAATTGTTTGAAGTACTAACATAGTTTAAACACTAAAATGTACTATGTATAGACACATGGGAAGAAATCTTATCTGATTTTTCTTATTGTGAATTCAAATTTCTTACCAGAAACTATTATCTATATAGGGTAATTTGTTTCAAAATGTTGAACAAACAAAACAATTAACTTTTTCTTCTTTTAAAATACGATTTCTTATATCCGTAAGTTTGAAAAAGAGTGGGGGGTAAGCTACGTCAAACTCCATTTCGGTGGCGTTGTTCATAAACTCACGAGCCGTTCTAAACAATTGTCTTTATTTAGACCTCGACAGAAGACCACAATCAAATATAAAATCAAAAGAAATAATGTCAACATTCTTTAAGTTTTTATCAATTGAAATGTTATTTAAATTCTTTGATGGTTTTTTTTTTGTATCTTATAAGTAAATAATAATATTAAGGCCACACTCCTTAAGATATTCATTTCATCTGTTCAGAAATAACTCTTTGAATCAAGCCTTGTCGGATTATTATTGTCACATTTTATAAAAGGTATAATAAACAAGGACTAAGTAAAGAAATGCCCCCGCTGTTTAGGAATGTCATGGTTAACCACAAATAAGACTAGTGTTTTTAATCCGATTTGATTGTTTTAAGCTTAAGAATTTAAATAATTTATGTTCGTCATTGTTTGTGCGCCTTTACGTAAACTATGTAAAGATTGCAATTCGAATTTCATTGTTTCCACCCCTATTAGTTAACCGACTATAAAAGGGCTTTCACTTTAGATGGCTCATAAAGAAACAAGTTTTGAAGCCGATCACTAATCTAAAATTTTTCCAAAATTAAAGCTTTCTTGAGAATTTATTCAACTTGAAATTCCGATAACACTCAAATAATTCATCTATTGTTCTAATTCAGGAATTTTTTCACGTTTTCAAAGTTTTGTTGCACTATAAAAAACTTTATATTGGCTTTCAGTTATTGTTGTATATTCTTGAGTCATTCAAGTGTTTTGAACACGACATCGTGATATTTCCCTTTTCAAAAGTTTTGAACCAAAAAAAAAATAAATAAATAGTTGTGCGGCATTGTGATGATAAGGGAAGCATTTTTATACAACAAATTTTATAGGAAGTATATGATAAGAACATGTAAAAGCTACTTGTTTAGTTTTTTGTTTTATTTCTTCCATCATTCATCTAATTTTAACTTCAATTTTTGTCTCTTTTAAAATTGTATATTGTAATGCATTAAATTTTTTATGAATTTTTAAAAATAAAACCTTTTGATAATGAAATTAGAATATTTGTGGTATGATCTATATTCGATATAACATTATGACTGTTTGGTTTTGTTCATACAAAAGGAAAAGAAGCTGTTGCAATAATATCAATACTTATGTTACCAACTGTCTTATTTTGATGTAACCTGCGCCAAAGGCAGTGCTTGTCAAGTTCCCATAAAAAAATGGAATTCTTAAAAGAGAAGACTTATGCCACTGTCTTGCTTCGATTCCCCTAAACGTGTAAACCTCATTTAATTTAATTTGCAAACCATAATTTGAATAAGTCCCTAAAAACTGTTCAATACTGCTGCCACAATAATGGTAATACAACCGAGCAACGGACTAGAACACTAGCGTTTACAAAGTCCCCTGCCTTGAAAAAAAGCCCCCCGCAATCCCAAGTTGAACTCTGAAACTCAGAGAATGACTCCCTATTAAAACAACAAGAGAAATCTTCTCATTCTACAAAAGGATATGAACTGTCATTTCATCAGGATGGATGTTGCAATTTGAATTGCTTTGTTTAAAGATACCGGCTAACCATGGACATTTTGAAAGGGAGAATATTTGATATTTGACAGGGTTTTGTAATCAAGACAATATGCTCACAGAAGGCGCATGGCAAATGTGAGAGCATCTGGTTCTTCAAAGACTTCCAGCATTTGGCCGAATATGGGAATATCTGGACTCTGACAACAAAAACATTATATTAATGATTGTACGAATTTAGTCCGCGGTATTTTTAGAAACCCTCTATCCCCTTCCTTTTGGTGTTTTTGCATGTCCATTTTCGAGTAATTTTGGTCTAAATTTGGAATTTCATGTCTGAAATTGCATTTTCTTTCAGAATTTCTGAGATAATGAGAAATTAAATTGGCGGAAGGTTATTTCTAATAGTGGTTTTGTGTGCAGTGACAGTCAAGCGGATGTTGATAAAATGTAGTGGTTTACTTTCATTTTGTTTAGTTTTCATGGTTATGCTATATTGAAATTTTGTACAGAAACCAAGTATTGGCCAGGCTTTCATGTGACATATAGGACTCAGTCCAGTAAAACATTTTATGCTTATGATTAATTCCTCTGTTCTTTTTTTTTTTTTTAAATCCTCTTTCTCCCTTCCTTTGGGGATTTTGTGTGCAGTGACAGTCAAGCGAATGTTGATAAAAAGTAGTGATTCATTTTGACTAGTTCAAAATTTTCATGGTCGTGCAATATTGAATTTTTGTACAGAAACCAAGTATTGGCCAGGCTTTCATGTGGACAGTTTTCAACCAGATTTCTGGAAAAAGTTTTAGAAGGTTGAATTTCGTGATTTAACATGGAAATAGATGGCAAATGAATTGGTGGAACGAGTCCATCTGATTCAAGTCAAGTATTTTAGAGTTACGTCCCATAACATTTGGCAAAATGATCATTTCATAGAAAAAGAGATCGTTGTCTCCTGATCGAATATCGCAGCACTGAAAAATCTATAATTGCTATTGATATACATATAAAAGATTTTGGTGTTAGTTTATCTAAGTAAAAAGCATTTGCTTAAAATGGCATAATAAATTACCACAGAAATGTGACGACTTGTGGTCTACAAGTTCATGTGTGCTATCCCTTGCAGATCATCTCTTTAAAATGACTGATCTTTGTTATTCTATACCAGCTTATCAACGTCGGGACTAGAATGCTTCAACTCACGAAATCATTAGCAAAGGTTGAGCCGAATGCAGCTTATGATGTGAAGAATATCCACAGAAATAAAATGAGTGAAACTTTAATGGTGTTACTGTCTGATAATTATTTTCTCAATTCTGATGGAAAACTCCCATTCTGTTTTAATACCAGAACGCCTTCAGTTTTATTATTTATGTTTCATGTGACGACTTCGTGAGAATCCGTTTAAAAAAATGAATATTAATTTTAGTTTTAATTAGAGATCAGACATTTTGTCTGGAGATAATAAATCAATAAGATACATCTCCCGCTGGATCTGTCCATACCAAACGGTTTGTCAGTTTTCCCCCAGCGATATCTATCTGTAACATTGTTTATTTCACCTAGCTGCTATAAGGTTAGCTTCAATTATAAGTAAACAGAATACTTTGTGTTCTTTAAATATTTAGGCGCCCATTTTGCTTTTCATAACCATTGACTCTTTGTCTGAAAAAATGTAGTCCAAGTTTAATCCATTCTAAAAAATCAGAGGTTAAGTCTATCTGTATAATATCAGTCTTTTGATATGTAGTCTTATACTAAAGTAAGTACTACAATAGTCATTAAAAAGAAATTAACGTAGATCCCGGTAGAATCTCGGTCAATACGAAATACGGCTTGACCATTAACACCATTTCTTCCTTCCTGATGTATGACGTATATCTTAGCACAAATGAGGACATCGACAAGAGTGTTATTGATACATTTATTCCAAGGAAATATTGGCGGAGTAAAGAGTCGGTCAATTATATTTGTGAATACCCGAGTAGTCTTCTAGTTTTAAAGGGTACCGCGGCGGGTATCGCTGGTGTGCCAGCCCGTCTTAAGTTCTTGGACAGAACACTAGAACAGAAGTTGTCATGCGCAAAAACATTATTATTTATGAATGAATGAATTCAAGGATTTTGCGCTAAACGTAGCCATTTTTGTTGAATTTTAAGGAAGTTGGAATCCGGATGAAGTTCTAAAAGATCCTCTTTTTCCGCATAACAACATAGAACTTTAGTTGAAAGTTTGATCATATGATAAAACTGTATACTTGTAAGACTTTTATATAAACGTATACCAAATGAAACTATTATATCAGTCACTGTTAAATAGATAAATAAACATATAAAGAACATGAAAGAATATACCATTTATTTCATAAATAATTTTATAAATATCTTCTTTAACAAACAATAAATTAAGATCGATTCCAGTTTTAAGGTGAGATTCAGTTTGGTCCATTAATACCATCTCATCGGAACCGTTGCAGTCGGTATATTGATCTAATTCTCGTTGGATAGTCCTCGTCAGGTGAAACACACGATTCTTTATCAACGATGTAGGACGTAGGATCATAACTCTTACAACGATGTTATATTTCAGGTCGTTTTAATGTAGCGATTGCTCAAGTTCTCTCAGATGTTACATGCAGTCATTGGAAATCGCTTAAAGGACTAGAACCTCAATAAACTAATTAAAGTTTTCAATCATTGATCAATAAGAAGAACAATAAGTACTGATTTCACGTGGTTATACATTGGAGTAAACTCGTTGTAAATAAAATATTGTCAATTTCTTGTCAACAAAGTCTAATAAACTGTTTCAATTATTCATAGAATAATTCCCTACAGAATAGGTCCAATTCCTAATCTCTTCCACTTCATATACCATTATTATCTGTTGCCGGTCATTTTCAATTGACCCAAACACAACAGCGGACATTGACCACGAGCAGATTAACTGCTAGTATGACAGCTGGTAGATGAAATAGGTCAATTGGACTAATTGCCAGTAATCTTTAGTTTTATCTATAAAATACTTTTCACATTAAAATGTAATACAATTTAACATCACAAAATATTTAACAAAATTGCTGAACATTACGGATCCCAAAACATTTCAAAACATTGGAAGCGGGATATACATGTACCACTCAAATCACGGATAGACCAAAAACAATGTTATAAGTAACCTCTTGTGCAACCAAGTTTTTTTTTCTGTACCAATTTTGATCTTTTGACATGAACACAAATTCATGTTTCTCGTTTAGGACGTTTCTATTGTTATAGCGTTTTGTTGATTTGGCGTGAAGATTGATAATCAAAGGATCAACCTTATGATTTATTTACACATAAGCTGGAAGAGGTGGCGTCTCTAACTCACTTCCGTTTCTGATGTATTTCATCAATCCCTGAACACGTTCGCGGAAACGACGATTTAAACTCCAGTACATAACCGGATTGATAGCACTATGGGCGTGGCCTAACCACAATGAAAAGGGTAGAGCGTCGATGGGACCGCTCCCCTGGGTGATGTCAATACTCAAAGATATGATATTATAGGGTAACCAACACACCATAAACACCAGCACCATTACAATCAAAATTTTGGCCGCTTTTTTGCGCGAAGAAAGTCTTTCATTGGAACTGTCAGAAGTATTTCGCAACATTTGATTTGTACACAGCGCTTTGCCAACATGCCCATAACAAATGGCTAGAGTAACACTGGGTATTACGTACACAACAAACAACAAGAAGATCCCGAAAGCTTGACGATCGTCATCTTTGGGCCATTTTTCGATACAGAATCTCATAGGTGCCTTATTGGGCAATGGAAGTGTATCGACATGTCGGATGTACAGTAAAGGTCCCATGAGAATACCCGACACGATCCATGTTGATATGATGATACAAACAGCTTGTCCCGGTGATGTTACCCAGTGAGGTCGAGATGGTCTCTGTATAGATACATATCGATCAATACTCATCGCCGTCAGGGTAAATATACTGGATGCCACGGCTACCCCTAAAATAAGACACAGAGGAATATAATAATTATTCTATATATCAGTTCCACCCCCAAAAGAGATTTTAGACTTTCAATCAAACATGATTAATTATGTGGACTCTATGGTGTTCATGTAGATCATGGACAACCTTCCACTGTTTTACAGATGACTTTTTTTTCCTTTACATTATTTTGGATCTATTGGTGAGAAATGTATCAAATATGGAATTTTTTGTTATTTGAACTTCATGTTATTGAACTCTATTCCGCTATGTACGTAAAATGATATGAAATCAACGGAGTTTAACGTCTGCACATTATGATCTAATAAGACTGGCTACGCCATGCAGTGTGCAAAGTGGAAAATTTTGTCAGGACAGTGGCATTTACCTACTCTTGTGCGATTTCAAACTGTCAAGCTATCTTTAACGTGCACAGTCTGTAGCACACGGGGCCTCGGTTTATTGTCCCATCCGAATTACTAGACACTTTTTCCATGCCAGTCCCTCCGATCTGCATCACTGACTGGGCAGAAAAATCCGAAAGTTTATCTCGACCTTTGCCGGGATTGATCCCTGAACCCTCAAGTCAGCGAACAAGGGTCTAACTCACTAAACTACCGCGGATCCCCATTTACTATGAATGTAAAGACATTCCATATACAAAGAAGACATTGATATCAGTTTAAATAGATGAAAGATAGGTCTAGTAATGAGAAATACTGCATTATTTCATGGATGTATGCCAAGAGAATTAATGTAATGAGGAATTCAGGTTTCATGAATTCCCAACTTCTACTAAACATTGAACTATTATTATCTATCCCTTCGAGAAATTTCTCCTTTTAGATTTCAGAATGATTAACATTAAAGATCCGTTTTTACTTATTTTCACCTACCTCTGACTATCGCAAAATAAAGAGTTTTTTACCACTATATAATTACCATAAAATTAATGTACCTATGGAGCCCCTAACACGCAGTGGAAATACTTTTTTAAAAAGTTATTTCGTTGAAACGATTTAAATTATTTCGTTTAAACGAATTAATTATTTCGTTTAAACGAATTATTTTGACTAAATTATTTCGTTTAAACGAATTAATTTGGCTATTTCGTTTAAACGATTTAAATTATTTCGTTTAAACGAATTAATTTGACTATTTCGTTTAAACGATTTAAATTATTTCGTTTAAACGAATTAATTTGACTATTTCAACGAAATAAACGCAATAATTATTTTGTTTAAACGAAGTAATTTAAATCGTTAAAACAAAATAATTTTATTTCGATTAGACGAAATAATTATTCCGTTTAATCGAAATAAATATTTCGTTTAATCGAAATAAATGCTATTATTTCGTTTAAACGAATTAATTATTTCGAAAAAAATATTTACACTGCGTGTTAGGGGCTCCGTATGTACCTTAGTAATCTGTGGAAGTTATAATATACCTAATAATCTTTGAAAGATATAATATACAAGAAAGTTTTAATATACCTAGTAGTCTGTGAAAGTTATGATATACCTAGTTGTAATCTATGACACTTATAATATACGTTGTAATCTATGAAAGATATAATACACCTAATAATATGTAAAAGTTATAATATATCTAGTAATCTATGAAAGTAATAATTTACCTAATAATCTGTGAAAGTTATAAAATATCTAGTAATCTGTGAAAGTTACAATGGACATAGTAATCTGTGAAAGTTATAATATATCTAGTAATCTGTGAAAGATATAATATATCTAGAAATCTGTGAAAGTTACAATGTACGTAGTAATCTGTGAAAATTACAATGGACATAGTAATCTGTGAAAGTTACAATGTACGTAGTAATCTGTGAAAGTTATAATATATCTAGTAATCTGTGAAAGTTACAATGGACATAGTAATCTGTGAAAGCTATAATATATCTAGTAATCTGTGAAAGTTACAATGTACGTAGAAATCTGTGAAAGTTACAATGGACAAAGTAATCTGTGAAAGTTATAATATACCTAGTAATCTATGAAAGGTATGTGTCTAGTTGACTGTGAAAGTTTAAATCAGTATATTCATAATCATAATAGTCAAGGTACGTCGTATAATTTGAATGCTAAATATCAACTTTTCTTGTATCATCCAATTAAGCGATATAATTGGTATATACGCTAGCGAATACAGCTTGTAAAAGCCCTTGACAGATCGAATGCCTCCATTATGACATTCTGTCCGAAGTTCTGACTATCTGTTTTAGCATATTTTTCAGTTTGGAAGATGTTAGTTTTAATGGGATCTTTAATCAACAATATTCCAACCATGCTTATATTTGATCAAATATTGGACAAATCGCTTATAATTCGTTGAACTAGTCATGTTGCTATACGTATTAATTAACTGCTCAAAACAATGTTAACCCTAGGCAAAATTCTTCTTTCAAGTTACGATTATATCTGACACGAGTTACTCTTATTTCTCTTATAAGAAAATAATTATTTATATCTCAAAAAGATGAAAACAATGGTTTTGTCTTTCAATATGACATTCATGAATCTTTTAATGAAAATTAATTTTCTAGATGGGTTGATATTCTTCTCAAGAGAAAAACCACATTTTTATTTATAATATAAAGCTTTTGAAGGAACGACAATTCAAGCCTTTTCAATGTATCGTTTGGCTGAATGGCAGAGCTACCGGTTAGATTGTAATTATTAAAACATTAAAGAGATAGTTTAAATTCGGATCTATCAGTTGGTAAGGGAATATTCAAACGCTCTTAAAAATTTGAACTATATTAGGAAGGAATTTGTCTTTTAAGACAGACATAGGTATAATAAATAATAAATAGAAACTTTACCTGGTAAAAATGCAGTAAATTTACACAAGAATTCGCCATATATCCATAACCTGTACACAATTGTACCCACAGTCATTGGCATACAGACCAACGTTATACACAAATCGGAGGACGCAAGATTGATCAAGTAGAAATTTTTGGTTTTTCTTAGGGTTTCATCAGCAAGAACTGTCAGTATAATTAATATGTTACCCAATAGGGCAATGATAAACGTTGGAATGTACAAAGATAACAAGATCACCGTGGAATAATTCCCAAAAGTGTAGAAGCTTTGTTCAAATTCTTTCAAAATATCTTCTGCACCAGTAAAGTTGTAAGGTGATCGCAACAAGAAGCTGAAATTTCTCGATTTGAGTAGACTTTTGTAGGACACGTATTCTGAAAACTGATCCATGGCTGGATTGAAATCATTTGGTAACACCTGTGGAGTAGAAGTGGAAATTAAAGTTAAATGTGATGCTGCTTTGATTTCAAACATCGTTGTATTATATACTATAAAATGTGTCTATATTAAGTCCACAATATTAATGTGTGCAGTGGATTAAAAATGTATCTGTAAATAGTCTCGATACGACACATCGCAATAAAAACATCTACAAAGAACGTAGATGTACACCTTTAAGTTTGTATTTAAGACACAATCCCGAGAATCAAAAGAGCTTTTTTGGCACTAAAAAGGTCATCCAAGAAACATCAGTCTCAAATGAAGAAATTATATCACAATTACACTTATAAAACCTTGAGTAACATAGATATTCAGTAAGAAAAGGTGATTTGTCAAGTAAACTAGTTGGACACAATTTTCTGTTTTTGATGACGTCAATATACGCAACCATTAAATGAGCTATTAGGATTGTTAATGCCGGAAAGGTTTTGTACTCATGTGACAAATAACACCTTATCGTCGGAAATGAAATCTAGCAGCTGCTTTATTGACCGTCGCACAAAATTAATAAGTAATCCTTATATAATCACCTAAAAAATTTGAAGCAAAGCCCAAAACGTCCACTTAATTCCACCTGCGTAAGCACTAAGTATCATAATTTAACTGCCCACAATGTCTTTTATACAAGTTCAATCAAACCTAATCAAGTGATGAGATATTAATGTCATTTCCATGCCAATGTCAGTCAATATCTTCTCTTAAACATAGAAACATAAGGAAAATTACCATCATTATACATGTACATCAATTTATTGATTTGTCCGATGCAATGATGCAAGAGAAATTTTTCCAATATTGTAATTGAAGTCACTAATGTTCAACAAAGAACGTTTAACCCACTAATCCGGCTTTAAAAAGCTGTAATATTGTCAGTATATCGAATGAACTAAAATAGTATCGTTTCCGTAGATCGAACACGTTTTAAGAATACTTCAGATCCTCCGTTTCAGGCCAAGTTTAAATAATAGCAGAAGTAAGCCATACAAGTTCTCTTCAGTCCAATGTAGATACAGGCAAAAGTCGAAAACAATTGAACCTCATCTTGATTCTTCAAAATTTCTTTATGTCTCACTGTTTTAGACCTCTATTAGATAACCGAACAATAAAAATTACTCCATTGGATGTAACACGAGTTCTAATCGTTGCAATTCTGACAGAAGTATTTTTAAATAATTTTTCCGGTGCAAATGATCTTGTCATTTACAAGGTTAGATCTAATCAATAACGCACGCAAAATATCATCAAATGTGGGAATTTCATTATTTTCCTATTTTTCTATAAATTAATTAAAAAACATATTCCCCCGAGCGAATGTAGTGTCAGCAGTTTGTAATGAGCGAATGATCATGTTCGTCTGGCTTCGGGTACTGGTTTGAAAAGTTCCCAGGTGCAAAAGTAAAATTACCTCAGACAATGTCCATGAAAACCATGTCTCTTGATTTAACTCGGCACTTACTTTCTATGGAACATTCACTTAAAGTTCAAATTGATGAACGAAACTAAATAAAATACTAGTTGAGGAAAGGAAGCTGTCTAGATAATGTCAAAGACTTCGGATATCACCTCCCTAGTGGCAAATACGTCTACTATTATCGTCATAACCCTGAAATAGTTTCTGGAAAATCGGCTTTCACTCGTGTGACGTCAATCATGCTATATTAGACACGTCAATATTGTCTCATCTTAGCAATATCGTAATCAATCTGGTACATGAATGATACTTCATTAGAAACAACAGGTAAAACTGGTAAATCTCAAAGCCCTTTACGTTCATGATATTGATATGTTATTGACATACTTGTACTTGTGTACAGTTACCTTTTACCTATACATGCGTCTGGTTTTGCAATAACTACGACCTCGGAACAAGTCATAAAAAATACTTTATACTGTATGGACATGCCGTTGTGATTTTCTTGCTAAGACAATATAACTTTTCAACTTTCATATGTATATTTTGATCTCCTACCTCCCAATCTTTAATGTTAGGTATGGAATAAAAGAATGGAATTTAATTGTAATTATTATCATCTTAAAATACGCTATTAGTGTTACATAGCAGATGTAACCACTGATGTCTGTATAATCTCAAAAATACTTAAGAAAATCTGTTCCATTTGAAAATAAATCTATCAAGACTACTTAACCCAAGTTTCCAGATGTTTATGTTTCCGCAGTGAGTGGTTAAGTACAATTCTTAATGTAGAAATTAAAGTAATTTCAACAAAATATATGATGCTATTTAAAGATCTAAACATAATGAACATATAAAAATTTGAGCTCTTCAGCATTTTATTCAAAGCTTTTTATGACGTTTTCATCACAATCTAATACACACCTAGGGCTTACATTTGGTCACAATGCTGGTTTCTTTTTTTAGTCATTTTGGAAAACAAATTTCCATTGTCATTAAATAAGAGTATAACGATTCATTATATATAAACATCGTGTAAATCTTCATTGCCAATATCGAAAATTTGATATCTTAAGAATTTCACCACCTTTTTTCCCTCTTTGAATTTTTCAGATTTTGAAAAAGTAAAAGTGTTAAAAAAAATACATAGCGTTTCTCCCAATGGTATTGTCAGGAGAAAAAGCGGTTAAACACCAGATTAACCCCGGATAAAATAAAAACATTTAAAGCTCGGCCAGTGACAAATGACAAATAGTAAATATTAATCTGGTATTTCAGACTATTTTTAGAGACACCATTTATTATATCGATAGGCTGACGTTGGCTTTGTATTTAATAGTCCCATTGGATCAATATCAACAACGACGTGGTTTCCATCATTTGTCTTGACTGACATACATTTACGAACCACAATCGTGTCAACTGGAATAATCTCTATTCCATTTGTCCATTAGAATATAATAGATAATGATAGCTGTCTTTGTATTTTAGTACTGTGATCACCATGATAGTTTGTTGCACCGAAAACAAACTGTATCTATTGTCCATCGCTATTCTTATATCTAAACGGCTAGACCCTTTTTCTGTCACTTTATCGGGCTTACAAAACAATACAGAAATAGGCTGCACAGCCAAAACATTTTTCTAGAAGCAAATGTAACAAATTTTCAGACCGATTATACAATTGTAAGTTGTATTGGTGTACGGCATTGAAGCTGACGCGCCATGTTCTCAATACTTCATTCAATAATCAAAAAAGCGACAAAAGAATGGGATCGCACAGATAGCATCTCAGACAACCCCCAGTCAAGAACAAAGCAAGCCGAATTTCACATGAATGTGTCCATATCAGTTTTCTTACGATAAAGATGCTTTAAGTATAGCCTATTGACATTCTAGCGAAATTTATGAAATTTACTTAAAAGACACATCTTAACTATATGAATAGTAAATCTTCCACCAACGTAAAATAACCATAATAACAAAAATGTGCCACGATTTTTAAATGATTAACAATGATTGATATGAATATAGTCCATCAAGCAAGCAATATGTCAATTTTTACACAATTTATATCACTACCACAAAAGGTTTCCATTTTTCTGTCATTTACTATCAGAAGTTATAATAAATCTTTCTATGTCTTCTAATTACAAAATATTCTATGGAAATATATACAATAATTAATAGTTTCAGAGACAATTTTACATCTGAGTTGATAAAATAAAACCATCCTCTTTGGTGTTACAACTTTTTTTCAAGACATGTACAGAGCAAAAACAAGAAAGATTTGATTCACCATAAATTCCATCAGAATGCTTCAATTATTTTCCCTAGCAATCGGATTATCAATATCAAACAAAACGAAGATATTTAACACCTGCAACATTTAATCATGATTCTTGAAATTAGAATTGTATTACTCTCTCAATCATTACTGTGATGTTAGTATGTTTCTACTTAAATTCAGCAAGGGATGCTGCCTACAGACTGTGTACGTTGAAGATCTAACGACAGGTAGAAATTGATAAAAAAAGACTAATACCGCATTTTCAAACCCGGGATTTTTAAACCCGGTTTCCCCAGTCAGTGATACTGGTCCTTGTTGGATATGACAATAAATCAAGTTCCCGAATGCTACATGTGCTCGACATCGTAAAAAGTCTTCCCCTCAATGTACATTATGTGACTCCTTAGGCGCAGAAGAGTTCATTTCATGCCTGGCACTACATTCAAAGGAACTTACTTCTTGACTAGTGAATATAGAGTCCAGAGCGATATACAGTATACCCTGCTCACGCGACCACTTTTATTAAGAGCCCACCTTCAATAAGCGACCACAATAAAGTCCCCCTACGAGTTTTCAAAGTATAATCAATATTGGAAAAGACTGACCTCACCAAATCGACAGACGCGAACCCATCCAGGACAGAGATAAATTAAATAAATTAATGTCCATTGAAAACCCCCAAAAAACAAGGTCATTATAATGATGATTTAAAAATAAAATGTCCATCCTCCCAAAGATAGACTGGAATTTCAGAGAAAAGTAATTTGTTATTGCCATGAAATGCTTTTTGTAAAAGACAATTTGTAAAGTCTTGACAGAGTATTGACAGATTTCGTAAATCAAATAAATCTGGGTTGAAGTCTAATTGGAATCTCGAGAACCATTTTTTTAATAAGAATATTAAGACAGTATTAACTCACAACTCAGTTATAATCAACTTGAATATTCTAGTTGGGTGGTGTTATTACGCTTTAAAGGTACAGATTCAACACTCTCGAGAGTAAAGTATCTTGGTTTAAAAATAATTATCGTCCAGCGACGTTATTGACCCGACGTAAAAACGTACGACTTTCGAATACATAATTTTTTCGCATTGGGATAACCTTGGTACGAAATATATAGAAATAAATTTACTAGTTAGAGGTATATTTTGCAGCTCCAGCAGTTTGGAAGACTATTTAAATTTATTGCGGGCCCAAATCAACCCCAAAAATGGCGAAGATGAATAGGATATATAGTATTTTTATTTATGCACTACAAAAGGTTCTAAGTCAATGCGAGTGCGGTTGCGAGATATATCATACGTATATGATTGTTCCTACGCTGGTGCCTTTACATGTCCTCCTGGAATCTGAATAAAATGAAAACATGAAGCTAGGGTTCATCCTTAGGTAATAACGAACACAAAGTTTCTTCAAATCCCATCAAGAAACCAGCTCTCTATATTGCTGACAATAAATTGAATACGTTTTCAAGAACAGGGTCAAAAACTCATATATATATTTTTTTTCGATTAGTCTGATTTCCATAGGGTTCATTCTTGGGTTATTACAAACATTCCCTTTCCTCACTAAGTTTTCGAAACTTTTGTCCGATTCCATTTGATTTTTGTCAATAAAATATGTTTATTCACATTCACATAACTTATTAATTAGAATTTATAAATTTTCCATTTTTTATTTTGTGTCAATCTCAATAAGTCAAATGTAATAAATAGATGAGCAGGTAAATATTGCTAGAATATAGGATATTAAGTAGGAAGCAATAATTTAATTTGTTAAAGCGGTAGAAACAACACATGTATGAGAAAAAGTAAGATCCTATCATTTCAAAAATGTCAAAACAAAATGGTTCTAGCAGTTCCTCTCATAAAAGACCACGTCCTTCATTCAGCGACCATTTTTGAATATTCGATTGAATTGTCACTGAATATAGGTTCTACTGTAGTTTTTTTTATTGACAATGAATAAACCACATTACTCAACTTAATTTTGAATTTAGTAAATATACTATAATGTACTATAATTTATTTTCTGAAAGGGCAATTATTATTATCTATAGAAGACTGTGTTTCGTCTGACACTTTAAATAATGATGTCTGGGTATAAGTACGATACAGATCCAGACAGTATAGTCATTTTTATTTCAAAGTTGACGTTCTGAAATGAATAGTCATAATTATTTTTGACGGGACCTAATAAAACAACATGTATATAATATGAACATGATACTATATGACGCATGTAGATAATGTTCCAGAATTGTGTATCGGCAATATTTAACCTTTTTTTCATCATTTTGCGGTTAAGGTCCATTCACATAATATTAACGTTATTTTGGCAATTTTCCAGATTATACCCATTTCAGTCATTTTTAACTTACAAGTTTTAAAGCCAACATAAGCTAACATGGATTATTAAGCATCTCAATTTCTAAAAGTGAAGAGTATTCAGGCTAAAAGTAATAGCTATAAAAAAATAAAATAAAAGTGGTTTCGTTTGAACGTAAAAACATTTAACACTAATTTTCTGCGCCTGAGACGAACAGAAGATTAAGAGATCACTCAACACGCAAATTTGTAAATTTACATTTATTAATATAATGATTTAGTGAGTTAGATTGACAAACACTAAAAATATATATAAATTTTTAAAAATTCGGTATTAAAAAACCGTTATCCTACCTGATACGGTGCCATATCATTAACTTATTAACTGTAAGGACAAGAAAACAGGATTAAAAAGTCAACAATCAATAAATCTAGAACTAATGTTCACGATCAATGTATAATCTTCAAGTTTTCCTACTTCTTATCTAATACAGTATCATTAAATGTTCGCGACTAGCAAACAGAGTAATACTATCACCACCACAACACGCAATGAAAAATCTTAAACAATCACGATTCCTGAAAATGACATTTTAGACGGTGACATAATTAACTTTCGATTCCAGTCCACAGTCTGTTCAATATTCAATTGTACATTGTTTATATGTTAAGATAAAAATAAAATAATAATTGACTTCTCATTTTTAAGTGTTATGATCATTGGTCTTTCATAATTATGCGACCTGGCGTAGTTGTATATTTTTTTACCTTGCTTTTTGTTTTAATTTATCTAAAGATTGCTTGCCAGGCAAGGTAACACACGCCCACTGGCAGCTTTGTTAATGTAAATGAAACAGTTGGTATGACGCATTATTTTGTTAATTCATTCAAGAATGTAATTAACTAATAGCTGTATGTATTGACAACTTTGATCTTGTATATATTTGATATTGAATTTTATCAATATCACACAGTAGCTTTGTTTAAATAACCAACAGTATATAAGCTAATCATTTGAATAGCATTCGATATGGGCAAGTTGAAGTTAGTTAAGAACATTATATTGGCTTCATTTATTGTATTACCTTAGATGTTGTTTCTATGCATTTTATGATGTCACTAGAGGTAAGATACTAAAATCTATGCTATTTCCCTCTACTGACGTCATAAAACGTGCCTACCACACAGCTCGGCAAGTCATTGGCGCTAATCCCTGTAAGACCATTAAAAGGAATATTATCTTGCAGATATTTAAGATATTTAAATATTTCAAAATATTTCAAGATATGTCTTCTGCCTACCACAGGCAGGGGCGCTATTCCCTGTTAGACCATTCAATAGAATTCTGTCTTCTGCCTATCACACAGCTCCATAACCATACTTAAGGTTCATAAATATTCTTAAGATACTGACTTGTAAAATTGATTTATTTTTTTTCTAAAAAGAAATATCAACATAAACATGGATGACCAATAAACATTTTGAAATAGAATTAAGATCTAAATAAAGTGAACTTTACCTGTAGAGAGAAAAAACCCCAGTAAATTCTTGATTTTTGAAGCATAAAAGACTGTATGAATTGAAACTCCACAGCAAATCAGCAATGATCTTAGTCCAGCTTCTATCATGGCTACAAGCCGAAATTGATGGGTTTTTGGTACGTCAACCGTAATATACATCCAAACAAGCCGAAATTGATGGGTAATTACTAAGTCAAGGACGGACAGAGAGACGGACTGATGTACGGAGGGAAGGACGGACAGAGGGACGGACTGATGTACGGACAGAGGGAGGGAGGGAGGGAGGGACGGACGGACGGACAGATGGACCTTATATACATTCATAATGTTTTTACTATGCCAAGGACAGACGGACAGATGGACAGGGGTAATGGTAGTATACATCGCATCCATATTGCTTTTAGTCAAGTCAAAGGCAATAACTCAAAAGCCGTTCATTCGATAATTTCCATACATGCATACCAAGTTTCATTAAGATTGGATAAAAACTTTAGCCTCTATTATGGATACAACCCAAATTTGACGCGTTTTTACTAAGTCAAGGGCAAAAACTCAAAAACCTTTCATGCAATAATTTCCATTTTCGAACTTGACCGAGATATCATCAATATATACATGTATACCAAGTTTCATTAAGATCGGATAAAAACTGTAGCCTCCATTGTGGATACAATCCAAATTTGACGCGTTTTTTCTAAGTCAAGGGCAATAACTAAAAAACCGTTCATGCGATAATTTCCATTTTCTAACTTGACCAAGATATTATAGATATATACATGTATACCAAGTTTCATTAAGATCGGAAAAAAACTGTAGCCTCTATTGTGGATACAACCCAAATTTGACGCGTTTTTACAAAGTCAAGGGCAATTACTCAAAAACCGTTTATGCGATAATTTCCATTTTCGAACTTCACCGAGATATCATCAATTTATACATGTATACCAAGTTTTGCTACTCACGAAATATGGCGGGGAAAATCAGGGGATCATTGAGAGGAGTCTAGAATCTGCCTAAATTTAAAAGAGCCAACCTGGGCTACGAGAGCAGTGTTACAGAGACCGGTCCGGTTCCTAGCCTTTAATATATTCTAAGCAAGAAACTAAATTTGAACTTTGCTAAACAAAGACAACTTGAAATATTGTGTAATTTGTATTACCAGCATGGATTTCTAAGATGTCTTACCAAAGTCATCATTCTTTAGCTTGCTTCAAGCAAAAGACTTGATGATTAAGACTATCGAAACTCTTCAGTCTCTAAAATATTATATAAGTCATCATGTCCAGTGATGTATTTATTTTCCGAATGTTAATTACTAACCGTAATGTTACACGCCCCAATTTCTAAATTTAAATCCAATTTTTTTTCTCCCATTTCATTAACATTTAAAGGGCAATTTTCAACTGTAAATTTACAACCTTAATACATGACAAACTGATCTATGGGCTTAGGTATGGAGCTAACTGATAAAAGGTACTGATAAAAGGTACTTAGTCAACTCGTATCCTTTCCCATCCTCTGATAGCTATTAGTACAGATCTGTCTGAGGGAGAATCAGAAATACAAAGACACAACATTATGTGGATTTTTTTGCACCTTCGCAGGTGAGTTTTTTACACGTATTTACATACCTCGAATCCAGAAAACAGCGATATATTTGGAAAGATGGATGTTTTTGTATTTCAATCTATCATTATCCCTTTACACCATTCATATTAAGTCTATGGTTGCGTCAAAGTTTTTTCAAGAATTTCAATCACTCAGTCGCTCTTTCAAATTGCATTTGCATTCAAAAGATCCCACGTTACAGGGTAGAAACAAACGAAACATCACCTTGTACTTTCATTTCATCGTAATTTTGGACGAGGGCGCTATTTGAAATGGCGCCTGAACGATTGAAATTCTTGAGAAAAAAAAACTTTTACTCACCCATAGGCGTGACATGAAGGGATAATGATGATATGATTGAACTACCAAAACATCAATCTTTTCAAATACATCGAGGTTTTGTGGATTCGCGGTATGAAAATACGCTGGTTGAGAAGTAATGTCGCTGATATTTAGACAACATTTGACAGAGTGTAAACCTGTATTAGAGCGAGACTATCACAAGTTAGTGAAGTCAAGTAGCCATTAAGCTGAGTTTGGTATACCTAGGGATTACTTCCAATAGATTACGGGGAATGGGGAAGTTGAAATAGGTAAGTTACCTGATGAATATACACTCATATTGACTTCCCTGAGAACTAAAATTTTATGTTCATTCTAAGAACTATTATCCTTCTAAGAAAGAAAGTGTTATATTTTGACTCCAGCCCTTAAATGAAATGTATTTATCCCACATTAATTTCGTTTTCAGAAATAGGAAAATTTTGATTTGTAATAGTTATACTATTGTTGGTTTTGTATTTTTGTTTAGTACAATTTACATGAAACTATATCACTGTGTTGTGTCGCTTTGTTGAGACTTGGTTGCGCAGCTAGCACGCAAATATCCACACAAGCCGTTGATAAGTTGTCTGAGGATTCTTTCTTATTAGTGGCGTACCATACCATACAACTTATTTGGTCGTAAACGAGTTCCATTTAATAGATGCAGATGTAGCATAGTTTGTGTGTCTCTGTACGTTGCAGTGATCTTTCTACATTAATTATACACCAGTAGTGTCATCTATCTATTAGTTTAATATTATTAAATCACAATAAAGACCTTCAATTCCCGACAGACAGTTGATGGTTTTCATTATAATGAACAGACTTCAGGGAGTAAGAGACATATGTTTCATTTCAACATGATAAAGATAATGGAGCACATCCAGCTTCAGCGTGTGGTTGGTAAAACATACCCTCAGTTTGCATAAATCTGAATAAAGAACATTGCAGATGACAAGAATTCAAACTACTGTGTTTACTATCACCATCACATTATTGATTTGTTTTTAGAATTTAAAAAGTAAAGAAAGAGAAAAATAAGTTTAAACTGGAGAAACTAGCTTCCTGCTTTGTTTTTTCGGATAGTTTTTCCCGGATAGGCGACATGACCACATTTACTTCCAAAATTCAATATTTACATGTTAATTGTATATACTTGCAAGAGTAAAAGTAAATTTGCTTTCTGTTCCTAGGCTATACCTAATATTAAATCACATTTGCTTAGATTGATGACATCACATTCAGACTTTTTATGTGAATTCGACTCATTCTTAAGCAAAGACACAATTTTCAGTACTTCAAGTATTTTTGTATAGGTCTTTCTTGAGACTATCAAAGAATCAAAGTATCTGGACACAAAAAAAAAAAGAAGATCTCGTGACTGCTGGAGCAACACCGTTACTGAAATGATGTACAATGGATCGAAAACATCCGTAAGACTCATTCAACATTTAAATTACTTTGTGGCGAACCAAGACCAAGATTCCATGTCTATGTAATTTTGTCATGGATCCAATAGATATTTACCACAGTGGCCATGTACCAACTGATAATGTCCAAACCGACGCATAATGTCCAAACATCTTTATCAACGCATAATGTCCTAACTTCCATCACATTTTTGTCCAAAACAACTCATAAAGTCCAAATCGACGCATAATGTCCAAAATTTTGCTAACGCATATTGTCCGAACTTTTTGACGCATAATGTCCAAACATTTTTTTAACGCATAATGTCCAACCATTTTGACGCATAATGTCCAAACTTTTTGACGCATAATGTCCAAACTTTTTGACGCATGCCAATAATGTCCATACTTATGTCCAAGGCTGATTTCATTGTTTCACCCTTGTTCCACGAATTTTTCCTTCCTATACAGGTTGGAATTTTATTGGGGGACCCCATTCGTGAAATCATGCATGTTTGGTCTTTCAGCCCAGGTGTGGTTTAGTTTCTTGGATCCATTTGATTAAGCATCATCTAGAACCTTGCTAGAATCTATAAAAATGGGATAAAGACGTACTTTCAAATCACTCTTTATTGACTATCAGACTCATTTTAATCAAAGGAACTAGATGAGAACGTACAGAAATTTTTCAAAAGTATACTGCGTGGAGAAATCCGTAAAATTATTACATGATAAATATCCGAAGTAGCACCAGAGTTCAGTGAACACATGTCTCGCCCGGCGTGTGTATTTTGAGTTATGTATATACTGTACCTACACACCAAATTTGATCGCAAAATTCATTACAGTTACTGAGAAATGCACTTGATATAATAAGGTGTACCCCCTATACACTACCCACACATCAAATCTGATGAAAAAACTCCTTCTGGTTACTGAGATATTGACCCATGTTGTCGCCGCTGTCGCCAGAAAAGCAATACCACGTTGCGGTCGAGACAAAAATATTTAATTAGGCAATCAGTCTAATGATTGAAACGGGAAGAAATTAATTTGGAAATTGACCTGTCCCTTTAACTGTGAAGATAAATTTCATTTATTTGAAAGATATCCTCTTTTCTAAACATATTTCTACATTCCATATGCTCAGTTTGCGTGAAAAGTAGACATTAATATTTTACTGATCTCCTACATCAACTTATGAACTGGATGATGAACTCATTAAAATCTGCCAAGTATAATACTCTTTATTTAAAGAAAGAAAGTCACTTCTAAATGTTATGTAATTTATTTATGAATTTATTCCTGTTACATTTCTCCTGATATGAACCTCTTCTGGAGCCATATTCACGAAGCCCTCCAATGTGGATTAGATTTCAGAAAAGCTTACATAAATCTTTAAATGAGAAACAGCTCAAGTTTACCTGCAGCTCAAGTTTTTATTAGCGGAATTTCAAGTTAAAAATCAACTAATTCCAACTTTTGGCCCGTATGCACCAATTGAAATAAGGCCTACCTGAATAACATTAACTTTTAATTTAATTCTATATTTTGTATACACCACATAAAATTGCCTTAAACGTATTTAAAAATTGGCTAATTTAGTGCTAAACTGAAAGTTGTTCGACACCATTTTAATTCTATTCGTAAATCAAAATAAAAATTCCTTTTGTTACTCTTTCATGTTTCAAAATGTAAGGTTATTTCGACGATTTAGATAAACTTGATGAAATCAACCGTGTTATTCTCATCAGTAGACATGTCAGGGATCGCCTGGACCCCTTCACATGGTTTTCAGAGGAGGAATTTAAAGCATGGTTTATACTGAATAAGCCATCACTTATAGTTTGCAAAAGATACTGGAAACACCAACTGAAAGGAATGCTGTATTGCCCCGTTTACTGCAAGTGTGTAGATGTTTGAGACTGAGACTCGGGTGGTTCATTGCAGTGTATAGCTGGAGATCTTATATATACATGTGCATCAATCAACCAAAAGCAGCTGTTTTGAGCGTTTTGTAAATGGATTAATTACGTTTAGAACAACAAAATTCGAAGAATAGAAAGAATTAAAGACATCTTTTGATCTTACTCTTGTTGATAATTGTCTTAAACTCTGTAAGACACCAGATGAGAGTCTGGACTACAAGAATCCACACTACATACACTAATTATTAAAATGTGTCTTAATGACCAATCTTTAGACTCTATTGTCATTTATATTGTGTGTGGTTCGAATGGAAAATAGAAGTTCAATTACAGTGCATATAAATATATTTAGTTAATTCTTAGTTATTGGTGCCTACAAAAAATAGACTTAAGCCTATCTTTAAATATATTAATTAAATCTTTTTGAGGTTTAAATAAATTCTGTTCTTAATTTGATCTTATTTGGTGCATACAGGTACGCCATTTTGTCTAATCTCGGGAAGGCAGAAAGTTGACCCTACGTCATTAGATAGCAAGAGAAAACATGGTGGAGAGTAGCGATCCTCATCTGATGATCGGGGACCAGTGACCAACCAGCTTCAAGCCCTATTATGATCTCAATCCAAACAAAGGTTTGGACTAAAATGAGTCTGATAGTCAAAAAAGTACGTCATTATCCCATTTTTATAGATTCTAGCACGGTTCTAGATGATGCTTAATCAAATGGATCCAAGAAACTAAACCACACCTGGGCTGAAAGACCAAACATGCATCACTTCACGAATGGGTCCCCCAATAAAATTTCAACCTGTATAGGAAGGAAAAATTCGTGGAACAAGGGTGAAACAATGAAATCAGCCTTGGACATAAGTGTATGTGTCAACAGATATGGACATAATTGGCATGCTTCAAAAAGTTTGGACATTATGCGTCAAAAAGTTTTGACATTATGCGTCAAAAAGTTTGGACATTATGCGTCAAAAAGTTTGGACATTATGTGTTAGCAAAATTTTGGACATTATGCGTCGATTTGGACATTATGAGTTGTTTTGGACAAAAATGTGATGGAAGTTAGGACATTATGCGTTGATAAACATGTTTTGACATTATGCGTCGGTTTGGACATTATCAGTTGTAACAGGCCATAGCGATCAAATAATCGGTAATCCTTTAGGAGTTCTGTACATCTGTGTAGTTATATATAAGACTCTCCTCCCCAGATACGTGATATTACGTATTACGATAAAAAAAAAGAAGACTTTTAAAGCCGTCAAATCAAAATATCTCTTTTTTTATTGGTTGAATCCGGCTCCCTAAATGTCTACGGGTTGTTTTGACTAAACGCCACGAAGCATTAGATGTTTGTTTCCGATCTTCCTCTGCAGCCTATTTATTAATCACGATATTTTCTGACTTTGAAGGAAACAAGTTTGGAGAATATGTTTCCTGATTATAAGAAACTGCAAGGACCAAGAGTTCAGGGAGTATTCAAATTTTAAATATCTCTTCGAGTCCTCATGGCTGGTGATAGGTTAGGTCTCATAATCGAGGGAGGTAATGATTTACAATTGCATACTTTAAATATGCTAATTGGATTTGGATGCGTACGAATTGTATTTGTATTGTATTTATAGACTGTGTAAGGTAAAAATCAAAATATGACCTGATATGCCTTCCGGGAAACTGGCATCTATAATCACCTCTGCTTCAATCAGTGACGTTTCTCGGAATTATTAGATGTGGGTAGACGATGGTTCTGACACAGGTTCAACTGAAAGGCTATAAGTTGATATGTGCTATAATAAAATATACACAAACTCCGCCTATAATTCCAAAGACAAGAAACAAAGAGAGACAATTCCTTTTAAAATAACTAAATCTGTTCAGACTGGCCTCGGCTGCTCCCTGTTGTAAACAATGTCGAAGCTCGTTCTATGGTTAGAAGATTTAATTTATTTGTATGTCATCAAGCACAACTCCGTTATTGCTATGCTGCATTAACGCTAATTTCACAATCTTTCACACTGAGGGGTTTTTTTTTTGATTCAGTGAAATCAGAAGTGTTATATGAGTGAGTGAATTTTATTTAGTTCATTAAAGATTACTAAACCTTACTGTTTGGCATATTTTCTATTTAGTTCACATAGTAAAAGAGCTTAGCAAACAAATGTCACATTGAATGATAGCTATTTAACTCTTTTCATGTCTTCATGATTAGACCCATTAAAATTGGATGCGTGAATGGTTTACATTCTAATGCGATTTGAAACCATATAACATTTACTACTGAGCATAAGAACGATGTAATTATTAATTTAACTATATATGAAGACCGCCGTATTTCAGTCACTCAGTGTGAGAGCCATAATCTACTAACGTTCACGTACTGACGAACACATATAAATTCTCACCTGAAAGACGTCTTCCCTGCTGTTGGAATGTAGAAGACATTGATTATTCCATGTTAATATCCAGAGTTTTCATTTTGCAAGTCCGTTAAAATACAACATTCTAACAATTTGGCTTTTAACATGTCTATTAATTAAACAAGAAAGAACACCAGTCTTTTTTCAATTTTGTCTAGCTTTAAAAATTGTTTTGAAATCTCAGGTGATGATAAGGAGAAGTATTGTAATTTAGTCTATTATTATTACAGTAAATACAATAAGAACTATAAGAACTATATAGAATTCAATCAATAAGCCTACAGGCCAGTGTTCACTCCATGTTGGTATTCTACTTAAAGCTCTAAATTCACCATAATTATAAACCATGAAAGTCAAAGACTGCTCATAGTTAGACAGTGAGATGTTTCTTCATCTCTAACATCTCTCTAGTTGATAGTTGTTTGCGTATAGAGGATGAGTTGGAGTGGTGTGCTTAGCTTATTAGACGCAATTAATGTAAACATGGAAAAGAGAGTCATTTTAGAGGGTTTCCTAGAAGATAGTTAAAACAATTTTGATTTTTCATTCCATGTTATTGCAACTTATATATTGAAGAAGGAACCGCATAGGGTTAATGTTTATCATTCAGTTATTTTAAATCTGTTTTATGGTACATGTATATCATTCTGGTGCATTGCGTTCACAGGGTGATTTTTTTTTAATTGTGTAGTCAATTTGGTAGTTTCAAAACGTTTAGCTCGGAATACACATTGATGATGGTCTTGATATTGCTTTGGAGATATAGATAGAGTATCTCAACGAATTTAATCTTCGTGTCGTTACTTAGACGCCATACGATAAAGCCACAGAGCTGAGAGAAAGTTTAAAGCACATTTTGAATCACCGGAACATCAAAGAAAGCAAGGAGACCATACCTGTGTGAGGTGTATTTCTGCAAGACAACAAGACAAAAGCTTTTTTGTCGTCCGAGTTCAATTATGCTTAATATTGTTTTAACAATTTCTCTGCTCGTGAATTGACTACCTTTATCAGCCAATATCAGTCACAATCTGTAATTGTAAAAAGTCCAATGTAAATTGTACCAGGAACCCAATGGTTAATTTCATTACGCAAATGGTGATTCTATAAATAAAGACACATTTTCCTGACAATTGTAATGCACTGTTTCGTAATGTTCTCAATCTTCGAATCCAATTTTGGCCACCATATAGCAACAGCCTTCCTAAATGTTTACTATGTAAATCTGACATTATATACGAATAGGGCGTATAGAACTAGAAATTATTGCTCTACTTTCCCCCTATGAATAATTCTGGAATATAACTCAAGATAATAATTATTGGATAATTACATTTCTTTGTAAATAATATTTCATTCATAAGAAAAGGATTGGAGAACAGGCTTACGCCTATGTAACCACCTCTCCCAACTAATACATATTTAACATTATGAAATCAACAAACATTTAGACCAACACACTTAGCTAATGATGTACGTAAGTAATTGAAGTAGTGATAATTTTTTTTTAAAAAGAGTTATGAGCACAACAAAAATACAGTGAGAAAGATAGTTAATAAATAATTTAGAGTCTTTTAGAAAGTGATAGAAAATCGTGAACTTTTTCCAAAATATTTTTAGATTTGAGAAGGTTTTAAGTGCCATATAGAGTAAGTTATGGATAGTTAATAGCTTATCAGGTAAAAAGTTGGTAGATTGCTTCCGTGCACCCGAATGTAAGGGACATTTTAGTAGAAAGTGTTCAGCATCCTCAACATTATGACCACAAATAAAGCAGGATTGTCTGTGATATGTCTTGAGATCGCTACAGGAGAGACGGAGTCAGCAATGAGTGATTTGATGTTTTCGATTTCCAAAGTTATAGATATCCGGTGGTTGAGTGCCATTTATTTTGAGTGATAGTTTAAAGGGTGAGATAGATAGTTGAAACTTTTGATTGTTATTATTACAGGGTCACATTACAGAGGTTTTACTGTACATATATGTATTTTGTGTAATGGTAATAAACACATTTTAATTCACTCACATACAGTCTTAACTCTCAATATTACTCCCAAACTCTCAACATAACTCACAACATTACTCTATATACCCTGTACTATTTCTTTGTGTTCAATTGGTTTGTGAGTTTGTTCATAGTTTGTTCATACATGAATTGGTCACCTTACTTGCTATATTGTGTCACTTATTAGCTGTAATTGGTTTGATGAGGTTGTTTCAACCTGTAAGTTAGTAATAAGCTGGTAATAGTCTATGGTTTAATATTTAATATTTCATTACTATAATTAGGAACCAGGATTAATATAAAGGTATGTATAGGTTCAGTAATTAGTAAATCAAGTAACTGGTAAATCAAAAAAATAAAGTAATAGTTTTAACTAAAGCATTATTCCTATAAGGTAAATTTAGTAAAGTCTCCATTTCAAAGACTATTAATATATCGGTGATATTATTTATCTACAAGTATTTGCCATTTTGTATAGTCCAGTTTTAACTCGAGTTTTGTAACTTTGTAGATTTAGGAATCGTTTAGTTTATTATATACGGATCACTTGTCTTCCGAGTTGTTGGAAACCCCTTTCAAGGGTAAGCTTTTAGTTTGTAAATATGTATAAGTAAAAGTATTAACTACTACCCAACTGTCCTAATGTGAATTGGTGTGATAACTTCATTTACGCAACAGTCTTGTACCCATTTGTGTAGTTTGAGCCGGAGATGCAATATTTAATTATATCATTGTCTGTGTTATATTTGTATAGTACCAGGAGCCAGTAGTTGTATTAATTATGTAATAATTATGTATATTGTATTTTTAAGGTTTTTACGTATAGTTAATAAAGATGATATTGAAACATTCAACTTAGTTGCCCTTTATTCTGCTAAGTGGACCCCTATAACATTATGTAGCTTATTCCATTCTCTAATTGCTGAAATGTATCAGTTCGATAGTGAAAGAGAGCTATGTGATGGTTATCTCTAAGATTATATGGGTTATTTCTAGTAGGAATGAGATGTGAAAGAAAGTTTGGAGTATGATTATTTATTATTTTAAAGATCTTAGTTTATGCCTTCTACATCTCTCCTGTAGTGTGATAAAGCCAGTTTCGCTGTATAGGAGAGCATGACTTGTTCCCTTGACAGCCCCGCATATAGTCCTGACTGCATCTAAATGGAGGTTTTCTGAGGCAGTTGTTAGTTCCCTGGTGCACCCTTCCCATTTTATATTACAGTAATCAAAATGCGGAAGAATGAAAGATGTATAGATAGTTTGCAGTGACTTCCTATTTAGACGATATTGAAGACTTTTCAAACAATTGGTCAACCTTCCAGATTTTGATAAGATTATTACATGAACACACTTCTTCAATACATGTGCACATAATGTTTAAACAGAAGTTACACGTGTCGTAATCAGATGAACTGGTGAAAGAATCGATTGGTTGGTATAAGTTAATGTTCGCTTCAACAGATGCTGATATCGCAAACTAGATCTGCGTTTGGATCATAGTGAGCTAGAACTATATCATCTGTCATATTTTTTTTTCTTCTGAAATGTAGATTCATGAACAGCGTTCTAAACAAACGTTATTTTTTCGTTTTTTAAATTTTCTAAAGAAGTTTGAAAATATCTATATCTATTGATGGAAGTGGATACCTATCCTAATAAGCCTATTTATAAGTTTATTGTCAGTACACAATCTGTTCATAAAACAAAATCATTACATTTCTGTACATTCAACACAATTAATGACAAATAACATATATCCCTTTCGTACACTCGTCACAATATATTGTATTTTTTTTTACATCTGGCAGGGGATGAATATATATTCGATTCAAATGGGTGCTAAATATTTATTCATCTAAAACGTATAAGGGCTCTAAAACACTTCACTTGAAATCTACGACGAATGAGACCTTCATAATATCACGATACCATTACACTACACAATCATGTTATCATGACTATCGTAGAGGAAATGGCTGAACATATTCCATCATGGTTATTAAAGCTCCTGCCTTAAAAGGCATCTAATAACATTTTTGGCGAAACCTTCAGATTGTTCCGGTTCACTGGTTTCAATAAGCTTCATAAATTTTTAAAATATTATTTGGGCTATTGGGTACCTAGATCGTCATAATGTAAGTCAATGGCATGTCTTTATAGATGTACTTATATTGGAGTTTCCTACAACATAAGAAAATAATAAAAAAAAATATAACAAACAAGTACAATTTTATGGTATCTCGAGTTGTGAACCATAGATTTAATGTGGTCTCTACCCATAAATGTCGCTTAAAGATTATTAAAAAGAGTTGATACTGTTATCTTGGAAATGTTTCCTTATTTGCTGAATTATTGCATTGCTTGCCTCCTCCAACCTAACTAAAAAGGATAACGTAAAATTTGAAACCAGATTGTTTTTATGTATGACCATTGCATTTCCCCAGGTAAGATTAGTATAAAGGATGGAAATCAGAGCCCGAGTTCATGGAATGAGACTTAGATGAATAGTACAATGTCATTACTATCAATAAAGTTTTAGAACATATTATCTATTTGACCTCTAGTTTTGAAATCCGATTAAGTCTTTTTACGTCTAAATTATGGACAAAGTCATCCGGACAATAAATGTCTCGTCAGGTAGATACACATGTACATTAAGTAATTAATTGTAATAAGTTAGCGATAATTAGTTTAATTTCCTTCTCCACGCGATAATGTCCTGTTATTTCACCTGATCAGATTATTTCTTTCCATGTGGAATTTGTTTTGGAGACAAAAACATTAGCTACTTTCATGAGATGCTTTGATGGGAATTTAATTTCCTGATATATTTGCAAAGTAGACTCAACAAAATATAAATCAAATGTATATCGACCTATGATACATAATCTTAGACAACATGTATCAATTCAATCATGGACACCATTATATACTTTGACATCTGCATGGAAATGATTTTCGGGTTCACAAACGTATATACTTATAACTTTTACATCAATAAGTCAGTTTAAGGCTTTTGGAATTACAGACTTTTGATGCAAGAGTAAGCTTTTCACCAGTTGAAAAAAAATTATTAAAATTATAACGAAGAAATTGCATTTAAATGTTTTAATACTCAAATTACTTTGGTAACACTATTTTTCTAAATTTCGGTTGCATTGGATGTTTTAATTGGTCTTTAAAGGAGTTTTAGGTGCCGATTTCAAATCTGAAATGAGCTTTCTCAACAAAACCAAAACACATCTTCACAGTTATACCAGGGTTATCATTGAGAAAATCAAAGAAGGTGTGTTTGATGGCCCACAGGTTCGAAACCTAATTCATGATAATCATTACCTTGGAGAGAACAGCATGGTCATCCTTTATGGCAGTCTATATGGCAGATAACTACGACGAGCTTGACGACAGAATGATCCTCGCTTTTCACAATCTTGGGTGCAACATGAGCATCGTTTCATTTTTTGACCAGCCACCTTGATCAGTTCCGCGACAACCCGAGAGCGGTGAGTGTGAGCGATTTCATCTATACCTAAAGATCATGAAAGAACGCAACCTAGGGATATGGGGAAAACGTATAGTGGCCATCTACTGCTGGAGCATTGAAAGGGATTGCACCGAGGAAGTGTACAAACGCAAATTCTTGCCTGACTAAAATGCAGACAGAAATGAAAAACTTTGATCCACTATAGTAATGTTCTAAAAGAGTTTTGGATATAAAATTGTAAACTATTTCTGGAAAAATGCTTCCAGACAAATACGGCACAGCCAACAATGATGTTCTTTGGTCACATTCGAATTTTTAATCTATAACATTATATTGATTTGTTGCTGTCACTGCATTGTTCTTGATTATTGTGTTTGATAAAAATCTGAAATTGCATGAAATATGTAGCTTGCAGGGGAAAAACGATTCCGGATTTGAATTCAGCACACTCAAATTGACTAAATGCAAGACTTTCCTTAAATGCAACAAACAGAGTGTTCCCCATTGATATTACTTAAATCTAACAACAGTAAAGGAGTTTACGATAACTTGTTTGCATTATTCTCCTATAATCATTGATAATTTGTTCTTTCAATCTAGTCAGACCAGGAAGGTTGCATTACGGAACGAGAGTGGAGTATGTTTTTGGTCATAACGCTTTGTTTATCCAAAACTTTTTTAAAACTCCGACTGTTCGCTTGTCGAACGGATGCTTTCATAACTCATACTCGTCGTAAAGTCTCGAGTAGCCGCCTTCTCTTTTTTTGATCTGGAAAAATAATTATCAGAATGTTTTAAAATGGTGGTAATGCTTTAGCAAATGTGCTGGTAATGTCTGAGTTTATATTATGATTCAGTCTATGAATGGGCAATGTTTTTGCCTCTATAGTGGTTTTATAAGACAGCTGATGGTGATGATTATACAATTATGCTCACAACGGTTGTAACTTTCAAAGTGGGGTGACATTGGAGGGAGTGCTTTACTAGGAATTGTACACAATCTACTGCTGACATTTTAATGGGGTATTATGGTTGGTTGTGCAGATGCTGGATAAGACAAGATGTTATAACATGTTGTTTTTAGTCTATGGCTCTTCGTTTTAACTTACATAGTGTCTAATACCTCTTGTTTAATGGCCTTTCTCTTCTCTTCATTAATAGGATAAAACCAGAGGAAAATTAGAGCAAGGAGAAGACATACGACTGGACCAGGTACTACAAGCAATCTCAATGTTAAATCTACTGATTCCGGTTGAGTACAAGCACCAGTAACATACCCACCAATTCTGTAACATAAAGTTGAATGATTGAGCAGACGATTCACTGCTTCATTCCTCCATCTCATTTCTTGTGAGAACAAGTTTGATGCTTGACCCTACTAGTACCAAAGGTCCAAAACGGAAAGGGTTCATGAGCCTTGTCACTAGGCAGAACCATGCAACCATGAAATATAAAACAAACCATGACGGGAAGAACAAATGAAACCTTGGACTTACGACAAGGCAACTTGAGACAGTGCAAGTCCTATTCCGCTAGCTAATTTATTGAAAAATACATAAAACGAATAAAACATGGCGTCTTTTCTGGTGTGTGTCTCTAACATAAATAAATCCAAGACATCTGGTAACACAGACCTAAAATATAGAAAAACAGAATATTTAAAACCAGGGGAGAATAGTATAGTATACATGCAACTTGATTGACACAAAAATATCCAAATTTTTAAATGACCATGCTACTGGATCGTACATGTAGTTCATGAGGAAATGTTAATGTTATATTGTTATTTACCATGGTAATAATAACGAGACCGATATACTGAGACCAGCAAACCCCATAATAACATAATATAAATACTCATTATCAGGTGGTAAATACAACTGTACTATTAATATCGGAATAAATATCTGAAATTAGATGATGTACATAAATTCAATAAAACTGTCCTAGTTCTAATACAATCAATATCTGTGAGTGGTTTAAACCGTGTAATGATTTAGGAATAGATATATGGGAATAAGGCTTGACACCGCGGTTATGTTATGATGGGTGTACCTATCCATGATCGAAATCTAGGTTTCTTGCAATAATGGATTAGGTTGGTGGAAGAATGTTCTCAAATAGAGAAGGGGGGGGGGGGCACAGTAGCACTTACAAGTATTCCAGTGGCATATATAGTCTTTTTACCAAATCTTAGTAGTAGTAGTTGCCATAAAGGCATGGCTGTGATAGATACAACCTGAAAGAGCAAATAATCGTACGTCTGTCATATGGGTATAGATAGAAATATTTTGTTCTAATTTTTAGTGGTTAACCCTATTCATTATGGACATCGCATGACGGGGAAAAGAACTACTGTCCGTAGGGATATGCTGTCAAAAAAATCGGACACATTTGATAGGTCGAATGAGTCACCATCCAACGACCCTACCATGCTGGTTTATAACGTCATCAGCTACTAATAGAAATATTCTTAAAATAAATGAAGATGTCTCGCGGCAAGAAAATTCCAAGTGCAATGAAATCTTAACGTAAATTATCACGTAGTCATACTATCATTAAGATGAAGAAATGAAGATTCAGGAGATAGATCTCTTAATACATACCGTACTCAGAATGTGATGACCTGCAGCCATAAAAATTTATGTGTCATGTTTCATACTTACAAGTAAAACTATGACGAAATTTGTGAACTTATTTCCCATGTTTAATGAATGTGTACAATATAAAGCTATGTTGCCTTGTACTATCTTAAATTAAAAAAATTAATAAAAAGTAATAGAATTTCTTACTCAATACTGAATCAAAATTAAACTGCTTTAGGGAATAAACTACTTGAGTATTTTGTATTGGAACTTTAACAATGAACTTAAAAACACTTGTTTGTCTCTATTTCTGCTATTATTAACCCATATTCAGAGAATGAGTCCGAGTCTCTAGAAATATAAATGGCTACAATAGAGTAAATGGTTTTTCTAAAGTTTCTTTTGTAATTTTACCATGAACAATCGATCATACTATTCTAATTCTTAAGTCGTACGTCTGTTGCATACGAAACTACATGGTTCTTATAATAACACATGTGAACATACTTCACAACCATTTTGAATCTCTGTGCCGTCGAATGGTTAAAAAGGTTTTTTGTAGAAAGATGTGATATTAATTGGAGGTTATTTCTAAAATCAGTTTGTAAGGACCCAGTCAAGTAAAACATTTTATGCTTATGATTGTAATATATTCAGTACATTTTGTTTGAAAATCCCCTTTCTCCGTACCTTTGGATGATTCGCTTGCTTTTTTTGACTAAGTTTTGGTCTAGATTTGGAATTCGATGTCCCACATGAAAAATGGATTTTAATGAAACTTGGTGTGAGCATTGGAATTGATAAGATGACGGTCAAGTTAAAATTTGACGATTTTTTCGATGAACAGTTTGTGATTTGTAAAATTCAAGGGAGATAACAAATTCATTAATTACAATTGTTATGATCACAATACATGTAATTCAGAAATGAATTTTATATATTATAAGATATTATTTCTGTGGCAACAGGTAAGAGGTTTTGACAAGAAAAAATCACTGACAATGAAGTTGTCATCATTTGTGAACGCTTTACGAGCTTTAAACACACTACGAAAATGCATGATTATACTTTATGTGAATTTGCAATAAATTATGTGCTAAAAGTTTAGTACTGTTTAAAACTGCGATCGTTTCTTTTCTTTGGGATGGTATGGGTAATTTTGACTTTATCCAAGATGGCGGACATAGAAAATTATATGACGAATTTCGGCTATAACGAACTAATTCGTTCGGTCCCGTATGATTCTTTATAGCCAGGTTTCACTGTAATTCAGAAATGGATTTTATATATTATAAGATATTATTTATGTGGCAACAGCTTAGAGGCAACACTGACAACAAATAGTAAATACACCTAGTTTTAGTGGAATTACAGAAACTACAGGTGTCTCTAACATCGCAATGATGCAAAAAAATGCTATCAGTGCTCCCAATAATTTAGAAAACTCTGCAATTAGGAAAACCAGGCTATTATGCAGTAATTGTCTTTGTATCACTTAGGTAGGTTTTCTTCCACATTTTAAATTTGAAAGACTTACCGCTACAGCTAGAGACGAAAATAGGAATACTGCAGCTGCTTGTAAATAAGGTTTATAAGTAAATACAATTTTTAAACTTTTGAAATATCCGTCGGTATTACCCGTTGAGTCAACCACACCTGTAAAATAATATTTTGGGTGAAAGGACATTTTAAGGACTTCAGGTAAAGATGTTTTCTAAATATCTTATGATAGACCCTTAGATATTAATGGGTACCTGATAGTGGCGGCAGCATCTATATATTTACAGGAACCACAAAAATATGGGAAAAATGTAAATAGAAGCAGTTACAGATTTTGATATACACTTAAACAGGACTAGTAAACCTCTTTTCAATCCCTGTTTACAAACCATACACTCCAACAAGTGTGCCATATTACCCCATACCTGCCACCAAAGGGAGACTGGCGGTAGAATAGGAACATTGTCAAATCCCCGTTGTCTTTAAGGGGGTGAGAGATAGGATATGTGACCGTCAGATCACATAACAGAATATCAAGCCGATATTTTTAATTACTAAAAACGCACACCACACATAGAAAAGCCGTAGAAATTGGAAAAGGGTGTACATAAAATCAAAGCTTTGAGGTAGTGGAATGCTGAAGAAAGAGATTACATTATTAATATTTAATATGTGTTTATGTATTACCTTTTTTTTCCTTCACACCAAAGAAAACAGTACATGCACAAACCATATAGATAACCAGAACAATGTATGAACCAATGCGGTAGGACTCTTCCTGAAAATGGTAACCTATATTATATCATTCAAGGCAAAAAAGTGCTGTTCGAGGTATGCCTTCTTGGAGGCTCTATTTATTTAATTTTAGAAAGATGCGTGTACTCAAGCGCAATAAAACGACAGCTGTCCGAAGTCGTCAGCAAAAGCAAAATCACTCGAAAAGGTTGGCATTGGCAGGCTTACTTTTTTGTCATTGAGTTTGAGTTTGCGTACAGTTTAATCAAAGCTTGAAAGCTCAAGCTAAACACATAAATAGATCTAGTAATAACGATCGGAACCGCAAACGAAACAAAAGTAGCTAATGAATCATATCAATCATCAATCATGCGTCAGTAAGAATTTCAAAAAATGTTCTAAAATGTTCAAGGAACGAAATTGATGAAAATAATATATTTATTTTTAATTTCCATGGGTCAAGGGGCGTAAGTGCGAACAATTAGGGGAGGTAAACTATCTGATGTCACTAATTTCATTTCCAGGTCTAAATTATCCAACAGTGTAAAAAATGTGATTCTCCTAATTGGTTCTAATGATGCGTCAAACAGAAATTTTAACATGGTGCAGGCTGAATATGATCTAAATTCCTTGTGTGATGTAATTGCCAAAACATTTCCGTCCAGCACAGTAACACAGAGCTTCTTCCTCGACGAAACCTCAGTGATAATACGAAAATTCAAACCTTGAACAATTTACTCCACAAAAACTACAGAACTGTTAGAACTAGTGACTTTTTTCGAACAAAAGAGGGCGTAATCAAAGAATACTTGTATTGTGATTCTGTGCATATTAATCTTAACGGTTCTTCTCTTTTAGCTAGACTCATTAAATCGAAACTACAGACATGTGCACCAACAAATAGATATCTTCACAATCCTAGAAACTCTTTCAGGCAGCCTTCACGTGCAAGTATTGGTTTTCGCAGACCACCGCCGTTCCCCATGTCTCCATGGTTCTCTTCCAGGGCATATTACTAACACTATTGATTTATTTACAGCGTATCCATTTTGTTGATTGAGCCAGGTTTTTTGATAAACTGATTCCTTATTTCAGGCAATTTCCGGGATTTTTTGAGTTTTCTTTTCTATTTTTATTTTAATTGGTTTTTTTTTTCATTCTACATATAGTGATCTTTGTTCTTTTTGAATTAACTTGTGTGTTTTATTATTAGATTGTTTTGTTTTTTGTTGTTTTTTTTTTAATTTTTTATTTTTTTTATTTTTTATTTTTTGTCTTTTGTATGTGTATGTATATATTTCTTTTATACTATGCACAATTTTTTATCACATAAGGGAATTCATTGCGGACATCTAAATTCGCGGTACTGTTACAAAAAGTTTGATGAAATAAAACTTCTTTTGGACAACTTTGATATTTTTGGCCTAACTGAATCACATTTAGATGACTCTGTCTCAGATCATTTACTCAAGATAAAAGGATTTCACCCTCCGTTTCGAAGAGACCGTTGTAATAATAGTTCCTCTGGAATACTGTTATATGTACGAAATAATTTTAATTTTAAAAGAAAATATGATTTAGAACATGATGGTATAGAATGTATTTGGTTGGAAATCCGTTTTAAAAAGCAATCCACTCCCGTGCTTGTCTGTTGCTTATATAGGCATCCTGAATACAAAGTTGTTTGGCACACCCATTTTAAAGATATGATGGATTCCGTTTGGCTTGAAAATTCTGAAATTATTCCTTTGGTGATACAAATATAGATACTTTAAATAATAAGAACACCCTCTGGACCGATACTCTTAACCAATATCATCTTACGCAAATTATTACTACTTCTACACGGGTCACTGAGATCATGTTATTGTATCATCTGTTAACAATATTGTAGAAATTACCTGTTTATTCATTGACTGATCATTATCCAACATGCTTCACCTGGTTTAAAAAAGGTGTGAAAATTCCGAAGACAAGACATATCTCTGTCACATATAGGTCTTTCAAAAATTTTAAGGAACTTGATTTTCTTCTCCACTTAAAAATGACCAATTTTGATCCTGTTTTAAAATTAACTAATCCTGAAGATGCCTTGAATAAGTGGTATGAAATAATGAACCCGATTTTGAACATCCATGCCCCTTTAAAAACCAAACGAGTTAAAAATGCGGTAAAACCAGATTGGCTGACTGATGATATTTTGATAATGATGAAAAGACGCGATCTCCATAAGAAAAATAACATTACCAATGATTATAGAGAATGTCGTAAGGAAGTGAAATCCATGATGCGGAGATCGAAGGCTCAATTTATTCAAAAGCTCGTATCTGATAAGAATAATTCTAAACAAATCTGGAATGCAATCAATACCGCCTCGAACAACAAAAGTAATGAACTTGACCAGATTCCAATCGATCCTCACCAATTAAATTCATATTTTACTGAAATAGCTGATCAGTTACTCTCTTCTTCTATACAGTCAATATTTCCCAACCATCAATTGTAAATGATACTGTAATCCGTACTTTTGTTAATGACCGTGTTCCTCCAGAGAAATATTTCCATATTCCTCCTATTAATGTCTATGATGTTAACAAATCTTTAAGAAATTTAGATACTACTAAAGCAGTAGGCCTTGATTTAATTAATCCCATTTTCCTCAAGATCGGTTCCCCAATTTCGTCTGATTGTTTAACTCATGTATTCAATTTGTGTATTGATCAATGTATTCCATCCAATTTCAAACTTGCTAAAGTGTTACCACTTCACAAATCAGGATCCAAAATTCTTGAACGACATATACACGGTCATCTAAGCAATTTCATAAATAGATATAATCTTTTGTATATCAATCAATCAGGATTTAGATCCAATAGTTCTTGTTTGACAGCTCTAACAAATATCACTGATAATATTTATAAGTCTCTTAATGACGGAATGCTCACAGGTTTGATCTTTTTTGATTTCCGTAAAGCTTTCGATTTGGTGAAGCACGATTTACTCATTAAAAAATGTTATATCTATAAATTTTCTCTGAATTCCAATAGATTCTTGAAATCATATTTATCAAACAGGAAACAATCTACATTTGCCAATGGTACATTGTCTTCTCAACTAGATATTAGTCATGGTGTTCCACAGGGGTCTATATTAGGACCACTTTTGTTTAATTTATTTATAAATGATCTCTTCCTTCATATAGCCTCCAACTGTGACTTGTTTGCTGATGACACAACAGTCTATACGGCTGCTAAATCAATTAATGAGCTTGAGTTAAAACTTCAATGATTATAAATGTAAATAAAACTAAAGCTATGTTAATCACAACCCCTCAGAGGAGGCAACAACTGGACAATTCCTTAAAACTAATTGTAAATAATGTAGTTATAGAAACTGTTTCCTCCTTTAAACTTCTTGGTATTTATTTTGATCACAACTTCAGCTGGACAGCTCATGCACTACATGTATCCAAAATTCTTAATCAAAAACTTTTTCAACTACGAAAACTCAAATACCTTATACCAACAAAATACTTGGTTCTTTTTTATAATGCCCATTTTCAATGTTATATCGACTATTGTTCGCCAATATGGGATTCTTGTGATCAGCAATCTATTAGTAGACTTGTGAGGCAGCAAAATATGGCTTTCAAAATTATCTTAGGTGTTCAGCATACAGAGGAGATTGCCCCTGGATTGCAGCAGTTAAATCTTTTTTCTATTTCAGAAAGATTTGTTCGAAACAAATCATTATTTATCTTCAAAATTTTACATAAACAGTGTCCATAGTATCTTAATGATTTATTCTTATTTAACAGTACCAATTACGAGTCTCTGAATACACGTGTACAGACCTAATCTAGAGATCGTTAAAAAAAGCCTTCGATACTCTGGGGCTGTTCTATGGAATTCCCTCCCTGACAACCTTAAAAATGCCTCAAATGCATCCAGTTTCAAAAAAATGATAGCCTTACATATGAGAGATAATTTCCCTTATTCTTAACAATTGTTATTTCATGTTAATTTATTGTCCTTTATTTCAGACTTTTGGTGAGTTATTATTTCTAAAATTGCTTAACATAACTATAAAATACATTTTACTCTTGCTTCTTTAGTCTGCTTTACTTCACCTATTATTATTATTATCAATTTCTTATAGTTGCATATAATTATGCTTGCCATGTTTGTTTGAATCATCGATTTCAATAGTGATTAACAGTGATTAACCAATACAGACCAAAACACATTTTCTTTTCTCTTACAGATGTATATACAGATTCACCAATATAGATTAATACTGTTTTATTTTTCTCTTACAGACGTAATACACAGATTTGACGACTTGAAATTTCCCTTTTTTTCATAAAGTGTAATATATGTTTATATGCCTTCTCGATCGGGGGGTGAGTTAACTTCCTTCAGCTGGTCTAGAGCCTGGATAAATCCTACCTCCCCCTCCATAGACAAATATAAAATGGAGTGGGGTTGGGTAGCCCACTCGCAGCACATGAACTGACTCTTTCGGCTTCCAAATCTTCTCTATTTGCTTGTTTTACAATATCATTGTCAATATTATGGATTGTACTTGTGTAATTGTTAAAACTGTCCATTCTAAAAATCTATCTGAAATTTACACTTTAAAATTTGCATTGAATTTTTTTTTTTCTTTTTTTTCTCTTGTTTTCCTTTTTTTTTCTTATATAACCCTCTTTCGTTATGTACATAGAGTTTAAATATCATTCTCATTGTGAACTGTTTATCTGTTAATGACTTTCGATTGTTGTATATACATGTAATTGTTTCTGGTTTTGTGTATGTTTTACTTGTGTTGTTTATAAGGGGCAGAATGGAAGACAGGCCTGTCGGTGGGTACTCAGGATCTTATCTTGATGCTCATTGATATTGTATGGCCTAATTTTTTTACCCTTTTGTAATAAAGATTGTATGGCCTAATTTTTTTACCCTTATGTAATAAAGATATTATTATTATTATTATTATTATTATTATTATTATTATTATTATTATTATTATTATTATTATTATTATTATTATTATTATTATTATTATTATTATTATTATTATTATTATTATTATTATTATTATTTCTCCATATTAAAAGGACGAAACTTATAACAAGAATTCTATATTATGATAAGATAGAATGTTGTAAATGTCAAAAACTGCAGAAATATTAAAATACTGATTTCAGAATAACAGGACACCGTTATACGACCAATTGGCATGGGCTTCAGAAATATCTGATTCTAAAGGGTAAGTTTGGCATTACCATTTCATTGGACCACTATAGCATCGCTTTATATAAATATCAATACTATTTAGGTTGTAGGGTAGGGTTACACATTTAATTGTGTACATGTATTCTAGGGCGTCAGAGAAGACTATTAATTGGAATAAATTTTGATTTGATTGTTGACTTAGTACTGTTAAGATACCTGTAAGTGAAGAGATTCTGGGGAGGCTGTAGCCATAGTGTCAGAACATTGCCCAGCTATTCTATATTTTTCTATAATTTTACCCTGAACAATCACACCAGTTAATACACCACATGCTTCAAATACCATTCCTGTTATAAATATAGTTTCATTAGATTACAAGTGACCATTAGGGTATTCTGAACAACAGAGATGTGGAAGTAAAATTGAAAGCATATAGTGTTTGTACTTTTTTATGCTGCCTCCTCGCGCCATCCAGATTCAGCATATTGTGTATCTGTTTTCGCCATTCCAACCAGTCTGTATTTCCTAATTTTCCTGCAATTCCAGAAAAAAATGAGAACCGCTTCGAATGATGCTACAGTCCTTTAAATTTATTAAGATGATAACTAAGTTGGTTTCAGCTAGGAAGTACACATACTTACTGTAGGAGGTGGCTGAATCTCGTTCCTTTTGATCATTTGATATGTACATGGTTAATGATGTGTATGGTACATGAAGCCCCTGAAAAATATCACAATAAGTTGAGAACTCAGAGACGATCGCTGGACCAATATGACCCTGAACAAATCCATAGACATCTGGTATTTAAAGATATGATTTTGGTTCTCAAAAACTAGCGACTGCACTCCAATTTTAAGCTTAATGAACAGAAGTCGCTTCCCATTATATGAAGTGGTCATCAACATCACATGCCTAGGGATGGAATGCTTTCAGAAATGCTTCTTGACACATGAACCAATTTCATCTCAAAAAAAAAAAAAATAAAAAAAAAAAATTATACTTACTGACAGTAGACCTTGGAATAAACAGTACATAGCAAAATAATATCC
Source organism: Nipponacmea schrenckii (assembly GCA_030562195.1). Lineage (NCBI taxonomy): Eukaryota > Metazoa > Mollusca > Gastropoda > Lottiidae > Nipponacmea > Nipponacmea schrenckii. The sequence goes on along the minus strand of CM060200.1, from coordinate 34,302,807 downwards.
GAATTTCCCCGTCTCTGATAGATCAGGCACATACCATAAGAAAAAATAGGATATACAGGCAAAAGGCGCTGTTAGAATTATCCTGCATGATAAGTTAAATAAAATTAAAGTATGCACGGGTGAGGATCTTATCCAGTTAAAATAGCTTATCGGGTATGACAATTTTACCAGTTTTGAGATGAGATTTGAGGACTATTTATGTTTACAACAGTCAAACTGCTATAAGTGGAATATAATGGAAGATCAAGAAGTCGAGAAACCAAATAACAATTGCGGCCAGTTGCTAAATGAAGCGGTTAACACAATCTATAAAGGTTCACAGCATACATACCATGGTTTCATTTTACCAAATCTGGTTTCAGTTTTATTTACAAAGTAACCACATGCTGGATCTGTGATGGCATCCCATGCTTTACCCACAAACAATATGATTGATATGTAGAATGGATCGATCTATATAAAATATTGAAGTGACAGATAAAATAAGATGTACTAGATATCAATTATCGTGTTACATTACTTTCCACGTCTGCTGTGCAAAATGAAACGAATCTAACATCAGTTATAAAATGTATATATAAGACTTTTAATACCAAATGATCATTTCTTTACCTCTGCTACCTCCAATAAGAATATATTAAGGAAGAATCCAATGACGTTGGTAGTAATCTGATAGGGTGCACCACCAACAGCAAAACATAGCTTATTCCATAATGGCAGAGGTTTGTCATCATGTGGTCTGGGATTAGAATCTTTGAGTCGTAAATGCTGGAATGAAAAGTAGGACCAACTTTGAACAAAATCTAATTGAAATACTGCTCGAAATATTAGGCCTATATTTCATATTGCTTGGCCATTCCCATTTTATTTCTGATACTAACGAGATATAGCTGGTACAAAGTACAAGCAGTTGAAAATATGTCACAAAATAATTTCTTAAATGAAATGCATACGAATATTTTTTGCCCATAAACAAACATGACTTTAATAAACTAACCTTTATAGTCATGACAATCCATTAATGTTTACAATTTAGCAGACGCACAACGCTTTATGACGTATTATAATTAATATTATCATGGGTGAATGATACCTTTATATCACGTGATAATAGATAAATATATTGTGTTTAAATGTTTAAGAATTTATAACATATGTTGTTAAATTAAGTTTGAGTCTTGAGATAACGTTACGCTAACTGTTTTTACTAGTTATCTGGAAGAGTTACTTGTGTTCTGTATAAGCAAAAATTGTCCCCCTTTAGTGCGTCAAGCGAGGTAATTCATTAACAAAAATGGCTGCACCAAATATCATCGTCTCATGTGAAGTAAAAGATATTCGCTTTCCAACATCTCTAGAAAAAGATGGATCCGATGCAATGGTAATAAACAAGTTGATTATATATGTTTTTTTATTCTGCGATACTCGCTTTTCGTTGACATTTTTAACTTTTGAAGGTATTAACTTATAAATGCTAAATGTTTAAAAGGGGGCATGGTCATTCGTTTTAATTTTCTGTTATCAGTTGTTTGCACGGTGATACTAGTATAGAAATAACTGTTAAAAACAGATACAATATCACTCTGTCTAACTTATCTTCACTCTTATCTCAATTGAACTATGTCAAATTAAGTCTGATGATTTGGTTTCAAATTCAAACAGCAAGACCTCTTATGTTCTATATGATGTAGTAGGTTGTCAGAAAGCCTTCCTATGTCCTACATGGTGCTATATATTGTCAGAATATCATCATATGTCCATAATGGTGCTATAGGTTGTCAGAATTTCTTTTTTTGATCATGGTGCTGTAGGTTGTCAGAATTTGATCATATGTCGATAATGGTGCTCAGAAATCATTCCTATGTTCTACAAGGTGCTATAAGTTGTCAGAAATCCTTCAAATGTCCCACATGGTGAAAAAGCCTTCCTGTGCTCTACATGGTGCTGTATATTGTCAGAATTCCATCATACATGCATAATTTGAGTTTGGTGATAATCCGATGATTTTCTTTAGAGATATCGCAAAAAACTCTTATGTGCATCTTTTTGCTCAGACTCACTCATTACTCTAAATTCTCCATGGATTCTATCAAACTGCTATTCGCTTACAAGACATGTTTTAAGCCTATGTTTATTTTTTATAGAATAAAGCTCCTGACTATTCATCACCCTATGTTATTCTTAAAACTGATAGTCAACTTGAAGGACATGGAATAACTTTTACTGTAGGTAAAGGCAATGAAATTGGTAAGTGTGATGCTCATAAAGCCATTCATAAATCTAGACAATACTGATAAAGTGAATTCAAACTGTGGTTTATTCCTAACTATTGTAAGATTTCAATTCAAAATTAGTCTCACTATATATACTCATGTACTAATTAGCAATATAATGATTCAGAAGATACAAAGATTACCGTATGTACCTGGATAATGGCTGCAAATAACCTTTTTTTTTTCAAGCAATTTTGATATCATATAGCTATTCTATAAATACAGTAACAACAGGAATTGGACTGAAATATGAATAATGGAAATAGAAACCTAATTGGCTTCCATACACATAATCTAAAAACCTGTTAAGAGCCCTTAAACACTATGTTAGAAAATGTGACAATATCATTAAAGCAAAATGAGATCCTTTTTAGTTAGTAACAATAAGTGATTATTGTATGTATTTTTTATATCTCAGATAAATAAATGTTAATAGTATAATTGTATATTGTTCTAGTTTGTCATGCTATTAAAGTATTAAGTAAAATGGTAGTAGGAGTGGAGCTATCGAGGATATATAATGATTTTGGTACTTTCTGGAGATCACTGACTAGTGAAGATCAAATGAGATGGGTAAGACTTAATACAAATTATTAATCAGTATTTACCAATGCCGATTGTTCCTTGAATTTAATTTTATTTTGTCAGAAGTTAATTTACCTATCACCATTATTTTTTAGCTTGGACCAGAAAAAGGTGTTATGCATCTAGCAGTAGCTGCCATTATAAATGCATTATGGGATTTATGGGCCAAAATGGAGGGAAAGGTATGGCTTTTTGAAATTAATTATCTAATACCTTCAAAAAAAACTTAACACTTTTTTACTACAAGATTAGGTTTAATATTATCAGTGCTATCTGTTCAATAGTAAGTTGTTATTTTCAACTATTCTAATCTCTGTTCTGTTTTAGACTTTCTGCAAAATATAGTGTATAATCCCACTCAAAAGTAAATATTAAAGTATTTTTTTTGTAACATTTGTAAACTAAAGAGTAGACAGAAAAAATGGAACATTTTAAATTATTATCAATAAGAAATGACACATATTATCAGTATTTATATTGCTTATTTACATAGGAATATACAACTGTCTAGATTTGTATAATGGCAATTTGTAAAACTTAAATTTCTAAATGAAAACTGAGACCTTTTGTTTTCCTATTCCAGCCTTTATGGAAGCTCCTCGTTGATATGGTAGGTTAATTCACTTTAAACTAACAGAGGCATACAGGACTTGTACCATACAAAAATAAATTCAATTTCATTTTTCTTGTTTGGTTTTAGTTCTTACTTTTTGTTTTGTTTATTTAATATACATTGTGGAATTTTGTATTTTAGGAACCTGAGAAGTTAGTATCGACAATTGATTTTAGATATATGTAAGTTTTTTCTTGACAATTTGATAGGAAAAAAACACTGAATACAGTCTATCAAAATAATATTGAAAAGCAAACCTTATGATAAGCCTCTTAAAGGCACATTTATAGTTCTTACAGTGTCACCTTTTTATACGCCAACATTATAATGTGGTTGTATATTATTGTCACTCCGTCTGCCTGTCCATCTAGAATTGGCTTGTGAATGCGATAGAGACTGCAAACTCCATCTGATTTAAAGGAATTTGTTGTGATCATTTTTTTTTTGATGAGATCTTGGTCAAATTCAAATTTGATGATATTTTCACAATATACCGATGAACGGTTATTGTTCTGGATTAATAAAAATGCATAAAATTTTTTTATAAACTCAACAGAGACTGTAGTTTTCATCAGATTCAAATGAAATTTGGTATGATCATGTATATTGATGACATCTTGGACTAAGCCTTAATTGTGGTTCATTTCGACAAATAATGTTGGGGTTAAACATGTGTTAAAACAGAAATACAGAAAATATACTTTTAAGTGGGCGTATCATGCTAGGCAACAACTTGTTTCGCATATAACAATAGGCCTGTGTATATTGTCTTACATTCTGTATTAAATAAGAAAATACCCTTAGAGAGAATAATCTTCTATTTAGTTCTGATGCTTTAACCAAGGAAGAAGCTTTGGCCATTTTGAAGAAACAGCAGTCTGGAAAAGCAGACAGAGGTTAGTAAACAAAGTATTAGGAAGTGTGTAATCATACAGCCCACTGTGAGTTAGTCGTCACTATGTCATTTTTTCAGGTGATACATTGACAAATGATGAATCCCCCCCTTATTTACACCGAATGGACTCTGTTACTGCGAAAGTGTATGCAGTCAGTTATAAGGTATTCAACCAATTAGCAAACTTTGAAGCAAATCCCTACTCAGAATTTACGAAAGTAGCCAAGTGGTGACCAAATGGTGTATAAATTTAGATTTGAAATCTTGGAAAATTTTACTAATTCTTGTAATTTTTAGGAGATTTCAGAGAGGACCCTTTTTCTTTTCTTTACTTTCAGAAAAACACATCAAAGAAATAGGTTTTCCTTCATATACAACATCTGTAGGTTGGTTAGGTTATGATGATGTTAAATTGAGAAGGGTAAGTAGAAAATTAGATATCTTGCACAACACATGCTAAGTTTACACTAAAGTAAGAAAAATTGTGGAAAAATTAGGTTCTCCATCCTAAACAAAATCTAAAATTTGTCAAGTTTATGATTTTAGTTGCTAATATGAAAGAAAAGCTGGAAGACATATTAGCTGTTTGCTAATGATTCGATTTGATATCTTGGAACACACAATTTCCAGACTTCTGAAATTTAAGTTTTTGATGCATGAAATTAAATGAAATTAATTAATGAGTTTTATATTGTGTGTGTCTGGTATAAGGTTATAAAATGCACAACAATGGACATATTACAACACAGGGTCAATAACCTACTGCTTACTGATATTTCCAAATCAATTTTTTTGATCAGCAAGGGGAGAAAAATGCAGACCCATGAGCTCCTGATTTAGCTCAATTTGCTAAAAATGCTTCATATTTTACAAAAGTAAAAGTAATTATTCTTATAGTTATGTAAAGAAGCATTAAGCCAAGGATTTACGAGGTAGGTTTATTTTGACTGCAATTTTTATTTTCTTTAATGCTTAGATGTATGTTTTTGAAGCCAAGATGAAGGTTTCTAATCTCAAGCACTTCAAAAAATTATTTACTAAGAAATATCATTTTGAATGTAGCGTGCATCTGGGAAGTCACTGAGATAAATGTTTTAATATGGACTTACATCTTCTTGGATTTTTAAGTATTTTTTTGTAGATTAAATGTTAAGAGTTTGTTTTTTGGGAGAGGGATGATTCCCAGTCCCTTTCATTTATTGAATAAAATACTATTTATACAAAACACATGTGGTTGTTTTGTGGGTTTCAAGCTAAGGTTTTGTTTGTAGATTTTAGAATAAACAGTATGTTTGTAGATTTAAAGCGAAAGTTGGTGCTGATCTAGAAGATGATAAAAGAAGACTAGGTATTATTAGAGAAGAAGTAGGAAATGATAAAGTATTGGTAGGCTATCACTTGTAAAATGCACGTATTTATATGACTAAGAAATTCTATGCTACTCAAAATCAAGCAGTCTTGTAGAAAGAAAATGGTATTTGAGGATTTATGGTACACACCAACAATGTTTACTTTCCCTTAAACAACCTCAAAACATAATCAACTACATGTAATAATATTTGAATTGTCTTGTGATGTGTACAGTATAATGTTTCTTGGACTGTATTTCTTTGACTCAGTTAGTTGATGCTAATCAGAGATGGGAAGTACAAGAAGCTATAGATTGGATGAAAGAACTGGCCCAGTTTGATCTAAGATGGATAGAAGAACCGACTAGTCCTGATGATGTACTGGGTCATGCTAAAATAGCCAAGGTAACATACATAGAAGTTTAAAAATTACTTTCTTTGTTGAAGTGACTATATACTGCATTACAAAAAAAATTGTCTTGGTTACAATACATATCTGGCACATGAGTCAACATGATGAGATGAGTACTTATCAACTAGTTTGTTCTAAAAGGAACCGTTGACTTTCAGGAGCTGAAACCATTGGGTATTGGAGTAGCAACTGGTGAACAATGTCAAAATCGTATTTTATTTAAACAGTTTCTACAAGCTGATGCCTTACAGTTCTGTCAAATAGATAGTTGTAGATTAGGTGGTGTTAATGAGAATCTAGCTGTTATTTTGATGGCTTGCAAATTTGGAGGTATGTATTTGGCATGCAGACTTTCATAAAACTAGTCCAGTTACTCATTACCCTCTGACTTTTGCCTTGTGTGAAGATTGGATTATGGACACATTTTTTAAAAGGATGAGATAAGGATAAGTATGGGCGTATATTGTAATCACCCTGACGGTCGTTCTGTCCGTCGGTCGGTCGGTCCGTCCGTCCGTTCACATTTACCTTGTGCTCACTCTACAGGCTACAATTCTTTAAGGATTCTTTTGATTTTTATTTCGTTGGTCAGTGTCATTATGGAGATGATCCCTCTTGATTTTTGTGATGATCGAATTATTTTTCACCGAAATATCGCATCTGACGTTACCTTTAGGGTGAAACTTGTGCTCACTCTACAGGCAACAATTCTTTATGGATTTTATTTTGTGGGTCAGTGTCAATATGAAGATGATCCCTATTGATTTTCGTGATGATCGGATAATTTTTCACTAAAATATCGTGTCTGACTTTTCACTTCATTAGCTATAGGGTGCAACTCTAGCTCACTCTACAGGCTACAATTCTCTATTGATTGTTTTGATTTTTATTTTGTGGGTCAGTGTCATTATGTTGATGATCCCTATGGATTTATGTGATGATCGGATAATTTTTCACTGAAATATCGCATCTGACTTAGCGTTTTTCACTTCATTAGCTTTAGGTGAAAGTGGTTTTATAAACAATATATAATTGAAATTACGAAAGCACAGGTCGAGGAGAAGATTCAGTACCACCAATAACTGTTATGTGCAAAAAAATAGTGACTAAGAGGAAAAAAAAAATAAAAAAAAAATAAAATATTTCTGAAACTGATTGATACATTGAAATTTCTGGAAAACTGTAACCAGCATCTGCTTGAACACAAATCCAAAATAAGAGGAAAATAATGATCATACTGTTATAGGTTTTAGTCTGCCCTGGACTAAAATATCACTTAAATTTCTATTACGCTTAAAAGCAATAATTAATTTTTTGTGGAAAATATCAGGGAAAATGTGTTCGAGGTGTTTATACAGTTCTTTGATAATGTGTATGGCTTGGCAGGATGTACTACTGAAAAGTATAACAAAAGGAATTATCTGATAGTCAACTTGAACATTTAAACCATTGGGTTTCATCGTATTAAGTTTATTTATCCAGTAGTTTTCTCTAAGCAGTCGAAAAGTTCTAGTTGGAATATCAATCTGTTCATAAATTTGTTCAATAGGGGTGATTCTTGCATTATGTATGTGATGGTCTGATTGGTTGAAATGTTTAGCTACAGTTTTATCCAAATTATGATTTATATCAAATCTATGGCCATTGAATCGAGTTCTCAATTTATTTTTTGTTTGTCCAATATATTGTTTTTGACAAGCTGTACACGATATGAGGTAGATGATATTGCTGCTGTCACAAGTAAGGTTTTCTTCTATAGCAAATTTGGCATTATTAGAGATATTGAAAAAGAAGGGAGTTGAATTGAAAAAGGGACAAGTAAGACAAGAAGATTTCAGACAGGGTTTTGAACAAACACCGAGGAGGTCAACATTCTGGGCACTGTTTTTAGTCTTAAGTTCGCAAAGGGTTGAATTTTTTAATTTGCGTAAAAACTGCTTCGCATAACCCAGCTGCTGCAATTGTTTGAAAACAATTGCACATGCCTCCTCAAAGTCCTTTTCTTGCGTACAAATTCGGTGGAACCGTAATATTTGGGATTTGATTACCCCTGAAAAGGTGTGTTTAGGATGAAAAGATGATTTGAACAAAAGTTGGTGGGTGTCAGTTTCCTTAAAGAAAACCTTGATATCTAATTTCCCAAAAGTAGTAAAATCATTGTCCTTGAATACTGTCGTATCAAGGAAATCTATACGGTTTTCGCTAATTTTGGCTGTTAGTTTTACTGAAGGGTGGTAACTATTTAAAATATCGAAATATTCCCATAATTCTTCTATGGTATGTGTCCAAACTATGAAAATATCGTCAAGGAAACGGACATAAAAATATGGGAGTAATGGACAAAGAAGAGATACTTCTCTTTCCCATTCTGCCATGAATATGTTGGCATATGACGGGGCAAATCGTTTGCCCATGGCAGTACCAGAGGTCTGAAGGTAAACTTTTTCATTGAAGGTGAAGTCATTTCTACTTAGACATATTTCCAATAAGTTTAATATCGCGGTGTCAGGGCGGCTAATGTCAGGATACCTGTCAAAAGCCTTTCTTACAGCGCGGAGACCAGAAACATTATCTATCCGAGTGTACATGCTTTGAACATCAAGGGAGATTTGAATGGCATTTTTTGGTATTTTTAACTGCTTGATTTTTGAAACAAAATCATTGGTATCTGTTACATATGATGGATGTTTTGAGGCCAAAGGTAATAAAAAATGATCAATGTATTCCGAGATCCGGTAGGATTCATTTGAACAATCAGATATGATTGGCCGTCCTTTTGGTATCTGATATGGTACAAACCATTCAGTAGCTGGATCTTTATGAATTTTAGGTAAGGTATATAAATGGCGCTGTCTAATTTGTGAGTCAGGATTCAAATAATTAAATTGTTTGTCATTAATAAAATTTTGTTCAAGTAATTTTGAAAGAATATTTAATATCAAAGTAGCTGTTTCATGATAGATAGGGTTTGCCAAAATTTGGTAATGTTCAGTATTACCTAACTGGGTTTCAGCTTCTTGAATGCAATCATCTCTATTGAGTATGACACAGCAACTACCTTTATCACTTTTTCTAATGATGATAGATTGGTCATTTTTAAGAGAGTTCAAAGCAGTACGCTCCACGTGTGATGGATTCGATTTTTCATGTACCAGAGATATATCATATGAGATATTTCATTGTTCATTTCATCGAAAACTTTTAAAATTTCTTGATTCATAAGGCCATCACAGGGCGTAAAAGTTGATTTTTCTACAAATTTGGTAATAGGACCCCGAGAAGGACTTTTCCTGTAAAAATAGCTCAATCTCAATAGTCGTTGAAATTTTGCAACTGCTTTGTGAACTGGTGCTAGGGATTTTGGCGAAGAAGAAGGTATGAATTTTAGACCCTTATCTAATAGTTTTCGTCGTTTAGGGTTAGCGATTTGTGGCTTAGGTTAACAATTGTCTTACCCAACTGTAGTGTGTTTAGAATTAGGCCCCCCGTTTCTAGTTTAAAGGATTTAAGTTGTTAATCCAGTGGTTGAAGAGATGATCTGCCGTTTCAGGAACCCAGTGTATGAGATCATTCCTGACTTTGATTGGTCCTGGTGCTGGTGCTATGACATTGATATCAGTAGGTGGCTGGCTTTTTATGAGGTCGTTGAAGGTCTGGATGTTCTTACTCTTGTTTTTAAATTTCGACTGGAAAACTGATGCTGTAGGGATATGAGTAATATGGGTGGTGCTGTTAGGAAAGGTAACTAACTGTTTCAGAAGGTGTACAAGGACCTACATCCATGCTTTCACCAGGATTCGAGTAAAACTCTTTGATAATATTGAAATATGCCATAATTGTTTCTTGCGATAATTTTTTCCGATAATTACCTTTAGTCTATTCGAGAGCTTTACTAGAAAATTGTGCAAATCGTACTCACTCTGCAGGCTACAATTCTTTATGGATTCTTTTAATTTTGACTTCGCTTTTTTCACTCCATTACCTATAGGGTGAAACTTGTGCTCACTCTACAGGCAACAATTCTTTATGGATTTTATTTTGTGGGTCAGTTTCATTATGAAGGTGATCCCTATTGATTTTTTGTGATTTTTCACCAAAATATCGTGTCTGACTTAGCTTTTTTCACTCCATTACCTAAAGGGTGCACCCGTGCTCTACAGGCTACAATTCTCTATGGATTCTTTTGATTGTTTGTATGTGTGATGATATCATTATGAAGATGTGCACTATTAAATTTAGTGATGATCCGATAATTTTTCTCTTAGATATCGCATAAAACTTTGATATTGCAGTCGTTTTCGAGTTCACATGTAGTTAGTGCTCACTCTACAGGCTACAATTCTGCTTTGGATCAATATGCAAGATTTCAGTTTAGTCTACATGTAATCTTGAAACAATGATTGTACTTTTGTGAAAATATATGGATGATATTCCCCGTCACACTGAATTTGTTTTCTGTAGAGTGAACACAAGCTAAATGCATATATCGAGGTTGTTTTACAGTTCACATTTAGCTAGCTAATAAGCTTATTGTGGGACTTTGCTACCGCAAAGTCCCAGTTTGTTTTCGGTTTGTCAATTCTTTTTTTTTTTTTTTTTTTTTTTTTTTTTCGAAATTTACACACCTCACTGTGCCTAGGCTACAATAGTTGCAATTTTTTCACAACTTCTCTAGACCTTCTATAGTGGCAACGTGTTGCATAAATATAAAATGGAACTTTTTTGCAAAACTAGAAGTGCTGCGTTGCAACTAACCAAAAAAGTAGGAAAATGGCTCTAGATGTCGCAATTTTTGATCGATTTTCTTCGGGTTTGCATTTTTAAAAACTTGAACTAGTTTCAAACAAGATAGCAGTTGAAAAAATTCGAAATTCGAAAATTCGTAGCACACATTTTTTTGCCGTATTTTGCACTTTTTTGCAACTTTGCTATTTTAAGACCGATTGATCTAAAAATTTGGGTGCCTTCAAGTGTCATGAATTTAAAAACATTGTCAGAGTCAAAATTTTTGCTTTATTTCCGGTTTCAACGTAAAAAGGGTTTAAACTTCCGGTTGACCTACTTGTGCTGTAATTGATGTAGCGCAACAAAATTTATGTCAATCTTAATTAAATTAGAAGACAAAAAAACGAAGAAGAAAAAATCCGAACCGGAAGTGAAACTTTGGCCGGGGTGGGTTTCAAAAGCCTACCGCCAACCGCTGCCAACCGGCCTACCGGAAGGAAAAAAATGCGCCAAAATAGATATTGTTAAATTTAAGGATCGTAGATTTTCATACAATAAAACGAAACTATTCAATTTGACGAAACTTTTGTTGACGTCAAAATTATGGAATCAAAATTATTTTAAAATTGAAACGAAAAAATAACAATAATCTAATTTGTATTCAAATGGGACACACAATTAACCGTAAAAGTACCCTTAAATCTTTTTTAAATGATCACGACAGGAAGCTCGTTTGTTTCAGAGTTACTTTCCTTAATTTATTTATTTAACGTCGTCGGCATCATGGATTATCAACAAGGCCAAGGGATCTTCCACATTTTAGAATTTTTTCAAAGTTAATCCTTGACGTAGACTATAATAATTCTGCGAATGCTCCTCCTGTTAATCCAACCAAATCAGCAGTATTTTTAGTTGATAAAACGCTTCGCAAAGACTGGGGGCACACTTCCAGCACTTGGAAAAATCAGGTTTCCAGATACAGAACATTTAGGCCTAAAGAAAAAGATGGAACTGATGCCGATGGGATAAGATCGCATCGTGATGATGACTGGTTGATTGAAAAAGTTGCGGCTAAAGATTCGACCAAACATTGTGAAGATATTGGTGATTGTCATGTCATGAGGCAAACTTATTACAAACATGGTAATCCTAAGCCTATTCTGATGTTAGAAAGATTGAAAAATTTATTTTGAGTTTACGTATCATCATCATGATGCGATCTTATCCCATCGGCATCAGTTCCATCTTTTTCTTTAGGCCTAAATGTTCTGTGTCTGGAAACCTGATTTTTTGAAGCGTTTTATCAACTAAATATACTGCTGATTTGGTTGGATTAACAGGAGGAGCATTCGCAGAATTATTATAGTCTACGTCAAGGATTAACTTTGAAAAAATTCTAAAAGGTGGAAGAAAGATCCCTTGGTCTTGTTGATCATCCATGATGCCGTCGACGTTAAATAAATAAATTAAGGGAAGTAACTCTGAAACAAACGACCTTCCTGTCGTGATCATTTAAAACAGATTTAAGGGTACTTTTACGGTTAATTGTGTGTCCCATTTGAATACAAATTAGATTATTGCTTTTTTGGCATGGATTGTATCAGTTAATGTGAAGAAAAACATCGCTGAACACAAAAAGAAAATATTTATTTTTTTCGTTTCATTTTTAAAATAATTTTGATTCCATAATTTTGACGTCGACAAAAGTTTCGTCAAATTGAATAGTTTCGTTTTATTGTATGAAAATCTACGATCCTTAAATTTAACAATATCTATTTTGGCGCATTTTTTTCCTTCCGGTAGGCCGGTTGGCAGCGGTTGGCGGTAGGCTTTTGAAACCCACCCCTTTGGCCGCCATCTTGAAATGTGACTTTTTTGTAAAACTCAAAATGGGGCCTCAGGGTTATGTCTAATTTCCGTGATGTTTACATTTCTTGTAGCTTCAGTCGATTACGAAAAAAACTGTGGGAGCCGATTTTTGAATTTTGCTTTTGCATTTTTGCAACATCCGGTTGAATTTTTTCAAAGTTTGGAGGCTTATTTCTCGTGACCTTGACCTTTGGTGACTTTGACCTTTGGTAGGTCAAAGGTTATTGACCTTGGCTATCAGTTGATACTTTGACCTTTGACCTCAACTTCCGGTTTTATAGCTGCCCGAAACCAGCAAAATTCGCAACTTTGGACTGCTCTAGAGCGTGACCTAATTAATTTAGAGTGTTAATTTTTTTAGATTCTTAAGGTGCTTTTTGTCCTCTTTCCAAAGATGTATAACAAAAGATTTTAAAATGAAAATTGAAATTTTTGATTTTTGAAAATAAAAGTACATTTTGCCGTATTTACGTTTTTTTGAAATGTATGTGTGTATATCTCGTGATCTATTGGATGTACAAACTTCAGATTTGTACTGTGAATATACATTTTGAATGTGATTAGATTCACGCTGAAAAGAATTAGATGGGCGTGGCACATCCGGGTAAATTTTCAGTTTTCCTTATATATGGGTCAGCGTATTACGTTTGTAGGAAATACGTTTTTTTTTTTAAATTACCTTGCACACAGATACCTTATTGCTTTGGCCAGTTTATCCCAGAAAATCAGATGTTTCTGTCTGTTTGTTGCAATTTGCGACGTTAGCAAAGTCCCACTCTGTGCCACAAGTGGCTCTAGTGTTTTTTTGTTATTAAAATTTTGTTATGTTATGGACTAGATAAACTTATTTTTTACTGTTTTTGTTTTGTTATTTTCAGTTCCAATATGTCCACATGGAGGTGGAGTGGGTCTCTGTGAATTAATACAACACCTCTCTATATTTGATTATATAGCAGTATCAGGTACATTAGAGAAAAGGTGAGATCTAAATTGATGTATAGACTTTATACTTAAGAGACAATTGTGTTAGGTCTCATTTAACAGGTTATTACAAACGTCTGATTTGCACAATATAAATTAACAGCATTGTCTGGGTCATACGAAACTAAGTATGGTTCTTACATGAAATATCACAGACAATGATAGTTCACAACTATTTTGAATATCTTTCTCAACTTTAGTTTGAAGTACACAAAGCCTTCAAATCTCATGTAAAGGTGTTGAAATGGCTTTAAATGTGATTCAAAGGTTATGTGGAAATAATATATTTTGTATAAAATGTATTGTTTGGTATGTGTCTGGGCCACATTTTCTTATAGAACACTTAAATGAGCAATGTAGATTGTGTATTTTAAATTGATCTTTTGTTTAATTAAAGAGTTGTAGAATATGTTGATCATTTACATGATCATTTTATTACACCAACAGTAATTAAAAATGGTAGTTATATACCACCACAGGTAAATATATCCTTGTACTGTAGAATATTTACTAACTTGCTCCATTGGAAACTTAGTTTGTTCAAAGTAAGTTACTCAAACTAACTGTAGTAATCATATACATTATTCCTAGTGTAACCGGCATTTATATATTCTGGCCATGATTCATATTTCAAAAGATTTTTTAAATAGCTGATAACTAAATGAAAATTCAAATAAATTGAATAGACATTGTGTTTTATTATGTGTAATTTCTTACTGCAATTTTACCAACTTTATTTCAACACGCTTAGGTTACATATTTTTTTTTTCAGGCACCAGGTTACAGTATTTCTATGAAAGAATCAACTATTAAAACTAATGAATATCCTTATGGTTCTGTATGGCAGAAATTAATTCAAGATGGAATATATACAGTATAGAAGCATTGATTAGAACTACCATCAAAAATAATGATTTATCCTAATGGTTCTGTATGGCAGAAATTAATTCAAGATGGAATATATACAGTATAGAAGCATTGATTAGAATTACCATCAAAAATAATGATTTATCCTAATGGTTCTGTATGGCAGAAATTAATTCAAGATGGAATATATACAGATAGAAGCATTGATTAGAATTACCATCAAAAATAATGATTTATCCTAATGGTTCTGTATGGCAGAAATTAATTCAAGATGGAATATATACAGTATAGAAGCATTGATTAGAATTACCATTAAAAATAATGATTTATCCTAATGGTTCTGTATGCAGAAATTAATTCAAGATGGAATATATACAGTGTAGAAGCATTGATTAGAATTACCATCAAAAATAATGATTTATCCTAATTGTTCTGTATGGCAGAAATTAATTCAAGATGGAATATGTACAGTATAGAAGAATTGATTAGAATTACCATTAAAAATAATGATTTATCCTAATGGTTCTGTATGGCAGAAATTAATTCAAGATGGAATATATACAGTATAGAAGCATTGATTAGAATTACCATCAAAAATAATGATTTATCCTAATGGTTCTGTATGGCAGAAATTAATTCAAGATGGAATATATACAGTATAGAAGCATTGATTAGAATTACCATTAAAAATAATGATTTATCCTAATGGTTCTGTATGCAGAAATTAATTCAAGATGGAATATATACAGTATAGAAGCATTGATTAGAATTACCATCAAAAATAATGATTTATCCTAATGGTTCTGTATGGCAGAAATTAATTCAAGATGGAATATATACAGTATAGAAGCATTGATTAGAATTACCATTAAAAATAATGATTTATCCTAATGGTTCTGTATAGCAGAAAGTATTCAAGATGGAATATATACAGTTAAGAAGTTTCTGATTAGAATTACCATTAAAAGTAATGATTAATCCTAATGGCAGAAAAGTAATTTAAGATGGTATTATTACAGTATAGAACTATTGATTAGAATTACAATTTAAAGTAATGATTAATCCTAATGGTTCGGTATGGCAGAAAATTTATTCAAAAGAGAGTATATTAAACAGTATAGAAATTGTATTAAGAAAGTAATATGTGTGCTTGATCAACAAAACTAAACTGAAATAAATTGGCTGATTTATTCGTGTGATAATTTAGGATAAATATGCATTCCAAGCTTGTAAGAGTTGGTGCATTTAACATCTAAATGTTCAACACCTAAGAAATTGCTCATTGTAGGTTGTTATTAACATAAATATCATATAATAAACTACACAATCTGTGAATTATTTTGACTCTCAAAACTTTGACTGCCACTTATTTTAATATGATTTTCAAATTCTTGGACTGGAAGTGCATTTTAGCCTTAATAAATTTTTGGACATGGCTTATCTTATCTTCCTGTTGTATATATACTATAAAAAATAGCGATGGCCATCATAATACGCCAACACTTATAATGGCAGCTAATTTGTTCTGGAGGTTGATAAGAATTATCGGTAAATGGAAGATTTTTCTTGAATTTAAAATACAATCACAATAAATTTCATCAAATCCATCCAAAAACCAGACCTCTAACCTGTCCAAAAAGAATTAAAAGAACAAAGGCAGACATGTTTTTAAGAACAAGGGCAATAACTCACATCAAATATTTTTTGATTGGTCTGATTTTCAATAGGGTTCATCCTTGGGTTATAATAAACACTCACACCAAGTTTCGTCAAAATCCATCAAGAATCCAGCTCTCTATCGTGTCCACAAATAATTCAAGAACAAGGGCAATATCTAATAAAAATATTTTTTGATTGGTATGAATCTTAATTTGGTTTATCCTTGGGTAATTACAAAGACTCACACCAAGTTTTGTCAAAATCCCCCAATAAAAAAAGAAGCTCTTATCGTGTCCACAAAGAATTCAAGAACAAGGGCAATATCTCATAGTAAATAAATTTTGACTAAATTAGTTTTTAGTAAGACTTATCCTTGAGTGATTACAAACACTCACAATGTATGGGCGTATAAAAACACTGTGTAAGTGACAATGGCTTATTCTTCAACACCAATGTTTTAATAACAATTCATACTTTTCTTATATAACAATATCCTTTATATAAATAACAAATATAAAATATAACAAGTTGATATTTTGCAATAAATTTACTATTCAATAGGTCCTTGATTATCAGTATTGAAAAACAAATCAAAAGCCATGATACACATCTTGACAGTAGCTTATAAAGCAATAGAAACAACAGATGGCAACTAGGCATACTGGGATCTAAATTCATCAAATATATAAGATGGTATAAAAGATTCCACTGACTGAAATTAGAAAAGATAATTGTCAATTATCTGCTTCAACCTTTTTTTTTTCTCGCTGCATGTGAAGTGTAACCAACAGATACACTAACATCCACTTGCATAGGGAAGTGTAGCAAACATAACTTTACCATCTGTAAACAACCTGTTTTTCAACAGTTGTTTCTTGCCTTCAGGTGAAATGCAGGCTTTATTTTGGTTCAAAGTTCATATGTACTTACACCTGAGAGGCTTCTGTAAACAAGGAGAACAAAAAATACAAACCTTTCTTGGTAAACGATTATAGAATATATAATCCTCTAAAAACAATAATACATTTAACACATCTTGAGACAGTTCAGGTGACTTGGAACTAAAAAATGAAAATTAGGATGAAGAAATAAAACTAATCAGATAATAATTTGCTTTATTTACAGAACAGAATACTAGAATTGTCAACTCAAAACACAAAACCTATTAATGTAAATCCTACCTGGTCATTGCTTCCACACTGGATCTTATATATTGTCCAAGGAATGCTAAGAAAAAATTTGTATTGTCAGCATGAAATTGTTTGAGTAATGTCAAGACACCAATTATAAAGGAAGGAGCATCTAGATGTTCTTGAGGTTTCTTACTGACTAAACTACCTATAATATACAAATATAACATGAAATGAAAAAGTCATACGGTAAATAAAGATGCCTGCATTGGACTGATTCAAATAAAACTTATTTTTTGATGAATTTGTGCTGAATAGCAAAATTGATAAAACTACTTTAATTCATTGTAATGACTACTGACTGATTTACTGTAAACAAGTTTTAGTATTTGCAAAAAAAATAAATAAATATTAAATCAAGTATTTACTGTAACTAGTTTTAGTACTTAAAAAAAAAATCAATTAAATCAAGGATTTACTGTAAACTAGTTGCAGTATTTGAAAAAGAAAAATATTAACTCAAGGATTTACTGTAAACTAGTTTTAAGTATTTGAAAAAAAAAAAAATTAACTGAAGGATTTACTGTAAACTACTTTAAGTATTTGAAAAAAAATAAATAAATCAAGGATTTACTGAAAAGTAGTTTTAATATTTGAAAAAATAATAGTAAATCCATGATTTAGTATTTGAAAAAAAAATTAATTCAAGGATTTACTATAAACTAGTTTTAGTATTTGAAAAAAAAAATATTAACTCAAGGATTTACTGTAAACTACTTTTAGTATTTGAAAAAAAAAAATATTAAATCAAGGATTTAGTGTAAACTAGTTTTATTATTTGAAAAGGAAAAAATATTAACTCAAGGATTTACTGTATACTAGTTTAAGTATTTGAAAAAAAAAATATTAACTCAATGATTTACTGTATACTAGTTTTAATATTTGAAAAAAATAATAGTAAATCCTGGATTAAGTATTTGAAAAAAAAAAAATAGTTCAGGATTTATATAAACTAGTTTAATTTGAAAAAAAAAAATTTTAACTATTTGGGATAAAAGTAATCTGACTGATTAATTGTAAACTAGTTTTAGTAAATGAGATGAAACTAATACTTACTGACTGATTTATTGTAAACTAGTTTTGGTAATTGAGATGAAACTAATACTTACTGACTGATTTATTGTAAACTAGTTTTGGTAATTGAGATAAAACTAATACTTACTGACTAATTTATTGTAAACTAGTTTGGGTAATTGAGATAAAACTAATACTTACTGACTGATTTATTGTAAACTAGTTTTGGTAATTGAGATAAAACTAATACTTACTGAAAGATTAATTGTACACTAGTTTTGGTAATTGAGATGAAACTAATACTTACTGACTGATTTATTGTAAACTAGTTTTGGTAATTGAGATAAAACTAATACTTACTGACTGATTTATTGTAAACTAGTTTGGGTAATTGAGATAAAACTAATACTTACTGACTGATTTATTGTAAACTAGTTTTGGTAATTGAGATAAAACTAATACTTACTGACTGATTAATTGTACACTAGTTTTGGTAATTGAGATAAAACTAATACTTACTGACTGATTTATTGTAAACAAGTTTTGGTAATTGAGATGAAACTAATACTCACTGACTGATTTATTGTAAACTAGTTTTGGTAATTGAGAAAAAAAAGTAATACTTACTGACTGATTTATTGTAAACTAGTTTTGGTAATTGAGATAAAACTAAGAGAAAGTTGAATAGAGGAAAGAATGGAACTCTCATTGTTGTTATATAAATCTGAAAATTAAACTTGTTATATGTATGAACCATAATAATTGATATTCCTCATCATTTCAGCAGAAAAGTAGGACTCCATTCATATCATTTCATTTCCTGATTATTTCAGTGGTGCATTTATCTGGTGCATATACATGTAATCTTACAGTGATATATGCCAAGAGGTTTAGATCAATATTAGCTGAGACATTGGATCATGGAACCTAAATGTCCTTCCCCTTTCCTTAGGCATTTATTACTTATATAATAAAGTATTTCAAAGACATTTTTTTCTATGGTTTAGGGCTGCAGTAAATTAAAATAGATGTATGTTAATAATCTAACTTGGAAATTAATTTTTGAAAATGAGAAAATAAAATCATTGATAATGACATACTTTATCCAGGGGATTATGGAAACCTGATGATTCTAAGTAAGCAGTTAATTCATACATCAAAGGGTTTTCTTCTTTAGGATAAGGTTGGGTAGGATCTTGATAGTGTTTCTCTATATCTGCTAGTAAGGCACTGAAGAAAAATCAATTTAAGAATATGGATATGGATCAGTTACTTACAATGTTTCGGTTAATATTTCTAAAACATATGTATTTATTTGCTTCAATAAAAGGATCTTATTGTAGATACAATTCAAGGTACTTGTTTGAAATGGTATGATTATGTTGTCACAACTGGTCTACCTACCGATTCATTGTCTGTAAAGAACTGGCTAAGAATTTAGAATCAAATTTACAAGATGTATTCAATTCATAAGCAATCTGTCTTCTTAATAACTGCATCTGACCAACCTTCAAATAAGAAGATTAATGGTTAGCTTGCTATGGATATACACATACAAAATATATTGGTAATAAGTACTACCAAAAGGATAAAAATACATTTTTACAATGCTTTATCTGATTAAATCAATGTTTAATTGGAACCGATAAAGACTTGAATTCTTACCCTTAATATAATATCTAGATAAACTGGCCATAATTTTAATGTTTTAGATACAGCTTGTGAATACACCTTTTGAGGTTGATCTGTAAATAATCAAAGATTAATAAATCAACAACTTCTGTTTAATTCATCCTTTTCTGACCTTTCAGCACACAATAATTTTAATCAAATTATTTCTTTACAATCCCTTTGAAATATCAATGCCAAATTAGTACTAAAAGTCTGAAATTGTCTTTGGATTGAAGAAAACCAATGAAAAAACATATTGAAATATCATGATCTGTCATATTGTAATGACACGATCTGTCATTTTGTAAGATCATGATTAGTCATTTTGTAATAACATATTGTAATATCATATTGTAAGATAATGATCAGTCAACTGTAATAACATATTGTAAAATCATGATTAGTCAAATTGTAATATCATGATCAGTCATGTAATATTATAATCTGTCATATTGTAATAACATATTGTAATATCATGATCAGTCGTGTAATATTATAATCTGTCATATTGTAATAACATATTGTAATATCATGATCAGTCATGTAATATTATAATCTGTCAAATTGTAATATCAAAATCTGTCAAATTGTAATATCATGATCTGTCATATTGTAATAACATATTGTAATATCATGATCAGTCATTGTAATATTATAATCTGTCATATTGTAATATCATGATCTGAAATATTGTAATATCATGATCTGACATATTGTAATATCATGATCAGTCATATTGTAATATCATGATCTGTCATTTTGTAATATGATTTCATCCTAAAAGCTCAGTCCACACACACACAACAGAACACTAACGCTTCTGAAGTTGACAACAGAACACTAACACCACTGAATTTAAACTATATTATTTACTTACTGACAGTGCCTTGTAATGGTTGTAATAATTTAGTATATGATGCAAACAACTCCAACCAAGATTTATCTCTAATTACACCACGTTGTAGGTTCAGTTGAAAATTCTGTAATTCTTTAACTATCATGAAACATAGTAATCTATCTAACCCTGACAGTCCAAAACTTCCTACTGCTCTCTACAATAGAAATACAGCCATAGTACGGCACTTAATAGTCTTACTCAAACAATAATACAATGTTCGTAGAGCAGATACATAAAGTGATATTGGTTAAATACAATTTGAATGCAATTCATAAGAAAATACTTATTTGGCAAAAGTTCTACAGACTGATTAAGCAGAATTTGCAATAATATAACTCAAAACGTAAGCACCATAAGCATTCAATCTACAGTTAATATTGGTTTGATGAAGAAATAATTTAATATTTCAATCCACCATAACTCACATGTATTTGTTGAAATAAAGTTCTATTAGCTACTTCTTGTTTAGTTTTAACATCATACCAAGCTTTCATCTGATCTATATATATAGTTG
The DNA here is from genome assembly GCA_030562195.1 of Nipponacmea schrenckii. Lineage (NCBI taxonomy): Eukaryota > Metazoa > Mollusca > Gastropoda > Lottiidae > Nipponacmea > Nipponacmea schrenckii. The sequence continues at coordinate 34,281,292 of CM060200.1, read as the reverse complement.
TCCTTGAATCTGTTATACGTAATATCTCTCTAGCTAGTCTTCCTATAAAATTAACACTTTCATCTACTGATGGAAATCTAGGTATAGGTATAGCTGTTGATTGATAAACACTCTGCCAATCTAACACCTAAAATACAATACACATGATATTATGGCCATTTTTAATTCATTTTTATTTTTTTGACATGCTACAAAATAAAGATGCTGTAGTGTCTTGGAGCCAAATGTGAATCTATTGAAAGAATGATAACTGTGTCACAAAAACATATTTCCACATAGTAAGAATTGATCATTATATCTAGTTCTTATTTACAACATATACTTCTGGTTTGAAAATTGCCAATTATAACACCAGTGGAATAACTCGCTCAGTAGCAAGTTGGATTGTAGTCTGCTAGAGATAAGGTAACATGAGTTTGAATCCTCATTATCACACTGATAATTCTGATACATGGCCAGTGCTTTTGAGAGTTAATCCAGTGTCAGCTTGCACCCCTAATACCACAAAATAATAACCCTACCTTTGTTCTTAAGAAACTATTACATTCTTGTTCTACATTATAGTAAATAATTCTAGATATTTCTTCTTGCCATATCTTTAAACCATAGATATTCACATAGTCTTGTATATACTCAAATGATCTTCTAAAACCATCCATTTGCTCACCTAGTGTAGCTAATTTGGGTAACAGTTCACTAACCTAAAATTCAATAAATAAAATATATCAAATTCTTCTTTACTTCAACTACCTGTTATATATTTTTCAATGCATTTTTTTGGTCTAGTAGTATCTAATAATGAAAGCAGGCCTCTCAGATATATGTATTCAAAACTTTGTGATAAATTTTACACTTTTCTGTATCACATACAAGACAGATAATGATTTAGAAGTTCATACAATCTTAAAAAAAAAAATAAAGTTCACAATCACAGCACAATATTTCCTTCAAATATTCATTCTTTATATACCTTGGCTTTAGGATTAAACATGATGCCTTTATGTAAAGCATAAGCCACTTGTTGTACTAACTCTTTTCTTATACCATCTTCCAGTAGGCGTTTAGGATCAATCTTAAATATAGTAAAAAATTATAGTTTTTCGTTTCATGCTCCAGTATGATAAAGAGCACACAACAATCAATTTTGAAGGCTGATTATAGTTTAAATCATATGAGATCTGGAATTTTGAAGATTTTGAAGGTCTTATCTTGGATAACATTAAAAAATTCTTAAGAGATTTGATCAATGATTAGATGATTGATATAGAACCTTTGTTGGTTATCACTTAAAATATATTTATTTCAATCTTTCCAATCATTAAATTCCATTATTAATTGAGAATTTCCTCCAAAAAAAAGATGCCACAATGATTATTATCATGATCCAATGATTTTCTATTGAAAATATTGTTTAAGTCATGGGTCCTTTTTTATACATATTACACAAGATAATGAATTATTGACACAAACAAAAATACAAATATTACCTTGATAATACCAACTAAAGTGGTTTTCATCATCAGTATACCCTCAGTAAATACAGATATAGAATGAGTTAATTTAGCAACCTAGAAAACAAGTAAAAAGGAATTACCTTATTTATCTCTTAACAACTGATTGCATAATTCTAAGAACTTATGATCTCTTGGCAGGCAGAGATGAAAGATGTTTCACATTATATAACATTATATTCACTGTAGCTCTATATCTTCTATAGTACTACTAACCTGATATCTCTCATCTAACTGAGAAAATTCTTTCATTTTATCTTTTTCTAGCCTAGTAGGTACTTCTTGTATTCTATTAGTCAATAGTCTGATAATACTAGCTAATAGACTAAACATTGTCTGTGGTATAATCTAAAAAACAGAGAGGTTGCCAACAATTTACATTTTAATATTTATTATCACTTTCATACAAAATATACACAAAACTCATTACCAAAGACAAACAGCAAAGAAAACATTACAATAAAGATTTTATTCCACGACTTAATTTATAATAGTTAAGTAGCTTTTATTGAGACAACTTAATCAGTTTAAATAGTGAAGTAACAATACAACAGTGTAAAAGAGTTCCTTAGAAAAAAAATGTGTTCAAGTGATACCTGTAAAACTTTCCTAACATAAGCTACCAGCTCCCCAGAATAATACTGTGATACACTCATTAAGTCTTTACTACCAGCTTGATTGACACGTAACAATGGTAAATCTAAGGCTGATGCCATCTACAATACAATAAAACTAATTGACAATAATACCAATACATTTCCAATCATTTACTACTATCAATGAAAATTGCTTATAGTGTTTTAAAGAACTAGTATCTGTATTGAAAAAGTTGTATCATTCAATTTGTTATTATGACAAAAATTACCTTTAAGAATGTAGCTCTAAGTTTAATAACAAGTGATGGATCTTTTTTAATTCCTTGCTGCATATAGCCAGTATAACTGTAAATAACAATTGGAACAAAACTTAAATCAGACAGTTTTTGTTTCTTTCATCACAAAAGTAACAACAAAATAAATAAGATTAAAAATTGTAGTATGAAATTGTTGCGATTTGTAAAAACAAAAAAAAATATAAGAAAGAATATGTATGCAGTATAAAATCGGTAATGAATGGCTTTCATAAAATAAAAATCAGAATTTTAATTTGAAAGGTTTTATTCTATCACATACCTATCAATAATTTCCCAAGCATAAGATAAATCAGCCACTATTTCGGTCTGTATTAAAACCTCTTCTTTAATATTAATAGTACGTAACATTTGATGGAGATATTTTCTGGTATCAGCTAAAAACTGTTTAACTTGTAAATTACTTTCTAACTGATGAAACTCTTGAACCTTAAAAACGTATATTATTGTATTGGTTAAAATGAAATGAAAGTATACCATCCTTAAGTTTCTATCCAAGAAGACCTATATTCTCACCTCTTCCATAGCCTGTATAAGTTGTATAATCTTTCTACCAGCAGATGTTGAATCTTCATAATCTAGAGAAGCTATCTGTTTTGTCATTTCACCAAACCAATTCTGCAGACTTTCTAAAGTGAAAGATCACATCTAAGTATATATTGTTACGATAGTGTAAAATGAATAGGATTGATAATTTGAGCAAAACATCAATCTTTAAAATGTGATGATCATCCAATAAAGAAAAGAAATGTAAGGTGAGAGTTGGAATGATAGGAATCCTGACCATAGATTAAAAGAATATCAAAGATTATGTTAACTTACCACTTTTTTCAACTCTAGTTAGAGGTTTGGTACCAGAAAACACATCACCTAATTCTTGCATTCTCTCTTGTCCTTCAACTTTATAGGCTTCCCATTTCTTCTGTTTCTCATCCAACATTTGACGGAATAACTGTTCATAGAATGAGATATTTTAACATGTTTTGGTTTTTTTATTTTGTTCAAAGCCTTGTAAAATCCCTTGTTTTTCTTAATCATAACATCCCTGGGATGATGAATAAGTTTGTCTTAGAAACTTGGGCCATTGCAACTACATAACAAACTCAGTTTTAATTACAGAGATTAAAAAATAATAGCCTACCTCCTTAAGTTTATATTCATACTGTGCTGTATTTAGTAGATGTTGAAATACTAATAAAGCATTGTATTTACTATCTACTATTACTTGGTCTCGTATTAGTTTACATTTCTTATTCCATTCAGCCGCTAAATATATATAGAGTAAAAAACAGGCACATGTTATTAGTTTAGTCATCCTATCTATTGGCATATTTTGAGCTAAACCAAATCGCTAGGACAAGAACGTGAAAACACTAATTTTGATTCATTAACGGGAACAACAGCTACACATCTATAGACATGAAGGAACTCCATATAAGATACAGGATTAGGGTTATTCTATTTAATGAAAGATTTTATACAGTCACAATTATACAATAAGAAATTTAAATTTGCATAATAACATATAATCAGCCAGTATATAAGTGCTTAACTGTGTATCTATGTAGGGGATATTACTCAAAATAAAATTGTTGAACCTACTTGGAGGTAAAGCAGCAGTATGTAACATTAACCATCTTAAAGTAACATTACTATCTCTCATTACATTCATCAATTTAGGTATGTTATCTAAGACAAATTCTTCCATTAATACACCTTCTTTAAGATATTTATCTAATACAGGCTGTAATTTCTCTAGCTTCTTAGCATATCTAATAGACTGAAAATACAGGTTACTGTAAGGCTAGAAATTAATGCGTCAACAAATTAATGCGAAATGGTATATATAGACTAAAATGCGAGTACAAATTAATGCGATCCGCGATAGGTATCGCATTTTTTAATATCATAAAAAAGAAAATGACTTCCTGGAAGTATGACAGCTGGTGCTGTATTAACCTCATCTAATCAATTAACGGTTATTTCCATTAAAACTTTTTTAACGTCATTGATTACTAATCAGCTTCAAATTTAGAGATAATTACCTAATTACTTAATCCCGTCTTCTCTCAATTTAAATACTTGACCTATATTACCTTTTGTCCATATAATTCACTTGCAAATATGTATTTATAAATGCGGATACAAATTAATGCGATCGCGGATAGGTCGCATTTAACACATTAATTTCTATCTCGCAATAATTTGTAGCCTTACAGTATACATCATACAGGACTTAGTCCAGTAAAAATTTATGCTAATGATTGTTTATGAATTTAGCCTTAGCTATTTTTATTTTTGATTTATATTCCGGTAATCATTGTTTACCATAAACTAATACAACTTTTGACACTATTGGTGTTGAAAATGAAACATCCAGATCTGATATTTAAATTGACCATTATCAAATAAGATAATGGACAAACTGCTTGAGGTAAGACTTTGAAGAGGTAGCCAGTAAGAATTATAGATTGAAATACCTGTTCTCTAACATTATTGGTGTCTAAAGTATTATTCAGTGCTGTTATAGCTGCTTTATATGGTAACCAAGCATCCATTAAATTAACAACCACACCCATATATATACTGATAACCTGTAATGATCCTTTACTTTTCAAATGTAACCAATGAAAGTGAACAAGAACAATTGACTTCTAAAATGACATTGCGTAGGCAAATTAGACTTGTATGAGTAAAAAAAAACAATTTATAACAAAATAGGTAAGATACAAAAATTGATATACCTTTATGAGGTATATATGTAACTTTTTAATACTTTGTAAAATTAGGTTGTTTCAATTCATAGCAAATTTACACACTTTACATACAGTAGCTGGAATTTAGTTGCAGACATCAGATTACGAAGAAAACACAAGGATCTTACTATGAAAGCGAGGATAACAGTGGAAAGCGGCAAATATGTTATTTCCATTGTAAACATGAAGAAGAGTATTTACTTACCCAATTATCAGGGAAATGTTTGTCAACGATTTCCCTCATTTTAGCTTGTTGAGTATATAAGATATCAGGTTCAAAGTACAATATGATATATAACATACTGGCTTGTGTAGCTAGAGCAGTTGATCTATGTTCTGGTAGAGGATAAGCTGATATCTGATTATAAATATCATCTGATCTCAATCTACCAACCACTATGTTGATATATTCTTCATTTATTGGTACACGACTGGAAAACAATAAGAAAAACATGCTCCTAATTTTAATACGAATTCTAATATCTAAAAATTTATTAGAAATTTGTTTTAAATCTAGCTGTTTTGATGAGGATTATATATCTAGATATCCTGTTAATTAGAAATGAGACAACACTTACTTAAAGAAAGATTCTGGATAATTTGGTGGACGTTTAGCACCAGGTAAGTTAGAGAAACCAGTACTACGCAATAATTTACAAACATCATCTATACTAGAATCGGTAGCTGCTGACTTCTGGGCACTAATAAAACAAAATTGGTTTTGTCAAAAAAAAGGAATAAAATGAAAATTATTACACATATAATAAACTTATCTTTAAATGACAACAAAATAAACAAAAGAAATAAAGTAGTACCAATGTTGACATCAATTGGACTTTGCCATGTTAGATTCCACAGGGCAGACAGAAAAAAAAATAACTGGGTAACCTGGCCAAATATGCGTGCACTATAAAGGCAAATACATGTAATGATACTGATGAATTTGTCCTCTTTTGCTAAATCCAAGAAAAAATTTTCATCATCACCATATGCATAGATAACGCTTGTTTAACATTCCCACTATTACCTGTATGTGGGAACAGTATGAATTAGTACACTTTTAGCACCTATACACTTAATCCTATATGAAATTTTATTGAGAATATACCACTGACTTAAACAGTTGAACTTACCTGTATCTGTAATAGGATACAAGAATTCTTTCTCGAACAATTCCTTCAAATTTAATATCAATTAACAATAACATAACACCATATAGATATAAAGCTTCACACTATAAAATATACATAAATAAAACTAGCTGGACATCGGTTGACACAAAAAATGGCAAAGCGCAGACATGAGCATGATAATGGTGACTATAACTGCTTTTCCACTTAGAATAGTGAAGTAAAGCCAGCTTTATTGCCAATTATTTCACTGAGTATATCTGGTTCCCGAACAACTTTAGTCTTGATCAAAAAAGTGACACATTATTGACAGGTCGCTATGTACAAGACTACTCAAGTTGCGTGTACGTAAAACTAGTACTTCTGTATTGCCGATTGAGAGAGCCAGCTTTTTGCAGTTCCATTTGTTTAAAAAGCCAGCTTTACAGCTAGCTTTCATTTGGTCCCTGATAAATTGCTGAACACAAAAAGGGAGGTTTTTGGTTCCAGAACTGTAATGGTTCAGCAAGTAGAAACACAGAAAAGCTAGCTTAAAGCCAGCACTTTAGCCAAGTGGAAACACGATTAATGTTGATATACCTTCAAATTGACTTTTAAATGGAATGGAAATTCTTTAGAAATCTTACGGAAAACCCACAATACAATTTACCATATTAATGATGATCATCTTTATATATAAATAACAGTTTGTATGTATAGTGTTATTTCACAGTGTCCAGATCTTTATACTTACCATTAGTTGTTTACCATCATCATTTAAAAATACTGATTCTAATGTTTGTTGTATATATACACCTTCATCTAAATCTTCTAAATATCTAAAAATAATGTTTTTATTTCAAATTTATTTTCAAACAGTATCATCTGAGGTAGAAATATGATCTTTCTTTCAATTTTCATTTCTGTCATGTAAAAAAATAGGTGCAACAGGCTCAGAATTAGTGGTCATCATAACTTCAAGGTGGGTTTTTAACCCTCACAGGAAAAATACCAATGACTAAAATACCTATTTAAATCTGACACATATTTGTGTACACTGGCAAAAGCTTGGTAAAACCTGGTTAATATTTCAATATGATTCTCACTGAATTCTTCATCTAGATCTTGTAGTTCCTAAAACATTTGATAATAAATCATTATTCAAAAAGCTAAAAGCAGTGACTTAAAATTCTTTCCTAATGCAATAAGATTTTTTAAATAGTTTGGAGTTAAGAGTACCGTACATAAAACTATGCTTTTCGCATGTGGTAAACATAAATTCTAAAAGGTAATTATGTTGCCAGCTATACGTGTCTTTTGTAATATTGTGCCATTTGCATATTTTATTTCAACAACTGTGGCTAACTTATATATCAATCTAAACATAAATATAAACACTTACAACTTTTGACTCTATTCTATGATCAAAGAACTCAGAACTTTTAAAATAACTGAAATCTGCTATTATTTCACCATATCGGGCTATATCATTTTTATTATCCAGGCGGAAAACAGGAGGAATGAAATCTGCTAAACGTAATAATTCAGCAATAATGGCATTTCCACGAGAAACAAGTCTTAAAATGTTCTGTCCACATTGGTTGTTTTCAGCTAGAAAGTCTGCCATATCTATGGTTTACTTTTGATGATTTCCAAATTGCATAAAACTATAACAAATATTATTGCATGGTAGATGAACTGCAAAATATTTCAAAAGGATATAAATAACTATATTGGTAATAACATGATTTACCTTACATCTATTAGTTCATATTTTTAAATAGTATTTGTGCAAATATCAAAAACAGTATTATTTTTAGCCTATATATAAACTTACAATAATTTAAATGATTTGATTCAGAACCCTGGAACGAATGTTACCCGGATCGGGCCACTGGTTTGTAATTGGGAATAAGTTTTACAGGAACAGTTCAGTGGACAATTTAGCACAACCCCCTTCCTTGTAGGCCCTATTTAAAAGCCCTTGCCCTCCTGCTACACTATGTCCTATATTTGACAGTAGGCCTAACTACTTTCTATTATAGTAATTAGGACTGATTTGTATGCAGGTTAAACCTACGCACGGGCCTAAATGTAATCCGGTCTTTAGTCATACGAAAATTGGTAATGAATCTATTTGATATTTGAGTAAAAGAATTGCACTACTTATAGCGTCGTAGGATCTGCTGAGTTGGCCTACAGTAGTCAGTGCTCTATAAATTGATAAAAATTCACCTATTGACAACCTTTTTACGTTTCATTTCCAATTAGAATTATGATATATTAACCTAATATAACTCATAAATGACTTACAGGTTAGCGTTTTGGTGAAACCATTTGTCGGATGTAAACCAAGAAATACAGAAAATTGTACAAAATAATTTTTCTGGTTGTTTACACACCTCCTGTCCATTTCCGGATCATGTGATTATTCGAGTTACTTCCCTTTATCAATAATCCTCAGAATACCAAAATTAAATCCAGGTGAATTGGACCACAGACTAGGGTTACCAGACGTCCCGGAAAAACCACAGACAGGCCCACAGTTACAAGGGGCAAGAAATGAAATGAAAAGAAATCATTGGAGTTTTACGTCCTATTCTTCTGCATACATGTCCAAGGCTAGGCATATTATATTAGATATGAATCTTTCTTTTCCGGGAAAATGTCAGTTTTACTAATTTTTAGAATTATTGGATTGGACTGTATGGACAAAGATAAATGAAACATCTATAAGATTTAAATTAACAGAGGAACATCTGGATCTAGATCTGGATAAAATACACTGCACGAACGGTAGCGGGAGAGAGACGCTAGTGAGGGAGTAAAATACTAGATAATGGATGGCCCTGGTAGGCTATAGCCTATAATAGAAGTTGCACGCACAGCACTCTTATATCTGCAAACCCTCGACCACCTTGAAGTGGTATGCATCCTCGTAACGAGGGTAATAGCAGGGCGTTAACCAGTTTTGTGACACACTCTGTATTTCGGAGATGTAGTCTCCGGTAATGAATTTGGCTGCTCGTCATTGCACCTTTTCAAGCTTATCTATGTTCTTAGGCGGAAGGAGTCCCATACGGTAGAGCTGCATTACGGTATGGATCTGACTAGTGAGAGATAGGCGTTTTTTTTTTTTTGCAGGTAGTTGGACATTGTTTTAGGTTGCGTGCGAGAGCTGGTTCTGTTGGTTATGTTGGTAAAGTGATTGCTGAATTTGAGATTGTAAAAGTTACCCCGAGGTAGGGGTTGGTTTCAACTCTGGAAGGATTTGGTTGTTCAGGCGGTAGAAATGAAAATTCCTATTATGTAGGACTTTTTTTTGACATTAATTATTGCCCCACAATCAAATACGACCCTCATGGTTCTGTTTGTCAGGAAGTCTATGCCAAAGCGGTTCATCTTATGTAGGAGGCTGACATGCGACACAGTGTCAAACGCTTTGGAGAAACGCTTTGTCAACTGTGTCATGGCACTAAAGTAAGTCTTGGACAGTGGTAAGTAATCGAGATTCACACGGAAGGCCAGATCTTAAGCCGTGGTTAAGTGAGGTCAAGATATTGTTTCTTTCCAGGTGATCTATGTGTTTACATATTATAATGTGTTGTAGTAGTTTGCATGAGACGCATGTCTGGGAGTGTGATTCTCCTATTTTTTTTTTTTTTTTTTGAATACTTGTGTCACATTTGCGCTTCGTCAGTCTTTGGGCAGCTTTTGTAATCCTTTAGTCAACTATTTGGAACAGGCCCTACAATGTTAGAGATGTCATCTGGTCCACGTGGTTTCTTTCTGTTTATAGGGGACAACAATTTCCAATTCAATTGACGGCGATTAGTGGATGGATTAGTTCCCTAGCTCTCTTGGAGGTATCTGGAGTTGAGTTTCTGTAGAATCTGCGCGTTATTTTTTTTTTTTACTGTTATTGAAGAGCCCATCTTCCTTAGCGGCTGTACGCCAATATTTTGTCTTCTTGACTTTATATAGCGCCAAAAAGCCTTGGCGTTCTTTTATTTCAGACCTCTCCGAATAGCTTTGTTGATGTGCTGTATTACTACCCTCTGGAATGCCTTCTTACATTCTCGCTGGAAGATCTAATTATATGGGCCTAGTTCCTGGACTTTGTATCTAGCCTGGTCTTTCCACGGGTATTTTCCTTTTCAACCATTGTCCAGTGAAGGACCGAACTCTCACTATATATGAGTTTAGGTAATAAACAGGCACTGAATGTGAATTTAGTGAAAAAATGTGTGCACTCAAATTTGTGTAACAGCTTTTCACGTTTCTTCATGAGAACACTCTTATCATCTTTTTTACCGAAAAATTTCATATCATCTTTTACCGAAAAATTTCAAAGATTAGTTCAAGCGTTGTTGAGCTGTCCATAAATTAAAAGGTTAGAGGTGTGGGTCTGTGGTGGTTGAACCTCTGTGGCTCTAAAACTTTCGAGAGAAATACATGTAGCTTATTTTACCAAAAAAAAAAAAAAAAAAAAAAAAAATTAGGCCTACATGCCTTTGTGGCAACATATTTTATTAATAGATTATGCATTACAGGTCAATACAAAGTATAGATTAAATAAGTTAAAATACAGAGTTTTATACAAAATCAATTCTCTTATGTATAAATAACATTTGACTGATAGTATACCGTTAGTAATGCAATAAGCGAAGCGTAAAATTAAATCAATATTAAAGTTAATTAAACGCGGTTGCAAAGCTTATGAATATATTTGGCAAATAGGTCTAATTGTTTTTGCAATAGTGACTAAATGAAATTATTTGCAACAGTTCCTGTTAATGTACTTAAAGTGAACTAATTTATCGTTATGAAATATCGTTTACAGCTGTAACCTAATTGGTGATAATGATAAAGACCTAAGAAAAATTTTGCAAATATGATGTCATTAAATTTAAATATCATAATTTTATGTGAATAAATTTCAAATAGTAGGAAGTTTATTTCGAAGATTCCTTAATGAACATCTCCAAGCTGACTCGAAAGTCGTTGCTCAAACTCGAGTGTTGTTTTCCGAGCTGATTAATACAGTGAACTAGGAAGGTGCTACCTAAACTCGAGTTTTGTTGCCCGAGCTGATTAACACTGTTGACTCGAAAGGCGTTGCTCAAACTCGAGTGTTGTTGCCCGAGCTGATTAACACTGTTGACTCGAAAGGCGTTGCTCAAACTCGAGTGTTGGTAGCCGAGCTGATTGACACAGTGAACTAGAAAGGTGCTACCTAAACTCGAGTTTTGTTGCCCGAGCTGATTAAACACTGTTGACTCGAAAGGCGTAGCTCAAACTCTACACACAGAAAAATAAGTAAGACAATCATGAGTAAATGTACTCATTTACGTGAGTTTTTGACTTTTCCATAAAACCACTCGTTTAGAACTCATTTACAGATGAGTCTGTATACTCAATAACGAGCAATTTGTGAGTGTATTGACTCATTTAACAAATGACTCGCCGACGAGTCAAAATGACTTATCTAGGAGTAAATATTGACTCACAGAAGTGGGTCAACAGTGAGTTAACCGACTAATCTAAAATACAGATTGACCCGTTAGAAATTTGTCATAGACGAGTCATAATAACTGCTTTTCTGGGTATTTGACTCAGTGAAATGACGTTTTAATGTGGTCATAGACGATTCAATTGACTACTTAGAACTAAAGTCATACTTTTCATCAAAACGTCTCATAGATGCATAATTCTTCTTGTACGCTTGCTTCAATGCGTCTGTTCAGGGATATATATACATCTTAAGGTTGGTCCAATCTCGATCGATCCATTCTAGATCAATCTTGATTCTAAAGCGTGTCAAAAATTAAAAAAAAAAAAAAAGAAAAACATGTTCGTTTGATAGTTTATTGGGCATTATAGTATTTAAAGGTATGCAGAATGCAACATATTGTTAATAATAACACTTTAACACGAAACTATTTTTAAGATACTACTTTTACCACTATGCATGTAGAATGTTACAACGAACTATTTATTGGATGTTACGACTGAGTGGGGGGGGGGGGGTTACTGTCGTGTTCAAGAACAAATCTGTATGAAATATATGTAGAAGATATGTATGAGATTTCATTTAAGCTTCTTTTAAAAGGACAACTTTTGTTGTTTGTTAAGGAACAACATCAAGTTTGAAACTTGCCTCTAGAATAACCCTAGTAAAAATTAAAACCTTTTAAAAGATCCAAAGTTACTTACCTATCAAAGCTAAGAAATCTTGATCGGCTATTGGTTACAACATATCAAGGATTTGCATGGATTGAAAAATGTGAACAAATGTCACTCAGGCTTCACCAAACGACATGACAGTCTGACGTCACGGTTACCCATGAAGCATCTGGGCAGGGACTCATGTGAGACTAGTTAATGACTCGTTTTTGACATATTTTTTAAAATTCCGTTGGCTCAAACACGACCTTCCGCAGACTCACTTGTAATATTTGACAATATGACTAACATTTGACTACTTTAGGACCAATGACTAATTTAGGATTTTCTTTCGACTCACTAGTGACTCGATATTGACGAATTATCGTGACTCGGAAACAGAAAAAATTTGACTCACTTCAAAGTCATTGCCAAAAAACTCAATAAGTACTCAACTCAGACACTATATTGACAAGAATAAGACTCACGTGGTTTGTTGTTCATACATGATGACTCAAATGATGTAAAAGTGAGTCTTATAATGACTCGACATTGACACTTAGAGATGATTTCTGAGTTACAATACTCACAATAGTGAGTCATTACGCATGACTCACTTAAAAGGTCGGTTTTACTCATCATTGTCTTATTTATTTTTCTGTGTGTAGCTGATTGACACTATGAACGAGGAAGGTGCTACCCATCTTCGGGTGCTCTTTCCCGAGCTGATTAACACTGTTGACTGGAAAGGCGTTGCTCAACCTCGAATGTTGCCCGAGCTGATTAACACAGTGAACTAGGAAGGCGTTGTTCAAACTCGGATGTTGTTGCACAAGCTGATTAACATAGTTAACTTGTCTTGGATGCAAAAGACTCATTTCGTCCTTATGACTTATTATGTAAGGTAATCCGAATTATGCCCTTTAAAATGGAAAGAAATTCAAGTTGACAAGAAAGTTTATTTGTGTATGTAATTATTGATGACTAGAAATCAATATATTATATTGTACGATATTGATATTCTTACTTTATAAAATACTCAATCACAACCACTTATCACCTTTACTCATTTACTGTGACAAGTTCGATCGGTGAACGTACATAGAATGTGAAATGGCTTCATCTCAATTTTGAGAATAAAGTATGTGAAGCACCAAGGCATGGTAATACACGCCCAATGGAATCTTTGTTTATCAGAAAAATGTGACAATCATCAGCATGAAATATTTAACCATAAATGATACACTTTTTAGCGAAAATAAACCATAGAATGCGCTTTGAAGAACAATGGTTAACGTGTTATCATTAACAATCAAAACTTTTGCTCATTTGGCTACCGTCCAAACATAAAACAACCGGCTCATTTTTTATCCAAGAGTATAAAAGATCATAAATATTGACTATTTCTGAAAATACAATAGTTTAAACTTTGAAACTGTTTGTCTTGTCACAAAAACAAAAATTGACAGTAAGGAATGTAGCAGGACAGAGAGAAAGAAAAGACAGATAAAAAAAAAAGTGGAAAGTAAAATACAGATTATGTAAGGAGAAGTAGAGAGGTAGGACGAGGAAATGGGAGGGTGGAAAACTTGAGAATGAAGGGTAGTTTAGTGAAGATAAATGGATGGAATGGAAAACGAGACAGAGAGAAATAGGGAAAGTAGAAAGGAACGGTATTAGAGTTTACAGGGAATGGAGAGATACAGGGAGTAGATAGAAGGAAGGAGAAGTGAGGATAAGAAGCACAGTTTCAAGAGATTACACAAGTTCCAAGGAGGTAGTAGATGGGGAAGAAGAGTGTGGGATGGGGCTTATATATATGAAACAGGGATAAGCAGCTTAGGTCTGAAACTTATAAAAGGTCCATTATTCTCTTCTATTGAAAGGTACTCATAGTGAATCGAATTACAGTACACTGTGAAGACTTTGCTGCCTTCCATCTATCAAACCTATACTTAATGTCTGGGGATGTCACGGTGGCTTTTCGCTATAGTCCAATGTTTAATCCCGGCAATGGTCCAGATGAATCTGATTTTCCCTTGTGTTCGGATTGTCCAGTAAACCACGACCTCGTGTGCTACAAGTGCAGTTTAAAGATCTCTGCATAGTTGAAAGCTAATGCCACTGTATGGTGTAAACCGTTTTTGTAAGACCATTAGGTACAGAAGAGTATATTCTAAAACTTCTTTCATTTCATTTCATAAATGTCTAACTTTGACTTAAATGGACTCTGACCGCTAATTCATGTGCCTTCTGTTTCTTTGTTAAATCATGAAATTCTCCTATAACTTTTTTTTCAGAAATCTCGTTGAAAACTTTACAAAAAATTCACAATTCCTTCCCTTGTATTCAAACGTACCCAGTATAGAAAACGTTACTATCTAAATATGGTTGTACCCTCAATCTACCTATAGCTTTATATAATATATTAATTATTTCAAATGGCATTTAAAAGTGTCCCTTTCAGACAAATCTGTTATAAACAGCCTACTCAAGTGCATGAGAAGATAACATCTGCGTTTGACAACCTCTTTGAATCAACAGAAAATATAATGAGAGTGGAAGCGATAAATTAAGGCTTTCAATATCTTTAGATGTCAATAATCACAAAAAATTTTTTTCACGTTATAAAAAGTAGACATGTTAGTTTTAATAATTATAATTGTTGTGGGGGCCTGTTTTTATTTTATTTTTTTCTTGGCCAATATGCGAGTTCGGATTGTCGGACGGGTCTAGGGGAGAAATATTAAACTGGTGGTTTTGATGGTTCCAAAAACTAGAGAATAGTTTCAATCGAAATTTAAATTTGTATATTGTTAACCAAGAACCAATTAACACATTCGAATATAGCACCTCTTGTAAGTAGTTTCAAATTATTTATTTATTATTATTCATACATTTTTAAATAATAATAATAATAAATCTCACACTTTAAGAGAGCTGACTAACAACTTTTCGAAGAAGAAATTATTAAATTTACATTTCAAGAAATTTATGATCAAAGGTATATATTTAAATGCAATTTAGGAACATTTACCAGAACTACAGTCAGAAAATTGGAAAATCAATGCTTACAATGTCCCAATACAAAAAGAACAGAATCATCTATACTTTAATCTTTATTCTGATTTTCAAAATAAATTGCTATCGATTCTGAAATTTTAATGATCTGAAACTGATTGGTTTCTAGTACCAGCAACCAGCAAGTTTTACCCCTTTATACAGAGATACACTAACCTCGAAAACATAAACACTCAATAAAACATATCTTTTTAATTTAAGTGGATTTGTTAATTAATCTGTTTTCCGTATGGTTTGATTTATAAAAGATTATCAAATAGTATATTGGAACCTGGCCACAATAAACAAAACTCAAAGTTTGATTAAATACAAACATTCCAAACATGTTGTTTATTGCCCGAGATATTCTACAAGAAAACACCAAAAAACAAAGCTGCAATAAATAAATTGCAGTGTTGGTGAATGCAATATTCGAATATCCAAAAGAAAAATGAAATAATTTTAATCAGAGATCAATTACCGTTCGAGCAGACATTAATAAATGGTTGCAACATGAGCATTAGAACATGACAATATAAAAGAGCACACACTATGAACACGAGAAGATGTCATTAAATCAAAATTTATACGGTACTACTCTGAAATGGAGCTTTATGACCCAAATTCCTGCATCGTTTTGGGCTTATAAATATCATTACGCCCTTTATGATATCTAAAAATTGACCTTTCATCATGCTTAATGTGGGTGGGGTCCTTCTCATTTAATTTGGCTCATATACAGTATATTCTTTCCCTGGAATCAACAACGACGAGCTACTCCCTACCTAGCACCTGAGCAGCCCCTGAGCTCGGAGCGTCGTAACAGGGATGGACGAAGACAGTAAGTGCAGAACTTATCGGTCATGAGAGACGATAAAATCTGTTCAATCAAGTTGTGTTTGAACAAATATTTTTATCAGCGCCTTGTCGATATTTCATATTGTCTGAACCAATCAAGTACACCTGGTAATGTGATGTATTGAGTAAGATATGGAATATAAACCATAAATATTGAAACATTCTTCTATTGAACCGCTGTTAATCATTTTATAGTGTATGTATACAGATTTGACGGCGTTGACCAAGTTCATCAGCAAGTCTCATTTTTCTCATTCGATTTCATTTGCCATTTTCATCACAATTCAGGATGAATGATTTCAGCCGATGAAGATTATCAATAAACGGAATCGTAGTTTTTGGTTTACATTTGAAACGTTTTGTTCTGATGGGAATTTTTTTGTGTAAATATTTCATTCTTAAGAGAAATGGATTAGGGAACAGGATTTCGCCGATATAATCCATTTCCAAAAAGATAAAATTACAAAACAATTTGACAATGTAGATTAAATACAATAACATACACAACACATATACACGTGCATTTAATTGAAATGTTAGCATACATACATACTTTATAATGAGAAAGGACGAGAATTTATACCGGACTAAACATTGTGGCATTATGTTGGAAAAAATATATATTTATGGCCGTAAAAATAAATAAAGACGACTTAGTCTTGGAATCTTCTACTGATATTTAAGAATGAATGAACTTTTTCAAAAAAATGTAAGGGACAGTGTAGAAGAAACTGTTCAGTATCTAAAAACTGACGGCCACAATGACATGTAGGACTGTCTGAAATATCTCGAAGAAATTTATGAGCATTGATAAAAATGAGGGGGGGGGGGAATCGAAATAATGTTACAACTGTTCTGAAAAACTTCTCCCCCATACTTTCCAGCAAGGATGAGGATTAATTTTCTCATATAAACTCCTTGTAATTGTATATGCTGACCAGTTCATTGCTTATGTAGAAAAGCTGAATGATTAGATTGTCCACTGCCCAGATTGTTATTACAGGTAATCGTTTCAGGTTGCAATTAGTCCTTAGAAAATCGATTTGTAGAATAATTGAGCTTATTTGAAAAATAAACTTGGCGGATAATGATCTACAAATCTGTTAACATTGTAATATATCATATTCTGTGAATACATTTTTTTAGAGAACCATACATGACTGGAATTGTGGACACCTACGAGCGTTATACGATACATTTTTCCTTGGATATGTGGACATACTTGTTTCGACACTATATTCTGGTCTATAAGTTTTTTTTAGACTTTTGATTATGTAAGCCCCTCAAAATAAGACGATATTCTAGATCAGCTCTTTAGTAGGCCTACACCTTTGGGTTAAGCACATACATTTTCGAAATCCTCCAAAAAGAATAAACCCCTGACCATGGTTTAGCGCAAAACATTTTGATGATCCATGATGAAGCTACTGGCGAGTCTCATGTACTCAGACTTCCCTTGACACCGTATTGTAAACGGTGAATTTTAAAAATGTTTCCTAGGGGCTGGAATTATGTTCACCTAACGTTGGTTTTAGAAACCGGAAGTTCTTACAACCAAACCTGACTGTGTGGAAGATATTGGAGATTCATACAGTGATATCTTCAGCGACGTTGTGTAGAGATACCTACCCACCGATATTATCGATGTCATACACGTATTAAGTGACTCGTTCATTTCTGATATAATTATTAACCCTTACAATAAAGATCCCGAATTGTTGAAAATGATAAAAAATAAGCTATTATATAGAGCCACAGAGAAAGACAATTTTCCGTATGTTGACTGTTTCTCTTAAAGATAGGAGGAATACCCGCGAGAAGGGGAAAGAGCCAATTGTTTGCAAACTTTCGAAGGATTATCCTTCAAAGAATATATTAAAGCGTCTTAATGCCTACACAAAAAAATTGAGAAATGTGAAAGTCAAATCAGTTCTTTAAAATGTCAGAACTTAAAGGCGAAAACTTGAAATTAAAAGCGAATTATCAGAATTGACCACTACTGTTGTAAATGTCTGTGATACAAACTTAATATTAGAAAGAGATATGACGGCTAATTGTGAATCTTCAAAATCCATCTCAGCCAAAATAGCTAAAACCAAAGACGACGTGACCTATATTAATGGATCTGTAACAGAATTGTCAAAAGATGTGCATCAAAACGATAACTGTATCGACATTTGGCTAACCTCTTCAATACTATACTCATCCACAATATTATTCCAGATGACAGGCGACACAGTGAGATCATACCAATATACACGGATAGCTAAAATATTCCAAAAGTTATCCAGTCAAGACTTATATTGAAAGCAGAGGCAACAAATTTCCATACCCCTAGCAGATGGCTTACCAAAATAACTTTCTTCGCTCTACGCTTCCTTCGATATTCAAAAGCCATCCATCCTTAACGAAATCTCGAGTGACCTTTAAGTAGCGTTTCTGGACAGCAACAAAGCTTCTGATAGTGTCTGGCACCATGGGTTATTGTAGAAGTTGTATGTTGTGAATACTGAACCTGCAATTTGGCGCTTAATCTACAACTCACACACAAATAAGTAATTTGAGATCCTTCAGAAAGCTTTAACGAGCTTTCCTCTTAGGACGCGGTTTGTGGCAAGGCGGTGTTTTATCAGATAAGCTTAATATTTGTATATCAACGATCTTCTGAATGATATCTCCAAACACAGGCTGATGATATAGCTGTTACAATTGACACGTTATATGGACTGCAGAAGGTCTTGGATTTTTGTACAAAGTGGAAGGTTTTCACCTTCAAAGAGAAAAAGAAAACCCGGATCGCCAAATGATTCTATCAAATACATTGGAGTTCTTGTCACAAATAACTTGAATCATCAGAGTGTGTGCAAACTACGATTAGTGGTATTCTTAACCCTCTTACGAGCTCAAAACTATTTCTGTACCCAAAAACTTTGTGTAGATGCCCGTTATGGTGCAACCTGATATTAAAAGAGCACAGTCTTAAATTATTAAGAGAATCCAAGGTTCACACACACTGACTAGAACTGATATTCGTAGAGTTTAATGGGTTGGCAAACAATTGAAGCGTACATTGATACACAAAAACTAGTTTCTTAGCCCACTACTGAACCTCCAAAAACGGACTCTACTTCACCAGCTACCTGGTAATAGACATCTTGGATTTAAACTTGAATTTAACACAAAGCAGCAGGGTTTCGTGCGCGATCTTATTTGGATCCTAGCCGAGTATGATTTATCTGAATCATTATGTAACTTTTAACTTAGGGAAGATTTGCAAATAGCTTCTGTGGAAAAAAAAACACGCCCGGACTGTTGTATATCAATTCAAATTCAGTAAATGAGAGAGGATGTCAATGGATCCCAATCTTCGCCACAAAAACTTAGAGCCTCGTGAAGTTTACCGCCTATGAAAAGACAAACCATCCTATAAACAGTTTTACCTGACATTTGTTAACGTACCATGTAAATACTATCTCTTACCAAAATCTCCCCGACGAACTTGTCACAACCTAACCTCTACGGCCGTTGTGGTTTATTCTACAAATGCGATATTTCTCACTCCATCCTGAATTGTTTCAGTACTAGTCACATAAGAGAAAGATTTTGGGAAACACTCATTAAAGTTATTTCTAAGCAATGTGTTTCTGACTTAAGGCTATAAGATGACTTTTCATTATTGGCCTTACTGTGAAGTATGTAACTTTCATATTCTTTAACCGATACCGCAGTCACATTAAGATACCAAAATTATCTTGTTAAATATATTTTTCTCTTAGTAAGACATCTAACATTATCTCTCCGCGACAACCAATGAAATCTTGTATGTATTCAATATGTATGAATTAACAGAAAAGCCACATATATAGAATTGCCTTCGAAATTAATGTATATATTGTAAATTTTTTTAACTATCTAATTAATGTACTGTTGCTTTTGTATGTTCTTGTAAATCTTCCTTATTGTGGGAAATAAAGATATATATGTATAATTTTAAGTGGTTGTTACTTCCAAGAAATGAAATTTAAATTCAAGTTATTTCTAATCATTATAGGCATCCATGATGTTGATGGACTACCAAAGAAATATTTACTTGATAGGAGATGATGTTAACCGTGGGAACGTTGAATGTGAACAGAGAATGAAACACATGAATATTACGAGAAGGTAGAATAAAAAGTAACATTGTGATTAATTTGATTCTGTTGACTTTGTTTCACATATTTAAAAAGCAGACTCATTCCACAACTTATCACTTATTACTTGTTGCCTGCAATTTTAATGCCAGAGAATATAGTCTGACTTAATGATTGAAATCATAATAGTCAAAAAAATGTATGCTTGAATTACCCGCCTAAATATTTCAAAATTACCCCGTTGTGGAAAATTATAGTGGAAATATAAACGAAATTTATACCGAGCTCAGACATTAACAGAAAGACGTGAAAACTGTCAAGTGACGTCAATAGTAAATCAAATCAATCTTCAACCTAAATCAGTAACACTGCTTATTTCAGTAAGTAGTTCAAAAGGTAGTTGTGAGAAATTTTGAACTGAGATTCATAACACGATTTAAAAACCTTAATTGTTCTATGTTTGTCACAAATAAGCTTTAGATTCTATATGGGAGTATCTAACCATTTCGCTGATGAATTTCTTAATTTTTTTTCTTTTTTTTTTTTTGCACATCTTACTTTTTTGTCTCTGATTATATAATTTCAACAACATGTATTCCAGGACAAAATCATTTGATGTGTATCGATATCATACTTATATAACTTATATAGCCTGTGCCTGGTTTCATGGTCATCTTTGTTTCTGAATCACTGATTTACGCCGGACCTTAAGGTAGTCTAAGTAGTATAGCGTGTATTGACGCACAATATATCATATATCTAATCAAGTAAACCTGAAAAACCCGAATAATTCACCCAAGCAGTTTCCTTGTAATTTCAGAGCCTTAAATAGTTTTTGCGTAGCAAATTAAAAAAAACATTCGCTTTACTCCAATTCACATCTAATTCTTTTATTCCTCAACCACATTCTAAGGTCTATGCATTCTAATTCTTTTATTCCTCAAACACATTCTAAGGTCTATGCATTTTACTCCATGATAACATTAAGTACAAATTAGATCTGTTTCTCTTATCTTATTATATAAGTCTATAAAACACATTGCTGTGTCTAGATATATATTGATGGAATACAGATCACGAAATTGGTGACATTTATTGTCGATAATACGGAGATAGGGCCAACCTGACGATTATTAATGCTGATTTGCAATGACGTTAACTAGGAAAGTTGTATTTGTGCAGAGAACAAGAGCATGGTTTCTGCATCAATGTTATTATTGATATTAGACACAGCGCGGGAAAGTATTGACCGCGCAAAATCACAGTCGTTATTCGACGTCTGCCTCGACATGGTTTAAAGGTGTGGCACTTTCTCAACTGTCGTCTGCTACAGATCGAAGCATATCAACTTTGTGGATAACAAAACGTTCCCGGAAACAATCGGATTAGATTCTACTTGAACGAGAAATCTTCTACTAGTTATCGGCTTGTTTTTGTGTCAATCAGGAACAATATTATTATTGGGGATAATATATCAACGTGTGGGGGAGATGCAATTTAGATTCAGACTGGAACGAATTGCAAAATAAGTGAGTTGATTTTTAGTTAGGTTACTGATAGGCTTTTAGAAGAGTTAGTGTACTTGGTTCGATAGCTTATAGTATTTCACGGCAAGTATATTTAAAGTTTAAATTTATGTTGTCTTTGTACTATTCATAGAACACGGTTAATAAGAATTTCGCCTCAGGCTGTGCAAAAGATTTGAATTAATGTAATTGCTCGTATATTGTTTAGTTCAACTAACCTCTTAGCATCAATATTTGCACATTTCATACCATTTAATAGAAAGGAACAATTGAGTAATTTCAACTATTTTTAACAGCCTTAGAGGAAGTCTTTACCATTACCTAATGGGTTTCCGACATGATGAAATATTGCAAATAATAGTACGTACATTAGAAACAAGGTGAATGGCTGTGATAAATCGTTGATAATTGGATGTTGAATGTTGGCAATTTGGTGAATAAAGGTTCCAATATAAGATACAGCTACAGCCCTGTTGGATTTCGATGGTTTGAAACTTTTGAATAGATATATTCTAGAAAATTCTTAACTGAACTACAGAAGGAAACCTAATCATTTAACATCAATGTAATCTGATAAGTTGTAACTATGCGATCATTGAAATATTCATGAAAATTGAAATAGGAATCTTTTATTTTCTTATTTTATTTTTAAAAATTTACATCAACCCAGTTTAATTCTCAACTGAAATGATAATCGGTGTGTAAATCGTGCTCAATACAGAAGAGTTCTATGTACATATTCAAACCATTTCAAAAAATGTGAACGTTAACATTTTTTGTTGTAGCTTCATTTGTACCAAATCTAAAACTACATCATCTAAAGCATGTTCGTCTGGATTATCGGTTAGCTTTCCATAGATTCACTTGATCTCATACAGTGCAGTATAAAGCCATGACCTGTTAATAGTATCATTATTTCTAGACTGTAATGTGAGAAGAACATATTAAAACTTGTGAAACCTGAGGATTTATTAACAATAAATAGTAGCATTACACCCAGATTCATTATATCAGGTTGATAAAGTTACGAAATCAGACTAAGATTGTTATGTATTGAGGTTGGAGCAGCTCGTATTATTACTCCGTATTTTGTGTTAGATGAAACATTAATGAAACCAACCGACATTTTGAAACCCGATTCGGTTTTTCACGTTGAAACATATCGGTCGCGCTCGAGTTTAAATACATATCGTTTTAGTTTTGTATAGAGATATAATGAATATCGAAACCTGATATTCGGTTATATGAAGCTGTATTGAATATCGTGATACACTGTTATAAGACATCGTATTAAAAATAGAAGTTAGTGAATCGTTCTATAAAGTTTCATTGAGCTGAATTAAACATTTTGTTATTTTCAGATATTTTGAATTTTGTTATTTAGAGTTTAATTTAATACTGGGTAAAAGTCGTGATCTTCTGTTGTATAAAGTTGAATCGAAAAGTTGGAAAGATCGTGATATGGTGTTATATGGAATTGAATTTGTATATTTTTTAAATCGTAACATTCCATTATATCTAGTTGAATTGTAAATTTGGAAAGATCGTGATATTTTGTTATATTGAATTATATTATTTATTGGTAAAAATGTGATAATCTGTTATATCATATATTGGGAAAGATCGTGATATTCTGTTTTATCTGGTTATTTTGATTAATGGGGAACATCCTTAAATCCCATTATATCTAATTGATTTAAAAATTGGGAAAGATCGTGATATTTTGTTATATCGAGTAATCAATACATTTATCGGTAAAGCATGTGATAATCTGTTATATCGAGTTGACTTTGAATTGGAAACATCGTGATATTCTGTTATATCGAGTTATATTGCTTATAAGGAGGGTCGTTTTTAACTATACCTGATATACTTTTTATAATTATAGAGGTTTGAGACATAATATATTGTTCTATGGAGCTTAATGAAACTTGATATATAGAGTTGTAATGAAAATAGAATACTGTTCCATCTAACTGAGGTAGGCGATCATTGATCATACCATAAATTTCCAGGATAGTGCCAAGGATGATACAAAAAAGAAAAAACGCGATAGATGCATTTTGTAATCCAGTCTGTGTTTCGTCATTGTTAATTTGTTATCGAAGTTCAAAAAAAGAAATCCAGACGATCATAAACGGTAATCGAATTTTTTTGATATTTTGTAATTTCTGCTTTTTTTTTATTCTTCAGCGATGAAATTTTTGAAAGATTAAAGCGAATTGTGAGTGGTTGAGTACTGAATTCAGAAGCCACTGCATACATCGTTGATTTTATTTCACTTAAAAATTCAGTACTCTGAATGACAAAATTACATTTTCTTCTCGATATTCAAACCCTAAGTGATTCTGGATGTTTTCGGTTCCCATAAGTCAAGATTTGCCAACACATAATTCAGTTATAAACTAACTTAACTAGCCTGCGAGAAAAATAATGGGAAGTTACTGTAATACAGTGTTTTCCGCTGAAATTCAATTTACGAGATTTTCACTTTCACATTACAGTTATAAATGCATGTCAATTTAGATTTGGCAGTGCTCGTGGAATTTGGAGATAATTACGTGAAAAGTTTGAGTTAAACTGAAGATAAGGTGTAAATTTACAGTGAGTGACAAAACCGAGAATAATTTAATAGTTTCTAATTGGTCTTGTTTCCTCTATTGTGTAACATTAAAACGGTACAAAGGAGTGTTTAGAAACAATAAATTACCTTCCGAGAACCCAATTATCTGAAACATCCACAAGGGATAGTCTTCATAAAAACACTCAAATAAAAGTGAATATCTTTAGGCTGGTTTCATAATAAGGCGCTAAGAAATGCTTATTATTCTCTAGTTTTATATGACACGAGAAACTTTAGTGGTCTTGACGGCTTACACAAATTATAGCCAACAAATTTTTGTCCAACACTGCCAAGCCATCTCATTACATAGTAATTAACTTCAAGTGTAGTTAGGAAGGTACATTATGTTGAAATATTTGCTGGGAAAATGTGAAACTGTGATGAGAAGGTGTTGATGATTTAAGATATCAAAGCCTGATCATTAAGTGGCTGTCTAATGGCAGTCGAGGGTAACCTATCGAGTGGTGGGGGGTTAAGCAGTAGCAGGAGGGTATCTTGACGGGATACCGAATGTTGTCAAGAGCAGCCAGCAACCTGCATCATGAAACACCCAGATAAAACGCAGGCCATGTTAGTGGAAAATTTAAGGGTTATTTCGGAGTATCGTCGAAAGTCACTAGCAGTGGAATCCTTATCCAGGTAAGCATAACGAACTTCATTTCTAGATTAATGGAACTCCCCCGTGTCCATCTGTCTCTCAGCCGTTACGAACTTATCCCTTTATGTCATTAACGAAATTAATTTGTTCGCTTAATTGGAATCCATTACTGAAATTAAGTAATGACGTTCATGAAAATGAATACGGTATTTGCTATTTAATTGGGGTTCGTTTGAAATCTGGCTTGAGGTAGGCTCTTTTCTTTGGAAAATCGAGACAAAATTGTGCAAATTGAAAGGCATATTTTGCCTTATCGATATTTATTTCTTGAGGTTTATGCAATTTTTCAACATTGCAACATTGTTTGTATATAAGTAATGGTAATCGGTAATATGTCAAATTCAGTGGCATAGTACTTGTTTCCGAGAAAAATGATGATAGATATAATGGAATTTTTTGATCAGTCGTTTTTGCAGTTTAATAGACGAACAATACCCGTGAAACATATTTTTTCCCCAAAAAACGTACAATAAACAGAAAAGTTTGTCATTGTTAGATATGATCAGAGATCTTCGAGTTAATTAGCTAACGACAATGTCGTTTGTGGAGAATATTTATATTAATATAGGTTTTAGATCTATGGTATAAATGAAATAGGATACTTTAATCATATGCACAATCTTGTTCAACTCTTGCTTGATTAACACAGACCATTCTTTAATAATACCCTAAATGACCATAATATCAATAACTGTGAAAGAAATTATGATATCAGGATATTTGATATGCCCTGTGCATCAAGTTATTAATCCAACTCGTAGCTCATATAAATTCATCTTAATATAGTGTCTTAATTCTGGATTAATCTGATACGGATACATAGCTCCTTGCTATTCCGAAAAACTATAGACTTTTTGTATATTATATTTTCATTATTTTCTTCTTTAAAACGTCTTAAATTGTACCTGCAAATATTTTGAAAAAATTAATTTTCAAAAGACAATCTTTAGAATGAAGGAGACACATTTCTCCTTAATTAGGCGTTTATTTTGTTTAAATTCTCATGGTTGCTTCCTTACATCTCCCAAAAAACATAACGAAATTTTACGTAAGGTTATAGTTATTTAATATTTATTACAGTAATCCTTCCACTTGTAAATCTCTCATCGTCTTACAAATCTCTTTGAAAACTTTCCAATGTGTCACATGAAACCTTTGACAGTTCTTTGAACAAAACTTAAATATAATTATTATGACCATAAAAATCTTAAGCGAGTCAAACTTAAAGTTGACTACTATTTGATCAACATCCGACCATTTTTATATTTATCCTTTCACTTGTAGCCTACATCTCTTATGATCTCACAAAACCTGAAAGATTATATCATTATTATCTAATTATTAACAGAAATAGACATGAAAAAAACAAAAAGGGGGAGAAAGAGGATTTTGAAAATAACATAATTATAATCAGAAAAATGTTTTTGAGGTCTGAGTCCTATATCATATTGAAAACGAGAATGACATTAATATTATTTTACACACCGTCTCTCTGTTTTGAAATATTATGAGCAGTTTTATTGACAGCGACCATGTATTAAGAAAGCATTTCTGTAAACCGAGGCAGACAATGGAATAATGCAAATAGAAACCAGCAAATCTCTTAACGACTCCTAAAATTATTGCCTGAACCAATAATGGTCCCTGAGAGAGCAGTCTATACATGGAGAGTGTAAGTAATATACAAAGTTTGCTTGTGATTATTAAATATACGGATAAAATATAATTGGTTACTGCTGGATTGTTGAGTTTATTTTGAAGGAAGCTACATAGACAGATTAATATCTATCTTCAATTTCTTCATAAAAAAATGACTCGAGATATATTTGAAGATAAGTTGTCTGATCTTTATTAATCCGTCAGCAACTAACTCTACTGCTTATTAAAACAAAAGTAATTTAACATAACATGTGCAGACTGTGTTTCAATTAGAAATTACAGTACGTGAGTTGAACTACACAAATTTAATTACCTATTGGTAACAACCTTATTTATTATTCTAAAGTTTTTTATTTCAAATCAGCTGGAGATATATGAGAATGATGATAATATGAATTGCTAACAAAATTTCTAGTAATTGCTCCCATTGTCCCCAATGTAATTTATATGCATATTAGAAAGTAAATATTTACAAAGCAATTATGTAACTGTTCCTTTTCATTTTATTCTGACACCAAATAAAAAGATATTTACAGGTGATCGTACCACGTCTTTAATTCGTTTGCGATATGCGACTGTCATGTAGCAGTTTGTATACGTCCATGTAGATATACTAATAAAACTTCGAAAGTTGAACAAAAACACAGCAATTCAGACAATAAATGTTCCGGAACAGATCTCAAGTTATTCAATTTATTTTGAGGAAAATGTTGATAATTTATGGGAATTGTCTACAAAGGTACAACACTTACTTATTATGATTTATAACATTTCCACCATTTCCGTGAACTGAAGAGGATATGAAAGAGGAAAAACGTGCTCGATTTGGAGAATAAAAAAGCTGCTGCATTTAACACAATTCAGATTTGATAAATACAACATAAAAACAATCTTTGGATTAATAGCACACTCTATTTAGTACAAGAGAAGATATTGATGTTGACGGGTTGAGGAAATTAAGCATAAAGGTTTGTAATCAGGACTTCTTTAGTAGTCAACTACTTTACCATCTAAGTGACAGGAAATTGGACTGAACGCTTCTTTGACTTTCTATCTTCAAATATCGACATAGTACAATCACTCTGTAATTAGCTTCTATTGTGCATACTACTGAATCAGATTCGATGTCAATTGTTTTTTATTGGATAAAAAGGTTGTCTTGGGCACATTTGGGATGAAAGCCTTTCATTAGATCTACGTTTGCTGATGATCGGAAGCTATTAAAAAGCACCCATCACACTCTACTTACTATGTCGAATCACCAAATCAAAACCGAATTAGAGTATTCTGAACGCTTCAGGGTTCTTCGATGTTAAATATCTTGTATAATATGACATCATTATCGATGAATCTTCATTACATTTGCTCTTCTTTTGTGTCTTTCGTGAGCACATGTTACGTCTCTGTAATGTAATGTAATTGCTTTCAGACGCATAGTTTTGGGCCAATCCGGAAAAAGTAGGCTGTTCCCTAGTCAATACTATTAAATAGTCTTGCTGGTTTAAACCTAAAGGTAATAAAATTGTATAAATCGAAAATACTCTCTTGACTAAAGACTCAATGGTTAATGACGCAAATATAAGACGACTGCCAAAATATGGTCAAGAAGAGTTGACGATGATTTATCCTTCAAGATAAATTCCAGATAACATGCTTGTCTGTTGTTTGACAAGTTGGAAAAACGTCTTGTCACTTTCCATAAGATAAAGCTCTCCAGCTTAGTCAAAAGGAAATTGATGTGTGAAAAGTGATCGTTCCGATTAATAGATCAGTCCTATAAAATGTTTTCCTGATCTAATTTTCTTATATAGCTATAATGAGAATATCGTTTACATTTATTTTGGACTTTGAGTAACAGAAATACTTCAGAAAACGACATATCACAAAGATATTCTTATTCCGACTGGGGATATACTAAATGAAAGTTTTCTTAAGAACAACCGTATTGTTCCTCTTACACTTGATATTTTGAAAACAACTAAAGATCATTATCAGTCGATGCATAGCAATCCATTGCACTAAACGAGCTGGTTACAGTATAACAGTGAACCATCATTGATATCAAATGTTGGATGATGGAATTTGTTTTTTTTTTTTGGTAAAAAATATTTCCCTAGTCTATATAAAATGATGTAATACTTTTAACTATTATTTCAATCGAATGACAAAATTCTCGCCAACAGTGTAGTTGAGTTGACATGACCGAGCAGAATCAGATGATTTTAAAGGGTAACCATGTTCTCTGTCATTTATATCTAATATGGATGCTTAAAGGGATAATAGGTCTTCGCATGAACATAAAATTTTTGTTCTCAAGAAAGGTCAATATGAGTGTATATTCATCAGGGAACTTCTCTGGTGCCATAAAGTAGCATAATCTCTTAAATTCTTGAAACCTCGCGAAATTAAGTCATTTTTGAAAAACGCTTAATCGATTTATTCAATAATTAAATGCATCTTTATGGTTAATTACTTCGTTTTTTGATGATTAGAGCTCTTACTGACCAATTAAAAATTTTAAGTTCATTCTAAGACCTATTATCCCTTTAGAGCTATAAATAGCCTACTGTGGTTGATACAAAGAATGAAATCGATGCAGGTTATTCATTTATTCATTATATATCATTTATTTTTAATTGTTTGTTTTTTTAATTAGATAAAATTTTCTTAAATACTCTTATTAGTCTACTCTTTTCGTGAATATGAAATTCTCGAGTTAGTTATTTTCTTGAAATTTTCTTCATAATCTTATAGATTGCCTTGTTTATTTACATTACTTCCCCTGAGCTTAACGATTTACGTTTTTTAAGATATGTTCTCAAATACGTTAGGTCGAGCTA
The DNA here is from genome assembly GCA_030562195.1 of Nipponacmea schrenckii. Lineage (NCBI taxonomy): Eukaryota > Metazoa > Mollusca > Gastropoda > Lottiidae > Nipponacmea > Nipponacmea schrenckii. The sequence goes on along the minus strand of CM060200.1, from coordinate 34,251,484 downwards.
ATTGTTCAAAGTGACCTCGTTGATCCAGAATTTAGCTTTTGAACTATTTGCTACAAGGAGGTTTAAACCGGTCGAAAGTCAGAAAATTGTTGAAGCTACCACCAAAGTTATTTGCAATAGGTCTTGGGTATGTTAAATATTAATAACGTTAAATGCCATTAAAATGCTCATAACATTTGTTTTGGTTTGGTTGTTTCTCTATTTTTACATTTAGTTTCTTAAGTATTTTCATGTGCAATGTGAACCAAATTCGAATTTCACCTGTTCCTATAATTCCACCAATACCAAAAGTTTGATTTAAAAATGGAAATGGTCAAGTAACATCAAATTCGAATCAAGTAGTTATATTAATTAAAACGCACGCAAGTGGTATTATGTTCAGTATAATTATATATTGATAGTATATATATAACAAAACGTTTCTATAGCAACTTTCACATTATACGTTATTATAGATATTATTAGCATTAATAAGATTAAAAACTCAAATTAAATACCAATTGTTTCTTGTTACTCTTGTCAACATTAACTACATATTGGTGATTGAGTTCAAGACATCCATTTTAAGATGTGTTTTACAGATTTAATTTGCACCCATTGTGGTACGTCGATCTCATTGTTGGTTCGTCAATTAGCCTGAAACACAAGTTACATTTTGCAACAGGTTGTTTCACTTATTTTTGCTTAGTACACCAAAGTAATGATGATGGTTTTGATGGAAGAATGGAATCCATAATATATGTTTTCGAAACCCACGCAAGGTTTAGAAAATCTTAGAATACACTCGTCCTATGGCTAATATATATATTTAGTAGTGACTATTGGTTATATAAGTATGATATTCCATATTTTATCAATATGTAAAGCTATAATAAAACTAAATTCGGAATTGAAAATATGTGAGCAAGCGATGAATCCGTTCAGCTTGAGAAAAAAAGAGTCTAGGTAATCAAACTCTTTAACGGGAAAAACAGAATCAAATCATTATGCCATTTGTTTTCCGGTGTATACAAACAAACCTTGCCAGCGATTAATATTCTTTGGATATTGTGTCAGTATTTAAGTATTCATTCTTAATTATATGAATCGCCTTTTCTCGATCGTCCATGAATTTATACGGTGGAACCCCGTGTGAAAGTAACTTGCCCAATTCCAACGGTTTTCCAAGAAATATAATAGTGCAAACCAACCAATACTGATCAATCTAACCACCTAACATATATCATACAAGGAATTATTTTAAAACTGACCCGCAGAGCCGATAATATTTGTGAAAGTGACCTCTTGGCAGTATTATTCAAGTATCTACCAGAACCTTTCAATTTGTCTACTCATGTTTAAGTTACATTCCTAAGCTCGTAAGCGAATGCCAACACTTCTCTTCAGACATTCAACTAAATATATAGGTGGGTTTTAAAAACTGTTTCAATTCCTGGCACATAAATCAACAAATTAAAATCAAGTCAGTCAGACACGAAAACTGTCGGATTTTTAATAGACTTTTTCTCCTTGTTGGAATTAACTTATCACTGCCATGGCAATTGAATTGGCTTAATTTACCCAATTTCATATTTTTTTGGTGTAACTACAAAAATATTAAACACTTGACCTACCGCTCTCAGAAAAATTTGTATATTATCTTGCATTAACACTTGTAGTCTTTTAAAACGTTTAATGATGAGAAGTTTATCATCTTGAGAAGAACTTTTTTCTAATACATTCGTCTATAACAGTTATAAAGATACGAGGTACAAAGCCGGAACAGAATGTCTCGACCTATCCAATAACATAAGAAAAACTGAATTGAATAGAGTTTTACGTCTTACTTCTGCACCCTAATGAAGACGGGCGATGCAGTGTGCAATGAGGGGAAATTTGCCAGGACAGCGGCATTTGCCTTCTTTCGATTTCCAACTGTTAAGGGAGCTTTCACGTGCAGTCTGTTGCAAACTTGACATTGTACATGTATATGATATAAAAACATACACGGTATCCTTTATTTATTAGAAAGTACAGAAAAATAATTTGTTTTTTATACGCCCACATGAAAATGTGGACGTATATTGCCATCACCCCTGTCCGTCCGTCGGTCCGTCCGTCCGTCCGTCCGTCAACAATTACTTGTTACTACGCGATACAGGCCAGAGTTTTTATCCGATTTGAATGAAACTTGGTATGGGTATTCATCTTGATAATATCTCGAACAAGTTCGAAAATGGCACGATTCCAGATGTCGGTTTATGAGTTTGGGCCCTCGATTTGAATGAAACTTGGTATGTGTATTCATCTTGAAAATATCTCGGACAAGTTCAAAAATGGCACGATTCCAGATGTCGGTTTATGAGTTATGGCCCTTGATAAAATGGAAAAACGTTAAAATTCACTTGTGTACGCAATAGAAGCTGTAGTTTTCATCTGATCTGAATGAAATTTGGTATGTGTATTCATCTTAATAATATCTCGGACAAGTTCGAAAATGGCACGATTCCAGATGTCGGTTTATGAGTTATGGCCCTTGATTAAATGAAAAAACGTTAAAATTTACTTGTGTACGCAATAGAAGCAGTAGTTTTCATCCGATTTAAATGAAACTTGGTATGTGTATTCATCTTGATAATATCTCGGACAAGTTCGCAAATGACACGATTCCAGATGTCGGTTTATGAGTTATGGCCCTTGATTAAATGAAAAAACGTTAATATTTACTTGTGTACACAATAGAAGCTATAGTTTGCATCCGATTTTAATGAAACTTGGCATGTGTATTCATCTTGATAATATCTCAGACAAGTTCGAAAATGACACGATTCCAGATGTCGGTTTATGAGTTATGGCCTTGATTAAATGAAAAAACGTTAAAATGTACTTGTGTATGCAATAGAAGCTATAGAAGCTATAGTTTTCATCCGATATGAATGAAACTTGGTATGTGTATTCATCTTGATAATGTCTCGCCAGATTCCTGTTTATGAGTTATTGCCCTTGATTAAATGAAAAAATGTTAAAATTTACTTGTGTACGTAATAGAAGCTGTAGTTTTTATCCGATTTGAATGAAACTTGGTATGTGTATTCATCTTAATAACATCTCGGACAAGTTCAAAAATAATGCGATTCCAGATGTCGGTTTATGAGTTATTGTCCTGGATTAAATGAAAAAACATGGAATATTCTGTTTGCTGAAGTGGGCGTATATTACCTTGCCTGACAAGCTATCTTCTCTTTAGATGATTTTGATATATCAGAAGAAAATTAATCCTTATATTTTCAGCTATTTCAGTTGAAGAAATGATTCTATCACAGATAATATTTCAGACATATCCATAACTAACGCATCTAATTATCCTAACCTTTAACATGCACCTTGTTTTATCATAGATCTTTACTTTGTGACCTAGGCCAGTCCTTTTATGAGACTATGTTCTCATCACCATCTAACAAACACAGTTTATTAAAGGGATACTACGTCTTTAAAAATTTTAGTTCTCAAGAATGGTCAATATAAGTATATATTCATCAGTGATATTACCGGAAGTCATATAGTAACAGAATCCCTTAAAACCTGGAAATCCTACAGAACTGAGTCATTTTTGAAAAACGCTTACTTATCTTTTTGGATATCTGTTTATTTCGTTATGTCATTTATAACAGCAGATATATTTGCTACATTCTAAGACCTATTATCCATTTAAGGAGAGATTTCACTGCACTATGATACATGGCGTTATACCTTCGCATTGAATGGTCTGATTGAAGTGTCTGGTACGATATTATGAAAGCTGATATGGAAAGCATCACTATTACATAAATATATGATATATTATACACAGCAAACATGATGGTGCTAGTATTTCAATATTAAATGTCCCGCTTTTATTGAAGTAAATCGTGAAAAATCTGACACCTAAGGTGTATCTATTCTTAGATTCAATTTAGCTATCACTTACATGGCCTCTGGTATATCACATTGTTCAACTGCTGAAGAGTGGCGTGAGAGATGTAATTTTGCCCGTGAACTATAATCCAATTAAGCAGACTTTTAAGAACAAGCCATGAAAATGTCGAAAAGCTATCTGAACAGACATGCTATGAGTTTGAACATGTTTCCTGGCCATTTATGATCGACTTTACAAATCAGAAGGTTAAGATTTGACTTCTAAATTTCATTTTTATCCACATTTTTTCTATTTCTTGAGTGTTATTCAAATGGTTGAAGCCTCCTAGGATAAAATTCGTTCTGTTCTTAGTCATTTGATGCACAAGATAAATTAGCCCAAGTTTGCAAACGCTCGGGCATCTGGTGTTCTGTTAAATAGGATGCTGAGTTGACAAGCTGAATTGTAGAGTTGTAGAGATGTTCCGACAAGGTAAGCATGACCAATACAGTACGTAACACCTTCTACCATGCTCATTCAAATCTTTGTACAATGGGAATCTTGTTGTTTTACTGTTTCAAACTAAAACTCTTTCTTATATAATTTGTGCGTAGGTGATACCGTACCAATTGTTGGTATTTAATTCAAGCAATGAATACGCTGCAGGGGTGATTCTCCCTAATAAGACGTAATGGTTCGTGGTTTGGGCTAATTAGAATCAAATAAATCTTTATTTCAATACACCTTACAGTCTAACGAGAATATAACACGATAAAGGTATTAATTATGGCGGAAGTTAAGAATTCTTTTATTGAATGTAATTGGGAGTTAATTCGCGGTAAATTCTAGTGATAAATACAAATCATATATCTCACGTACATCTGAGTGATTTCCCTCCGGGTTCTTGACAAACTTCCATGAATTACTGCAAGAGGGAAGTATTTTAGAAAAGGGAATTTCAAGTTTGATTACACCAACAAGAACAAATTCGTAAAAATGTATTCTCGTCTTAGTTATTTTAACGTTTATATCACGTTAAATGTCGTTGTATATGGTATTTGTAATTAGTAGATACTAGGGACTATATCTATATCAATTTGACCACTCGTGTCAGAGGTTATAAGGTAATAAATACGACAGAGCTCATTAATGGAACTGTTTTAAAATAACATACAGCTGTCGAATTTGGAGTCGTTTTTGAACATTGAATGTATTATGCCTTCGAAAAATGTGCTAAAATCGTTTGTCTGGTTTGCTATCTAGACAAAAAAGAGCATGGTATTATTTACTGACTCAATTTAAGAGACATGTTTGTAGAGACATCTATTCAATCAAACTGGCTGTTGTGGATAATAAAACTAGATTGTCATCAATACCCCACTACATCATTGATATTGGCAAAATTCTCGCATTCAATCTTGATATTTCTGGAACATTCCAGGTCACTATGGCTTTGATAATTTTAGTCATTAAACTTGTCTTGTTTTCAGATTAGAGAGGAGTTAAAATGAGGTGAAATGATTTTTACTTCCAATCGATAGTTAGGAGATTTTCAAATTATAGCTAGGTTAACTGATGGAAATTTTCAGAATTTAATCTGAATGTATAATAGTAGAAAGCAATATGGTTGGAATGAAATGGACTTACAGAAGGGAACGCGTTTTACTAGAGTTTTATTTCGAAAAATGTTCACGTTGTTCAAATGTAGTCTATATACTAGACAATATACTAGTTTGAACTAGAAGACGTTTGATATTCTGACGGTTTTACTACCGTATCCCCTCAACCTGCATAGGTTATCTCTAGGAAATATACCTCTTGCCCGAAACTAATTGAATTTTGTCTGACTTTCATATCACTTCACTACACCTGCAGTGGGACTAATTTTTTTGTGGAAATGAAAATAAATTCTTCGGGTTAATTATATAGCAGGACAGTGAGTACTGTCTATATTTAAATATTATATTAGGACTGTTGATGCACTTTGCATAATTAAAAAGTCTGAAATGATTATCTGTATTTAAACTATTCGTATTTCTAGTTAATTCTTAGAGATATATTGACTCAACCTCCTACGGTGGATTATTACTTATATCATTTGTATAATCATCAGTAAATATACTTTCCTAATTGTCTTATTGTGTACATAATACCATCACTATATGCTACCATAATAGTTTCTAGATCAATACATATGAAATTTACAGGTATAGAAAATGGGAAAATCAAATCTTGGCTCAGCGCAATGTTATAATTTAAAATAACCAATTCTATGAAATGTTGATCTATTCTTTATCTATGCATTATCTAGCACAATGTTTGGAAGAAATTGAGATAGTCTGTACACTTTCCTGTTTTGTATTGAATTGTAAATAAAATGTTTCGTACTTTTGTAATATTCTCAAAGATTCCGACATTACACTAAAGATATAATTAGAAAAGCCATTATATTTATGTAACATTCCATGTATTTGTTTGTAAGGCTTATGTTTGAGATATTTGTCAAAAGAAGGATATATACTATGTAATTTAATTAAAAATGTGTAGTGACCTTTAAATTTTTTTTATTATACGCCCACATTTTAATGTGGTCGTATACTGTCGTCACCCCTATCCGTCCGTCCGTCCGTTTGCTTGTGGACGTGATAGAGACTACAGTTTTTATCGTATTTGAATTAAACTTGCTGTGATCATTTATATTGATGAGATCTCGGACAAGTTCAAAATTGGCAATTTTTCAACGAACGGGTTTTTTGAGTTATTGCACTTGACTTAGTCAAAACGCATCAAAATTGGCTTGTGAATATGATAGGGACAACAGTTTTCAATGGATTTGAATGAAACTTGCTGTGATCTTAGAAAACAAGTTCAAAACCAATTTTCAGAACTTATTTTGTTATTGCCCTTGACTTAGTCCCAAACCATAAAATTGCTTTAAAACAAAGAGACAGGTTTCATGATTTGAATAAATTTTTGTGAATTTATAAGGGGAGAACTTGGACAACCAAATAATTTGGAATTTCTGCCTGCTTAAAACATAAAATAATTTTAAAGTGGGGAAAACTTGCTGGAACCATTGTTATGAACTGAAAGTAATTCGTCAGAACTTTTGATCCTAAATTTAATAAGATATTTTGGTTATTTTGCCTTAATTTTATATAGTCTGCAATCAAAAGCCTCAAAGCTTTTTATTATTGCACTTACTTGCAACCGGGGATTGGTTGTAAGCCTTTTTTTCACAATAACCTAATGATATATTTTTATAACAGTTAAGTGAAGTTATATACACATTTCCCTAAACAGAGGATCAAGAAAACAGGGACAAATATGAATTTTATCATAATTGTCGCAAGAATTCGTGCTGTGAAATTATTGCACTTACTTGCAATCAGATGTTTGTTGTTGTAACGTTTTAACTAAATAATAATGATATTTTTTTTATAACAGTATAAGATGAATTATATACACATTTCCGTAAAATAGGTATCAAGAATTACAGGGACAAATTGTACTTTTATATAATTGCAGCAAAATTGTCGCTGTCAATATATTGTATCCAGGGAACCATTTAGAAATAATCTAATTGCATTACCTTTTATAATTTTAATGAAGATAAATTGTTATCCTATTACAACTATACAACAAATAACATTGTTTCAAAGCCTTTTAAGGATTTTATCTTTTTTATCTATTAGGTTTAATTTTAAAAATCTATATTTTTTATACATAAAAAAAAGTCAAAATGGAACCTAATATAAGATATAGGACAAAATGGGGAATTAAAAGGCGAATTCTCTGCATAGAAAAAAAATTTTGAAGATTATTTTGTCGTTTTTAATAAAAAACCAATGAATTTTTTTAAATTAGTTTACCTTAACTTAGGTATAAGATTTCAACAAATTTTCTTTAAAAATTTAAACCGATTTTCGTAAAAAATTTTTTTTATCGAATTTAAAATATCTTCATAAGATACCTAAATTTTAACCGGAATAAATAAGTTACATAAAACCTTTTTTATCCTAATTTATAGCTTTTTCTTTTATTTTTTCACTCTTGTTTATGAAATTTAAAAAATTATTTCTTTTTATACCCCAATTAAATGGGCGTATATTTTCTATGTGTTGTCCGAAACTTTTGGAAGAATAAGGCTAATTTTTTCGGATTTAAATGAAACTTTGTATATTTATATTGTGAATCCACAAGTTCGAAATTAGTATTTTTGTGAAATTTTTGAGTTTTCCTTATTAGCCAAAACCCTAAAATTGGTTTGAACGCGATAGAGACTAATTTTTACGGATTTAAATAAACTTTTTATCGTAATTTATAGATCTCACTTCAAAACGATTTTTATGATGGTTTTTTGATTATTGTTGCTTATTGCACTTGCTTGTCCGCCTCAAAATTGGGTTGTGAACGCATAGAGCTACAGTTTTTCGATTTAATGAAACTTGCTGTGATCATTTATATTGATGAGATCTTGAACAAGTTTGAAATTGGCGATTTTTCCATGAATGGTTTTTGAGTTATTGCACTTGACTTAGCCAAAACTCCTCAAAATTGGCTTGTGAACGCGATAGAGATCACAATTTCCATTTGATTTGAATGAAATTTGGTGTTATCATTTATATTGATGAAATTTTGGACAAGTTTGATCGTGATGATTTTTGGGTGAACGTTTTTTGAGTTATTGGCCTTGACTAAGTCAAATTGCGTCGAAATAGACTTGTGAACACGATAGAGACAACAGTTTTCATCTTATTGGAATGAAATTTGGTGTGATCATTGAAGTTGATGTCATCTTGGTCAAGTTCGAAATTGATATACTGTTTTTGAGTTATTGCACATGGCTTAGTCAAAACGCGGCTTGTGATTGCGATAGACAATACAGTTTTCATCTTGACGAGAACTTGGATTAGACCTAAATAATCTTAGAGTTTTTGCCTGTGTTAAAACATAAAATATATTTTAAAGTGGGCGTATCTTGCTAGGCAACCACTTGTTCAAAAATGACTTCGTCTTGTGAGTTTTCAATTTTTAAAGGGATTCCGTCACTTTATGACACCGGGTAGATTCACTGATGAATATATTTCTCAGGACCCCATTGGAAATAAGTTAATGAGGATATATTACTCATGCTTAATGGGTTATCCTTAAGATGAATTTCATCATGACTTCAAGCATTTCATATTTCTATATATATATATATATATATTTTTACTTTCCTTTTATAACTTTCTGTTCTGGTCGAAAGCTATTTTCTTTCACATGTCATGTATTTAATTTATCTTAGAATAAAAAAAAAATAAAAAAAAAAAAAAAAAATTATTTTATGTTCATGCTAAGACGCAGTATCCCTTTAAAACCATGGAGCTAAATGTCGACGGCAAAGCATAGTGCTGTACTCATCTATAGTTGAACATTTGTATTTGACAATATTTTTGGCAAGAATTCTATCAATTATTCAATTCAATAATTAGAAAACCGAATGTTTATCGAAAAATTTTTTTTAAACAAATGTCCATTTTCAATGACAAATGTTGAATTTAGCGCACAAATCAAGAATTTTGAATAAAGAATTAAGAAAAAATCACATAATCCCTTCAAATATACCTGGAAATTTCACTTTGTTCTTTTTCCCGGAAGTGACCGAGTTGTGAGTCTTCCCGGTAATTTTGATCGACTACGCGGTGCTATAGACATTAGCATGTTTTCATTCTATATTCTGTTAGTAAAAAAAAATTAAAAATACGTTGGTATCGTTTCTTTTGGACACTAGTTTAGATTCAGGAATGATCTGTCTGGTGTATTTCTTTTGTTTATTCAGTAATGATTTATTAAAGGTCAGAATAAATACAGACATATTATTACTATTTACGTTTAATAAATAAATGATTATCACTATCATCAATATTAATATATCTGTTTAATCAGCATTTGTCATTTTGATTGAACTGATATTCAACTGTTGAATGTCGAATGTTAATATCGTAGGTGAACAATATATTTGAAAAAATATACCTATTTACCAAAAGCATCTCTTTCACCAAGTTTTGATTTATAAAAGTAATTTTGTTTTTACATCAATTACAAACAATAATATATATTAATATTAACTGACTTAAGAAAACACCATGTTCTAGTTCCTTACCATAGCAAATAGGGCTCCAAATATTCTATAATCTGGTTCAAACCTAGGTTACCGATACACATGTTCCCGTGAATATCATTGATATTAGGTCGAGGTGTCAAATCTTTCACTCACAAGTTTAAAGGGGCCCATACCCGTTCAAAATTTTCAAAAAGATTTGAATTAAAATTTTTGATACTGAGTGGGCAACTGTCAAAATTTTGATCAAATTTGCTGGGATGTTGCTGTCAGGAATTCCATGTCTTCAAAAGGAATCCCGAGACGTCAGGTAACCCAGTGTGGTGGACAAGCGTTCACTTGGTGGTATAGATGAAAGCTTTACAGTGTCGTTTTCCCGTAGCAATGGTGTCAATTAAAGGTGAGTAACACATCGGACGATGGGGCATCCACTCGAAAGGAAAATAATACCGGAAACCCTCCGGTTTGTTCAAACGCAACTCGGAGGAGGCTGACATGATGACTGTTACATGTGTGGCCAATTGTGCATTAAAATTGTGAATCAAAGTTTTGATGTTTTTTTTTAACTTATATGTGCCCCTTAATGCAACGTCGATGCGTCTGATAGATATAATAATGGTCTGTCATAGACTTCATAATAACTCAACAGCACTAAAAGCCATAAGCAATTCATCTTAGATTTTATTTTGATGATAACTTGAGAAGTGATGCAATAATTTATGAACAAAAACAAGCCTTTAAAGATAGTTGTTTATTACATATTTTTTGTAACTGCAAGAAACCGGTTTAAATAAATATTTCACCAAGTAAATGCAAAATTAATAGGTTATTGATTTGAGGAGCACTATTGTAAAGGTTAGATTGACATTGACAATATATTACCTCCTCTATTTTACGAGATATTTTCGTCAAAACTCACCAATCGATTCGGACGCTTTACACATTGTTTTATTACATTTGATTGCATTTGAAATCATCAAGATGAGCTATATGAACACCAATTTGGTAGAGTGGCAATTTCAGAGTATGTTTCCCTTTAACTTAAAATGTAGCATTTATACTACTTCGACCCACTGTGCACTGAGCAGTATATTTACTGGATTGAAGAAGCTATACAAATGAATCTACAATTAATACTAACGTTTGTGTCTATGAGAATAACAGTTCAACTTCAACAATGACAAAATAACTTGCTTTGATCCGGGTCTGACCCTTCAAACGCCCTCGCTGTCCTTTAAAATTTCTAAAATACAACCTGATGATACCAGATCATTCTATAATCAGTTTCACAGTTTTTATCTCGATATGAATAACAGTTAATTTAGCATAAAAATCACAGCTTCAGATGCAATGAAACTCATTATAGCTTGAACAGTCTCTTGATGTTTTAATGTATCGTCAGTAGTGCTGAAATGATTTGAGAATTTTCTTATTCAATTTTTTTTTGAACGTGTAACGTGATAGTTGTCTAGTTTTATATAAAACAGTAGTAAAAGACTCGTTAACAGATAATTCAAAGATTATTATAAAAAGAACTTAACGCCCACATAACCTTTGATACGAATTATTTATATTCAGGTTGATTTCAATTTTAAACCAATAACACCATTACATCCCCTCTGTTTCTTTTCGAAAACTGAACTATATGTTTTGATGTGATGGCAGATGACAAGTTAAAAGTCTACTTCCATAGAAATAAGTGATGTCTCAGACGAGTGAGTTCGTGGTGATATGATATGGATTAATTGCATGGTTTGGTAGTTGAGAAGACTTAAATCACCGACTACATGATCATGCTTTATTATACTTGATCATGTATTTGTTAAAAACATCCTCATGCATTATTGAATAACCAGTGTGCTTGATCATGTAGGCCCTATTTGTTAAAAACATCGTCATGCTTTATTGTATGACCCGTATACACGATCGTGTATTTGTTAAAAACATTGTCATGCATTATTTTATATATCCGTAAACTTGATCATGTATTTGTTAAAAACATCCTCATGCATTATTGTATAACCAGTATGCTTGATCATGTAGGCCCTATTTGTTAAAAACATTGTCATGCTTTATTGTATGACCCGTATACACGATCATGTATTTGTTAAAAACATTGTCATGCATTATTGTATATATCCGTATACTTGATCATGTATTTGTTAAAATAATTGTCATGCATTATTGTATATATCCGTATACTTGATCATGTATTTGTTAAAAACATCGTCATGCATTATTGTATGACCCGTATACATGATGATGCTGATTGTCTGCATGGCTTTGCCTACAACGTCGAACAAGGTTGATAAGATTAACTGGTAGGATACGTAGGTTATTGTTACACTTTCATACTTTCATTTATGAACAACCTATAATCAAACTCTTTTAAACAAAAATATGTACCCCAGTTAAAAGAATCGAACACCTACGCTTGACCTACGTTCTCTTCCATCATAAAAAAGTGATATTTTAATAGACACGGAGGTGTAGCCTATTCCTCGCCTGCTTTTCATAAAGTATCTATATCATGTGAATTTAAATTATAAATATTCCTCTCAGACCGATTAGAGAATTAAAGGTATAAATTTTCCAATTCATCATGTTACAAATCCATAATTTTATGTCAGGCAAAAAGTTAAAAAAATCTTAATCACTGAGATTTTCCAATCGTTACTTTATTTTGTGTTGTGTCTTGCTTTCTAGTGATGTCTTAAGGCCACACCCATTCGTAACTTTAACGACATTAAGTTTGGGTTTTGTTAGTTAATCACTTCCCAAGAAACTAAATGATTTGATTCTACTTTGATTTAATCACTATTACATGATGTCGTTCCATTTATTTTGATATATGACAAATGACTTACTGATTGATTTACTGTCTGACCAATGGGGGTCTAAAACTCGTTGTGCCAATACTTATATATAAATTAAACTGTCTCCGAAGGCATTAGATTTTTTTATCTTGTTGTTGTTACAGAGAACAAAAGTGTCATTTTATCAATGCCCAAGACCCCCCCCCCCCCCCGAAAAAAAACAAAACAAAACAAAAAAACATCACATTAAGACCGTAACAGTTTTTGAAAAATAGAAGTATCATCTGCAAAAAGATCACATTTGTAGTTCAGATAAAACCACATGGGACCCAAAATGGATCCTTGTGATATACATGTACCAGAGTTCCATTTGATGCATCATCGTTCGATTTTTTAAGTAATAATTTTTGAAGGTTACTGATTCATTCGTAATTACTGTTGGGAATAAATTAAATGTACATGTAGCCTACTCATTCAAAAATTAAAAATATGTCTATATGGTCATAAGGAGTTTGTAAACATATTGCACAAAAAAGGTTTTGTTAAAAAAAATGAACCGTCGCCTTGTGCGACATATTCCTCCAACAATTGATGAACCTGAATTATAGCCTACAAAGCGTAAGTCGTGGAGCCAGAAATCATTCAGTCCGATGTTGTTGCTATTTGCAGTTGTATCAATTACATCATCTATACGTCTGCTCGTTAAATTTCGAGAGAAAAATACGCAGATGAATTTTAGATTTTTTTTAAAAACGTGTGACTTCAAAGGGGCAGATCAGCATTGATCGGGTTGATATGTGGACTTAAATGGTTGTAAATAGTCCTCCTAAAGTGTTAGGAATTTGAAATGAGTAGTACATTTATATAAAGTAAGTATGCAAAGGAACCTCTTAAAGAAACCAAATTAGACAGAATAATTGAAATCCTCTTTAGATCGCTCAAATATGTTGTTCCATACTTTAATAGGTATTGCGTCTGAAGTTATCATATTAAAATTGAGGTAAGGAGATAGTGGCAGTGTTGTGATAAATGATAGGTTTTCCTTGTAAAAGCTTATTCCTAATCTAATCAACCAGGTTTGACCTTGTAGGCAAAGCCATGCCGACAATCAGCATCTTCGTGTATATGGGTCATATTTAATAAAAAAAATCTGTTCAAGTTAATTACATGATCATATTTCTGTACGATCCATAAATATTCATGTCCATTCGCATATACCAGGCCACGTCGGGTCAGGTCAACACAAAGCAGATCCGCCGATCTCTTGTACTCATAATGCCAAGTGCATAAATGTATACAAGCAGACACCCTTCGGCATGTCGTACTGTTTGGAAATCAAACAATATTGTCAGATTATGCATTTTACCCCAAAACAAATGTCACATTGAGTATGATGACGTGTGTCGTACCCAGCATATGTCATTTCCGCTATTTCCTAAAGAGAAATTTCCTGTCGAAGAATAATATAAACATTTTTCATAAATCAGTATTGTCCAAACCTTTAAGTAATTTCCCTAGTGGTCTTCCATCAATTACTTTATAATTACTATAAATAGTCTGTGATAATATATTAATAAACCTTCCTGACGTAACATATTTTCCATCATTTAATGACTTAGACAATTGCTTGATCGTATATATTTTGTTATCAAGGTCCCAGTGACGCATTGTCAAGTTTTAATATTTAAACCTTTCAGCAATATATAATGTTTCATATTTGTATATTATCTGATTCTGATACTATTACTTTGAGACTCGGGTAAGTTTTGCACCATTCCAATTCTGAGTTCATTGTCTAAATCCAAACTTTCAAAAACCACACCCGGACATAACGTTTGCTTTACAACGGTCAATTATAACCAGCAATGCTCAGTCGGTAAGCATTTGACAAACACTAGTTCTCATTGTTCTTAAAGAATTCTATCCAGCAGTCTAATTAAAACCATACCAAACTTTCGTTCCTTTCTTGTTTTTAGTTTTGGTTTGATCTAATTTTAATTAGACTGACCACCCAGATCCATACATCCGTTTTCTGGTGGAACTCAGTGTACTAGTATATTTTGCATTTGCTTCATGAGTAAGAATCAGAGAATTTCTTTCATTGCAAATATCATGACGTAGCGTCCGTCTGTTCGTCCGTCAACACTCGTTGTAGACACAATAGAAGCCAAATTTTTCAACGAATTTTAATGAAACTTGGCTTTATCGTTGGAATTGATAAGGCGGCGGCGAAGATTTTTTGTTGAACGGTTTTTGAGTTATTGCCCCTGCCTCGAAAATTTTCAATAGATTTTAATGTAACTTGGTGTTAGGGTGAGATGAGAATAGTATTCTCAAGAAAGCACTGGCCTAGGTCATGAAGTAAGAAACAACATTATAGGATGAGATAGTTAGTGTAAACAATAGTTAAAAATGGTTAAGGTTATAATCATGAAAAGTATGGAAGTCTTGATCTTTCAACGGTTCTGAAATCCAAATCTAAAAAAACAAAATAACTTTTTAATTTTGGTCCTCATTATCCTGTTCAAATACTGGAGCCCATTGACCTATAACTAAATTGTATGCTTGATGACATTTGACTAATAATTATTTAAGGTAATATGTGATATATATATATATATATAAAACAGTTATGGATTTGAAAAAACGTTTTGCAGTGGTTCAAGTCTGCCATGGACTAAATGGTTACTAAGATTTTTATTCCTCTTGAACGCGGTAACAATTCTTTTAGTATAAACCTGTGGTGTGAGCATTGGGCTCGAATATGATGATTATTCGATGAACGCTTTTAGAGTTATAGCCCTTGACTTAATAAAATTGCGTCACATTTTTATTGTTGGTGCAATAGAAGCTACAATTTTAAATGGATTTTGATGAAACTTGGTGTGAGCATTGGAATTGACAGTAGAAAAGTTGGGTTAATTGTCCTTGACTTGGTGAAATCACGCCAAAATTGTATATTTTGTATTGTTGGTGAAATAGAAGAGGCAAATTTCAATGGATTTTGAAGAAACTTGGTGTGAGAATTGGAATGGTTAACAGTTTTCAATAATGTTTTTGAGTTGTTGCCCCATATGTTATTCAAATTCAATGCTGCCAGTGGACGTATGTTACCTTGCCTGGCATGCTATCTTTATTGCCTTTGAGGATTTGTAGATATGTCTTATGTTCAAAGCTACTAATGTCAAATGAAAATGAAATAACACATTAATAACTGATTTGTTATTTCGTGATCATGACATTTCTTTTCGTCTGGAAAGGTGCATCGCCGTCACGCAGATCTCACCAACTCAAAGTGTTTTGGATTGAATTACAATCTAATTTCTTTCTTTAAAAATCTGTCATTTCCAGATTCTTTGAAGGTTTCATTCCCATTCTAATTTATCAAATTTTTCTTTCTATTATCGCTGTCTTGGCTATAAATTTACCAATTTCGAATCAGTGCATGCACGAGTCTATTCCATTACAAAGTAACTACCTTTCTATCTTCTGAGAAATTGGTAAGATTATTAGAATCTCGGTTGTCAAATCACGTCTTTCCACACCATCGATAGCTGTCTTCTTGTTGTTTAGCTTGTTGGACAGATAAAAAGTTAGATTCCCAGACTTTCTTCTAGTTTTACGTCAAATATTGTTTAATATATGACATAAGATATTGAGTATGTAGACACTTTAAGCGGGTCACCGAGTGACTATGAGGCCATCGATGATCTATCTTAAATAATCTTTAATTTGTGCATATGCAGAGCCAAATAACAAATCAAATCAAATTAAATTTTTAATTTCGGTTTTTTAATTAGATTTGGCATTATTGGATGAAAAATATTGGTTAGAGAACAGAATACTTGCTTTGAAAACAAGTCATATAAGTCATTCTCCATATCAGGTGCTCATCACATCTAATTATTACTTTCCGTGATGAGAAGCAATAATTAGCCTGTGTTTGTCCTCATTAACAACCATTATTACATGAAGAGCATAAGAGGAAGAAATAATCGCGCGTTTTTATATAATCAAGTAAACATCTGTAAGAGCAAATACAGACTACAGGCTAACTACTTTATTGTTTGTGCTTATTTTTCTCCTCATATTTAACGTATCATTTCAAGTTAATCAGAGATGGATTCTAATAATGACATAAATACCATTAAAATTTTAGTAACGATATATGAAGGCACAAAGCCATGTTATGTTCAAAATAATTGGTTTAGATATTGTGATATATTTTATGACCGTTCGATTCGAATCTTGGTGGTAATGGGGGGGGGGGGGTGGTTGTGGTTAGGTCTAAATGGAAAATGGGTCATTTCATTTAGTGTAATTCGGGATACCTCAGGCGCCTCGTGCTGACACCTATAACAGGGAGAAAAACGTCAAATGTTGCCATGAGACCGGTGTTTTGTCATCTGATTATTGTAGATAAAAATAGAGAAACTGTTATACGTACATCGATTGATATAAATGAGTCTGGTACGAATTGATAAAATCATTCATTTCCGTTCGGATTTATCACCTAAGCCTGTAGACAATACAGATATCACTGAGTAATTTTGGGTCTAAAAATCTGGTTAACTTTATAAAAAAAATAGCTTCAGCAGTTTGCCTAATGATCGAGTTTTTTTATGATGGCCTGTAGGTGGCACTACATCCACTCTTTCTAATGTAAATATTTGAAGTTAAATTCTCTTGGTATGTAGGCGTACGATTTAAAGGACTGTTTTCTTGACATAGTCGCTTTTCAGATTTAAAAAAAAAGTCGATTAGGGAATTGGTCAGTTATTTGGTCAGTCTCGACGAAAGAAAACCAAAATCAAGATGTATATTCTATTGAATGTAGATGTAGCTTTCCAAAGACACCATACAAAATGATTCTTTTCAGATCAGTTAAACATACTATGTTGTTTTGCTCTGGAGTTATTTTTGTTCCATTATGAAAACAACAAAGTTTCGATCAAGTCTCTTATCGCTTTCCTCCCAACAAAATTATGCATGCAATAAATACAATTTTATTGGCTATATCCGAATTGAAAGCTCGGTGATCGATCTTATATTTCCTGTTGAAAAGATTAGTGATAATAAATATTATATGACGCGGTAGTTATTGGGTATTATATACTAGACCTCTCAAGTCACAATCAGCTTACTGACATAATGATTGACTTGTACAATTAATATCTTCTACATGGGGTTCCAACTCGCTCATTCTTATAGCATTTTCTATTCAACAAATCAGCCTTTTTATTACCTATAATCTTGTATATAATATCGTAATTTCGAGTCAATTATGGCTCTGAATTGATAACGAATATGGATTTTATATCCCATTGTACTGATAGAAGGTACAACCCGATATGCGTTTTATCATTTTGTGAATATTTCTGATATCTGAAGATTGGTTGTTACCGTCAGTCGTTTTGACATCTACACAGTCTGGTATAAAACAGATATTTTATATCAAAGTCTATAAAATAATATTAAAATGCAATATAATTGGTTTTCATAATACTCAAATGTCTTCAATATTTGAATAGAATTTCCTAAATTCTCTAACTCTGACTTCAACTTATCCACCATTCTGAAATTTTCCAAGTTATCAAATGAAATGGCCTTACTGATATGTTGTAGTTATATTTCAAAACTTCTAAATAACCAAGGTTAAGGTTGTCAAATCAATTTGGCTTGAAATAACTGGATATTTTACTTGTCTTTACAGGCGCTCTTCAAGGACAACGCCATTATGCGGGTAAGCCAATTCTATTATCTCTTCTGTGATGTACGTATATAGTGTATTTTGAGAGTGAGTGTCTTGAAGGGTGGTCAGTGAATTATATCCAAAATGAAAGAAAATTGAAAATTTTCCATAGAACCGAGGAACATTGTATGGACATTGTATGGAGATGTTCCTTCTGTTTAGCTACTAATCATCACTTTGGCAACACGTACTATTTTGTTGATGACGAAATCGTGAACAGTCTGTAGTAAAAGTCACCTATTCTACGTTTGATCAAATTTTTTTTTAAAAGTTTGAAAGTTTATATTGGAAACGATCGGATTGGCCCATGTGGGTTGATATTGGTTTATTAATGTTAACATTGCAGGCAAATTGACGATACACAAATGTCTGAACAGTGAGTGTCATGCTGGGTAGTTGAACTATCCCACAGATATACAAGTGAATCAGTACTATTTGCAGCGCTCGCTTGCTTTAGTACGAGTGTTTGTTTATATGTGTGGCATGTCCATTAGTCTGTGTTAGTTTATGTCCCCATTTTTGTGTTATCTTTCCATTTGTTCTGTTCCTCTGTGCCTGTTTGTATCTTTAATCTGGTTAATTTATGCTGTAAACAAATAAACTCAACAAATATAAACTTCACACCCATTATTTGTCAAATAGATTTTATAAACTTTTCTTGGAAGAGTTCATGTTGTGATTATAGTTAAAGGTATTGTAAAGGCATAACTTCACACAATCATTCTACGTAGCACTTAACAGAGCACTGGAAGCTAAAATCATGTTCCCACGTGACACAAGTCACATTGTCTATTGATACCACCTCAATTGATCTCAAGGTAGCAGAAGAGTCTCAGAAAAACATCGTTTCATGGTTATTTACTTGGTAATTTGCATTTCCACGACTTTCAAAATTTCAGAGTGAACGTGATATTTGTATGCTGTATACGGAACATCCGTTACTGACGTTGCGTTGTAAATGCAATCGACAGAACATCCATAACCTCCAGACACGTCTCAATCAAACCGCCACCGTCCTGGTGGACCATGTGTTACGTCACGCGCAGAAGACCGACAGATTATCTTATTTACTGCGACATCTACTGGGAATGAATTGTTTGGAGGTACATTGACTGTCCAAACCATTCGAAATTGCGCTCTGCTCGTCTTTATGAATATCGTGGATCAGTTTTAACCCGTTTCCAAAGACGCCAACCTTTTCGTTAAGGCACGATGGCACATGAGATGAGCCCAGCGAGATTCGAATAGAGTTGTGTTAATTATGTATCGCACTTACTTTTGCTGATGCAAGGGTTAGAGTGTGGAGGAGACGAAGAGAACGCAATACCCATTGTTGCGCACATGAAGAAGTGGATCGCTTTGGGTTATAGTTTGAGGTGTTATAAACGGTCATGCTCGATCCCGACTCAATGGCTTCCAGGAAACATTAATGCGGCGGCATACAGGGATCAGGTGCCCGTTCCAGAGCTTCTATCACTCATTGCAGCTCGTGTCCCAGGTCGGACTTTCGAACAGGATAACGTCAGACATGGTACAGCCAATTTAAGAACGAATTTCCTCACAGACGCTGGCATCAATGTCATGGATTGGCCCGCAAGATCTCCTGACCATAACCCCATAGAGCATTTGCATGATGTGTTAAGAGTGAAGAAGTTCCTAGAAACTTCTGTGTAAAGTCCTGCCCAAGGTCACAAATAAAGAGATAAATGTTCGTTACAAGATTAAGTGAAGTTAGCATAGTTAGTATTGAGTAAAAAAACCCACAAGTAATCTACAAAAAACAATAGTCCATAATATGAATTTTTTCTTGTTACCAGTCTTAAAGAAGAGAGTATAGTAGTAGGGGGATAGGGCTAGGGACAATGGTTGCTAGGCAACGGATGACGTCATAGGAGATGACGTCATACGACGTCACTTCCGTTGCTAGGGAGATGACGTCATCGGGGAATCCCCTGTGGGAAAACCCTTTGAGAAAATCCCTTTTGGGGAAACCCTGTGGGGGAATCCCAAGGGGAAATACCAAAGGAATTCCGTCAATGTGAAAACCCTCGGAAAATGCCTGTCGGGAAAGGGGGAAAAACTCTTTTCATTTGATTAGGTAGCCCTGAAAAGGGCTGTTTTGATTGGACGCTACCTTAGAAGAGCCTTCGACGAACTCTGGGAAGCCTTTGACGGATGTCGGCTAACAGCTCGGGAGGCATTCTTCTCCGTCGTAGAGTCTCACATACCTTCATCGTCGACTCTTCCAAAAGGTAGATGTCATCCGGAGTGATGACGACTGTTTTACCATTACGGCAAAATACCTTAATAGGTGCGTCATCCGCTTCCATAAGTTGAACTACAACTATAGGTTCGGCTGCCATGCTGCGAATGTAGGGTCTAAGACAGATGACTGCGATTTTATAGGCTGCATGCCAGAAAGGGGTTGTGATTGGATAAAAAAAAAACCATGTGGTATGATTTTTTAACTTTAATCAATTAACATCTCAGAACAATAATAACATAATAAACTAAAGAATAGAACTATTACGTGGAATTGAACAATAACGTATTTACATCCATAAATTTGCGTCAAGTTTGGCCTTCTTCAAATCGTAAACAGGGAAAATGGTCATGGGTCCAAGCATGTACTAAACGATCGTTTTCAGTCAAAATCGATTTAAACATCGACAAGGCTTTTGGTGTGGGTACGTGGAATCTATGACACAGGTAAAACAAGCAATAATGGCCACACACAACACTTTGGAGTCCTTGAATCCATTGGGAACTGTGTCGTACTGGTCCTTGACGTTGAGCAAAGTCGGCAAAATCTTTTCCATATAGGTCTGGGGGACATCCGTACGAATCAAAGAAATCACAATAGTATTCTTCGCAAACACGGTCCAATGTTTTCCAGGCCGGTCTTCGCCATCTGTCGCAACGACTTTAGTCGTTGTAGGATAAATCTAAATCTTCTTTGCTGTTGAGTATCCCTACTCTTTTCATCAAATCTAAATACGGTGTTGTGGCTTGTTTGTTTGGAAAATCCATGACATATTCATCCTTCACATCACCATTTTTCATTAGTTTGATGTATTCTAGTCGATGATGATGAAACTTGAAAGGATTCTTAATGGAATTACCATCGTAAGAATCATTCTCCACCAAACCCAAAATGAGGCGTTTAGGCAACACTTCGTTGATGAATAAATTATCCAAGACGTGAAAACGTCGACGACTGGGTATGCTGATGTCTTTAACGACTACTCGTTTGAGTGGATATTTGGCGTTGTTCGATTGTAGTTGTTCAGCAATGCGTGTATATGTTGACGGTGCTAGTGTTACAAAAGGTACTTCCAAATAGGCTTTGACCATTTCAACTTTGTAACTTTCGTTTTTTTCGTTCCACATCAAATAAAATTTGCGTTGTTGTCTTTCCAATTGGATGCGAACATCAACACCATCTATTAAATAACGATCTTGTAAACATAAATCCATATGGAGTCGTGACTGCAATTCAAACTCTAAACTTTCACCCATCCTTTTTCATCTTTCGCCCAAACCATGGTTAACGATGGGTACTACGGCATCACCAGCTCCAGTTTGAACGGCTTGTGTACTATCTAATGTATCAGCCGTGTCTTTTTCCCACATAACTTGTTGGTTGAGTTGATCCTTTTTGGCTCCACGTCCAAAACTCAGTAGATTTTCCAGATAAGCTCTGTAGGGATAATTGGGCAACGAAGCGGTCACCAATGTATTAGAATCTTTTCCAATGCGCATTTTCACATCTTTAAACAAAGAGTGAAAGAAATTGTTGACGGGTCCAATTTTGTTGTCCGCACCGACATTCGTTCCATCTTCTTTCACAACTTTTAATTTGAGATACAAACTAATGTTGGCCAGGTCGATAAAATCTGTACTTGAATTAGGAATCAAAAATTCCAAGGGACCATCGTGGTTCAGATCACTGGTCAGTGGATATTTGCGGACTTTGGTTACTTTGGTGACGGCTGTTTGATTGTCAGGAACGGTAAACAACTGTTGTAATTCATCAGGAGCACAAGGACAGGAATCATTACGCATCATTAAAGCCATGATCGAAAATATCTTTCTTCTTTTTCTTTTAATGTTGACAGAACGAGCTGCAGACTGTTTTGTCCGCTTTCGTGGAGGTTGTCGGTCTTTTATACCTCCGACCACATTCTTCAAAGTTTCCGACACCGTGGATTTCAAAGCAGGTTTGACCGCATCTTGAACAATGTTTTTCAATCCTCGACTAACAGATTCTTTGCCTGTCACAACTTTTAACACCTCATTTCCAACTTGTGGGAGATTGTCTTTTATGGCTTGTTTACCAGCGTTCCATAAAGATTTTCCAGCCATCACAGCACCTTTTTTGACCATGTTCATTAACCCGGACAAAAATCCAGACCCTCTCTGTCTGAGCACACCTCCACGATACACTCGAATGTTACTTCTTCCCAACATTGTCATTTCTCTTTCTAAAGTGAAGCTTGGCCACCACTTTTCCTCGTACGAATGGTACCGGACGCCCCTGTCCGGTCCTTATATACATGCCGATGGCCGTCAGACGATCGTATTTGATCGGAATGTAATGTATGGCTGATGGACGAAAGTATCGGAGTCACCGTATCACCTACACGTTGTGGTTCCACAATATCCGAATACAAGTAAAACATATCAAAGGCCATATCCACATATGTTGAAAGGGAGCAGTGATTTTGGCGTCGCGGATGTTTCGCCGACATAATTTATCCAAATGAAACTTTTGCGAAAAGTCAGACCATCCTAACATACCCACCATGGGCCCCTCAATTTCATTACATTTCCATAATCCATGCATGGTCACATTCAATACATTTAGCAGTTGTTCCACATTTCTGTAAGTATTGGATTCCATATACGTTTCAACTTCGGTTGAACCTTCATCATTGTTAGGAATGTGCTTCAATCGGGAGGTTCCAACCATTTGTCACTCACACACTTGATGGTATCCATTCCTGGGAGGATTTTCCATGGAAAAATTTTCAGTCTCAGTTTGTTGTCTTTTTCCGTGAGGTTGTACCAATCCGTTGGAAACGCCAGGGCCGCCAGACCCACCTCCCATTCTTTGATTGAAATGAATGGGTGGATTCAAATGAGTGCGATACGTCGAAAGGCTATTGTCCGGAAACATGCCTATGGAACTGTCACTAGGCAGGGTGAGATAGAAGTCGTTCATTTTTCTTCAGTTGCGGTGATGGCACACAAATAACCCAAACTACTGGATAACAAAGCAGTCCACAAAGTGGTTTGAGGTCCTTCGGGTTTCAGGGCAAGTTGAGACAGGGCAATAACCGCCACAATGTAAACCAATATCACTTGACAGAAAAATACAATTTCAGCTTGAGGGACCCGACGTCCTAGAAACGCCCAGGATCTGGATATTCTAGATGTTGTCGATGTGGATTCGTCTTGCATGATGTATCACTACTGTAGTTGGTTACTTCTATTTATACTCTACGGTCGATTCAGGAATCCAGGAATTGAAACTAGCAGGATAACCTTTCCATTTAACCAATATGTTTTTACCTCGTCGTTCAATGATTTTTTCAATCACATAAGCTTCGTCTTTATCTTCCTTGACTTCTTGTAATTCTTCGGGATAAAACGATTAAAACGGGATACTACACTGGGTTTGACTTGAAACGTTTCCAATGTCCAGTTGGGCCAATAGCCTTTATCGAAGGCTTTCTGTTTGTCCAGTGCCAATCGCACAGTCGACGTGATGTCGTGTTTTTTCTTCTTGGGATTGTCTTTGGGTAATCGTTGACTCGTTTTGAACCGTCACATCTTTAGGGGCCATACCAATAGTACGATGTGTGGCTGCATTGTAACCTTGCACCAATTGGTCCAAAACATCGATGTAACGTTCGGTTTTCTGGTAGGTGAAATATCGCCACATTCTCTGTTTTAAAGTACGTTGGAATCTTTCCACCACACTGGCTTTGGTTTCAGCATTGTGGTGACGAAAAAATGAATTTTTTTCTTCTTGAGATATGTTTGAAATTTTCTGTTTAAAAATTCCGTCCCTTTATCCGTTTGTAATCTTAATGGTGTTCTGTCTTTAATTTTTTGGAACGCTTTAACTAACGTGTCGCCTTTCTTGTCTTTGATGGGTACGACCCAAGCTTATTTGGAAAACACGTCAATCACACACACAAAAAACGATAGCCATTGTTTTTCTTAGCCAAACTACTCAAATCACTCAAATCAGCTTGCCACTGGTGATCGATGCCCGCTACTAAAGTAGGCGATCGTTTAAATTTCTTCTTGAGAGGTTTGTGTAACGTATAAGTTCGTTGTCCTGCTAACCAAGCTTTGACTTTCTTCAAAGGTACGCCAGTAGCCTTGGCCAATTTCTGAGCGCCACGAAACCCTGCTGGATGTGCCGGATCATAATAGACTTGTGCTAGCTTCTTCATCATTGATTTGTGTATTATCTGTACAACCTTCTTTTATAGGCTGTCAAAAGATAGCCATTTTCTTTCTTTCCTCTGTTGCTTCTTACTTGTACGTTTCTTGGGTGTTTCAATAGAGGAGGTAGACGGTTGTGTTTGAGGTGTCGAAAACAATTCCCATCGACGATCGTTTCCAATAGCTTCTCGAGGTATGTTTGATTCTTTCAAACTTCTCATGACGGCTTGCCAACCATGGGGTGCATTGGTTGTCTTGCGGTTGCGAATGAAATCATTGACAATATCCACTACATTGGTTCCTTTCATCACCTGACCATCATGAGTCAATTCGTATTTGTCGTTCCAAGAGTAGGGTGTTTTCTTTTTTAAATGCTGCAATAACAGACGTGCCCTCCCTTCGTATGTTTTTGGTACCGAAGTTAAAATATCCGGCTTTTCCACAGGGGCGACATCGTCAGGTTTGTTATTTGTTGTCTCAGGTAGGATTGGTGTGTGTCTTTTATTTTGAAATACTCGATATCGCTGCAACATTTGTCCATATTGATCCATTTTAGACGAGTCTGGAACATCCGACTGGAGTAAACGTTGCATTTCTTGACTTAATTCTTCCAAGGCTTCTTTCACAGGATTTCGATCGTACACGGGTTCGTAAGGTTTAACCGTTACAATCTTCTCTGGTTCATCGGCTGGGACCAATCTCAATTTTCGTGTAAACTTCATCGTTGTTTTAATTTATTGAACAAAGGATGAAAGACGGGTTTCCACAATCCTGTACCGTGTTGTTGAAGTAACCTTCTTCGGGTTTTCCAAGGTGTTTTGGGCGTGCCTAGGCGCCTAAGTAAAGTGGACTTTGATCGTAAACGTTTTGTTTCTGCAGCTGATAGGGGGGGTTTTTCATTCACATAAACAATCCACTACTTTTTTATCGTTCAAAATATGATTTCGCCAACTGTGAGGGGTTTTCAAGAAATCGTCCAAGGTCTGTTGAGGCTTCATGACTGAGACTATGGTCCCAGGTTTGTCCTTTATATACCCTTTCACTGTCCAATGGCTCCGATGATAGGTCCAATGACACTAGAGGCTATAGAAGCCAACAACGCACCGAGAAAACCCCCTTTATGGTTAAACAAGTTTCTTTTGGATCGACCAGATGTTCGAGGGTTGGCTAAGGTTCTCAGGGCTCTTTTGTATGGCGTTAATAGACGCCGTTGCTGTGTCGTTAATCGAGTCTTGCCGTTTAAAATAGCTTTACATTGGTTAGAAACACACTTGATGCTACGACGTGGTGCCATTTTGTCAAATGATAATAATATATGTTTGGGACAACCTTTTTATACTTTTCTCTTCTTAGCTCTTTTTTCTTTCTTTTTTTCTCTTGTTCTAATCTTTCTTTCCAACATACCAAAATACGTATCAACACTCCCCCGAAAAATCCTTGACCACCTGGTTTCATGACCAAAGCTAATTTTTCTTTTGTGCCTATATTTTGAGTCAATTGTTTTAAAACATCTTTATTTCTAGCTACCCATTTGGTGTGTTGAGCATGTAGCGGTTTAATATTTCCTTTTAGGAGATGGTTGGCAGCCAGTTTAAACCATTGTAACAAACCAATACGGGCCGTACCTACATTACGCACCAATTCGGTGTAGACCATTTCGGGATTGAGACGTTTCAATCGCCTAATGAAATCTGTTCATTTCTTTCATTTGTTGGGTTTGTCGTCTTTGAGCCAGAGGATCGACTGGTTGTCTGATTGGTGTCGTTGTTCTTGGTGCTGCCTTTTTCTTCTTTGCAGAATCGTGGGGTTGTTTGGTCCTTTTCAAACGTTGTTTGACTTTGACATGAGGTTTTATTGGTGGAGGCGGGCGGGACGGTGTCACTGCGGGCGTCTCTGGACGTAAATCTGGGGCCAGCGTCGTAGCAAACAATCTGGGCGGGGTCTGTGGTAAAGGCGATATGGGCGGCAGAGATAGAGAGGGTAATGGCGTGGGTGAAATGATTCTGCGTCGGGCTCCTGGAATGGCGTGTAGGTACCCGAGCTGTTGGATCTCTGAGATCGGGAGCCAATGGTGTCAAAGGAGTAAACCTTGCTCTGGGCAACCAAGTGGAACCTGGAGCTGGTTGCTGAAGTCTTTTGGTGTTCTTGGTGCGTGCCATCGTGAATGATTCATCACAAACTTGTTGATCCTTTTTATACTTTTCGGAGATAGGCGTAGCCTGGGGATTCAGAAGGTAAAATTCGTGTTCGCAATCTCATCTCTTCGGCCGTGTCCGGTTTCAGATCCACTAACAAATAACTTCTGGGTGTTAAAGTGGCATCCGTGTAGGCTTCTTGCATAAATTGTGAATGTCCTGGATACATTTGCCTGGCCAACACACCCAACTGTGAGGCATCCCTGGGGTTTTTGAACAAAACCAAATAATGGGCGTTGAGACTAATTGTACGTTGTTTTTTATCAAACAAATTTTGCACAATGTAAATGATACTTGTGTTTCGGTGATGGCTTTTTTTCGTAAACCATTGTTCAAGAGTTGCCGTATCTTCTCCCATCAAATCATCCACCACTAAAATTTGAGGACCAGACACTTGCGCCATGACATAATCAATGCTAGCCAAACCGTGGACATAAGTGTAAGGAAAGGACTCGTACGACTTTTGCCATTCGCCATAGGCCCACACGATGCGTTCAGGTGTGGGGTCAAACATGTTGGCCTCTAACAATTTTTGCACAAAGACAGTCTTGCCAGAAGAAATTTCCAGTTCCCACTCGGCTATAAAGATATTTGCATAACTCGGCGCAAATCTTTTGCCCATCGCTGTGCCTGAAGTCTGGAGATAAATTTTATCATTAAAAACAAAGTCATTTCGCGTTAGACATAATTCCAAAAGTTCTAATATTTCTTTATTGGGTCTATCTACGCAGGGATTTCGAAGAAAGGCTTTTCGGACAGCGTCTAAACCGGTTTTATTATCAATATTTGTATACATACTCGTAACATCTAATGAGATAAGTCTAGCATTTGAAGGAACATTCAAGCTTTTAATTTTTTCAACAAAATCGATGGTATCCTTAAGATATGACGGATGCTTACACGCTAATGGAAGTAAAAAATGGTCAATGTATTCTGAAACTCGGTAGGATTCGCTAGACAGGCGTCTCCCCCAAGTAAGGAACAATCCACAGAACTTGCAGGAGCTTGGTGCCATGCCATTACATATATGGCCGCCTATTCCCCATGCTATCAGACGCATCATCCAATCCAAGTTGTGAAAGCTCATGGAGGACACACTCGAAAATGATATGATTTCATTATGTTGTTACTCACAGTTTTTGATCATGGACATTGTCGTCGTATTTCCGATGGATTCCATGACAATTTTCCATGACATTCAAATCATTTACTTCTATTTATTGTAAACTTTTATTTTTGTTCAGTTTAGTTTAAAAGTTAGCTCTCTCTCCATTTACATGTGTTATTTATCCAAGATAATAAAAAAATCTCCTTTTAATTAAATCTCAAACTTTATTAATCAAATGCAATTCTTCAAGTGTACACATCAATTCAACGGGTGACAATTTCTTACCATTTTAAACGCAAAGATTATACTTTTTAATTGTCGGGGAATTGTCAGGATAGATGATAAGAATTTCATATGAAGGAGAAAAGTGAAGAATTCTTTAACTCCATTATTGTAGGTGAGACTTTTAGTGAGTTGCATTGCACGCAATGTGTCTGTAGTGATGACATAGTGTTTTTATACTTAGCGATACTACGAATAACAGACCACAATGAATATACAAAATATAACGGAACATTATAACAGTGCATTATATATTGTATTATATTTTCTCGTTCCAACTGACGATGACATGGTTAGACAGTAACACTCAAGACATAAGAGAAAGTATACCATCAAATCATATTACTTTAATGTATAGGGATGGTAAAATATGTGGTGTGTAGAAAACCTCTAAATTTGTACTTACGTTTGGCCATAATCGTCCTATCTACCGTCAGTCTAGCAAAGAATCGACAAGTTTGGGACATGTGCATGATCCTATGACCACTTACTTACATTATAATTTAAAAAATTCTACAAAATTTATAAGTAAAACAACCCAAGGCACGTGACAGTATATAGCTGAATAAGAAACAAGAGAGGAAATTTTACAAGTTTACAGTGATTACAAGACAGAATCGACATTATTTTTCTCTCCTCGTATAAATCTCAAGTATGGTATGATAAGATATAAATATTTTTCAAGATGTCATTAAAAAGATGAGTTATGAAGACATGATATATCATTAAAAACATGCTGTCAGTATAAAAGATGCCGTTATAGTCTCTAATTATCGAAAGTATCATTAAACTCTACATTTGCCATCATCGTCAAAGCTAAGGGCGTTCTGAAATGAAAATGAAATGAATTGAGTTTTACGTCCTACTCTAACGGGTTAATTATAAAAGCATTAGGTGGTCATGATACAACGCTTAGAATTGTTAGAATTGCATTGACTCAATTACTCAGAATTTGATTTAGTTTATACAATTGTAAGTCCAACTGGGTATCTACATCTCCTTCCCAAGAACCTGTATAGTGTTCACTTTCTTTTTGGGATGTTCAGCCCCAGCTGCATTTCAGTAGTTAAAAGTTAAATGGAGGGTGACAAATAAAAATACTTTTCTTCCGGAACCGACATATGACTCATTTTAGCACTCTGTTTTATAGCACTACAAAAATGTTTATCTGTATTGTTGACTTCTTAATTCTTTATTCTAATTCAAATTCTGGCGACGATCAGATTTTCTTTCAGTTTTAGGAGCTATAATTTCTTTAATGGTATTATTCATGATCAAATGAAAATAAAGCATTGCCTTCCAATGATCGATGGTCATAAATTTACTTCTTCCATTTTCTGTACATGTTTTCAACTTTTTATTGAAGAAAACACGATTTTCTTTTTATCCAATGTTTAGCTGTTAATTTAAAGACAGTTGTCCAATTATGAAACTTAATCATATACCGAATCTTATTGACTCGCTCGAAATATAATCAATTTTGAGGGATCTTTAATTCGTGTGATCTGGATTAATCTCGACCTTTCGTTGCAATTGAACGATGCCCATTTTTCAAATAGTAATTTTGATATTGTGTAATTGACGTTAAAGGTCCAAAGAGAACCTCTCAGAGCCATGTCATTTTCAGATTGATACTTTACATAATGGCTCAATGTCTTTTCAACACGTTCATTTCGAAATCCTATCAACTTACTACTTTATTGGAAAATGATCTTCATTTCTTAATGACTTGTTTGTTCACTGGCATGTAAAATGATCTTGCTTCTTGAAAAGCTTGTTTACGAGGATATATACTAAGACTTTTGCTTTGCAATCAAACGATGCAGTCCGCAACACTGTGCATTTGTTACTTGAAAGTGAACTATACAGAAAAAATGACATACATTTAAATTTAAAATAAACTTTTATATCCTACAAACACTTCACATTACAATTTCTCTGACTGAAACTTACATTAAAGCCGATATTTCACAAACCATTTCTTTTTATGAAAAGGGAATCTTTCATAATCTTTTATGAATAACATTTTAGAGGATCAACAGTAGTAGTAAGCCCTAAATGCATAGTAGATGTTCACTAATTAGTGGTACGTAACAGTGTTCAATCATCGTTAATTATTGCTAACCGAATATATAATTTCAACCGCGAAACATCGTTCCTTCTTGATTTTTATTGAGTTTATCTACGCACTTATTTTTTTAGAAACAGTAAAGAAAATCGGACTTTATCCTAAAGGAGAGTTATTTACAGCAACATCGATTAGACTTTAACGAGCAGGATTTAAATAGATATTAACGAAGGTTCAGTAACAGACCTATATAATGAGCTTGGTATTTTGACATTTACACACTTTGATAGACATCTACACAGATTTGAGCTGTTAAAGGTGGTTTACATTTAACTGGGCCACCAGAATATATGACAAGTACTTGACAATAAAATGACAAGAATTTTAGCCGGATAACAAATTATGCCAAAGGCTTCCAGGAAACTCTAACGTGGCAGGTATTTTAGCTGTCAATTGGTATGGTGAAATGTCCAATATAGACTCTCGTTAATTTCGGCGTATTGAAGGTTGTCTAATAGGACATATAACCGATTGCTATGTGAAAACATGATACACTTGACTGTCATAAGAATATAAAGTCGATTAATTAGGTGACTAAAAAGAAAGAGAGGGAAAGAAATATATTTTGTATATACTTGGGTTCCCAGTTAAAAATCCTTTTTTATCAACTGGTCCTTGGAATTGATCTTTTCGGGATTTTGAATGGAATCGCGAGTGAAGGTTATTCTAAGTCGTCAGACTTTCAAACGACAATCCATATCGGAACCGCAGCCACCACTAAGTAGGATGCGACCACTTTCAAAATGATCGTCGCTTTATTATTACAATACCTTTCTTACAATGCTTTCTTCTTCAACCAGTCCTGGTGATTAAAAAAAATCAAATCTGGTGAATGGTTTAGATGAGAAGAGATCAGGTCAAAATGTTATCTATTCCCCGTTTACCTTTCCAAATTACTGTAAGATGTCTCAAGGCTTGGTAAACTGTCAGATTAAATTAAGATGCAATTAGGTTATATTCATATTACTAGTGATTCTTATCGCCTTGAGAATCATAAGTCTTTCTAAATGTTGGAGCATCATTCATAACACTCTTTACCTTTTAAGATATAGGTCTTGGAATTCTACATGGGCTTATAATATATATTATATATTATAAGTCAAAGTTACAGCAGTCGTAATTTAAAATAATTGTTTTATAGTTATGGCAGACTACCCTCTTTTTATACAATAAAGAGCAATTCCAAACCCTGAACCCAATCTTAACAGATACTTAACAGTTGCAGCACTGTATTTTAAAATTTGACTACACATATCTTTTGTTTTATATTCTAAAGAGCTGCACTCTATTCAATAAAGTGCCAATATAGCCAAGCCAACCCTACCCTTTGTCACTGCTGTGATGTAAATAGTCACATCCTGTAATATGTAAACCTTGAGACCACTTTGAATCTAGTAGAAGAATATGAATGGTCAATTTGCTTCTATTTTAGATAGTTGTTGACAATCACAATGAAAGTCAATCACTTTTTCGCTAAATTCTGCTTTATCTTAGTCTAGTTCCAATGACGAAAGGTAACTATGAAACATACTTCTGAAACATTACTATTTTTGGGAATTATACTATGATTTTTTAGTCATCAGTGCTTGTTTGGCGAGACAGATAATCTTTAATTTTCGACAGTATGTTAAAAAAAACTCCTTTTCAAATAATTTCCGATCATTAGATTTGACAATGTCTAGACATTATACAAAGATTTATAATAATAGTATTAAATTCAATCTATTCTGGTACTTATGGATAACAAACAAGTATCCTCATGGTAGCCACATCGATTGTAGTAGTCAACATTGACTTACACTTAGTTCTATACGGCTGTACGACAATTGGTCCCGGACAATTGGTCCACGACAATTGGTACCGGTCAATTAGTCCCACGACAATTGACCCCGGCGAAAATTGGTTCCGACGACTATTGGCACCAAGTCAATTGATCCAAAGGCAATTGGTACCCACGACAATTGGTCCCGGCGACAGTTAGTCCCAACACAATTGGTCCCGTAACAATACGTCCTCGTGACAATTGGTCCCAACAACAATTAGTCCCTAAGCAATTGGTCCCAACGACGATTGGTCACGAAGCAAATGGTTTCACAACAGTTGATCCCGGTATTCGTTGTTCATATAAAAGAAAGATATATATATCTTGAGTTGAGAAAAAAAGAGTTCATATACTGGTAGTCAACAGCCCACGTCAAAATTTGTCATGGCATGACAATACATTGTATTTAGATGGCAATAAGTAGTAGACGGTCACAAATTAATAGATTTCTTTTGCCTTGTCAGTCTAAAAGGAATATTCCCGCTAAGTTTTCTTGTTGTAAACTATAAACAAATTTTTATGTGTTAGAAGAGTCTGTAATTTAGTTGCTAGCAATTTGTAATTTCAACCAGTTCATTAACGTGATTAAAATTATTTAAAATATGATTTTATTCTTTTGGAAACTCGAGTACAGATATATTTTTTAGTATAATAAAAAAAAACAATCTCATCCGGGACCAACTGTCGTGGGACTAATTGCTTAGGGGTGAATTGTCGCCGGGACCAATTGTCACTGGGACGTATTGTTCCGGGACCAATAGCCTGGGGACTACTTTTCGCCGGGACCAATTGTCGTGGGAGCTTATTGCCTTGGGACAAATTAATTCGGTGCCAATAGTCGTCGGGACCAATTGTCGCCGGGGTCAATTGTCTGGGGACTAATTGACCGGGACCAATCGTGTTGGGACCAATTGTCCGGGACTAAAATGTCGCTACACCGTTCTATACAGTACAAAATATGCTTGATAATCGACACATTCAAATGCTCGAAGAAAGGGATTTTTAGAGTAGAGGTGTAGTTCTGTAGTGTAAATCTAATGATCAAAGTCACTGTTAAAATACAATGTACATACAAAAACCGGGATTTATATTATTATGAAACCTGGGAGACTTTCTGCTTTTGAATTAGAAGTGGTTATTTCGTTTTTCCTTCCTCATTGAAATAACGTTGATCTAACTATATCTCATAGAACTGTTTAAAGAATCCATTTACATCATGTAAAAACTACACGCAAGCTATTAACGTTATAAAGAAACATCCAGTTATCAAATTTAAATAAAGTGAACTTAAAGGAACGTCACCAATATTATGAGAATCTGATCATTCATTCTCTCTTAACATAACATAACCTATCTGATATTTCGTGTCAGTTTGTTTTTGTCATATTGTTTCTATGTTTTGTGTTATATTTGACAACACATCTTGTCAAAAGAATGATATTTGACAAATTCTTATCAAATCGTAAGATTTTTGTAGAACAGGACGAGTAAATCTTGTCGATTTCCTGTGGTTGAACTAGACATTTATAAACCTTTACATCACGAACGCTTGTTGAGATCACCAAGTTGAATTCAGCATAAGTCTAATTTATTCACAACACGGTTTTGTAAGAACACAGCTTGATATCCATCAAACAGTTATGCCAACAGCCAATTATGTTATATTAGGAATATTGTTTTATATAATATTAAAACTTCACTATATTGAGAGTGAGATTTTATGATAGATTCATAATAGGAACTATACAGTCCTATGCAGTGCAATATTTACATGTAATGGCAATCTCTCTTGAAATTGATGGGAACGTGAAATCTAATTTAAAATTCACTGGAAATCAATTATTGAATTGTGGAATAATTTAAGAACATGTCCCAGTCTTTTTATTCAATTAACCATCTCCTGGTGTGTATAGAATGACATCTCCCCGACATCTTGAATGGCAAGGTTATATCGTGGTCGTGGAAAATTGATGGTTTCTTATCTAAATTGACGACCTTTTTCTTTGAATAAGTAATAATGGGGCATGTTCGATTAATTCAAGCTCAAATGGAGGATCATTACAGTCATTTTGACAGTCATTCTTGAATTACGACTATTGTAAGAGAGACAGAGATGTTTTAGAGCTCTAAAAAGCATATGATGTAATCGAGTGTGCCAAAATGTCGTTAATGGTTTGAACTTTATCATTTTTGTTTGTGCTAATTATCGCAAAAATCAAGTTGCCAAGAATATATAAATATTTCTTTTATTTTTTTCGGAGCCCCACAATTTTCAAGACGTTTTAACTTAATAATAACTGAGACAAATAGTAATTTTCAACCTTTGCTTTCACATTGCCTTTCTTCGCCATTATTCAGCAACGAAGGTGGTATAAAATCGTATACTGACCCACTGACTGTCATTCTTGACCGTAGAACACTATTATGATCCGTGAAGTTTCTAACCAACCTATCAACTTGACAGAATATAACTGTATAATACGCAATACTCATTGCTTCCATCAACAACGATATTGAGCTCGCCATCTTACAACAAGAAGATGAAAAATAATTTAAGATTTAAAAGGATAGTAAAGAGGTGTTCTAAATTGCACATTGTGATTCGATGCACTGATAGCTTAATTTGTAACTTTCAAATTTTCGATTAGGCGATTGATGACCTTACTATTCGCGAAGTGATGTCATCAAATATTTGGTTTAAGTGGAATTGCGGGACCCAAAGACGTCTGACTGAAAATTAAAATTGATAAATTGATTGCAATTTTAATAGGTTAGGCCTATAAAATCAACAAAAATATTTGAAGACTTTTGCAATCGTCCATTATATGATGGTGTGTTATTTTTTTAAAATTAAATTGCCAATGCAACGATGTAACAGCCTACGACAACATTTGTGTTCTTTCACTTTTAACAAGTAGTTACTTCCCTTTAATAGAGATCAGAAATAATCTGCAAAATACTCTTGTCACCACTACAACACTTGCATCACGGTAAGGTAACATAGAAAACTATCGTGTGACAGAATATTTATGTAAATTTAAAGTATAAGGAAGAACGCAAGGAAATAAAATGAATTAAAGGACATAACATAAATAAACATTTATTTTCGAATACGACGGAGTAGGTTGAGAGGGAAGAAAGCCAGTGCATGGAATCTTCAGATTCTTACCTGACATCAATTTCTGAGTTATTATTCGATCTTATTTATTTATTTTGCCATGTTATACTTTAACAACGTATATAGTTATGCATTTGGTGAGCAAAACTTGCGTAAACATATAGTTATTTGTATTTTATATTCATATAGGCTTACATCTATATACAAAAATATCAAAAAGAATTTTTCATTTTTATTCAGTGTAGTATTATTAATATATAGTATTTTGGAAAATGGAACAAACGGAGATCATAAATGTGCTCCAGTTTCTTTTTAATGAACTCTATAACACGGGGCATCCCCAGAAGATATACTGTGTGCAAGAGACGTTGTCGTTATAGTACAATATTCTTTTTAAGTAGGAACAGGCAAAAAATACAAGTCATTTGAACGCTAAGTTTTCACATCCAGATAATTAGTTGGATCATATATTTGGCGGTGAATCTGAAATGCCATCGAGGAGCAGCACATTCATCCTCGTAGAATGAGACAGGCCTGTGT
Organism: Nipponacmea schrenckii; assembly: GCA_030562195.1. Classification (NCBI taxonomy): domain Eukaryota; kingdom Metazoa; phylum Mollusca; class Gastropoda; family Lottiidae; genus Nipponacmea; species Nipponacmea schrenckii. Next base: position 34,215,284 of record CM060200.1, on the reverse strand, counting down.
CAATATGATTTAGAAACGTAATCTCCATTGAAGACTCTAAATTTTGCGACTTCTACTGCCCACATTGTGACAACAAGATCTTCAAAATTTACAGAATGGCGTATTATACAGCTGCCATAGTGACAGTATTTCTTACACCTACGCATGGAACAACTATCGTTTTCTTTCTCGTCGTCTTTACCAAGGTAATGAACATTTATTAATAACCATGGCAACCGAAAGCATTCTTTAAGAACCGCCATTGATTGAGACTAATATGGTCAAAACACGATTAACCTTTGTGAAGAGAATTGACGGCATATCAATAACTGATTATTGATGTTAATTATCATTTAATGGTATTGTATCCTAATAAAGATTTTATAAATGATTTAAAATCTTGATCTGTAGAAAAATTGACATTTGTCTTGTCTTGTTTAAATTAGGTTAGATATAAGACGTAAGGGAATCCAGACTGCATGGAATTTCGTTTGCAAGAAATTGTCTATTGTAGTTTTAAAAAAACATAGATTTTACATAAATTGTATATGGTATATCGGTGCGATATTATGTCTGTACACAAGCTATGGACCAGACGAAATTATAAGATTTGGAAACAAAATGAATCATTTTGTAATGTAACATTCAAATTTCAATAGGTGTAAGGGGCAGCTTTACAAATGGCATTAATAGAACCAATAACAAATTGTTTTTTTGTTTTTTTTTTTTTTAATGATCAGGGTGGGAAGTAGATTATCTATTGATTATACAAAGTAAGGATTTACATTTAAATGGCATTCAGCCTCTCGGATTTGTATTCGAAAGCGAATTATTACCAAGTCAAATTGGACATACATCTAATTTATTCATTGGGCTGTTTATGGACATGACCATTCTTTAACTAAAAGAAGGTACCGATATCTGTATCACTTACAAAGTATGGGCAGTATTGGTTTTTCAAACGATGTATGGCTTAAACATGACACAAATATATTTTACTACTCAAGTCATCGCAAAGTTTTAAAAGCTTTAACACTCTTAAAAGAAAAAAGAAAACGATTCTCGATTATAAAATTCACAAGCTCGTGTTGAAAAGATTAAAGAGGTAATTTAAACTTTTTAAAAAGCGTTGCCATAGTAAACATTGATAGCTGGATTTCATTTAATCAATTGAACCAACGAGAATAAACGAGTAAAATTCAACCATATTTATTTAAGATATTAACAGGAAGCAAGTTAGATCATGATATTTTCTGTTATAAATATTTTAATTTGCGAATAAAAGGACTTCATGAGAGCAAAGGGTCTATTATCCTGCACTTTATCATTATGCTAATGAAAGAACAGCTATTTTTGTCAGAGAAAATTCATTATTATTATATAATTTTATGAAAATTGAAATAGCAGCCTCAAAATAGTGTTGTATTGATAGTTTTAGAATGTGTTTGCGTTTGTAAAGATATGAATATGAGCATACATAACAATATGACTTCAAAAGTTTTTGTACAACTACGGCTAAACCTGTATCCCACGCAGTTTACGAATATCATTCTAGTCAGTACATTGGATTGCCATTCCTTGCTAGAATTGATCGGATAGCTAATTGATTCTGAAATCAAGCTTATAAAAACCGTTAATTTTAATTGTGTTCCTAACATAATGATGAACATTTTTTTTGATGTTACGATATGAATGGTTTCTCATTTAAAGATAATGATGAAACTAATTAGTTAATGAGGGGTTCGATTGTCTTTTTGTCTGGTAGTCTTTTAATTAACATCATATAATATCATACTATATTATTTCACATTATTAAATTCTACATACGTAATATTACAAAGATCAAATGCCCGATCTTAGAAATCCCCCGGGGCATGGAAAGGGTTTGAAGGCCATGACTAATTTTTACAATAGTTTTCATCATATTATTTGCTGATGTAATCTTCTTCTGAATGCCAAGTTGCCCTAGTACTTCTATGAAAAGCAATGCTTTTGAATGCTGTTCATAGCATAAACAGCAATTACTTCTTAATGTAATGTTGCCCTAGTACTGCTACATGGACAGCAATGTCTTTGAATGCCAAGTTGTTCTATTAATGTTCTATAAACAGCAATTACTTCTTAATGTAATGTTGCCCTAGTACTGCTACATGGACAGCAATGTCTTTGAATGCCAAGTTGTTCTATTAATGTTCTATAAACAGCAATTACTTCTTAATGTAATGTTGCCCTAGTACTGCTACATGGACAGCAATGTCTTTGAATGCCAAGTTGTTCTATTAATGTTCTATAAACAGCAATTACTTCTTAATGCAATGTTGCCCTAGTACTGCTACATGAACACCAATGACTACTGAATGTCACGTTGCCTTAGTGCTGATATATAAACAACAATGACTCGTGAGTGTCAAGTTGCCATAGTACTTCTTTATGAAGAGCACTTACTTCTGAATGCCATGTTGTCCTAGTACTGCTTTATGAACAGCACTTACTTCTGAATGCAATGTTTCCCTAGTGCTGTTTCATGAACAGCAATGACTACTGACTGCCACATTGCCCTAGTGCTGATATATGAACAGCAAAGACTTTTGAATGCCAAGTTGTCCTAGTAATGCTCTATAAACAGCAATGACTTCTGAATGTCATTGTTGCCTCAAGAGCTACCTCTAAAGGAAATCTAGAAAATGAAAATAAATGATGTCTGCTTTCAAATACTATCTCGAAGTACTTGCTAAGTCAAGACTAATGAAATTACCAGTAGTATTTTGGATTCTAACCTGATATAGACTTAAGAAAAACAAGTGTTATCTGACGTTTAGAAACGTGTCTCAGTCCACTAAAAAGTTATTTAAAATGGTAGATGAAACGGAGTAATTAAATGTTCTATATAAAGACAAGATATTGAGAAATACTATTAGGTGGTTAATACGATTGTTCAGATCTTATTTCATGCTCCAATATCTTTAGATTTGGTCAATGGCAGGACGGTAGGATGTACATAAATTTTGTTTATAAGAGACAGAGTGATTGTACCCCGAGCCCCCCACCCTTTTAAAAGCTCATTCACAGCGATAGTTGATGATAACATCAAGCTAACTTCGTTTTGATTTGAAAAAAAAAATGTTACCAATCTGACACAGTTCTAATCAACCTGCCAAAAGCTCTGGTGCCCATTTGGCAGAAGTTGTCATTCCCAGTGTTACAATATAAGCGAGGTACGTCGAGAACGGTTACTGCTCCTTGAGGACACGGTTCTTCGTCATGGCCTTCCCCACAGCCCACTTCTATACAGTTGAAAAGGAGCGGGCACTATCCTATAATGATTTGTGTTTAAGTTTACTCTTTCAGTTTCAGTTATTGAATGTCCTGTAATTATTGATGTCATCGATGAATTAGATGGTCTGGTACATAGACAATAATAAGGCTATAGTTAAAGTTCGTATTTTCAAGATTAAATTACACGTTGATGAAAAACGGTAGTTTAAATCCGATACAGATATTTCACACAGGCTTACAAAATATCAGCCTTGTGAAATTTAAGGGATATTCAAGATGATTGTGTACGACGTTCGTGTGTGTTATTTTCATTTAAGAAAATGTAGTTTGGTATGAAACAACGCTATACGACACATATACATCCTGGTTAAGGTCTTCCCTTGAATGACTTACCCATTTCAATTTTCAATGGTTATTGATCAAAACAGAAAAGATGAAATAGCTTTATTTACTCTGAATGAAATATACTTGTTTCAATTCTAATTCCTTGATTTACAAGATTAAGAGTGGCGTCACTTTTCTTTTCCGAATATTGGAAAAACGCGATAGGATAATTTTTTTCCATTTCAGTACAATCGGATAAGTACACACTTCTTTCGTGATTTCAAGTTTGCATTCGGCTGTAGAGAGATTGTCCTAGTCTTGGTGGTTTTACATAGAATGTCTTGAATCACATGAGCAATTATCTTTTTCTAGGTTTGACAATGGCCCTCGTCCAAATGTGAACTTCATTTCAGTAAACCGATAACTATTTCAAACCATTGGGCTTGCAAAACTTTTATGAATAGCTCCCATTAAGGTCCCTATAACAATTCCAGAGTTATAATGACTCATAAACTTCTAAACTGAAGCGATTCTAAAATCTGGTCTTATCGATTTCTCATAATTCAACTTTTAAATCGACCATATAATATATAACTACACTTGTAATTTAAGATCTGGGTTTGTGGGTTTTATCAATTATATAAAAAAAATGTGGAAAAGATCAGTTCCTGTTTTGAATAGCACCTAGTACAAGACAGCATATATTACGCTTTGATTGTCTTATAATTATTTTTAGTACGTTCCAAGATCAAGTCTCGTTTTGTTAACGGCATGCATATCATTAGAACGGTTCCCCAAACTCAGATTCTGAAATAGTTTATTCAATTCCACTTGTAAGACCATTAAGTAGTACATTCTATTTTGGCGAATATCGGTGGATTACAGCAGTACTAATTCTTTAAATCAAGAAAGTAACTGTGTTAGAAACCTTAAGTACCTCAACATCATGAAGATTGCCTCATAATCTAATGCTGCTTCATGACGTATAAACGTTTATATTGTTTTGAACACACACAATACCGAATCACGACCGCTCGATTTCCTTTCATAACCATTTCTCGATTAATTTTCTTTATCAGTCTTCTTTATGAATGAAAAATAATGTTATTGAAAGGAATGGATAACGAATGACGTCACTGATAGAATAATATTTCATTGATAAATTATCTGGACTATCAGGAATGTTTACTATAGATAATCAACACAATAAGTTAAATAAAAGTATTAACAGCGGTTCTTTGTCTTATAATTACCGGAGGCTAGCTTGGTGACGCCATAACACTGCGAGTTTCCATTCCATTACATCGTACTACGATTTCTTCCCCTGAGGGCAACCGTTACCCTTTCTGACGCAAAATAGATAACCCCATATAAATCTGTACATTTTCCCCAAGCATGGATATTTTCGTGTCGTATCATATGTGTACAAACTTTGTGCTGCAGTCTCTTTTGAGAAAAAAGTATAGAGTTTTATGTGTTAACCTTTTGGGATTTTAATATCCGGTTTTTATTTTAACGCCATGTTTTAATGAATTGTTCGAAAAATGGTGAAGTTTCAGTGTAGTAAGGAATTTTTATTATTTATTAATGGATAGGATTTTATTTCTATTTGTATGATGAAAAAAATGGTGAAGTTTCAGTGTATTAAGGAATTTTTATTATTTATTAATGGATAAGATTTTAAATCTATTTGTACCATGAAGTGATTTGAGGTCAGGTTGGTAAAAACTATACTATATTCATGATGATTAACATCCGTACAGAAATTGTTCGTCCTTTGATCCTATATACTCAGATACATCAGGTAAATCCTAACTTATGATCACTCGACAGTTCGTAATCGGACAAGACGAGGCCAAAGCCACTACAATTATGTTATCTATACCCTTGCCAAATGAGTTTAAACAGTCCTGGCAAATTTCTTTCCTTACACACCGGATGGAGTTATCGGTGTTATTGGATTTCAGGGGAGGGAGGGGTTGGTTTTCCTAGAAGTTCAAAAGAAAAGATCAAGAGGTTTGGCTAAGGACCAGCTGGTAGAAAGGATCCCTGACACGGCGGACTTGTGAACCTAAGTTGTTATCCTTGTAAAATATAGTTGTTTCTTTCTTTCTCTTTTCTTTCTTTTTTATTGAGAAATTGGGATAAAGGGCCTGGACTGCTGGATATTTTTTTCTGTTCTTATTTGAAATAAAAAATAATAATAAAAGAAGTATAGTACTTGTTATGTACAGGTTGTTTTAGTTTAATATGAACAAAATTGTAATTTAAATTCCGATGTTTGTTATATGCCACTAGCATTTTCTGCTTATAGACATGTGGGAATTTCTCTTGAAGACTATAATGGAGAATCTTGCTTGCTTCATTACTGCATGCATTGAAAGGGGTGACGAAAAGTGTGCTATGCCTGCATTATGGCGAATATTGAGTCCTATCGTTCCTTCTGTTATTTTGTCTCAATCCAATGAGCTTCTCTAATTTGTCGAAATGTTTTAGTTTCATCTTCCGGCAGGTCGATTTCTATGCGTTCAATGAGGTTAGGGTGAGATCGTCAAGTGAATGGCGTCAAAAAGAAATGATTAGAAACAGGCTTTTCTTTATTTTGATATGTGATTTGTATTATAACGAGTGCGTTAATTGTTCTTTGTTCCTCCAATATATGGTTTTGGACCTTTTGTAACGAAATGAAATGTTTTACATTCGAGTTTCCACATATTAGATACTACTGGATTGGGTGCCTTTTATTCGTAGAGTTAAAAAAATAACGAGTTTCTGATATAAAGTGACATGACATACATGGAGCACTCCTTATTCCTGGAGATACTTCGACAAAAAGTCCATTTTAGCTGCCATATTCTTATGTACATATGGATTGATCCTTGAAAGTCACAAATCAAATTATTATAAAGATAGCTAGTCAATGTATATAATATAACTTTACACAATTGGTTATTTATTTTTTTTTATTTGTCTTGTCAAAGTAGATTCCATGATAATTTGGTAGCGGATGTAACGGTTGTCGACGGGGTGATTGGTACTGGTTTGGTAGTTGTATTAAGGTGCGGACTGAGACATGGGTCGAGGTTGGGATCGGCTGTGTTCTATTTATATTTATTTTGAATCTAAGTTCTAATCCTTGTAAAATATAGTTGTTTCCTTTTTTTTCTTAAAAAAGTAATCTAATGTCTCAATGTATATACATATACATATACATATACATGTAGTTTCATTTGTAATGCGCAGTGGCAATAGACTACTCGATGTGTTATTGCTGAGCCTGAATTTCGAGTTTTTGACAGGTAAACACTCAAAGAGTATAACTTGTGCATATGCCACCGATGACTTTAATTAAATATAATTATTTGCTATACAATATGTATTGAATACAACATATTAAATTGCAAGAGTTATCGTTTCAGTATCTGTGTCTACTAGAAAAGAAGTAAATGTCTTTGATTGACTTTTTTGTCATTAGGATTCATTTCTTTGGTGTCAGAATGTTAATTTGTCGTGGCGATCAAGTGGAAAATTGGCATTCCGTGGAAAGTGAAATGTCATAGCTAACTGATGTTGGTCTTTTATAGTTAACCTGGATTCAACTAAAATCTGTCCGGCATAAATTAGAACTTTAGAATGGTGCCTTGAGACTCAAATCTTGATATTGCTGCTAACCCCGTGCATCGCTTCGCCTGCAAAATTGTTAATGTTAAAAATATCACTTACATCAATATCATTCACATAGAGTGACCTAGGGATTTATGTATAGCCATTGCAAAACACACAAAATTCTTTAACAGTTGGAACTGATGTCGGGAGATATGTGCTAACCCATTAGCTAACCCATTATCCATCAACGGTTAGACTTAAAGCATAGAAATTGACAAATATTTTTTAAACCTTAACGTTGCCCACTAAATACAAATCAATTTATTGATGTATGATTTTACACACATAAGTAAACTATCTGCAATCATTTGAGTAATGCCCTTTTTGTTATTAAGCGTGTTACTGTTATTTGAAGTAGTTTATCGTGAAAGTGCATCTAACGTTATGGTCCTAATCAATAGACAAATAGCAATAATGATTTGACATAGATAATACTAGTCTAATACGACTAAGATAATTATCATAATATCATATTAATTATAATCAAAGCTAGTCAATGTATATAATATAACAATACACAATTGGTTATTTGTTTAAATGTCATGTCAGAACTATTACTATGTACCTAAAGGCCCATTTCTGTTATATGAAATGCACATGAGCACACCATACACAGAGTAGTCGTTACTTTCATTAAATGTTTGAACTTTTCGAGTGTTGCTGGATGAAGCGTGAGAGCAGTTGTGCGCTGGGAAAGAATTTCCTGTCAAACCTGCACCTATACTATAATAATAGTCTTGTTTGACCGCTTAAACATTCAAAATTCTCTTCAATATTCCTCCACATTAAGATTCTCCACGTCTAGAAATTTCATCCCTTTCATATATTTGACTTTACTATTAACATATTAACATTAATTTACGGTTTCGACATTTTAATGTTAGCACCGACATTGGTGGTTGATGACAATAGCGATCATAAGCAAGTGTAATTGTTCGCTATTCTTTTATTTTTATGGACCCATTTTTAGGTTAAATACATTGGCCACTCTATATGCCTAAAAATATATTAGCAGAAAGATCTACTTACTGCTAAAACTTTGTTTATGAAGTAAATCCTAAGAGAAGTTCACACTAATAGCATTAATTGTGAGGCGTCCTTTAGTAGCAATAGTTTCATTAGTATTTGTATATAAAGAGAAAGTTCTGACTAATTCACAATTATTCCTTTATAATGTGTACAATATGAGACTAGGTATATATATATATATATTGTGATGAAATGTGAATTTTGATGTAAAATTATTAAAGATAATCAGATAACAGCGGGAATTTAAAGAATGTTGCGTAGGTTTATATGGATATTATGAATGTAAAGTTATAACCATTCAAATTGCATTAATTCAGAAAAAATCACAAGCAGAGAAAGTTTTGTTTACACTATAGTCGGCATTATCAGCCGCATTTATAGCACCTACATAAGTTACCTTTGTACTTATCAATTGTATGCTATTTGTGTATATAGACGATTCTTCAAATATGTAACAATAGAAAAAGATACTAAACCCTTTTCTATGATTTAAGATGTATATAAGTCATGCTGCTGGACACAAACAAACCGAATCGGTAAGTAGCCTAATACCCATGCATGGTACTTCGCTTGAAATTTATGCTGGACTTTATCTATTGGCTACCTATATTAAAAATCTACGTTGTATTAAAAGGCAACAGTTGGTGGTCGAATTGAATATGTACTTTGTTGTAAAAATCAATATTTTAACTATTATACATTGTTTTAATTAGGGACACAGTAGTTTTATCATCATAATAATTGTTTCCTATGATACAGGCTATATATAAATACCAGAAGTTGAAATGAAATATGTTCATTTATTGACCAACATAAGGAAGTTTTGTGGAGAGCTTGAGACATTATAGTATTATCAGATGTTTCAATTAATTTGGAACTGTTCAAAGAAGTCGTTGACTGGACTCTAATTTGTCATTTCATGAAATGAATGTCTTCTTCTGGTAGTTTTGAATTCTCGTATTTCCTCGTCAATGTCGACATAATTATTGCCCTGAGAATGAAGTTTTTTGTTAGTATGTTCTCTATACTTGAACTATAAGACATTATGGGCTATGTCAATTAAAAACTATCGGTTTCTGTACCACTATACGTTTTTAGATTATATCTGTGTAATCTCATTAAAGTGCGATACCTTCATGTCTCTTATCATATCTCTTCAGGTTGCTTTTTACTCTATGGTCGTCTGATAGTTCATTCATTAGCAACACCTCGATTAGACAAGTGGTTTTATCAGCATTAAGTCTCAGTCTTATAACAATATGAGATGGGGATCAATTGGGGTACAGGGTTGGTAGGGTGGGGGAAGGGGTGGTAGGTCGCTTAGACGAGTGGTTTTGTCAGGATTAAGTCTCCGTCTTATAACAATATGAGATGGGGAACAATTGGGATACACGGTGGGGGTTGGGGGTCATATTTGCTCCCTTTAAAATGATTTGTTACCCAATAAGTAAATAGTATCCCCACTGCACCTCTTTCGAAAATCTCATTAGAAAAGTATTGAGGAATAGTAAACAACACAAAAATTGCAAAAAGTGTTTTCTACGATACAAATGAGTGTGACAGAAGACCTTCTTTAGATTAAAAAAAATAAATCGCAGTCAAATTTACCTGTTACAGAAACTATCAGGCACCAACTAATGAGAACTATATACTCATTTCCTTGTTTGTTTTATTCATATTATAATCCATATTATTATGAACCTGTTAACTCATAAGTTTCTTAAATATATGAAAGAAGAAATGAAACAGAGCCACCTATAAATTATGTTTTAATATATTGCTCCTCTTTAATTCCAGTATAATTTACATCCTCAGAACATCTCCCCTTTGGATAGAATAATTAGTCCATGTAATAGGAACATAACGGATATCCGAGATTGTGTGAAATATAAAACTACCAATGGGAATATACTTGTTATATGGGTCTTCAGCTTTATTTATAATCTGATAAATTCTCTTTTCAAGATCAAGTTGTTCTCGGGAGTAATCCGGAAATCTAGCTATTTGGCTTATAGTATCGGCTTCCATAACACCCGAGTCATTACTGTAATCATTTAGTTTTAGAAATGATTGTGTATAGTTCTTTTATATTGTATGAAAACAACTTCAACGTAACTTGCTAGTCTGAAAGAATGGGTTTTGCGCATATATAAAAATGCGACCATAATATGTACACTTTCTTTCTGTGCAAATCATCAACATCTGAAAATGAAAAAAAATGCACGAACTCTGCGTCCCAGATTTACCTTTCCTTCAATATGCTATCAAAATGTTGATACAAAGTGAATAGCAGACAATTCCTTTATTACCCCTATATTGATGAATAGGGTATTTTATTTGCTTCGAACTTTATTTTCTTTTAAAATCCGGAATATTTTATTGACTGGAAATATTTTGATATGCCAGACTATTCATCAATATTTATCCATTTTCTAACCTTATCTTGTCATCTCAACGCACGTCAGCACTTAATTTTAATTGATTCGTCGTATTCTAAAAGTGATATTTGTTCGAAAATCACTGCTTTACGCTACACAGTTAGACAAAACTTTACTGATCCCAACAGAGCACCATTTCTGCCTCGTTTTCATATTCTTGTAGTGAGCTGCAAGGCAGCACGCGGCAAGCAGACGACGAGCTTGTAATATGAGTAGAACGTGTATTCACACATAAATATATATACCATTCAGGAATCACAAAAGATACACTAAAAACTTTCTTCATCATGTCTTAAGATATTTTACCTGTAGATTAAACTAAACAGCCTTTCATTGTTTGGACCTCGTATGTTATAATATGTAGTAAGAGCTGAAGAATGGATATTTAAATCATCGGTTGTAATGCGTCGTAAAGCTCAAGGTAAGGCTAGTATATTTTATGACGTGTGGGTGTCTGTGTATGTATAGAATTCACATTATACTCAGTCATATTTGCATTAACATCGATATAATAGGTTGGCACTGTTGGTGTTACTGTATGTGTACATGAATTTATTAAAAATAAATAAACATACTCGCTACAAACTCACTAATTTGGTTCCTTAAATATGTGAAAGAGAAGCATGACTTGAGGGCACGTTATAGCATTCTATTTAGTCTTTGCTTGTAAAACATTATCAAATGTGTTTAAATAATTGGGTTTAAGGTCTAAATAAATCCTTAACGCTTTATGTCTGGAAAACGATCTGTAAGGTAGACTGAGCGGTATATACCTAAGAGTAAATCATAGCAGCAGGTCTGTTTTTGTAATAAAATACTATAGCTGACATACCGAGCACTATTTACAGTGTAATATTTTGTGTCTGTTTTCATACAAAATTTGCTTCATTGCAATAAGACATCTACCTGTAGCTGCGGTTTGAAATTTGGCAACCAGGCACGTACACATGACTACCACATATCTGAGCAGAGAAAAGCACATAGCAACAATATGTCATAACCGTGGTTACATTCTCAACGTACATCATAAGGATAAGTTTCTATAGTATTTGAAAAAATGGAAATAATGACTTTACCACTAGGCTTAGTTTTACGTTTTTACATAGTTTTCAATAACAAGCATCGTGACTTAATAACGATGGAATATCAGTAGCGAAGGAAGCTCATCATGAGCCTTAATTTTTTTCCCTGATGTGCGTATTTTGCATCTTGAAAAAAAAATCAATATATTTATTGATAGCTTTGTATAGAACACATTGTATGTATATCGATTACAATCGAACGCATTGTATGTATAATGATTATAATCGAACATATTGTATGTATAATGGTTATAAGCGAACACATTATTTGCATAATGATTATAATCGAACATATTGTATGTATAATAATTATTGTATAAAAGTAACACATGTTACCTTTACACATTCCTTTCATGACCAGAAATGAGTTACATTATAAGATTCGATAGTTGAGAAATTAAATTTTCAGTCATAAAATAAATTTTGACATTCAGTATAGTGGTGAGATTAAACAGAAGCTAATGTTAAGGGGAATTATTTACTCGTTATATACCAGTTATCGCTTACAACATGCGTGTTGTTTGAAATCAATACATCTGTGTGGTAGGATTATAAAAGTATACAACTAAATCGAATTCTATGTCAAAATAATAAACTGGGCGTTATGTTTTCGAATTTTATTATTTCTAAATGTGCTGTAAATACGATGTTTATGGCGAATAAAAAATACATCTTATAATGGTTTCAAATTTATTAGAATTGCAACTTACGTTTTGTTAGATGTTTGTTTTTCCAAATAGGATAAACAGTCATATAGAGAAATTATATAGAGAAATCGCGTCTCTAAAATATCTCAGAATAAGTAATTACAAGTCCTGTTTTTCACGTTGTTTTCAATTTTGACTTTATAATGACACTTATTGAAACAATTCTAATAGATTCTGGAATCCCATGAATACATTTTGAATAATTTAGAAGTAATTTCTTATCTTGGTAGTGCATCGAGGTATGCTTTAATCATACTATGCTCTTTATAGTATATATATATATAGTTATACAATATTTATCGAAAATGTTATGCATAGAATTTAGACGAGGTTTTCTTTATACGATTAGAAAAATGGCATACCGCACATTTCCAAAACTGGCTCATAGATTCTGTAACTCTTCCGCCTTCAATACCCCCCCCCCCTTTTCTTTTTCACTAACCATCAGTAGAATACCAATAGGGGACACCATGTTTCAGCTTCAGATATATTCCTGGAGTTCATAGTAAAACAACTTTTCGTTCGACATTTTACTTTGTCAACAGAATTTCCACCTGAAGACAAAGAAAATTGTTGAAATGTTTTGTTCCGTCACTTAATGTGATACAGAATCTACCTTCGTAACGTTGTTATTGATGTTGATAGATACCCTCATATTTGCACTAAAAGTCATGGTGTATTAGAGCAATGCACGGTTGTAGCTTTAGTGAACAGTATGTCATGCTATGTATACATAAACAGTGCCAACCTAATTCCATTATATCATCACTTATCTTTTTCGATGTTGTGTTTCATATTTTGCTCATTGCCAATTATTTCAAGGTTTTATAAACAACAGTACTGGCGAGATATACCAAGGTCAATCCGAAAGCATTTTATAGCAAAGATAATTATTGTCACAGCGTTAGGAAAACACAAGTGTCCTTGTTGAGAATCCAGCTAGACGATTTCTCGAAGATTACTGCCATTGGTAATATTCCAAATATAGATGCGTCAAAATTATTATTATATAAAAGGGAAATATTCAATTGTGTTCAAGATCATATGCTTTCTGGCGGCTATATGTAATACCCATTTGACGCACCTCTCCTTCTTATTTTAGTCTTATGTAGTACTACTGTCAATGCCCTAAGGGTACTGAGGTTAAGGTATCAATTGCAGATAAGATATACTCCTTGAACTCCTCATAGTGTTGTTATTACATGTTGTTATCAATTTCAGTCTCTTAATAATGTATACATAAACAATCAGAACCTGACTGATACTGTGTCAAACTTAGATAAGTTTCCAAACTTCAAGTGATCTAGAACGATGTTCCATTCAGTCCTTCTAATTCCTCTATTCAAGTTCAATACCATCAATGGATGCTTCCGCACTAATGAGCAAGTGTAAATATAGTACACTAATTAGGAGCCTTGGTTAATTAAAGCTGTTTAATCAGGCATGGGTATGGTGATTAATTGGAATCCACAGTTTAGATTAAAAGTAAGATCTGTAAGGCAGTTGATTTTCTGCTCGGTTGCCTATCAAAGATTTGTTTAGTCTTGTATTTATTTTACCGAAGTGAATATCTGTATCAATAACGAGATAGATGAATTAAGGAAAGTTGGCTTAGTATGGTAACAGATTATTGACTTACTCCAACCATAGAAATGGTCATCTTCTCGATAACACACAGTCTCGAGATTGAAAGAAATGAACTTTCTGTTCTGACAAAGATCTCAATTGGAATATACTATTATCATGAAACCAGTATTTTCCAGTATTGAGCTCGAATTCTTTTACTTATTCTATCATTCTTATTCTATTGAAATTAACAATTGTGAGTTGTTTTATTATATTGATAAAGAGAACTATACAGTAGTTTATTAGAATAATAAGGATGGTGTCAAATAATATTTGCTGAGTAACAGAATATTCTTTGTGTTGAATGTCAAAATTATGTTGTAACGAGCCTTTTCTGATATTTGTGATAACCTTTTTATAATAAGATCAGGCAGTAAGATTTTATGTTGATTCTGAAATCAAATTCCTAAAGCGATATTTCAACCAAATCAAATGATTGGATATAACGAACAAACAGATTTAACAAAGATGCTATTTTATTTATCATTTTTATTTGTGGAGTATAGATATTTTGATTATTTCAACATTGAATTTAGGTTTCAGGTCAAATGAATGGCAGATCTGAGTAACTATATGAATATTTCCACTGTTCATGAAATTATGTCAGAGCCATATATAATATCATCTTCCTACGATTCGTCACAATTCATTATTCACATTAATTAGTCAATGTGTTGATATATCTATAAATGAAAATAAATATACTGTTAATATGATTATAATATCTAGTGAAGACTAATGATAACATCATACTGTCAATATATATCTACTTTTATTGATTTATACCAGCGCTATAATTTGCATACATTCATTATTGATTAAATATAATAACTATTTCAATAGCAGTATCAACAGATAAATGCTATTAAACATTCACCATTAGATCGCTTTAAACAAAGAAATCATAATATTGCATAATATGATCTTAAGAAAGGTCCTTGTATTGACCATTGTGGTATAAATATGTGTCATCGGTCATCATCTCTTGTAATATGACGCTGCATCTAGAAGTTGTACTATATGTTTATCTATGGCTCTCAACTAGATGAGTTGGTCCGTCGACGTCAGTGAATTGGGCCATTCCCCGGGAATTGTTTTTATTATCCTAATTCTGAGACCCTTAATTTCTTAAATAAGGATAAAGCTACATGAATTGACCTTAGTAGGTCCCCGGCAGAAGTTATGAACCAGCTTATGTTGTGTTAACTATTTAGATACTATTTTGTTGCTCTTTTCTCTTAGAAGGTCTTTGGTTATTTTGCCAGGCTGTTCACTGGCTCAACTATCACAAAGACTGGTTGAACCACCCTAGTAGAAAAATTTAAAGATTAAAATGATATACCAAAGTTGCAAATAGATGTAGGCCTAAAGTGGGCAATATATAAATAAGTGAAATAACATTAAATGAATTGTCTGGGAGTTTCTGACCATGTTATGTTCATCGGGGACACCATTTACTTCTTTTTCAAATATTCAAATATTGCTGACTCATTCAGAATTTGCTTCATTGTTGTCTTTTCTCTCTTATTGATAAGTTTTACCGGAACCGAGGAGTTGCATGATGTTCGTTCAATTCAGAGTGCTTATGAAAAATGACCGGTTGTGAAAACAGTAAGCAGAACATTGGTAAATCTAGTTACTAGTTTCTGCAATTTTTATTTGAATAAGCCGACATCTTGTAACATTTAACATATCTAGAGGATTTTAAAAGAGAGCTCAGTTAATATGAAATTTATGAAATGAGTTGCCAGATTAAATATTACCCGAGCATTGGTGTGTGAAATATTTAATCTGGCAACGAATTTAATAAAATTCATATATTTCATATTACATAAGTTTAAGAGTTTAAGATTCTTTTATCACAACTATCAATACACTCATATCTGTCTACTTTCCATGTTTCAAAGATGGAATGGCTTTCATTTTGACGTCAGCCTCTTTGTGCCTTCTTAGAAATATCATTGCGCGTCAGCAATAAGATCTAGATTATAATTTTTTTTTTAATTTCAAATGCATATCAAGTTCATGCTATGAAAGATTGAAAATTTAAATTAAATTTATAATGGCATGCACTTTAACGTCAATTTTAACCGAGTCGCCTTCATGGAAAGTGGCGCATGAATACATAATTTAATTTTACCTTATTTGCATAGTTATGAACCTGTGCTACTGTGTCATATCATTTTTCCGAACTCTCGTTCTGAACTCTTAAACGGTAGTATTTTGTGATAAATATTATAACATTATTATATAACTTTTACGAATTTATGCCGGAGCTGCATCATTCCCGGTTAGCTCTTTCTTGAATCGCAGGAACCATATGCATTGGACAAAGAACTGAATGTCACAAACAGTGAAGGGTGACCCCCCGATACACATTAAAAAGGGATAGAAAACCATTTTACAATCCCTTTAAGTACAGACTAATTCTCCCATTAATAAGCATTAGATTGACACAAAAGATGGTTTAGAATGCAAGAGAGCACAATTATGTTATAAAAAGAATTAACGAAGAAGGGCCACAACCCACTTTGTCCATGTGCGCCTAGCTCATCTATTTAAGCCAATGAGGCTTTTTTGTTTTATGTAGTGAGTCAGATTATGTTGTCTGGTGAAAGTACACAAGGTTATTTTGTCTAGTGTGTAGGCCAGGTCAATATCTGGTAGTGGAAATCACACAACTAGATATAAAGATAAAGAGAGATGGTGAATGATTAATATAAAATGAGTGATTAATTATACTTTCTACTATCATCAATAATTAACACTGAAAGTTAGGTTTTTGTCAAGGTGGAATTAGAAACTGGCGTTTAATTACGCCACTTGAATCAGAAAAAGAATCGTCGATTGCAAAATACCATGGTTAAGTGCATAACAGGATCATATTGATACAGTTAATTAGTAGAATTACAAGAATATTTATATAATTGAGCTTCTTTTGTTTGACCGAATCCGAAAATTTGAATGAGAGGCCTACATAAACGTGTTAAAAAGAGCTATTAACCGTCTGATTTATACCCAATTACCTTCTCCAGAAGAATATTTCGTAATTACCGACTGAAAGTTTATGATTGATTTAAACAAAAGGGAATAGATTTTTTAACATCTGCCTTAAACCTAAACGTGTTGCAATAATTCTAATAAAGTTATTGAACTTCTCTCATAACTGTCTGTATTATTCTACCGGAAGCAGTATTTTCTTTCCATACATGCAAGTCTCGCAATTTAAATATCACCTAACATTTTCCCAAGTGCGATTTAAATAAAATCTATTTATAGATTGTAATAAATGAGATTTGCAGTCTTGACGACAGGATTTCTAAATTGTCATCTTAAAAAGAACCTGAAGTTCATCAACAAATTATAGATCTCATCAGGGATTCACATTAGGTTTGTTTTATATTTTTTTACCTGCATTCAGCGAGTAGAGTATTCGCCTGTTAAATGATTAATGCAAATTGACATTTAACTTTTGAATGTTTGAAGCTCGTTGATTAGATTGGATAGTTAGCTTATTGATTATTACACTTTGACCTTTTCATAAACCACATTTTTTATTTCGAATAGCAAATGTTAAAGTCTCACTTGACAGCTGGCGTGTTTCTTTCTTTTTGCTGTATTTCCTTTTTTGATAATGCATTGGTTAGTAGAATCGATAAGGATATACTTAATAAGTGAAATTTGTCGTTAAGAATATGATCATTAACCATAAGGCCAGTTCTAATATTCAGGCAGTGACTCTCCCAAGTATATATAATAACCTCACCTGTAACATTCAGGACCAAGATTATTTCACTCCAATATGATATAAGATTGATTCCAAAATTATAAGTTGGAATGATGCATCTTCGTTGTTATTCACAGGTCATTTGGGATCTACTCAGAGGCTAATTAATGACTTATCATGGGCATAATGTACATTGTGTCGACAACATTCTAACAGGTCCAAACCATAAACTTATTTTCAAACAAATAAAAGCGCCAGTCCTCTCACAGGGTGTAATATTGCAGACATGATTTATTTGTTTTATGCATGCTACTTTGAGGAGCATCATATTCTATTCCAATTAAAGATATCATATAGATTTTTGAAAGAATATACGAAACGGGAAACAAATACCAAGCGGTAGCCGGAAATTATACTTTATAAACTTTAAAACATACTTTTTTAAATGATTGAAACACATCCTGTGCCAGACAGTTCATTCTAGTCAGCTGGTCTGGAACATTTCATAAAACAAAGTTTGATGACTTACTCTGCAACTGCAACTGAAATACATAAATTATCTTTCATCTTTTTGTGTGCAAGCAAGGTATTATCTGATGGGGAATTGCTTTTTACTAAAGGGTTTGTGAACTTTGTTTTTTGGTATATTGATATTAACTGGTTCTAGGACTCCACATAAAGCTAACAATTACTCAGTAATAAAAAAGAAGCTTCGAAATATAACGTTTTATTTTCTCTATTTTGTATCAGATTTATGCAACAATAAATCAACAAAAACTATTCTTCATGTATTTTATACTATTTTTATGGTGTAGAGAATAGTCAAGAAATTCTCTAACGTAATAAAGTTAAAACTGTACATGTTTGGAATGCTGTACATCCAATTTCTTCATGGGGTGTATTGGGAATAGAGAATGATAAAACCTGATTGTTATTAACATTAAAAGAAAGTGTTTAATATTCCAGCTGTTAGATTGTTCTAGTCTGACTAGAATACTATCCTACTACCATAGATTACCTACTGATATCAATAGGTAATATAATGTACTATGGTAGTATTCTGATAAGACTAGTACAATGTTTCTAGGAATAAGATTATCAATAGGTAATATAAGATACTATATTAGTATTCTGATAAGACTAGTACAATGTTTCTAGGAATAAGATTATCAATAGGTAATATAATGTACTATGGTAGTATTCTGATAAGACTAGTATAATGTTTCTAGGAATAAGATTATCAATAGGTAATATAAGATACTATGGTAGTATTCTAATAAGACGAGTACAATGTTTCTAGGAATATGATTATCAATAGGTAATATAATATACTATATTAGTATTCTGATAAGACTAGTACAATGTTTTTGGAATAAGATTATCAATAGGTAAAATAAGATACTATGGTAGTATTCTGATAAGACTAATACAATGTTTCTAGGAACATGATTATCAAAAGGTAGTATAAGATACTATGGTAGTATTCTGATAAGACTAGTAAAATGTTTCTAGGAATAAGATTATCAATAGGTAATATAAGATACTATGGTAGTATTCTGATAAGACTAGTACAATGTTTCTAGGAATAAGATTATCAATAGGTAATATAATATACTATATTAGTATTCTGATAAGACTAGTACAATGTTTCTAGGAATTAGATTATCAATAGGTAATATAATGTACTATGGTAGTATTCTGATAAGACTAGTACAATGTTTCTAGGAATATGATTATCAATAGGTAATATAAGATACTATGGTAGTATTCTGATAAGACTAGTAAAATGTTTCTAGGAATAAGATTATCAATAGGTAATATAAGATACTATATTAGTATTCTGATAAGACTAGTACAATGTTTCTAGGAATAAGATTATCAATAGGTAATATAAGATACCATGGTAATATTCTGATAAGACTAGTACAATGTTTCTAGGAATAAGATTATCAATAGGTAATATAAGATACTATGGTAGTATTCTGATATGACTAGTACAAAATGTTTCTAGGAATATGATTATCAATAGGTAATATAAGATACTATGGTAGTATTCTGATAAGACGAGTACAATGTTTCTAGGAATATGATTATCAATAGGTAAAATAAGATACTATGGTAGTATTCTGATAAGACTAGTACAATGTTTCTAGGAATAAGATTATCAATAGGTAATATAAGATACTATGGTAGTATTCTGATAAGACAAGTACAACGTTTCTAGGAATAAGATTATCAATAGGTAGTATAAGATACTATGGTAGTATTCTGATATGACTAGTACAAAATGTTTCTAGGAATATAATTATCAATAGGTAATATAAGATACTATGGTAGTATTCTGATAAGACTAGTACAATGTTTTTGGAATATGATTATCAATAGGTAATATAAGATACTATGGTAGTATTCTGATAAGACAAGTACAACGTTTCTAGGAATAAGATTATCAATAGGTAGTATAAGATACTATGGTAGTATTCTGATATGACTAGTACAAAATGTTTCTAGGAATATAATTATCAATAGGTAATATAAGATACTATGGTAGTATTCTGATAAGACTAGTACAATGTTTCTAGGAACATGATTATCAATAGGTAATATAAGATACTATGGTAGTATTCTGATAAGACTAGTACAATGTTTCTAGAAATAAGATTATCAATAGGTATATAAGATACTATATTAGTATTCTGATAAGACTAGTACAATGTTTCTAGGAATTAGATTATCAATAGGTAATATAACATACTATATTAGTATTCTGATAAGACTAGTACAATGTTTCTAGGAATAAGATTATCAATAGGTAATATAATATACTATGGTGGTATTCTGATAAGACTAGTACAACGTTTCTAGGAATAAGATTATCAATAGGTAATATAAGATACTATGGTAGTATTCTGATAAGACGAGTACAATGTTTCTAGGAATAAGATTATCAATAGGTAATATAATATACTATGGTAGTATTCTGATAAGACTAGTACA
Source organism: Nipponacmea schrenckii (assembly GCA_030562195.1). NCBI lineage: Eukaryota > Metazoa > Mollusca > Gastropoda > Lottiidae > Nipponacmea > Nipponacmea schrenckii. Next base: position 34,194,433 of record CM060200.1, on the reverse strand, counting down.
ATGTTTCTAGGAATAAGATTATCAATAGGTAATATAATATACTATGGTAGTATTCTGATAAGACTAGTACAACGTTTCTAGGAATAAGAGTATCAATATATAGTAGGGCAGTATTCTGGTAAGACGGAAAACAAAACTAGTCTTACCGGGGACCCGCGGTAACTCAGGAGTTAGATACTTGCTCGCTAACCTAAAGGTCCGAGTTCGATTCCGGCAAAGGTCGAGGTGAACTTTCGGATTTTTCAACCCGAAATCCCCCTGTTAGTGATGCAGGTAGGAGGGTCGGACACTGAAAACGCTTCAAGTCGTTCGGATGGGACAAGAAGGCTGTACACGTTCAAGATCCCTCGGCAGTCGGCAAAATATCCCTCATTGCACCTGGATGGCGTTGTCCATCTTCATTAGCCTAATAGTTGCAGAAGAGTAGGAAGTAAAACTCCATTTTCGTTTACTAGTCTTACCAAAATACTACCATAGTACATCATATAACTGGTTAATATAATGTTAAACATCGTATTTTCTTTACATTTGAATATTCAGATTTCAAAGGATTTCACGAAGCTATGTCGATATATGATCTACTGTTCTAAATTCAGTATTGGTACTCTTTGAAATAGAAATGTAACCTACAAAGCATTCGTGATTATAACGGACACTAAGTGTTTTAATTTCCTAAACAACATAATCTGTATTAAACAAGTTAGCTTTATTTTCTGTTACGGGATTCTCCTTCGGCTTTTCAGGCTATAACTCAACCTCAATGTGCCTTCTTTATGGATGATGCAGCTGATCCGACATGCAAACGAAGAAGTGAATTGGACGTCAACAACCGCATAAATATTTTCAACAAACTATTTTTGATGCCTCGTTTGTAGAAGTCATTTCTTCTCTTTGTAGCAATATGTAAATAACTACATGTAATTACTTAATTTTCTTCAAAGTTGGCATTAAACAGGTGCAAACACCATCATAGAACTAATTATCCATGTAACATTCTCAGAGTTGGATTAGCTGTTGGCATTGTTTAAGATAGGAATATTAGGTCATTATATACCGTAATGCCTTGTTACTGTTACAGAAATAGCTTGATTCACACTTAAACTATTTCAACAATTAATCTTGTCGAAAATAACTTCCATTATAATTATGACCATATCTTGCGAATAGTTGAATAACACTGATAATGCTTCATGCGTAAGAGATCCAGATAGAACGTACTGTTGGTTAATAATTATGATAAACGACAAACGCAAGATAATAGAATTGTTCTGTACAATATGTTCGGACAACGTTTATGAATCAGTTTTTCATGATCGAAATGTTGTGGTTATTCTATTGAGGAGGAAAGAGTGGTCTTCAGATATATAACATCATTTAATAAACCAATAAAGTTTAAGTGAGAGTTCGCACATGATATCAGTTCTAATTACTTAAGTCAAGTTTCAAAACTGATGACTTGCTCACCGTTCTGGCATATAATCAGAAATATTGAAATGGTTTTCTTAAAATTTACATATAAATGTAATGTTCGCGAAAACGTCCACATTCCGTCAGCAACACCATTAGAAGAGTATAAATGATTTATAGTATAATTATGTTTATCAAATTCAGATGTAGTATACAGGTAAATCACACACTTATACTGCCGCTTGGCACTGGTTCACCATGACCGTACTAATGATCATGGTTCTATAATGGGATAAACCTGGGGTATTAATTTGCTACTTAATTATGTCATGAATTACAATGGAATTTCTATTTATGTCATGCTAAAGAAAAAAAAATGGATTTGTATTCAAATGTTTCATTAATGTCTTTCTATTATATAATTATAAAATATCGTACCGCCTTTCCACAGCGCTCCGTTTAGGATCACCAGATATCGCACCAAGACTGTTCTCTAAGGTAAATATATATATAGTGAGTTAAATAAGAAATAGCTTTACTACTTTTTTCTTCATTAGAAATCTTTTCAGAGAAGTTAATACTATTACTTTTGTATCATTATTTTAGCATGTCAGAAATTTTTATCGTAGAAATCCACCCATACAAACTCGACATCGTATTTCCAATTATTAATAGCTCCAGATCGGAATAATTCTGATCTCAAAATAAAAATACGGTCGAACAACAACTGGCTGCAAGGTAAATCACACTTTAAGATTTTCACTAAGATTAATGTCTTCCAATACAAATCACACTATTTACTTAGCTCTGCACCATGAAAGATCTCTGGGTAATTGTTACTAGGAGCAGAGTGGATGAGTAAGCGATAATTCTCTGACAGGATTTTCCATCAATGTGCATTATAAGACATCCGAATCCATCAACCACATTCCATATGCGGGTAAATCGTTAATGTGGTGATAAATTCTTGTAAATACTCAGAGAACAAGAAATCTTTAATATACATTTTTCATATAGAAAAAACAAATAGAAAAGAAACAAAATGGAAAAGAATACAGTTTTACGTCCTACTCTTCTGCACCTAATATGAAAAAACACAAATAATACAAAGTAAAGCCAGAAGAAACACTAAATAAAAAAATAATATATAAAAGAAAATTGACGAACAGTTTTAAAGCACTAAGTATATCTTATCTAACTCTTGGCATTGCATAAATCTACAAAACTGCCAACTGTTACTTAAATAATGCCAATTGGCATCTTAACCAGCCTCTGACAGAAATAATAATTTCAGTTAAGACATTTTACTTTATATAAAAAGCTAATTTGCGTGTGAACAACGCACGATGTTTAGTACATAAAGGAATGTGCGTGCTCATGGGCAAGGTTCAGTAGATTTTTTCAATTTGCTTTTGCTATCATCTTTGAAGGTGCGCTGGAAAGTATTTAATTTGACTTTTGTGTTAAAAGCTATAACGACGTTATGATAACAAGCTTTCAGTGTAGGGGGTACTTATGTATTTTCTAAAAAACAAATCATTAATAATAAATATGTATCGTTTAGATTTTGTGAACAAATTTTGTTCTTGTGAATTTGGAATTTATCTTTTCTTTGCCAAAATAACTACTAGGTTGTGGTAACATTTTAGTTTTTTACTTTTGATTGGCACTTGTGAACTAGAAATGATAAAATCTCTTAAAGTGGAGATTTTCGTCTTGAGTTAGGAAATGTTTATTACAGAAAACCTTGTGTCACTCAGTTCTGTCATATACTCGGATGCACTCTTCAAATTTTCAAAAACTTCAGCGTGAACGTATAAAATTTAATTTATCTTGTTGATAAACATGAAAGAAACCTGGAATTTTCGGTGAATGACATATCAGTGATATTTCGAGTGTTGGTTCTAAAATGGTTTACTTTATATAATCAAATCATATGCATTTAAATTAAGCAATGAATAGCAATAAAATATGTATTAATACAGTAAAATATATCACTAACAATAAAATGCTAATGTTTCATTTAAACGCTTTTTAATTTAAATGGATGAATGAATATATATTATTATAGCAATGTGAAATAAGCAGATTGTGTGTAACAGATTTAGCTTTTTAAAACCTTGGTATGTAGGAAAGTCTATTATGAAGTTGGTTTTAAATGTGGGTCCGTACGCTTATAAAAAATAAGTGCCATAGTCCTACGGATGCGAAACTATAGTGTGACACTGTTGCTGCAATAATTCTCACACTGCAGCTTCATCTGTATTAGCCATATTTAGAAAACTCCTATATTACTTCATGTGGGTCTTGGGAATGGTATATCTTCAGATGGGAAAAACAATTCACTCAAAATGATCAGCGTCCTAGAATGAACATAAATAACATAAAATAATAAATATATATTTAAAAAAAAAATTAGTAATTATCCATAAAGATGCCTTTGATTATTGAAAAAAATACTTAATTCTGTTACTTTATGACACCAGGTTAAGTTCACAGATGAATATATACTCATACTAACGCAGTATTCTTTTAAATGGATAACTTATTGATAGTTATTAGTGTTATTATTTGCCGTTGACAGAGATTAATTATTAATGCAACTCTGTCTATTGTTGAAGGCTGTTGCTTTGATACAAATATGGAAATACCACTGGGATTTGCTTTGGTTTCTGAAACCTTACTATTAAGTTTTGTTATCTCATTCAAGGCGATTGATTATTATTAAAATTAAGCTTTTCATGTCATTTTTAGATTGCCTCATCCTATTTAACCCCAATCCCTGAACGAATACTTTTAACCCGAGAGATCTACATGTTTAAACATTCACGTATGACCTTTCATAAATCCATAATAAGAAACAGTATGAATTCATTGGGAAGAGAAAGTTACATATTAGTTATGCTAAACTAAATCGAAAGGTTATTACTCTGTGCTTCTCTTTTGATGGTAATTTCACCTTCATAATTAATTAATACTTTAAGTAATGTTAAATAACTCATCAGAGGATAGTAGATAGGCACAACATTTCCGGCGGAAACAAGGGCATTAATATGACAAACTACAAGGAACACGAGGACTCGGTCCCCTAATTCATTTGCATTCACCTGTTTCAATGATAAATCACGAAATTCAATCCGTAGCTTCTATAGTGTCAACAAATGTTGACGGACCGACGTACCAACGGACAGGGGCAACGACAATATACGTCCACCTATAAAAATATAAAATTTCCATACATGCATACCAAGTTTCATTAAGATTGGATAAAGACTTTAGCCTCTATCATGGATACAACCCAAATTTGGCGCGTTTTTACTAAGTCAAGGGCAATAACTCAAAATCCGTTCATTTGATATTTCCATTTTCGAACTTGACCGAGATATCATCAATATATACATGTATATCAAGTTTCATTAAGATCGGATAAAAACTGTAGCCTCTATCGTGGATACAACCCAAATTTGGCGCGTTTTTACTAAGTCAAGGGCAATAACTCAAAATCCGTTCATTTGATATTTCCATTTTCGAACTTGACCGAGATATCATCAATATATACATGTATACCAAGTTTCAATAAGGTCGGATTTCCATGTGGGCGTATAAAAAACCATTGAAAAGTTTCTAATATGTCTCTTGCAAGCCTGACCAATACTTAGTTTCTGTAGATTGACTGTCAATGCACACGAAACCACTATTATTAGAAATAACCTTCCGTCAATAAAATTTCTCATAATCTCAGAATTTCTGAAAGAAAATGCAATTTCAGACATCAAATTTCAATTTTAGACCAAAAATAAGTCAAATAAGGCATGGGCAAAAGAGTAATACAATCATGAGCATAATTTTTTTTTTATGTTAAATGTTAAATTAGATTAAGGTTTTTCTTTCATCAAGACGTATTTAGACATAGAATAGAACATGAGTCAACTTGTGGAAACTTTATGATCGCAAGAATGCATGAGATCACTGTACACCTGTCTGCTTTTGGACTAGTGTGTAGCAAACGAAGAAAATTCATTTGTTTTTCGTGCAAAATACATTGTAGGATTTAACCTTTAATATTGATCATTAAATATTATTGGACTTATATTTGTATCGTACTCCTGAAATCATATGAATAATCCTATAAATTGGGTCACTGTTCCCTGTATACCAGTCTATAAGTACTATATACCAACCACAAGGCATGACAATGCGCCATCTGTCGCTATTGGATTAATTATAAAAATATTTAAGAACATGTGTTATACTAATACCAAGAGTCGGTTTTTGAGATAAAAGATACTTGAGAAAAGTAAATAAGTAATAGCTCGATATGATCAAATGATTATTGTACTTTATGGCCGAGATAGTTCTTAGTTTCCTCTACACCTGGCATATATACATCATATATTTGGCGTTTGATAGTTTAAACCTACTTGATTCATAACGCTCTCTCACTTTCAGATTATACCCCGTAAATGATCTGAAACTCTCTGCATTTCAAGTACCAAATCTTGCAACTATGTAAACTGATAGTACTTATCACTGAAACTTTTCTTTATAGTTATTAGCACAGTTGTTAAAGTAATATTAAATGCAACAACAGGCAGCCAATAATCACAAATCCATTTTCTAACGAAAGTTTGGGTGGCCATTTTCTGAAATATTTATGATAAAATATTATAGTGTTGTGTGTACAGATTATGTTGGTGGCTCGAGTCACTTGGCAGCCATTTCTTTATATTCATCACAACAAAGTTATTTCATGCTGAGGATTTCAATAATAAGAGTATGTATATAGAAAACTACTAATTCCTTCCACCATGGTGTGTTTACATTCTTAAAGAGTCTTCTCCATTAACAACATAGTCAAAGAAATGTTAGTTTGTATAGGATGTTTATATTCATAATGATTAACCGATGTTCTCAATAGCCATGAGATGAAAGATTTTTTTTCTATTTTTGGCTATTTTTTAAGACTTTGATAAAAAAAAACTAATAAAGAATAGAATCATCTCGAATGTTTACAGATCACCAAAATGTGTATCAAAATTATTCCGCTTGATAATGGTGTTGAATTTTGTTGCGATTAATATGTTGTCAGAATTGACATAAATCTTCTTGTATGTCTTTCTGTTCTATAACTTGATGAGCCGTCTACAATATCCTTACATAAATAATACTATTTCAAAATTACCATGCTTTTGAACTTAAATCATAAATGACGTGGCAATTCTGTCAGAACAATTGCATTAGTCTACTTTTCTGGATGTACTGAATGGACATGTTACAAATACAATAGGCCTTTACAGAGACTTTGCTTTCAAAACTTATAAGACACAATCTCATGCAACACAAATAAGACGAGATAGTCATATCTACTTTCGTTCTTGTTTCTTCATTTTATACAGTAAATTGATTTTGAGCCTAATAAATCTTATCAGTTCTCTTAAAATTCTTTGATCAGATTCTCAGCATGTTTTAACAAGACTTGGATGATATATCAATTTCAAGTAAATTTTGGACACAAAGTAAGTCTCAATTCAACCAATCTTGCTGAACGACTGGATAGCATTTAGTCTCTGCAACTCGATGCATTTAAACAGGGAGAGCCTGGGATTACGTTTATCAAAAGTCATCTTCGACCACTATAACTAACTTTTGAAAAATTTTGGTCACTCAGTCACTAAATCATTTTCATATGTCCATTCTGCACTAACATATACGTATACAGGATATGGCCATGGCATGTACGTATTTATATAATATGTATGTGTTAATATTGTTGGAAGAAAAAGTTCTGCACTAACAACTAGAATAATTAAGATATCTATTTACAAAATCCATGCCAAATAACGTATTGCTAATGATTTCACAATTCAACAAGTACAAAAAACAAAGTGGCAGAATGTCAGAGTATAAGATAATTGTATGTAATTAGTACCTGTTCACCAAATTTAGAAATAACGAAAGATTCAGTAAAATGCATTACCGAACACTACTATAATAACTTTTGAAGGATTTGTTGAAAAGTGTAGAATTGTCCACACTTGCAGAACTCCTGATGGCGCTTTTTGTGTCTCAGTTTGTTAACCTGGCACCACTTACAAATCATATTATCAATTAAAATGGTCGAGAACTGGATCAAATTGATAATTTTAGTATAAAAACAACTGTGTTGAAGCCAGGTGGTGGCTGTGAGTAAATACGAGATTGTTTTATTGCCAAGGTGTTGTTTTGTAGGTATTACATGTGTAAGAAATGAATTCAACTTAACGATCCGAACAGACCTCTATTATTCCTCTTAATGCCAATAAAAAAAAACAATACTATGCCTGGCTTTTCTCAACTTCTCAGTATGCATTTCTGGGCCAGATTGATTTTGGTTTGTTTTCATTCGTCTTATTATATGTTGTCGTTTGTGATTTATTGGACGTAAAGGAGGTTCAAATCATGCACGTAAATGTTTTTTAAACGACAGCGTAAAGAGGATCGCCATCATCATATGGTACTATTTTAATTCTGTTGTGCAAAATACCACATACCAATAAAAAGCCCAGCTTAGTTATGAAAATAGTTTCAATACTTGAACCAAGAACCATATGAATTGTGTTTTGTTGATTTCTTTTTTTTTTTTTTTTCGTCCTGAAAGAAATCACAACTTTAGTACTACACTGTTTTAGAACACGTCTGTCCACCTACAAGGTTCCATAAACAAAAGCTTATTATTTCCAACTTGGTTAACTTTGGAGACATATTCAAATGTTAATGTTCCACGTTTTCTCAGTCACAATATAACTGTTTACAATTTACGACCAAGCTTTATTGAAATATTTTCTCCCACTCGATGGTGTTTGATAATAAGCAACATTTATTGCCTTCTGTCTGTGTAGTTTTCTCAGGAATGTATGACATCACCTAAAATTCTTCACTATATGTAGTTGTCGCTCTTTCACTGCCATTTAATCTAGTTTTAGATTTAGTGGCGGAAATTAAACTTAGCGATTAGTTTCATGTCGGAAATGGCGAACGACACTAACCTTGAAATTGGCCTAAAGCAAGTAACATTAGCTATTTCAAAACAAATTTACCACCACTTGCCTCACTCTCTTAGATTAATTGTTACATTTTTTCGTTTGGGGGGGGGGGGGATAGCATAAGTATGTATCGGATTCGTTATGTACGGAATTCGTATGTTCCGCAACTCCAGTGGTCATATCAGAAATGGTGCTTTGTTGTATTAGTCTCGAGCCTACTTATAAATGTTATCGTTTTGATAAATATAACATTGATATGATCGGAAAAATACTGTATCACTGGATAGATATTTGACTTGAGAGGTAGTAAAAGAGAAATCCAATAGTTGTGACATGCACTGTGAAATAAATGTTAAATGTGGTGACAGCTCTTTGTGACATTTTTATCCTGTGATGTCTGCCATAAAAAAATAGCTTCAAGTTTTAAAAAAAAAGGGGATTTTCTTCAATTCTTGTACCAGTACTATATAGTAAACTAAAAGATGTATCAATTAAAACTAGTTGTCTTAACTAATATGTTAATGTAATAGTCGAGCTGAAACTTTCAGGTCTGCAGCCTTAAATGATGCTTTTGGAATTTTGGGTTTCTGACTCACGATATTTTTTTTGTGCAGAATCAGGTCAAAGGGGGTGAAATAAGAATGTCATGTTAGTGTTTCATGGCTACAGTCATTATACCAAATAAGTGTATGAGCTCATTTATTTTATGAATAATATTAAATATAACTCCAGGTATAGAATAGATACATTTTTCAACCCAGTTTCAAGTATATACATTTGTTAAACTTCGAAAAACTCTTCATTAAAATACTAGATTATTTACTTCAGATTAAAGTAAATTGGTTTATTCCAGTCACAAATTCATGAGCACGAATTACTTCCTGAATGATGGTAGATTACCGGCAGATAAAATATGTCAAGTCAGCAAATTTGTCAAAGGTCCTTGTACATGGTAATGAGACTTGTAATTGTTTTTATTGATGTGAAACTGTTAAAATTACCGAGAAGATTGACCATTGACTTTTATTGTACAAATGACAAGACACAGCTATTTCAGATTTATGTGTACTAAAAGACCAACTAAGTCAAGATCGAAAAATCGTCATACCACAGTCGAGGAACAATTGAAAATCAGAATTTGACGAATTTTTTGAAAAAATTACATTTTATTATTAAGTGCTCACCAATAGATAATCTAAAATTGTAACAAGCAGCAATAATGACAGTATGGAATATAGAGGGTCTATCCCATTATATGAAATAAATATGTATAATATGAATGGTTAGCCTGCCCTATTGACATCTTGCAACAGGGCAACGGTTAACATCAAATGAGTTTTAGGAAATCTGTATTACTTCCATTTACAAGATGATAATTGGTGTCTAGAGTCGTGATAACTTAATTATTACTTTGGTTTCCATGACCTTTGTAACTCTTCTTAGTCCATACCGTTTGTATACGAAGTCCAATATTTCATTATATTTAGGTAGTGTGTATCCCATTACTAGTGCTTAAAAACTGACAAATCTGAAAAGATTGCAAAAAATAAATGGTAATGCAATTTTCTACAAATGCTTGTTACCCCTTTGCAGACGTTCGTTTCATTATTTTCCTCCCTGTGTCATACATCTATCACAGTCATTATTCAGTAAAAGAATTCTTGGAACGAATATTCTTCTATCTATTTCAAAGAGTAGATTCTTGTCATATTGAAATAGTCGACTGAATTGAGATGGAATGTTATCATCATATAGGTCAGAATATGTCTGCTACAATCTTGTCCTACTCTGAGAAAGCCCTTCTAGTGATCTATGAAAAGTAATAAAAGTAAAGATTGACCTGAAACCTAACAAGTATAACCAAGTAATTTAGATTTAAATAGGACGAGGTCTTCTCTGAGAATAACTCAATATTTTATGTTGACATTACATTAGAAGAATTGGAATGTTGATTTTGAATGCAAGCATAACCACTAGATATGTACATTAGATTTTATCAATTAAGTTGGTTAGCCATGATGTTCTTCATAAAAGGATTAAAGTACGAAAACTGTCAAAGGCGAACTTGTATGTATACTTTCTTATTCATTTGTACGACCATATGAATAGCTTACTGCTCTCGTGTTGCAAGGGCGCAGAAATTTGAAATAGAAATAGTTTTAGTTTGAGAGTACACAAAATAGTATAGGTACAGATGCCTTCTTTAGGATTAGTTTTCGGTTTAATTTTGTGGTTTCATTTAGCGCTTTATAATTATGGCCTCCTCTATGGGCACGATGATAGCGCTTTTTTCGGAGTTTTATTTCACTGTGCATGTACAAACAGTGCCTGTGAAATACAAAAGAAGAATAACAAGGACAAGTTCGGGGCTACGGGTTGCTTCTACATTTGAATAGTCTGTACATACCCCTGACCGGTCCCAGTGGGTTATAATTCAGTTTATTCAATTAATGTGTTTTTGAAAGGTTTTGGCCAGTGAACAGACAGACAAAATTAACGTGCCACTACCATCTCATTTGAATTTCGTGAAGCGAACAGACATCTTGTGAATGAAGTGTATTACAAACAAGACTCGAGTGACCTATATAGTGCTAGAATTTGTTATAGCATTAAGAAGAATGAATATTCTGGGAAGGATTTGACAGAATTTCTAGCAAGACGATACAATATTGATTTCTTAGTTTACATTCAATGACAAGTCCAATACAGTTTTACATATACGTATACTGGTAATAGAGTTCAGTCATCTTAAATGATTTTTTTTTTTATTTGTTATGGCGCTGATCTGCGTCTGGTTTCGTAGAGTCTTCTTTGGACTAAAATGCTCGTTGAATGTTTTGACCTGAATAGAGAATTTGAAACAAAAAACATTTCGATTTATTGATATCTAACCAATTGCACATTAAAATAAAAGAGAATTCAAAGAATTAGCTCCGTTAATATGTACGATTTGTCCATCTCCATACTAAATATAGCGTTGTTGGTTATAGATTATTCTTTTAACTCAAAACAATCGTACATTATTGTAATATCTTCATTCAATATGGTTCATATTTTCATGTTGACGAGCTTGGAATAATTTCCTTGAGACGAACAGTCTTCCATCTTCACGACATTTTTTTTATTCTTTCTCGACTGGATGCATTCTTTATATCATAATAATAAAATAAAATCAACACATTTTCTGACTTGAATAAAACTATTAAGTAGAGATAATGTTTTTATGAATAGGCAGATTAATATGTTGTACTTTCATCTATGGAATTAAATTATACAGGTCCAAAAGATCGAGACATCGAGTAGCAATTACGTGTATATTAGAATATCTGAAATATTAGCCTAGCCCTAGACAGTAAACAATAAATATATTCAGAGTAATATATCATCTCCCTTTACTAGACAATATTGATTATTATCTATATTGGAATCTTTATTATAATTCTGACAGGTCTACACGTATGAATTCTCACAATGTCCTTAAGAAAATGATGTACAAGTGTTGTGTTCTTTCAATTTCTGCACAAATCTGCCGATAAAAATTATTTCGTAAGGAATTAGATGTAATTCTTACACTGTAAAATCCCACCCTTTCACAAACGTTGAATTTTTAAGAAACGTTGGCTAGAGGCAACCTTCTTACAAAATAAAGAATAACATTGATCACTTGCGGTAGAAGACTTGACCTTATGATCGTATATATATCGAGAGCTAGGGGTTTCAAAAACTTAAAAGATATTCCAAAATATAATACTTTTGGCTTCAGTTCAAATCATTTTACCACCAACAATTACTAACTTTTACTACCATAGCGTATACACTAATCATAGTCTCATTCTGGTCTCTTGGTAAATCTATGTCACAACATTATCTATCCTGATTTCTGAATTTGTGGTGGTTAATGAAACAATTGAATATGGAGGAATGGTTGATTTGATTTGTGGTATTAAAGGGGTTTAATTGTTGACGGGTTATTTCGTTTATAGCCATTAGTGTGTCAGGCTAGGCTTTAATAATAGGGTTAACAGCATTTAAGTACTCTATTTTAAACCTATTGACATCATGAAGAGGATATGATGGGATTTGTATTAAAGTGTGGTTAATGTACTCTGGATAGAGCTATGTCTGCAAATGACGGAAATTAAAGCCACAAATTGTCAATGATTCTTATATTAGGTGATATCATAGATTGATATGTTCAGAAGTTGCGAAATCTTGGATTTTGAAAGGCTCAGAACAATTTTTAAGGGGACCAGGCTTTATTTGTTTCGGACAATCATCCGACAGCCTCAAACACATGAAATCTTTTGGTTAGCTTATCAGAAATAGTCTACAGAGCTTACCTTTGAAATTTGAGCCTTCGAATCCATGTGTATCCATAATTATCCGTATGTGAAAAATCATAATGACTTAAGAAATTACGAACGTCCCGCCATATTGGAAAACGGTTCGTCTTGATAATCAAAGAGTTATCCTTCCCGTCGTGCAATAGCGGTCATCTATATAAACAGACTACAACGCATTTTTCAATTGTATACTTTGTCAACAGGACACACAATTTTCAGACTGACTGGAGACCAGCCGCGTACAGCACGGAAAAAAAATGAAAAGTGAAACTTTTTGTTTGAGGCATATTTCAAGGTATTTTGCGATTTTCTCAGAGCTTGAATATTTCTGAGGGCTGTTTAAATGTAACGAAGGCCCAAAACGACCCCTAAAAATCAAGCCTGGGCCCCTTTAATGATTGTAGGACTCAGTGATACATAGAATAGACTTCAGAAATTAGCAATGATTATGATCTCTGAGATTGTATATATTTCTCTTTACTGTACAATTGTCTAAGATGTCTGAGATTAATATGTTCTCAAATTTGGCAATTGTTGCGCAGTACAGTCTAGTTTGGATTGTAAGATGCCAACGTCTGACAATGTGGTGATTGTACAGTACGTTTTGGAACTGATTGTAAGATGGTAACGTTTGAGATTGGGTGTAGAACAGTTTGTAAATGATTGTTGATATGGTTATCGGAGTACGTACTAGTATACAAATTCCAATCATGTCAGTTTTGAAGTTGCATGAAGTTTAATACTTTTTCCTAAAAAAACAATCCAAAAAATAATACTAAGTACTTCGGGGTTATAATTTTTATATCAGATTTATATGTCAGTGGAACAAATTTCTAAGATAATTTGAAACCCGACTTCCTGTGACTGACATAGCTTGATAAATGACGTCATAAAAGTCAAATTACCTTCATGTATTGGCAATTTCTTTCAAACTTTTAGTGACACTAAACCTCAAAGAAAGATCTGACGTCATCCATATTAAAAGTGGTACGATATTTTTTCCAAGTCAGTATGTCAAGTATACTCTAGAGTTCAGAAATTGGCTGATATTTTTAGTTAAGTTAATTTTATGTCGTGAATCACCAAGCTCCAAGGCAATAAATCACTATAAATAACCCTGGTCTTTGATTTGACTGTCATTCCTAATAGTGTGACGTCATTTTGCTTCTCCTCGTGGCAACAAATTATATTTGAAGAAAAAGCAGGTTGGCCTGGAAGGGATAATGGTTAACGGTGTATTGATTATTGTGACAGAAATCTAATATGTTTCATTCACATCATGTGTATGGATGACAACACGTTATCTCAAATGACAATAATTTTAAACTTAAACTCAAGTACTGTCTAGATTATACAATAGAACAATGGAGAACAATCCACGTAGACAATCTTATCACTAAATAGCAGATGTAGCAGATACAATTCTTTAATTCCACTTTTGGTATTGTGGTTCTGAAAGTTAACAAGAATTTGCTGACGACTTGTATTATGGTCTACGGTATTTTTAATAGTAGGAATTACACCATCCAAGAACATCAAAGACAGGTTGTTAACATTACTACCAAATTGGAATAACATCAATACAGTATCCAATTCCTTATAACATATTAGTTACATTAATCTCGATATTGAACAAATGAGATGGGCCGAGGTTATTTACTATCAGTCAAACTGCTGGCACCAGTTCATTCAGTCGTTTTGACAGATTAATCCAATACTCTTATTTATTGCCAGGTCCATCATGTCTTTATGAAGCTGATATTAATCTGTATCCTCAAAATGAATGGTCTCTAAGCAATATATTTCGTGGAATCATTTAAAATAGACGGTTTTTTTTAGTTATATACTTTCGAATTTGAAATAAATAGAGTATATTTGCCGCATTGAGCTAGGACTTTAGAATTACGAAGATTTTTCGATGAACGGTTTTTGCGTTATTGCCCTTGACATAATAAAAACACATCAAAATTTGCTTGTTAACACAACAGTCTACAGCTTTCATCTGATTTTGATGAAATTTGGTGTGATCATGTAAAATGGTGAGATCTTGATTTTGTGTTCTTGCCATTGACCTAGTTCAAATTTGTTTGTGAATGCTGTAGCTTTAATCTGATTTTAATGAAATTGTGTGACTAAAAATCTTGTCAATTTGGATTTTGAAAATTATTTAATCGCAGTGTTTGAGTTGACTACAGGAAACAAATAGATTACAATTATTATTCATTTATATATCAAGATAAATTGATTTTGGTAACGGATTAACATAAGCTTTAGCTTGTTTCCGAAACCACAATTATGTAATGTAATTATTGTGTACAGTTGAAAATAAAATATTGTGTAAATCAAATCAAATAGATTACAATTTTTATGTGATTTAAATGATAAACTCAAATTATGTTAAAATATATTGGAGGGTTAGATTTTCGATACAATTTGACAAGACCTGGAAATAGTGAAAGTTTATGAGGAAAGTCGGCGCAACCAATTTTTAATACTACAAGATTGTTATTTTAATTTTTCAACCATGCTTGTGCATGAGCTCCAAATGAATGCCAAGCGTATAGCTATATTTTGATATTCAAGAAGTTAAGAATCAGTTATGTGATTTTTGGCCTGTTTCGTAAAGTGGTTTATATTTGGACTGGATATCACTATATTAATCATTGTTTAAAGATGGGTTTCCTCATTAATTTGAGCCAAAGTAAGCTTACTTATTGTTTAATTGGGGTTTCTAATGAATAATCTATGTATTCTCAAGTTCAAAAGACATATGTGGACGTAGAAATGCTTGTGGAATCCATTTGACTCTCATCTGCTTTGAAACGCTAAATTTAGACTCCATGTTTGTTCACGTGACCGTGTACTGAATTAATAGACTTGATGATCACAAGAAAGATCAACGACATTTGAGACTTATGTGACTTATGTGACCAATGTTACTACCCTATCGAGGGAAATCCCGTCATAATTAGCCTAATTACGAGGTAATTAAGGACTTGTGGGACCATCTGGTATTTTTCCCAGTCATTTGAACACCTCTACTTTCTATTGATGTATTACCGGTCCAATTATGATATATGTATATATATGAAAATAAGGGAACCCTTTTTTAATTTTAATTCTGATGGTTTTTGTTGTATTTTTTATACACTGACATTAAATGAATGGGTCGTCACCCATGAACGTCTATCGTAAGCACTTTAGAAGGCACGATTCTTGGTGGATTTTTGGCGTAACTTTGTGTGAATGTTCGTAATCTTTCAGGAATGAACCCTATTAAAAATCGGCAAACTCGAAAAAAATTTAGCATAAGTTATTCCCCTTGTTCTTGAAATGCTCGTTAACACTCTATAATGTGCAATTCTTGTCGGATTTTCTTTACAGACTTGGTCCTTGCCCGGCAAGCCATTTTTAAAAATACGAGACATGGATTAGGGAATATGCTTTCGCCTATTTGACTCTTTTGATGTCTTTAATATGTTTTTAAAAAAACTTTTCAACATATAATCTTTATTTCTATATTTCTTGTCAGTTATTTTATAACGTTGTCTAAATATAACAACACGTTACATTCATGATTTCATTATTTCTCATCGCCAGGGGTGCAGCATTTACCACCACTGTAGTTAGCATCGATTTTCTACTTTTTAATGGTAAACATTCTAACCCCAAGCCTCTCACAGACTGTGTCTCCTTATTCATCTTGCTGAAAGAAACTAATGTTCGATTTTTATTTAGATTTCATCCAATCTATCATTTCCTTGACACATTGATGGTCTGACATAACCTTTCTTTCATTTAAAAAAACCTGGAAGCTTCAACACTATAATTCCAATGGTATGATACTCAGTTTCTTTCCTTATACACCATTCTTAATTAATTTCATTGTAATGCGACTAAATATTAGTAGGACGCATAACTGCAAGTCATTTACTTTCAGCTTAATGTAATTTCAATTTTGAATTTCATTGTTGTTATCTCAAATATTTCTAACTCGATATGAAATTTATATTCAAATTCAGCAATTCAGCCATTATCTTCAATCAACCAACTCAAGCTATCGTCGAACAAAGCAAAGTCATTCACATATTTTTTTTACAGACAATTTGTGTTTGTGTGGGTTGAGTAAATTTTAAAATTTAAATAAAGTGACTTATTTTCTGACTTAATCTGTGCACACTATACAATAACAAACATTAGCAAGCTCAAGATATTTGCCCATTACTAGAGTGAATAAAGAATACTAACAATCACTTAACTGTAAATGTGATTACCAAAGTAGGGTAGTTTAAGGAGCCAACAAACAAATGTCCGTGAATTAGGACAATGAAGTAAGAAACACAACGCGATCTGATTTTATTTGTAAGATTATCGGCTAATTCTTTAATCTATCATAATACTACTTCCACTATTTGTTTTGTGTACTCTGGAACTCATTGGCTTGGTAATTTTATTTTCCATCAAGAAAAGAGTAATTTGATTTTTTCTGTTCATCAAGCTTTTATGTAGAATTGTTGAAAGGATTTGGTCGGCTTTGATTGAAAATGATTTTCTTCCGATGATCCTTTCTTGGAAACCTAGTTTTCTTTTCTCGCTCTACGTTGGTCTAAACTAACATCACTGTTGATTAAAGAATTAGAGGAGTGAAAGAAAACAAGTTGTGACTGTTTGCCGTATTGAATTCAATCAACTTGCCTCGTTTAACCCGTAAAACGTTTGCTGTGGGTATCACTTTAAATGATCTATTCCCACTATTTGGTATGAACTTGAATTGTTTTTGATTCATATATAAAACCTTGTTCAATAGCTAACAATGGAGACTTGATTTATTTAATATTAACTACCCAATATCTACCGAAAAACGAGAACGAGTATTTTTATTAAATAACAATAATGTTCTTTTACAGCCCTTTTTTACCTTCTTGACAGTCAACACAAAATGTAAATGGGCTACACGTGTTTGGAACATTTACCACGGGCAATGCAAAGTTAAATTTCATTGGAAATACTGCCATTATAGCTCACGTAAGTGGGTCACACACTTTTCAATAAAGTTGGTCAAGTTTCTGATTATATAACTAGCGTAATATTAACATTTTCAAATGTTTTAAGTGAAATTGAAAACAGACATTATTTCAGTGGATCGATAAGAAGATAATGGCGGAAATTGCGTCTTATTTGAAAAATGTCATATTTATTTTCAGACTATTGAGGCTCGCTACCGATTCTAAAAGATACTTAATTTTAACAATTAGAATTCTGTATTTACACAGGAAAGCTTGCATCTCTCTGCCAATACCTGGCCAAAATATCTTGATATTATTGAATAGAAAGCTTCATATAAGCACCTAAATATCTTCACATTTCAATTAACTTCCTAATTGAAATACAAGAGTTAGTAATTTCATATTTCCTCTCATGTAAATTGAAAAGCAGTCTATAGCTAAATAGCAAAGCAATAGCATGGACACTGACAGTATCTTGGACTTAAAAGCTGATTGTCTAGTCTGTAAAGGATTATTTGATTGAAGACAGTTATTGGTGTAAGCGTGTTATATGTCAGGGCTATTAAATTTACATTGAGAACATTCTTAATGAAGTGTGCCCTGGTGATTACATACATTGAGAAGAGATGGTGATAATCTGTGCATTGATTCTTATTCTGTGTTCGCAGATTTCATGTCAAGACTGCTGATGATAGAAAGTACCATGGTGTTAATTCACCGTGACCTGCTGGCTTACTTTATCACAGCTATAATGGAATTTTCAATGATAATATTGGACTTTAAATAATCGCATATTAGCTTTATTCTGTTTATACAAGCTGCTAGACTTCTATTTCTCTTCACGATCACAGTCTTCATAATAGTCTAACAACTTAATTGTATTTCGATTAACTCATCTATCTAATGCAATGGTACTTCTTCCATGCTAGCGTAATCAAATTTTGCCATATTTGAGGCAAACCTAATAAAATAATTTTTAGTTCAGATGGAATTAAATGAAATTAAGAACACTTAATCAGAATTTGATTTGATTAAAATTGAAGTAACATGAAAGCTTTAGATTATGACGCTCTAAGCAACTATTGGTCGATAGGGACGTATTGTAAAACATATTTTTATTTCGAATATAAAAGATCGTCTAAGTATTGTAGATATAAATCCTTTAATTTCATTTCAGAGAGCCATTCTTATTGAATCGTAGAAACAAATGGCTTTTGGTAGTCATTAGTGTCTCAAGAGATAAAATTTATTTATGGAAATGTGTCTTTATTGGTAGCAAATTTAGATCTCCTTTGATTCAAAACATTGTTGTCTACCAATGCGTTTTTAATCCATTTTAAACCTTAATGATGATTGTTGTGCAACATTCGATACTTAATTTTGATATTGATTTGTAATCTGATTTACTATTTTCTTGCTAAATTGACTTGTTACATCCAATTAAAATTGTACGTAAAGTTCATACTTCCATCGCAATAAGTTAGAAAAATATATTGGTAAACCTACATGATTTCGATTTAGTATTCGAGGTTTGTAACTATCCACCAGATATGACTAGCAGCTAATTGGCTATAATGTACAGATTTAACGGAAATTTAGTATTGTATTAAAACCTATTCCAGGATTTCACCCAGCGATTACCAGATGATGTACATTGTGACTGTTGGTGTCTTAATGATAACTTCACCATTAAAATTGTTTGTGTTCATCAGTACATGACCTTATTTCAATGTTATTAATGTATTAGTATTTCAAACGACACGTCACCATTATGCATTTCATATTGAAGATAAAAGAATTATGTTGAGTAACTTTAGCTTTATGATGACGTAAGTTTCAAATGATTTAATCTCATTTCATTCTCTTTTTCCTCATTCATTATAATGTTCATTTAGTATTGAATTATACTCTCTCAGTTAATGCAACTTCTGTAAATTCATTATCTATCTAACAATGCTACTTAAACGTCGCTGATTCTAGATTTTATTCGGTATCTGATATTTGCTAGCCTATATATCACATCTGACAACCATACCAACTCTCTTAACATTCAACCAACATTATACCATCCAATTACACATTGAATATTGACTGACTTTATACACTCTTGTGTGATTCGATCCAAGTATTGGCATTAGCCGAGTAGGAAACCGAGTGTTGGCGGCCGACAATAATTAGTAGCTCAGCTTAGCCCAATTATTGAACTGGAGAGAAGCATGGAGGACCTCATACAGTCTTCTATCAAGTACTTTATTAAGTGAATCATATCTTCCTTAACCGAATGAAGGAATCGCCGATGACAGTTAGTCCCGATGGATATGTATTTAGTCGAAAAGGGTAAGTGGATGAGAGTTTTCTTTTAGTATTATATTGCATGATAGAACAATGATCTATCTGCCAACAGATGGTACCAGTATGGCGCCAAGTTTTCACGACTGAATTAAATAACCATTACTTTAGTGCAATGATTTTGAAACTTGACTCTATTTTACTGAAACATTCCGTGATGTGAAATTTATTTTCCCAAAACTTAAATGGAACGAAAATTACAAAATCCGTTTTAATGAATAGTGCACGTGATCTTTTTTTTTCAAATCAATGTCATTTTGACCGATTTTAAATTGATTATTGTAGCGTGTTTTGTTGTTTTGAGTACAAGTCTTTCATTATAAGATTACCACTGCTCCAGTAGAATTTGTTTCGTGAAAATTGCTTAGAATTATTGCAATCGACCCTTCTGTAATATTATCTATTGTGAGTTTCCGTACACGGGTATTCGGTGGCTATCCATTGAACATCTATCAACGGATCTACCAATGGATACTTAGATTGGATTCTTATTTTTCTGTCGTAAAGGATTTTCAGAATGGGTAGAATCAAAGTTTTTAAACTTGATTTGGCACGAATAGGAATGAAACTCTGCCCGGAAATTATGAAACAGTTTATTTGGCTATTTCAGATCTAATCATTATTGAGCTCAGAGTCATCTTGGTTGGCTTGAGTAATATTTCAGACATAAAAGGCGATTGTTGAGGATAAAATTTCACATCGTTTTATGAATAAACATGATTCATTCGCGGCGTCTGAATAAAGACAAAAATTGTTTGATGTTGTGTGTCGACCGGTTTAAGGATAACGACTATTGCACCTTTGAATAATTATTGAAATATTGTAAATATATGACACTGGTTTCATTCATTTATTGACAATAAATGTAATACTAACTCTTTTAGTCATCATATTGACGACGTGTCGTGAAACAATTTCGGAAGAAATGAAGACTTTTACATATAACAGTCCTTTCGATTAATAATTAAGATCAAGAATTAAAGTCTTGGGCCTACATCATTACTCTATTCAACCACCAGTGTTTAGGTTTTATCTATATGTCTTAAATTTCACCTGGGAGTGTATCAGGATCTGTACTATGTTATGATATTGAAAATTAAGCTTGTTGTGGCAGTAGGATTATTTTTATTGAAAGATTGAACTTTTGAGATATCATATAGAGAGGCGCTACTTTGTCAACGCCAATACAGATAATACGATTGTAGAGAGACACGTGGTGCTTCTCTGAAACAGGACTTGTAAACTCGGAATTCAATAATACTATTGCATTGTCGTTTTGTAAGTAAAAATCGCTCTTAAAATAAAGTTTCTACCGTTTGAATCTATGCTTCGTTATTTTTATTGCCAATAAACTAGGGCCTATTTTTTGTTCGAACACTAACGATTGTAACTAGGTCATTACTGTAAATGATTCGAAAAAGTTAATGATTCGAAACATAACTTTTCAGTGATAATAACAGTCAGACAATGGCAGTGTTTCCTATAACGGAAGTAGTTTTACACTGGAACAATCGATCAGTGAATGCCCACACGAAATAAGTTTGTTATAAAAAGAACTGATTGGTATGTGGGTTGGTTTCGATCAGAAGTCGAAAGCTTTATCTCATCAATCACGGAAGATCCGAAAGTACCATATAGTTTGTGACTGAACTATATTTTCGACTATCTTGACAAATTAGTCTCCAAAGGATTTCTTATTTTGAAACGTTCTCATTTTCACACCACAGAAGTCAAATCTTGAAGCATCCTGGACTCTTTGTACCATATTGAAAACTCCTGTATTCTGCAGTTCTGTGTCTTCCGTTACAAAGGTTACTATCTTTGCTAATAATAGTGTAATACCTTAATACATGTACTTAGTTAATTTTTTATTAGACATGTAAGTAGTCTGTGGTATGTAATTTACACAGTTTGAGGTTTTAAAGGAAACATTGTCTAGGCTAGAAATAACTTCTGTTACCAGAATCATCGATATCGCGTTGGAAGTACCCTGACATTGATGCCTATCGTTGTTAATGTCAGGTAATGTATTTCGTGATATTTAATTAGTCGTGCCGCAAGTCTAGTAATTTTACAAATTATTCTGAATTCCACATATCATCAAGGAAAAGAAGTAGATCAAATCTTTCATCTTGTTAGGCTGCTTACTGGAATATGTGTTTTTACTCCTGCTATCTTCTTCCACTACAGATTCTTAGTTCATAACAGTTCCGTTGGACTGAGGGTATTTTGCTTTCACGTTTTTAGTATCAGGCAATGGATTGTAAGACTTGAAACCATATCAGCTGTTTTATAAGCTATAATCAATTGTCACTACCTATTGTGGTAATTTAATTATAAAATTCAATCTCGTTATCAGTATTAACATTTCCTTTCCCTTTCAATAATGTTCAACTTTAAGCAATTTCTTTTCAAGACAACAGCATGTACGAGAGAAGACCAGACGACCAGTGCTTACTAAAAAATTGTAGATCTACTGTGCATGTTTAAGTTCATCACGGCTTGATTCATAACAGTATTCTCGCCAATTTGTAGACTATGCATTTGTAATGTACGAGTCAATGATGATGAAAGCAACATACACAGTCTCAATATATACATATATCTATATATAAACATGCATACCTGAAATAAAACAAGACCTTTAATGAATAAAGTGACAGTAGTCTTGTATAGTACTGACAAGAAACATTTCGGATACCTAGAGCAGTCAATAAGAGAAAAATGGTACAACTGGGACTTCAGTAATGTTTATTACATTTTAATCAGTTCAGTTATAGATACTTGTGAAATGGTTATCAAGTGTAGAATCTCAGTCACTAGACGAGAAGAAACATTCTATAATTGAAATTCCGAGAATTAAGGGAAGTAACTCGTATTCTCCCTGCATTCCTTAAAGCTGTGTAGAAGAAATCTTCGTTAATACCATTGCAACGGCTGATTCACAAAACTAAAGAAACACAGTTAGTTATTGATTGTTCGTATGATAATTGATTTGATAGTATATAATTAGGTGACACAATTCAACAGCCATTCTAAATAGAAGTCGATAGACATTTTACGCCGTATCGATTAAGGGTTTGGCTAGCGTTCGAGAAAATATCATGTCATGAAAAAGCCTGATGCTCCGTTGTATTAGCAAAGGAGGTAAACAAAATACGTATGTTTTTCGGACCAGCGTCTTCTAGTTGCCGTTATATTAGCGATTTAGTAAAATTTATTTATAGAAATGGAAGGACATTCCAGAACCAAATCACGTCAAAATGATATGCATCGCGTCACTGATCAGTTGATATAGCTGAAAACAACGGTCTCAATAACAGACAATTGACGCGAACGCGGAAATACCGTCAGCAAAAGGGAAATTCTGCATGTCACGTGACGTTTTTATGGCTGGATCATAAAGAGTACTTTTTTTTATACGCCCACACATATAGTCATCGCCCCTGTCTGTCTGTCTGTCTGTCTGTCCGTCCACAATTGTTGTGGAAACGAAAGAGAGATGGTTTCTTTGAATTTTGACGAAACTTGTTGTGAATCTTTGTAATCACCCTAGGATGAACCCTATTTAAAAACAGACCATTCGAAAAATATTTTCTATGAGTTATTGTCATTGTTCTTAATTTCTTTGTGGACACGATAGAGAGTTGGTTTCTTGATTGATTTTGACAAAACTTGGTGGTGAGTGTTTGTCATAAAATATTTTGTATGAGTTATTGCACTTGTTGTTGAAAATATATTCTATTTATTGTGGACACAATAGAAAGTTGGTTTATTGATGTTGATAAAACTGAAAGTGAGTATCACCCTAGGATAAACTTTAATAAAAATCAGAAAAATCTTTCATTTACCGATACCTCGTCAACCTCCCGGACAAATTGGCTGCCATTATAAGAGTGGGCGTATTACGATGGCCATCGCTTTTGTTTTATGTCAAGTCGACGATCTTGGTCTTTTTAGAAAGCTACTTCAATCGGGAATCTAATTACGCCTCCTCTGTAACAAAAAATTGCAATATATTTTTTGGGTCATTTCTATGAATCGTTCATCGTATTTTAATGATCTATCGTTTAGACATAAGAATTCCTATTGAAAGTGGTGTTAATTATTTACAGAGCTGGGTGAGGTTGGAGTTCGACACATTATTGAATAATGAAGAAGTTGAAAGATAAAGACATCGGACTGTAAACTGCAGTACAAATAAATGATAGCAATTGGTAATTCTGGGTCGCCTGTGCCATTCCTCTTACTTCTAAACTGATAGTTTATCTAGCATAAAGCATGAAAGGAGAAGTGGACAATAGTTAATGTCAGCAAACTGACAGTTTACCTTTCTGATGAAAAGATGTACAAGAGTTTCCCGTAAGCATTTTATGTTCAGTGGATCTAACTGCGCTATTAATACATTAGTATGCATGTCTACTAGCATTGTAAAGTGGAAACTGAAAGGTCCAGTTGACCTCTATCGATTTGATTCTCCAGCCAGACTTCAAATTATTCTTGTTTCAATCTACAAGAATTGACAATGCTATCTACTATATAGATATATCATGACTGTAGATCTGGTCGCGAATCTTCCTCATTAAAGTCTGGTGTCTACGACGCGTTCAAGGGGTTAGGTCGATATTGTTAAAGCCATATTTTTAACAGATAGTAGCAAATATTGGTGGCATCTGTGCTTCTCCATCGACTGCTACAAATTCGATCTGTTGAATCTTATTCATCCATCATTTGACCAACAGTGACTGATATTGATACCTTGGCGTATTTTACATTTGTACATTTTATATGCCCTATTGATAGACATATAACGGCCAAAATCAGCTTACTCTCTTATCTTACCCTTACTTATCATCACACTGTCAGGAAGGTGATAGAAGTTGAAAACCTACACCGGGCGGATCAATAAAGCATCTGCATTTCCAAACCCTTGTCGTTTACTCGCCTAGCAAACGACAATCAAACTCACTATTGACCGAGTGAAGTGCAATGAATCGATTACAAAGTAATAAATAATGTTTGATAAGACATAGAACTAGCATGATATTCGTGAAGATTTATGTAAATTTATTATGCTTTCCCCGGTTTCGTGAACTTTAAACATTCAATAAAGCATCTCGAATTTTAACCTAGATCTACATTTCAACGTTTGATACGTAAGATAATGAAATAAACAATATTTCCTGCATCAGTTTTAAGTAATTTACCCAATGAAATTTATTGACAGATAAGATGTCTGTTTTGGTTTGTGTGAATCTAAAATCGATATTCTACAGCAACTTGAGATTGTATCATTATTTCAATTATAGTGTTTGAAGATGTCAAGAAACAATTGCCATATCTTTCACGTATCAATGTTACATTTTTCTTCTAACATCATTTTATTATATTATCATATACAACATTCACACTGGTGTTTCCTGTTTCCTTATAATCAGATTCTGTTTACAAAGTACATAGACTAAATAATAGTAACATTGATGATAATGTATGTCTATGTGATCAGCTTGTTACAAGACACTAAAATATATATATCCAGGTCACATATAAACAGTTAATAGTTGAATTTACAAAGCAACTGGCAATAGCCTTCAAATGTAAGAATTGCTTTTCAAACCGATACAAACATCTTTGATATAAATTCTTAAAATAAACTATTCCGTACAAATAAAACTTGGTAATTATGAAATCTACGTAGGAAGCTGCATCACAGCGCTAATGTGTTATTAATGATGAATATTGCAACACAGCAATTCAGGAACAATTCTGTTCTTCATTACGATGTACATGAAAATTCAACATTGAAATCGATGTTTATACTGACTCTCTCTGTAAATTTACAGTTCTATCCTGTACTACTATTCTCATTTACAAACCACTTACACAATTATAATCTATTTCGCAATATTAGCTTTCTTGATAAGATATCACCACTACAGCCAATAGTAATTAGAATGGATATAAAAAGAGCCTCTTGGTTGGAATTTATCGTAGCAACGACATGGAAACGTATTTATATAATTCCAGCAGGCTTACTATGGTGTATGGTAATTGGAACACCATCAGAAAACTAAAAGATGCAGTTCGCTTGTATCAGTGATATAATACATTAAGACTATTCCATTACCTTTCTTGTACTATAGAAAGTTCCATAGTTTTGAGAAGACGGAGTCAATCATTAATCGCTCTGTTTCGTTGTTAACTGATCATAAGGAACAGTCCTTTGGTTTTAGCAGACAGACGCATTTACTAAAAAGGACAGTTTGAAATACATTCTAGAAAAAATAATGGTTTCAAGTCAAATTTAACTTCACAGCTGAAACAGTTTCTGTCGGTGAGAACTGCTATAGTGGTGGAAATTAAGTTATATAGAAATACATGCAGATGAATTTCCAACTGTCGAGGGATCTTTGTGCACAGCCAGTAGCACAGGGAACCTCGGTTTATTGTCTCATTTGAACAACTAGACACTTTCTCCATGTCAGCTCCACAGCATCACTAGCAAATTCATCTCGACCCCAGGACCTTCATCTTAGCATGCAAGCATCCAAATCAGTGAATCTCCACAGTTTACCGTGTAAATGAAAGATGTGGTAAAATGCCTCTGTTTTAAGCTCCAGAGTACTTAAATATTATAAATGAGAAGCGACATTTTGTTGCAATATTACCATAGAATTTACTGTTAAACCTGTACAAATTTTACTTAATTATAACATACAAATCAATAACTTTTTTTCAATTTTTCTCAATTTGAAATGTGTGTTAATCATACTACGACCACAGCGAGCTCAGAATAAAAATTTCAAGTCCTGTATAACATTCGCAAAAAATTTTTCGATTGCATACTGTGGGGGTTTGAATGTGTTCAAGTCAAGTAAAAATATAAAATATATTTTTTCTGTTGTGACTTCTTTGATTTAGTACAAAGTGTAAAAGAAAAATCCAACAAAATAAAGTGTCCAAAGTAAAAATATTATGGACCCTTTTCGAAAATACTGGACATATACTGAACATTTGTTGTATCTATCGCTAACTCACTAACACTCGTACATTCTACTAAAGTGAATAAATAGAACAATGGCATCAGATTTATTATTTAATGATCATTTTATTTTACTTTAAAAGCTATATATCTGTAATGTCCACAACCCTCTATATGCTTCTAAAGTTTCTTCAACCTCCCACAACCAAACTAATCATATGTATTATGCAAATCAATTCGAACGTAAAACCGTCACACTTAACCTCAAAACCTCATTAGTAGAAAGATAACCTTTTTACAAAACTTCATCAGAATCATGGCATTGCATGAAAAGTTAAATATAGCTCCATCGCCATCTTGTTCCTAGAGGATTATAGAACGCACACATATAGAATTAAATAGAAATGGATCAATAAATTTGTTATTGGTTGAACTATAACTTCTATTATTATTCTAGAACGCGCTGCAAGTATTTGTTTTATTTTAGAGAGAAAAAATATATTTATTAGTATAGAGAAAAATCAATGCTTTTTCTCATTCCGTGTTTTCTTTACAACTTCTCAAGTTGTGACATCAGTTTTATTACTTTTCATTTGATGCTATTTTCACAGTTTTATAACCTGATTTTGCTTCCATGTCCAAAATGTAGTTTAATTTGGATAGTAAACACTTTAGTTACCATTCCTCAAATAATGAAATATAATTCAATAAACAAATTTTTATTAAAGACAGCCATTATGAGGTATCAGAAAGTAATTTTTGCTTCGCTCCTTATCCCCATTTTGTATCTGCTGATCATTTTTATTATCGAAATCTCCAAATACCAAAGCCACATAAAGCAAATTTTATTTTTACTTTGTGTTTCATTGTTTGCATGATAGTCAATGCAACAAGTAAAAATCAGTATATTGATTAAATAAATTTAGATTGACTTAATCTGAAACACCTTTAAAGGGATAAAAGGTCTTAGAATGAACATATATTTGAAAATTTTAAAATTGGCCAATAAGAGCTCTAGTCATCAGTAAATATACCTGCTACCATAAATAACATTGAAAAATAAATAAATATCCAAAAAACTAAGTAATTATCCATAAAGATGCTTATTGATTATTGAGTTTTTCAGATTTTACAGAGAATCTGTTACTTTATGACACCATGTAAGTTCACCATATTGACCATTCTTTATTCTTTATTTTTATGTTCATGTTAAGACGTAGTATCCCTTTAATATTGGGGTGTAAAAATGCCACTAGTTTGTTACTGTCTGAGTATTATCACAATTAACCCATACACAAGGATATGACTTAAATTTAGCTGTTAACAATTCATATAATATTCGTAGCTGTAGGATCATGGTAACACATTTACACAGAAATCAATAAAGATATTTACAGAAACATGTTTATAATATTTACCTTGCATCTGAGTGTTTACGTTATATTTGGAATTAAGTCTGATTAATGATATAAAATTATAATTGAAATTAGAGCTTGATCGTACCAGATAAGTATTTGAAATGGATTTAACCGGACACGCACTGGTTGACATATTCTTTGTCATATATCGATTGGATGTTGTCTACTACATTGTCAATACTATACCAATGTTAGGCTTTCTCTGGAATTTATGTTAACATTCATCTTCTAATTGAGATATTAATTCAGAAGTCAGCTTGAATATTTACATAGATATGATAATACCCGAATACAAGCATGACTGGTGATCCTGTCAGCACATTAAATTTACACCGTTTGATGTAAAACTCCTATTTCTTTCATTTGTTATCTGACCATTCTTCTGAAAAATTAACGTTAAGATTTGACGTAAACCCTGTTTGAAATGCTTCAACCACCTTTACAATGACTTAGAGGTGATGAACATAAAAAAATTGTAAACCTATTTCAGGGGCGCAGATCGCTTTTTCAATGGGGGGGGGGGGGACCAGTGACGTACCAACGATTTACTCAAAAGGTGTCGGCATGAGATCGTTTCAGTTGAGCTTTTGACACCGTATCTTTATAGCTCTCCGAAATATTTTTGAATTTCCCAGTCAACAAATAATATTGCCAAGAATAGAAGAATTGACGAAAACAATTTCGTGCTCCCCGAGATCCGGTAATATAGGGTGCACACAATCTTATGTTTTCGCCCGATCGGCGCTTTTTTTTATCTTTTTAATATTCGTTCAACATATTAAGCACAATACAATATTCGCCGCTAATTTCAAAATCGCTCAACAAATACCCTTATGTTCCCTCTTTTGTCGACAGCGATTATTTTTACGCCCGTGTGATTAAATTCGCTTGTCTGCCTGTGTCTGGTGTATTCTACAGGGCGGGGTAGGCCCGACAGGGCGCTGGGCGACCGATACCTTTTAAACTATCAACTTTAATTTCTGTGGTGGTCCGTCAATTTTACTGATCACATGACATGATTGACGAAAATATGCGACCGACTTCGTGACGACGCGACGACGCTTCTAACGAGTGAGTGCAGAAAACAAACAAATTGTACCCAAAATTTCGGAACTTTGATGTTCTTGAGTGCCAAATTGTCCATTTTTACGCCTACAAAAGTGAGCACTTGGTTCAACTCAATCTTATTAGTATAACTATTATATAGATGACGTATTGAAAAACCTAGTTGCAGAGTGATATACGTCATCCATATAGCGAGAGTTGTATTAGATGTAATATGTACTTCAGGCCATTAGGTTTTTAATTATAATAGCGTACTTATTCAACCATTTTAGAAAGCTTTGAAACCATGTCGCTATCCTTTGTTTGAGAACAATCCCTAAACATCTGTATAGTCATTGTTTCTCCACTCACATTCATTAAATAATGATGTGAAGAGGTTTATAATATACATCTCAGAAATTACTGTTCTTGTTGCAATGTTGACCGATTATTTAGAATTAACACATGGTAGTCCATATTTTTACTATCATATATTTACTGGGAATGAACTAATGCTACAACACATTGAAAAGACTAACAATACTTTCTCACAAGTGGTTCCGCCTAATACCTGCGCCGGGGCTTTCGTAAGATTACTTAACCGTAATGTTACAACTCACAATTCCTACTAGTAATACGATATTGTATGAAGAACGTCATAAAGCTAATTGTCTGAGTTGACATATACGATTGGATAGTTCGTTCGCTCGCTCATCTTTCAAATTATAAATTAATGATATCTTTGTTGTATGTTTGTAATGATCTGAATCCAGGTATTCAAAGTTCTGTTTTATTTGTGTGGTTATTTGTTGGTTTTCAGGGGATGGCTTTGTTTTCAATCAACAATTTGTCCACATCCATAGGAACTATGACTTATTCTTGTAGGTAGGTAGATGGTTCTGTTAAAGTTTCCTGTGTTGCAATTTGATTGTATCGTAGATCGAAATGTAATTACGTAGAATCTGAACGAAATTGTTAAGCGACTTTTGTATCTATTTTAGAATTTCAGAATGCCGATATATTGGCACTGTAGTATGTTGGGTAAGATTGTGAATCACTGAATCTAGCTTTAGCTTCATGTCTGTATATAGACCCAAGTCAAAAGAGGCCATAGTACCTTTCAATTTCAACCTTTCGTGATTTAGGTTGGAAGCGACGGCTCGCTGAGGTGCAATATGCCTAATGTTTGTGGGCGTTGAAGGTTAACCATTATTTTGACGTGAAAGGGGTGGAATCCTTTACTGCCCCCTAAACTGTGGGAACGAAACGAAGCAAATGTTCTGTCTTTCAACATTCTTTCTGTACATTTAGATTTCTCGGTCTGTTTGGTCGACCTTAAACGTGCATCCACGTGGATGTACTTGATCTTAATTTCAATTCAAGACAAATCTGGGAACTAGTGTCCATAATCTCCTGATGAACTAGATTTAAACGAGAATAAAAATAAAAGCAATTAGATGAAGTAATTATAGGAGAGGCAATCAAGTAGAGTTGTTTATTGGTAGTAAGGAATAGAAAAATCTAGGAATCTATATGGATGATTCCAAGACCTTGACTTATTGATCGCTATAGTATTGTCATCCTGGCATTATCCCTATTGTTCCATTTATTTTCAATATCTCTTACATTTATTCTTATTTATATGGAAATGATTTATTATAGTGTTTAAAAGACAAAGGTGATTCATATACAGATCGTACTGGAATAAAAAAAAATCGGATATTGGTGGGTGAATAAGGGTGTCTTTGGGGCTAAATCTATAGATGAAATAAAGGGTATCTTAAACGTAGGCTATTTCATATCATCTATAAAAAATTGCCGCATTCCTTTGTTGTCCGTTTTGGGACAGAAAATAGGTTTACTCTTAACACCAAAGAAAATCGACCTCGAGTTCTCAATTTAATTGAAAATGGGCTCGACAGTCCAATCTAATCAAATCACATTGGGATTGAGAAAGAAAATGGGGTTATTTTATGAGAGACTATTGGTAGTGAGAATGGAATTAGATTCTAGTAGATAGTAGACGATTGTCTCTTAATATCCAAAGGTCGATGGCAATTGTGAATCTCCTACCTCAATTTAGTTGTTATTTTCTATTTCATTAGTAATTTCTAATTATCTATCAAATCCTGGCATATATTAATCAGCATTTCTGTGACATGGTATATCGGTATTTTCTTTATAAAACTCCTAGAGTAAAATCTTGTGGTTTTAAGACAGGCCTTACTACTGGCTCGTTCTTCAGTCATTTTAAGGGGTAAATAGGTTTTAGCATGAACATAAAATCTAAGTTCACAAAAAGGTCAATATGAGTGTAAATTCATCAGGGAAATAACCTGGTGCCAGAAAGTACCAGAATCTCTTAAAATCTTGAAAAACTCGCAAAACCAAGTCATTTTTTAAAAACGCTTAATTATTATTATTTATTAAGCCTTTTTCAATAATCAAATGCGTCTTTATGGATAATTACTTAAAGATCAAAAAATTCAAGTTTGGACGATGCCATTTATCAAATGTCTCTTATAGGTCTGTGGTGTTACTAAGGCCAATTGCACTTGGTGTATGTTTTTTGTTCATACATAAAATATAGACTGCTTTATTCGCAACGTTCTATGAATAGTAGGTATGTATTGCTTGTTCAATAAACCATAGAATGTTGACAATAGCCTTAAAAAATAAGGACAATACTCCGATTTATTAGCGAAAGAATGAGAGTAATTACTAGGAGTTGGTTTTCGTTGAGGATTACAACTATGTATATCAATGATCTAGGACTTCTGTATAGTATATCCATCACATTATTCTACACACGTTAATACCAATGAAACTTATTGATCGAGTTGGACTGACTACTAGTGGAAGAGTCTTCTATTGCCTGGTTGACGTTACCTAGGTACCAAATGTAACCTGATTAAGACTTATGTGCTTGACGAAGCAACGTATTATAGTAATAATGGTTTGATAAGCGATGGTATGATTGGGTTAAATACTCACATAACATAGATTTCTTCATCTCCTTGTACTACTGTTAAGGGTCAAGACAAGATATGTGATTAAATTGGGATTTATTAATCCTATTGCTTGATGTTGAAGCCTAATTTCAAAGAGTTCAGAGAGTAAATTGATTGATGTAGACATTATTGAATACTGCTCAAACTCAAAAAATATTTTGAAAGAAATGAAATGAAATTAATGGAGTTTTACGTCCTACTTTTCTGCACCTTATGGGCTAACGAAGACGGGCAACGCCATGCAGTGTGCTATAAGGGAAATTTTGCCAACACAGCGGCATTAGCCTGCTCTTTTTCGATTTCGAACTGTCGAGGGATCTTTAACGTGCACAGCCTGTAGCACACGGGGTCTCGGTTTATTGTCCCATACGAACGACTAGACGCTTTTTCCATGTCAGTCACTCCGACCTGCATCACTGACAAGGGGAAACCGGGCTGAAAAATCCGAAGGTTAATCTCGAACCTGATGACAAAAATAAGGTTCATAAATATATAATAGTGTTTTTTTCGACTCCAACCCCAACACATTTCACCCGAACGTTAATGTAGGCTAGTGTACGTTATACGTGTTGCTTAAACAGATAAAAAAAAACCTGAACAAAAAAACTACCTATAAATGGGGTGGTCTAGTTTGATCGTCTATCGTTGTACTATACAACATGTTACAATATAATCATAGTTCTTAATAATCAGACACCAATATTGTAGATATCGTCAGCAAGTCAGAAACTTTATAGCCAGATTGTATTCCGGATCATGATCTTTTCACGGTATGCCATGAATCAGAGATATATTAGAACCTCGACTTATAGAAAAATCAGACGTAAAGAGACAAAAGCTACTGTCGCAATGGGCTTTATTTTATATGATGGTCTTTTGGCTTTGGCCGCGGCTTCACCTCGTTTGCTATTAAGGATCTGGGTGATTAGTGCAGCAACATTCCTCTAACACCTTTAAAGATTTGGTTTTGATTCTCCATGTTTCAAGAAGCCAATATATTTATAGGACCAGTTGTATAACTAAAATATATTCTAGACGTCTTGCTACTAGGACAACAGCAAGCCGAACTTGATAGAGATAAGATGGTTGAGGAAGAACTAAAAGTATCTTGAACATCAATGATATGGGGAATGTAATCTAGCATTCATAGATAAAATTCAATGATTAGCTTTCTACTTAATTGAAAATGTATTCTCTAAATCTGTAATATTAGGAATAGAATAATTTTGTGATTGAGATTTCCCAAGTTGGTTTTATATATTCCCTTTGTCTGACCTTTTCTATGGTTATTTAATGTCCCAGTGTTTATATGCTACACTTTGTTGTCATCGATTCCTCCATATTATTCCAAGATAGAGTCTTTTGAACTCAAACCGTTCTGTCTAGCGATCTAACACAAACATTATATTTTCATACTAAATTAAATCGTAGTTCCTATGAAGCCGTTTGCTTTTAGATTCAAAGAACATTGACGCTGTAAATATAGCTTTCTTGATTTGATCAGTTTAGTCTATACTGAACTGCATTTGGCCTCGGGAATTATTTTTGTTTGAGCTCAAAACACTGATCCGTTAGCATTCAATTCCTAATGTCTGTAGAACGAAGCCGCATGATTACGATGGTTCAGCCAATGTGCAAGCAAACCAGCCATAGATAGTTAGACAGGACTTCTGTAAGCTTTAGTAATTATGATTTTATTCTTCGAAGCTTTTTTAATATCTTGTTTTATAAATTATCTGACCCAAGTAAAAGTACATACTCAAGTACGAAACTTAACAAAATAACTAAAAATGGAAATACAATTCCATATACAAATGGGATAAATAGAAAATATAAAAATAGATATGAAATGCCATATTACCATAAGTATAAACCAAATCCCGCCGCCAAAGATGCAAATGTATAAATCGATATGAATCCTTAAAATTAGGGGTTGGGTAGGTGGCAAACTGGCTTTTGTCGCTGATCATAAATTTAAAGTGAGGAAATTTGAAGAATTCAGTGGAATGAACTAATCTGAACATAGCTCTTATTAGATAATAATTACGAGTGAATCCTACCTCAACATGAAAGGTTAAAACTATTTTACAAATACAATTGGTTTACTTCAGATCAGTCAAAAAAATATCCTAAAAATAAAATTCTAAAATAAGTACTAGCGATCATAATGGCAAATACCAAAACCATTTTGACGAAACATAGGTAGCAGCTAATGAACTGCAATTATGTAGGTATACTGTGTTGAACATATTTCATATTCTGCAGATTGTTTCACAATTTGCATTCTATTGGGCATCAATGAATACATTATATTTCCTGATACAATATGACCTGTCATAAAATGCATTTAGTTTCTAGTTGTAAATGTCATTTATTCAGAAACGTATTTAGAACTTAATATGTTGTAGCCTTCACAGTCTTTGATATCGTTTTCTTTCAAACAGATGAAAGAACGCCATAACAAATTTAATTATTGAATACGTTTATCAGGACAGTTAAGGGTTTCACATTATATCTCAAATAACATTTAAGACTTTTTTTTACTCCATATCAATACATCTCATAAATATTCATGAAAGTTACAAATATTGAATACGTCCAAAGGTCACGTGACGAATTACAATATAAATGATTCCTTATATTATGTCAGTAAATTAGCTTCGTATACTCTTTGAGGTACATTGAGTTTCATTGTAATTAAATAACACATTGTTTGATACTAGTATATTTTAAAGATAGTGTTTAGGTCATTCCTGAAGTTGCTTTGATTCTGTGCTCATTTTAATACCTTTATTTTCAATACACGCGCCAAATAGACGCGAGAAGGCAGGCGAGTCTGTGGAATCAATACTAACTACATGTAAGGATTTCACTATGGACCAAATAGCCTTTACATTTTCTTTGATAACTCGTAGCTTCTAGCGAATATTAGAAATGCTTAAAGATTTAAAAAAAAAAAACTGATTCGTAATGAGAATGCAGGAATCTTAGACGAGTGTCAAGGAACTGAAGTCATTTGGACAGTATAGAATGAATGGTCGTTATTAGATCTTATAGTGTAGATAAAACGTATTCTGGAATCAAGCTTTAGTATTGGAAGATTTCGCGGTCGTGTTCTTGTGACACTAAGCTGTATATCTTAAAAATATTTCGATCGATGTACTGTTTGTTGGAAGATTCAACTCATTTTGCCTTACACTTTTCAAGTTAATTTCAATCTTTTCAAGCTTTCCAGTCGGCCTACGTGCCTGTATCATATCATCTGTGTAGTGTTTAAGATTTTTTGTAACTATTAAGGATGACACTTATCAGCTCCTAATCCAATTTCACGATGACACAAATGTGTGGTTTTTATTCAACTTGTATATTGTTTTCTCGGCAAAGATTGATGCTTTCTGTGCTTGTTGGTAATGTTAGTGGTCGGTCTTAGCGCCTGAGACATTTCATCTTGGGTTTTGTGGGTAGAATATGTGCTAGTGGTAGTGCGGGAGAGAGGAATATGGAAATTTTGGAGAATGTGATGTGTTTATGGTAAAGAGTCGACTAAATCTGTAGTTTATAATTTTTGTTGCTTGGAAGCATATATAAAATATGAGATAGGCCAGCTTTTGCTTTGCCTTTCAACCCCAATTTTTCGATGATTCAGGTTGGAACTTGCGCGGTAGCAAACGAGTAAGTTAAAACTAGGAAAATGTGATTTGTGTCCCGTTTTTTTATTTTTTTTAACTTTTAAATATTGTAAATCTTTCGCTGGGTCCGAAATTTCTGACAGAAGTCTTTTCTTTTTTTTATTGAGGGACAATATTTATATTTGAATTCTTAAAATAGTCCTTAAATTATTCTCAAATATTAAGTCTTTACGGTAGTCGATTAAGAGTCACCCTTTACAGACTAAATCTTGTTTGCATGAATTTTTCTCTTGTTTGCTACAAGAATTAGTAAGGAAAAATATTATTGGTACAAAATCAAGAAGATAGGCAGATAGGGACATGGCGACCGAGACGGCGATTACTTATGTCGATGGAATTGCAGAATGCGCTTCCTTGTCTTTGTCTCAACAACGCTTTTATCGATAAAGGGTTGTTCCAATACAAAGTTGGCATTATGATGACTTTTGATTACTGCCTCGTAAATTTATTTTTGAATATAAATTCAAGTTGAATTAACGTGCCTCCCTAGACTATAATTATCTTTTCAAACAAAAATCACTCATTTTTTTACTTTATGTCTCACTTGGCCTAAACTCCAAATATCGGCTATCCTATTCATAGAATCAATAAAATTTAAAACATCTTTCATACAAGTAATTGCTTTAGACCAGTTTCCAAATCTTCGATCACGTTTTTAATAAGTTAAAATCTCGTTTAACTGTTGGTAAGTAACGATATGTGAGGCTTTTTTTAAATCAATCATGTCTAAAAGTGTCATTTTAACTTCATTTGAAAGAGTTCGGTTAATATGCTATATCATCACGATGAACTATTTGGTGAATGACGTCAAGCAAGTTGGAAGTATTAAGTTAAGATTTGAAACTATTACGATGGATGACGTCGAACATGATTCTCTAAAGACTTGCCTCACATTTATATTTGACGTTAGGTCCTAGAAATTGAAATTTACTGCTTATGAGATGAAAGGGAACCAAATGTTATTAGTAAAGTCTAATTTACTTTCATCGATTCCAAATGGAGTTAATCATTTTGAAATTATCAGCTTTGTACTTAAGCACAATTTCGAGTTCAATTATTTTATGCGTATATGCAAACAAAATCTTTCCAAAGTATATACGTGAGCTTTGCACACATATATGAAACAAATAATCTTATACAAATAAAATATAAAACTATAACAAAATGTTATTATATATTAACATATAGAAATTATAGCGAAGACATTTTTAAGGTAAAAATTTGCAATCAAGTCAAGTTTATGTCTTTAGAAAAATGTTCACATAAACCTGTAATTCCAATCGAATTCATTTAGCCGCCATATTGGATTTTGAGAATAATGATTACAGAAGATCTAAAATAATATACAATTTCTAGTTGTTGATCTATAGCTTTGGTCTAGTGTAGTTTTTACTGCTGTTAGCCTATCGATTGACTGCTGGTACAATATTTCTATTGCACTTCAAACTGCCTTGGGCTTTATTATTAATTAGGGAAAATTGCCAAGGTATATATTAAACACTGCAAGTCTGATGACTCTACGGAACTATTGAATGTTGTCAATCCTGATTCAAGTCATGCGCGGATCTGATCATCAAATATGGCAATATTCCGAATATTCTTTATGTTCATGGAAATTGAACATGCATTGCAATTTTAGCTTAAGCAATTTGCATAGTAGATGGATGTATACAGCATTTTACTGCATTTTCAAGTCCTCCTACCCGCTTTACGTATTTTGTCTTTAAAGTGTAGAAGGCATCCGAACTGATTTTAAATCCGATTTAATTTGCTTTATAAGTCGTTTGAATGAAACTTTTGTGTAGACTTATAAGCAGTTTGTTAATGGACGAATTCGCCCAGTGTTGTTCATTTGCCAGTGCTAGTTCCCCTGTGTTGGTATGTACGTGTCCCTGTGTTTGTTGTAAATCTATCAGGACCTAAAGTAAATATCCCTCAGTCTGCTTGCCTTCCTTCCATCTATTGTTGCTTCAAAACACTCTCTAAAACCATTTGATGATTACGCTTTCTTGAGCGGTTTGGTACGGGTTGGTAATAGGATATTTTATCTGTTCTATTAGCGACACCTTATTCAAATCTTCAATACAACATTGCATATTGTTAAATCTCGATCTGAACCGTTAAGAAGAAAGAGTGATCATCACGAGGATAAGGCTGTTAGTCCACGTACCCCAAGTTGTCATTTTGGTAGCTTTAGATCAGGATGTTCAGTAAACGTTTAGTTTCCTTGAGTAATAACCAAATATCCTCTCTTGTAGCTATGACTCTTCTATCGCAACTAAAAACTTGTTTGTATTGCGCAGTTGTGTTGGGTGTTTAGCGGTTGGTTCCACTACCTTCTGTTGCTTGGTTTTGTTGACGTGTGTGAGATGTAGACTTAACCCTGTCATCATATATATTGCAGCCGGTATTGTAAAAATTGAATGCGAGTAACTCCTCCTCCGTCAGTACTGTTGTTTAGATATTGCGAGGTCAGATTGACCTTTGCCTAGCAAATTAATGTGATTGAATGTGAACATATATCCATATCTATATCTATATATCTTAAGTATGTCGTGTACTCATGTAACTGTTGATATTATATTATGAAATGTCTTAATTAAACACTAAAACTGTTCCAAAATGTTCATTCACAGTTCAGGCTCCAGTACGGGTCGGGACAGCGAGGGCTACAGTCGTCACCTCAGTTCCAGAACACCTTCTCTCCGGCACCCAGGAGGCTACAAAAAGAAAGACTCCACGTCCTCCTTCAACGACCCAACTATAGCTTCTGTGAGGGACTTGTACACAACAAGAAGATACCGCGACACGGCAAAGGAGGTAAAAATAGCTCCCAATCCCGTCATCGTTGGCGAGCCGGTGTCGGGTTCTTTGGAGGCCCCCGTCATAGATATGGGGGTTCCAGGGGAGACTGCTGTGACCAGACATTTTGCTGCATTGGATGAAGCACCGCCCGACCCTCAAACCATCCTCAGAAGTAAACAGAGTACAAAACGTGTGATATTAAATGTTGGGGGTGTGCGGCATGAAGTGTTATGGAGAACTCTCGATAGAATGCCGCACACCCGACTTGGAAAACTTCGCGAGTGTATAACGCATGAATCTATAATGGAATTATGTGACGATTATAATCTATCAGAAAATGAATATTTCTTTGATCGGCATCCCCGATCATTTGCTTCAATTTTGAATTTTTATCGTTCGGGAAAATTACATCTTGTGGAGGAAATGTGTGTGTTATCATTTAGTGAGGATTTAGAATATTGGGGAATAGATGAATTATATTTGGAATCGTGCTGTCAACATAAATACCATCAGAAAAAGGAACACGTATTTGAGGAAATTCGTAAAGAGGCAGAGTCGATACGACAACGAGATGAGGACGATTTTGGAACTGGTCGATGTGCCAAAACTAGACAAAGAGTATGGGACTTACTGGAAAAGCCAACAACTTCAATGGCAGCACGGGTAAGTCTTTTCCCTTTCTTTCATAATTGCCTCTTAGTGAAAGAGATGTGGATTTCAAAATCAGTAGTTAAGTTCGCCTCATCCACATCATTCACTGAAAGACAGTTCCTTCATCATCATTATAATCATTATATCATCATCATATTTGTGATATCTAGAAAACGTATTCAAATAGTAATCATTATATCAATCACCACTTTTCCAAATAAAGATGCTCAATATTCAATTAAACATAGTAAATCTGCACAAAACTAACATTTATAATGTGAACTTGTCATCACAGCCTTTAATATAAGATAACACGGTTCACCAACTGTGGACATCAAAGCACACAGTTTTGTAATTCGCAACTCTAGGTAGACATCGAGATAGTGGACTGTGTATGTCTTTGAGACCAACATATTTCGTGATATAAATGTTAGACATGATGGTAGGTAGACACATGTAAAGTCTGCTGATAGACAAATGATATAAAGTCAGACAATAAGTAATGACTTCAGACAAGAAACCGATAGAGGCTCTGAGAATAGTTACCAGACAGTTCGGTGCTGGACAATAAAGTATGTAGACATGCGTACAGAGAACTGAGTGGCATTATTCAACTCAAAATCCCTTTCATGACAACTACGGTTTTTAACAAATGCCGTCTAGCGAGAGGTACATAGTCCTTTAAATGAAGCCTAGTGGAACGTTTGGTTGGTTATATGACACCTTAAATAATTATAATCTACATTTGATAAACATTGAACATAGTTTCTATAGGTGTTTTCTTGGGGATTTAAAAAAAAAACCCTTCTGTAACACGAGGATATGATGTATACTTACATCCACAAATACAAACAGCCCGACCAAGAGCAAGTTATTGTACTGGTTTAAAATTCCCATTAACTAATATAAAACACCATTATTGAACTTATTATAAAATAAATATGGATATAAGCTACGTGAATTTCTCTTTGGAACTATTATTTTTATGTGGAATCATGGTTATGGTATTGTTATTCCACTTAAACCATAGTTAAAATATTATTACTGATCAATATTTTACAAACTCACAACAAAAAACATAATAAAGAGTATAAGATTGTATTGATTGGTACGGGTAGGAAATATTATACTGATTTTAGTGCTTTATTATGTAGGGCGACTAGAAACCTTGAGCATCAGTTGTAACTGTATATGTACTCGCAAATATCATATTCGTTACTTAATTAACTTATATGTTAAATTAATATCTAGACAGACATTCGATGTAAATATCTAGACCCAAAGGCAATGCAAATATCTAGATCACACCTTCTTAACTAGCACACTCCAGAAAGTAGATGGTCAATCATCGTGTAGCCTTAATTTTGCTTATTCGACTGAAAAGTCGAGGGTCGTTATATTACAATATTATTAGTTTATTATATTTTCTTTATAAAGTTTCTGCTTGTACGCCCACGTATTTAAATGAAATAACGTGACGTTTTGTTTTGGTACCTCGCCTTGCAAGCAACACCCCCACCCAATAATTCCTAGAGGGCTTACCCCCACCCCTTACATCCTACAGAATCGATTTTGGCTAAAGTGGTGCTTACAGTCAAAAGTAAATATCTAGACACACAGTAAAAGTAAATATCTAGACACACAGTTAAATTATATATCTAGACACACAGTAAAAGTATATATCTAGACACACAGTAAAAGTATATATCTAGACACACAGTAAAAGTATATATCTAGACACACAGTAAAAGTATATATCTAGACACACAGTAAAAGTATTTATCTAGACACACAGTAAAAGTATATATCTAGACACACAGTAAAAGTATATATCTAGACACACAGTAAAAGTATATATCTAGACACACAGTAAAAGTATATATCTAGACACACAGTAAAAGTATATATCTAGACACACAGTAAAAGTATATATCTAGACACACAGTAAAATATATATCTAGACACACAGTAAAATATATATCCAGACACACAGTAAAAGTAAATTTCTGGACATCTGATGTTAATATCTAGAAAATCGATAAAATATCTAGTTATAAAGATAGTCGTAGTAAATAACTAGACAGACATAAGTAAATATGCATAGACCCCTAGACAGACCGATGGAGTAAATGTGTAGATGGACAGTCGTGGTATTGAGCAGACAGACAAATAATGTAAATAAAAGACAGTCGATGTTTATAGCTAGACAAACTAGGTAAATGTAAATCTCTAGACAATGGATGTAAATATCCTATCAGCCAGTAGGTAAAATGTCTAAACATGTTGTTAGAGTGTCCAATATTTAGCCTAATAAACAGGTTCGCTTCAAGAAAACACAAAACAGCGCAAATGAATGTAACATTATGTTAAAATTAAAATCAGAATTAAAGTTGCTTACAATTATGAACGTATTTCGAGAGCCTTAAAATATTATGTAGGCTAAATTTGCAATTACCTACATCTAGACAATATATTGAATATCATTTGACCTAGTTTTCAAAGTCATAAAATAATTAGGTCACACCTTCCGTAACGGTTGATGATGGCGAAAATATGAAAATTATCAATTTTTGCTGTATTTAAGTACACTTATCTCTATGAATTTTTTAAGTAAGCCAAATTAAAAAATATCTACTCGTAGACAATATATTGAATATTATTTGACCTAATTTTCCAGGTCATAGATTAAGTGGGTCACACCTTCCGTAGCCGTTAAAGTGACCTAATTTTGAAAAAGTCGAAATTTAAATAATTCGAAAGAAAATACGAAATTTGAAAATCGGTCTCCAAGAAAAGGTAGATATTGATCCATTGTATCTATGTGCTAAATTTCATCAAAATCGGTCTATCAGTAGTGTCTGAATTTCGGATTTAAGAATTGTAACAAAAATTCAAAATGGCGGCCGATATGGCAGCTTGACCTAATTATTTAGGTCAAATCAATTACTATTGACAAGTTATTTATAAAACAGTTTTCACTTTTCACCTAGCAGTTATAGACCGGAAGTTACGTAATTACGTCATTTGAGGCTAAACCGGAAGTAAATTTTTTTTTTTCACATTTTTTCAAAAATTATAATCATATCGCCTATCAACTGGTAAAGTTTCAAAATTTTACCATTTATATTAAAGGAGAAATCACGGTCTGAAATTTTTGCCGATGACCCTTGAATATTGAATTGCAAATCGTGGGTAATATATGTAACCTAATTGCATAAAACCTATAATTATTAGTTGACAAATACATTGAAGTTTTCAAATCTGAAAATCCGGTCAAAATCGAACTGAAAATAAACTTGCTAAAGCAAAAAAACCTCAACTTCCGGTTCTCACTTCCTGTCAGAGATAGAACTTCCGTTTTTGTTTTATTTGATAATAGAAATCATTCTAAGATCAACTGTAGATTTAGAATTTCTGCACCTTTTACCAGTTTGTCTGCAAACTCATCCAAGAATTACAAAAAAAAAAAAAAAAATAAAACTAGAATTGCTTACAATTATGAACGTATTTCGAGAGCCTTAAAATATTATGTAGGCTAAATTTGCAATTACCTACATCTAGACAATATATTGAATATCATTTGACCTAGTTTTCAAAGTCATAAAATAATTAGGTCACACCTTCCGTAACGGTTAATGATGGCGAAAATATGAAAATTATCAATTTTTGCTGTATTTAAGTACACTTATCTCTATGAATTTTTTAAGTAAGCCAAATTAAAAAAATATCTACTCGTAGACAATATATTGAATATTATTTGACCTAATTTTCAAGGTCATAGATTAAGTGGGTCACACCTTCCGTACCCGTTAAAGTGACCTAATTTTGAAAAAATCGAAATTTAAATAATTCGAAAGAAAATACGAAATTTGAAAATCGGTCTCCAAGAAAAGGTAGATAATGATCCATTGTATCTATGTGCTAAATTTCATCAAAATCGGTCTATCAGTAGTGTCTGAATTTCGGATTTAAGAATTGTAACGAAAATTCAAAATGGCGGCCGATATGGCAGCTTGACCTAATTATTTAGGTCAAATCAATTACTATTGACAAGTTATTTATAAAACAGCTTTCACTTTTCACCTAGCAGTTATAGACCGGAAGTTACGTAATTACGTCATTTGAGGCTAAACCGGAAGTGGAATTTTTTTTTCACATTTTTTCAAAAATTATAAACATATCGCCTATCAACTGGTAAAGTTTCAAAATTTTACCATTTATATTAAAGGAGAAATCACGGTCTGAAATTTTTGCCGATGACCCTTGAATATTGAATTGCAAATCGTGGGTAAAATTTTTAACCTAATTGCATAAAACCTATAATTGTTAGTTGACAAATACATTGAAGTTTTCAAATCTGAAAATCCGGTCAAAATCGAACTGAAAATAAACTTGCTAAAGCAAAAAAACCTGAACTTCCGGTTCTCACTTCCTGTCAGAGATAGAACTTCCGGTTTTGTTTTATTTGATAATAGAAATCATTCTAAGATCAACTGTAGATTTAGAATTTCTGCACCTTTTACCAGTTTGTCTGCAAACTCATCCAAGAATTACAAAAAAAAAAAAAAAAAAAAAAAATAAAATAATCCGAACGATTACAATACGTTTTCGACAAAGTCGAAATACGTAATAATCCGAACGATTACAATACGTTTTCGCCAAAGTCGAAATCAGAATTAAAGGTTTTTATCAGTAAGACTCTTAATCTTTATAATTTCTTGCCTCGGATCTCACTGTTGTTACCCTGATAATCTTACATTAAACAATTAGTACTGTTGTCTCGGACTCACTAGGTCTTTCAATGATCTTAATAATGAAATTCACGTACGACGAATAGACTTTGATAGATTCAATTGTACTGTCAACAAGAGAAGAAAGTTTCAATCAAATTGGCAACAATCTAGTAGACTGATGAGGGAGCAAATTGCAATCAATGAAAGTCTAAGTCATTATTCTTTGAACCAGTTCGAGATTGCGTGATGACAAGTAGTTAC
This sequence comes from Nipponacmea schrenckii, assembly GCA_030562195.1. Classification (NCBI taxonomy): domain Eukaryota; kingdom Metazoa; phylum Mollusca; class Gastropoda; family Lottiidae; genus Nipponacmea; species Nipponacmea schrenckii. The sequence continues at coordinate 34,149,712 of CM060200.1, read as the reverse complement.
AGATTTTTTCCTGCTCCTGTGATGAAAGTTAAATGTTAATACATTTCGTTTGAACACAATTTTTTGTAAAGTTAGTGTGGTCGGATAAGCCAAATGATTAATTAACTCATATGTTATTTTATTATTCTGCTTTAGATGAAAAACAAGTGTGAAAGTAATTATGACCAATAAGATAGTGTTTCTTGGTAAACTACCCAATGTGGACATTTAGTGCAATTTGACGCTCATCATTGTTCACAAAATAGGTTTGTTTTAAGTCAATTTAGTTTTCCGTCATTATTGCCTTTAATGTCTGGCGATATTTTATCCTTCTAAGGAATATTACGTATCGTTGCAGAACTAACTGTTACATTGATTGCATGCAAGGGGATTTAATATTGTATTCCAAAACGCGGCTTTTAAATAATTATTCTTACTGCTATACATTTGAATGTCAAAATTAACTCATTCAGAACATGTTTTATCTTATATTACAACCTCATTGTAGTAAAACTACACGCTATTACTTTGAAAAAAAGTCATAATCGCTGAACCAGCTTAATAGTGTGATGGCATTTGACGTGAAATTACCTTCTTGTAATGAAATCCAACTACTTTGAACAAATATAACAATCGATCGTAAAGTGGACACTGGTCAGTATTAATATGACAACCACACGCACAACTCGTTCGTTATAAGCATCATTAAATCAATGCAGTGTTTGCAGTTGGTCAGATACATTTTCTCATTACTGACTTCAGAGACCATTGTGATTTATTAATGTTCCAACATCAAAATGACTGAATCACATTTTAACATTATTAGAACATGAACTTTGCCACTATAGGTACTCATAAATTACTTCAATGGGATTCAAAAATCGCATTATTATTCTAGTCCAATTAAGAACGTGATTGTTGACCATTTGTTTTAAAAGAAGAAGTTTCTTGTTATATGACTTTTCAATTTTTCACTATAATTATTGGCGAAGAAAAAAGTATCTTAATGCTACTTTATCAAACCCCCTTTCCTAGAAAAGTAAACCATCTGGAATGAAATGTCATTAAACCGGAAATAAAAATCAGCCGGTTGTAATGGCATCCGGAAAATTTTTCCATGCGTGGAAATAGTATATCTGGTTTCTTATTAATTATCCAACATGGTGAGTTCCATTTACCTAGATAATCGGACTGTGCAGTGTTCAATTATTGTTTTACTCTGGTAGTAAGAGCAGTTAAGTTTCTTCTGTGAGTGCACGTCAAGCTTAATTTTACAGATTTGAAAAATACAGACGCCTAAAATAGTCAATTCAACAGAAACAACAGAACGCAAGAGATATAAAGAGATATATTAATAGAACGCAGGGAACGTAACTTCTCACGTGGAAATGTCAAATGTAACGTTAAAAACCAAGGAATTTTCAAACATTTATAAGTCAGAAAGACAGGTGAGATAATATGACAGTTTTAGACTCTTGTAAACTTAGTCCATTATCAAGACAGTCAATTATATGAATTATTTATTAGATTTTCTGAATTGATTTAGCACAACTTTAGCCGAAACTTACTCACTTACATAGTCTACCTATTTTTCTTCACTGTACAAGACCGAGACAATCCATTAGTCACAAACGCCTTTCCGGATAACTTGATAAGATGACAAGTCTAGAGCCGAAATTTTATTATTAATTCTGCACAGGTCATTTAAATTTGAAGGATCATTCAAGGCTTCAGTAACTGAGGGGCAGTTTTCGACGTCAATGCTAGTTGACAGCGAAATTTATGACACTAAAATATCTTTCACTCGCGATTGTGGTACTCAAACGAACCATAGGTGCCTGTACTAAATGTCTGCTAGGCGACTAGGTGCCGTGGGTTCGAATCCCGATCGGTGCGAGGAAATAAAAATTAGGTCTGATTCCTAGGCCCGTGCTTTCCCGGAACTACGAGATAGTAGTTTCCACCCCTCTATCTAAAGGACGGTATAATTTAGTTGACCACACGTTATAATATAGGTTACTACTGCAGATCCAAAGACCCTTTGGGTGATCTGTTTCTTGTCTGAATCGTTTTTAAAAGAAATGTTTTATCACGGTCAAATATAATATAACTATTATTTATATAATGTGCCTTTCCCTTTGATTTATGAATAAACTTTTATTTGACTATAGGGGTCAGCAGGGTATACTTCTTATATTGAGCTATGTTCACGGAATCACGGTATATTTTGTTCAGAAATTTAATTTTAACATCTTGTTATAGGTAGTCACTTTTGAACATAGCTCAATATTAGGAGCATATCTGGCTGACAACTATAGAGTCAAATAAAGTGTCATTGCTTGGTGTCTTGTTATGCCTGTCACCATCGCTCATTAATTTTAATGATTGTCACTCTTCAAGAACTAAATTTGCGTAACAATTGACAGGTTGGCGTTATACATGTACACGTAAGAGATTGACGTCTTAATATTTGTTTCAACAGCTATTAAGGTTAACAGTTTCACTTTTCAACAATGAAATACGACGAAAGGTTTGCAAAGTAAAATAGCAAAAGGCCACTGTTTTTTGGGGGTTTTTTTCGGGTTTTTTTTTCACAGTTGTTATTAACATTCTCCTGACATTTTGGCCGAATAAGTGATCGTATCGGAATTGACTATAATAGTCTAAAACTCCACTAAGGTAAAGCAACATATACTGAGTACACATGAAAAAGTCAATATTTAAGTTCAAATGAACGTCAATATAATTTTTATACAACAACAACACGACATGCCAGGTGCAATAAATGCGAGAATTTCATGTTAACTGTAACGCTAGGCAAGTTTTCACAAAACAACGCAACATTTTGCACGCACACCACGGGAAAAAATGAATTTCACTCTGGATTGCGCACACGTTACCTTTAAAAGCATTTGAATTCGAATAAAATTTCACTTCTTCACTGACACTTGTGAAACGCCGACAATATACCGCGACTTACAGCCCCTGAACGGGAACGAGCCATCGGCATGCTTCAAAAGTTGCCAGACGACTACACTGCGCACAAAAACGATCGCAAGACTCCATCAAAGGTTTCTGCAAACGGGGAGCACTCGGGACGGGTCAACAACGTGTGACAACGGCACGCCAGGACCCACAGATCGCGCTGGATCATGTCCGAGACCGAACACTACAAGCGACTAGAACGGCTGCTCAAGTCCAAGGACGATGTGGATTCATTCACCCGTAAGGAACCGTCTGCTAGCTGTAGGCCTGCGTGCACGACGTCCTTATTTCGGCCCCATATTGACGGATAGTCACCGAAACCAGCGTCTACAGTGGATAACGCTAGGGCACACACTGTAAGGGTGTCCATGCAGTACCCTGCACAGCAGAACATCCCCATGCTTCAGTGGCCAGCTCTGTCACCCGACCTCTCCCCTATCGAGCATTTGTGGGGTGAAATTGGACGACGTCTTCCACGTCGACGCCAGATAGACAACATCCGAGAACTTGAGGTTGCCCTTGTTCAGGAGTGGAATGCTATCCCTCAGAACACTATCCAGAGACTGATCAACTCTATGCGACGACGATGCACCTCATGTGTCAATGCAAATGGCGGTCACACTCGTTATTGACTTTTCCCTACACCAGTTAAGTCTTGCTCGCGCATTAACATTATCGTGAATAAAATTTAATGATGTTTACATGTCTTCTTAAATCTTTCATTATCTCAAAAGCATCATAAGTATATACTTCACTTATCAACCCGTGGAGTTATTCCAGATTTCGTGAGTGGTGTGTTTTCATATGGACAGAGTATATTAGTGTGCTAACAGTTTGGTCAAAATCCTTTGCTTCCCCTTTCTCAAACGCCACAAAAAAGCCACAAGGACATGATCATAGCGGAATACATCATTTTCTTAATCATCGATCAATGTCTTTCAGTTTCCGAGACTGGCCAATTCTATATATATAATATTTCACTTCTGTCTCAGTTTTTGTCAAGATGTGGAGAAAATAAAAACAGCTTGACTTCAGTTTGTGTGAAATATCGATCGAAATCCTATTTTTAAAATGTAACTGGTAGCTTTGATGGGAAATATTCTATTGACACCCTTTGGCATTTTGAGTTGGCTGCAATTAATGTGGGTCAGAATGAAATAAAAGATAATAGAGATAGGGGAAAGGCAGAAATTATATATTGCTTTTGCTAACTTGGTGATTTCTTATAATCTTCATCTACTCTAAATTATAGTGTTCTTTCTTCGATTTTTTTATTCCCACGCTCAAATCCTAGTCACAACGATAAGCTTATGAATGTAAACATTGCTATTTTCTTTGAATACGGTTTCAAAGTTCTACGTCACCATGTAGTGATTTTTTTAAAATTCAATGTCAATGCATATTATAAGGCTTAGCTTATTCATATACATTATAGTGTATGTGAATGCTCTCAATGGGGATTTCACCATAAAAAAAAGTTGATCAGCAATCAAGAATCTTTTAGAGACTCTTGAAAAGATCAAATACCTTCTTTCTGTTCCAGAATATAACATACAAGATAACTTTGAAGGACATTAAGGACATCTGATATTTAATACACATTGATCCTGTAAATGAGTATATGGTCAGATAATAATATGAGCTTTATTCATGTTGACAAGACTTGGCTACTGTAAACTAGCCGATAACCTTTCCACTAATTATTTGTCACTTTGCCATCAGAGGAATATGAATAATGGAGTAGCTTTAGTTTAACTTATTGATCGCGGCTATTTTGTTGTTCACATATTCTTTCAATACAATACACACATCAAAAGCCTTGAAAATTTCCGTATATTTTTTAATTTTCAATTAGGTTTTTCGGGAGCTTCAGGACAAAAAGGAATGTGATGTGTGTCAGATGATACGTCCTTGAATGGCGTCTGTCCATCTTATTTGTAGAATTATTATAAGAAACAGCACATCATTTTCAAAATCGCGATCGAATGTAGCTTTGTCATTATCCTCAAAATGTTTTTTGATGGTGCATTCATTGACTTGCGGACGACAACTTCTTCGAATTGGCACAGGATTATATTTACAATGTTTTAGGCGTTGTTCTCATTCTGTAACTCTCTGCCTACATCTGCATCAGTAATATTCATTCTTTGAGAAGCATCACAGCTCCATGATTCTCTTCTTAATAATTATATTAATATCAAAATTCTAACTAAATATTTCTTATAATGGCTATTTATGACACATCATTACCGCCGCCGGCATATTTAATTGCCAGACAAAATCACCCACCAGACTACATCTCACGATAAATGACGAAAATTTGCATAACTATCAGTGTCGGGTATTTTGAGACATTACAATAATATTAGATGAAGGTTGAACTCTGGATTAACGATTTGCTTTTGTTCAAATCTGGGTTAGTTTGTTAAATAAATGGCGACTACTCAATCTCCTGTCACCTTAATTCAATTGTTAAATGATTAATAGAATTTACAACTGAGCTCGACAGCTGTGTTATTCTATTTTATTTTTCATTTCTCAACGTAAGACTTTTGGGTAAAGCCCAGCAAATGACAATGTAAAACTATGCTCGTTGGAAATAAAGTAATGGTTTCTGTAATCTGGGAACATGTGACCCGATTATGACTTAACCATCGAAAATACTATTAAACTTCGATGAGATACAAATGACGAGACGAGAAATTGAAATGGTGCTAGATGTTTGAAGGTCCAGTGGCAAGAAAGTTTTATATTTAGCTAGAGGATCTCAACCGAGATATATAAGCTCTTTATGTGAAACAAGATGTGACTGTCTACTATGGTAGTAATTAGAATGACGTGAGAGTAACTCATTATTCCACAAGTCGAAACACTGTCAATATTTCCGTGATCAAGAATTTATTTCATCCATTAATTATTAGAGCTGGAATTGAAGGCACGACTTAATTTTTTCTGGCAGGTGTTTTTCAGATAAACAAATCAGTCTTATAATTTTTGTTGATATATTTACAATTAATGACTTATGATTTTTTCATTATAAAAATTATGTATCGATTAATTTGTTTAATTTGAAACAACAATTCGATGACGTGCCAAAGCGACAATGACGATAATGCTGCTATAATGTAGGCTTTCAATCACTTTTAACAAATCTACAATGAATTATTAGCTTCAATAAAGATGGATGATGATAAATCCATTGCTATAAGTACCAAAACGACAATGGCGATAGGACCAAATAAACTACCAAATTGTATTACTAACTCAGTGATATCAAGATTCTGGGAACAACTTGTGAAAAAAGAAAAAGGCTAAAATACTGCTACAGCTATAAATGATAATGCAGAACAAATTACAAGAAATTTATCAAACTGACAGCAATGGTTTTACCACTGGAAAATGTTAAGACATAGACGGACCATTCGGTATCCTTAAAATGATCGTCGATCCGTTTCTGGTTAAATTTAGTTTTAAAACCCTGTTGGGTCTGCATTGAATAGGTAAAGCCTTAAGATCTTTAATACAAAGCTCATTGATACAAACTAAAATCAGAGATTAAAAATTTACCAAAGTGCTGTAACACAATATAATGTTAATGAATAGCCCAGTTATTTTTACAATTTGAAGTATAAGTATAAGGTTGGAATTATGTCTGACTTATAAAACCAACATAGTCTCGCTTTTATGATCTTTTTTCAATATTCTCTTAATTTGCTTCCTTTCATTTTATAAACTAGTCAAATTATTCTTTCCATTTATGACGATCATCATATGGAAACCCTAACTACTTAGTAAATATGATTTCAATCTCGCCAAATAGAAGTTGTTTTATTAGAAATCACTCTAATGGTGTTCGCATTTCATGGTTATAACGAAGGATATTAATCCAATCGCTTTCTGTATTAAGTCTACTATTCAAAAGAACTGTTTCGCAGTTCCACTGAGCTACACCACGGAATAAAAAAAATTTCGAATGTTTATTTCTTTATTTAGGCTACAATATGATTTCTCTCTTGTTTCTTTACTGAAAGCACCTTGATAAACCGAAACAATTTGTATACGTCTATGTACACTGTACAGAAGTTTTTCTGCTGACAGTGGTTATGAGCTAGCACTGTCAAAAGATTGAATAGGCAGTTTTATTCCTATTTTTAAGGAGCAAAGGCCTTCTGCGAATTTATTCAGACTTGCTTATCGATACCGTTTGAAGGTTTATTCGGGGTCGAATGAGTTCTCTATTTATCTAACGTAATCAATCAACTATCTTTGATCACCAAGAGAATAAATTTGAGTTCAATATTAATGTTGCCATCCTTTTGTTTATTCTCAATGAGTCTTAGACGCCATTACCGGAAGTACGACCGTGTCGGTTCTGACGTCACAGTTTGTTTAAACTGATCGCACTTCAATCAGAAATCTTGACATTCGTTTGAAAACATGTGCCTTTTCCAGACATAGTTAATGGAAGATGGACTTGAATATATCAATCGATAGCTCATAGGACACGGTGATCTATTTGAATCGACCAGAACATTGCTATGAAGTCAGATTTTAGAGAGAACATGCAAAGGTGTGTCCAGAAAAAGCTTTTGTGACCTATGCATAACTCAAGTATACATCTGGACCAAACTATCCTACTTTAAACAGGCATTATGTACAGATTATGTAATTGTATCCATGAGTACACAAATAATATACTTCAGAGGATATGTAATTGATTTGGGTAGGTGTCATAGCTATTACGAAAATCATATTGCTACCACAACATACAAATATTGAACGTTTGGTTCCATTACCGAAACAAGCGTCCCTTTTATTGAAAGATAAGGCTCACCTTTCTGTTTTAGATTCTCGACATTGGTTCTGGTATTTATTTGTGTATTATTTAGAAGCGCTACCGTATCTTATTTTTATAACATCCATATGTTTGATATAAACACATGAAGGAGATATTGGTTCTTGAGCACCTGTCCTACATTGGTGAGCCTTCACTGATATTATTCAAAAGGGTTGAGTAGAAAATAATTTTTCGGACGTGATTTATTCTCATGCATGTCATAGTGGTAGCACAGCGAATACATGATGACAATTCGTCAGCCTGGGACTTTGCATAGTATAAGACATAATTGATTTTGCAAAAAGCACCATTCGAATCACTTCATTATGTGGAAAAGTTAATTTAAATATAAATATAATGTGTTAGTCTTTATTTTGATGTATATTACATTATTGTCCATTTACCTCCTACACAATAGAAATAATATTGTTAAGAATCGTTAATGTTTTAAATGTGAAAATTATCTATTTAATAATTCATGCTGGACGACTGTTAGTAGATTGTGAAAAGTCTAATAATTAGACTGGTGTTGAATATCCGTTTCCATGTCATTTGTTTTCCGCAAGAAATGGTATATTCTTGTTCGTCTTATCGATACTACGGTAATTGTATCTGTTATGTCACTATATTAATATGATATTATTAACCTACCTTGGAAATATAGAATATATAGTTTCCAATCAAAGGTTAAGGTCACTTTTATTATATATTGATTTTTAACCAAATCATGTTTCAGCATGCATATCACGCATATAAATTTGTGAATAGCAACAATTAAGTGAGAAAGCTTGAAACTTAAATATGCCACATCCTGTGAGGTGAAATTTAAAAAGTCGCACAAAATGTCACATTGGCTGAGTAAATGGTTATCTTCTCACGAAGTCACAGAGGAAATTTAAAAACTTTTATCGGCTTGGATGATGTTCTCTTAAAATCCAATTCTTTATACAATGCCTTAAACCTTCCGCAACTAAACTATTGTTCTCTTTAGTGACAATAAATTTGAGTCTTATGCATTGAAAAAGAGTACAACCGATTAAATTTCAGTTCTTATCCAAAATACAAAAATGTTAAACAGTTTATGTTTCAATAGAGATTGTTAAGCACCAATTCAAAAACTGTAGTTGTTGTAAACGTTGCAGCTGAGCGCATTCCGAGAGATTTTTTCTTTTGTTGTATGTTGACATGATTTACACGGGTCTATGATACCAGAATTGTCAATATTTCAGACTTTCATTTCTACAAATAATGTAGTTTATCTCAATTGAAATATCGAAGAACGGAATTCTGCAGTGGACTTTTATAGTACGATTCCCGGATTGCTAAATCTCGTTCGTCCTCACAACCAATCTCCCTTCATTCTTAGCAACAAGGTCTGACTGGAGGATGATGTTGATTGTTCGATAAGACTTTAAGTTCCCGATTACTAATTTTATGTAAAGGGCCTTTAATATAACAGTGTTGTTCTTCTCAACCCAAAGTAGAAGGTACTTCATTTCCTTGTCGACTTATCAGTTGCAAAGGATTGGTAAAGATCGGAGCTTTTCTTAGTCAAAGATGTGTTAGTCTCACAGATAACCAATTATCTAATTTGATGTCGAGGGGTAAAAATCTGTAGATAGTATTACACAGAGATTGGTGGTTCAAGGAAATTTGAGGCTGAACGCTGAGTGGTTGGCAGTGTTTAATTCAATAGCGGCTTGCTGTCAGACTTCCTTGATAGTATTCCTAGATAGTAGCCTAATGGACTATATATCATCTCGTGTACTGCAAGTTTAGAATTATGATATTGATTGTCTAGTGATGGTATAGATTCGCCATTATTCGGAGTAAATCCAATGTAAATTAGTATTAGATAGAACGTTTACCTACCTATATTATACATATTATAGATGTATCTCGTTCATTGTAATTCACACTTCCTCTTATAGAGTCATGAAATATTACGTTTGGTTTCCTTAACACTTATGGTTTAAAATTATGATTTTGTTTTATGATCTATTAGGGGAGTATTACCATACTCAGATGTGAATTCACATTGCAAGCAACCGGTAGGATGTACATTAATGTATTCATTTATGTACTATCCTGATTTTCTTGATGTTCTTCTTTTCGATCGACAAATATTTTTAGCGAGATTTTCAAAAGTGCATTGTATCAGTTTCTATTTGTTATGAATTACTGCCCATGCAACATGCCAAACTAACGTTCATTTAGTTATCAAATAAAGGGAGATTTTATACAGATAGTACCGATAAGGTTTGTTTCCTATACTCTTACTCCACTAATTCAAATTATGGGATCGTTTTTTGTTTTCTGCGTTAGCACACATTATGAAAAATAACAAATAATTTAAATCGTTATTTATAAAACACAATTGTGGAGATAATTACAGTTCAAAGAATAATATGCAGATACCACAATATTTAACAAAATTGTCTGAATATTGATACGAATGAAAACAATATTGTGAAGATATGATGAATAAATAACAATAATTACCAATAATGATTGATAACCTTGATTATATATCATAAATAAAAACAACGTTGTGTAGATATCATGAATATTAACAATGGATATGTCTTTCATTGATAAAAACAACTATATTTAGACATGAAAATAACGATAACATTTGTAGGATATGAATATTAAACAAAGAAACCTTGTCTAAATATGAATAAAATACATAGATATGAATAAAATACATAGATATAAATAAAATACATAGATATGAATAAAATACATAGATATGAATAAAAGCAAATTATCTAGATATCACAAATAATAAAACTATGTTTATTGTTATAATTTGGAACCATCGCATATTTGGAGGAAATATTAACATCATCCAATCATAATCATCTATTTCTCATGACATATTTAATTGTCCATTAATGTTCACGTTATTTTCTTTCCAGGTATGAACGTTATATACTATTCAACATTCACGCTAGACAATATTTATTTCTTGTGATATGTACACATAGCCTACACATCGAAACCTATATGGTTTTCATTAGTTATTAGAAATATATATCTATCTGTCACTCTTGCGATGTTTTAAAACAAATTTTATTTAACTCAATGATGGATATTTATTAGGCGTCCTTAAATCAGAAATCTAACTTAAATATATATCAAACTCCCATAGAATTTATCTGTACTAAGCGTTTGTTAACATTATTATATTACTATAGTCGTTGTAAAAACTTTGAGTTGTTAGTTTGCAGCATAAAATTTTATCACTAAAGTCAAATTTGCAGGAAGTCAACCTAATTTTTTTTTTTTTAATTTTTAAAATCATCTACTTGTACTGCGCATAGTTTGAAGGTGACAAAAGTAGTCTATTTAATGCAATGGTTTCTATGCAACTCCCATCTTTTCTACCCCACAGTAAGTTGGCTTCCTGTGAATTCTGAATTACTCGAAATTTTGTTCAGCATTTTAATACATGTATATAGATATCTACTTACTTAGTCCTATTTTTTAAGCTTCACTTTAGAAATAAAAAAGCTTGATACGTAGAATTTTTTCGAAAAATCAGTATTTAAAATATCATTTCTCTCGTTTATTTGCAAATTTGAATCCTTATTCATTATTATCTTAGAAAAAGTGCATTATTCTCTTTCGTCTCAAGAGAACGTACGAGAACCGACTCTGTCTTGAAGTTAGCAGACGGACAACTTTATCCATGCAGAAACATTCTTACTGTTAGTCGGCCATCTTGAATTTCTACTAACTGCTTGTTGTTAGCTATATTGATGACATTTGCCAGTGTTTTCCTAAAGATTAACCAAATTTCAACAATCGTTTACCATTTGCTTTCACATGAACAATTAAAATAGAATTTGAATAAGATGAATCAATTTTATAAAAAAAAAAATCAAAATAAGTTTTAAAACCACTGGCAAAAGTCATAATATTGGACGTTTTAGGTTTTGCACGATTAACTAAATGTATTTATTTGCAGCATGTGTATTCTGTATTTTCATTTTTACCTTTTCTAACTTTTGCATGATAGTTATTATTAAACGCTTATGATTGTTTCTAAAAACATATTCAAATCTATTTATACATTTTTATAACTTCTGTAATTTCATTAAAGAAAATCAATGAAATTTTTAAAATCTGGCAGAAATGAATCAGGTGATTTACCTTTTTTATACCAATAATTTCTATGTGCATGTAAGGAGGTTTAGTTTCTCTGATCTTTTTTTTTTTTTGAAAATTTTGCTCTTTGGTTTTTTTAACAATGCATGCTTATTAAAATAATTATTTCAAGCAGTTTGGCTTTAAGTTAAAATCTAAACTTTGGTCAGCACTTTTCTTTCAGCTATCTCTTTATTACGACTGGCTATGCTGGGCATCGGTAGAGCTACAACTATACTCCACCCCATTTACAACACACAGTAATGGCGCTTTCGTTTTGTTTTCTATCGCCGTTGTAAATCTCCTTTTACCTTTCTCTTCAAACATCTTTACCCTTATACCCGTGCTTCACGTGTGACGTCACCTAGATTGACCAACCACGTGTGATGCACGCCATCAATGGACTACACACGCTTGTGTCATCATTTCCTACTTTCTCGTTGTATCTTTTATGTTGTTTGGTGTCGTAATCGGAAGTTTGTCTGGACCGTTTCCTACAATTTCTCCATACACTATCTTCTAGCTTCAAGACAACGGACTATAGCTTTCTTAAACACCCTGACTTTAGATAGAGGTAGATTATTAGAGGGAAATGCACTTAAAACTGCTACTAAACTAACATAGGCTTTGTTATGGATACGGCGATGAACATGAATTGCGCCTAACCCGTTACGAAAGTCGTCCCATTTAAAACGTCCATAATATCTCAATACTGAATGATTTCAAGTTTTCTTTCTTTGTATTTTTTGAAATTAACACAATTTTGCACTGCATAAAATTGAATTAATATAAATGTGATGTATTCCTTATATGAGATTTTATTTCTCTTTTTGATGTTGGTTATTGCGACGTTTGCTTTAAATGTGTCAGTTTGTATAGATATGCCACCAATCAGTAGAACGGTTTCTTACACTTGTACTTTTGAGGAAGAAAATGTTTTATCGATTGTTGGATGGACGTTTTAAATTCAAGCACTTTTCTAAAAAAAAAGAACTCGTTTAAAGATAAAGTAGGAATTAAAATGCCATAAACGAGAGAAACAAAATTAAGAATGCTGCTACCAAGAGAAGACAACAGAACAAAAAGTATTTTGAAAGAAAGATAAGAGATGAACAGAATAGAGTGTTAAAATATCCTTAACTATGCTTCGTTTCAGGTAGTGGCCATTATTTCTGTCCTGTTCATCGTCTTGTCAACTATAGCCTTAACATTAAACACCATACCAGCTCTTCAAGACCGTTCCAAACCCAAAGAAGCTGCGGACAATCCTCAACTAGCAGTAGTAGAAGCAGTTTGTATCGGCTGGTTCACTCTGGAATATTTAGCCAGATTTTGGGCCTCGCCGAATAAGTGGAAATTTTTTAAGGGCCCGCTCAACGTTATAGATCTACTTGCTATAATGCCTTACTTTATATCATTAGGACTGACTGAATCAAATAGGGACACTACAGAACAATTTCAGAATGTGCGTCGAGTTGTACAAATTTTTCGTATCATGAGAATTCTTAGGATTTTAAAATTAGCACGACATTCGACAGGTTTGCAGTCTCTGGGTTACACATTACAAAGAAGTTACAAAGAGTTGGGACTGTTGCTTATGTTTCTTGCCATTTCTATATTACTTTTCTCTAGTTTAGCATATTTCGCTGAAAAAGACGAGCCGGAAACAAAATATAAATCAATTCCCGAGACATTTTGGTGGGCGGCCATTACAATGACAACAGTAGGGTATGGAGACATTCATCCTACGACGGTTTTAGGAAAAATAGTCGGTAGTGTGTGTTGTATTTGTGGAGTATTAGTTATTGCTCTGCCGATTCCTATCATAGTGAACAATTTTGCTGAGTTCTACAAAGACCAAATGAGGAGAGAAAAAGCTTTTAAACGACGCGAAGCATTGGAAAAGGCGAAAAGAACGGGCAGTATCGTTTCCTTTCATTCCATCAACCTAAGAGATGCTTTCGCCAGAGATGTGGATTTGATGGAAGTGAATTCCGGTGGAGGCAAGGGAGATAATCAAGACGGAAGTAGCTCAGACAGTAAAGGTACGAGTCCTCCACCTTGTGTTATCAAGTTTAATAACCAACCCAATTATCAAAACGATGATGTCGAGGGTTGTAATGCAAAAACACTTCATGTTGACAACGACAGCACGAATAATTTGTTGGATGCAGACGAAGAGTCGCTTAAACGCATGACATCATCGCAACCACTGTTAAATTCGCAACCTCAGGTACGTTTCCCTTCATTAGAATGTGCCTTCATTTTATTTTTCAGATTACATTTTATTCATTATTTTTGTTATATATGCATGCCTTATAACCTTGTTTTCTCGTTACTGCGCTCTGCTCAAGTTGAGTAGCATTTGGCATGCTTTTTCATTTGCATGTTATGTTTTAAGGCTTTTCGCAAAAGGTGTTTTCTATCCACTTTCTGAATCGTGTTCAAATAACAATTATTTGCTTTTAGTTCTCCTGTGTTAAAAAATTTTGTGTTTTCAATAACATGTCATGTCCATTGGTGCAATGGATCATCCTCATCTGACAAGGATCGGCACATACCTATCCCCACTATTTGCTTTTCATCTTATCTGTAATTTGTTTTCCTGGACGCATTATTTGTACCTTTATCTAGTCTCGTGTTCTATTTGGTTTAAAAGGCAAAACTTATTCTTTGATTTCTGCTGCAGGGTTGTTAATCTCTTAATGATGATTGCAATCCAAGTCATTCTTTTTATTTATTTCTGTCTAAAGATATCCTACCAAAACAGTAATATCATAGTCTGAGTACACTTACCTTTTAACCCTTATGGAAACGAGAGTGGTTATTCCAACCTTGCAAAGCTTGTAGAAAATATATCTCTAACGCCCTGTGTGTTTTTGCTGAACTCACCCTATTTGGTTTTACAGGGACTACTTGGTTACTCACAGGACAGTGAAAGCTCAGATAGGATTGAGATGAAACAACTTTACCGCCAGAGCAGTACCACTAGTACGGATACCTATAATAGTTGTATGACCCACCCGCATAATAGCCCCTCCCTTGTAGGGCTGGGCAGCCAGGGTAGCCAAGATCCCCCTCAAAATATTTATATTAACCCACTCGATGATTCCCCTGAAATTAACAACGATGTGCCATGCAATGATTCTTGCGATTCCTTTTATAGTGATCTTCAAATAAGTAGAAACCGAGAAACTGGTTTTAACAAGCCAGACGTGACGTTTAGTCCAAAACAAATAGTGCAACCTTTAAATTCGGGCTTATCCACAACATGGGAACGTAGTGATTCTAATCCATTATTTACACTGCCGCCGGACACTGTTTACGCTGTCAGTGCTGACGGCAGACCGTTATCTCGGAAAGTACATAAATCCAGTTTCAAAAGACATAAATCACTGTCTGTCGAAAAACAGGCACGGTTTTCGGAAGTGAAAGAAAAGAACTATTCGTCAACGGACAATTTGCATTCGCACAGTATGGGCAAAACAAAAATCAAATTTAGGAAAGCGGTATCGTTGGCTAACCGTCTGCATTCTAGTCCTTCCACGGGACGTAAATTGGCAAATTATCACCTCATTGCTAACACGGACTCAGGTGAGTTCTCGCTTAAACCAATCCATCTTATTCCCCCATGCCTTGATGAAATACCAGCAGAAATAAAAACTTTAAATAACAAATATACTTTCATTAAATTTTCATAAAGCATGAAGGTCTTGAAAAAATTTCTAAACATATTTTTTATTCTCGAAATGATTTTCTGGTGATATTTCTGATTGGGTTTCCGGATCAAAATATACTTTGACGTACGTTGAATGTAAACTTAATTATTGTTGAAGTGTTCATTATGGCCCGCAAAGGCCCAAAACTTGTAAATTATATGTAAGCTATATAAATATATATATCATATATACCATAACATAGAATCAACGTTTAAGTATATTTTTGTCTGCCTATATTTTATAGTTTTCCATATTAAATCCTCCTTATTAATTTAAATCCAAACAGTATCAGTTTAGCATAATTCACAGATCGTTTCAACTTCTGAAACTTCTTTTATTGCCTAGAAATAATTCTTCACAGATCGCACTCGATCTCATTTTTTTATTTTGAAACCTATCAAGTTTGGTATTTTTCTACTTTTTAACTCTGCATCATGCATGTTAATCCTTGGTGGTTATTTGATACGCCGCTGACAGATCTGGAAGGGTGTTTATCATTCGGATAGATACCCCAAAACAAGTAAATTTGAAATAAAAAAAGAACAAAAAGTACTTAGATAGTTGACGTAGAGCACCAATTTTCTTGCAGATGAAAAGTTCCTTCTGAATTAATACGAGGTGAGTGGAATTCTGTACCCACCAGGGGCCATTTTCTGGTGTGACCATCAAGAGCAAGTATGACCCCTGTCGACCTTATGTAGCTTCTAATATCCGTATGTGTTCCTGAAAGAAGTTCTAGAACTGCTCTTAAGAAACTTTATCCCTAATTTAGTGCTGTTCCAATTTGGTGTAGTTAAGCACAATAGAACTTCTGTCAGGAAATTCACGCTGTATATTTGTCGCCCATCCTGTGTGTTATTGCACTCTATATAAAATATCATAAGCATATACAATTCAACCAGAAATGGTAGCCTTTGCTTGCTGGTGTGTTGTTTTTTGTGGTAGACAGCTTAAGCTTTTGTGTGCTACAGCTTCTCACAGCCATCACACTTCCTTTGTGACTCCGTGATTTTCCCGCTTTGTGTTGGTCACACCAGTCAATGCGTTCCTCCCTCGTTTGTTTGGTACTCTCTATTGGCTTCCTATATGCTCTTGACGCTATGGAACGGTCTATTTCTTGTCACTTCCAGACATCAATTCCCTTTCAATAGTTCGAATTTATTAAATTAGTTAATACAAAAAGTCACGATGCCTGTCAGTGGTGTGTCTGAATGTATTGTTTTTATTTTTTTTTTTTTTAGTAAGTGAGTCTTACGTGCCATTTTCACAGAAAATTAATTCACAACATTACTGAGCTTGTTATTAATCATAATCATATTAATCATTATAATCTTATATTCCTATTTTTAACCACATATGCCGCTTTTCTGTACCTAGGCGCATCAAGAGAAGGATTCAGACTTAATGAACAACCTTTGAAAACTTACTGGGAACATTTGACAAACTTATATAGAAATCATTTTTCTGTGTTACACTTCCAAATCACAGTATATACTCTTCTAATCGAAGTCCCAAATATCCAACGGTGAAAGGGAAGCAACTCATTTTGTAGATTGTTGCTTTAATTTTTTTTTCGGTGGTGAAGTTGGCATGTTTGTGTATTTGTACGCTTTAACAAAGGCTTGTGTTGTATCTCCTTATCCTTGTATCTTTCTAAAATGGCGTGTTTACAACAGTTCATATAATTTACCATTAATCAAATTGGAAAATAATTCCATATTCTCATGGATTTGTTGTTTTAAGAATACTATTGTAGTAGAATCTTCATTGATTATTAATACCTATCCTATTTCTTTTATTACAATTTAGGACCAGGAACATGGAGCGACCAGGATTTGCGAGAAAACAACACAAACAACAAGCAGTCACCACAACAGCGATCCAGTCCTTCATTACTCACACCTTCCCCGCCGAGAAAAAGAATCCTAGTTAAATCGGATGCTGTGCATCTGGATGACAATGTTTTAGTGTCTTTGTGTCCTGATATCAAAAATGAATTCTCAACCTCTAAGCCCTCAGGAACACGATCTCTCGACTTATGTGATAATACGAAAAACCATTTAGGGGACAGCCCCACTCATGTGCAAAATCGCCATTGTCGTAATAATAGGACGCCCAAAGTGCCACAACAAATGACATGTATAAATATAGAAACTCGAACTGGTGACGACAATCAACGATTCACTCCGGAAATTAACGATTGTCTGGATGACGACATAGAATTCAGTGACAGTATTGTAATACCAAATAAAAACAATCCTTTGCGAACTGCGGATTTATTGCAAGGAAATTACACAGTGCAAAGTGATACCAGTCCTTCGGATAATCTAGACATTGACGAAAGTTACTTAGGATCAATTAATTCTGCTGACTACTCTTATTCAGATGCCAGTGTTTCCGATCCCAATTTCCGAAAATCCTCGCCTTCCAGCGAAATTATAACGCATACGGAAGGAAGCGAGGATCATACTACTGTGAGTTTGTATGAAACAGCGGATTCCATGGCAACGGACAGTGAAACCAACATGGAAATAGTGAATTTAACACCGGGAACAGAATCCCACAACAAACCAAATAACAATGGAAATAATATCGGATTTAACGGTGCCAGTGGATAGGAGTGCTACAAGTAAGTAAAAACGTGAGTGACAGTCTTCTCACTCTAACTTTAACGAGTGAAGTATTGTACGTCTTATCTCATTACACTGTTTTCAAATTCAAAACCATCTTCCCTCTAACAATAATTATCCCATCTACGAAACCTGGCTGCCCGGCCCTTACCCTACTTGCCCTTTCTTTTCATTCTTTGCATTTATAATTTATTTTGTTTTTTCGTGGTATCTATTTAAACTTTGCTAGTTTTTCTCAAGATTTTCTTCAAGAAAAGGAATCACGAACCTTAATTTTAATTTTTTGACGTTTGAAGGTAAGATTTGGAAAAATTAGTGTCAGATGCCTTAACAGGAATTCAAAGCTTTATTCAACGAAGAAAAAAAAAGAATACCATGCCCAAGCTTTGAATTTTTGTTGCATCATGCAATGCTTTTTTGACAACAAAGCGATAACCTCTTTAAACACATGTCTAAACATTTACACTTTCTTTTTGACAATTTTACCGTCTTAAACCCAGTGTATTATTAGTGCTGGTCTGAATGTTGCTGACCAACAGAAATCAATATGAAGAACCCAATTTCGCTCCCCCAACATGGATTGTAGCTCTGAAGCCAATAAGTATCAATACCTGATCAAGAACTATTGTATAAATTATTATATATTTACTTTATTACAAATAAAAGTATTGCCGATCATGAATATCACAAGTGTGTGTATGATATGCAAATAACAATTCAATACAATCTGAATATTTTTTATTCGATCAAAATGTCTCGCAAGCAACTTGTCACAATATAGCTACAAGCATCATGAATTATCATTACCATTAAAATTTCACCACTGGAGGTTGTCGACTTCTTTTTTTAGGAATAATTCTTAATTTCTCAAATTCGCATGCTACAATGAAATATTTTTGGAAAATAGTTCTGTTCGTGCTTCCTTTCATTTTCTAGCACTTTACTCTATTTTCACAGTGTCCCATGGCTTTTTGTGAAGCACAGTCGCTTTTTGTCACTACACGTTCATTATTCAGCTTTTCCATGGTCTTATATACATGCTTATCGCTTACACCAACTTCTGCAAACAGCTATTTTGTATACGCTTTCTATGTTGACATATATGCCTTTTTTTATTCTCTATTTTATTCATACTATCAATACGTTGAATTTCTGCGTTTGATGATTTTTTATTCTATGCTAAATAATGTTCGTTCATCCTAACTAAATTGCATTTGTTAGGTTGAGTCCTTGTTCACAATAGCATATTGAATGTTGATACAACGTAAGCTTATCTTCGATTTTCCAAAACTGCCCATGCCTTGATTTCTTAAAAAATGAATACTGTCATTGATTACAGCTAATTTTCGTGTCATATTATGAAATATAATTTATTTTTCAGAAAAATATGGATTAAAGCGTCACCTTGATGATTTCTTTTAATCTGTGGATTAATAGATCTAAATGATGGTATAAACAAAGCAGGGTTATCAATGCTTCCAAAAATTTAACATCACGTGACGTGTGACGTGATGATGACTTTCAAAGCAGCTTCCACGTGAACGTTAGTGATGTTAAAAAGACCAAGATGTTAAAACTTATGGTCTCATTAGCCCTGATTCTGGGGTTTATGCAAATCGAGAAAACGGACAAAATTTAAGAATTTTCTATACTTAATTCATTTTAGACTTTTACTTTTCTCAGCTGTGATTTTTTTACTATTGATAAAATAATTATATAGTGTTCATCATCTTAAACCTAGTGCACGTGATCCGCCATGTTTTATTGTGTGACATCTTCAGAATTGTGCTCCCTCTGTTTATTTTTGTGAGCGACCATTAATATTATTCAACGTGCCCTTTATATCGATTGTTTTTTTTTTTCTCAGGATGTGTTTAATTTTTGATGAAGGTTTATTTTGGATGTGTTGTGATCTAAATCGGCATTCCGCATCGTATGTGGTTGCAGTTGTAAGTTTGGAATCTCTATCTGGATTAATATCCAGGTGACAATGTTATACGCTAAATTTGCAAAACAGAATATATGGACAAAGCACTGTGTGTCTCAGTCTTAATCCTTTATCTAAACGTCAACGTAATATTAATCCAGTTTTCATTTTTGGTAGTTTTGCACACTGGTATTTGGATGATAAAATCTAGTTAGATTCCAAACTCTCAAGGCATCATATTTAAAGCACATCGTCAAACCACCTCACCTTTACCACTCGAGATGTATTAAAGTGTTTGCAATTCAACCACCAATAAGAGTTAAATATTCCTTACAATAATAGCCTAGCAACGGTTCTAATTTATAAAGCCGGCATAGTATCTGCATATGGGGTAACAGCAGCTAAATGAACTTTGTGGTTGCTGGTACACCCTCTGAAGCGAGAGGGTGGAATTGTTCTACATTTGAAATGTTAAATATTAATATATTATTTATAAATTGTATTTTAAATTGTATTTCTTCCTGTTCTAATTTGTTGGTTTGTAGAACAATTTTAATTGATGAATATTCTGTAATATGACGTGCAACGTAAATGCTGGATGGCAGATGTTTGTAATGTGATGAAATGTCCAACAGCTATCGTCTCATAAACCAACCTTGTTTTTTTTTAAATCTATCTCTACAATGCATCATATATTTTATACATTGTTTATCATAAATCTCACTGCATAAAGTCGTAGTTGATATTATAGAGGCTGCCAACAAAACACGATTTACCAATGATCTCTTAGAATAATCGTATAAAGACTTTAATATTCTTGTAGTGCTTTTAATTAAATGCTGAAATTTTTGTAGAGCTGAAGTATCGCATTACTTTTTTTCTGTAGGAACTTTGGTATTGAAATGTGCCATAAAGTTAAATGTATCAAATAGCTTATTGATCAAGAATTTAAAGGTGTATATGCTGAAATTAACTGTTTTAAAAATTAATATTTCACTCTATATAGAGATATAATTTCTATTAATCTAATGCAGTGTTTAAAGCAGATTCATTTGTTTTTAACTATTAGAAACACAGTATAGTTCCATTTTTTTCATATTGTTCATTTTTTAAATTGCGTTTAGACTTCACAGATATTGTGAATTTTATGAAGTAAATCTACATTTTTATTTTTACTCTTTAAACAATACCTTCACTATTCGTTTCTAGAAAATACTAAAAAGTAAAACCTTCTAAATTGTGACGTTTTATAACTATAAGACTTTTGCATTCAGAATTAGCTAGTTGGGCACGTTAGTTTTGTTTGTCATTACCATTAACTATCAGAGTTACATTACTTGCTGTGCCATTTTGTTAGGGAAACTTGCTCTGAAAATAAACTAACACGAACTTGTATCAGTTCAACTACTAGTATCTGGTTATTGATGTAACTTATATCTTCACGATTCGAACCCATTCCATTGTTTTAACTATGTGTTACTCATGCTATTGTGAATTTTTATTACACTAGGAGAGGCTTCATTATGCAAGAATCTGTGTTCTGTTCATGTCGTTGTAAATATTTAGTTTCACATGTGAACCAAAATAGTGCGTACATTCTTACAAAATTGCTCTTAATAAAATATCTTAATCAGCGAACAGCTATTTAATTCGAACTAATTTGACTTTTTCAATAGTTTATTTGAAGCAAAATTATTAAGGGTTCTTATTCGATGCGCGACTTAAAAAAGCCATTTGTGGGGGATATCATTGTATATTACTAACAACGTTGTAAACTGTATCCACTGACCATTGTAGTTTAGTCGTACAACAGATACTTGTATGTAGATTCCAGGTCTTATCGGATATATTAATAAGACGTCTTCACCCTTGTAATTTGTTTCATTTTTAAGCTAAATTTTGTAGATATACATGTTTTATTTGATTTTGAAACTTCCAACATACGTTTTAGGTGTTGACTTTTGCAAATTAAATTAAACCTTTGGTTTGAATTTATTAAATACTAGTTGTTCCTTCCGAACTAGAATTATAGTTAGGATCTACACAGAAGGAAGAATAAGTGCTGTTATTTTTCTGTAGATTATTTTCGTATTTGAACTTACTTTTTTTTTTATAAGCACGGTTTTTGAGATCAATTTTCAAAAAGCTGTATATTTGCCGATTTTTATCTTTCAAACCACGGCGAACGATTTGCGATTTGTTGATATTTAACTTTTTTACTAGAACCGAAACATTAATAGCACAACGTGTCATTTTGTTTGTTTCCGTTTATTTTTTTAAAATGACATTATTTCA
Organism: Nipponacmea schrenckii; assembly: GCA_030562195.1. Lineage (NCBI taxonomy): Eukaryota > Metazoa > Mollusca > Gastropoda > Lottiidae > Nipponacmea > Nipponacmea schrenckii. The sequence continues at coordinate 34,127,188 of CM060200.1, read as the reverse complement.
AAACCATTTATTTTATTATACCCTTCCTGTTAGATGTCTATTACATTTTACCCTCATTTCTTTTATTAAAAAAGGGTTATTATTGTAATAAGACATCCATGAATTGTTGAGATTGTAATAAAATGTTTGTTACTCTAAATTGTGTTATTAATGGGATGGACAGCATCCTTTAAACATTAGGTTTGCGCGTACTTTGGTAGTATGGGACAGAATACAAAGAACAGAGATTCACTTTATCGAATAGTCTTTATATGAGGCGGAGAATTTTAAGAAATCAAAACAATCTCCTCTAACAACTCGCATCGCAACCCCTTCTTAGTAAGCTAATGATGTGAAACTTGACACAAAAAATACTTACACATTCTACACTTAATATTCACAAAAATAGGATTACAATCGTAATAAGCCCAAAATTGAAGTATCCTTGTCAAAAGTAACACTAATACACATGGAACAGAGCTTTGTCAATGAATTTAATAACAAGGGCGATAATTCATATTAAGTATTTTTGAGTTTTTCTAGTGTTTCTTGGTTGGTTACTCGCACTAACAAAAATTCTTCAAAAATAAATTTTCAGAACAAGGACAATAACTTTTCCGATTCTGCTGATTTTCATTAGGGTTCATTATCCTTTTTTGATTAAAACAGATTATGTTTGGCACATGGTATTTTACGACATCGATTCAACTATGATCGCACGGGCCCTCAATTATTTGTAAATATATCTATCCTTTGTCAATGCGCATCATTTCCTGTGAGTGAAACATTAGCAGGCCACGGCAAAACTTTTGACGAGTCTGTCAACATATGTCTAGTGTTGACTTGCTGTGTGGCTGTTTGGTGGAAGGAAGTAGGCCGACTGTTGGCCGGAGAATCTGATCAAAGTACAAAGTCTATGGAAACCAATGGCGTCATCTTGTCCAAAGATACCTCCTGAAACCATGACACCACCTCAACCGAATGGAACCACCTCCTTAACACAACAATCTGATGTCGTTCACAACTCCGGCGATACACAGGTTGGCGTTCATCAGCCCTGAACATGCAGAGGAGACTTTCGTCGGTGAACATGACCATCTGATATTGTCGTTGCAAACTTCATACACGTCGGGCCTAGTCTGTTTCGTCCATGTTCTACGCAGTCAGCTGCTGTCCGCTGCATGGTCTATAGACTTTTTAATTTTTAAGTTTGAAAGGTGTAAAGTTTACTTTGGACGTGAGTTTAGATTTAAGATGAAAATGCCTCGCTTAGCAAGTAACTATGATGGCTTAGTTCCATATCAAGATTTACGATCATTAAATATTTCAAGCAAAAACAAAAGCATATCTATAAAAAATATGTTTCCCAATTAATAAATAATCAACCATATAAACATGAAAATAAATACATGAAACAAAATTACTTTTAAGCAATCACTTCAGTAAAGATCTTTTTTTTCCCAATGTGTTGCCACTTGGGCTGAATGTGAGACAGGACAATGTCCTTGTGTATTGGACCTAATTCTGACCCATGCAAAATAAAGAGTTTATTATTATCATAATTATTATAAAAACTCCCTTCTCATCTCTTCATATGAATAACCTGATGATGTTTCAATTCACAAAAAAACTATAATGATGATAATCTAGTATAATACATCATGAATACAATAATTTGTCTTTTAGTTTCCATCACATAATTCAATCTATGGAGAGAAACCAATTCACTTGGCTGGCAGTAATAAGGTGTAACAAATCAGTGATAAAGTGACATAGAGGGGTGGTTGTATAAATAGATATATCTTTACATATTACTATATAAAAAAATTACTGAATACTCATTCAGAAAAACTGGGTTGTATGTACTCCTAAAATCATAACGAAATTTTTTTGGAATGAAGGTAAATGAAATTAAATAAGCAGGGAAATTTAACCATTGAATAACTTCAAATGATATACCAAAGCTAGGCTCTGCTTAATTTTTTCTAAGATTCTATTTTGAAATTGTCTAGCAGCCACAAAGAGATAAATTTTATAACTGGATTGATTTGATTTGTACCACATACTCTGCTGTCAAAGCGTATTGATATGATGATTTGCTTAAATAAAAACCCTTAAATACAGTATAGTAAATTACAGTGTTTACTTGCTTCAAAACAACCCAATCTTAAAATATCAATGTATCCAGAGTGCAATATTAACTTATTCCAGTCAAGGAAATATATTCAGGACATTGTGAACATAACTTAGTACTTTGATGAGAAGTGGAAATAATAACATTCGAGCGTGGCATTGGTAATAAAAAAAAAAAAAAAAAAAAATAGGATTTCAATACAATGAGGATTTCAAAATAATTTGCATGTAATGAAAAGTTAGCAAGGAGCATTTCCTTTTGCTTATACAAACAAGCACATCTTATTATGGTGTAGAATTTTCACTGTTATAAAATATTGCTTAATGCTTTATTATAAAAGCATTTGTTTTTTAGTTCAAAATTGCTCTTGTAGAAATAAGATATAAATAATTACACTTTTGTTCACATAAACATCTTGTTAAGTAAAAATAAATTCTTTCACAAATTAAAATATTCCTTTGATACATAATACATTTGTTTCTTTATAATCCAGATACCACACCACACTTGATCCATATCCTTATATGTTACATGTTCCCAAAGCAACGTTTGGATATATACATGAACCAACCGTTGCTTTCACAATCCCAGATTCTTGTCATTAATTTGCATTGTTCAAGAGTTCACTCTTCTATCAATTAGATTTCTTGTAACAAAATGTTGGATTGACCAGACCTAAAATCTTTAGTTACAGTATTATTCTGGGATAATCAGTCAACAAGGTCAAGGCTGTTTTTTGACAAAAAAGCGAATACGAGCACACAAACTGGTTCTAGCATTACAACCAGGACATATTCATAAGAAAGTGATTTACTGCTTCCAGTTAAAAATGTCTTTGTTATCTAAAATTGACAGCAACGTTTTTTTCTCGTTTTTGCTAAGCCATTCTACAGGAAATTTGTTTTGAATTTAAGAAAACAATGATTCAATGGAGGCCTCCATTTTGCATTAGTCCATATGTTACGAAATCACTGATTGGATAAATTTAGTCTTGACGTATGGTTTGCCAAAGGAGGTTATTAGTCTCTAACGACGAGAATCTGGGATTGTGAAAGCAACAGTTGGTTCATGTATATATTCAAACGTTGCTTTAGGAACATACAGTAGCCTATATATTAATAATAAAATATCATGAGATCAACTTGAACCAATATTGCCCACCACTACCTTGACCTCTTCTTTAGTAATAGGTTGTAATTTTTCTAAATAGTCATTGTGGTCAAATATAGTAGCCAGTAAACCAGCTTTCACTTTTAGCTCACTATTGAAGGAATAGTCTATATAGTCTCCATTTAATGTGGTCATTTTCCCATCCACTGCACTCAGAATGGCATTGCCAGCACAAATGTCCCATTTTTTTATTTGTGTCTTGTGAACATATGCATGAGCATTTCCTTTTATAACTTCTAGCGTCTTGTATCCTGAAATGAGCAATCATAGCAACTTAAATTAAAAATTCTTCAAGGGTTACTTAAAGGGATAATAGGCTTTAGAATACACTCGTCCTACGGCTTATATTTGTGTTTCATATTGACTATCAGTTAAATAAGTCTGCATCCCACACTTTACCAAATTTCAAAAAGAAACAATAAAAATATATTCGGAATTTTAAAAAAAAGTGAGCCAGCTACCATTCCATTCAGTTTGAGAATAAAAGCGTCTGGTAAATCAACGCTAAAACATCATTGTGGAATTCAACAGTATGGGTCAAGGACGCGTGAAAACCCACATGTTAGAGTTACTTCCCTTTATATTTACACAATTTGAAAATCGCTTGATGGATGGCTCAAGCGTTTTATGATTAACTACTTTATTTTGGGGATTTATCGGATTTTAGAGGGATTTTGATGTATAGGTAAGTCCACTGATGGATATATACTGTTATTGTCCAAATTTGAGTGAACTTAAATTTTAATGTTCGTTCTAACGCCTATTATCCCTTTAATTTTAAGCTGCTTCACAAAAAGGGAGATAAGCTATCTTCAATAAATATCTCTTAGTGAAATCCATATTGTTATTACGTCATAGAAAAAGCATAATACGCTGAAAATAGACTGATCAGATTTACCATAAATTAAAACTAATAACTACAGGCATTGCATATTTGTATATACAGATTTTAAATATACTTGTATTAAAGTTTAACTGATTTAAGCTGTCATTTGATGGCTCATCTAACAACCATGTAAATAAGATAGGAAAATATTATCATTGATTACAAATAAGTCTGGATTAAAGAGGGCAGTAAATTATTCCACACTTTCATCACATTCAAAACTTACCTGCACCTCCAGCAGGAATAATTGTTGTATCTTGGCCAAAAGCTTTTTTAGCTACTTCAGAAACAGTACCAGCATGTGACCTGGACACTATTATTTTTCTATTTTGATTTGTTTTGTCATGATCTGCTTTCTTTAAATTTTTTGAATGACCATAGCCTACCCAGGCCCAAGCTGAAGAGAGAAAATTAAATAACTCATCCTAACAGTTCAAAAGAAACGATTTGTCAATCAAATGATTTTTTGACAATTTTAATATAAAACAAGTGGTTGTCTAACAAGATACGTCCACTTTAAAGTATATTTCTGTTTTAACACCGGTTGAAACTCCAACATAATTTGAGCCTAAATATAGCCATTAATATACATGATCACACCAAATCACATTATAATGTGGGCGAATAAAATATGACCTTGCAATTTAGTAAACATTGCGGAAATTTTGCCAAAGTCGGCTGATTTTCTTATTCTAGACAGGAGTTAATGATTTGTATATGAAATCTGTCAAGTAAAACAAAATGAAGCAAACAAACCTGTACTGTCTTCGAAAGGTTTATGTATAACACCTATTACAGGTTGTCCCTTCACTGCAACACAAACCATAGTAGTTACATACTCTTTTAAGTTCTCTAAAATTCAGAAGAAAAGAGTCTATACATCAAACTTTAATCAATACCTAACAAATGCAATTGTATTGCTGTCCAAAAGCCTTTTGCTCATTATCTCACATAGAGTAGAAGTATAAGATTTTGTCACTTATCTGTTATCTACATTCGCATGTGAAGTATCTTCAGATAAATAATATTAATCTGGTATAAAAAAGATTACATCCCAATACAAAAATATATTAAGGAGATCAAATCCACACTAAACTGTTTGTGAAACCCAGAATGTTTCCCTGAAATATTTCTGTTTCTTCAAATGAACAGTCTGACCTGTATATTCCTGTGTAGCATCTAAGGGATCAACCCAGATTGTAATTTGACTAATGGGTATTGACTGATCACTTTCTACAACTTCCATCACTTCAGTTAAATGTTTATTTACACTTGGTACTGTACTCAAGTCAACTGGTGTTCTGTCATGCTCTTCAGATATCACCTGCAACAGATAAGAAAATCAGTTTCATACAATTCATGAATTCTTGCTGTCTATTTCACTTCTCAGAAGTAATATGTCTTTTTCTACTATTACTGCATAAACTATACATTACATATCAGTTTGTACTATTGACACTGTATAGTACCGGTATCATATTTTTATTATGTTCTTTGTTTGAAGATATAACCAATATCATAACTTCATATGTTATAACTACACCTAAGAATGGTTAAACAGCTTTGGAAGTGAAGATATGTTGTAGGCCTACAATATCAAAGTAAATATTTAGACTAGTCTAGTATAGGCCCTACTTTATATTTTGAAGTATATATATAATGTTTTAGCTGAAGTTTGTTTGAACTTTGATTAAGAACTAATTTCATTTCATATTGTAATACCTTCATTGCTGGATAGGCTTTTGCAAAACCATTAATCAGCTCTCTGTGTGATTCCATATCACCCTCTGTCTTCATCTCATTGGCGCCTTCTTGCGTCTTTGATTTTACTTCGGCTTTTAACTTGTGCGAATCGGCTACAGCTTTTACTTTGACCCCACCTCGTCTTGCCAATTCAATGCTAACTGATAGTAATTCTTTCATACTAATCCTTTCTTCCTTTCGTCCTAACCATGAAGGTAAACCAAAAGCATACAGAGCAATGCACACCATCAGTACAATACTCAACACAAAACCTGTAGGGTTTAATCTAACATTAACTGGAGCCATGCTTTTCATTGTCGAAATGAGTTACAACAATAATCAATCTTGTTCTTGAAAAGAAAACCTAAAATTAACGGTTAACGGTTAATATTTTCTCCTTTTTATTTATTTCATAGTTTTTGTTTATGACACGTACTTCACTGGATGTTGGAGTCTAGTGTAGGACCTGACGTTATGTGAAGCTAATAAAGACAATACGAAAAAACGTTGCATCAAAATTTACATTTTATTGTCCTGTATTAAGAGATTAAAAATTTTCGAAGTTAAATACATCTATGTAAAATTTTTCACACGCAATCATAATGTAAAAATATGTTATACAAGTTTTAGATGTATGTATTATACGAAACTGTTCCTAAACAAAGTTCATTATCAAATATGGCGTCGATGGAGGTAGGAATTTTAGTTACTCTTTAGAAATGTCAAAATTATTCCATACTTTGGCATACATTACATGTGATAGATATATGATGTTTTCTGCATAGTAAGAAGTGATCGAACTGCACCATTAATTTGTCGAATTGGTGGAATTACTGTTGATTGTAGGGGCTTTATAGTGAAGAAATAAATTGATCGAAGATTCAACTCTCAGTCTCAAGCTCAAGGAAGTTTCACTTCCCATCTTCGAGCATCATTTGAGATTTATAAGATATTATATGGATCAATTGTAAACCCTATTTAAAACTTTCACTAGTTTCAGCAATGGGAAGCACTTAGCAGCCTAAGCCTATTCTACCAACCAAATGACCATATCTTCTCTTTGACTAGTCCCAAACTTGCTGACTGTTCCAAGCCTCTGTAGGCCTAGTCTGATAGCTATTTGGACAGATATGGCTAGGGGAGAGTCAGATATTTTCAGCACCTTAATGGATCATACCATCATTATCCCCCTTTCACCATTCATGTCATGCCTGCAGTTGTGTCAAAGTTTCTTTCAAGAATTTCCACCACTCAGTGATTATCTCAAATCGCGTGCACATCCAAAATAATCATCATCACAGAGTAATGTGATACAACAACCGAATCCAGCACCTTGAACTTTCGTTTTGTGTGTATCAAGTGACCAACATTGGATGCACACACAATTTGAGATGGTGACTGAGCGATTTAAATTCTTGAAAACAACCACAGGTGTTACATTTATAGTGGAGGGGGATAATGATTGACTACAAAATGACTACAAAAACATCAATCTTTCAAAAAATATTGATATTGGTGGATTTGAGGTATGTCAAACATTAAAAACTCCCTCATCCACAAAGGTGCCAAAAATTCCAAACTTTAGTACATTACACTTTCTGACTCTCCATTATTTGAATCTGTCCAAATAGCTATCAGAGGCTGGGGAAAAGAGTTGGACTAATCCTTGGCCTGCATAAAAGTGGGATAGAGTGGTGTTAGTAAGTACTATGTCGGACAATACAATTGTTAGATTGTTTGGGGTGAGTTCAGATAGTTCTACACATTTATAATACTTGGAATCAATTAGATGCTCAATAAATAAGATGGATTAGAGTTCAGAATTTAATATGTCTTTTTTCTGTTAATTATTATTTTTAGAAAAGGTTGCAGAAAGAATTATTGGCTTTAACAAAAGATCCACCAGTTGGTGTTAAGGTCAATACAGATGAAATCACACAAAAATTATCAGAGTAAGTACTAGTATCAAATCAATGAAGCTTATATAGAATATTTTTTAAGCTTTATTTTGAATATTTACTTCATTTGCAGGCCGATGTCAATAGTTATAAAAATTCTTTTTGAAAAGTTGAGAATTAGAATGAACAAAAATTTTAAAATTTTAACAAAAATTAATTGACTAAGCATTTTTTCAATAATTACTTGGTTTTGTTAGTTTTCTAGATTTTACAGCAATTCTGTTACTTTATGACACATGTTATGTTCACTGATGAATATACTTATATTGACCATTCTTGAGAAATTTTATTTCCATTCTAAGATGCAGTATCACTTTAAGCAGAGATAATCACTGCTCTTGACTCTTCATAAAAATCTAAATGATTAAAAATATAATGTCAACAAAAACCTGATTATCTTAGAGTTATTGCTATATGAAACCTATAAAATTGTATGGACTAATATTACTGAATATGTTTTCTCTGTAGATGGACAGTTGATATAGAAGGTGCTCAAGGAACTGTGTTTGAAGGTGAAAGGTTTCAATTGCAATTTAAATTTGGTTCAAGATACCCATTTGATTCACCTCAGGTAATTATTAACAATTATTAAAAAAAATGAAATTAATGTAATGCAATGATCACACAAATTTAATATGTAATTTTGTTTATGATCTATTGCAATGACATACCAAAGGTTAAATTCTTAAATGTTGATGGCTATTGTTATAGTGTACATATTGTCTTAAGCTATGAATAATTGTCTCTGTTATATTTTTAGGTGATGTTTATAGGGCCTAATATTCCACTTCATCCCCATGTTTATAGTAATGGCCATATTTGTCTTTCAATATTAACTGATGATTGGTCACCTGCTCTGTCAGTACAGTCTGTTTGTTTATCTGTTGTCAGTATGTTATCTAGTTGTAAAGAAAAGGTGAGTTATATGATATGTTTATTTCTGGAAGCTATTTCTTTGTCTCAGATGATTAAGACCATATTTATAAATGACAGCTTTAAAAAATAGCAGATAAACACCTTTATAAACCACTATAGATACATATGATATTAAGTGCCCATCAACCTGATGACCATTGCTATATGATGTTAAGAAAGTCACCTCAGTGTAATGGACAAATCACTTGTATAATTTTCTTTTGCATATTTGCAGAAGCGTCCCCCAGACAATGCACTGTATGTTAAAACTTGCAGTAAAAATCCCAAGAAAACAAGATGGTGGTATCATGGTAAGCTTAAACTTTATCTGGAAAAATTGTTACTTTTGTTTTATTTATGTTTTGATTTTTTATGACAAAATTTTAGATACTTGCAATAGAGGTTTCAGAAAAAAGGCTGAGGTTTTTATAAATTTTGACGAGCTTGGTATGCCCATGTAACATTTCATGGTTGAATTATGTATTCAGTACACAGCTATATTTTTAGTTTATTTACCTAAGATTTTAAAAGGCATCGTAATCTGATTGGATAATATAACAGAATTTGAATTCAATTTTAGCGATTTTAACTTTAATTCAGTTTTACAGAAGATGCAATGTCCTATACTGCAAAACCTTACCTTTTCTGGCAATAAACATTGTGTGTTTGTGTGACTGGATTTGTCAACTTGACATTTCAACATACTGTATAATGTATTCAATATCAAATGGATGATTTATATTTATAGATGATTCAGTTTGATGGATCAGTAAACACTGGATGGTTGAAGGAATGCATCTGTACATCAACAACTCTAGCCTAGAATGTTATTTTGTTATGGGAATTATTGTGATGTTGACATTGGATATGAGATGATATCAACTAAGTCTTCTTCTTTTAAAAACTGTGATTTAACTTTATTATTATTTTCTTAAATAAAGCTTCTGTGCTTGGAGCTTTTATTTGTCATGGTAATTTTTGCTTGATGAATTTCCAATTAGTTATATTTTATCATCTAAGTCATTGAGTATGTATGACCTTGTTGGATCTCTGTATTAAATACTACAGCAATAATATCAATATACTCAAAACTGAAAAACCTGAAGTAGTGTTTTAATGCATTTGTGTTCCATGAAAAGTGACAGCTCCGCAGAAAAACTGTCCATGATTGTCATGTTTGCTTCACGTTATAGCAAAAATACTTATTTTGTATATTTCCCCCCTCAAACAAGGCATCATTAAATTTGTCTGTGATGAATTAAGGCTCCCACTATGTTATGAGTGTGTATGCATATTGTATGTCAAGTGTGATTGTTCTAGAACCCTTTCTACATGATCAGTTTTAAACATAGGCTGTGAATGTTATTGCCTGTATCAATAAGGCTAGATTACCTTTCATCTCATTGGTAGTGAGAAAAGTCTATTGTATGTTATATGTAGACATTGTTACAAATTAAAGTGGATGGATGTGTTGTCTTTTTAAGTTTCTTTTTTCATTTATTGTATTTTTTCATTTATTGTATTTTATCATTTATTTTCTATAATACTATCATACTAAGAAGAACAGGTGAAGTAAAAGCAAAGATTTTTTCACCTAATTGATTTATCTACAAATGTTATAGTGCTACTAATTCTAAAATATCAGGTATGCTAGGCATAGGTCTGCATTTGGTTCACTGCATTTGGTTTACTGCATTTTCCTTATAAAATGTATAGATGAATGGATCTCTTCATCATCTAGTATTAATTGTTATTGGTTTTTATAAGTAAATATTAGCTGAAAGGGTTAACTGCACACAAAGAAAATGGGCTACAAGGGAATAGTCTGTCAGGGCATGGGCAAAGTCTTATGAATGGCATTAACACTATAACCTCTTGTACTTATCATGAAGAGTCAAATGTTTATAGTACATGCTGAGATTTTGGTTGAAAACCTATTGCTTCAATGAAATGCTGTGAATTTTACATGCATATGAAAGTAATCTACAATACCAAATTTTTTTGAATTAAAGGCAATAAATTTCTTAATATAAGGCTCAAGATGTTGGATTTCTCATTTATAGCTTAGAGGACCCTATTTCAATTCGTTAGTTTTTTTCTTATTTTATCAAAATGTACATAAATCTATTGTTCTGTTGATATAATTATGTCTAGAAATGCTTTTATCATGTTTAGTGTGTCAACTAAAGAGTGTGGCTGTGAAAATAAAGGTATTTGTAATTATATCATTTAACTGTCTTATGTAATAATGATGTGAAAACAATCTAGTCAAGTTCTGTTTTAATTTGCATTGAAAACCACTGATGCTCAAGTTGGTGCAAATTTGCATCCAATGTATATATAGCTACCTTTCAAAGCATATTTATTTAGTATAAGAATGACAGGAAGAAGTAAGGTATATGCTATTTAATGAATGAATTTATTAGTTTAAGATGAATATGAATACAAACCAAAGATTAATGGCTATTTTATGACTTATAAAATGGAAAGGAAATACACACACACTGACAGCAATGAATTTGAAAAAAAACATTGACAGTACAGGAACATGTTTTAAAGAACAAGGGCAATATTTCATATTCTATATTTTTCAATTTGGGTGGTAATAAATCATTTCAGCAAATTCCGTCAAAATCCATAAAGAATTGTCCCTTTAAATCAAATGTTTTAAAGAACAAGGGCAATAACTCGTTCATTATTATCTGGATATTTTTTATTTCAATAGGTTTCATTCTTGTGTGATATTAAACAATTTAAGAAAGTTTCCTAAAAAGAATTGTGCCTTCTGGAGTGTTTATAAGCTAAAAATTGAATCATTTTCAAAAACAAGGGCAATAACTTAAATGGGATTCATCCTCATACCAAATTTCATCAAAATCCACCAAGAATTGCACATTGCAGAGTGTTATTGAGCATTTCAAGAACAAGGGCAATAACTAAATGTTACTTAATATTTTTTGATTTCCCAGATTTTCAATGTTCATCCTTGGGTGATCATAAACACTCATACAAAGAAACATCACAACTTTACGAGCAATTGGGGATGGACATTAGTGACAGCAATATGCACCCCACATTTCATGTGGATGATTCAAAATGAATCCTGTATGTTCATCTAGCAGAGAATACAAAATAAAATTTGCAAAAATATGGATTCAAATTAATCATAAGTTGAAATACTGAATTTTAAACGAAACAAAGAACTGTACACCTCTAGCATGACAAAAAGAAAAGTAGCTATTGATTTACATTAAAGTCAATACGGTATAAAGCTTATTTAAACAATAGGTCTTGTTAAACATATAAATCATAAAAATCCTTATGAAAATGTCACCCCAAAACAAATCTACAGATCAAAATATTGACTTTCTGAAAATAGACAGAGACCTATCATGTCAAGAGATTGGTAATAAATTGATAGAGTTAGAATATAGATATGATTAGGATTATTAAAATACAAGAGAGATGTACATGAAGCTAAATAGTTATGATGTAAATATTATAATCATTCAAGGAGGCTACTTGAATGTCTAAAAATTTGGTGTCCACAAAAATAAATGATTATACATGGCAAAGATACAAAACCATGGCATTCTCAAGTTGTGGTTATTGTACATTTTAACCACAGTACAAACAATATAATACGAACATGACAGAATGAAATAAGAATGAAATAAAAGAAGAAATACGATAATATAGCACTCTACATCAATATAAATGTATATAAAGAAATTAAGGAGTAAATGATATCAGGTTGTCTGTATCTATAGATGTGTTTTCTTTTCCTGGTGGTGTAAATAGTAAACTTGGTCTCTAAAAATATTTAAAAAAAGTAAATAATAGATCAAGGTATTTGTAATAACAAAAAAATAGAGAGGGCCATCAATAGGTTGTATATGCTTACATTAATGTGTGGGCATGAGCATATGAACATTTCGACCTTCCAATTAAAGACTAAGATTTCCAATTAAGTTAGAACACAATTCTATAATATGCATTCCATTACATGACTGTTTATCAGAGCCCATATATAGAGGATCTTGAATGAGTGTTTAAGTCATAACAAATCTTTCCTGGATGTAAACTATTGTAACAATTAAAATACACAAGATATATGGATATACTACTTCTAGGTTTATTACATACTACGTTTCGAAACACATACAGGTAACGTTATCAAGTAAAATGATTAACAACAAAAAACAGCATGGGTTGTAGGTAAATAAAGGAAACCATTAAAATTAACAACAATAACAATTTAAGGTGTATTAGCAACAGGGATTAATAAAGCTTAAAATCACCAAGCAACTACCTGTATGTGTTTCGAAACATAGTATGTAATTGTGTATTTTAATGCTTATACTCCTGCTTCTATATGTCTTAAAGAGAATATATTGTAACAATTGTCATTAATGTTTGTAAATACTTACAGATTTACTGGTAGGAGTAGAAATAGCTTGTTGTTTTGGTGGTGTAAATAATAAATCATCTACTCCTAATTTTACTACAAAAAAAAAAGATAGCTTTCCAGGCAAGGCAATATACACCCACAAAATTGAATTTCAATAATAAATTGGCCAATAACTTAAAAAACATTCATTGATATTTTTTCCAATGCCAATGCTTGCATCAAATTTCATCAAAATCCATTAAAAATTCCAGCTTCTATAGCACCAATACAATTTTACTTAGTCAAAGGCAATAACTAAAAAACATTCACCAGAAAAACCAAATCAATTGCAATTTTCATACTAAGTTTCATTAAATCCATTGAAAATGGTAGCTTCTAATGCAACCACAATAAAATTTTGACGCAATTATGTCAAGGACAATAACTCGCGAACTAGTCATAGAAAAAAATCTTCAAATTCAAACTTGACTTCTGTCTTATCAAATCCAATGCTCACATCAAGTTCCTTCAAAATCCATTGAAAATTGTAGCTTCTAATGCACACACAATAAAATTTTGACGCAATTGCAATAAAAAGCAGTACATCAAGAAATCATAAAATCCAAACTTGACCGCAATCTTATCAATTCCAATGCTCATTAAAATCCATTGAAAATTGTAGCTTCTATCTACAACATATATTGACGGATTGACAGAAGGGGCCAACGACAATATACATCTACATATTCATGTAGGTGTATAAGATAGCTTGCCAGGCAAGGTAATATACGCCCACTGGCAGCATTTATTTCAAATAAAAACTTTTCAGTAAGGTTACAATAAGTGGAATGAAATATTCAACCTTCCCCCATATATTTTTTTCTAGGGTCTCTAGTTTCATTAAAAACTGTCAAGAATTGTACCTAACTCAACTCATTAAATATTTTTCGGTATTTTTATGATTTACAATAGTGTTCACCCTTAATAATATTTATCTGATTTTCTATAGGGTTTATCCTTGTGAGAAAACAAATACTACAGCCAAGCTTCATCAAAATCCATTCAAATTGTTCTTTCTAGAGTGTTTACGAGTTCAATTGAACGCGTTTTCAAAAACAAGGGCAATAACTTGTACTAAATATTTTTCGATTTTCAATAGGGTTCATCCTTGGGAGAAAACAAATACTCCAGCCAAGTTTCATCAAAATCCATTAAAATAACGGTTCTTTCTAGAGAGTTTACAAGCTAAAATTAAAGAACAAGGGCTATAACTCATACTAAAATTTTTTTCAATTTCACTGATTTTCAATAGGGTTCATCCTTGTGTTATAACACACTCTCACACCAAGTTTCATCGAAATCCATCAAGAATTGTGCCATGTAGAGTGTTTACGAGACAAAAATCGAAGGCGTTTAAAAGAACAAGGGCAATAATTCATATTAGATATATTTTGATATTTTTAATTTTCAATAGGGCTCATTCCTTGCGTTATCAAACAATTTCAGTAAGTTTTGTCAACATAGGTCATGAATTGTACCTTCTAGAGTGTTTATTAGCCAAAAAGTTAAACCCGTTTTCAAACACAAGGGCAATAACTGACACTAAATATATTTCGATTTATTTGATTTTCAATAAGGTTCATCCTTGGGTAAAAACAAATACTCAAGCCAAGTTTTATCAAAATCCATTAAGAATTGTTCTTTCTAGAGTGCTTACAAGCTAAAATTGAATGCGTTTTCAAAAACAAGGGCAATAACTGATACTAAATATTTTTCGATTTAACTGAATTTCAATAGGGTTCAGCCTTAGGTGATTACAAATACTCATGCCAAGTTATGTCAAAATCGCTCAAGAATTGTGACTTGTAAAGTGTTTACAAGGCAAAAATCCAACACATTTTATAGAACAAGGGCAATAATTCCTATTAAATATATTTCAATATGTGCTATTTTCAAAAGTGTTCATTCTTCGGTGATATAAAACAATTTCAGCAAGTTTCGTCAAAATCGGTCAATAACTGTGCTTTGTAGAGTGTTTACAAGCTAAAAATTGAACGCGTTTTCAAAAACAAGGGCAGTAACTGATATTAATTTTTTTTCGATTTGACTGGTTTTCAATAGGCTTCATCCTTGGGTGATAAAAAATACTCAGGCCAAGTTTCATTAAAATCCATCAAAAATTGTTCTCTCAAGAGTGTTTACAAGCTAAAATTGAACGCGTTTTCAAGAACAAATGTTTTTCGATTTCGCTGATTTTCGATAGGGTTTATCCTTGAGTTATAACATACTCTCAAACCAAGTTTCATCAAAATCGGTCAAGAATTGCACGTTGTAGAGTGTTTATGAGCCATTCAAGAACAAGGGCACGAACTCATACTAATTTTTTTCCGATTTCGCTGATATTCAATAGGGTTCATCCTTGCGTGATCATAAACACTCATATTAAGTTTCATCTAAATCCGTCAAGAATAACACTGTGTAGAGTGTTTACGAGCAATTGTGGAAGGACGGACGGACGCAATTGCTCGTAAACACGACAATATACGCCCCCCATTTCATGTGAGCGTATAAAAAACAGAATCAATACTAAGAACGTTTGTGGCATACTTCAACATTATATCTTACATAATGTATATAATCGAAAGGAGTGATATAAGACACAAAAACAATGCATTTATACACATTGTATGAAACTGACAAGAACAATGTGACTGACACATCTAATGTAACAAACCTTGTGTACATGCAGGGGATTTATCAAAATGAACACTTCTACGTGTTGATCTTCTTCTTTTCTCATCAGATGGACTTCTCTTGGTTGATTTCCTTCTTGAGGATGCTGAATTCAAAAAAACAAACTCTGACATACATTTTCTATTTAGTTGCAAAAAGGTTTTGAATAAGTCTGTGCTATCTTCTGGTGTAACATAATAAATAAACCTTCTTTCTCAATTACTTATATAAAAAAAACAATGTTTAGTGATAAATTGTCCTTGCTATTATATTCCAACCCGTTTTAGTGACCATAAGATGACAGATACACATGCTGACAAGATGTTGAATCCATAATGTTATAACATAATGCCCATATCAAAAAGTTGGTATTGGTGTGCAAACATAAAAGGGTGAAGTCACATCTGTACTTTTTGTGGTATATCAGTAGGCTTTTAGGTTGTCATAAATATATAACAATCCCTGAATAATTCAATAAATCCATAGAATTTTATACCGGTATTTACAATAGTTTTATAGATTTATTGTACTTCAGAGGGTTTCTGTTGTATAGTTATGGCATTTATGGGTTGGTCCATATATGAATAGGCCAAATTTAAAAATCTAGATTTTATCTTCAGTCTAAGAGGTAGTATTATTGTAATGGATATAAAAATATTTCATATGCAACATCAATTGATGTGGAGTAAGTTTTACATACCACGTGTAGATTTTTTTGCAGAATGCGCCTCTTCAAAATGTTTCAATGTAAAGGGGGAATCTTCATCCAGTAGTAAATTATTATCAGGAACTGGTGATGACACATGAACAGTAGGTTGCAAAAATAATGATAAATCATCAGTTTCAACTATAGGTTCTGTTTTATTTGATGGTGTTTCGTTAAAACATACAGACTTTCTAACACGAAGACTTCTCCTGAAATAAATATTTATAAGACTTCAAAAACTAAGCAGGCACAGAAGTTTTGAAGTAAAATTCCCTTTCATTAAAACTTTATATTTTATATCTGTTTTGGAGAAGCTTAGTAAAATAGGAGAAAAATAATTTATGCAGTGGCAGTATCATAAATCTTGAAAGTTTCTTTTTTCAACATTTTACTAACCTTCTAGGAGTAGCATCTTCTGTAATTTTAGGAGTGCCTCGCTTTGACCTGCCAGTAGATTTAGGAGTTGTCATGAATGTATCACTTGATGTTAAGGGACAAGCATCAATGGCATCAATTGCTTGGGCAGCCATATTTGCTGCCAAGCTGCGTCTGGTTTTAAGTTTAGGTGTGATATCTTGAAGTAGTGGACTAGGCACATTTGGTGCGTAACTTTTTCTGCGTGGAGTTCTCATATTATGCCCAAGAGGTGTCAGGACAGAAAGGGGTAATCTTTTAGAATTTTCAGATTTTGATTCAGTTGTGTCATCAATATTCTCAGCAATAGCTTCACCATTTGCTTCATTGATTTCCAATTCCTTGTTTTCTGTAGGTTTTGGGACTTCTTTTTCAACAGATTTGGTTTCTTCAGCGTCCATTTGTTCTGTATCATCTTTCTGATCATGTTTATCACATAGATTGTGCTCAGTTTGAGGTTTAGATTTTCTTGGAGTACCACCTGAAGAATTTTCATTTTAAAACCTTAATGATGCATTCTCGCATTACTTAGGGTCATTCTAGCTTACTAATTGACTTGATCAGTCAATTAGTAAGCTAGAATGACCCTAAGTTTCTATTGAATATACCATGTATTCAAATCGTATGAGTGTATAAAAGCTTGGGTAATTCAAAGAAATTATTCCACTCCAAAAATCTATTTTTAGACTATGTTCATTCATTTGACCATGTGATTTGAAGTTACTAAGGTTTGAATGACATTTTGAAACCTTATAATGTTTCTTGACCTGGCAAAATGAGGAAAATGTGAGAAAATTTGTATTTTCCTGTATCATAAAAATATCTCTGCTTTTGATTGATATAAAAGAGAACCCATTTTCAATGATCTTGGCATACACAGAATTTTAGTGATGCCTAACTTCAATTAAAACAATCTAGAATATGAAATAACCTTTTTTACCTTCACAATGGAAATGAGGGGATTTTTTCACTGGACTATTTACTTTAAAGAAACCGGCATCGAATGTTTTCACTGCAGCCATTTGTGGACTTAGTTTTTTGCTTGTGGCTTCTGCTTCCTTGCTCTTCAACATTTCAGCACGGAAAGCTGCAAATTTTGACTTAGCTGCTGGCTTAGCAGTCTTGGTGACTTTTTTCTGTAAAACATACAAAACTTGTTGTATCAGACTTAAGTGAAATCAGAGAGGTTTTAGTTAACTTAATGAAGTCACAGAACACTGTGAATGACATAGTAACATCAGTTTATACTTTCTAGCATATACCATTAAAATATGACACAAAAGCAGTAAATATGATACCTTCATCACTTTCTTTATCACTTTCTTCTCTTCTACTACCCAGTTTTTATCTTTACGTTGTCCTAAATCTTCAAATTTCTTATGTACATCTTCTACCTGTTAAATACAATTAATATTCAAAATATGTCACAGTGTAAATAAGGCAGAATGGAAAGTCATACTAGACTAGACTAGACTAGACAATTTTAATTATTTTTCTTTGAACTGCTTCTACTAACCTGATAATATATCATATCCCAGAAACCTTGTAAATCTTCACATTTAGTTTCTTTCTCTCCAGTATTAAATTCACAATCATCTATTAAACCAGTGAACTGTTTAAACCTTTGATCCATTAGTAGCTGAGATTGACCCACTACTGTTCTTATACTGCCATCAACTGTAAGTATATTATATTAATAGTAATCTTGACTTTTTACTTCAGATCCAGACACACACAAAATATATCATAAATCACATGTCATGGTTTTTGTGGTAAAAATAACTAAATAACTCACCTTCCTCTGTCAAGTTTTTATTCTGTTGTAGATATGTATTCCACTCAATGTTAGATGTTGATAACTTAGCACTTTCTGACATAATTAAATTACGGAAATATTTGACATCATGTTCACCACTTTCTATTGTTGTATTGTCTAAAACATAGCACAATCTGATAGTTATGCATAAAAGATGAAATGTGTTAATATAATAACATAGTTTCATATACAGAAGAGATGATATTACTTGTAGCATAATGTATAAATTAGAATCAAAATACAAAATGGAAATTGCCAAAATTCAATCAATAGATAATTAGAATATTTTTGCTCATAGTTTTAAATGTATAAATCACAACCATACATACCGTCAGAACTCTGAGCATCTACTTCCATCGGTTCTTCAACATTGCCATTAGTTTTATTGTCATCAGATCCAGTGTTAGCTCTAAATCCATCATCTTTGCTATCCGCTCCTCTGCTTTGGCATCATCCAGCTCTGCTCCACAACTATCTTTAATAGAAAGTGATGTAGGTGTTTCCTCAGCATTAAAAACATCAACACTATGTGTATCATTGGCACTATGCACTATTTCAGTCTCACTTGTAGTTGTACTATCTGGTTCAACTTGTAAGGAATTGTTTAATATTTCATCTACATCATCAAAATTTGGCTGTTCGATTCTATTTTCTGAAAAAAAAAGCCTTCATAAAAACAAACTGCTTGGCATCAATTTTATATGGAAAAAGCATAAAGCTAGACCTTGTTTCAAGTGAACCAGTATGTCCCAAATCCATCTGAAATCTGTATGATTTAACTAAAATAGTATGTTAATTATGATTTCTGAAGAATACTGTACTGATTTAAGAAAAATAAATTCCTTTTTGTGGAGATATACATGTGTCTCCTGCTAATAGGGTTTTAACTAAAAATAACAAGTCTTTAACCACATTTCTACTTCGAATTGTGAAGTAAAGCTAGCTTTATTGCCAAACATGTAGTGTTTCCACTGAGTTCATCTGGTTTCCTAGCCACTACAATGCTTGCAATTTACAAGACTACCATTAAAACAGAAGTTAAGAATTGAGCAGACTATATTACATTAAAGGATTGGCGGCTTATCCATATTACAAACAATATTTGACTCATACAGTTATGAAAAGGATCAGGGAACAGACTTAAGAATATATAACCCCTCTCCTAAATTTTCATTAATTTAATTACCTGCAGGGGATTTCTTAGATTTTGGAGTTCTTCTATTCATTTCAATCATTGGACTTTTAGCCAAAATCTTCACCCTGAAAAAAGTGAAGAAGAGATTTCGTGAGTTGTCTTCAAACAACTTACTGCTTATCATATTTCTGTTCATTAACAACTGACAACAATTCTCGTACATATTTAAAAGTTTTAAAACAGATTTTACACTTACCATTCTTCAGGACTTCGAGCTTGAGATGGTGTTGATGAACCAACAGTTTTTCTTCTGGTTCTACGTTGGGCTGACATAGGAGCACCTGGTGTTCTGAAACCATTATTTTGAACTGCACCAATTCTTTCAGCACTTTTGCTAAGGCGCTTAGTTGTTTCAGGTCTGATGGCTTTAGGTGTGGCAATGTTACTTTCAATCATTGACATAGATGTGCTGACTTTCTCATTGTCTTCTGAAGAACTTTCAGGTAGTACCTTTTCAACTATTTTTTCTGGTTTTGGTTCATTACGAACAAATACAGAGTCCTCATAGTTACTTATAGACTTTGACAACAGTGTTTCTGACAAAATACTTTCATCTTCATCTTCTTCATTGTTTTTTTGAGATGAAGCTTCAGAAATTATTGGCAAACTGTGATCTTCTAATTTTTGTGTGTGGACTGACTTACGTAAAGATCTCCTAGTGCGAGGCGTTTTGTTCTTTCTATCTATTTCACTTTCACTACTTTCAGAAGTTGACATGTCTAGAGATCTATTACGAAGTGACCTACGTCTACCAGGAGCAGGAGGATTACTTTTAACTTCAGCTTTGCTATCAGTAGAGACAGAATCATTAAAACTGGCAAGTCTACTGGATTTTCTTACACCAGCTCTGGCTTTGACAAAAGTTTTTTCCTCATCAGAAGATGTTACTTTTTGTGGTGTTACAGTAACTTTTATGTTATCATCGTCAGCATCTACAGTAACAGTTCGTTCTAGGATCGTGTTTTCTAATGTTGTTTTATTGCCACTCTCATCAGCTGATTTGTTAGTGTCTGAGTCAGTGGTTAATACTTTTATGTCATTATCATCATCTTCTGATTCTGTATATTTATGTTCTTGGACATCTGAAAACCAACAAAAACATTACTTAATATCCTGGAGACTGTAGCCATAAACTGAAATTAAAATATTTGTTTTAGCACAACAACAAAAATCTTTAGTTCTGAAATGGATCTGCTATCAATCAAGCTGTGGTAGAACTTAGCTACTCACCTTGTTTTACTGTAACAGATATATTTTCCTCGCCCTGTTTTGTCTGATCATTATCCTCTTTTACTTTATTTTGCCTTGGCGTAGGAGTAGAACATCTGAAATAAGCAAATTTCCTTAATCAATGAATAGCTAGAGCTAAACAAATGATGCTGAATGGATAGCAGCTACATGTAAGTTTTGGTATGCAATCGAGCTCGACAATTATATCCAGTCAGGAAGGTAAATTCTTGATCTAAATCAAGCAACCAAACATTCAAACTAAAATGAGCTGTTAATAAATTCTGGTTTTATTGAAGCTAATGTGAAATGATAAACGAACCTGCCCCCAGGAGAATCAATAGAGAATGACATAGTAGTATCTTTAGTAAGAAAAAAGTTAGCAGATGAATCAGGACTCAATGGATTAAAGGTGTATGATTTGAGATTAGCAGGAGCTGTGAAGGAGAACTCCTCTGGAAAGTAAGCATTGCCTCTTGATACATTGACTTTCTCTAATTGAATTTCCCTTGCAGTGTTCTTCACTGGAGATGACACTGAAGATGGAATAGTGGCAGCAACAAGCGGTTGTGTTTTTGCTGTTTTTTTCTTTTTCTCTGGTGCTGCTGTTGCTAACCTTGTTGCCTTCTTTTCCCCTGCAGGTTTTGTATTTTCTGCAAAAGAAGTTCAGGAGAATAACAATATTTTGGATAAAACTCATTAGAGCTGAGACAAAGTAGGCCTATGATAATTTACTGACAAGTCGAGTATTGGGAGTTATAGGATAACACTATAAGATATCACTACTTTATGATAAAACTGTTAAAAACAAAAACTGTCAACTTTAAAATAAGTTATTTTCTAGTCTACCTGATCACCAAAGGCCTTTAAAACAATACTGACATATGGTGTTTAGAACGCATTAGATCTGGTATATAAAGAGTTCTCAGTAACATGCGAGGGCTTAATAATGTAACTAAATAATATAAGCAACAGCAATAATTGTAAAATGAAAGTCCACTAGAACATACTTGGGGGAGCGGCTTTTTTAGCAGCAGTACTGGCTGTAGCAGCAAACAATCTTGATTCTACAATTTTTGTTCTTCTAGTTATTCTTTTTGATGGAGTGGTTTTATTTTTCTTTATTTCTCTTTCTGGTACCTAAGAAAAAGCAATTCTTACTGCCTTTTACTATAGCAAGGGAAAAATGTTTATAGCCACCAACACCAATTTTAGGTGTAACATATTTATTTCATTATAGAAATTCAATGAAAAGAGTGGTTACATTTTGATTCATTTCAATTCATTGTGGAATGCATCTTGTGTTCTGTAAAGGTAATTTGTGTCAATATCGCAAAACCTGCTTGAAGGTTATGCAATTTGTGTAAGCATACAATTCTAGTATCGGTACATCTGAATACTGGTTATATATATTATTTATATTCAAGACTCAATCGACTACCAATACTGTAAATGGCCAACTCACACTACCCAGAACATTGGTATATGTGGAAAGGATAGCCTTTAATAGGTGTCTATGAATTATCCCCCATGAAAAATATATATTTGGTTTCATTTCTTTAATAAACGCTTATTCAAATTGTTTGCACTTGGAAAAAATGTTGAAATTACAGACAAACAACTTTTGAGATTTTTGCTGGTCAACCGATATGTAGGTGTAATAAAAGTAAAGGTAAGAAACTTTGAGTTTTTTTACTTTTCCCACTACTTTTCATGCCCCTAAAACTGATCATTTGAGGAACTCACCTATTATAGACTATCCTGTCCACACGTACCTGTGTTCCCAGAATTGTAAATGACAATTTGAATGCATAAAGGATAAGCTGATTATTTTGCCTTACCTTTTGTTTTACTGATCTTGTACTGGAAGAGTGTTTGACATTATTAGTATCTGAAACCTGTCTCTTAGTTGTTGAAGAATGAAGGTCATCACCCTTTCTCTGAAAGATTTTTGGGGAAATAAGCAACACAAATGATCCATGATTAAAAGGAAGCAGGAAATAATTTTAAGGTACTGGTACCACATGTATGCATTTGGCAAGGAATCCATTCATTAAAAAAACCTTATCCGATACCAGCACTATTAATTAGAATTCTGCAATCTGTCTAAGAATGCAGGGCTAGTAAAACTTATGCTTACTTTTAAGTTTCTAACGGAATATTTTGGGCCAGTTACTTTCTGTTTACTTTCTATCAGTGGTTCAACAACTTTTGATTTTCTACTGTTCAAACTCTGACCAACATTAAAAAGTCCATTGTCTTTATGTTCTAACTTTCCAACTTTAAATGTCTGCTTTTTAGCCTTTTCTAAAGCCTCTAATTTTTTCTTAGCTTCTTTTTCTTGCTTCCATTTTGATAATCTGGCCTTCAAGTCATCATATTCTAGTAATAAAAAAAGGCCTCCTCAGACTCAACATTTTGAAATATGAAATAAAATATAACTAGCAAAACGTTCTGACTGATAATGTAAATTTAACAATTATCAGCAAATCAGCTGATAGAGGTAGCAATTTTCACCTAAATATTTGGATTTGTAAACTTATCTAGACATGTTAGACCCTATCTGAACCTTACTTAGGTGACCATTTGAAACCTCATATAATATGACATAAAATTACTTTACGGTGGCTAAAATATTGGCTATATCATTATTTTCACCCTTAAACATGGGTTTAATTATTCTTT
The DNA here is from genome assembly GCA_030562195.1 of Nipponacmea schrenckii. Taxonomy (NCBI): domain Eukaryota; kingdom Metazoa; phylum Mollusca; class Gastropoda; family Lottiidae; genus Nipponacmea; species Nipponacmea schrenckii. The sequence continues at coordinate 34,103,237 of CM060200.1, read as the reverse complement.
TTGAGTTTTTCTGAAGGCTATTTTATATTATTATACTAAATGGCTTCTGAAGTGAATGGTCCCATAAACGAAAATTAAAAACTAGAATTGCTTACAATTATGAACGTATTTCGAGAGCCTTAAAATATTATGTAGGCTAAATTTGCAATTACCTACATCTAGACAATATATTGAATATCATTTGACCTAGTTTTCAAAGTCATAAAATAATTAGGTCACACCTTCCGTAACGGTTAATGATGGCGAAAATATGAAAATTATCAATTTTTGCTGTATTTAAGTACACTTATCTCTATGAATTTTTTAAGTAAGCCAAATTAAAAAATATCTACTCGTAGACAATATATTGAATATTATTTGACCTAATTTTCAAGGTCATAGATTAAGTGGGTCACACCTTCCGTACCCGTTAAAGTGACCTAATTTTGAAAAAATCGAAATTTAAATAATTCGAAAGAAAATACGAAATTTGAAAATCGGTCTCCAAGAAAAGGTAGATAATGATCCATTGTATCTATGTGCTAAATTTCATCAAAATCGGTCTATCAGTAGTGTCTGAATTTCGGATTTAAGAATTGTAACGAAAATTCAAAATGGCGGCCGATATGGCAGCTTGACCTAATTATTTAGGTCAAATCAATTACTATTGACAAGTTATTTATAAAACAGCTTTCATTTTTCACCTAGCAGTTATAGACCGGAAGTTACGTAATTACGTCATTTGAGGCTAAACCGGAAGTGGAATTTTTTTTTCACATTTTTTCAAAAATTATAAACATATCGCCTATCAACTGGTAAAGTTTCAAAATTTTACCATTTATATTAAAGGAGAAATCACGGTCTGAAATTTTTGCCGATGACCCTTGAATATTGAATTGCAAATCGTGGGTAAAATATTTAACCTAATTGCAAAAAACCTATAATTGTTAGTTGACAAATACATTGAAGTTTTCAAATCTGAAAATCCGGTCAAAATCGAACTGAAAATAAACTTGCTTAAGCAAAAAAACCTGAACTTCCGGTTCTCACTTCCTGTCAGAGATAGAACTTCCGGTTTTGTTTTATTTGATAATAGAAATCATTCTAAGATCAACTGTAGATTTAGAATTTCTGCACCTTTTACCAGTTTGTCTGCAAACTCATCCAAGAATTACAAAAAAAAAAAAAAAAAAAAAAAAAATAAAATAATCCGAACGATTACAATACGTTTTCGCCAAAGTCGAAATACGAAAATATATGGATGGCACATACCAATTTTCAAGTGGTCACCCAAGATATCTAACTACATCTATCAAATATTTTACTATTATACAACATCATCAGGATTCTCTACTCATTTTGTAGTAAGTGCTAGATTCTAGATCTAGCCTACACACATTCATCATTCCAATTCAAATTAGGCTAACTTCAATGCCATGGCAAACGTTTATTTACCTTTTGAATTGGTTTTTGCAGATGTTTTACCCTTAATAGAGTTTTCAGTATCCTCGCCTTTCTTCTTATATGGGGTATTCATCGCAGGTTCGCCAGTCGTAAATGACATGGAAGAAGAATTTTGAAAACTTTCTGCGAGGGGCGACATATTCCGCCGCTTTTGTAACAAATCTTGTCGCTTGCTTTTCCAATCAATAGACCGCCTTTGAACACGCATAAGGCGCTTATCGATTGTACCCGATTTTAGTTTATACGCATCTGCATAGTTAGACTCCATTCCTAGCACTTAATTGATTCAGAACTTTCGAAAAAAATATGTCTTGTAAAGTCGTATCTGTTTTAAGTTTACCCTATTAGCTCCCGCGAATCCATTTGAAGTTGATGTTATTTCTTTTATATGATTGGCTATTATTTACTTCCTGTTTAATCAATGACTTTCAACTGCCGAACAAATCTTTTCTATACCGATTGAAAATTTAATACTTTGGTATTCAAAATTAAGGCCCTTGTTCATGTTTTGGCATAAGGTCCCCATTCTATCATAAAATGTTGTTTGATGCAATTATCAATTTATCGAAAATAGAAATGTATTCTATTGTCCTTTCGTCTAACTTTCCGGCTAAAATCCCTTTCTTAGACTTCATCCTATTACCTACTCGAAGTCTGGAATGGTGCACAGGTACGTTTGTGAAGGATAGTCTATGACTTCCCCGAATACCCCCCACCTTATGAAAAGTATAAATGAAATGACTTTCTTATCTGCTAAAAATCAATGGAAAAGACTAAGAGTAACAAAATAGTGATTTTGTCAAGAATATGGATAATACTGTGCCCTCTAGTCTCTAACACGTTCACCTTACAAGATTTTTTTTTTAAATTTTGTAAACAAGAAACAACGACATGCTTTCATGATGTCAAGGGAACAGTTTCTCTACTACGCGAGGCTACCTCCAAAATACGGAAGTTTATCTCTTTAAAAGTAACTTTTCCCTATTCAATTACATTCTTCATACGATATGTTTATTCCTTTATTTGTTCTGTCTAAGTACGAGGTACAATGTGTCAGCTTTAAAGCCAGCTTTATTGTCGAACACGCTGTGTTTCCACTTAGTTTATCTGTTTCCCGAACCACTTTAGTCTCAATGAAAAAAGGGATACATTATTGACAGGTCGCGATGTACAAGACTACCGATGTCGATGGGATCTTATAACTAGTACTTCTCTATTGCCTAACAAGAAATAGCCGGCTTTTTGTGTTTAAAAAGCTGGCTTTAAAGCTAGCTTTCAGTTTGCCCCATATTAATTGCCGAACGCTAAAAGGGAGGTTTTCGGTTCCCGAACCGCTATGGTTAAACAATTTAACAAGTGGAAACACAGAAAAGTCAGCTTAAAGTCGGCTTTTTGGCCAAGTGGAAATTTTGCGATGTACTTGCGCGTCCAACCGTAAAACTAGCAATTCTCTTTTGCTGAACAAGAAAAAGTCGGCTTTAAAGTAAGCTTTCATTTGACCCTTGATAAATTGCCCCCTTTAAAATAGATAGAAACATATAAGCTCATGATCGGGCAGCTTATGATGAAGCTGTGTTTATTTATTGTACAGAAGTACCCTGTGGCGTTTCAGCATCACTTTAAACTAGACGACTCGCGAACTTGGGGACCACGATCACAAGCTACGGAAAGAACGAATGTCAAAAAGCAATAGGCAGCATTCTTTCAATAACATGATAACCAACGCAGACAATAAACTACCAGCTACCTCACAGCATTTAAAGCCAGTCTTGACCAATGACCAATGTATGAATGTGTATGCATTTTGATGTCTGTTCATCCCATGCACATGTGCTAGTGTATTTCTTTTGCGGTCACGTACTTGATCGCAGGTAAAAAGATCTATCCATTTAATATATATGTACTTGTGTATTTTTTAAACAAATTATGTACATTGAAATAGTGAGTTTAGTTTTTTTTTTTGCGGTCATGTAATAATTGATCGGAGGAACATAAATCCGTCCATATAAAAGACGTGTACTTATTTTTTTTTATTTCCGTATCATCCATTGTATTTCCCCCATAGGTTGAACTGAATTAGACTGGACAATTTCCAAGTGATTTAAGCGTAATTCTGGAGATTAAAACCCAATAATTTCAATTAGTACCGGAATTAGACAAACTTCAACGAAAAAAATATTGTGGCATACGGGATTCACTCGATTGCCCATGTCTATTATCTGATCCTACATTTATAATGTTCGCTTTAAAGTGGGATCTAATAACTGAAAATTTATACATGGATCTCCATTCAGTAAGATTAGCTTAATATTTTAATATTTTTCCAATTTTGGCATTAAGTCTCCGTCTTATTATCGCCTTAAGTAAAAAAAAAGTTTGCTGCAATTATCAATTTATTAAAAATAACATTATAAATTGGATTATAAACAAGAATCCAGGAATTGTTGACACAGGTTAGAATAGGATTCGGTGTGGCGCGGGAAATGAGCTACATGTGGCGAGTCATTCCAGCAGTTGGTTGTTACTTCAACTCCTACTTTCTTTCTAGATTGAGCCATATGTTCAATATCTTTATAAGACACGATCTCATCTGCTACAGAATACAAAAACATTTGAGGCCATCTCCCTGGATCTTGTAGGATGCTTTCATAAAGTAAAAATCCAGTTTTCGAAGAACCGAGGTTCATTAAACGGAAAATAAAATAAGACACCAATAAATAAGTAACGACAACTAATCCCAACAAATATTTAAAAACGATGTTAACTTTGAACATAGCCATAAATGCTTTAGCTGCTTTTAAAATCCTCCGTTTTCCGGGGGCACTGTCAAAAATTGATCCCTTAATTTTGAGATTTTGATATTTGGAATCATTATGAACTAAGTGACATATATTATAGTAAACATAGCATCCGCCATTACTAAACATGTGAATCAATATTGGATGGTCCTCCAGGCTTTGATCATATAAAGCGTCCAAAACACCTTTAGCTAGCACTGCAATTTTACCGTGGTTGAAATAAAGATATTTAGATGGAGCCGTGTAGCGCACTGTTATACATCTGCAAAATAAAAGGACAAATTATTTGATAATCTTGTCGTTCTTATACCAGTGCAATAACAACACACCCGAACCTAGTTGGAGTCATTGCCACTTAAAATCAGTTGAATGATGTAAGGGTCATGATATTTTCCGGTATAGAAAGTAGTTCAGCGAGGTCACGCCTCCTTTTAGTATTAATGATTCTGTTGACTAGGCTTACTAGCCTACTAGGCCTAACTAGGTCTGACCAGACGCGTTCTTTTAGTACGCGGTAACTAGTTAAGACGCATTCTCGTATGCTTTATAGATAGATCAGAGATCTGAGATTTGATTATAATACATTTCCTTTGTTTCGTAAAGAAAATAAGTGAAAACCTAGCTCTTGGACTTAAACAACCGAGTTTCCCTATACTCCACTCGTCGAAACAAGCAGAACACGAAGCAATCCTTTCCGTTAAATACTTTACCTCCTTTGTTCGTATATAGCACTGTATTTAGCTAAGTGCTTGTCTAAACTACCAGCCCATCCTAATAAAAGAACTACTGGTGTTTTTTCTGGCAAGTCAATTAACGAGAAACTCTCGCCATTTGCGTCGTCTGCTTCAGTTTTCGGATACGTAATTTGACAATCTACCTTGTCAGCCATTTTGAAGTTAGTCTCGATTGTCCAAGAATCAACGTAAATACAATATTTTATGGAATAACCAGTATTATTCTGAACTTGTTTTGATATCTTCAAATAAATAATGTTTTTGCTATCCTCGTGATGATATCGAAAATGGTTCCTGATTAAACCAATTTTAATTGTAGTTAAGAAACTTCTATTGAATGTTGTCATGAACGATATTCCGCAATCCATAAGATAGCCACATTTGTGAGCTATAGGAGCTATAGGAGCTGATAGGTTGAGATATTTATCTTGCTTTGTAATATTTTATGTAATCTTTGGTGCGATCGATCATTAGATGCAAAGCTATCGATAGGTGCAAGGAAATCTAGCTTTAAAAAAAAAGTGAAATGACGATGATGTTGATTAGCCACTACTTCATAGGCTCAAACTGCTAGGTCGGTTTTTAAAATTATATATAGTATGATAAAGATATCCGAATGTCACAGATTTAGATCATATCTTTGTTTGGCATACTAAATTATTTAAAATTATGTCCCTTGATATTTTGAATATAATTCACAGACTTTTTGCTTTCTACCGACTTCTGTAGGTATATGTTTTTCTAAAACAATATTATGCCTCTTCGACGTCACGAAATATTTTGTTCATTGAATATTTGTCTTATAGCTGATTAAAAATCAATTATTGAGAGCAACCTTCATTAACCAGTAATAGTCCTATACTTCAGAAATTATTTTCTCTGTGGTATCTTAAAAACTTTGCATTCATTTCATAAACTTTATAGTGGTACTATCCGTTTTGATGACCTAGACTTCTGTTTAACTGTCAGATTCACTTGTATTGGCCTATTCACAATGGTAATAAAATAAGCTCAGAGAACGTACGAAATATTGATTGATAGATAAGGAGATCCTTCATTATAAAAGTGACAACTGATGACAAAAAAAAAAATGTAAAAATAAACAAATAATAGAAACTCGTTAATGCCCACATTATGTCAGTTTTTGCTGAATATAGCTGTAGCGAAATCTTGCTATAAATAAGAAAACAAAGCATCTTCAAATCTTGAAACCCGAAGAACATAATATCAAAGCATTGTTTTTATTTTTTGATTTTTCTTTTTCAAAACGAGAATTTGATAGTTCCACCAACTACGTTAAAATACCATCTACACAATGTTAAGCTTTGTACGTGTAACTTGACTGCAATAACAACGATTCTTCTATCATCGAAGTTCGTAAAGAAGCGTTTTGATTTGTACGCATAGCGAATATAACTGCCCAGAATCTTCATTAGAAAGTCCGTGAAGCCTGATTGGCTGTATTGACTGTCAAATACCCAAATTTGAATACTACATTCAAGCTAAACATGTAGTCGAACAACGAAATATTTGGAGTTGGAAAAAACAAATAGAGTGGCATTAAAGTGTGATTTAGAATTATTTCTTATTTGCTAAAATTAAATCGACAAGAGTAACTGGTAAAATGGTGATTTTATCTAGAATATGAATTCGACTGTTCTCTCGACCACATTCACCTTACATGTGATTTTGTAAACAGATGACTGGATGTGATCTGCAATATAATGTAGGCGTAGGATCAAAAACAGTTTTTAAAGTATAAGTTTGTAAACACGACACAACAACATGCTTTTATGATGTCAAATGAACAGTTTCGTTATTACGTGAGGCCACCCACAAAATACGGAAGTTTATCTCTTTAAAGGTGACTGGATGGATTCGTTTCCCTTTTCCAATACAATCTTTACATGATATGTTTATTCCTTTATTGTTCAGTCTAAAGGTACGAGGTACGGTGTCAAATGTCCGGTGTGGTGTTCGGTGCTAGTAAAAGACGGTAAAAGAAGCGGATTACGTTCGGAACTTAGTAGTATGTCTGCGGTTCGGACCCGTATCTTGCTCATTTATTACTATATTAGTCTTAAGATTCAATTTTAGTTATTTATTGCTCATTCTGACCCAATACTTTTCTAAAAGACCACATTCAGAGATTATTCCACTGTATATCGACGACCCTGCAACGTACACCAACAGTACATCATACCTCGCCTAATAACAAAAAAATCCACAAATATTTAAAACCCATTTAGTTCCAATTCGTGTATCGAGATGGATTGATTAGATTTCTTCCAATAACTTGATCTGTATATGTTGGCCTTTGCGTGAGTTATTGTGACCTTTCAGACTTGTACCAAGTAACTGTTTAAAGATAATTTTCACTTTCGCTTATCTATTTTCTACATTCGGTCTTATTCTTTTTATGGGGTAACGTCTTTAGGATAGGTTAGACTAGATGAAATGTTACTTTGGATTTAAGTCAAAATCATGATACAGATTTGTACAACGGCTGTTATTTCAAACTTTATGCTATACTATGTTTATTTTTCAACATCACTTTAATTTTTGGAATTTGGGTTTTAATGAAACTAAATTTTGAAAGTGTGAATCTGAATCTGTATGGGGATTATTTCGCTTACATTAGGTTGATGCGGTTTGTTGGTTGGGATTTAATACTGACCCGAATATCTGATACACTGCAATAATGTACTTAATGCACCTCGTAGCCCACTGATCTTGGCTCTATATCTTGGTTGGGTTATTTTCTTATATTACGTAGAGTTCAGACTCAAGTTTGGCATCAGATATCAATTATTATCAAAGTTCACATCAATTATTGGTGTTGATTAACATTTTTACTACAGGTAATTAGTGCGATTTAGTTGTACTGTTCTTTTTCTACAAACACCACATGGAAATATATGATTACGCATTTTATGAGGTGCATGTTTTGTAAAAATGTTCGATTGGATTAGTACGTATCATCCCCAATGACCTGAATTTTGAGACCGGTAATATTTTGATGAGTGGTCGTATCTTTCTCATATTGATTTATTTATTTCAACTTTTATAGTTGTTTTGATGCTATAGATGAAAGCCTAACATCTCTGCTCCCCCGGAAGTTTTTATCTCATCATTGTCTCCCACATGAAATGTCTAAACATCAAGGCCACTTTTGTTTTGTACGTCGTGCCCCTTTTCCTCCCACCCATGTTTTGAACGAAATAACACCCTCACCCTAATGAACTAAAACCCGTGTGTAGAATAAAGGCAGAGCCAATGAAAATAAATTTCCTTGAGTCGCACGCGTACACCATTTTACCTACTATATAACTAACAATGACTTTGTTATGGGTTCATCATTGTGGTATATTGGTTTAAATCAGATAAAGTTGTAGCCTATTAAGTTATCAAACCTGAACAGATACACTATTATTTTGTGCTTTTAATCAACCTTTATAAGTGGATAATATTTGTTATAATCGTGATGACATTCACGAGGGTCGAGGATCTTTCTGCAAGCCAAATTCAAGAGAAGTAAGTCCTGTTTTTTTTTTAAATCTTTTTTGTTCTGAAGATTATGCATGTCCACAGTGTTTGCAACAATTTAAGCTTGTTTTAAATCGTGAAATTTCGACTTATCCAAACAGGATCGCTGACGTAATCACACCGCTTGCACCAAAGATTACATAAAATATTACAAAGCAAGATAAATATCTCAACCTATCCTACAAATGTGGCTATCTTATGGATTGCGGAATATCGTTCATGACAACATTCAATAGAAGTTCCTTAACTACAACTAAAATTGGTTCAATGAGGAACCATTTTCGATTAGTAGAACATAATATACACATTTTACATTAATAAAAAATATTTCATTTGCATTTCCATGTACCAAACCAAGTAGTTTTTAGTGAAATTGTATACAGTATTATTTACTTTAAAAATAAAAGTTGAACCTTCTCTTAAATAAAGGGTTCATGTAGAAGTAGCGGTTTGACACATTAAGTCGGATTTGGGTTCTCGGAAAGTGACGTCATCGTATTATGCTTAGCTTCACTTTATATATTTACAAGAAACGCTTTATCGGTTTTATATTACGGTAATCAACCGTTTGCCAAATGATTACAAAATTTGAAAAAGCAAGATGAAATCTCAACCTGTCCTCAAAGTGGCTATTTTTGGTTGTGAAATATCGTTCAGAACAACATTAAAATAAAATTAATTGTTTTAAAATATTTAGGTATAAAGTTTTTAATGATCCTAATTTAGAAATATATATCTGCCCAAAGATGTTCTCTGTTCATGTGGCCCTTATCTGGTGTTTAAACTAGGGAATATTCCAAAATATAATCAAAATAAAAATCAATAAACTTCGTACTAAATTTTTAAAATTCCCTTTAATTTCTTAATTCATATTTTCCCTTCTACAGCCTTTTTTTTGAACCTTATTGTCTAACTATGAATTTTACTCTTTTTGTAAAAATTGGAGTTATATTTAATGTCCAAAGGCAGTAGGACTTTAAATTTTAAACATGAACTGTAGTCAGTTTGCAAAATTTTCAGTTATGCAAATTTTACCCTGTTATTTGATGAAAAACAATACGAGTTCATGTGAGGTTTACATTTACGTTTTATTTTATTTCTTGGTTTTATCTGTATTAACCTTGTCGTCACCTTAATCGTATAAAAAATTTAAATATCCACTACTATTAAAATTCTATTAACAGAGATATAGACATTTTATTGTCGAGTTCACTTGAGTATACAGCACGATATATTCAACTTACTATATTTATCAGAATATGAGTAAGGTATCGGTGAAAGACCTCTCGAATCAATTCAAACACTTGAATTTTTTTTTCGATTAATAAATTAATTGATTAATTTCGATTTTACTATGACTGTTAAACTGATTTAGTTTCTGAACATATTCTGATGACGAGTTTATACAAAAATTATAGGCCTACTAGTATTTATACATAATGCTGATATGCATCTTTTATCTACATATAAATATACGTATATTATTTTATAATAATTAGTTGTTTCTAATGACTGAAGCATTCAATTATATTTATATTAACAGCCCGATCTCGTTGACTGAAGATAGCAACTGAAATTTGGTTTTGAGAATCCCGAATATAGTCTATTCTGAACAATATCTATATATTCTGTAGTTTACAAAGGGAAAACTTAATGAAGTAATCTTAGATGTCGACTCAAATCATGACACTTTATAATATATACATTGTACTCGTTAAATAATTATATCTTATTTTTAAAGTTCATATTAATTATTGATGTTGTTGATTATCATCAAAACAGCTCCTGGTCAAGATGACCCCTTGCCAGTGTAGGCTACTAATGAGATTTCAAGTCCTCGAGGTTCAAGACTCAAAAGATTAGTCCGATACTCCTAACTCGGATGTCTTATTGTTTGTATCTTATGAACATATAATGTTCAAAAGCACAGTGTATTCTACAATGCGGTTTATTTTGCCCTCCATCAAGATGCAACAACATTCTTAACCAAATCAGTACTTGTGTTGATTTCCAATACAAAGGGCTTATGTGAAAAGAAAAGAATATATGAATAAAAAAATCTTTGATATATACGCTCAGTCGTTGTATTACAATATTATTACGTTTTCTTCATTAGATTTCTGTTTGATCGATCGCCAAACGTATTTGCATAATTGAAATAAAATGGTGCATCGCCTTTCAAGCATGTTCTCTGACCTCGGACCTTCCTTTTTTAATTCGAAGAAAAATCGTCTATTTCGATGACATCTCAAAATCCACATTCCAATATATAAATACTAATATCTCGAATGTTGACGTGAAACTAACTGCTCGAATGACAAAAGTCAGAGTTTCAGACTAACTTCACAATTCAATCATTTGACATCTGACCCGAGTCCTCGCCTCTTGTGTAAACGTGATAACCTTCATATATTGTTTTGTGGTACAGACCAATACAAGTGAAATTGTTGACCGTTTTTACATACCTCAAATTTCTACCATCCATTAATTAAATAGTTAAAGTGTTTTGTGCAGTATTTGATTTGGTTAACACTTGTCTTGCTGTTTCATTTGTGTGCAATTTTTTGGAGAAATAGTTTAGGGTTAATATGGTTTTATGGTAAGATGAATTTTCTTATATTTTGTGACAGGTTATGAACCAATGTCTTTAAAAGTATTGACCAATGTAAACCCTCTATAATAGAGCGTTTATAAATTGTTGAGTAAAACTTGCAATATTTTCCTATCAGTCCAATTTAAGTTATTTTATACGCAAATTGATTTGGAATGTATTATATGTTCGCTATATTTTGGTTATTATTGAAGTTTGTGTTAAAGAAACTTTGATGATTTGGTTAGAAAAAATTTATTCTTTTATTTTGGTGTTTGGTTCAGATCCGTAACCACAGGAAGCAAGAGGGAAATAATGCGCCTTAAAATAATAGATTGCCCCATGAACAATCCTGGCAACAATTTCTTCTTGTTACATGTATACATGTATAATGTATTATGAGTAATCGTATTATGTATATTATGTATATTTACTTATATAATGTTTTGTGTTCTGCATATTTTGGCTGTATCTGTAAACATTATATTGCTATCAAGAGCAAGAAACATTGTTTATTAATGTATATAGTTTGTGTTCAAGATACGGAAACTAATAAATCAAGCTAATTTACCTATATTTTATTATAATTTTAGGAATAAGTTTACAGATTATTATGGCGAAATCTTAATGAATTGTTTAATACAGGCACTAGAATCGAACAGACTTACAGCGGGTGTTTCCGAATGTGCTAAACTTTTGAGTCGGTATGTATTAATTTTTGGCAAGAGAATTCTTTTTAGCACCAGACTGCTAGAGGTTCCTTCATTTGAATTGCACAACCTTGTTGAACAGTATCGCTTCCCATAAAAACTGGAGCTAAAATTGTTTCTAATTCTACTTTTATGTGTAACCTTTTAATGAATTAATTGTCACTTTCCCCAACAGATATCCAGAAAACGTGATGTTTTGTATCCTTCCTGAAGCTGCTAGTGAGAATATATCTGTCCATATTCAACATACATTAATTGAAGCTTTCTGTTGGGAAAATGATATCCGTATATTAAAGGTGAGAGCAGTTTTATGAATTCTCAGAAGAAAACATGTCAGGTAAACAGTTATCCATGAGAAATTATCGTGCTACCACAAAAAACAATAGTATGGACGTTCAAAGGCCACAAAAAACTGTGTTTAGTACAGATTCAGTTTTCTGTCGCCGAAGTCGACTGTAAAATACCAATCGCATCATTGTGTGGTACAGTCTTCACTTAGACCAGTGTTGAGGATGAGATCTTTATCAGACGCTTGTAAACCACATGCTCAATAATAATTCATTAACATTTTATTGACATGTTTTCATCCACACTAATTGATGGAAATTATAGACTTAACCCAATGAGAATCTGAGTCTTAAACTTAAAACCCAGGGACTAAAGACAATTCTAGCAAATAATTGTTATCTCGTATGATTGTGGCCCTACATGTTTTCCCCCATTAAGTAATTTAATGTTCATTTCAGTTCCATCCTTAACTTTGAATATTAAATTATGTTTCAAATTGACCTTTTCAGGTAAAGTTATCGCATACATCTAAAGAAGGTAAAAATGATCTACGTAAATTGTCGTCGGATACTTCTTGTCTACTGTTAGAATATCCTGAAGACCAACTTAGCTCCACCGACGACAAGATTGTGGACTATCATGCTGCACTTATGCTCAACGACACGTTTCCCAGGCCAGTTATAGAATTACCTGTTTGAAATCCCTCTTCAGTGAAATTCGTTGATCTGAACGTCTCCACTCTTGGTAAGTTTTGTCACTGATAAAAATTGTTAAGCTGTTTTATTTTCTTTGTCAGCCTCGTAATATATATCAAGAAAATGGTTTGAAAAAATCTGCTACAATTTCTCCCGAATACCCTTTAAATGATTTAACAAACATGGGGCCTTTAATTACGTGATAATTAGAAATTTAAAGGTCAACAGAAGTTATTTCCTTAATTGATCATAATCATGCTCATCGTCACTTATTTTTTTCTCTTTGCAGGAGATGATGTGAAAAGCCTGATGAGAACATTCTATGGTTATAAGACGATGTATCGAAGGCCAACTTTATCGGAATCAGTCAAAAGCAGAAAGATACTGATTATGCGAATATGCATTAAGGTCCGTGAACGTGAACGTAGATGAAAGCGATAACAGACTGAATTGAATTTGCTTCGGCCTTTTATAACAATAAACTATTTCATTTAATTTGAAGTTTTTTTTATAAGTTTGATGAATGTTCTCTTATATTCAATTGCGTATTCATACAACCACCTACCCTGTTGTCAGGGGTCAACTTAAGGGTGTGAGGGTCTTTTTGGCGATGTTAGATCTAACCAACCATTTGGATCTGAACTTATTCTAGACCATCAAGCATAGAACTGTAATAGCTAATAATACCTACTTCTGGAATATTCATTTCTTCTTATGTCTCTGTGATATTTTTACATTGCCATCGGGAACCATCACTTCTAATATGTCAATGAAAGATAAATTAATAATACAGTCTATGATGATAGGCAACACTAATGATATATTATCTGAACAATTTTGCATCTCCAGGGTTGAAACCTGGCTAAAAGTTTAAACAAGTCTATTAGAATTCCGTAGAATACCTGCAAATTGATGCATATGGAAGTCGGAATGGATGTTCATTCAATCGCTATTTCTTAATTCCTAATTTTTATAAGCCCACATGAAATGGGGGGCGTATATTGTCGTCACCCATGTCCGTCCGTCCGTCGATCCGTCCACAATTGCTTGTAAACACTCTACAAAGTGTAATTCTTGACGGATTTAGATGAAACTTGATATGAGTGTTCATGATCACGCAAGGATGAACCTTGTAAACACTCTAGAGAGAACAATTCTTAATGGATTTTGATGAAACTTAGCTTGAGTATTTGTTATCACCCAAGGATGAAGCCTATTGAAAACCAGTTAAATCGAAAAAAAATTAGTGTCAGTTATTGCCCTTGTTTTTGAAAACGTGTTCAATTTTTGGCTGGTAAACACTCTACAAAGAACGATTATTGACCGATTTTGACAAAACTTGCTGAAATTCTTTAATATAGCCTAAGGATGAACCTTTTGAACATAGAAAATATCGAAATATATTTAATACGAATTATTGCCCTTGTTCTATAAAATGTGTTGGATTTTTGCCTTGTAAACACTCTACAAGTCACAATTCTTGAGTGATTTTTATACGCCCACATGAAATGTTTATGATCACGCAAGGATGAACCTTATTGAAAATCGGAAAAAATTTAGTATGAGTTCTTGCCCTTGTTCTTGAATGGCTCGTAAACACTCTACAATGTGCAATCCTTGACTGATTTTGATGAAACTTGGTGTGAGAGTATGTTATAACTCAAGGTTAAACCCTATTGAAAATCAGCCAAATTGAAAAACATTTAGTATGAGTTATTGCCCTTGTTCTTGAAAACGCGTTCAATTTTAGCTTGTAAACACTCTTGAAAGAACAATTCTTAATGGATTTTGACCAGTAAAACCAGTAAAATCGAAAAAAATTCAATATCAGTTATTGCCCTTGTTTTTGAAAACGCGTTCAATTTTTGGCTTTTAAACACTCTACAAAGCATAGTTATTGACTGATTTTGACAAAACTTGCTGAAATTGTTGAATATCACCCAAGGATGAACCCTGTTGAAAATAGAAAATATTGAAATATATTTGATACAAATTATTGCCCTTGTTCTATAAAATGTGTTGGATTTTTGTCGTGTAAACACTTTACAAGTCACAATTCTTAATGGGTTTTGATAAAACTTGGCTTGAGTATTTGTCTTCTCCCAAGGATGAACCCTATTGTAAATCAGATAAATCGAAAAATATTTAGTGTGAGTTATTGCCCTTGTTTTTGAAAACGCTTTCAACTTTTGGCTTGTAAACACCCTAAACATTCATTTTTGACAAAACTCGCTGAAATTGATTAATACCACCCAAGGATGAGCCCTATTAATAATTAAAGATTTCAAAATATTATTAAGGGTGAACCCTATTGCAAATCATAAAAATACCGAAAAATAATGAAATGAATTGCTATTAGAATTAGGTACAATTCTTGACAGATTTTAATGAAACAAGACACCCTAGAAAAATCAAAATGAATGCTGCCAGTGGGCGTATATTACCTTTCCTGGCAAGCTATTTTATTTAGTGGCGTGATAAATGCTGAATTTAGAATACAAATTAAGAGCTTATAATTCAAAATTAAGAAATAGCAAGTACAACATAATACTTGCTATTTCTTAATTTTGAATTATTATATAAAGCCAATTTCGTCTTCAATAAAATGCAAATTCGGCTTTTGCAATGGATAAAATTTTAAAAAACCAAAAAAGGACTCCAGATCAACTCAAATGAAACTATTCTTTAATTTATGGCTCTAAAAAGTGAGCATATCACCATTGGGAAATGGGTATGAGTTGTTGGCTAATGGCGAAATAGCCTTGGAACTAAATAAGTTCGAAATAGGGTCGAAAATAACCTCGTTTCCCCTACAAATCCGCAAGTAAACAAACCATTTCGTTAATCGAGTACAGACACGAGCTATATATTGAAAGATACTTTTTGATTGGATGAATTTGATTAGGTGTGACCAATGAGTAGTCGTTTTATATTCTAGTTGGAGAAACCAACTTGGCGTTCTAGCAACATGTAAACAAATCTACGAAAATTTTGTATTTTGTGAGAAAAAAATGACAAATATTGAAAGATAAGTGTGCTTAAAGGTAATGATTTTTATCAAATTTAAGATAAGTCCATAATGAATTGTATTTATCCATGGCTTAAATGCTTATCAGAAACAAAGCAAAACACATAGTAATTTTCGTGTTACTAGTAGGCCTAATGACTTGGTGAGTGTGAGGTTGACAATCACAATGGCATTCTGTTTTCTTCAGTCAATTCGAAACAAAGACTCAAAACAGTAATTATAGTTTTCAATAGTCAAATACATAGATAGTACAAGTAAATTTTACTGTCTAGTTTTTGGGGTACAATGTCAGCAGGCTTCACATGGCTTATTGATTGTCTAATTATGATCTTACTTTGATAAGTGACAATAATAACCACCCTCTAAATATGCCACTAGTCAAAACAAACCCAACCATGATGACATATTTTTTTGAAGTGATTCAGTCCTGAAACTGAGCTTATGCGTAATTTACTGTAGGTAGGATCTTGTACAACTTTAGTCAATCAAGATGACATCAGCAAAACAACTAACAGCAATCTCAAGGGTGATAAATATTTTACAAGAATGGGACAAAGCACCAAAAACAACACGTAAAACTATTCTACAAGATTTTATAAAACAGCATTCTAACAAAACAGGTCCAGAGTTAGAACAGGAATTTGCTCAAGCTGCCAGTTTATTTCTAACTCGTTTAACTGCATGGTTGAGGTTAACGTATCCTTTTCATTGTGTTGGACATGTTTTATTAGCCTTGAAATACTTTGTTAGAAAAAATAAAATAAACATCAACTACAATGTAATAATATATTTCCAAACATAAACTATAATATTGACTTCATGAGAAATCACATTGTATTGCCACTTCAACACCTTTTTGGTACTATATGTCAAGTTATAGTGTGGCTAGTTGATTAGAACCAAGCGTTGATAGGATTATGTTTATCAAATAGAAATAACTTTTACTATCTCTATTGGGCATTAAGAAAATAAAATTGAATTTCCTTGACCATTCTATAGCTATATGATAGGAACCTGTTTAAATGAACAGTTGAAAGCAATTGGAATTTTCCTGTCTGCATCTAGTGGGTAAGTTAAATAAATTCAATAAGCTTACACGATAAGTTGACCTTTTAACTCAAATTGTGTTGAAGTTGGATATGATAAACAGTAAAACTAATACAGTTCTAAAATTTGATCAAAAGTCAATGTAGGTTGTTACTGTAAAAATAAAAAAAGATTTACACAAGCAGCAATTGTGAAAACTTGATTCAAAACTTTGATTAGAGTTATCTACCTTGCACTGTAAACACAGTAATCCTTTGATACACAACTGTCTTATGTGTCAATCTTCTTTAAAATAATCTTTTTATTAAAACAGACACAAATTTATGGCTGAGTTTTTAGAAGTTGGTGGAGTTTTTACATTGTTAGAGATATTGGGTTTAAAACAAGCTAAAGAAATGGACAAAGCTGAAGCCTTGAAGTGTTTGATACATATTGCAAATGCTGGAAGAAAATACAAGGAATTAATTTGTGAAAGTTATGGTTAGCAATTTATGTAATATTTCTCCTGTTTTACTATTCTATAAGCTGCACTACCAACAGAAAAATAATTTAATAGAATTTAACTGTGTACAAACTCAGAGGTAGATGATTTGCAATTTTTATCATAAACTACAACAAAATTATTTGAAGACAGATCTTTATGGAATTCCGTGGAAATTCTTGAAAATTGAATAAAAATCTCCATTTAACTATATTTGATTAATACTGATAATATTAGAAATATTATTTTTTTGATACAATTAAGGTATAAGAGCTGTAGCAGAATGTCTAGCCAAATCAAAATCAGAAGAAACACAAGATTCCTGTAGAAATTTACTACTTATGTTAGCACAAGGCAATCCTAAATTCCAACTTCAAGTTTATAAAGGCTTGATTGCTCTCTTACCATGTAGCTCACCAAAAGCACAACAGATGGCAGCCCATTCTTTGCGTATTGTTCAAGTAAGTTTATGTGATGTGTTTTTATATATTGAAGATTTTTAATGTTGCATCTATGCATCTGGCCAAAATAAATTTTTCACATATTCAGTACATTACTGATTTCAATTAACTTTTAATTTTTCTTAATGTTCTTAAATAAAACTCATATTGAAAACTATGTTTTTAAACAGATAAACTAAATATTGATAGCTTTTGATTGCAATACCAGCTTCAGCCAGGAGCAAACTTGTCAGCCACCAACCATCAGAGATATTTTAATTGAAGATATATACTATTTTGTTTCAGCCAATAGTAGATCAAGCAAATCCCAATATTGTTGAACCATTATTAAATCTCTTACGTACTTTACATTTAGAGGTTCAATTTGAAGGTGAGTAAACCAAAAAGAAACCATATCATGGCTTTCAGGTCTACTTTTCATTTTTTGATAAAATTGATAAACTGAAACAAGGCCGAAAGATTTTGCACAAGATTTTTTATATTGGTAAAATTCTATACCCATTGGCAGATACTTTAACCAAATAGATATTAAATAATATTATTTCCTTTCAGCTATTGAATTGATTAAAGAATTAATGATATATGATGTTTCTACTTCCCTGTTATCTGGTTTAGTTCTGTTGTTAAAACCTATTAAAGAAGATATCTTGGTTAAACGAGAGATATTAGAAGGTTAATCTAACAAATAATCTGCATAATTTACATAAAAGCTAAATCAAATTAATAAAATTAATAAAAATTGTTTTATTCACATAAGATAATTAGAGCAGCCTATTACACCAATTACCATTTTTCCAGTCATACATTTAAGTGATCATATTGTTTTTTTTTGCGTGTATGTTATTGTGAGATTGCTAGGTAAAAATTGTTGAAATGATATACTTTAATATGAATAATTTCATATTTGTATTTTTCAGATCCTAATATGCCTAAAATATCAGCTCCTTTACCTGTTTATATACAACAGGCTGCAGCTGCAAAAACAATAGGGTAAAATAGTTATTGCCTTATATATTCTGAAAATAAGTCTGTACAAAAGTGGTTTCATTACTTATCTTAGTTTGAAAGGAATATGAAGTCAATATATAGAGAAGATGCATTGAAACAGGGGTTAAATATCCAGCAAAGAGCCTGGGAATATTCAATCAAAAACTTATCTCCAAAAAATTGATTTTGCTGTTTTTTTCAATGGGTGACATTATTTGCATTATTTTTTGGCTCATCTTTTTCTGCCAAAACACTTTAAGATAGCTGGTTTGGAAAATGTGCGATAAAATTCCAATTATTTGAAAAAAAATTATGGTTTAGAAGCAGACAGAATATGTTTGACTTATTTCCACTTAGTCTGAATTGAATAAAAAAAACCTTAAAATAAAGGCTTTTATATAAGTATTTTAATAAATTTGTAATAAAAAATGCCTTTTTTGCAGGATTTTAGCAAGAGATTCCAATGAATTATCAGAAAGATTAATACAAGTAGGTTTTTGTTTACTTTTTATTTCCCTACTTTTAGACTTAAGTTTTTAAAATTTAGCATACTGGATTATTAAGTCTTACTCTTGAAGATACTATCTTAATGTAATTCAGACCATCTTTACATAATATGTTATACCATCTTGACATTATGCTATACCATCTTGACATATAATGTTTAACCATCTTTACATTATGCTATACCATCTTGACATAATACTTTACCATCTTGGCAAAATGTTATACGATCTTAACTATATACCATATGCTTTTAATAAAGTGTAGTCAAGCTTAATCATTCAAAAACCAAAATTGTTTTAAAACGATTTTAAACTCTATGAAAGAGATTATGAAAGTTAGTATATCTTATAAATTTTCTGTTGTCTCAATTGGAGATTTGCACTGTCCTTGACATTCCAATAAACTATAATGTAAATGATTTTTAGATCCAGTACCATTGCGCTGCTCCATGTACTTCATTTTGTTCTTCTTGAATTAAGATATAAGCAAAGAATTGTACCTGACTTTTTAACAACCAATGATAATCTTTTCAGAATATTAAATGAGCTGTTTGATAATTATTGTCTTTTTCAGTTACGTGTGGTACATAATCTATTGTGTGCTATGGGAAACAGTGAATATGCTGACAGTCAAAGACAAGCAAGTTTAACTTTAGAGGTAGTTGATTTGTCTGCGCGATGAGATTTTTATAAAACCATTTGTCTCATAATCATGGAACTAATATGGAAATTATAACAAACATGTGAAATTACTAACAAAACAATACCATTCCATGGATTTATTGAATTATAGAGGAGTTTCTATCGTATTGTTTTGAAATGAAGGCTCACTTCAGCCAAATTTCAATTTTTCAGACACCTTTAAAGGCTCATACCGTTTTACCTACAACAATTTTTGTTTTCAGCATTTTTGTCGAACATTTCCTATTGTTGATGACCATGTGAGGGATGCTATGGGTGATGCTTTATATGACTTATTTATGGTAAGTAAATGATTAATGGTATAAAGTGGTTTATTAATCATCTTTCTAGCTTTTAGAGCTTAATTTAATGTGTTGTGACTGTTTCAATATTTTAGCTGTATTTACCTGACAAATAGAACCTATAGTTAAAATGCCTCTGTTGAAGATGTAATCTGGCATCTGGTTATTCTGATGGGACAATAAATCCAGCCCAAGGCCCTGTGAGCTACAGACTGTGTAAGATCCCACAACAGTTGGAAATCATAAAAAGAATGCTTATGCTGCTGTTCTGGCAAAATGTCCCAGCTTGCACTCTGTATGGTGCATGTCTTCTGTTGCCCACTAGGTGCAAAGTAAGGCATAAAACTCTATTTCATTTCATTTCTAGTCAAACCCAGAAACCCTGTATGTTAACATGAACCATATACAAACTGATGTTCTAGTATCAAATAAGGTTAACATCCCTCGTGGTAAGTTATTATCATAACATAATTTCAAAAATGTTTGCAACAACTGTCAGAGGAGCTATTGTGATGAACAAGTGGAACAACTATAGATAAGTCAGTGGAACAACTGTTATAAGTCAGTGGAACTACTATGATAAGTCAGTAGAACTACTGGGATAAGTCGGTGGAACTCCTGGGATAAGTCAGTGGAACTACTGGGATAAATCAGTGGAACTACTGGGATAAGTCAGTGGAACTACTGGGATAAGTCAGTGGCACTACTGGGATAAGTCAATGGAACTACAAGGACAAGTCAGTGGAACTACTGGAATAGTCAGTGGAACTACTGGTATAAGTCAGTGTTGTAATACAGATTAATTTTTTTTTTCATTTCAGTGGCAGAAATTACAGAATAAGCATAATTGATTTTGTTGTACCTTGATTGAAAACTGATAAGAAGAATTTTTTTAATTTTGTAAATAAACATTATTTATAATCCTATTCAAATCTCTTAAAATTTTCTAAATTATCGGATTCGGTTTTTAGCTCTGCTGCTCAGTTTTACAATGTCTTTGAACATTGTCTTTGTCTCCTTGTTTTTGTCACCATTACATTTGCATAATACCTATAAGATATTGAATTATGAGCGTCGAATGAGAATTGATATCAGGGAGTATATATGGAATAATAAAAAAAATGTTTGTCATGTGAGGCTATACATGTTTTTATTAAGTCTATAGAATGTTAATGGATACTTAAATTAATCGAATGAAAGACTGTTGTAGTCAATCATATCCTATAACCTTCTGTACCTTCCATTTACTTTGAAACCACATTGCCCTAAATTGATTAGGCAATCAATTTTAAATATAAACACAATGACAGTTGCCATGTTGAGATGTAACAGGTGCATTTTTTTTTTATAGCAGTGGGCAAACTTATGATGTGACAGGTGGATATTAATTGAATATATAAAAAAACAATAACATGAAAAATTTATACTCAAAACAAAACACTGTGGCTGTTGCTACAAATTTCAAGATATGAGAAAGAATACGATCTTTTGTTGAATGTATGTACATTGATCATTTGAATTGTTCTCTAAACTTCAAACAGTTGATGACCTTGGTTCATTATGAAGGATTATATTCCAATATACGTGTCATGCGGATCCGGGCGCCTTTCCACTCTGAAAAGTTACCTATTTTCTTCGGTAATCCAGTCTTTTTGCAAGTTATATTATGACATCTGGATGGAAGTCTGTACGTTATCCGCACTCTCGAAATCATTTCTGGCACATGACGGATACTCGTCGATAAAAAAAAATATGGCTAAACTATGGGCGGCCGAATGTCCAAAAATTCCAGAGTCAAATTCAACTAGTCTATACCTTTCTCTACTTGCGTTAAAGACAATTCTTCAGAGCTGAAAAAACATCAATATACAAAATTATACATGTGCTTGTATATAACATCGTTCACCAGACAGACATTTTGTAGACAGTTTCATCCTCGTTTAAAGCTGTCGACGTACAAAATGGCTGTCCACATGGCAGATTATTATAGATCTGCAATAATATCATCTAGAATGAATTGTAAAGCAGATACAAGTCGAGCGATAATGCCTTACCACATGTACTCTGGCCTTTTTCAAGCAATATTATGGCTTATGTTGAATTTTATGACATTTGGTCGCCATACTAAGCTCAGGTTTAAATTACGGGAACCACAGCATCAACAGGAATTTGACGAGGAATCAAAACGGTCGAAACAGAATTGACAAACATACAAATGCCAGCAATGAATTCATATCATGAGATGGTATTCAGAAAAAATATGCAGGATTTGCCAATATCACTTTCCATTATTTGTCATCGTCATCACAAAAAGATAATGAAGGCAGAATTAATGGGCATCTAACTTTAAAATAAATTAGTGTTGACAACCTGAAAGATCTCACGATAACCTATATTGTGAATAAGTACAGAAATATTTCGATTGTTTTTGACGAGGAGGTTTGTAACGGGGACATTGCATCAATTTGCAACATTCCAATTTTCAATCAGACATCTGAGTTTCCTGCTACTCCAATAAAACTAATTGTAAATGAATCTCTAATCCTTATTATAGTTCTTATTACGTACGAACAATTTAAATGAAAATAGGCTGATTGTAAACAAAAAACACAAATACGTTGTTTCAATTCTGTTTATTTTATTTATTTATATATTATCTAGATTATATATTCACATTTAGATCTAAATGATTGAATGTTTAATTAATACCGCATAATTCACATTAAACAACTGTTTCAAAATAATCATTGATGGAGGAGTTCCAACTTTAATTAACAATGATATGGCCTATTGTTTTCTCATTATAATATATGATAATAGTGAATATTGTTAATTGTAAGTGAAATTTGTACGTTGAGCATTATTGAGTCGCACCTGTTACACAGCTATATTTTTATTTGTTCATGAATGAAGTCGATGTTATTTTGTAGAAGAGGATATCAATGGAGAGAGCTTCTGGCAGTATGGTAAGCCCAATTTATCCTTCTAGAAACAGAAAAAAGCTACTATATATATATATATATTTTTTATATAATATAAAATTTAAATTCCAAAGCATGGTCATTAAGAGTTTAAATTCATCAGTTGAACTGACTAGATATTAGTATGAATTATCCTTATGGATTCTGTTTTATTACTGTTATATCAGGTAAGTTCACTGAGGTACAATTACTTATATTGACCATCCTAAGAGTTAATATACCTTTAAGTATCAAGCACATGTCTGCATCCGACTCAAATAGATGGCTCGTTTTGAAGAATCTGTCCAAAATACGAAAAAGTAAGGTAGATATTTCCAATCAATAGATGCAATGCAATTTAAAGACCCCTTTAAGCCTTTTTCGCGAATTTCAAATTTTCAGATTTTGTACGATTCCTTGGCAGATTTAACGTCATTAGCACAAATCCTTGTGACTGAAGAGGGAGATATATGTTTATTTTGCCTTTCATAACTTCATATTATTTGAAACATGTTTTAAATTTATTGATTAACTAGATTGCACCTTCAAACAACATTCTATAGGCTAAAAAAAACAAATTAACATAAGTTAAGATAACTTTTATTACTGTTTCTACCACTTCGCTAATTATACAATATTACAGGTTGTGGTGTATGTAAAGTAAAATTTCAAGAGCGGTCGTTTTAAGTTTTGCCTTGAGAACCAAATGTTGCATAATATGTCTCTAATATATTATATATATATATAAGGAAAATGTTTTCAAGAGCAAGTATCTTATAAGTGTTCAAAGGAGGCCCCGGTTTAAATCAACCTGTTCAATTGAATCAACAAATTAAAACGTATTCAATATCAGAATAATGATGATGATTATTATTTATGTTCGTCATGCCATGTGAGCGGTGTGTGGTTATAGTCAATAAATTCAATCTGTCGGATATGGTCCCACTTTAATTAATTAAATCGCGCCACCTCGATAGCATGTATTACGACCTTTCATAGATATTATATGTTTTAATAGTGTGGGCAGTTGGATAACAATGGGACAATATTGTGGACTATGGCCTAATAATTTTAAGGAGGCCATTCATAGCAGAAATGCATCAATTTCGATATGGTCACAGACCGGTAATTGATTTGTGTCCATGTAAAAATCACGATTATGTTGGTTATTGGTGGATTAAACCAAAATTAATTAGTTTTCATTTCTAGGAGCAGTAACTGCATGGTATTCCATGCTTTAGAAAGCCAGGAAGCTTTTTGTCCATGTCATCCATTTCCCTTAACTTAAAAAACTTTATTACATCTTAATGACATTAGGATTCAAAATTTGATATTTCTGTAGAGTCTACAATTTACGAGCATATATCCGTTGACTTCGATCATGACGACAGGTTTGGGAAGATTTTGATGATACTTGGTAAGGTGACTTTATTTATCTAACCTGAAAAGATAAAAAAAAAAAATTACCACAAATATTTTGTTGTTAAGAAACTATACTGCCAGCATGGAGGGTGATACCATGCTGAAAATGAACATACATAATGACTCCTGTAACAGCGCATTTTTTTCGCGAACAATTAGGCAAATATGGGGCACGAGAAGGGACCATGGGATTAAAGACAATTCTTTCCATAAACTTTCAGGCGTAGAGGTATGTATAGAGGTGGGGGGGGGGGGGTAGAAAGTATTGCGTGGGATGGGGGGGGGGATAGAAAGTAACGAGGTGAGGTGGGTGGGGATGGGAGTCTTCGTGGTAGAAACATTTCTCTAAATATAAGTATTTAGACGGTAATAATGCCAGGGCAACACGTGTTTTATGGTCTGACTTGTAATGATTTTAAGAAAACGGTCCACTAGTATTATGATGAAGACCCGAAATAGAAGTATGCGTGGTACGGTAATTCTCATACAAGTAAAGAGATAAGAAAACCAGACAGTTTGAACCCTGGACTCATGCACCCCTCTTTTAATTTTTCAATATAATACATCTGAAAACACCAAAAGCTATAGCCGACGTAACCTGCTACAACTATCCACTAGTCATATTGTACTATCAACTGTTAGTCACGCCTTAATGACCTACTTCTAAAACAAAAAGTTCAGTATCGTCTGCTCTACAAAATAGTGTCAACAAATCTGTTCATCGAAACATCGATGAAAATGGCGTACCTTGTATATAAAGTAAGTCTTATGTATTATGTTTCTTTTGAACGTCAATTTTAATACCATTTATTAAGAATTTTGTTGGTCAGCAATCGTACGATTTCTAAATATATAGTTTTACAGTACGCATGACTGCTATATAATCATCCAGCACGATGGAAGCAGCATAAAAAATACTTTCATCCTAACTCACACTTGAATGTAGAATTTGGAAAAACAGACTGTACCGGTACTTGTGTAAACAACAATTGCAGTTATGTGTTTACTGTATTAAACTGTACCGGCTTCTGACTATCGGGCGTTCTATTAATTTTGTGTTATCTTCGGACTCAACCTGGCCATTTTATTTGATAATGGTTGGTACTGTAGAGGTGTAGATACTTGAAAACTGTACTGCCAGTAGGCTACAATTTGTTTCACTACACAAAATTTACATTGACTTTAACCCATTTAGATACTGGATCAGTGTAACAAACTTTCATTTATTTAATTCAGTTGCCACTTAAATTGTCAATATTTGTACAGGACAATTATGGTGTTAAAGTTTTGCGTTATTGAGCTTGAGTTTTATCTAATTATCTGAGATGCTTATAAGAGTTATACAGGTGCGTTGTACATGTGCGAGTATACTATTCATATTTCTTTAAGGCCAAAAATACACATTTTGAATTAATGTTTATATTGTCCTTGCGTGCACAGGCCTACTGACATTGCAATTAATATTATATATATTACACAATAACAATGTGACCTTTGTGACTTTCTTGACTTGTTAAGTAAAGTTATGTCATGAATGACATTATTACATAATTATTGTGGGCGTATTTTTGTACCAGATGCACATGCAATAGAAGCAAACTGTACAAGTGTACCGCCTATACATATTTTGTAAATGATTGGACGTACAATTGCATAATTATATGTAGGCTAGGCCTATAAGAGTAGACAATTATATTAACATGAATCTGTACTGGAGACAAATATAGATACCAGTAAATAGCATCATCAGTAGTTAATACTACTGTTCAGTGACATTTCTACATTGTACCATTATTAATGTTTTGTATCTATACGTGTCTCTGGTACAGATTCATGTTAATATAATGTTGGGTTTTCATACATAATATACAGAATCGTCACATCATAGCTTTTACTCACTATATGCTACTGTACTAAGCCTTCTTTCAAAATCGATTATTCTGTCATAATGTAAATAATCCTTCCAATGAAATAAACCAAGAGTTTTGCAGATGATGAAAATATGGAAGACCATGACTATCTAAATTCATAATTCTGTCCGCAATTTTTAAATAATTTTTTGATTTTTCAACATTTGATATGAAATTTCGGCATTTGTAGACTTCAATGAACATTTTTCTGTATATTAATATCGACATTTGTACTCCCAAATGGACATTTGTACCGCGAAATCAGTAACTTGTCGGATTTAACACATTTTGAAAAACAAATCTTGAAATACAAATCGGGAATAACAAATCTCCAAAAACATTTCTTCAAATGCAATTAGTATACCATCATTATGACGTCAGGAGGCGCTGTATGTCATTTGACCTCCAGCCTCCTGACTATTAACACAGCTATTAAGCAAATAATTGTAGACTTCCCAGTTTCGTACCCTGTTGGCCGCTTCGTACCCAAATCGCTCAATTTCAATGACAAGAAAATAAAATTAATTATTATTAATCGATGAATTTGAATCGGGTAAGGCTAATTATTATTTCAATATTAGAAATAACTAGATGATTAACTCGACACAATTATCACTTCTACTTTCGATTTAAACCTTACAGTCAGGAGGCTAGAGGTCAAATTGGAGGTTTAATTGTTTGTACTTGACAACCCAGTCTGATGAAGAAGGAAAATGTCTAAGGAACTGATGGTAAGTATGGATGTTCATGGACATGTTCTATAATTATACGTACATTAATGGAAATCGATTCTTACCTTGGTTATCTCTATAAGTTATATAGGCCTAATTCAATAGTTTATGACATGAAAAAGGTCGGCGCATGCTAGCGTCAGCGCGCGTTTACGTTTACTTGCGTGTGTTTACACTAAAGACCAGCGCGGTCAGGTGTGGCGTTAAGACGGCGGAAAAAGTATAAAATAAAATGAAATGAATGGAGTTTTACGTCCTACTCTTCTGCACCTTATGGGCTAATGGAGACGGACAACGCCTTGCAGTGTGCAATGAGGGAAATTTGCCAGGACAGCGGCATTAGCCTACTCTTTTTGAGATTTCCAGCTGTCGAGGGATCTTTAACGTGCACAGCCTGTAGCACACGGGATATCAGTTTATTGTCCAATCCGAACAACTAGACGCTTTTTCCATGTCAGTCCCTCCGACCTGCATCACTGACAAGCGGAAACCGGGCTGAAAAATCCGAAAGTTCATCCCGCTGGACCTTTGCCGGGTTTGAACCCTGGACCTTCAGGTTAGCGAGCAAGCGTCTAACTCACTGAGCCACCGCGGCTCCGTTAAAGTATAAACCCAGTTTAAATGTTAATAACGTACATAACATTGTCTGTATGATCATGTGAAACGTTAAGAATAAATATCACAAATAGTATACCCATATATCTTAATGTGTTTCTTTATTACGTATTCGACTTTTGCGAAAACGTATTGTAATCGTTCGGATTATTTTTTTTTTTTATTTTTGCGATTTTTTGGATGAGTTTGCAGACAATCTGGTAAAAGGTACAGAAATTCTAAATATAAAGCTGATCTTAAAATGATTTCTATTATCAAATAAAACAGAAACGGAAGTTCTATTTCTGAGTCTTTTTTTGTTTTTTTTTTTTTTGCTCTAGCAAGTTAATTTTCAGTTCGATATCGACCGGATTTTCAGATTTGAAAACTTCAATGTATTCGTCAACTAACAATTATAGGTTTTATGCAATTCGGTTATATCTTTTACCCACGATTTGCAATTCAATATTCAAGGGTCATCGACAAAAATATCAGACCGTGATTTCTCGTTTTATATACATGTATATGGTAAAATGTTAAAACTTTACTAGTTGATAGACGATATGATTATAATTTTGAAAAAATTTTGAAAAAAAAATTTGACTTCCGGTTTAGCCTCAAATGACGTAATTACCTAACTTCCGGTCTATAACAGCTAGGTGAAAAGTGGAAACATTAGCTCATTATATACCTTTTCCTGGAGACCAATTTTTAAATTTCGTATTTTTCTTCGAATTATTCAAATTTCGATTTTTTCAAAATTAGGTCACTTTAACTGCAACGGAAGGTGTGACCCGCTTAATCTATGACATTGAAAATTAGGCCAAATAATATTCAATATATTGTCTACGAGTAGGTATTTTTAATTTGGCTTACTTAAAAAATTCATAGAGATAACTTTACATAAATACAGCTAAAATTGTTAATTTTCATATTTTCGCCTTCTTCAACCGTTACGGAAGGTGTGACCTAATTATTTTATGACTTTTAAAACTAGGTCAAATGATATTCAATATATCGTCTAGATGTAGGTCATTGCAAATTTAGCCTACATAATATGTTAAGGCTGTCGAAATACGTTCATAATTGTAAGCAATTCTAGTTCTAATTTTATTTCTGTAATAATATTAACTCTCAAATGTACATTAAGTCTTGCACTTTCTTTGCTCTTTGTATTGATAAATAACACATTTTCCTCCAGATACATTTAAACTAAAAATTTGACTGCCAAAATATATCTTTATGCTCACGTTTATTTTTATCGACACAAAGAAACTCTAATAATTCTATTTCGAGACTGTCCTTCTTATTCTCATAAAGGTAATTGAGAATATTCAAAAAACTTTTTAATTAACCCAAACACTAAGAACAGTAGCAGTTTTTGAAGAAGAGTTTCTGGGTGGGTTGATATTATTATTTTTAGTTTTATTTTTATTTGTGTGGCATCGGTAGTCTTGGGGTGGGTTTCAAAAGCCTACCACCAACCGCTGCCAACCGGCCTACCGGAAGGAAAAAAATGCGCCAAAATAGATATTGTTAAATTTAAGGATCGTAGATTTTCATACAATAAAACGAAACTATTCAATTTGATGAAACTTTTGTTGACGTCAAAATTATGGAATCAAAATTATTTTAAAATTGAAACGAAAAAAATAAATATTTTCTTTTCGTGTTCAGCGATGTTTTTCTTCACATTAACTGATACAATCCATGCCAAAAAAGCAATAATCTAATTTGTATTCAAATGGGACACACAATTAACCGTAAAAGTACCCTTAAATCTTTTTTAAATGATCACGACAGGAAGCTCGTTTGTTTCAGAGTTACTTTCCTTAATTTATTTATTTAACGTCGTCGGCATCATGGATGATCAACAAGGCCAAGGGATCTTCCACATTTTAGAATTTTTTCAAAGTTAATCCTTGACGTAGACTATAATAATTCTGCGAATGCTCCTCCTGTTAATCCAACCAAATCAGCAGTATTTTTAGTTGATAAAACGCTTCGCAAAGACTGGAGGCACACTTCCAGCACTTGGAAAAATCAGGTTTCCAGATACAGAACATTTAGGCCTAAAGAAAAAGATGGAACTGATGCCGATGGGATAAGATCGCATTGTGATGATGACTGGTTGATTGAAAAAGTTGCGGCTAAAGATTCGACCAAACATTGTGAAGATATTGGTGATTGTCATGTCATGAGGCAAACTTATTACAAACATGGTAATCCTAAGTATTCTGATGTTAGAAAGATTGAAAATTTATTTTGAGTTTACGTATCATCATCATCATGCGATCTTATCCCATCTGCATCCGTTCCATCTTTTTCTTTAGGCCTAAATGTTCTGTGTCTGGAAACCTGATTTTTTTGAAGCGTTTTATCAACTAAATATACTGCTGATTTGGTTGGATTAACAGGAGGAGCATTCGCAGAATTATTATAGTCTTCGTCAAGGATTAACTTTGAAAAAATTCTAAAAGGTGGAAGAAAGATCCCTTGGTCTTGTTGATCATCCATGATGCCGACGACGTTAAATAAATAAATTAAGGGAAGTAACTCTGAAACAAACGACCTTGCTGTCGTGATCATTTAAAAAAGATTTAAGGGTACTTTTACGGTCAATTGTGTGTCCCATTTGAATACAAATTAGATTATTGCTTTTTTGGCATGGTATCAGTTAATGTGAAGAAAAACATCGCTGAACACGAAAAGAAAATATTTATTTTTTTCGTTTCATTTTTAAAATAATTTTGATTCCATAATTTTGACGTCGACAAAAGTTTCGTCAAATTGAATAGTTTCGTTTTATTGTATGAAAATCTACGATCCTTAAATTTAACAATATCTATTTTGGCGCATTTTTTTCCTTCCGGTAGGCCGGTTGGCAGCGGTTGGCGGTAGGCTTTTGAAACCCACCCGGTAGTCTTGTACATCGCGACCTGTCAATAATGTGCTACTTTTTTTTTATCGAGACTAAAGTGGTTCGGGAACCTCAGTGGAAGCGCAATTGGGAATTTTAAATATAGAACATTCCAGATAAAATTTTTCGCGTCATCGTTATCTATAGAGCACCCCTTTATTCATTAGATTTATTTCTCCAAATGTTATTATTAGTTGGATCAAGTTCAGATTATGTTAATATGAGGGGTTTCAATCAAAACATATTGGAGGGTCAATTGTCTATAGTGGATTGTTTTAAAACATTTGGTTACAGTCAATTTGTTCAGCATACAATACCGAAGGTGGTACTCATTCATTGACCATGTTTATATCAGTAAAAATATTTCGTCACATAATGTTCAAATTCACACTTACCTCTGTATATTGCAGTTACCGCGAGACCATACAATCAACCATACGATAACGTTATACTAGATTAATATTAATCTACCCTTAAGATTTAATAAAACTATTTTCCACGTCTTTATGTTGAAGCTTTTTCTCCATTTCTTATCATGTACAATTTAACATTTTTAATTGACATTTCTGGGGTGTATGTATAAAGTTGAGTAAGCTTATGTATTAGATACCCGAAAGTTCTAGTTAATTGGCTGTGTTGTATTTCTTTCTCGAAACTCGTAGAATAGAGACACACAGATCAAAAAGTAACTGTAGATTTATTTAATCCAATATTGAATGCACAACGAAACAACAATATATATAGCACAAGGTATAATACACAAATCATACATACAGTAATAAGCACCTCGATTGAATCCCCCGAGGCCTTTGCTACTAGCGTATTTATATAAAACTTATACTTCTAGAACAATCAAGAAGCCACCTAAACAATCCAGAAGTGATACATTGTTGCACACTGTTTTCACAGGTCATATTGCATCATAATATTAGTTGAGAAACCTTTAGTAACTTCTGGAAAGAAAATCTCTAAAGTTCTAGAACAATCTGGGTCAATACCACAACATCTCCCCACCAAAACTGATGTTATAAACGTCAGCAACAAATCTTCACTTTTGGTTTGCGCTTTCGCTGGGATCGTCTTGGGTTATGGGGTCCATACTCCGAAATTGGTTTCTTCGACTTAGGTTGATATGGTTGAGTTTCACCTTGAGGCATGCATTGTACTTATGCTGAAGTTTCTGTCACAAACTCAGAATTAGTGTCTGGTTCCTCTCCAGGTTCGTTGTCCTCCTCAGTTACGTATCGGTATTGCAGCTGTTTCCAGTGCCCTCTCCAAACTGGACCATGTAAGGTACGACCTTAACATTGAAACAGTGGGTACCAAGAGCTTTCTTAATAATACCAGGAACTCATCGAGGATGTTTGTCACGGTTAGGTCCAAAATACAACGCATATACTGGGTCTCCAGCTTTATACTGTTTTCTCACCTTGGATACTCCTGTGGATTCTTGGCGTTTCTCAGATTTTAATGCCTCCTTGGTCTGTTTGCCCTGAGCTATGTGTGCGTATCTGTCAGGGACACGCCAGTTGATGTTGGTGTTCTCTGTTTCTGCATCAGAAACTCTTGAAGTGCTCTTTTTGATGGTTGAGATAACTTTCTCATTGCTTGCTTGAATGTTTGTACCAGGCGTTCAGCTTCTCCGTTTGTAGCTGGACGATATGGTGCGCCGGACAAGTGCGTAATCTCCCGTTCTTTGCACTAACTCCGAAATTCTTCTGAAGTAAAGGTAGTCACATTATCAGTCACCAGCGTATGTGGATATCCAAAAAGAGTGAAATCTTCTTCTAGCAAATCTAAGGTTGCTCTAGATGATGTAGATGTAGTAGGAAGAATGCAAGGATACTTTGAATAGGCATCTGTAATCACCAACCAATCTTTACCTATGAAGTTAATAGCATGATCCACGTGTAATCTACTCCAAGGCTTTTCTGGAAGCATTCATGGGTGTATCGGAGGCTTTGATGGTTTATTTTGGTGAATCACAACGGCGACTTGTCATTTCAATAGCAGTAGTGATGTCAGGCCAGTAGACTGCAGTTCTTGCTAATTGTTTCATCCGTTCCATGCCAAAGTGTCCTAAATGTAGTAGGATCTTTGGTTGCAAGCTTACTGGAATTACAATTCTTGCACCATGTAGAAGGCATCCATGACAGACGTTAAGTGAGTCTGATAGCTTTCTGAAATTTTCAATGTTCTCGTTTTTCTTAGTGTGCTTCGGTGACCATCCTTCACGTACATAACGCATCACTGTAGCTATTACTGGATCCTTCCTGGACTCTTTTTGGAGGATGTTGCATTCCACAGGAACGACTAGGAGGCTGAGAAATTTGATAGCGCAAACCATATCCATATCTTCACCACCTTCCTCCCTCCCTGTCGAAATCAGAATCACCTCCACTTGACAAGCGACTAAGTGCATCTGCGTTTCCATGATCAGATGTTTTCCGATATTCGATTTTGTAGTCGAATTGGTTTAACCATAGGGCCCATCGAGCTAGTCTGTTAGCTGCAAGGAGTGGTCTTCCCTTCTTTGGTCCAAATAGAGCTGTCAATGGCTTGTGATCTGTTACCAGTATAAATTTTCTTCCACAAAGAAATTGATACCATTTCCTTAAGCCGAATATGATAGCCAGGGCTTCTTTGTGAATTTGGCTGTAGTTCCGCTCTGAAGATGTAAGAGTCTTCGACATATTGGCGATTGGGCATGAAACAAAACTGCTCCAATTCCAACATTAGATGCATCACAAGCTATTTCAACAGGTTTGTTAGGATCGAAGTGAACAAGGACTTGATCAGAAGCAAGTATAGTTTTCAACTGTTGAAAGGCTGTCTGTTTTTCTTCTTTCCATTGCCATGTTGTAGTTTTCTTGGTCAGCTTGTAAAGTGGCTCTGCTATGGTAGACAGGTTGGGTATGAACTTTCCATAAGACTGTACTGAGCCCAAGAATGATTTCAAAGTTTGACACATCTGTAGGAGGTGGCATATTAATTACTGCCTCGACCTTTGATCCTTTTGAGATTCTCTCTCCTGATAGGGTGTGTCCAAGATATTCTACAGATTGTTGAGCAAATCTACATTTGTCACGACGACATCTAAGACCATTGTCATTTAGACATTTTAGGAGACCCTTCAGATTACTTAGATGGTCTTTGGCGTTATGTCCGCTGACAAGCATATCATCTTGGAAAACTGAGACTCCGGGTAGATCTTTGGTAAGGTTTTCCATGATTTCTTGAAAATAACCAGGTGCTGACTTGATTTCAAATGGTAGTCGCTGTTGAAGTACTCCACGGTGAGTGCTGAGGGCTACCCTTTTTTGGCTCTCAGGAGTCAACATGATTTGGTTGTATGCATCAGCAAGGTATATCATCTGAAACCTCACCCAGAATCGCCTTAATTAGCTCAGATTTCCTTACTTTCTTCACTGAAGCTTCTGTGTGCTTTGATTGCTGTTGTTTCTTCTTGCAGATTCAAGGTGTCCTTTCTTCTCACAAACGTGACATTTAGAGTCTTTGTAAGGACAGTCTGGGGCTTTATTATCTTTTCCATATCGGTAGCATTTGACCTCCTGGTGTGTTGGTTTAGGTTGTTGATGGCCTTTATGTTGATTCATTTTGTTTTTCTGCTTAATTTTGTTCGCTGGTTTTGGTTTGGAGGCATGTACTGTTGCCTTGGCAACCTTTGCTGCATCTTGGGTCTCGACAGCGACTTGGACTGCCTTGGCAAAATCTAGTTGATCGTCGCGTATTTTGAAGAGTGCTTTAAGAACCGCTTCATTGTTAACAGATCATATGAATCGTTGTCGTAGTGCTTCGTCTTGGGGATTCGTTAAAGATGGGAAATCACATGTAGCTACGTCTTGACGTATACGATCTTGAATTGTTTTTCCCTGATTTTCGTTGCATATCACTGCTGAATTTGAATCGTTCACGCACAATGAAACGTTTTGGATCAAACTGTTCTTTCATAAAGTTCTTAAGTTCGAAGGGGTGAATGTCTTTAGGTGGGTCCATTTGAGTAGCCAAGGTAGACAGTTGTTTGTAGACTGCCGTAGTTTGGTTTGTCAAAAACACTTGTGCAGTTCGGCTTTCGGGTACTGCATTTGCTACCAGAAAAGTGCAGAATCGTGAATAATTATCAGGCCAAAGTTGAGTTGTTGGATCAAAAGAAACAAATGGTGGCACAGATGTTGTAAGAGTTGTAAAAGAGGAAGTTGGCTCACCGTTAGATTTTGAAACTAATTTCATCAAAGTGTCTATTTCTTCTCTATGTTGTCTGGCTTAAATCCCCATTTGCTCTCTTTGAACCTTTATTTTTCAGAAAGAATTCTAATCAATTCTGTAGATTCTGCCGTGTTTAAACTTTCTGTCATTAACCACCGTTTTCCGGAAAATGATTAGATAAATCCTAGTATAATCCTTATGTAGGTATCCTATCGGCGACGCCAAATTTCTGTTGTATTTCTTTCTCGAAACTCGTAGAATAGAGACACAGAGATCAAAAAGTAACTGTAGATTTATTTAATCCAATATTGAATGCACAACGAAACAACAATATATATAGCACAAGGTATAATACACACATCATACATACAGTAGTAAGCACTTCGATTGAATCCCCCGAGGCCTTAGCTACTAGCCTATATATATAAAACTTATACTTCTAGAACAATCAAGAAGCCACTTTAAAGCGGCCCAGGCTTTATTTCTTTCGGACAATCATCCGACAGCCTTAAACACATGAAATCTTTTGGTTAGCTAATCAGAAATAGTCTACATAGCTTACCTTTGAAATTTGAGCCTTCAAATCCATGTGTATCCATAATTATCTGTGTTTGAAATATCATAATGACGTAAGAAATTACGAACGTCCCGCCATATTAGAAAACGGTTCGTCTTGATAATCAAAGAGTTATCCTTCCCGTCGTGCAATAGCGGTCATCTATGTAAACAGACTACAACGCATTTTTCAATTGTAGACTTTGTCAACAGGACACACAATTTTCAGATTGACTGTAGACCAGCCGCGTACAGCACGGCAAAAAAATGAAAAGTGAAATTTTTTGTTTGAGGCATATTTCAAGGTATTTTGCGATTTTTCTCAGAGCTTGAATATTTCTGAGGACTGTTTAAATGTAACAACGGCCCAAAACGACCTCCAAAAAATCAAGCATGGGCCCCTTTAACAATCAAGAAGTGATACATTGTTGCACACTGTTTTCACAGGTCATATTGCATCATAATATTAGTTGAGAAACCTTTAGTAACTTCTGGAAAGACAATCTCTAAAGTTCTAGAATAATCAGGGTCAATACCATAACAGGCTGTAAAATCATTTTTTAGCTAGAAAACATTGAAATTGAAAGGTTAAAAGTTTCAAAAAATCCGAAACCCATGGAATAATGGATCGCTGCCACGCCATGAGCCGTTCACAGTTCTAGTATTATTATTATTATTTTGACCATATTACAGTAGAAGTATATCAAATAGTATACTCCCATAAAATATAATTTCAAAAGACATAATTTTTTTAAGGTAATTAGTTATGGCTGACTGACTGCTTTATCCCTCGCTATACCCCTCTATAACTAATGGTATATCCCATAGACTATACTAATTAATGAGACAGTGGTACATTCGATCCATATATAAATATTTAACAATAACAATTTTATAGACGTGAATTTAAATTTGATATACTTTATGATAACTTTAAACAATGCCCAATAGCATCCAAATATTCCATTGTTGTTTTCGAACCATTCTCCAACTGGGTTTTCAGCCTCAAGAGACGGTTATCTAGTTCTCGATAAACACGCTTTCTGCATCGAACTGCTGCCCCATTCTCAATCTGGCGCAACTTAGCTTCCTCAGATCTTTCCATCTTTTTGATAACATTTATAAATGTATATATTGTTGGATGTGGGGAATTGAATTTTTTGTTAAGTTTGCTGTGAAATCCTTCTAAATTGTTGTTAGTGCGGGGGCCTTCACTAACAGGGTTCCACAGGGGGATCTTGAATCTAGCATCATCATCAACCCATGTTGATGTGATATAGTCATTGAAGGTCTGTTGTTGTTGGACGACTGGAGATTCTTCCATTATTTCGATCCATGTATCCTGGACTTGGTTAGGTGGTAGCAGGGCCATCCCAGCAGCTCTCCTGATCCATCGATTAACCTCTGGATCTTCCTTGTACTGTGTTGAAAGTCCTAGTTCTTGCGTTTTCCTCCAGATAGCTTGAGTATAATGGAAAAAACAACCCTTTGTTATAGTATGGGGGAACTCCCTTTCAATCGCACGTATGGCAGCCGATTCAAAATCTGTTTGGATTATTGTAGGGGAAAGAGGTCTATTCATTGCCTCAGCAACAAAATGTTTTGTCAAACTAAATAGGCGGCAGTATGTATCTGTTGTGCGGTTTGGTAGGAGAGCATATAATAGTGGATAACTTGTTGCACCAAATCTTCCGTGTAAAATGTACAGTTGATTCCATAAAGCTGGACATGCAGAAAAAGTACCATCCATATATATGATATCACTTGACTGTAACGCTTCCAATTGATTCTGTGTGGAAAAGGCTATCATTTTATCATCTATTCCATCATCAAATAATAAAATTCTGCTTCCATTTTCAGTGAGGTTCCATGGAACTTCTAAACGTACATCTGCTCGGCATGTAGGAAGGGCTGGTGTAGTCTTACGGCGGTGGCGATATAATGAACTTTTTAGACTTTCGAAAGATGGTAGATTTGGCATGTCTTCATCAGTTTGGACTATCAGCTCATGGTCATATATCGATGGCATTGGAGCAATCTCTTCGCGAGCTCTCTTTCTCAAGTTGCTTACAAACTTAACTGTTGATGGATCTGGCATTCCATGATCTATATGAGGGGTTTGATTCTTCACATATTTGTCAAATGTTGTTAATCGACCATTGCACTCTTTGACAGAACACTTCCAATACGTAGTTTGTTCTTTACCACCATTCCTTGTATATAAATAACCATCAAGTATAACCTAGAAATAGTAAAATTGTGTGTGTTTATTGTAAAATATTAAATAATAAGAATATATATTCAATGCTAAAGTTTAAAATACCATTTCTTGTATACAAATAACCATCAAGTATAACTCAGAAATAGTAAAATTGTGTATATTCAATGCTAAAATTTAAAATAAATTGTTACCTGTGGTTTTCCTTTCTGTGACATCACATATTCTACTTCTTGAAGACCAGCCATAATTCAATTTCAATGTTTGAATGCTGTAACTCATTTTGCATTCTATATATATTATAATCAAAAGAAGCCATAGTTAAGCTCAGCATTTACTTCAAAGAATACAAGCTATGCATAAGCTGACTTATTTTCATACGGAATAGATCAGATAGGAAAACCCTTCAATTAACTTAATCTTTGATAACCTCAATTGGACCAGTCCAGTTATCAATGGGTGATATGTGCTCACCTCTTAATCCCAAACTAATTTTTTTTATATATTTTATCCATTATGTCTTTTGAAATTATATCTTTTGGGAAGACACCTATCAAATAGTATAGTTTCTTTAATAATTTGCTGATAAGGGGAAGGGGCTTGAACTCACTAATCTAACATAGTGTGATAAAGATTTGAAATGACGTTTTAGAACTGATTTCAAATCATGTAACTGTAAGACGGAGGTTATTCGCTCATTTATCTTATCCAAGTTGAAGTCATTATCATGATCCATAATTGTTTGATTTATATCTGGACATAATAATATGCATAACAATTACGCTGTCATATAATATAACTTAGCTCTTTCAATCACTTGGCTGGCATGCTCCAATGACCGCTTTCCGCTTGTTGAGGAAAATTGTCAATTTAAGGTTTGTTATAGCCACGCCTTGTACTATTTTTGCTTAAAATTATTTACACTTGTATTCACCAGAGAGCGATATAAAAGCGGTATATAGATTTTGTAGGCTATATTTGGTTTATAATGTAGGACTAAAGTTCACATCCAGTTAAATGGATTTTTTATGGCTATACTTTCGACCTAATTAGTTAATAAATCGATATATACAATACCAATGGAATATCTTTATTTTCTGTATTTCTTATTTATTACTTTGTAATATAAACTTAACGACGAAATTAGGTATAAACACTAATTTAAATTAATAATTTTGATTAAAGATTTTCCTTTCGCTTTCTAACTTAAACCCCGCGCAGTAAAGCTAGAAACAACTTCAGGGTTTAAAAAACACGTGGTTCCAACTCGATAATGTGTGAAACGATGTAGATATCGTTTTAAAAACAGAAATATTCATGCATATTACGTTTATATCGATCAATCAATTCCCACTTTATTCAAATGTTATAGACAGGTCAATAGTTCAATATAAATCTTTCTGTTTCAAACAGAATGCTATTTTTTTTAGGAATGTCAATATAATGCCGTGAAGTAAAAGAATGTAATAACTACACTTTGTAATATTGCATTGCTCATTTTATGCTCCTTGTTACTCTGAATACGCTTAGATGCGATAGCTAGTGTATATGATACCCGATGAATCTTGTCTTCAGTGAAAGTATTACAGGAACAGTCCCAATTTAGCATTCATAGAAAATTAATATGAGACGATATGAACCTTTTAGAGAGGGCATTGACCCAAGATTAGATAAAGTATTGAATAATTAGATACTGTAACAAACATACTTTCATAGATTTGACATAGGCTGATACACCGTAACACATGTAAAATATAAAGAAGCTGATATCCGCTTATAGTTTTTCGTTTCTAAAAGATTTTCCAGAGATATACCTTGTACAATTTGCCTTTATGTATATTTCTAGACAAAAGTAAATTTTTTTAGGAGTGTAGGTACTATCTCGGCATGTTCAATAGCTTCTGATAAACAAATTAATTTGATATTTTAGATTTTCAAGATGGTCGCCAAATTAAAATATGAAAATGACTCTCCGGTTAAATATTACTTGTTAGCATTATTAGGGCATGAAAGATATGTGTTTCGTGTATGGGATTTGTATGTGGCGTTTATTTAATATAAATTATAGAGAATATTTGTCAGCCATATTGGATATTAAAATCTACTAACAGCAATAACCAAGCTATTAATTGACATGGTGTAACCTTGTTGTAATTACTAATGTCTGCACCATTCCGAAGAAGTCGTTAAAAAAGGGAGAGAGTATTAAGAAATCCAGTCTTTGATCTATACCCTTTTGTAATTTCGACACTTGACACCAGACAGGGCTTCTTAGGATTAATGAAGTGTAGGGTAACAACAAAGTTACAATTGGATGAGACTTGTGGTATCATTATATGTTTTGGGGTCAATGAATTCGATTAGGGCCTTTTAATAAAGAAAATGAAATCGAAAGAACCGATTGAAAACCAAACATGTGATGCTTCTTCTCCTGACGTTCAATTTATTGACATAAAACCATAACCATATAATGATATTCATTGATAAGAAGATCGCAATGATTAGCCTCGTGAATATTCTTAATTCATTATCAGTCACGATTTAATGATTCTGTAACGCTATTTTCGCTGATTTCTATATTTAAAATGAAGTGACGTCTGATTACATTTAGACCCATGGATTATAAGATATAGGCTAGTGAAATATTTTATTATCGTCATATCTGTTGACTTTCGTTTGAAAAAAGGGGTCAATATGGGGTATTTATTCAAAAACCTTAAAGAGTCAGTTAATTAGAGCCAAAGTAAGCTTACAAATTGATAAATTGGTGTTTCAAATGAATAATCCATGTATTCTCAAGTTCAAAAGACATATGTGGACGTAGAAACGCTTGTGGAATCTATTTGACTCTGATCTGCTTTGAAACGCAAAATTTAGAATCCGTGTTTGTTCACGTGACCAAATGACGTCATATGAATGAAGGTGTATAAGAATTGATTTTGTATTTTATTATTAGTGAGTTAAAACTTATTTAAATGCTTCCGATGTAATTCAAGATTCTAAACAAAATCAGTATATTTAAGCTATACTAAATGATTTTAATCCCCTGAGATGAAGAAAAATTAAATTGAATGTTGCGCATGCGCAGTTTTCAAAAATTGCAAATTTTCTTAAAAATTTAATAAGTCCGCCAATTATTAACCGATTTTTATGATTTTGGTGTCTATCGAAACCTTGATACTTTATCTAAAAAATGTTGGGAACAGAATTTTGATTTTCGAATTTGAATTTTTTTTATGCCCGTTCGAATTTTTCGAAAATTTAAAACTCTATATATCGTGACCTTGACCTTAAATGACCTTGACATTTGAGATGTAGAATGTCATTGACCTCAGCTGTCTATAGATGTGCTGATATTGCATGACAAATATTAACTTCCGGTTTTATAGCCCACCGAAATCTGACTATTTTGCAATTTTGGACGGTTATGTTACACTTTCGGGCTCTAATGTTCGGATCGATCTGAAATTTAGAGGATATAGATAGAAACGCCACACAATTAAAAATATATCATCAAAATTTTTTGATCACTTCCGGTTTGGGCGTGGGGACTTCCGTTTTTTTTTATCTCATTTCAGGCGACCCTACATCCCGTGTAATTCAAGAATGTAAGCAAAAACAGTACATTAGCTATACAAAATAATTTGCATCCCTCGAAAAGAAAAAAATTCCAATTGCTAATAAAATTTATTTATTTTTTTGTAAAATTTTTGCATACAAATTCAAAAAATATCTCTTTATAAAGCTGTGAATTAGCAAATTATCACATAGCTTGAATTTTCTCTCTATGTTAATTACAACCAAAGTTACAAAATAATGTTTAAATTTGAATATAGAGAGTTTAAATTTCATGACAAATTGTCATCTTACTACCTACTTAAATTTTGGTTTGGAATTTATGTAAATATCCTACCGAAATCTTAGACATGTACAAAAATCTAATAAGGAACTGATAGTAGAAACTTATAGTACAAAAAATTGCCTATATAGTGGAAAGTTTACGCTTACAATTGTAGGCTGAAAAGTACCGGAATTGAAAGCTAGCAGGTTAGAAGTTTCAAAATGTTCGAAATCCATGGGATAACACATAGTTGCCACGCTCGGAGCTGTTCACAGTTTTAATTCATAATATTTTTACAAAGTGATATTTAAACGTTTTTTTATACGCCCACATATAATGTGGACGTATAATGCGGTTGACCCTGTCCGTCCGTCCGTCCACAATTGCTTGTGGCCACAATAGAGACCCACAGTTTTCATCGGATTACAATGAAACTTGGTATGTGTCTCTGTCATCATAAAATCTCGGTTCCTTTCGAAAACCAGCTTTCTGACTTTTACTGTTGGTGAGTTATGCCCCCTTTTTTATCGAAAATTCGTCAAATTCAGCTTGTGGGCGCGATACAGGCCACAATTTTTGTCCAATCTTTTCGAAACTTGGTATGTGTCTCTATCATCATATAATCTCGGTTCCTTTCGAAAACCAGCTTTCTGACTTTTACGGTTGGTGAGTTATGCCCTATTTTTTAGCGAAACTTCGTCAAATTCAGCTTGTGGGTGTGATACAGGCCACAATTTTTTTCTGATCTTTTCGAAACTTGGTAGGTGTCTTTGTCATCATAAAATCTCGGTTCCTTTCGAAAATCAGCTTTCTGACTTTTACGGTTGGTGAGTTATGCCCCCTTTCTTAGTGAGAATTCAAATTCAGCTTGTTTATGCCCTCTTTTTTAGCGAAAATTCGTCAAATTCAGCTTGTGGGCGCGATACAGGCCACAATTTTTGTCCAATCTTTTCGAAACTTGGTATGTGTCTCTATCATCATATAATCTCGGTTCCTTTCGAAAACCAGCTTTCTGACTTTTACGGTTGGTGAGTTATGCCCTCTTTTTTAGCGAAACTTCGTCAAATTCAGCTTGTGGGTGTGATACAGGCCACAATTTTTTTCTGATCTTTTCGAAACTTGGTAGGTGTCTTTGTCATCATAAAATCTCGGTTCCTTTCGAAAATCAGCTTTCTGACTTTTACGGTTGGTGAGTTATGCCCCCTTTCTTAGTGAGAATTCGTCAAATTCAGCTTGTTTATGCCCTCTTTTTTAGCGAAAATTCGTCAAATTCAGCTTGTGGGCGCGATACAGGCCACAATTTTTGTCCAATCTTTTCAAAACTTGGTATGTGTCTCTATCATCATATAATCTCGGTTCCTTTCGAAAACCAGCTTTCTGACTTTTACGGTTGGTGAGTTACGCCCTCTTTTTTTTAGCGAAACTTCGTCAATTTCAGCTTGTGGGTGTGATACAGGCTACAATGCTTATCCAAACATTTTTATATGCCCACATATAATGTGGACGTATATTGCGGTTGACCCTGTCTGTCCGGACGTCCGTCCGTCCGTTCACAATTGCTTGTGGCCACAATAGAGACCACAGTTTTCATCGGATTTCAATGAAACTTGGTATGCTTGTTCATATTGATGAGATCTTGGATGGGTTCGAATTTCATGAAATTTCGATCATTGGCTTTCTGACTTTTTTGCTGTTGGTGTTTTGCTTACCAATAAAAATTTGCTGCTGGTGGGCGTATAGCCTTTTGGGCGTCCGCTCGTTTTTTTGCCATTTGCTAGAGATAATAAAAGGAATACCAAAATGCCATTGTTGTTGTGGATAATATTAAGGAATGTGGGCAAGTACTTAACAACCACAGCGTCCGGTTATGTACCGAATCAACAGTCTGGATGATAAAAAAAACACATTTAAACGACATTTGAGACTTGGTGTACATACCTATGGCAGTACCCTACCGAGGGAAATCCCGTAATAATTAGCCGAATTACGAGTTAATTAAGGACTTGTGGAACCATCTGGTATTTTCCCAGTCCTTAGAATACCTCTACTTCTATTGATATCAGTATTACCGGTCCAATTATATATGTATATGAAAATAAGGGAACCATTCTTTATAGTTGTGCCTAAGATTTACAAATAAGAAATAAGTTAAAGGGAGATTTTATCAGTGGCTTGTAAGATACAACAATTTTAATAACCTGATAAACAAAACTTATATCATATCAGAATATATCTATCAGAGGATCGTTAGGTTTATGAAGGTTCAGATAACGTCACTTATATCTATCAGAGATTTGTTAAGATCGGCATAGTTCAGTTAACGTCACTTATATCTTATCAGAATAATATCTATCAGAGGCTCATTAGGGCCAGCAAGGGTTAGTTAAAACCATTTATATCTATATTATCAGAATAATATCTATCAGAGGCTCATTAGGGCTAGCAAGGGTCAGTTAACGTCACTTATATCTTATCAGAATAATATCTATCAGAGGCTCATTAGGGCCAGCAAGGGTTAGTTAAAAACACCTATATCTATAATATCAGAATAATATCTATCAGAGGCTCATTAGGGCCAGTAAGGGTTAGTTAAAAACAGTTATATCTAAATATCAGAATAATATCTATCAGAGGCTCATTAGGGCCAGCAAGGGTTAGTTAAAAACACTTATATCTA
The DNA here is from genome assembly GCA_030562195.1 of Nipponacmea schrenckii. NCBI lineage: Eukaryota > Metazoa > Mollusca > Gastropoda > Lottiidae > Nipponacmea > Nipponacmea schrenckii. The sequence continues at coordinate 34,058,885 of CM060200.1, read as the reverse complement.
TAATATCAGAATAATATCTATCAGAGGCTTGTAAGGGTCCCCAAGATTAAGATAACGTCATTTATATCTATCAGAGGGCCGTAAGAGTCAGAAAGGTTCAGATAACGTCACTTATATCTATCAGAGGTTCGTTAGCGTCAAGGAGGTTCAGATAACGTCACTTATGCCTATCAAAGGTTCGTTACCGTCTGGAAGGTTCATGTGACGTCACTTTTATTTAACAGAGGTTCGTTAGGGCAGGAAGGTTCAAATAACGTCACTTATATCTATCACAGGCTTGTTAAGGTCAGCAAGGTTCAGATAACACCTCTTTATCTATCAGAGGCTCATTAAGGTCAGCAAGGCTCAGATAACGCCACTTTTATCTATCAGAGGCTCGTTAAGGTCAGCAATGTTCAGATAACACCAAATTTATCTATCAAAGGCTCCTTACTGTAAGGAAGGTTCAGATAACGCCACTTATATCTATCCGGGCTTGTAAGGACCAGCAAGATTCAAATAACGCCACTTATATCTATCAGAGGTTCGCTACGGTCAGTAAGATTTAGAAAATAAACAGAACTTGTAAATTTATGTAAATTTGTTGTTATTATTTTGAATGAATTCAAATTAAATATGTAATAGATGATTTATGTGCATTGATTGTAAATAGATTTAATTAGGAATTAACTTAAATTTGTTCATTGTATGAATTACATCTTTATAGTGCATTGTTGTGTATATTATTATTTGTACATATACTATACTATGTCTCATTGTGAGACTTTGAATGAAGATTATTATTATCACACACCAAGAGGCATTTAACGAGTCAATAACCGTCACTTATATCTATTTGTTGATCGTAAAGATAAAGCAATATTAAATAAAAGTCACTGTATCTGTCAGGGGCTCATAAAGATTCAGCATTGTTAAATAACCGTCACTATATCTAAATTAAATAACAAATAAATATCACTTGTACCTCTTAAATCGTAAGAGTCTGTAAGGATTGATGGTAGGACTGCTATTTAATGTGATCAAAGAAAAATAATTGCGCCCTGAAATCATCCCTATTTTTTTTTCTGTTTCAGACGGAAATTATGGATTATATACACAAATTACAGACTAGTTATATAGAAGAAACGGGTAAGTGCTTTAAAATTTGTCACAGGTATTTTGCTGTTCGACCAATATAACCAGGCATGTGTCGACAGAAATGGAGAGAAAACAATGAATGCAGCGTTTTCATTGGATTGTAAGCATGCAAATACGGCCAATCATATACTTGATTCTCAGATTTTTATTGTCTTTTGACTTTCCTTTGAGGATTAGCCGAATTTGCTAATATAAAATCCTAATGAATCGCTATATTTAAAACTACTGTGGTACTAGAAAGGTGGCGATTGCAGTTATTGCGGCTAAATGGGTAAATCTCCCAGAATAATGTTTTTCTACCATTAATATTAAGGTTCTACTAAGCGTAGCATACAGAAAATACAAGGTTTTACACCTTAAATATTATTGTTTTTTTTTTTTTCAGACAAACAGGTTATAGGATGGGGTTTGATGGAGTCTGTATATCCCACTATCTCAATATTAGTTACTTATTTATTCATTGTGTATTATGGTCCAAAATATATGGAAAATAGGAAACCATTTAATTTGAAGTATGTTCTGTTGGCATATAATATATTTCAAGTTATATTTTCTACCTATTTATTTATTGAGGTGAGTTATTCAATATATTCATATTTTTGACGGTAATTACCTGAAGACATACTAGAGAGTAATCCAACAGTGTTCATGATAGTTTAATGTAACTAGATAAAAAATGCACTGTAAAAATTTACCTAATGGTGTTAATGTGACTAATTTTAATAGAAGTATACCATTTTGACAAGAATCGTTTTGGATTCTGACTCTGTACAATTATATTTTATCTGGTAAGAGCTAAAAGATTTGTTTCCCAGAACACATCAGTTTATCAACAGTAGTGTCAAAACCAATCAAGTTCAGTTCATTCATGATAACCTAATGTATTTTTAATCTATATATCACAATCAGTTCGCTTGATTTGCTGACTACTTTCTACTAATGTAGAATTTAATTTTCATTAGCAAATTATAGATATAAAGTCACTGATGCAAAACATCCATGATCAAATATTTCCAGGGGGTCAAATGGAATTGCAGTATTAAATGATAAGGGACAATGCCCTTTTAATGTTTTCCTTTAGCCAGCATATATTATATTATTTATAAGCATATCAAATTTGACACTATTTTGTTGATATGGATCTTAATGAACGAAATTCTTTTAAAACAGTAATGTAAAGAGTTTTATGTTACGGTCGATTCCTTAGATTTCAAGATGAACAGTTTGAGACGTTTTTTTGCATAATGAGGTCATTTAAAAAAAAAAAAACGATATTGATTAATTGATTATGGCTACTTGCCCATCACTACTTTTCTCTGTTCACATGTACAATGTATAATTGTTTTTGTAGCTTGATACTGAAAGTTCAACAATAATTGTTACTTTGATGCTTTTGTATATTATTTCAGTTATTAGTATCAGTATCGTATGCAGGAATTCAGATAATGTGTCAGTCTTATGAAAAACTGGATTATTCTAAAAATGAATATATAATACGAGTAAGTACAATGATACTCTACAAACCAATAAATATAACAATGTCATATCAGAAAAATATCAAACAACATCAGTGCATACAATTTTATCAGAAAGAATGATAAAAAAAACTTTTACATTGACAGAAATTTGCCTATCAAAATACGCAATAGGAAATCTGAAAGGCAAAGTTCTATATACATCTTAATATTATGAATTGCAATGTCATTGACTAGTTTAATGAATTGCAATGTGATCAAGACAATTATGAAAATATAATAGTTGGCGATAGCAAGACTTTTTAACCGAAACTAAGTTACAAAATAGTATTTTTTAATATTATTCCCTTGACCAAGCAACAATGTTGGAGATCCAGCTTCATCAAGCATCCATGTTAATTTCAAAGATAGCCTTATCAAACAGCCATGTTTGTTTCAATTATAGCTTTATCAAACAATAATGTTGGTTTCAAATACAGCTTTATCAAACAATAATGTTGGTTTCAAATATAGCTTTATCAAACACTAATGTTGGTTTCAAATACAGCTTTATTAAACAGCCTTGTTAGTTTCAAAGCTATATCAAGCAACATTTTTATTGGAGATACAGCTTTATCAAATAGCCATATTAGTTTCAAATGCAGATTTATCAAGCAACGCTGTTAGTTTAGCGATACAGCTTTATCAAATGGCATGGCGATGCATCTCATCAAACAGCCTTGTTAGTTTCAAATACAGTAATGATTGTTGAAATTCAGCTATATCAAACAGCGATGTTAGATTCGAATGCAGAACACACCAATGTTAGTTGGAGATACCTCTTTATCAAGCAACATTTTTCGATGGAGATACGTCTTTATCAATCACCAATATTAATTTAAAATACAAATTCATTAAACAGCATATTGGTTTCAAATACATGTATAGCTTTATCTAGCGACAGTGTTAATTTCAAATACAGCTTTATCCAACAGCCATGTATATTTATAATTACAGCTTTATCACATAGTAATTATTTAAAATACAGTTCCAGCAAACACTAATAAGTTTTTAATAACACAAGAATGATAATTGAGAAGACAGCTTTATCAAACAGTACAAACAAACAGCAATGCTAATTGAAATACAATTTTTATAAATATGATATAGGCCTTATTTGAACTTTAAATTAATCTCATATAGTATGTTATTATCAAAGAGAATATCCTTTGGTTTTATTTATTTATTAGAGAGTAATTAATACTATTTATGCATTTCGGGAAAAAATAATCCGTTTTGAATAAAACGGGAAACACTTATATACATGTATTATGATAAAATATCAATAAATGAATCATTTTGTCACGATCACAAACAAATGAAATTTGTCATGTTCATGGCAACATTTGGTTTATATATTTATATACTGAGACTAACGAAATGACTATTTAATTACATTTGATGACCTGCTGAACAGAACAGAATTATACAATGTTAAAAACAGCAATTTTAGTTTCAAACACATTATTGGTAGATAGAAACAGGAAACGGTAAAGAAAGTAGTTTTGGATTGTCAAAATGGCTACCTGACATTTGGTATGAGAATGCGAACCTAAATGAGTTTGATTTAAAATAGTAATCTGTCTTGGATTATTGAAATTTCGACAGCTTACTCTTTAATAGATATATATATATATAAAACTGAAGTTAGGCTCGAATTAGCTAGTAAGCGATCGTATTATTAGTGTTACATAGATACGTTAGGCATTTGCTACGAAGTTACTCTTTTGGCTAAATAAAAAAGCCCCCCCCCCCCAAAAAAAAAAACTAGAGCCGTAAGCCTAACGAGACTGAAGCAGTGCGTTTTTTCCGGGAATTCTTTCATTAAGAAAAGGACATAATAATAAAGGTCGTAAAAAAGATCATTATATCAGATTTTAATGTGAGAATTTTTTTTGATTTGATTACAAACGCTCCTTCCCCCCTTTGCCCCACCCTCCTTTTCCCCTCCCCCTCACGACCTTTGCTCTCTTTCTCTCTTTGTCCCCTTTCTTTCCATTTTTGTTTCTCTCCCTCACCTTTTGCCCTTCTTCTCCCCTTCAAAATATGGGCAATTATTTAAAATATTAAATTGGAAACGGAAGAAATGCAAAATCAAAATTCGAAAAGATACCCTGAGGTGCCACTCTGAGTTTTATAACTGTTGGTCATATCAATATGGCGGTGTATCCAATACTTCTTGGTTGGTCATTACTCATTCTTACTTTCTTGAATTGACGATTGAAAAACGAATTTTTCAAATATCTTCAAAATTGCTTAAATTAAAACTTTAAATCAACATGCGAATGGCGTTGGGAATGGCGAATGGTGGATAACAAAATTTTGTAAATTGTGTTTGTTTGAAATTAAATTGTCTAACCACATAAGAATACAAAAAAGTAAGTGACAAAAGTAAAAATTTTCTTGAAGTTAAAAATAGTTAAGTCCGATCAAAATCGGATCAAAAATAGAGCCGCAAACTGAAAAAAAACGTCATATTCGTTTTGAAAAAAAGGGTCAATTCACATTCATATTTCCACGAGTTCTATCAGGATAGTTTTGAATTGGCGCTCTGTGAAGCATTCGAAAAAAAAACAACAACAAAAAACATACATTACGAAACAATCCAATGCATTTGGAGATTTTTTTTATGCTACCGTTTTATACTGGTACTGTTGCTACGTTCCTGACACAACGACATATCACTGACCAAAAACGTTCAAATGTAAAATTTATTATTGGTGCTCGAAAATTTAAGATAGATATATTTCTCTATATTGGGCTTACAATTTTTTTTTTCAGGTTGGAAGGTGTCACTGGTTGTATTTTATAGCTAAATTAATAGAATTACTAGATACGGTGAGCTAAATCGATTCTTACATATATTTAGTGCCTCATGTCAAATTATTTGGAATGTTTAAATGGTTTCTTTAAAAACAAAACATAGTGATAAGTTATTCCCAGATTGAAGCATTCAAGCCATCGACAACTTGCTCATAGTTTCAGCTTCTGTGATACTGTAGATTGGTGTTAGCCTACATACATGTATATATATCTTGGGATTTCATCTAATAAAATGTCAATACAATCTGTTTTCAGATATTTTTTGTACTTAGAAAAAAGAATAACCAGATTACTATATTACATGTATATCACCATGTTATAATGGCGTTTAGTTGGTATTTCGTCGTTAGATTTTTTGTTGGCTATAGCTGTAAGTATAAACCTCCAATATTCTTCACCTCAAGAACAAAACACCCTAATATATCAAATCTAACATCAAATTATGGTTATTTACAGCATTTCACTAGGTCATTTTTCAACAAGAAGGTCTTGGCCTCAGCAAGCTTTGGTGATCATTGTCAATGGTTTAAAACATTATTTTTTAAACAACGGGTAAAACAAATTCCAAACTAATAAATGTTATTGTTGCTTTGTAGCGTACGTAATACCATTATTAAACAGTTTTGTACATATATTAATGTACGGGTATTATTGTTTATCAGCCTTAGGACCACAAATACAACCTTATCTCTGGTGGAAAAAATACCTCACTAAAATACAAATGGTAAGAATTTTGATTTTTTTCACATTTTACACATCCAAAAGTCTACATCGAACAAATTTTTATGGTGAATTTTTACTTCAAGGCTAAACAATTGCAATCATCGCGCCATGGAAGGGACATAAATCTCCATAATATGAAGCTATTGTCTTGTCTTATAACATTGGAGATAATGAGTATACTGGAGTTGGAACCAGGCAAGACATTTAACTCCATTGAAACTGTTTAAGCAAATTAAACAATATTAGCCACTGACTAAAATATGCTTTTTTTTATTTCCAGTTTCAATTTGTCATCATTATTATCCATACTGGAGCTAATTGTTTCATACCAGGCTGTGGATTCTTATTACCTGTTATGTTACATTGCTTGTTTACCACAATTGTTATAGCTATTCTCTTTGGAAACTTCTATTACCAAACATATATTAAACAATATAACACAAATAATAATAAAGAAAAGAAAATACGTTAGAATTTCATAATAATCATATTCATATTTAATTGTACAATTATTCAAATCAGCCACTTTTTGTGGAAAAATGAGCAAGGAAGTGTTCGCTAAATATGTTTCACGCTATTATGTTTCTTAACCAGTGACAGATAAAATATTAATGTAACAGGGATTGTTTCATCCTTTCCATAATTTCCATTAAATGGAACAGTCTATTGTATAAAATAGTTGGATGACCATAGTAGTAAATGGAACTCGTTAACTATTTGACCAGTTTTTTTTTGTAACACAGAAAGCTTTTATAGGATTGAGGTCAATATAATTTATTAGATTGCCGAGTGGCAGGCTCGACACTAATTCAAGAATTGCGTTTTAAACGCATTTCAATAAACAAAATTTTGGAAAGCAATATTCACATATAGCTATGGAAGCTTGCTCTTGCCAATTAGTTTATTTAATCCTAGTAATATTTTCAATAAGTATTGGAAACTCGATTTGATATTTTAACTCTCTCTCTAGAGATTCCTATTATTTCGCTTACGTTTATAAAAAGATCATTTATTAATGAAATATTTACTGATCATTTTGATAAAGTAACATGAACTACTACCAAATGTTTTTACCAATGGGAGTTATAGAATTAAAAAAAAAAGTTACATTTTAACCAGTTAATAGATACAAACATTTCAAATGAACAATTCAGTGTGCTAAAATCATCGTATTAAGCTGACATTCAGCGATTAAATAATTGTTTCATGCACGAGAACTGTATAATAAATGACCTATGTATAACTTTAATTTAAAGAAAATAAATCTGATGTGAATGTTCACTTTAAAAAGTAATAGATTCATTCAAGCAAATTATTTAAGTACATGTATAATGTGAACTTATTGACCTGGAAAGTAGTTTTTATGAAATTAAGATATTACTCTTCACTTATCTATACATGGTCTCCGCTATGCCGTCATTTACTATGCAAATGAAACCCTTGTGAAACGTTTATTCAATTGTAAAATTTTTAAAGTGTACGAAAGTATAATAATGTACATTTCTCGCGAAATTCCAATGACGATTTATAATTTACAGATGTTACTTGGATACCATTCTTGGTACATTCGAAATAATTGTCATAAGGACTTTTTTCTGAAAGCCGTATCGATAGCTTTGAGATAGCATGTTTGGGGAGCAATAGTAGCATTTGCACTTGTAAATCAATGCTGCCGAGAAACATTGGTGAATAAACAAACTTACATAATTTATAAGTCATATCTGTCAATTTTATATCAAGTATTATAACCTATCATAACTTCAGTTTTTAATAAAAGAATATCTAAATCTAATGGTGTGTTTCTGTTATCAGGGAAAGCTTTATAATGGATCTTTACAGTCTTAATCAAATTCTGTACTGTTTGTACATATCTGTTAGTTTGACCATTTGACTGATTATGCGGACTTGTAAAACCATACTCACCTACAAACTTCTTAAATTCAAAACTGAGGAACCGTGGTGCACAATCTGTTACCAATTCATCAGACAGTGTATGTATTAGTAGTTGTAAGATTTTCTATCTCAGGCCATTTGGAGAAATAATCCAAAAAGATATCTTTTCTGTTTGTATTAAAATATATCAGCACCAATTTTTTATGAGGCTCAATCAGGTAATTCATGATTTCATTGGCTCTTTTTCGTTTCTATTCTTATTATTCACAGCAAATATGTCACATTTCTTACAAAGATCTCGAATCTGTAAAGACATTCCTGGCCAATACATCACCTGTAATGCTCTGGATTTCCATCTAACAATACCACGGTGAGTGTCATGAACTAAATATTAACATTTCTTTTCTCTTCGTCTCTTAAATCAACGTATGATTTTTAAACAAAACAGGTAAGTTGGTCTTTGAACTGCCAATAACATCTAATGTCTTTATATAACAAGCAATTGGTAAGTATGAATTAAAGTGTATTTCATTTACTTTTAATTCCGTTATTAATGTTCCAGATGTTTCCGGCAAGTAGAATCTTGATAATGTATCTGATACATACATTTCAATTCCTGGTTTATGTTATGTTTTAACATCAAAATCATACTTTGCAATGTAAGCATGAATCTTTGTATTCTTGGTGAAGCTTCTTAAATCGACCTTTTGAAGATATTTTCAAGTGGTTTACGATCAGTCTCAACTTAAAATGTCTTCTAAATATAGGTACTTTCTGACATCAGAATACTATGACTAAGATTTCTTTCTCTGTACATATATATCTCTTATGTTTCATTCAAAGCTATTTTTGCATAGACAATCGGTTTTCCTTTCTGCATGATTACTTCTCCGAAGCCTAAGAAACTGGCATCCACATTTAAGATTAATTTTTCTTCTCGGTTATAATACTGTTGTATTGGCGTTTTAGATGCCACTCTATATTTTTCTCTAGTAATTGTCAAAATGGATCACTAACATCAGTCTTGTTTTGTAAAAAGTAAAGTTTTTTCTTTCTTTGGTGTGAATATTTATATTGTTGAGATCATGGACAAGTTCGATACTAAAACGTTTATGAAAAATTCGTCAGTATCGAACTTGTCCAAGATCTCATCTCATTTATTGTGCGTGCAATTTTCATTCGATTTTGATGAAATTTGATGTGAAAATTGGAATTGATAAGACGATAGCCAATTCGAATTTGACGATTTGTTGATGAATGCTTTTAGAGTAAGTTCACTTAACTTAGCATAAACATGTCAAAATTGGCTGGTAATTGGAATAGAGATTACAGTTTTCATCTGATTTGAATGAAATTTGTTGTGATCATTTTTATTTATTTCAACATGGACGATATTTAGATGCACTTTATTTGAGTTATTGCCCCTGACAGTCCAAACACATGGAAATTTGCTGGTGAACACAGTAGAGGCTAGGTTTCATCTGATTTGAATGAAATTTGGTTTGAACATTTATATTGATGAGATTTTGGATTAGGCCCAAATAATGTAGGAGTTTCTATCTGTGATAAAACAGAAATATACTCTAAAGTGGTAACTTGCTAGACAACCGCTTGTTTTTTCATTAGTAAGCGCCAGACCAATCTTTCACTTGTAACCAAGCGTTGTCCGTAGGCAGATGTAGCTAACATCAAGCATCACATTCAGCTGGTTAACACTACCACTAAACCTGCCCTTGCTATCTTCCAATTAATGGTAATACAGCATGCACGCCATGACCACTCTCCAGCCTCTAGGCGGTTGCACCTGCTGCAGAAGAGGAATTTGCGTGGCCCAGCAAAGACATGATTACTGGATATCGTGGCCTGCCTATCCCCGCTGACACACACGTCTTGTTTTAATCCAACTTCAGCAGTCATTTTCGTCGCTTTATCGCTTTTTCTTGTCGGGGGCGACAAGTCGACGATTTTTCGACGGGTCCATTTAAACCAATAATAAAAGCTGGCTATTTGTAAGCGGCGAAATTGGGGTTTTGATAAACAATGGTTCATGTGCCATCAGCCAATTTTTTTTATAGATTATGAATAAAGCAAGCAATTTGTATAAAATAAAGGGGAAAAAATCCATACTTTTTATTTCAACGAAATGGTGCATAAGATTTGCAACAGGTTTCGTTTAATCCTGGTAAGAATAAGATAAAAACTGAAACAAGCTTCACAAAATATAACGGTAAAGTCTAAAAAGGTTATAATCGATTCGCTATGATATGAATAGTTTTGTCAATTTCAGTTGTTGATAAAATGAATATGATGAGTAGATGGAATGGGCTTTTGTTAGCCTTTTCGAAAACATCTTCTCAAATAGTCAGCTATTATTTTTGGTTTAAATTGAAATGCGAAAAAAAAAAAGGTTTATTATTACTTAACATAAAAAAGAATGCAAATTGGAGATAAATTGTATAAGAGTTTACAAAATAGTTTATATTTATAATCTGTGAACAGGAATGTGAAAGCTTAAGAAAAGAAAACTAGGCCTGCTCCTATCCTCGCAGGTCGGGCTCTTTTTATGGCTACAAACCAGCGTAAAGTGACTTGACCCAACTTTTCCAAGCGAGGACAGGGGGATGCGTTAACAGCGGTCTGTTGTATCCTTCTTAAGGACCTTATAATGGTGAAGGGTACAGGACTCTTCCCTGGAATTTTTTTCTAGTTTAGGAAGTCGGAGAATGCATCTGACGCAATTTCTAAAGTACATGTATTTGCCTCTTGTCAAAATTATCAATTTACTAAAACTAACTTGTCTTATTGCAAATGCAAAATAGAAAGAGACTCGGTGCACCAGACTGGGAGGTGCAAAACAGACTGGAAGTTTTTTAAATATCGAAGACTAGAAATGTGATCTACGACCATTCCTGAGATAATACGCTCACAATGCTCTGCCTCAAAGTTTGTACGAAAATTCTTTTTTCTCATTTTCAGCGCTTTTTTCTGCTCACATTTTGAAGATTGAAGCCTGCAAATGCAATCAACGGCCATTTCCGAATAATGGTTCCTTTTTTTGGAAGAGAATTTCGGGTAATGGAAGTGCCCGAATGGCATGTCCTATAACAAAATTTATTTGGAGAAAACAAATTATTCGGGCAGTGATTTCAATTAATACAATGCCACAGTAATAGGATAGGATATTTTGGCAAAGATCGATTTCATTATTTCAAAAAAAAAAAACCAGATACATTATATTAGGAATAAGGTCTGGCATGAGTGGATGCTGCACTAGGCCTACCAAAATACATAGGCCTGAATCCAGGTTAAAACCATACAGGAATCAAAATATTTATAACCTAAACACAGGTAGGCTGTAGGCCTACCCAGCTTCAACGTAGCTGTTGTGGGATGCTATTTCTATAAGATGGATATTCTAAAGAATTTCAGCATTTATCCATTAGATCTGATTTTCTACAAAGGTCTGGCTAACCATCTGTGGTATAATATGCTTATATACTGTGGCTAAATTTGCGAGTAATTTTCAGCTATCTGAATCGATATGTCATATGTTTCTAAGGTAACCAAAAATAGACCTTTGTTAATTTTACACTCGTTATCGTACAATTTTTTTGGTTCTGTGCTTGAGTTGGCCAAAACAGAAAGTTGGACATATCCGTAGGTTCTATCAATTATGTTATAATCATTTTTTAATAGAAAACTTAATGTAAATTGTTATACGAATTCATTTTGTTATTTAAAGTGATTAACTTCAAAATACTTAACTTATAGGTTTCCCTCTAGCAACTAGACAGTAAATTGGCTAATTTTATGAACAGGAAATGATTTCATGAAAACCTATTCATATCAAATTCGAGGGTGTCTTATAAATTTTTTTTTAGACAAATGAGTTTTGAAAGAAATAAAACAATCTTTAGAGACACTGAAATTTTTAGAGTTTTTAAGTTAGTTCGGTTTTATTGATTAATTCTCGGTTTTTAACAGTTCATGTCAAGAGTTGTGTATATCATGCATATAAAACTTTGGTAAATATTGGCTGAGTCATTTTAGTGCTATTGATTATCTGTTAATATATAAACTATATTGTTTCTTGAATATTTGAAAAAAATAAGACCGATAATAGTGTACCTCAATTAAGAACGAAACCGTTTAATCGATACAATTTTTTTGGTTGCTTGTCCTTGTATGTTTGCCAATACAAACAAGAAACTATGTACCATATCCTAAGTTTATCAACTTTTTAATTAATGCATTTTCTCGACTGGAAATACTTAAATGCCTATGAATGTCATATCGGGACATTCCCATTCGTAGTGTTATAATATACACAGGGCGTATTTACTTCATTTTACTGAATCATTTGTGAGTACCCCACGAAAATTAGACACGTAAGTGATTGAAAGGAAACTTAATGCTTAAAACATGAAACAGAACGAACAATAGATCAACGACAGAACCATTCCATCTCAATTTTACAAGAAGTAATATTTCAACTATTTCAACACGACATATTTCACCACGTTCGTTTTCAAATATTAGACCATAATATATATTTCCAAAGAGACCAAAAAGCGTATCAAACAGTGTTACAATGTGTTTGGAATTCAATATTTATTGTATAATTTGGGTGAAGTCATCAAGTCTGATCGACAAAACTATGTCAACAAATAGTTTTATCTAAAGCATATTCACCCACACTTTTATAGATATTTAACTTTTTTTTAAATAGTTGAACAACTCAACAATGCTTTTTAAGGTATTGTTGAATGTTTTCTCGTTAAAAGCATACAGTTCTCTTAAAAATATAAATCTATTCACAGTTGGAAAGTGAAGGTGCACCATATATGCATTATTCAACCAAATTCTCGTTAAGTTGTATGCAAATCGATACACCATAAAAATATTAATTCCCTTTTTTGTAGTTTTTACTAACGGGTAAATTTGTCGTTCTATTTTGATGCCATTCCGAAGATCAAGAATGAATAAAAACGTCGGACGGTTTTTGTAACCTTTAAATTTCGCTTTCCTAGGACAACCCGGTTCATAAAGACGCAAGAGTAATGATAAGTGGCGCAAATAGTGCCTTTAAGATTCAATTTGTTCGTTAACCAGTGAGAAAAATAATTGCAAGTAAACATTAATTCATTGATGGAATCTTCATTCAGTAAATAGAATTCAAAAGTATCCCCGATACACATAAATAGGCCAGAAAAGCTCTTGACAATCCTGTTAATTGTATTCGGTGTTTCTAAGATGTTTTATTGCAAAGGGATGCAACTCATATCTAGAAGGCGATACCAGAATTGATAATATTAACTTAAATTAAGAATTTACAGAAACCTTACATTTTCAGCAATTACAACCAAGAAATGATGAGGCTATTGAAATGATTATTATTTGATATCATATGTATATTTCATTAACCTTTAACTGCATTTCTATTATCACAATACTTTAGTTTTTGACTAGATCTTTATTTCTATGAGACAGATCATTTATCTTCTCATCATCATCTAACATCAACAGAAAGCAGGTGCTGCTAAAACACGTTTTCTTGTCAAATGAATATTTATAATCTATTTTCAACATACCAAGAGACTATTGACAATGAGAACTTGAATCTAAACTTAACACGGACATATCAATAAGGATGAAATAATATTTAGACATATAAGATTCTACTTTTATATTATTATATTAAATATTGTTAAAGGATTAAAATGAAATACGAAGTCAAACTGACCAAGACACATCTTTTTTTATTAAATATACAGAAACATAAGGTATATTGTATTCCATAATTTTTCTAAATAATCTTACGTGTTTTAGTGATATCAAATATTCCTCGACTTGTGTGCCGTGTAATTAAAATAGCCGATTCTTCAAATATCACTATACCGTCAGTATACACTCTGCCTTGTCCTTCTTCAAATTTGTAATCAACAGACAAGCAAACAAAGTTAACAAAATCACACGATATCACCTTCCCCATTCTTCGAACTTTGATGATCGCAATTTCATTTGTGGGGACCATGGGTCAAAGTTCGTTTTAAAAAAGTCTGTTCACGACCAAGCAAAATCTCAATACCACGTGATAACTGGTTTATTCCAGAAGGGACCTCGACCAGAGAAGAGAGCACCAGGCTGTTGTAACCGTACGTTAGACAGACTGTTGTAGGAAACAACGATAACATGAAGCGATTTGGAGTAACAAGTCTCTTTATCTGTATTCTGTGGATACTTCTTAAACGGGTCGAACTTATGCACATAAGTGGTATAGATTCTTTGACAAATCCTTGTCATGGATCTTTAGGTTTGCAATGGATTCGTGCAGCTCATTCTTGTCGGAGATATATAATCTGTGTTGGGGGACAGCCGATAAGGATGCCATCTTGTCAAGAAACGCATGTATGGTCTGTTATGGGACGAAATTGTGTGCCCAAATGGTCCAGATGGGATGACTGTACGCGGTCAAAGCCAAAGTCAACTCCGATGACTAGGCGAGCAGCACCAGAAAGAAATATAACGCTACCTCACGATTTTGAAGTACACATACAAACAGATATTCAGAATTCGAGAGATGAGATACTTCAACCTCGCACTACCCACTCCATTACAGTACAGACGGTGAAGACTACAGCATTATCTTTATCACATATACCAACCAGAATACGACCACCAAAACGGACCCAACAAGATACAGAGCGAGTAGAAAACATCAAGCGTAAGTAGACCACATTTAAATAGGCTTTTCTAATGTATTAATATATTCCGATGCGAAAGTTTTAGACGATCAATTTGCATAAAGAAGAATAGGTCTAAGAAAAATGATGTTATGGCAAACACTATGAAAGTGTTATCTCAGAAAGGTTTTACAACAAAATTTGTCCAAGACAAAATATAAATTGCGCGAGCAAAGTTTTTCAGTACAAGGAGGTGATATTACGAACTAACATTCAGATAAACCTGAGGAAGGTAGAACGTCTAACATTTAAAGGGGCCATATTCGC
The DNA here is from genome assembly GCA_030562195.1 of Nipponacmea schrenckii. Lineage (NCBI taxonomy): Eukaryota > Metazoa > Mollusca > Gastropoda > Lottiidae > Nipponacmea > Nipponacmea schrenckii. The sequence continues at coordinate 34,043,785 of CM060200.1, read as the reverse complement.
TGCGATCAAGTAGACTGAACCAATTAATTACTAGCTGTCTAGGAATTTCGCTTGCTCCCGATTTCTGCTAGTTGCCGCTAAATAAAACCGGTTAACTATGTCTTTCACACTATTAGTTTGTCTAAGACAAAATATAAATTCCGTGAGCGAAGTTTTTCAGTACAAAGGAGGTGATATTACGATCTAACATTGGGATAAACATGAGGAAGGTATATCGTCGACCATTTAAAGCGCCCATATTTGTTGCGATCAAGTCGACTAAACCAATTAATTCCTGTCTTTTAAATCCTTAAATTCTACTGGCTGCCCATAAATAAAACCGGATAACTATGTCTTCCACATTATTATTCCCGCTATATCGTGTTTGGAATTCAGCTCAGATATCTTACCCTAAAAGAAATATTTTCTTGGTTTGATTATAGGTGTTACAACCAATTGACATTGTACAAAACAATGTTTATTTCCAATTCTTACCACTAAACTGTTTAGCATGGCTGCCAGAGGCAATTGTTACAGAAAATATCTTAAATGCTTGGTCTATAGTAAAATCATGTGTGCTATTTTGGTTTTAACATAATAGGTAGATTTGTCATAGTTCTTTTTGGTGTTTGGAATTTAATGTTACGTTTTTACGTTTTACCTGATTTCTGTGATATATGGGTTTAGGTATAGCTTCATAATTAAATGAGCCATCGTATTACTTCATTTGATGTAATAGTGCTTACAACAAAAAAGAAATAACTATATTTCATTTGATTTTTACATTGAATAGTAAAATAATGTCATTTGTTACTTTTTGTTGCCTTAAAGACAATTAAACATTCTCATAAGTTTTTAAAAATAAAGACAGAAATTTTTATTTATTGATCATACATCCAAATGCTGATTTTCTTCTTCATATATAACCAATATAAAGCATCATATGTGATTTAATATTCTCAATTAAAAGACATAATACATCAGTGCGTAGAAATCTAATACTATGTTCATCCATTCTGCCCTGAAATATAAAATTCAAATCACAATAACCATGAACATAATCGTTGTTTTTCAGGTGCTTTTCCGAATCATCCCTGTTCTTTTCAAGGAACTGAGACTCTTATAGCCCATGCCGAGAAGTGTCAAATATACTATAATTGTACACTTCCTACCAGCTTAGCTGAATGGAGGTACACAGAACCTCTCACCCAGGAATGTGTTTATCCACAAGTATTCTCTATCACTGAAAGGCAATGTATGGATTATGATCTTGTGGATTGTGGCTACAGGAAGGTTTTTAAGAATCCGTGTAAGTACTTATCCGTTTCTGTATTTATCTTGTAACAATGGCGTATAAACAGGGCGAATATTAGGCTAGTCGGGCTCCCAGAACTGAGCCCGGGTTTATTTATGAAATTCTAATCATTTTTCATAAGGAAGCCCTTTCCGAGCCTTCTCATTAAGATTCATACAATCAACATAATACACCCTTTTGGCTTGTTGTAGATATGTGCCATTCATTTTGCCATAGTTAAAAATCTTTGTGCGTACTCCAAATATCGCTATATGTATAGTCTTTCGTATATCAAATCTCTACATTATATGTGGACATAATAATATTGTCGTCGCCCGTCCGTCGCTCCGTCGCTCCGTCAACATTTGTTGTCGACACTATAGAAGCTACAATTTTCTAAGGATTTTAATGAAACTCGATGTGAGCATTGGAACTTATAAGACGGCAGTCAAGTTCGAATTTAAAGATTTTTCCAATGACTGGTTCGCGAGTTATTGCCCTTGACTTAGTAAACTCCCGTCAAATTTAATTGTGGCTACAATTTTCAATGGATTTGATGAAACTTGGTATGAGTATTAGAATAGATAAGACGGTGGCCAGGTTTGAATTGTTTTTGAGTTACTGCCCTTGACTAAGTCGAATCATGTCAAAATTGCATTGTGAATGTAATAGATGCTACAATTTTCAATGGATTTTGATGAAACTTTGTGTGAGCCTTGAAAGTTAAAAACAGCGGAATGTTTTGGAGTTATTGCCCAATTTATTATTTAAATTCAATGCTGCCAGTCGGCGTATATCATTTTGCCCGACATGCTATCTTTTTAAAAGCGAACACAGTGCCAAGACATTTTGTAAACGCCACAAAGGTGTCGATGCAATTTACACTGATTACCTTTCATGTCACATATAAAATATACTCCATAACTGCCCCATCATAATCTTTATGTTCTAAAAATTGTCTTGTATTATTAGGTGAGTACAGAGAAAATATTTGTAGAACAGCCCATTGTAGACCATGTCACATCCGGTACGGGAATTGCCAAGGAAAAAAAGATGGGTTTCACGCGTTTCCAGGAAAAGAATGGACACCTGAATACATGGTTTGTAGGGAAGAACGGAATGTTCAACAATTGCGCTGTCGTGATCCGCGGCCAATATTCTCACCTGAAACGTCTCAATGCGAACATCTAAAGAACGTTCCAAAACATTTTGGAGGATTGCGACCAGTGTGTGATGGCCGATCAGACGGGTATTACCCTGATGAAAGTGGAAGATGCGATATCTATTTTGAATGCTCACAATCCAAGTTCTTACAATATAAAAAGTGTGCAGGTGATACAATTTACAGTCCTGCTCAAGCACGCTGTACGTCTGAAGATGTAGAACCTCCTTGTGGCAATATAACAAATCGAATATGCGAAAACTTACCAGATGGCTATTATGCAGATCCTTATGGACGATGTCCCCTGTATATGCACTGCATTAACAATCGGCTATTAGGTTATCTGAAATGTCCATTCGGATCATACAATCCCTACACAGAGCGTTGTGAAACATCATCATCATCTCCTCAACCGTGTGGTAGCCAACCTAATCCTTGTCAGTATAAAATAGATGGTGTATACGCTGATCTTGGAAATAATTGCGTTGCATCGTTTACTTGCAGAAAGCGTTTCCTGATTAAAGTTAAAAGATGCAAAGCCGGTCAGGTGTATAACGAATTGACAGGACGATGTGGTGATGTTAACAGCACACCAGCCCCATGTGGACTTGCTCCATCGTGTCATGGAAAAGATGACGGAAATTATCCTTCCACTCTGAAAGGTTGCCAGTATTTCTATGTGTGTAAACGCCAACGGTTTATCAAACATGAAAAATGTGGCTGGGATAAGGGTGGTTTTTATTTTAATCCAGAAAGTAAGAAATGTGACTTTCCAATGAATATATGTGGTCCGTGTGGAACCAAATTATCGACGAGTTGGTAGGTAACATGTTTCAATTATTTGTATTGATGGTATTTTTTGGTCAATGAAAGTCAATGTACGTGGTTGGGATAAAGGGATTTTTATTTTAATCCAAAAAGTAATAAGTGGAACCAAATTATCGACCAGATCATGTCAAGTTCTTTAAATTTGTCAAACTAAAGATTCCCAGTTAGGTATGGAACGATTCTGACTTTTTGAATGATCATTCCAATAAGTATGACGGTCTTTTTATAACTGACACTTCGTCCTCATATTTGCATTTGTTGACCAATATGTCAATCTATATTTCAAGGGTGAAATTTTATTTTCTAAACTCAAAACTTTTCATTACAAATATACACGAAACGGTGATTTTCTGTTGGATGGGGTTTCAACAATGATCAAATGCAGAGATCGATATAACTAGATCGGTTAAACCGTTAACACCATTTACATTATTGATGTTTCTTAGTGCTTTAGATTGAAGAAAAATAATTAATTGTTGTTAGAATGTCGTAAGCAAATATCAGGAAAACATCCTGTAAACACAAATTTCTTAAAGAAAACGTTGATCAGGTCAATGTGTTGCCTTAAGCCAAAACTCGTACGTGATCTTTCGTTAAGTGGCTTTCGAATCTACAACAAATATTTATTGGACCAACAAAGGATTAACAGATTAACACTGGTCTTTTCAGAAAATTTGTTTATTTATTGTGGGTGGTGGAATGGTATGTCTACATCGCTTTCTACCACCAGGTCATACCATGGCTCGTGTTTATTTTTTGACTTGTTTATTTATTACATATTTAATAGGACATTTTATATTTACTAATTAATTCTTGAAACAGACTTTTCATGATAAAATTAGTACAATGGATGCTCACGATCTGTCTTACATGAAATGGTCTGTCCGAGACATTTATATTATAATTGTTGTATGAAATATAGTCGTATTAATTTTCCTATTTTAGTGAGGAGAATAAAAGATGAAGTTGAATGTATGACAGCACTCAGGGGCATAATATAAGTATACAATAAGGTAGGAACTGATTGAGGGTATGTTGTTGTTGTGAATAAACCATATGGATTAGCGAGTAAGTAACAACTACCATGTTAAATTTTTTATTATTAAATGGTATGGTACGATGTTCTTGGTGGATTCCTATTGGGAGGTAGGATATGACATTGTTTGGATTGGTACACATAGAGACAAGCGAATTGCAATGTAGATGTTAAAACCCTCGAAAACTACCATGATAAACTTGTGGATACGCGGTTAACACTTGTAAGTAATGGGATATCTGGTTCTAAAAGGTAAGCTAAACTGTGGTTTTTAGGATGGAATTTGTGCATGAAATCGAATCAAATGGTCAGTGCTTATTACTGGTGATATTGGATGGTGCTCCCTTTCTAAATTACCGGTGGAATTGTTCCTTGCTAGTTTCCTGCATGGTCACATTGTGTGGTTACCCAATACCAAGCTTCCACCTGGTAAAGAATTGTAATGCGTTTTTAGAAATTATAACCGGTGTGTTGTGGTAGAATAGAGGAATGTGTAATAGGGCATAAGGTTTGTGAACGGTCACGTAAGCTGGAATCCTTTATAAGACATTTTGGTTCCTGATCAACAAACTTACTTTGACAAGAGAGGGCTGATATTGGGTGATAGTAGAAATAATTCTCTTATTTCTGTATGAGTTAGGAAGGGGTGCCACTATTATAAAATTATAAGGTTTGCTCACGTTAACTGCATTTTTTTAATAATCATGGCACGTCTATTAACGTAGAGGAAAATTATGTTTGGATATGAGCAGTGGTGCTTACTTTATAGAAAATTAAACTGCTTTGAAACAGGATTGCTACTGAATTTCAATAAAAACACAGACGCCATGAGCGCTGAAAATTGGTTTGAAAATTTAATTGAAACATGAATTAATATGAGCAAACCTGCAATACTAAATGTGCCTAAAGGGAATGCCAGTTTATGTACTAAGCTTATTTTATGTTTAGATTTTTTAAACTATTTAATTGGTAACGTCTTCACTCTGTATAGATAGTTCATTGTGGGCCTCGCAACTAGCAAAATGTCAGAGCAACCAGATTTTCAACGACGTCTAGTGTTCGGTGGCTTCTTTGAAAATCTACTCTTCGCTGTACATTGCTTTGGCCATCAACTTTTCGATCTGAGCTACGATAATTCTGAAATTACTAATCGTAAAATTCTGAATCGCGCTTTACAAAGAGTATTTGAAATATTTATGAAGCTGAAAACAGAGTACAAGCACTTAATGTGGCATTTCTTTCAATATGGTTTTGCATTTATTTTACTTCCATACAGGACTTGTATTTCCATCAATGGTTATTGTGTATTTGGTTTGTTTTGCATGTTTTGGGGTATTTGTAAGCATTTACATGTAAAATGTATTTATTTAGTGTATCAGACTTTGAACATTATGGAATGAAAATTTGGGTGTAAATTAAAATATTTTGGTGTTGATCAGTTGATGCCATACTTTACTCTTTCTCTGTTATCATTTACTGTTACTTTGAAATAATCACTAACAACGATTAATATAAAGTAAAGTCCCTTGAAGTAATTTTAACCATACCATTCTAGTTCTATTTTCAGATATAGTTAGCCGATTTACCAGATATAAGTGTTTCGTTAACTTTACCATTGTAGTATTCAATTTTATGTATATGTACTAATGAAAAAAGGATATGCATATTTAATTAATATCTTTTATGAAACATGACCAGTCAAATAACAATTGTCACCAATTGAGTGAAAAGCTTTCTCGATAACCTGGATGCTATGGGTTTTATGTTTGTCACTTTGATCCCAGGCCGGAGAGGCTAAAATGAAAATGTCGTACGATTGATATGATAGGGCAAGGTGTCGCGTATGCTTTAGTTAGAAATGATTAGGCTAATTATGATGCTCCTCTCTTCTTAGTATTCGCTCTTACACCATCCTATTTACATCTTAAGGACCCGGGTCGCTCTAAGACACTGAAATTTCAACTATTGCAAGAATGGACGGCTTCTGCCCAACACTGGATTAAGTGAGGATTGGATTCAGTGCTAACCAGTCGCGATCGCAAGTAGTTAGTCGATTTATCGATATAAGCGATACCTTTCATTACCTAGACTGAAACATCTGTTTCTATTTCGACAGTCATCAGCTGTAGTAGTTAGAATAACTAGTCCCTGTTGGATGCAGATTATTTAAATCTCCGAAGGTGCGTTGTTTCTAACATAATACCAATTATCTTTAAAATGAATGTTTAGTCATTGATTAATGTGGGGCATCACCGTCAACTTCATTTAGTAGGCCTTAGCATCCATGACTATGTGACCGTTTATCTTTAGACTGCGCACGCATTATTAAATGGCGAAGAAAAAAAATGTTTTTGGAACCGTAGACGTGACATTAGTTAATGGTGTAGGGGTATTTCGATTATATCTAATTACATGTAGGTTTAAATGATGTGCAAAATCCCCCAAAAAATTTTTCAGTGTCTAAAATAGATTAAGATGTTTTAGTCATTTTAGGAGCGTTTGTGGCATTGTTTACATTCGGTTACCAATGTCCGATTGTAATCAATATTTCTGTATGAATGTGGCAAATAACGACAAGAATTTGATAACATATTGTACGTTTACACAATGTGCACCTGCCCTAACACTGTTTCATTTGACAATATGTCTATACCAACACTCTGGACATGCTTTAAAAGAGAGATGGGTGATTATAACCTGCCTTGTAGGCCACATTGGTTAATACACAGCTATTTTGTTATTCTATCCTTTAAAATCCTATAGAATCTTAATATTTTGAAGGCAATAAAATATTTTCTGTCAATGTTATCAAAAATATCTTGTTGACATGACTTTGCGATTTGTCCGCCCTTGTGGAAAAATTCTGCGATATTATTTAGCATTATTGATGAGCGGAAACGTGGATAGTTTGCAACCGCGTTTGTAACAGATAATTATAGGCTCACTTCTGAGATAAATAATACGCTGACATTAAATGTAATATATAAGTTACCATCGAATAATTTCAAATCTTAAGTATTTCGAACATGAAAGCGAAAAGTTTTCTGACTGGTTCAATGTTCCTGTTTTTTAAGATGTTACTTAAATATTGCTATATTAATGATCTCATTTTATTGTAGATAAAGAGTTTTGTGTCTGTTGTATTTTTATTTCCAGAAAACAGTGTTTATATTTCCCTTATCTCCTTGCCATAATCATACAGCTTTTGCTTTTATTTGTATATTGAATTGTATATTTTCATATTTATTTGTTAACGTGATATTTGTTATGTATATCTGGATATTTTCGTACAATGTTCATGTCATAGTAATTGTTGATGTAAAGACATTTATGGATTGAAGAACTTTAAAATAACATGTAATTTTAATGTATATAAAATTTCTTCATTATGTCTTATGTATTTGAATGATCATATTAGCTCTTAGAATAACAATAAAATACTAAATGCACGTACAACGAGTAATGGGCTGTACTGTGTCATACGAGTCCATCAATTTATTTGCCATCTGTTTCCATGCTGAATCACTAAACCAAACCTTTTATATATATTCAATATGTCACATTAAAGCCTGACCAGTACTTAGTTTCTGAACACAAATTCAACATATGACTGAAAATTTTGAGCTAGTTAAAATGAAAGTAGACCACTACCGGTAGGGACTGCACACAAATTAACTAGTTTTAGATTTCAGGGAAGAGAGGGATTGAATCTCCCAGACGTACAGGCCTGGGTTGGAACAAATATTTTATTGAGAAATGGGGATCTGGATCTTTTGGATGGTTGTCTTCTGTTCTGTTCTGAAATTAGAAAAAAAAAATAACTCGTCCAATGGGCAAGAAGTATAGTACCTGTTAAGTACAGATTGTTTTTAGTTTGCTATGAACATGGTTGTCATTTAAGTTCTGATTTTTAGAATATGCCACTATCATTTTCTGCTTGGGCATTTCTCTTGAAGACTCTTGTAATGGGCATGAACTATCTTGCTTGGTTTATTACTGGTTGTTTTGAAGGGGCAACAAAAGGTGCTATGCCCGTACTATGGTGAATATTAAGTCCTATGAGTCTTGCTGTATTTAAAGTGGCACAATCTTGATTTTTAGGGGTCGTTTTGGGCCTTTGTTACATGTAAACAGTCCTCAGAAATACTCAAGCTCTAAGAAAATCTAAAAAATACCTTGAAATATACCTCAAACAAAAAATTTCACTTTTCATTTCTTTTCCGTGCTGTACGCGGCTGATCTCCAGTCAGTCTGAAAATTGTGTGTCCTGTTGACAAAGTCTACAATTGAAAATGCGCAGTAGTCTATTTATATAGATGACCTGACCCGCTCTATTGCACGACGGGAAGGATAACTCTTTGATTATCAAGACGAACCGTTTTCCAATATGGCATGACGTTCGTAATATCTTATAGGCTAGTAAAGATAGGGTTGGGGGTGGGACAAATTGATAGAAATTGTTTCTCTGCTGGAATCAATCAAATACACCACCAATAGCTACAATAAAAAAGTTTACCAAAATCGGCTCGTGCATAAGGTCAGAACTGGGGGTTAATAAGGTCCGTGACCTTTAACCCCCAGTTCTGACCTTATGCACGAGCCGATTTTGGTAAACTTTTGTATTTTAGCTATTCTTGGTATATGTGATTGATTCCAGCAGAGAAACAATTTCTATCAATTTGTCCCACCCCCACCATTAGTGCGGAGCTAAATTTACTAGCCTATTAAGACATTAGGATACACAAGGATTTGAAGGCTCAAATTTCAAAGGTAAGCTCTGTAGACTATTTCTGATTAGCTAAGCAAAAAATTTCATGTGTTTGAGGCTGTCGGATGATTGTCCGAAACAAATCAAGATTGTACCTCTTTAATGAACTTTGAGACATAAACTTCCAAGTCAAACCAAACATTGGTTTGAGTATGCACAAACCCTATAAGGAAGGAAACATCAGTAGCATTAGTGGTCCGAGTCGTATAATAATGACTGAGAACTTCATTTAATTAATGGGAAGTAACTTTGCTAGGGATGTTAGGGAAAATATCGTTAAATCAATCCTTCCGAAGCAATGTTTAATACTTACACAGGGGTTTAACGAAATATAATATTTAGCAAAAAATATCCAAACACTACCTACTGTAATGGAGATACAATTTAAAATCTGAATACTCAATAAGAGTATATATATTCATCAGTTTGGCCTGACTAAATATAGAATATCTATATAAGACGATATAGTCAATAAACCTTAATCCTGAATTACTGAAACACGCTGCTAATGGAAAATTACTTAGAACCATGCTGATCTAGTTTTAAAAACAAATTGTCATTCAAAAGGTAGTATATATTTACTTTTCACAGCGACTGCGACATAATGACCACTGTAAGCGATTCATATTCGACTTAACCCTGAAAGTATATCTAATGAAGATACCCTGTGCCTTCCTTGAATCCCAAATTTTCAGACATTTTCGTTGCGATGAAAAAGTCACCTACCTGACCCCTTAAATAAATATGCACCACCTCTATATGCCAAATCTGTACTAGTAGCTGCCAGAGTTTGTCCGTAGACCATCACCGAAATATCGCTGGATTGTTTTGTTTTTCAATTGATGGAGAACAATATTATACCAACGGACGTAATGACATCGCAAATTGAATTAGAAACAATAGAGCTTTGTTTCTGGTAAAACGAAATAATGATGTTGAAGCTTTCTTAGGCTTTATAGACAAATTTATGCTAATGGCAAATGCAGTAATTTTTCGAAATCCAATTTTCGCCACTTTTGGGTTATTTGTTTCACTATTTTTGACAAATTCTTGGTCTAGATTTTTGAATTGATGTCTGAAAATGCACTTCTTTCAGATTTTGTGAAAGGAGATGTACAGGTGGAAGGATAATTCTAAAAATAGTCGTTTTGTGTGCAGTGACAGTCAAGCGGTTGTTGAAAAAATGTAATGGTATAGTTTCATTTTGACAAGCACAAAATTTTCATGATCATGGTATATTGAAGTTTTGTCCAGAAACTATTTATTAGACATATTTGGACGTTTTAAACGAGATTTCTGTAAAAAGTTATAAAATTTTGATTTTCGTGATTTTACATGGAAATAAATGAATTGTCCATCATAGTAACGGTATGCTGTTCCAGGTCCTTTGACTATTCATAACATTCAACACATTCGCTTAGTTAAAAATTGTGTAGAAGCCACAAAAATCAAAATTAAATGTGCATATAAATCTGAGGATCGAATATGCAGTCTATTTGGCGGTTGTAATTAACTATAATTAAGTTTGGAAATGTTGGTAGACATAAGATTTCAAATATGTCTTATGATTTTTCTGACATCGAGTCATTAACCTTTCCATGTATTGGTGAAAATCAATAGATAATAGTCATTATCTTCGAAACTTTAAATGTCTTATGTATTCAAACAGTCCATTATCTTGAATAATTTACAAGAGTGTAACTTCTTTAAATAGTGTGAAAGTTATCAATTCTTAACAAAACTTTAATCTTAGAACCAACTGTTTCAAATTTAGCTTCTCATCTATTTAATGTTGAGAAAAACAAGACTTACATGAAAATTCTATCCGAAGGGAATATTTGACAATCTTTTATTGATATTAAAATATTACTCGGTCTTGTAACGTGAGAATAAATGTAGATCTAGATGTTTAAGATGAGTAACTCCTTGGTCTGATAAACAGGATGAAATATTATAGTACTGATATGTTGTTAACCATGGCTCATTTCATCGCTGTAGAAATCTTCGTGGACAAACATTTTAGTATAGGGTAGGCAAGACAAGACATGAAAATACTGTGTCTTGATCTGTTTGATTGGAATGTATGATTGCTTGGGCCATATTGCTATGCCCGCACTATGGTGAATATTAAGTCCTATGAGTCTTGCTGTATTTAATGAATTGAGGCATAAAATTCCAAGTCAAACCAAACATTGTTTGAGTATGCACAAACCCAATAAGGAAGGAAAAGTCATTAGCATTAGTGGTCCGAGTCGTATAATAATGACTGAGAACAAATTCATTCAATAAATGGGAAGTAACTTTGCTAGGAATGTTGGGGAAAATTACCGTTAAACCAATCGTTCAGAAGCAATGTTTAATAATTACACAGGGGTTTAACGAAATATAATATTTAGCAAAAAATCCCCAAACACTACCTACTGTAATGGAGATACAATTTAAAATCTGAATACTCAATAAGAGTATATATATTCATCAGTTTGGCCTGACTAAATATAGAATATCTATATAAGACGATATAATCAATAAACCTTAATCCTGAATTACTGAAAAACGCTGCTAATGGATAATTACCTAGTTTAAAAAGCAAATTGTCATTTAAAAGGTAGTATATTTACTTTTCAGAACGAGACAGCAACTGTGACATAATGACCACTGTAAGCGATTCAAATTCGACTTAACCCTGAAAGTATATCTAATGAAGATACCATGTGCCTTCCTTGAATCCCAAATTTTCAGACATTTTCGTTGCGATGAAAAAGTCACCTGCCTGACCCCTTAAGTAAATATGCACCACCTATATATGCCAAATCTGTACTAGTAGCTGCAAAAGTTTGGCCGATGATCATCAACGAAATAACGCTGGATTGTTTTGTTTTTCAATTGATGGAGAACAATATTATACCAACGGACTTAAAGGAGCCCAGGCTTTATTTGCTTCGGACTATCATCCGACAGCCTCAAACACATGAAATCTTTTGGTTAGCTAATCAGAAATAGTCTACAGAGCTTACCTTTGAAATTTGAGCCTTCAAATCCATGTGTATCCATAAATATCCGAAAAAAATGAAAAGTGAAATTTTTTGTTTGAGGTATATTTCAAGGTATTTTGCGATTTTCTTAGAGCTTGAGTATTTTGGGGACTGTTTAAATGTAACAAAGGCCCAAAACGACCCATAAAAATCAAGCCTGGGCCTCTTTAATGACACCGCAAATTGAATTTAGAACAATATAGCTTAGTTTCTGGTAAAACGAAATGATGATGTTGAAGCTTTCTTAGGCTTTTTAGACAAATTTATGCTTATGACAAATGCAGTCCCTGTTATTTTTCTGTAATTAACCATAATTAAGTTTGGAAATGTTGGTAGACATAAGATTTCAAATATGTCTTATGATTTTTCTGACATCGAGTCATTAACCTTTCCATGTATTGGTGAAAATCAATAGATAATAGTCATTATCTTCGAAACTTTAAATGTCTTATGTATTCAAACAGTCCATTATCTTGAATAATTTACAAGGGTGTAACTTCTTTAAATAGTGTGAAAGTTATCCATTCTTAACAAAACTTTAATCTTAGAACCAACTGTTTCAAATTTAGCTTCTCATCTATTGAATGTTGAGAAAAACAAGACTTAGATGAAAATTCTATCCGTAGGGGATATTTGACAATCTTTTATTGATATTAAAATATCAATCGGTCTTGTAACGTGAGAATAAATGTAGATCTAGATGTTTAAGATGAGTAACTCCTTGGTCTGATAAACAGGATGAAATATTATAGTACTGATATGTTGTTAACCATGGCTCATTTCATTGCTGTAGAAATCTTCGTGGACAAACATTTTAGTATAGGGTAGGCAAGACAAGACATAAAAATTCTGTGTCTTGATCTGTTTGATTGGAATGTATGATTGCTGGGGCCATATTGAACACTTGGAAATAATATCCATTCAGGAAATCTGTGCTGAATATAAATAACTATCACTAAATGTAATTTGAAAGATGAATCTGTACTCGTTCAAGAAGATTATTTAGAATGGTGAAAATGATGTTAGATATAATGACGGTTATTAATTGTTTTATTCCAAAAATTCGTGTATAAAACAAATCACTATCACTAACGCATGTCTGGTTTGTTTAATTCGAAACATAAGGAAATTTCAAAGCTGCGTATTGTAAAGAGCAAAAACAGAGCATTATCCATTTATATACAAATATGTTACTTTACTCTCCGTATACTCCAGACGCTTATGCAACAACATTGACCGGTTATAAGTATATGGACAGTGTTTATATGACTTGAATACAAATAACAAACACTTATAAAGGTAAAATTAAAGGCGCCCGAACGAGGAGAGAAAGTCCTAATTACATTCGACTAGTAGCGAATCCTGTGCGGGTGATTTTTGGCGAGTATTAGGCCAATTCAATTCAACTGATTCAATTGTAATTGTAGTAGTTCACCATATTGAATGTTATACGGCTATCGTTGAGCGAAAGAAGCGTGGTTTGCGGGTAGTAGTAGGGTGAGCAGGTAGCGCGCGTCATTTGTGCTGGCTATTATAATATTCTCTACGTGCGCAAGGGGCCTTAATCATTTAATATATTACAATTAAAATGCAATAGCAAGTATCATTTTGAAAATCTTCAATATGTATATTTTTAATTGAAATGCACACAAACATTCAATAGTTGTTAAATCGCTATCTGCTCCATCCAGAATTGATTTGCTAAAAATCTTTAAATCAATGTGGTCGATATATTAGAGTAAAGATTCCGAATGATTCATGAGGTCTGCATTAGTCTGCTTTGAGTGAGGAAGTTCGTTTCTTTTTGTATGATCAATTTCAGACATTCCACCAGTCCAAGGTTTGGTTTATAAAAGATATTCACTATCCGCTAATTCGATTGTTTATTCCGGAACTATTGTCCCAATTGTGTTTTTGAGTTTAAAGGAATTCAAAGACATCACATCCGTCTACCATATCATAATTGTAAATAATATGGATAATAACTCTATTCACTTCATCAGGTGCTATATTTTTGGTCGAATTTTGTACACAATGCACATAAATTATATTGCAAAATCGCTAATGGAGTAACTTACGAGACGCCTCATTAGGGTTATCGTCAACGGTAGCATGTACTTGCAAATGACAGTGTTTGTTAAACATAGCGAGTACTTTCATTTGCCCAACAATCTCAGCTTACATATCATATTTACAAATAAAGGCCACGTTCATGAAGTCCACATATAAATAATCTTACTGACGTAGTGATCACAACCTTTTTTGATGCTGCCTCGGCGGGTTAAAGATATTTTAATACTATTAATCCATACTTCTATCCATTCACGTAACTGCCCAATATAATATTAGAGTATATATAGATAGGCAGACTGCCTTTAAGTCTCTGGGCACCAATCCTTCTCCACAACTTGTTAAATCAAACGAATCAGCTGAAATAGAAAATAGAAACTCATTAAATCACAGTTGGTGCATATTTTACCACTAAATAAAGATAAAATTAGACATGCAATTAAAATGAAAATATTGGAATGTTAAATTGTACCTCGGTTTAGTGGAATAATACATGGTTCATTCAAGAACACTATAAATTAATAAATAAAAATATAAATGCTCTTGAACATTTTAAACCTTGACATATTAAAGTATTTCCAAAACAAATTGTTCATCTTCAGAAGACAGAAAATGCTTGTCAGATTTTACAAAGCGTAAGACGTTAACTTAATTATTGTTTTGGCATGAAATACAGCTTGCAGCAGGAAAACAACTGACAGAACCCTCTTGTAACTAGTTTGCTTGAGTTATTTTGAATTAAACCGCAGATTGTATAAGTAATGTTAAGTGATATCCCGAGGAGTTTTGTTTCAATTAATTTACGATTAAAGACATTTTGTCTGTCATTTCCGACGATAAAATAATATACGTTGTTTTGTTTTCTGGTTACTACAGATGGTAAATTCTCTGGAGTGATCATTTCTATATTGCTGACTTCAATTACTCGAAATTTGTTTAAAACGGAATGATTTTTATTTTAACGGTAAGGTTTATCTTCAGACTTCAGGAACAGCAATGGGTAAGCGATTTGCCCCAAGTTATGCCAATATTTTCATGGCAGAATGGGAACGCGAAATTGAATTGATCTCTCCTTTTAAACCACTTTTCTACGGGCGCTTTTTGGATGACATATTTTTAATTTGGCAACTCACTATTCAGGAATTCTGGCAATACTTCGAAATTTTAAATAGCCATCACCCATCAATCAAATTAACAGCAAATATAAGTGATAATAGCATGGACTTTCTCGACACAACAGTATTCAAAGGACCGGATTTTAATGAAACTAGGAAGGCTGATATCAAAGTATTTTTCAAACCAACTGATACACACCAACTTTTATTGAAAAGCTCTTTTCATCCTAAACATACATTTTCAGGCATAATAAAATCACAAGTTTACGGTTCCGTAGAATTTGCACCAGAACAGACGATTTTGATGATGCGTGCCAATTAGTCTTTAAGAAATTGCGAGAGCGGGGATATTCAAAACGATATCTCCGCAGCATTAAAATCAAAACTCTTTCAGAAATTGAGAACCGGAACACAATCCTCGATCCGGTAAACTCTCATCAATCTTTCGGATCACGGCCGTGCAGATCTACAAGATGTAGAACCTGCGAGCATATTTTAACAACCAATTCCTTCTCTAATAAACATAACGGTAAACAATACCCTATTAACGGTGAGCTTTCCTGTACCAGCACAAATATTATTTACCTAATTTCATGCGACAAATGCCACTTACAATACGTAGGCGAAACTCAAAACTCTTTGAGAGAAAGAATTAACGGTCATCGTTTCGAGATCTCCCATCACCTGGAAAAAACCTATTGGGAACCATTTCAATTCTTTCAAACATTCCTTAGCAGATATGAAAGTGACACCCATTGAAAAAGTCATCACAGTAGAAGACACCAACCCTAAAAGTTCAAGACTATACAGGGAGAGCTTTTGGATGAATCAACTAAAAACTATTTCACCCTCTGGATTAAATATACAGTTTGATTCTCAAATAATCCCATTTATTGCTCCATTCAATAACATTTCTTGCCAAGCATCCCGAATTATCAAAAGATACTATACCGAATTACAAAATAAATTTCCCACTGTTTTTTACAAAAAATTAGTCATAGCTTATTCAAAAAATAAAAATCTACAAGATATACTTGTTCGTGGTAGACTTGACTCTATCGATAATGTAGAATGACCCAACAGAACTTAATGTTCTCATTTTATTTACTATCTTTGTACTTTATAATATATAATAGTATGAAAGACTTTATTTTCTATAGTTGTAGCCATTAATCAACTTTCTTCATCCAGAAAATTTGAAGCTGTCCTTTTGATCCTGTACTTTAATTATTTCCCTAAATGAAAATTATAAGTATTATAAATTCCTTCATTAGGTCCAAGATTTTTTATATGATAAAGTTATGATTTTGTTTTATTTAGTTCATTACACATAACCACACAATTATTGTAAACATAACTTTAACCCTGTGCCAGTGTCTTATATTGAATAGTAACTTGTTACTTTTCAATCACCCTAATCCCTACATTACGAAAGAGGCAGCCGAATACTAGCCTAGTTGTGGCTTCCCGGAACGTACAAGTAAGAATAGAATGGCAATTTGGAAACGTTGCCGGTAAGTTAAATCCAAAAGGCCCTGGCTTTAGGGTTAAAACCTCAATACAATAACAATCTAAAGAATCTCTATTCCTATCGTACACAGAAACCTTTCGGTTACTGTAAACAGTAATTGTAGTCAACATTGTTTATTGTCATATCCACTTAACCTAAATCATAACATGACCATCACAAAATAGCCTATTACCTCCGTTACGTACACATTAACATTGAAGTACACACGAATAGTAACCATCTTACATGTTAAAGAAGTCGTGAAAATATTGTCTGGTCTGGCTGACGAACACGGTTAACAAGGTTAAACACAAATTATAAAACTTTACAAGACGACGAGTTCAAAAATCGTCTTAAATAATTCAAGGTTATTTTGATGATGTCGACTTTCACGATCGTTAAAAAGTTCTTTGGATGATGTCGACTTTCATGATCGTTAATAGGTTGTTTGGATGATATAGACTATCACGATCGTTAATAGATTTTTTGATGATATCGACTATCACGATCGTTTATATAGATGATTTCAACGTTCGTTAATAAGTAATTCCAAAGTAGCATGCAACCACGATCGTTGACAATCGATCTTTGATAATTACAATGGTAAATGGGTATTCTTATGAATTTGACAATAATGCTCGTTAATCAGTCATTATCACGATATCGATAATCACGATGAAATCGACCTTCACAGTCGTTATTGGTCTCTATATGATAAGAATATTGCATTGTTGTTCTCAAATTTGAATGAGTTGATGCTCTCAAATTTATATAATATATCTTACACTCACATGTTAAATCAAAAAAAAAAAAAAATTCTTGACACTCGATTTAGTTCAATAATAGAAATTCAGTTTTCCAGTATTTCGCTAAAGATTCATCAAAAGAATCAAATAGCATGAGCGTAAGTCCACACTGTCTTTTGTTATTTGAGCTTTCTCATAAAATTATAGTCAAAATATCTATCAAAATCGATCTTATTTAAACAATTACATCTCGTAAGACAAGCGTTCAAATCAGCATTCAATTTTACACTTCATAACCTTTGTCAAGATCGGAAATTTCAATTTTAATTGCATCTTTTGATCAGAAAGTTTTCATACATGAGTATCCGTATTCTTGTTTGATAAGTCTAGTCTGTAAGATGTAAAGTTTGCTATAACCATTAATGGGCAATTTGAATCTGAATTAGTCCTTATACGTACAGTATAATCGAAAGTCTACCTCATAACAGTTTCATGAAACCTATTTGATACTCTCACACATTGAATGGATATTCATTATAATAGAAATGAGTCATCGTATAAAGAAAAGGATACGAATTTCTAATAAATGATGTTTTTTAGATTTAAAAATGATCAGTTCCCTCCCCCAGAAGTTAAATTCTTTTTTATTATATTTTTCCCTTAATTTTTGTTGTGTTTGAGACTTTTAGACAACTTAAACCACTTTTCTTCGAGACATACCTTAGTCATGATTCGTATACTTCCCAATATGAAAATTTCGTTAGCTTTTTCCCATGTTATGCTAATATGTTAGATTTCGGGTTTTGTTTTTGCGGTTTGGATAGTTAGTAGACATGTTTTATTACAATGATTAATGAACATCGACGTCTCAAAACCAACATTTAGCAATGTTATTGTCGTTATCAGATCACATAAAGAGAACTCTATTAACCTAGAGGTCGTTAGTCGAACCAGCATTCAAGACTTCAACTTCAATACTTCATTTTATAACGTTTATCTAACGAACAAGATCGAGATAAGCATTTACTTCTTGAAGGCATATTGCTTTATTTATATTTTTTTTAAATGAATAAAATTCCAGAGATGCACAAATGGTATGTTCAATAAAACAGAATGATCCCCATCACCACAAACGTAAAACCTCTTGTTAATCATTAATGGAATATGTCATTTTCCCTTCGTATTGGGATATCTATGACAGTCGATACGATCACCAATGATATATGCAATGAGGGTGTCTCTTGTGGTGCTAAAGTAAAACTCTACAGATAAGTTCTGGTTCTACTATGACAAAAGAATTATACACCTTTTGGCAAACACAACAGTGTACACAAATCCTGCCATTATATGAAATAAACAAACTAGTTATCAGACATAATTTACTTCCCACGTTGAAGAATAAAAACTCTCTGCCATTTTGAACTATTTCTGTCTTCATGATTCTTTAACCGGCGATTTGAATACAGGTAAGGCATGTATCAACTCTTTTGGTAATGAATATCTTAAACTATCGGCCCACGATCTTATAAAACTAAAAACAGTTTTTTTTTATAAATAGGATGCATCTTTTGAAAATTAAACTTTGCAATAATACGTTTCCTTAATGATACATGCGTGTAGTTTTCTAGAATTAATCCTACTGAACGTATGCCAAGCACATATAAATGTGATTCCATCACAGTGACTTCAATTTAATGGAAAAGATTAGGAGTTGTTCTGTCAAAAGTTTTATCTGGTTAATTCATTTTACATTCTCGATCATGGCATTTTTTATGACCAGACTGCTCTATCTCTGAGTTGGAATTAGATGTTGTCAAAATGTAATTGAAAAGACAGGGAGATTTATTATTACAATAACGCTGTGAAGAATATCATATGAAGTTCTTTTCAGATACAATATCAGAAAGGATTTAAGATTCACAAACGTTTCTTATCATCAAATGATGTCTAGTAACCAAAAGAAAGATAATACTATTTAAAGGATAACAACCTTCGAGGCATATCCTAGAAGCTCGTTTTCTAGGAATTTGGCCATTGGGCATTGTATGGTAAACAGTTAGTGATAATAGGGCGCCCGACATGCCCCTGTTATACGGGTTATCCAAACTTTTAATGTTGTTTACAACAAACTATTATTATAGACTAGGCATATTGATTCTGGAAGAAAACAATGATATTTTCTTTGTGGTTTTAGGATAAAATTAATCACCATGAAAATTGAAATCGGGATGACATGAATGTTTTGAAGGCCGAGTTTATGGGTAGTTGAGGGTATCAAGATTATTACTGTTTTCATTTATATTACCAGCAGAACACAAAATACAAAAATGTGCTATTCTGTTAAGGCCTCTCTTTTATAACTATTGTTAAAGGACGATTGGCATTAAAGTTCTTTGGGAATGGCATTTGAAAAACGGCATATGTCAAAATGCAACTGTGGTTTAGAACAGATGTTATAATGATATTCAAATATCATTATATTTTGTGTTTCAATATCCTGATTGTGTTTATTTTTCTTTGTCTAAATTGAGATCCCGATACTTTTCTTTATCAATAAATAGGAAATAGAGTTTAGCTTTTAACCTATAATCTTTGACGGTGGTCTAGTGCATGAAACGTATTGGTTGTAGAATTCAAAACAAGAACCTGGTAAAATATACGCTTATCATATGAGCATATTAAAAAATCACCTGTAGTTCATAAATAAATAGACAATTAACGTTGAAAGCTTTTTGAACTTTTCGAGGGAAGATATAAAAATAGGATGAAAATTGTCCTACATCTTTAGCGAAAATGTGAATAAACTTAAGATCTTGCAGCTAAAATAAAACTGTACATTCCAATTTCATCTATTTTTCTGAATAGAAATACAACGCCAAATGAGAAATAATTATATTATCTATTGAAAACAAAGATTTAAAAAAAAATACAATAGTTACATCTGAAAGTGAAAAGTGCAATAGGTTATCTGGGCAAACTTATACCCAAAGTAACTTGTCTTTCAAGCAAGAAATACATTATACCATTGTACAACTCATTATCAGACTATCATAAGGGCGTGGGGTACTGTAAAGATAGTTTGCCAGGCAAGGTAATATACGCCCACTACCAGAAATGATTTTGAATAAAAACTTTTCAGTACAGTAACAAATTTTAGTGGAATGAAATATTCACCCTTCCGCCATATACTTTTTTCTAGGGTCTCTAGTTTCATTAAAAACTCATCCTAGGGCTCATCCTTGGTTGATATTAAACAATTTCAGCGAGTTTTGTCAAAAATGAATGTTTAGAGTGTTCACAAGCCAAAAGTTGAAAGTGTTTTTGAAAACCAAGGCAATAACTGACAATAAATATTTTTCGATTTATCTGATTTCCAATAGGGTTTATCCTTGGGTGAAAACAAACACTAAAGACAAGTTTCATCAAAATCCATTCTAAATTGTTCTTTCTAGAGTGTTTATAAGCTAAAATTGAACGCGTTTTCAATAACTTGTACTAAATAGTTTTCGATTTATCTGATTTTCAATAGGGTTCATCCATGGGTGAAAACAAATACTCAAACCAAGTTTCATCAAAATCCATTAAGAATTGTTCTTTCTAAAGTGTTTACAAGCTAAAATTAAATGCGTTTTCAAGAACAAGGGCAATAACTCATACTAAATATTTTTCGATCTCACTGATTTTTAATAGGGTTCATCCTTGAGTTATAACACACTCTCACACCAAGTTTCATCAAAATTGGTCAAGAATTGTTCCATGTAGAGTGTTTACGAGACAAAAATCAAACACGTTTTAAAGAACAAGGACAATAATTCATATTAGATATATTTTGATATTTTTTATTTTCAATAGGGCTCATCCCTGGGTAATAACAAATTATTTCAGCTAGTTTTGTCAATATTGATCATGAATTGTGCCTTTTAGAGTGTTCATAAGCCAAAAAGTTCAACGCGTTTTCAAAAACAAGTGCAAAAACTGACACTGAATATTTTTGGATTTAACTGATTTTCAATAGGGGTCATCCTTGGGTGATATCAAATATTTAAGTTTCATCAAAATCCATTAAGAATTATTCTTTCAAGAGTGTTTAAAATTGAACGCGTTTTCAAGAACAAGGGCTATAACTCATTAAATATTTTTCGATTTTGCTGATTTTCAAAAGGGTTTATCCTTGAGTTATAACAAACTCTCGCACCAAGTTTCATCAAAATCCGTAAAGAATTGTACATTGTAGAGTGTTTACGAGCCATTCAATAACAAGGGCAAGAACTCATACTAATTTTTTTCCGATTTCGCTGATTTTAAATACGGTTCATCCTTGCGTGACCATCAACACTCATGTCAAGTTTCATCAAAATCCGTTAAGAATTGCGCCCTCTAGAGTGTTTACGAGCAATTGTGACATACGGACGGACGGATGGATGATATACCCCCCCCCCCCCCCATTTCATGTGGGCGTATAAAAACGGCACCCGAAGGTTATTGTAAATACTTATTGTGCTAGAAAACTTTAAGGCTTCTTACTAAGCCACTTAGAAGGATAGGTTATTACCCCGTCGAACCGTTTGATTATGGTATTTTATGTATTATCAGCCCTTAAAAGAAAGTTCCGAATAGATTTCGGAAAATAGGATCGATCGATGAAATGCATCACCTGTCCTGCCCAACAGTATATATAAATTAAAGTAATTTATTCAAACAAAGGCCTTTGAAGAGGAGATAATGTATGAATAACACTTTCTTACAAATTCTTATGGAAGATTTAAGTAGAAAATAATTGATAAGTAAACGACAAAAAGCCAAGAAAGTTGATTCAAAATATAATGATCAAGCCATCACTATCAATAATAATATGACAGAAACAAACTCCTACCACAATCCTATTGTCATCTTATAATCAAACACAGCGAAAAACATATTTCGTTTTAGTTTTATCTTATAAAATCGTGAACACATCAGGCACTAAAACTATTAAATCATTAATTTCCCAGTGGATTGTTTTTTCTCAAGTTTTATTTCCCGTGTATTTGTTTTACTGGCCCTGTTTCATTACTCACATATCCGGCTGTCGTCTCAGAAACGACTTCCGAAGTGTTAAGGGGTGGCAAAGTTTGTCAATATAAGTTTCTTCGGGCTTCAAATTTGGATTATTGATCGGAAACTACTTCTTTTCCTTGAATTAAATCTTAAGGAACTGGTTCAAACCGAATTTGTACCAAATACAGGCAATCGAACTTCGATCTTGATGGACTGACTTTATTTTTGAAATCTATTAGGGTGTTTGTGTCAGAATAAATTCTGAAAAAGTTTCAGCCTTCCCATAAATTCTTGAAGAGTTTCAGCCTTCCCATATACAACTTTTCTATAAAGAGTTTTTATATAGTTTTTACTTAATTTCTTTCGTTAAAATGTTACGTAATGTTCCTTAGATGCTATCTGACCATTATATTGCAGCTGAAATGTTTCTGACTACAGACCTTAGATTAATGTCAACTTGAGGACGGCCACATACCAATCTCAACTCTACAGATGAAAAATTTTCAAATTAATATTTGCTGTCAATCATGACAACTGTACATGACATTCTTTGAATAAACGACGAAGCATCTGAATTCGAGAAAATGTTACGATTTGAAATAAGTCATACCCATGTCATCATGTTGTGTATGGAGAAAAATATAACACCTTTGCTTGACGACGCATTTTTTTTTGGGGGGGGGGGACTAGGCTTTCACACAAACATCCGAATAACATGGTACACATTGTGAAATGTATAAACACTGAATTGTCAATTTAATTGACGTTCAGAAAACAAAGGTGTAACGTTTGTGAGCGATGCAGGATTACAAAATCAAAAGCAACATTCTTTTACCAATGCTACATATTTTTTCAGTAGACATTTATTGTCAAAATATTGAAACAAATTTTAAACGAATTTCATCATGATACAAGATAGGTATTTTAATTAGAAAACGTAATCAAGGTAAAAGTAATTTACAGAAAATAACAGACTTACCTCGTTTAACATTATTAGATCCACCTACAATGAAGAAAACATAACAATTATAGAAGCTAGGTTAAAATATTAAAAACACATAAAACAAAAATATAAATGGGTTGACATGGGTTGTGATGCTTTAAACATCGAAGGTAAAAGAGGAATTTGCCACACAATTTGAAAATTTCTACGTGGGTTGATCGCGTTGTAGAAATATGTCCAGAGATTGAAAATGGACACAGGTGTTTAAGAGTAGTATTTGCATCACGTGAGGCATGTGGAAATTGAAAACTACCCCTTTAACAAACAAATAGTTCGTACCCAACCTTTCCAGACAGAAGTAGTTTTTATATTACAAACAAAATTATACTTAATTATATCCACGTATCATGTGGGTGTTTATTGTCACGTTCCAATTACATCATTTAAATGAAATTCTTTCAGCTGTCAAATTCGTATACGTTTTATAAAAGAATAACCAGGTGTTTCATTCATGGCTTCTACACAGAACTTGTCGTCTCTCTTGTGTATTTTTGAAAAAGCCATATGGTTTGTAGTTACTCAATGTTGAGCTAAACCAGACTCTAAATTGTAGCCGTGAACAATTCGTCCCCACATGATTTTCATCCTGATCAAATAAGTGATGGTCAATTGTGAAATTTACTTTAGATGGTCTGTGTGGTCACTCCTAACCATCAAAGCTGCTGATGGAGCATATTTGTAACGGAGATGGCAAAAATGATAAAATAATCTTCAACTGCTTACGGCTGTCTTGATTTAGGAAACATTCTTAGACATTAGGGATTAGAGTATTGGATTAAAAAACAAGCTCTCACTGAGCCACTGCAAATAGTCTGAAAACTGTCTAACAACCTTCATATCCAAGAAAATAGAGAACAGGTCGCTTATGAAAATCTAATTTGTTTAAGTGGAATGGAAATGTTTGACTGTTATTATGATGAGCTGTTAACATTTACAAGAGATAATTGGTCCATTTAGAAATGTCTTCAGACGCCAACTTCAGTTCCGATTGAATTAGTCCGTATTATACGAATTAGTCTTGATCGTAAATATAATTTGTTTTAGTTCTGCAGACCAAGCGACCACATAGTCTACAAATTAGCCAAACAAGTTTCCTTGTGGCTACTAACTAGTCGGTCAATTTTTGTTTGAAATTGGCATATGATAGCAAAAAACTACTCCAAGTGGATGGAAAAGGTACAAATATACGCCAGCATGGGGTTTGGAATACGATTAATCGAGTAAATAAGGAGTTGAGATAAATAACGGCTCACCATTGATCACAAAAACTTGAACTGTTGTCATATCTCTCATGTTAGAATTACGACAAACATATGTACCACTGTCTGTGGCTGTAACTTTTTCTATTTTTAATAAACTAGTTGCTATAGATGAGGTAGTGTTCGTTTGAATAGTAACTCTCCAATCTGTGGCTTGAGTTAACTTCTGTCCATCTTTAAACCACGCTATTTTTGCTTTTCGATTTTTCGGTGATGACGTATTACAATATATTTGCATATTTGAATATTTTTCTAAAAATTGAGTACCACTAACTTGCATAACTGAAATAAAAAGACAGTTAATGGCAATTTGAACAAACATTGATTTAATACAGGTTTTATCTCGTGTAACGGCGATTTCCATGGAGTGCAATAAAATAGGACTGCATCTTATCAACGCAGACAGAAATTATGAAATAATTTTAAAATACAACATAGAAATAGTTGAGAAAAAATACCAACTTTGTTTAAAGCAAGCAATGCTAGAATGTTGTTTCTTATGCATCTAGAACATACCTGGATTTCTTTTAACTGGATCATCTGAAAATCGATAAAAAGACATTGAAATTCTGTCAATCAAATCTGTCAACGCCATATTGAGGTTAACTGTAATCATTTAGGGAAACGGATAGGGATACATAGGTATTGTCTGGGACTAATACGATTTTGTATAATTTCTACACCGTATATTATAATCAATTGTACAGTTGTTCCTAAAGCTAGAGTCAATATATACTTGAACCTACAAATAATTTAATGTATAGATGTCCATTGTCATATTACCTATAACTTTTAATCGAACTCGATTTCTCATTTTACGTTGATGTGTGCTCACTTGACATTCATACTGTCCGGAATCACTCCTTGTTACGTCTTCGATAATTAGATTCCATTCATTGTCTTTAGCAACGTGTTCTACGTGAATTCGAGAATCGTCTGTCCAGGTATCTGTACCAATTGTTAAAGGACTTATTTCTGGTAGTTTTCGCCACGTCACCTGGAAGTAGTAAAAATACATAATTTAGGTGTCTGATTCGGCAAGAAAACAACTTTATATCTACAAATACCTGGCTTCATTAGATGTATCGTATTTAACTGGAATTGCACACTATATAATATGTCATGGAGTTAGACTTACACAAATATAATTCTTACATAGCCAAGTTGATGCCAGTCTGGGGACTTTCATCTTTAGAATGAATGCAATTATCTCCCTGAATAAGGGAGTCGTTTACGACTGGTTGGACTAAGATAATTATGACAGAAACTATATTAAAACGAGAGTTTTACGATACAGACAGCCACTGAGTACAAATCGACATGAATCTCACAGTTGAAACATGTTCTACCCACACATTTATGTTAATTGAATATTTGTGTGTATCAGAACCAATTACCACACAACAATCGTAACCTACTAGATACCACTTGTTAAAAGGCTTCTCCTGTTGCTCAGTATTATGGAACACGTCAGCATTTGAAATTGGAATGTAAAACACTAAATATGGGTTGAGATAGTTACAAAGACTCATCATTTTAGTAAGCAGATCTAGCAAAGGTTAAGACGCATTTCAGCCGTATAAACATACAATACGATTGAAACGTCTGTTTCTTCATGTTACGTCGATTTTCTTCGGCGAACGTTATTTAGTGTATGTAAGTACCCATAACAGCGAATAATTAGAGCAAACCGATCAGATTCAGAGACAGTTAGTTCTTGTACAAGTATTTTAATAACACTGGTATGAGGGTACTTGTGTTCTTGAGAGCGTTCTTCAGCTTCACCTTCATGTAAATTACTTATTACATAGATACGCTGACTAGATTATACTGGGAGACTAGATTTCATTAAACTATCTGTAAGTCATCCGTTACTTTTAAATGGAGAAATTTGCATTTAAATTGCCGTTGACCGTTTGACTAACCTGTGTCCATAAAATGTCAGCAGTTGCATTTTGTCATATTGCAAGCAAATGATAAGATTAAAAACACGACGAAGCAAATTGTATTAACCGACCCATTATCATATAACCGTGTTATTTGAACTGCTTGCCAACCAAACAATACATCTTCTAGTCTTAGAAAAGTTTCTTTTTTCCTGAAAGGATTTCGGTTTATCCATTGGGATATTTGTAGGAGAATGTCCTATATTTGTCGTATCACAGATAGAATTAGTTCAAACCTGTATGTATTATTAGTGTCAGACCATTAATTAAGAAGTTAATAGTATTATAGACTGTTACTACTCGTCGTTTAGTTAATCAGTTCCACGTGTAGGATTGGCACATCTTTATACCAAAACCATACTTTGTTTTCTCTTCATTATGGTAATATGTTACAGGGTGTAACATATCATAATTCAGCATATTATTTGTGTTTATGTTCACACAGGCCTATGGTTAAAGTCAGTTTAGAGAAATACATTTATTGAAATCTGCTTTAATTTTAAGTTCAACTCTTTTCAGTGGGAAAATAGAAAAGAACATGTGTCCAGAAAAGCACCTTGATATGTCTTTTGTCGAAGAATCTGCACGATGACTATTTCGCTTAATTTAAGGATAGTCAACAAACTGAACTAGGCTGATTGTGCGTATGTCCTTTGTATAGTTCTATAAGTTAACCAAGAAACAGAGAAACCATTTTACACAAAATAATTTGAAAATTGCTGTATTATATGATACATGACGTGAATGTAGCATCTCTGTGAAATTATTACTGAATGGTTCATTAACAATTAGTAGACCAAAGAGAATCGCTTTTCCATAACCGAATATATGCTAGTACAGTTTAAATAGATCCATCGGAATTCAACATACTTATGTAACCGAATAAGACTTTTTTTTTAACTATTTGTGACTAAACACTTGGATATTTTGAATTGTAACTGCACGTTGGAATGTAGTTGTATGTATCCCTAACTCGAAACAACAACAAAAACGATTGTAAAAAAAGAATATACTTCAGCTGATCTACAATGTACATTGCATACTATGTCATTTTGTCGATCAAATCAGGGACAAGCAAGTAGGATATAAACCATCATTTCATTTTATATTTTGTAAAGTTATATTTCTAATAAATTTACAGATGATATCTATTGACATCCGTCAATTTTTACATAATCACTTTTGTATGTCGATCTGTCTGATCCTAACGATAGTTTATTGCTGAGATTTTAAAAAAAATAATAATGGTGACGACTTAATGCTTTTTTATATAAATGTTTTAAAATATACTGTGGCAAATGTGTTTTTTTTTAAATAGAGTAATCAAAAGCAATTTCCCAGTCTAACAAATGTAGCAATATAGGTGTATAACATTAATTTTAAAGAGTGAAATATTGCATTAACAAGAAACACAGAAATTGCCAAACTCGCAGGTGCCGAGGTTAACGCCTTAGGTACAGTGCATTTCTATTAAATATATACAACAAATGTGTTTAATCAGTGATATTTATATGATAACACTGAAATGATATTTCTTATATAACATGGCATGATTAATAACCGTCTGTATCAGATGTACTCGTATACCTTTTATTGAAGACTAGCGCTTATTCCCGGCTTCGCCCGGGGTTATTAACCAGTCACTTGAATGTCGTGACTTTCACACCCACCAACACAAACCACACACATATACACACAAAAAGCTCAATAGTTTGGAAGGCTGATTGATATTGGTTATACAGCTGCTTTGGATGCCCCTTGACTGATCAGTCTTGAAGGATTTCAGGGTAGACTACGTTTTTCGTTGTCCCTACTGGTGTCAGTATAAAGAGATTTCTGGGGTTTCTCACTCTGGAGCAGGCGACGTAGAGCTGACCATGTAAGAAACTAAACATCATCTTTAATATGTTTTTGCTGAAACGTATTTGTCTTGCCCGAGTACTGATCACCTATACTGGGTTATTTTATGGGAGCAACAGGGCATGTCCAGTAAGTAAACAGAATTTCACTCTTTCAACTACCGTCACTACGATCTGATTTTCGTGACATTTATGAGGGTAAGAAAAGTTTCGGTGACTTCGTACACTGAAGAAGCGATCAGAAGGCTTTGGTAGGTGGATGTAAATCATAAACACCCGAAAATAGAAATCGAAAAACTGCTAATGGACTGATGGACCAAACTTTTGATACATAACAAATACTTTGATTAGTTGTTTTTCTGTAGTAGGACCTGTGCAATTTCTTGAAATCTTCCTGAACACCATCGATCACCCTCTCAATCTTTTTGAAAAAAGCGGTTACATTTTACAACCAGAACTATTTCACTATATTAAAGCATCATTCTGTTTTTAATAAAGTTGAAGTCAAAAACATATTCCACACGAATGAACAGTCTAAGTTAATGTAACTTATAATATGGCCTTTGTAATCCTAATTGACAAATCTAGTCCGAATCACGAAAATTATCCGTGTCGAGGGCGAGTTTTTGATCAGAAAACTTGGATTTTGCAAATCTAAATAGTCTAGTATAGTGCGATATGTGACAATAGGATTCGGATTTTGCATATTGTCTGGATATGCTGGGTATTATTGAAGACTAGCTGAATTTTTTTTCAATTACTCTGTTGTATTATTTGACACATTCTTGGGTGTCTATAAAACGAAGACCTAAGACCTAAGACTCTATAAAACGAAGACCCAACTATAAAACGAAGACCCATAGGACTATAAAACGAAGACCCAACTATAAAACGAAGACCCATAGGACTATAAAACGAAGACCCAACTATAAAACGAAGACCCATAGGACTATAAAACGAAGACCCAACTAGAAAACGAAGACCCATAGGACTATAAAACGAAGACCCAACTAGAAAACGAAGACCCATAGGACTATAAAACGAAGACCCAACTATAAAATGAAGACCCATAGGACTATAAAACGAAGACCCAACTAGAAAGTTATGGCATTCTTTGAGATAGAACAAACCGCATGGTCTGTAGGCATTATGGTTTGTATAACTATTTCAGAATGTAGTCCGAATGTCTGAACTGTAAATGTATAATAATACCATTACACCAACTAGAAAACTAGGACTTTAAAATAAGTCAACATACAACTCCCTTAAAGATCGACATTATAATTCTGGCTCTAAACTTGACGATATCCCATCCGCATAGCACGTCCAAGATTGATTGTCGTGCGCTTTCTTTTCTACGACCATCTCATTCAAAATGAATTCTGAAGCTTCCACAATTATTTTAAGCTGAGGTGAAATTACTGTTCATTGTTCCCCCAATTATCAATCTAGTAAGATTAATCATTCATTTTGAAAAATTTATATAACCAGGAGCCAAAATTATTCCGAACAAACAGTAGTGGCATTTAAACAGCCAAATACTGACAAGACCCATTCCGATTCATTCTGCAAAATAGCCATGTTTACCCTTCCTTTTTTCTCTTGATTTTTTGCGGCAATCAAATATCTTTCAAGACGAGTGAATTATCTACATTCCATGATAATAAAACGATTCCGTTGATTTATTTTTAAGCGCCTTACAATTTTTTCTTTCAGGTGTCCATTTGATCCTGATATACAACAAAGCGATTTCAGTCAACTGCGACCAAACACAAGCATGCAGCATGACAGACCTAGATAAAGTTGCGTCTCATTTGACTCTGAAGACAAAGGTGAGCAAAGGTAAGATCAATATCACAGTCTATACACCAACCTATGCCCGCAGACCGCATTCCGTGATCAAATACCCATACTGTTCAGACACCAGGACTTCACATTGGATGGATTGTCCTTGTCGTGAACGCGATATACTCTAAATCATACCTTCCGTCATTGTTCCCGCATCTGCAACGATGCGTAAGTGATGATTCTGCTTTGATTTTTATATGGCAACGATGATTACCATAATTGTATGTGTAGAATCTTTTCTTGCCTGTAGGCATGCTAAGCCCGGCAAATGTCGATATAACCTTTCTTGGACGTGCTATGCGGATGGGATATCGTCAAGTTTAGAGCCAGAATTATAATGTCGATCTTTAAGGGAGTTGTATGTTGACTTATTTTAAAGTCCTAGTTTTCTAGTTGGTGTAATGGTATTATTATACATTTACAGTTCAGACATTCGGACTACATTCTGAAATAGTTATACAAACCATAATGCCTACAGACCATGCGGTTTGTTCTATCTCAAAGAATGCCATAACTTTCTAGTTGGGTCTTCGTTTTATAGTCCTATGGGTCTTCGTTTTATAGTTGGGTCTTCGTTTTCTAGTTGGGTCTTCGTTTTATAGTCCTATGGGTCTTCGTTTTCTAGTTGGGTCTTCGTTTTATATTCCTATGGGTCTTCGTTTTATAGTTGGGTCTTAGTTTTATAGTCCTATGGGTCTTCGTTTTATAGTTGGGTCTTCGTTTTATAGTCCTATGGGTCTTCGTTTTATAGTTGGGTCTTCGTTTTATAGAGTCTTAGGTCTTAGGTCTTCGTTTTATAGACACCCCACATCCTTATCTTATTTCATTCAAAATATGACATCGTAGTATTATATATTGATTACAATAAATTTCATTATCATTATCACTTTGTCTAAACATTTTAACAAGGCATTGCAGACGTCACAAGTATTTGTTATCTTTGTAGACCACCAGTAAGTTTCTACAGGAAAGACAACTATCTGATATAATGGCTATTTAATTCTAATTTAATGATATGTTTATATTTTCAGTTAACAACAATCTCATTTCTCAACAAATTATTTTCTCTTATCATTTAGGCTTCGAAATGTATGATCAGTCAAATATTTATAAATTTACAAATGAAACGACTGTTTTTACCAAACTTTTTCCGTTTCAGGCTTTTTGCAATGAAATAAACAAGGTTTCAAGATGTAGTGTAATAAAATGTTCGTTCTGTCTTGCTTCATTATGCTATAAAAATGTTTTGTTTTCGGTTCAATTATAATTATTAAGACAGACAGTTTGATATTTCGATTCGAGTCGATCTCCAAAAAATCCAGAGCTGCTTACATCTTCCAATTCAAAATCTTCTTCTGGTCATAGTGATTAAATCTAATCTACAGTCATGCATTATATATACCTGCAATAACAAACTATGGGCAGAGTAAAAATTCACGATCATACAAAGATTGTATAAGAAAAGATTCCATCTTTTGCGTGAGCAGTCTACCTGGCATTAAGTGCTTACTTTTCCCCGAGTGCCTGAATTAGCTTTTCATTTCTAGCCAGAATGAATAGATTCATTCATCCCTAGCTATGTTAAAAATGAGGCTCAAGGCAGAGCTACATAAAGCACCACCATCCCATCACGTTAATGCCAGTTTTCATTTTTCACATCCTTGCCTTGTATATAAATATTGTGTATATATAATTGTATGTGTATTTTATAATTTTATATTCTATAATTTTTGTATATGTTGTTTAGGAGGATACGAGGGAAGATTTGCCTCTAGCCAACTTGTTTTCCTGTCAAATAAAGTATTATTATTATTATTTAATATTATTCCATGTCTATAACAATCTTTGTATATCTATATCCAATTAATTACACATAGAAATGGACGCGTCTGTTAAACGTTAAAAAAATAAATTAAGTTAAATGAAAAATCATAAATTATTTTTAAATTAATACCAGAGACTCTTAAAATCATAAATTTAGCACGAATAGCTAGTAAATCATGTGAAATATTTCTAAACATTAAATTTCATAGTGGCATCTGGCATGGGTCATCATAATTGGTGAAGGTTTTATTTCGATATTTAATAGAAAGAGATGTTCATAATACTTTAGTATGATTTAATATGTTAAATGACAGATTTCATCTGTTCTTGATCACACTTAAAACGAAAAAATAAATCCCTGTTTCTAATTATTATTTATAGCAGAGGAAGGAATTCAGTTCGGAGGAAATTTACCATTACTAGAGGTGCAGAGGTTTTGGCAACAGTCGCCTGGACGTAACATTGTGTAAACTGTACTATATTAACAACAAGATACTGGTAGCTCCATTTAACATTGGTTCAAAATCCGATGCCCCGTCTGCATTCGTAACACTGAACAGTTGAAATTCGGCGAGTAGGTGCTACTTTTTAACTTTTTTGCTCGAGAGGGGTATGGAATTGATACACTGAATTTGATCGGTTGATGTGTTCCCTGAAAACGCAGTAACGAAGAAAGTGATAAACTGTATACAAGTGTTGTATGGCGAACAAAACAAAACTTATTCGAATTGTATTACATACAGACGTGCCACGAAGCTTTACATAGAACATCGACCGAAAACGTACTTGATAAAAAAATCATTTCACAGAAACATTTGTTTTATCTCGTTGCAATCTGTATTCCGTCATCTTAGGAATTTCAATGATCTTTATAAAACTGTATAATATTTTGTTGAGATTTTAATCTTAACTTTCAACATGTGTTTTTATGAAGAAACTTTAACCATTTAATCCCTTGGATATTTTAACTACCTCCAATATCTTCTTCAAAACAATTTGATTAATTTCAAATTGTTGAACATAGTTAGCTTTTGAAAGGAAGGATGTAATTTTAATTTAACACCAAAGTATACGTGGGCTACATGCGACATACATAATATACCTGAAGTAGGCAAACTAGTACATTTTAAATGCCTATCCTACAAGTAATGTAAAGAATTGCGACTGGTATATCTCCGGGACCATCCTATTAGAGCTGGGTTGATGACGAAAATAAAGGCATTATTTAACAAGGTAATCAGAATTCACTCTCTGTCCTTATGATAATAATAATAACGACAGCATTTAAGAATTCCCAAATTTTCAAAAATTGACTTCAAATACATATCTGATCAATCAGTTTTTCATATAATGAAGGGCTCTGTAACACTTTACAAAACTGAATTTTCTTCTGGTTTGAGTGTAGGATATTAGTAATTTGCAATTGGTGTTAGGGTGAGATGAGAATAGTATTCTCAAGAAAGCACTGGCCTAGGTCATGAAGTAAGAAACAACATTATAGGATGAGATAGTTAGTGTTAACAATAGTTAAAAATGGTTAAGGTTATAATCATGAAAAGTATGGAAGTCTTGATCTTTCAACGGTTCTGAAATCCAAATCTAAAAAAACAAAATAACTTTTTAATTTTGGTCCTCATTATCCTGTTATTATTTGCAACAAATTGCATTCAATCATTAACAAGTAAGACAAGAGGAAATCTTAGATAGATCAAAATCATGTTTGCAACTAATAATTGGAAACGTAGGAAGAACCTTTTGATTGATTGGAGAATTAAACAAAAAGTGTTGATTGAAATTTCCTTTTCAGCGAAACTTCTTACTGTTATTAATGAATAAAAACAAGTTTCTCCATGTTTTAAATTCCAATTAAAAACGTGACAAGGCGAAAACAAATGTGATGTTTAGCTGATAAAAAAACGAATTTTTTCTGGTAAAGAGTAAGTGGATAGATGATCTAAATGGTTATATATTTAAACGCGAGTTATACAGATTGTAACGAGTTTTTCATGCTTTAGTGTCCAAAATAGTATTATTTAAAATTTCAAAAAAAGTTGTTATAGAAATTCCCTTTGATAGCAAAACTGTTTTTTGGGTTATTAATGAACAAACAGATTGTATTCAATTATGATTAAAAAGTGACAATGACTAGTAGCCTTAATATCATATATCATATATCACATATTTAGTTAAACTTTTTGGAAATGATAGAAAGACTTTAAATGTCATGGATGTCAAGTGTGATATCAAAATTTGGAAACTATACATTTCACATTTCACAACGAAATTTACAATTTAAATACATAAATTGAATTGTACAACCACATTTTACTATAATATGGTGAGCCATATTTATATTGTTCGTAAAGTCGAAACTATAAACGTAAATATTTACATTAGCTTTTGTTTTTCTCCATTGTACTAATGTTAATACGTGTGGCGTTTATGAGACAATAACTGCCATTGCCTCATCACCAAAACATTGAGCGTAGTAATACACGGTAACCAATGTAAATAAACATGGCCGTCGCGCTGTTGACGTCGATCATCATTGAATTCTAATATATAATAAAGTTTCCATTAGCCTAACCCAAAGCCAATCTAATACTCCAAGTCTCATACAAAAATAATTGGCAAAATGCGATAGAACTCAATCGAATTAGGCCGGAGTGTACTGGCCATAGCCGTGGACCCATTTGACCTAGTTACTCGCTTCAGTTTAAGAGCCTAAAAGTTAGTGCAGGTTTGTGGATTGTTTAATATTAAGTTTCAAAATACTATTCTTTTACTGAAAATTAACTGAATTGAGTGTAAACTGTGGTCACCTATCAACATATGGAGCGGGCCTTCTCCTAGATTGGTCTTTATAGTTTCTTTCATTTTCTCAACTTTCCTACTTGTTTACATGCGGTCAGGTCTAGCCGAATCACCTCTCCGTTGTTCAATTGTATCCGCGTTCATTAAATTTCATGATTTTGTTGCTTTTCATCGTTAAAGTCGGAATTCATACCAATATGTTTTATATTTATTGATAAATAAATTGATTTATAAAGATTAAACATAAAATTGAGATAAACATTGTTTTTAATTACATTTTTAGATCTTTCCCCCGCGAACTATATTCTGACGAAAAGAAAATGGCTATCTACAACTCCAGCGACAAAGGCGGGTAATAAGAAATTTTCACGCAAAGAGTAGAATTTGTCGTGGTGACAGGTTTTGAAAACGTAAATATAAGCAATAAACGGTCACCCTATGGCTGTTATGGTCGTATATCAGGACAAAGGTTGGATGGAAAATTATTCATATATGCGCTAACGCGCATTCATTCAATTACATCTTACCTTTAGGTTTGTCCTGATATACGACCATAACCGCCATAGGGTGACCGTTTATTGCTTAAATAAACGTTCATTGTTCTCTTTTTAATCAGAATTTTTTTTTGCCTGTTCTTTTTTTTCTTTTAAACCTTTTTACGTAAATTTTTTACGAATACTTTTGGAGAGGGGGAATTTTAATTTTTTAAAATTTCTCCCAATCCTTGTTTTAATTTTAATAAACAGTTTAAACTAAAAATTTATTTTCGACACAAACTTTTTTTTTGCCATTCGTTTTACCCTTTTAATACGAATGCTTCTGGTGAGATAAACTTTAACTGTTTCCAAAAATTGAAATTAATTGTTTTTCTAATTAGCAATTCACAACCTTTTTTCCTTTTTTTTGAATAGAAAATGACGATTTAACTTTAATGTAAAAATGATTTTTGAAAAGGTTCCAAAAACTGTTTTTTTGTTTATTTTTTTTTTTATCGTTCTCAAATGCGGCAATGACTTTATTTCAAAACACTGTCGTCAATCAGCACATTTGTTCAAGTTTAATAACTTAAAAATGTCAATTTATTCCTTAAGTAATTTAAACAGTGTTTTCTATAATCAAAGAGTATAGCTATAAAGATGAAGATCTGTTGTTAATGAATAATCCATTTAGCGACATTTAGGGGTACTAGATGTTGGTTAGTATAACCCATATCCATAAAAATCTGACATGGATAATTCAATGAAATAGCTTACCGTTCTATCTCCTAAATAATCTACTGTACAAAATAATTTAGCCATATCACCACCATTGTAAGAAACATTGCCAGGGACAGGACGAAATTCTGGTTCTATTACTCTGATTTCTGGAAGACCATAAACTGCAAAATAAATGACAATATATTAATCAAATAGAGGGATACACTTAAATTAATTAAATCAGTTGTTTTAAATGGAAATCTACAATATATTTGTATATTGGCCAGATTCTCCTCATTTCGAATTTTCTATACGTTTCAAATCTTTATATATTTCATGTTTCATGACATCTGTAGCGAGCCCTATCAGTATTTCTAAAATACTGCATTACATAGTTGGTTTCTTTTTTCTTCAGTGATTTACTTTACTCATTGCAAATTCCACAGATTTAAATATATATGCAGCTTTTTGATGCATTTTAAATAACTTCATTCATAAATGCATCATAAATTTTACATTTATTTAAGTATGAATTAACATAAATCAATTATATACTGAGTAATTATATAATTACTTTATAATACCATTGTAATGATAAATTATTGAGAGGCAAACGTGTGAATGTTCTGATAATGAAACACAGCAGGGTTCCAACATAAATACTTCATTTAAAACATTATTTAACGTTTAGTATGATTTAATATGCACATATTTGTGGAATCTAGGGCAAATTTATATTTTGTAAGATTTGCGCCTTTATTGTAACCATCATTAAACTTCAGGCTACAGACCTAGACAAAAGTAACATTATCCTTTCATTATTCTTCGTCATAAAAGAATGAAAGTTCATTCTTTCCTGGCAATAGAGTTATAATAGAATAGAGTTATAACCAAATCAAAATAGCGTTTGTTGTGTGATCTTAAATACGAAGCTAAATCCCAATTAAGCAACCCTGTTCATTATACTCGTTTTTAAGATCAAATCTACAAAAAAAACTCCAAAAAAATTACAAATATTCTGAAAAATCTACTTTAGAAAGACTACATTAAACAAAAACAGACTTTTAAAGTCAGAAAAAGAACCACGTCAGATATTTGTATACCCTACCAAAAATACGTAAAAATCCTGAAATTGAGTGGTTCTCTCCAAATAAAATCCCAAAAGACGCCCAATAATTTGTGGATTGTGGAATCGTAAAGGGTATACAGCTGGTCAAGTTCCTAGAATAATTATCCGCTCTTACAAAGAATGTCTCGGAAAAAAAAATGTAAATGACATCCTAGTCTGTGGTACATTACCCCTCCTTACATAGTTTCATAAACCCGTATTGGTTATTTTTTTTATAGCTTACCATTCAAAACAACTTTAACATATTACTAAACATAAACTAAAACAGGTATCCTTCTTTCATTTACGTAGTTTTTTAAGTCAAATTCTTATTATTACCATGGTTAATAATGTTCCTATGGGAACCAGTATTCCTCTTATATATTTCAGATTTAGAAGCTTGTGAACTTTATTTTAAATACTTTATATTTTCAAACTAACTTCACAAACAATACTCTCTCACCTCTTGGTTACGCCTACATACCCGCGCCTGTGCTTTTGTAACATCACTTAATCGTAATGTTACAACCCACAATTCCTAAATAATGATTTCGGTTTTATAGCTTTATATTGACCCAAATTGATACATAACTGGTTGCAAATGATGACAATAATGTCAACGAAGAACGATTAGACCAACGACTGAAGGTATTTAGTATCCGGCTAACCCGGATAAACCTGTACATATATATATGTATGTATATAAAATATTCAATTTATTTTACTTTCGTAGGTTTTTTTTAAAGAAAGAAATACCAGAATTTAAACATATATACGAAAGGAAAAGTAATTTAAAAATTGTTTCATTTAATAATTCATGTCTTTCATTTCACGAGTCTTAATGATCTTTTCATGTATGTTTCATTCCCATGCCAAGTAAGTCATTTTTGTTCATTGGGAGAAATTTTCAATATGAAATCGCAGCGGCTTAAATATAGCCATAACACTATTAGTCTAATGTATTTAAAGAATATTTTTAAGTTAAATTTTAAAGATTTTATGTTTTACAAATTTATAAAGTGTTGTTTACACACACACCCAAAGTTAAAAATAAAACAAAAGATGAGGATAGGTGTGTCAAATAATTTAAAATACAATTGAAGCATGCCCTTACAGAAGTCGATGGTAGAAGGGAAGAACAAGAAGCTATGATGTGTGTCCGATACACACGGCAGAATTGCATGTATTGGACCATTTTAAACATGAAATGCTGATATCTAATTATAAATAAATATTCACAGTATAACAAGATATCAGCGTTCAATCAAAGTAGAGGTTTTCTTTTCAAATTTGTTAAAGAAATAAGCATATCGAATTTCAAACACCCAATTTATTTTGAGTGAAAGAAATTGGTGAGTGATATAATGTGATATTAACGTGGATGCCAATAACAACACGACAAGACGTTTCTGATTTATTTCTTACATTTAGAAAGAAATCAATTTATACCGTATAAACTAGTCAAGGGTGAAACTATATCAAGATAAATATAGTCTATGGAACCAAGTAACATTCTTTACAGCTTCTTCACATTCAACAACTTCAGTTTAATGAAGACTAAATTGTTACCACATAGCCTCGCCTAATAGGCCTACGGTCCGCGGAAGTCAAATCCCGCTACATTATGCGTTTTGTCAAAAAAACGACAAATTTCAGTTCGATAGCCCTTATTTGGAAAATTTGATAATAAAATAAAGGAAATTTGCCTAGATACCCCCAAAAAGTTTGGCTGTCTATATCACTTTCCTAATAAGATTCGAATTTGCCCGTTAATTAAGCCCATTCCATTTTGTCATGGCGCTTGAACAATACATTGTATTCAAGATATACTGGTAAAATTGGAGATATTTGATAAACCACGCCACTTTCCGAAAAAGGGTCATAAATCAAAGATGTTGACTAATTCTCTTGATTCTTTGTCAATGAGGCGATGAAACTATTTTCTCTTTTTTCATATACTATAACATTATAACTAGTCTAAAAAGTTATTACAAGTCGAGGTAATAGTCATAACTCTAGTAACTTCATTGTCTCGGCATCATACAGTTCAAATAGGCAATAAAACACTCATTGTTCTTTTGTACTTCGTCTGAAATAGTTTTTTTTTCTGGTAAATTATTACTAAAAGAAACTAACATATAGTTGTCAAAACATGAAATTGTATCCACAGAGATAAATAACTATTTATGTGATGTCCATATCCTCGAAGGAAGAATGTGCTGTATGACAGAGTTTCAAAGTATCTACTTTCCTAACCTTGTATTATTTTGGGAAACGTTTTAAATTCAAATTCAATGTTTGACTTCCATACATGATAGTCTAGTATTAATATAGAGCTGTTATGGGTATAATACAGGTAAATGTTCTTATCAAATATGGACTACCGTTGATAAATCATAAAGTAGAGGCATTTTTTTTATAAATCCGTCTTCTATACAGTATGATACCATATGTGGGCAACCTATACCACAAGGCTGTAAACCAGGCCTTCTCAAGTGGTGCATTGCAACAGCCAAAGTTGCGCGCCACATATTTTGTGAGAAAAAAAAAATTAAGTGAAAAAAAAAAAAAAAACTAGAATCACTTGTGGCACAGAGAATCTTAAAAATTGTTACTCTCTAGGTTAATTAGATCATATGCCAGAATAGTCTAAAGTTACGACATGTTTTGTTTTTGGAAGGTTGTGAAATCGGAAGTAGACGCAGACATCGCAAATGCTGGTATTAGGTCACAATTTCAAAATATAGAAATTGTTCTACCTGTTCCCTTTTTTTAACTAGCTGAAAGAACTAAACTTTTAAGACTGGCACGGTAATTAGGTCATGTGCTGGAGTTGTCCCAATTTGGGAATTTCGGTCAACTATAAAAACGGAAGTAGATGTTGGTCAAATGTCAAAGTACCAAATGAAAGCCAAGGTTGACGACCTTCGACCTACTAAAGGTAAAGGTCACCAAAGGTCAAGGATAATAGATATAATACTTCAAACTTTGAAAAAATTCAACTGGGAATTGCAAAAAAGCAAAATCGAAATACAAATATCGGTCCTCAAAGTTTACAATTTTTGTGTTCTTTCATTTCACAACAAAATCAGTCCGGATAAGCCATTATGTCGGTATAACTTTTGACCAATTTAATGAAAATCAAAATGGCGGCAGAAGAATCACTTCCACTCACTAAAAAAAACTTATTTCTAGAGACTGGGACTTTAGAGCTAATTTCTCATCTTGTAGGTCAATCCGCATTACGCAGATCGTGTGACGTCGTACATCACGTGATATCTAACATCACGTGATATAAACAAAATGGTTGTCTAAAATGGCAAACTGGTGACATACCTAAAGTTCTTGTTATTTAGTGATATTTTTACGATCTAAGAATTTTGTTGACGCACAGCATCAGTTTAATGAACGGATACAAGCATATGGGATGAGGTGAATGAACATAAATAAAATCATTATCATTATAAAACCTTTCCCGAA
Source organism: Nipponacmea schrenckii (assembly GCA_030562195.1). Taxonomy (NCBI): domain Eukaryota; kingdom Metazoa; phylum Mollusca; class Gastropoda; family Lottiidae; genus Nipponacmea; species Nipponacmea schrenckii. Next base: position 34,002,871 of record CM060200.1, on the reverse strand, counting down.
CCACACGGCGCGCACAAAAAAACATCTTTCTTCTGTAGATAAGCGGTGATTATTGACCTCTGATATTCCTTTGGATCTTTATAACCATAAGCCGGTAAAACATGTCCAATCGCCTCGTCAATATCCGCTAATTCGGACATGATTCCAACGGCGTGTGTGTGGAATTGAATCCGCGTATCGAGACTTTATTTACAAAATTCATGTCAAAGCGTGATCGACAACTGTCAATCATTCCAAATAAGGTAGGACGAAAAACACGCCCATTTTATTGTTAACTTCGCAATTTGTCCAGTCTCTCTCGTAGGATACAAGTTTACTCAATTTTTTTTTTTTTTTTTTTTAATCATAAATAGAAGAGACTGGTCCAGTCTAGCCTATAGATTATAAGTGACCCAATTTATAATATTATTACCGCAAAGTGACTCGGTCATTCTGCTTTAATTCACACGGATAAAGGGTAATTGTTTACAAAATTTTATAACAATAAGCTATAATGTTAATATTATTAAAAATGCTCATTAGGCTAACACATGTTGCAGGTTTATAATTGCACCTTTGTCCCATTGGTGACTCCGCGATAGACACAATAACGTTCAATATCAAGTATATTGTGATAGATTCTAAACATTAATTTATATAATGTAGATAAGTACGTCGTGATACGATATGCTGCATTGTATATTATATTAAAGGGGCACAGGCTTGATTTTTTTCGGACAATCATCCGACAGCCTCAAACACATGAAATCTTTTGTTTAGCTAATCAGACATAGTCTACAGAGCTTACCTTTGAAATTTGAGCCTTAAAATCAATGGGTATACATATTTATCCGTGTTTGAAAATCATAATGTCTTAAGATATTATGAACGTCCCGCCATATTGGAAAATCAAAGAGTTATAAATAGACTACTACGCAGGCCCACACTGATAAAACAAAAAGAAAGTACATGTAATAACAATTGTAGATTTTGTCACCAGGACACACAATTTTCAGACTGACTGAAGACCAGCCGCGTACAGCAAGGAAAAAAAATAAAAAGTGAAATTTTTGAGGTATATTTCAAGGTATTTTGCGATTTTCTTAGAGCTTGAGTATTTCTGAGGACTGTTTAAATGCAACAAAGGCCCAAAACGACCCCTAAAAATCAAGATTGTGCCCCTTTAAATGTATTCAATTCCATGTTAATAAATACTGATGATTACAAATCTTATCTTTTTTTGATAAAAACTTGCAGGAAACTAGCTTGATATTATCATTCAGAACATATCAATCATTTATATAAATCCTTATTAAAGGACAGTAATATTTATCATGAACATGATATCCAATTTTCGATCTGAAACAACAAGTAAATCGAGGCTGTTAGAAACTATTTTTTCAAAAATATCATTTAATAAATTTTCCACTCTAAATATACAAGCATATTTGTAGAAAAGGCAAATTCACATAAATTTGAAATATTTTATATTTTATTTCCTCATTAAAATAAAAATAGATCTATCGATAATTGAACGAAAGGCTACATTTCAAATTGTCACAGATGAACTATACTTCAAATAAATCAATAGCGATTTCAATTCCTGTCTAATGTGGATAGAGTAATACAGAGATCAATGGCATCATTTTCAGTCTTATAAATTAATGATAAAAGAATATAGCTATTTGACATAGATTAACATCTCTTACATGGTCAATCGTTTTGAACCGTTTAATAGAATGAAATATTTATAAATCAAGTTAAATTCAAATAAATAGTCTTTTAGAAAATGCATAATGAGAGCGAATATCAAAGCATATGATTCAGAGCTTCTAAGGGAAGCAATGAAAGATACGTCTTCCAGTTGTAATGTCATATTAACATGTTCAATTGTATAGATGAAAGCAATGAATCATCAACCGAATTAATTATTCTTTCTTTACCTAAGTCACGTCGAACTCTCGAAATTCCTGAAACTATAGGAGCACCCCTCCCCCCCCCCCCCGAACCTTTTTAGAATTATTGCGGCTCTGCAGATATATCACCAAATTTTGGGCCAATTGTTCTTTATCACTTGATATAGATAAAATTCATTTTCTGATCAGGGAATTCTAATAATTGATAAGCAGCAACCATTTACACTTTTCAAACCACGTTTCCATCAGATTTATTATAGTGACCTTTATGCAGGATAAGCAAAGTCCCGAGTCAATCTAAATCACGAAAACTCAACGAAAATCCAAAAGTATAGGCTAGAATATAAAGATAAAAAAACATATACAATCATAAAAGTTCATTATATGCATTTTGTACTGATTTTCAAAGAAAAAACTTAAAGTATTAGACAAAAACACTAACAAATAAACATTAAACCGAAAACGTCAGTTCTGTCCTATCAGAGAATGTTGAAACCATGCGGTTATGGAAACCTAGAACTTCAACTAACGATCAGAGATAGATTAGGTGAAATTTCAACTACATTTTGAACCTTCAAAGTGAGAGTAGGATTTCTAGATTTACAAGGATTTCGTGGTTGACAGGGAATACTGGGTTAAAAGGAATTCTAGTTTAACCAAAGCGACACAAGCAACTCTCATTGCAGAATGCAGAAAACCGGGTCTCGTTATTTTCTTATCTTTGTCCTGAAGATCAACCCAAATGGTAACGGATTATCGTGTAGCAATGATTTGTCAAGGTTGTAATAAAAGCTGTTGGGCATAATGAGATTTTAATTTGTATTTCGTATATTAAATTTGTAAAACATGTCAAATATTCTATGAAATCGAAATACCCCATGTACTTAGTGAACAGAAATTGATTAAAGACGTTTATTTTAAAGCTATTTATTTAATAGAGTACTTGAGTAAAATAGAATGTTAATATTATTGAACACTATAACATGTGTTGTTATAATTTTCACTTTTAGAGGAATGCTCAATAAATGTGCATTAATTTTACTGTTATTTCAGTGTATGATTTTGAAAATGGAGCACAGTATCTTTATGGATTCGTCGATTGACTAAGGAATTGGCTTATTTAAGGTACAGGTATGCGATAGAGGCGGATCACAAATTTGATCTCAGTTGCCTGTAAATACTCCTGGAAAACGTCTACGGACAGGCAATTATGAATATGGTTCTGATAGTTCCTAAATCCCTTTTTCAGACTTTTGGTTCAATTCCGATACACTTTTCAACATTATTTTAGTGAAGGCAATGTGAAACATGTAAAAATATATCATCATACGCCTTTTTACGTTTTGAGTTTTAAACATGGTCAGCTTAAAAAAATAACCTGATCTTGCACGTCATCCACTTATAATTTTACGAAAGAGCCTCTTTAATTCGGTATTCAACAATGGTACTATATTTCACAAAGAAAATCTATGTTGAAATCCACGAGCCAGGCCTGATATATTAATAATATAATATGCCTGTAGGGTATAGTTGACTTTTAACAAAGATCTCAATATTGTTTCCTACATTCTTTGAGTGGAATCAATCGACACACAAGAGTTAAAAATATTGTATGCTAAATATTAGAAGCTGGAACCGTAGTGTAACAAGTTCTTTTCTTGAAAAAAAAAGTTAAATAAAAATTGAGGTCTGATTGAACAAGAACTTAAATTCTTTATTCTCGTCTCGCATAGTGTTATAAAGTAATATAACAGAATAGTAAGTCTCTTTATCATTCATTGGTATATTGTGTTAGCCATACGTCCTGGATCATACCGTAACATGGTACATTGTTATGACACTCTAGTTTGCAGATATTAAAAGTCTCTGTGTGTAATATTCAGATGATAGAACTGGTAACACAATTAAGTAAACTAGCAGAACTCACTCTGGATGCCATGTGTTTCTAGATGAATAGGAACGGGAATATCCTGTTTGCAGAAGTGATAATTCGTTGTTTTCCTCTGAAAGTGAACATATTATTCAATATAGGTCAGAATGTTCTATATAGGCCATATTTTTGAAAATGCTAATGGAAGCCAATATAATAAAAAAGATGTTTTGAAACATTCAGAACACAAACTTAAGTAAACATTAAATGGTAGATAACATATGTCATCAATAAGAAACACAATTAACATAATCAGTGCTAATGAGAACAATATGTTTTAAATTCATTATAAATTCCGTGTTGGTGGTAAAACCAACGTAGTTATTAGGTTAATTAAGATTTAGTATTGTGAAAGGTTTAAAACCCTTAATTTCAAATGTATTTGATTTTGTTGATGATTCAAAATGGGAAATACATATAATAAGCAGGGCACTTGATCCCGGAAACGGTTGATTACGACTGTAATTCAGTTATATCTGACCCTATTCCAAAAATTTATCCAAACTTGACAGGATTAATCCTAGACTAGTGTCTACATATGACTTTGCGTGATGAATTTGTTAATTAAATTAAAAGAAATCAAAGTAATTGTCAGGTTTCTACATCACATTTAACTTAAACAGTTGAAAAATTTAAGTCATACAGACTTGCCTTCTTGAAAAACAGCCTGGGAACAATTCTCTTGATCAAAGTGAGAAACAGGTGGAATGCGATTCAAAGCATATCAGCGGATCCATCGTAGTCAATCTTAATCGACTGCCCAGACCCAAAAGTACAACGTGGTCAATATGACTACAATCAATGGATTGATCAGATTCTCTAACAGCTATGGGAAGTAGTTATCCGGTTGCCATGAGATCTACTAGGCTGATACAAGGCTGATCTTTACATGTATTTATACAGATATGTCTTCAAGCCACGTGAACTGGTGCTTTACACTGTGCATAAGTTCAGATGATGAACGTTTCTGAAAATCAATGATTTTTTCCCTATTTACAAGCTTCCCTCTTATCCGAATTCACATTGCACCCAAGAGAATTTCGAGTGCATCCTTTGGGTTGCTTATAGACCTAGATCCAGAAGCACTGTCCGAATCAATGCTTACTCTCTAAACTACTCAAAAGATAAAGGTACAGAAAATAATCTTCCATGCAATCGATTGATTACAGACTGATATATTTCATGTCAATGAATAGAACCCGAGTGAAGACTCAATAAAATAATGTTTGATGTTTGGCTTAAGGAGTAACTCCTTCTCGCACGAAGATTTTAAATATTCATGTATTTCAATTATTTAGATGTATATTTTATTGCCTAACATAGGTAACGAGATAAACATAGCACTGTTGGTTTGATCAAACATTCAATAGGGTTGCTTTCTTAAATAAAAAGCTTGTCACATTTTCAAAGCAAAGACCCCAACCTAAATATCTTGACAAACATAAAAACGATGGCCTTGAAAACGTTGTTATCTGAGATAGACTAGGCTATACTCTATTGTATTGGAAACTTTCTCTACAACTAAAAATGAAGTAACCTTCTGTTGTATCTGGTTCCTGGCAGTAAACAGTTCCTGCTATTATCCCACTAGAGAATATAACTATGTAGTAATGTGTTCTGTAAGATATGTACAGGTTATCAAGAATGTTATCTCAGCCAATTGAGATATATACTAAAATCTTGAAATATAAATACAGATATTTAATATCTAGTTTATTGTTATTTTACTCATCATAGACTCGCTGAAAATAAATCATCCGAATAATCTTTCTTCTGGGATAGACAAATGGATTTACAGGTACATAAATGGATTGGAAGATGTATCTCTTGATTTGATCTTCTCAAGTTTTTGGTTTCTTCTCTTAATGTAAAGACATTAACGGAATCATATTAAACCGTCTTTCTACAGTCTAGATAAATGATTGTTCGTATGGTTGGGTAGTAGAATTGTCCAATTATTTTAACAAATGTAACCATACAATCTTTTGAAATTCAAATTTCGAGTGCTGTTACTTAGTTATAATGTCATCTGTGGTATCTGATGATTTGAGGTTTGGAGGAGTCGAATATTACAAGTTTAAGAAGTAAAACTCAATAACTGAGCATGGGATTTACAAGTTACTGTAAGGCACCAATCACACTTTTAATGTCTACATTAAAAGAACCATCGATCATATGTAAAACAGTACTTCCAAAAGTCTCTACGGTTAAGCTTTAACTTTCTATCAGTTGTATTCAAATTAATATCAAACCGGCCTGCGCCACAAACTATGGAGAAAAATATGACAACCACAAATTATAAATACAAGCCTTTACAATTTCGAGCTCTAATACACTCAGTCTAAAACATTGAAATCATTATGCACTCCGATTTGATTGGATTGTACGGTAGCGAACACAGCCAATCAGAGCCCTCGATATTCTGTATAACACACGGCTGTATCTAATGTGCATTGTATCAAAATGCATAATTGGGTGAATAATCAACTGTCAAAAGGGAGATAAAACGTATATTTAAGACAGGTGTAGTACAAATGTTTAACGAGAAAAGTTCCCAAAGATTTCAAGATATTAGCTGAAGATCTTAAAAGCTTGACTTTGTAAAGATAGATCTTATCTTGTGCTGACACTACAGGCTGCACTGTGGGTGTATTCCACACATTCCGTGGCTATCTATATCATTACGAGTAATAATACCTAACTAGTCCATCCCAATTATAACAAAGTTACAAACCCAGCCTAACTTTAACATGATAAATAATTCTATGAATTATTTAAATAGAATGTATATTTCCATTCAATTTCTTAGAATTAAGATAACAACTCGGTGTAGAAGTGACGAGCAGCAAAACCACATCAATATTTAATTACGTTGATGATTAAAGGCCAAGCCCAATATTATTCCCTGGAGGGTTACAAAAAAATTTTTTACAGGCACCTCGTTGATAAGTGATTTACTGGTTATATATTGTGAATATCAAATGTTTGAGTAGCGCTATCAAATTGAAATAAAATATATATATAGGTTTTAAGTATGACTACGATATGTGAAATTTTGACATAAATTGTCTTTAATGACATTAAACTCATTTAAATTTAAATAAATCCCGGCATAAACTTCTTTCTATATCTCCCCTTTGTACCACAGGAATGTTGCCGAAATTGGGTCAGTAATCTTCCTTTCAGGCTAGAGAGCAGTTACTATCTGATCCATGATGTCTGTCAGTGTCTTCTGAGTTGGTATGTGGTTTTATATTACAGTATCATTCAACACCATCAACTATTAAGAGAGTGCAGTGATACTTCTAAATGTCTTACAAGGATTACCATCAACTATTGTTTATTTGGATAAAGAAAACAGATTAATAAACTGTAAAATATATATATCGCATCATTTGCATCGTATGCCGCGATGTTGGGTCGGTTCGACCGAGACTATTATATCTCGCTCGAATCGTTTGTTGTAAATGAAAACACATATCGTCGTTTATTATTTTCAGATCATCATCATTAACGACAAGTTTGTATCTATATGTACGTGTTTTTATGTATTTACCACAACTACTGCATAGTTTGGCTTTTTCCTGGATTGTTATTTTAATTGTAAAAGCACTCACGCCTTAGTCTTAAATAGTTTACCTATCCCTTTAATACACACTCATAAAACATTTCAAATTTATTTTTGAATATAATATCAAAAACACACTGTATTAAAGATGAGGGGATTGTAATGCCTGAATGGAGAATCACTTGACTTAATAATTTCAATGTCACAGACTGCATTCTGTTCTATGTCATTACATTTTGGCATGTCTGTGACGGATCTTCACTTAATGTTTTTTCGGTTACACATTCACCAAGAAAGAGTTTTCTTTGACATGATGTTTTAGAAAATCGCAAATATACTAGTAGTTCAGTTGTAGTTAAACTGTTCAGTCACAGTTATATTATTTATTGCTCTTCATTCGATAATCCCTCGAGCACCGTTTACTGAAAAGAAACGTAAATATCTTATCTTGTAATTTAAGTTATGAAATGGATACATTTTTAAAAGCCAAGATATTTTAAACAGAAATAACGAGTTTTTGCCTTGGAACGTTAGAAATCGGGTGCAGCAAGAGTCAGACGATATTTGATTGATCTTTGAAAACAGCTGAAAGAAATCAAGTGATTTTATCTTTTTCTCTAGAGAGCTACATTGAGTTAAAATTACATTCAACACATGTATTTTTTTTCATTAAATTGACTAACAGCATTAAAGTGTGTCTAATTCTTTATATATACATAAACTTTACATGATTGCTTCTTATAATTTGTCTAGCTGTGAATAATAAATTGTGTACCAGTTTATATATGGAAGTGATAACATTTTACTGAAAAAAATCTCAGCGTTTAAATACATCATAAGATTGAGAATCTTATACAAATGTTCGTTAAGAATGTGTTCAGTTAAGAGGCTCTTTATAGACCAATTGCATTCTTTATATGTCACATGTCAGGGTATAAAATCCTGTAAGATGGAACTTACCAGTTCGTGCTCCATTGGTTTATATACGAAGATTACGTGCTTAGACCAATGTAAGTGGCTATGACTAATAAAATAGTATAATGCGCAAAATATAAACTAATATTAACTTTATAGAATAGTTGTTTAGGGTTGTAATGGAATAGGTTAAATAAATAGTTAAAAAGAAAACAAGGTATAGATATATTGATGTTTTTACTTGAACACCTAGTTTATTTTCATTACATCTACAAGATGGTTTCTATCATCCGACAGGTGGTGTATGATGTTCTGCACATTCAAACTTTGCGCTACACAATTTAAAACAGTCAAGTAATTCGCACCTGACCATTTCCATTTTTTATACAAAAAAGCGTAAAGTTGTGATCTTCCGTGCGATTAATTATATAGTAATAAAATATGAAAATGGTGACCTTATCTGATAAAACGCAACTTTTATTAATCAAAAACACACTATAGTAAGGTGATTCTATACGAGTACATAGAGGGTGCTCAAAATGGAAACAGAAACATGCATGAAAATCATTTGTTGCTCCATGATAAATTGATCTCCAAAGATTGCACTAAAATTAAATTAATTAAGCTTTGGACACTCCACATCTATTCAATTGACATACCAACAGATGTAATTCTAAGCCTTGAACTACTCGACATGTCATTGGAGATAATTTGAGAACCTTTACACTGATCTCAATTTGAATTAAATTGAACAAAATGAAGGGCGGTTTTTATATATATTTAATAATATGTAAGACCGTCTGTGTAATAAATGTCAACGAATAGACACGGGGGGGGGGGGGGATTTTAGTCTGATATTATCAATAAAGATATATCATAACAGCTGTGGGTCTAACAAATCTGTAGTTTTCTTGATATAAAATGGTTGGTAAAAGACAGCGAGGCTCTGAGTAAGAAGAACACACGACGTCATTATGTGATATACTCATAAGGCAAACTAAGAATAATCTCGGAAAAATCATTTCCTAGACGTTTGATACCTTCTCACCAATTCAGAGTATTTAGAATTATCTTGAAGATCACTGTTCAGCACATAGCATATTATGATGGGTAGGGCGTAATCGTTGTGAATTATTAATATATCATTTCTTTATATTACTACATGAATCTCAAAATTAACACAGTTATGCTTACAGTTGTAAACTCATTCGGCTACATTACAAAATACAATAAAAAACAGTCGAATAAAACTTGAGAGCAGATAGGTGACAAAAGAATAATATATCTGGATTTCTAGTAGGGTCTTATTCTATAAAGAGATTAAAACAAGATTTTTTGTCATCTTCAATAGATTAAGGATAGTCAATTTCAACTATCATTGGAATTATTTCCAATTAATGTCTCTAAGACGTCTGGGAATACTGGAATTCCAATGAAAGTTTTATCAGTAATACGATTTGCTCGTTATATATTTTTTTCTATACTCAAGATTCTCCATGCATGACAGAATAGCATTAAAAGTTTCTTTGATATCATTTCATTTATTTATAATATTGGCTCAAAAACTGAGTTAGAATTCACCGTTGCACTATAAAGTATTGTGAAATGCATACAATGTGTTTGAAATATAAGAGAAGACTGGATCCATTTCCTAACCATTTGTAATTGGCTTAAACACCATTTATTTTCAGATAATGACGACAATAAATAATATGGACGTTCGTTTGGGAATATGAGATATATTTTATGTCACATTTATTTCCATTTCTCAAGAAAGTCAAAAACCTCTTGTAACCCCTTTAAGCTCAAGAATGGTTAGACGTCCGCAGGATCAGACACCCTCCAATTGAATGAATGATAATCCAATGAAATTTGAAGTAAGACATTTAAGTTCTATGGTATTATCTAGAAGTTATAGATATTTAATTCATTGGTTAGACGAGTGTTAAGATAGGTTGAGACAGATCTTGTCAATGATAATATAACAAATAGCTCATTAGAATAAACTTCTCGATGACTTTGGTATCTTGATTACACTGTTTTATTTCCCAACTTCTATTCTTGTGACATAGGCTACTCCTTGCATAATTATATTCGTGATTATTAAGATTATGGTTTGTTTTCTAGGCTCTCCAGTTTACAGACCAGTTTACCAAGTGAAGCACAAAGACATTGAACAAAAATCCGGAAGGGATAATTGTTCAGCTTTGTATAACTACCAAGCAACACGTAAACCAACCGCAAATGTAACCTTTATTGTCCTACACTAACGGTGAACATTTCACATCCGACCATAACCGAGGACGACCGTTAAATATAAATAATCTAAAACATAAAGTTTCTCCATTGTATATGGAATCGTAATGGCGAGACTTATATTGTCATATTATATATTCAATTCACGTCTCTCTATATCTATGTATCAAACATAAAAATACATATTTATATTCATATGATTGTCGTGACATTTTTTAATGCTTGATTTCACACTTTCATATGATACTTTTATAGTTTAAATATTCGTCAACTTATAACATTACTGGCAGCGTCTAAATATGAATATTTCTTGTATCACTGACGTTTGTAATTGTGTCTATTTGAATACAACCAACCAAAGCACTTGATTTCATGAGTAGCCACATTGTTTACATTTTTTTCTGTCGAGAGCCAGGGCTCTATTCGTTCGCTTTCAATCTGGTCATATTGGAGTAAGACACTTCCATGAGAAAAGTTCGTAACAGTTGACACTGTGAAGATCTATTTTGTGGGAATCTGTTTGAGGATAAGTCATTTCAAAACAAAAAAGAAATCAAAACCAAATACATCTATCAATATTATTCGACCCTTGCTGGATGTTTAGCTGCATCTCATGTCATGTCAATACACAATCTGGCTGCCCATACAAAAGTATCTATGAAGTCGTTGACCGCTATATTTGAAAGATGTGGAGCCAATACTTACAAATATGACAATCAGAAAACTAAACTTCATCACGACGCCTTTGGATATGATAATGTATTAAAAATGCATTTCAATTTCAAAACATTATTAACTTCGCCACATGCCAGTTAATGAATAATATTCCAGTTAATAAACAATATGCAATTTAAAAACAATATTACAATATGATGTTGGTAATAAAGGAAAAAACCTGTCAGTAGGTTTCATGCTATCCTGCAGAGATATATGGCATCTTTTCATGTTTGGAAAGGATAATATTGTCAAATCAAGTTATAATGGGTTTTTTTTAACTTTATCAATGTTCTTTTGCCAATGGTCTAATTTGTGCTAGAATACTTTTAATCATGTCCCTTGACAGAATTATCAAGCCAAGTGTACTGAAGTTTGAAAAGGTAATTTGGAATTATTTATTTTAATCATGCAATGTTAACGTAAACTTAAGTCAATAAAAAAATAATGCAGTACACATTACCTAGATTGGTTAAAATTTCTAAAAGTAAAAAAATGCTAAGTGGGGTGATACAGCAATACAAAAACAGACAAATAGTCCATGGAAATTTCCATCACGTTCTCAAGAGAACGAACAATGGATACACGTTCAGCTCACAGAAGGTGAATATGAATAATTGGATAAATATCTGCCCAGACAGTAATTGTTAATGGACATCGCAAATTTATGATTACTGCAGATCTTACGTCAAAATTGAGTCGGCCTTGTTCATAAGCATTGTAAGAAAGTGGACAATATAGTAATCACGTCATCATCACCTGTCATGGGTCAATTATGTAATTCATGTATGGTAAGTTATTTCCAGATCGCCTGGATAGAAACAAAGAAACAAATTGTTTTATGATTATCACAAAATGCAATCTTATAATTAAATTATTACTAAGTTACTTTTCCCCGTAAGCTACCGAGATTTTTTCTCTATGAGGTATTTTTTATTCTAAGAAAGTTTTAATTATATTCAGTCTTTGAAGAAGAAAGTTTCTGATTACAATATTGGTGGTATGAACAGTTTGATTTTTGGCTTTTATAAAGAACTGAATACAAGGGTTGGAACAGTTTGATGTTCTATTGAAAAACATGCAAAATAATGACGAAATACTGAGTCATAATGCTCTACAAGATCACCAACATACCACTTTAGCTCATGGTCACTTTCTCTGTATACTAACGGAAATCTCTCAGGTTAATGAGAACTCTTCATACCTAACTAAATGAATATGATAAAGATATGATAAAGATAAACAACAATAACTACCGGCAGTTTGTTGTAACTGTTTATTATCTTTCACCCGTTTTATCTCTTTCCATCAACTTAAAACACATGAAAAAACACTCGTAAATCATAACTTCTGACAACAGCTAGTCAAAGACTAACCAGTCTGATGTATTTTTCTACCTTTTTCGCAATGAAAAATTCACCTCGAGGTGAAATGACCCAAAATAAATATTCTTTTTTATCTTTATAACCGATCAAATAGCAAATGTTAATAGATTTACGTATGATATTAACATTCGGGCCGAGCTGGACGACTGCTGTGAAGCAATAATCCATGGAAACCACATCGTTACATTTTACATGTTCTATAGTAATGAAGCTAAAAACTAATTAATCTTTTCGTTTATGTTGTTGGCAAAATGAGTTTTTCCACAAGGTCTCACGACGGCTTTCACTGTTGGTGGGTGAACAATACAACGCTGGATGAAATCAGCTTCGAAGCCAAGGTATTAGATTTCTGGAAATCCCAAAATAAGTATTCTATGAAGAGGGCCTACTTTAATTATAAGCAATATGAATAAAACAGCTGTTGCGACCTAATAATTAATCCAAAGACAACTGGAAAATCACCTTAGATTAAAGAGGCCCAGGCTTGATTTTTAGGGGTCGTTTTGGGCCTTTGTTACATTTAAACAGTCCTCAGAAATACTCAAGCCCCAAGAAAATCGCAAAATACCTTGAAATATACCTCAAGCAAAAAATTTCACTTTTCATTTTTTTTCCGTGCTGTACGCGACTGGTCTCCAGTCAGTCTGAAAATTGTGTGTCCTGTTGACAAAGTCTACAATTGAAAAATGCGTTGTAGTCTATTTATATAGATGACCGCTATTGCACGACGGGAAGGATAACTCTTTGATTATCAAGACGAACCGTTTTCCAATATGGCGGGACGTTCGTAATTTCTTACGACATTATGATTTTTCAAACACGGATAATTATGGATACACATGGATTTGAAGGCTCAAATTTCAAAGGTAAGCCCTGTAGACTATTTCTAATTAACTAACCAAAAGATTTCATGTGTTTGAGGCTGTCGGATGATTGTCCGAAGCAAATAAAGCCTGGGCCACTTTAAAACAAACTGTATTTGCTAGGCTATATCTCGTTTGAAGGTTAGTTGGAAGGATAAAATAAAAACAAAAGTTGAGAAATAAAGATCCTGTTCGAGCATTCAGTGTTGGTTATAACCAATGGTTGTGGAATAAATAACGACATTTCCCATAATTGATGTTCTGGACCATTTGAATTATTCATTATCCAGTGTTTAGGCTGACCTAATTATTCACAATCTTAATTTCATTATAATAATGACCTAAATAAATACATTCCATAAGTTATGATATATATTCTAATGTTTAACTTAATTTACCAGAGAAAAAAAATCCGATTGATTCGCAAATGAAAACGTGCAACGTCATGCAGTGAGCATTGAATGAAACATGAAAGAGAAATGGCTTCTATTTCGTTCAACGTGTTAAAAATTATAATTTCAATTTCAAAGTCACATCGCACTTGCTATCAAAATGAGTCACCTGGTTCTGGTAATATAAGAACCTGACCTCAGGAAATATGATAGCACAGTGTGTCTATTTGGTCATTTACATTTCCCATTGGTTTATCAATAATCAATTTATAAAAAGATGAATTTATATTTATCAGATCAGATAGAGGTCACTAGGAAGGCTGATAGAATTCGTCCTCAAATTGAACATTCTGTCATTTCATATTTCGTTACGGTTTTCTTTCGATCTGAAAAATGTGAATCCTGTTCAACGACATTTTTACCAGTTTCACCATCTGAACAAATTTAAGTATGCAAATTTAATATGGGCCTTTGGAGAGTAGGTCTACTGCTGATCTTTAGCCCTTCACCTATAAATACCCGTCAGATATTTCAGACTGGAATAGCCCTACATATACCCAGCCACTGTTATCAGGGTAATTCCTTTAAATGGCATTTAATATGAGAAAAGAAATCTAATTTCTTACAATTGGTCATAAGGGACACTTAAAAAGCAATAAACTAAAGCTATTGAAATACACTGCCATGTGTATTAGCGACTCTATAGATAAAGGAATGTTATTCATTTCAGAATGAGCGTATAGTCAATATTTAAAGACCTTATGAACTCATATTAAAAGAACCACTACACATTTATTGATAACTCTTTAACTCAAACAATTAGGTGTGGATTTATGATTAGATTTAAAACTATAAAATATGAGGTAGAAATTTTGAGCATTTCCAACATGCTATGAATGTGGAGAGTGCATTCATATCGCATATAAAATACCACAGTAGTGTAATCATAATTTACGTGGAACGGTCCCTTACATTCCTCTCATTACCAATCAATAGCAAGTGTTCGTTTTTAATTAAATTGGATTCTGTGATCTTCTATTGTGATTTTGATAGCTGTTCTTCTAGATGATTACCTATCGGTCGTAACATGTTGACAATCAAATCAACGGTTTAGGTCACTCGGAATTGATTACACGTTATGGCCAATTACTCATAAAAATACAATATACATGTAGTCTAAAAGCCCTATTATAAGGTCAGAAATTTCAAAAGTTTACTATGGTTACTTTTGTCAGAAAAGAACTGTACCACTAATTTTGAACGAAATCCATCAATTGCGGAAAAAAAAATTACCTTCCAGAAAATCTTGGCGAGATGTGGCATATAGATCAAAGATGTATATTTGAGTTTATAGGTAGTTCAGTTACTAATGAAACCGGTCTACACTGACACAATGACTCAAGTTCATAAGTAACAAAACAGTCCAGTCCGAATAAAAAATATTTTCATTGAATTGCTTTTATGGTTTTTTTTTTATAGATCAGCTAAGATCTGATTTTCAAACACAAAAATATTACGTCAAATCAGAATATATATCTTGAAGCAAACAAGCTGCTGTTACCTAAAGTAAGGTCAGGGTCACTGGTAATGTAAAGATTTATGTGTTATGGTCAATTACTCCACAAATCGTACATAAATTTAGAACTGGGGAGTCTTAAAAGCAAGGTTTATGAACTGATCAATTTGCATAAAATATATGGTGTATGGTCAGTTATTCTGAAAACCATTCAATACAGGCCAGAAAGAGATATTGTTATTTTCAAACTAGGGTTATTTCAAATAATTGTATGGTCCATAATGATTGAGAAACAATAACTTTACTCATAACTATAACAATCCAGTTAAGTAATATCTCCTGAGTATAGCCTACCAACCACCAGCATTTTATGGTTAATTTCTCTGGGTGATACGTTATGAAACCTATAACTATATTACCACCCTACTTTTTAATTTTTCTGATATTAAATATGCTTTCAGTAAAATATAACAAATTGTGGACTTAGTGCGGGAATTAGGAAATAGATATAAGTTTATTGTTTTATTTAGCTTTAAGCCAGTTGCCAGAAAGAATATTATCTTTTAAAATAATTGTCTTGCTGTATATATTAGTTTGAAGAACGGCAATTACTGAGGTTTATTGAGAAATATAGTGTAATAAAATGAGAGATCGGGGACGTGCTAGATATAGAATTAGCTTGTTACTTTTGTAGTTGCTGATCGTATATATGAAAACAGAATTCAAAGGATATGCTTTGTGTTTTATGTTTGTTTTCTTATAGTATAGTTGGAAACAATTTTATGAGCACATCCAGAAATAAAAGGAAAATTGTCATTTCTCATTTCAATGAATAAATACCATTATACTGATTTGAAAAAGTCAACCATTTCAGGCAATTGAAGCTAGCATTGTATATTGGTCCATTCGATATTGTGATGTCTTTATGGAGTATACCTATAACTAAATATTATTTGTACCAACATTTTAAAAATCCAACGTGTTATTGATCACTTACAGGTAAATTTAATCAGTCACTGTCTGGTCGGCTTTCGAAATTGTTTAAGTCAGCAAGAAAGAGTTCATATATTTTAAACGAAACATCATATCGAAGTTGAAAATCAATTGAAAACATTACCATGAAAGAATCTTGGTGTTGGGTTTATGTGGCACCACAGAGAAAGCCTGTTTCACCAAAAATAAATGTAGGGCTTATTGTCCTCCATGCAAAAAGATTACATGTCTCTCGAAATAGGAACCACCCCATTCATCATTCTAATGATATTATAACAAGCTCGGATTGTATAGAAAACGTCAAAAAATACTTTTTGTACTAATAGTACAGCATATTACTAATTATAATGATTGATTCGTGACCTTGAATGGTGCAGTCTGAGGAATCAGGATTCTTTCAAGTTTTCAGTCATTCAGACAAAACGATATAAGTAGATTCATATAGTTCTGTTATGACTGAACATTTTAAGGTAGGATACATCAAATTGAATTCACTCTGTAAAAAGTATATGGTTTAAATCTTCCCTTGATCTGGTTTGAGACTGATTTAGGAAAGATACAGGAAAGTTGTTATATGTTAAGCTTATAAAAATTTCTATCCAAGTGGTGTATCTTCTGTCTGTTCATAAGATGTAGATTGAGACAAGAGAAAAGCAAGGACGTAGGGTAACCACTAAAAACACTTCTTTTCCTCGAAAAAAGAATATTGGAATTGTGACCATAGAATCCATCGAGAGTAACATATATTTGAAAAGATACGGTATCGCTGTGTACCTACTAAAATCATTGACAATAGTTGTATAATATATACGCTTGCAAACCAAATGAAGATCTTTATGAAAACTGGAGGAAATGAAACGAATCTTCCAATATACAGCAAGTCTACTTTGGAACTCTTTGTCCCAAACAATTAAATCATCTTCTTCACTAGCTATGTTTAAAATAAGGCTGAGCTAAAGCACCACCACCATGTTAATGCCAGTTTTTAGTTTTTACATCCTTACCTTGTATATTAATAATGTGTATAATATACGCTTTATATAATTGTATGTGTATTTTATAATTTTTGTATGTGTATTTTAAAACTTTACGTTGTATATTTTTGTATATGTAGTTTAGGAGGATACCAGGGAAGATTTTCCCATCATTATTATTAGTATTATTATTATTATTATTGTTGTTAGTATTAGTATAAGTATTAGTAGTAGAAAACTACTTATTTCAAATAGAAATCGGGTGGGCACAATGCAATGAATAGGGCTTAGTCAGTCAGCAAATTCTCACTAAAGCATTTTCGTCTTTAATGGTTTCAACGATTTGTAGACTTTGACTTATGAATTGTGATGCCATTGTTAATATTTCCTATATACAGTTCAGTTTAATTGAGTCAAGTTGTAATTGAAAAATTATGTACAATTGTATCACTAACAAAGATTTTTTTTTATTGTCTAGTCATAATGATAACTAATGGAACTTACCAATTGTGAAGTTTATGATCAAAACCACAGTGGCAAACCAATAACTCCTTCTATTCAACTTCATTGTTGATCGAGACCACTTAATCTTTATCCAAATACATTAATCCCACAAGTTAATCCCAAATTGTTACCCTTATACTGAGATAATGACTTGAATCCCAAAATAATCCTCAATAGATATAAAACTAGTCCAGAATTCTAACGTTTATATGAATTCTGAAATCGAAAGTTTAAGACACAATTCTTCAATCAAAAATCCTTTTAGTAAACCGATAATGTATATAAATCCGACATCAGAATTCGAAATTCTCTTAAGTTTTACCTAGAGACCTCATTATGTTGGAATTTCTTACGCTTGTTACAAGTTTCGGTACCAGGGTCACATTTTATTTTCTAGCCCCTGCGCATCACTAAGGCTTTTTATAACCATACCTAAACACCAAATATCATCAAGTTGGGCTTTTAAGTCGGGATAGTTGAGATAAATTATTCACTCTGGCCTAATTAAAAACCCACTATTCAATCATATTTAATTATTCCCAACGTTCAATTAATGATCATTTTTAACGTTTCCACCTGACTGCATAACTTGTGATATCAAACTGAAAACTGTGTTTGAAATAATACTACATTTCAGCTGCACACCTTACAATACCCGCAATCATATCATTAATTTTAAAGTTAAATCACAATGAAATACAAGGATACGAATAACACAAATTTCATTCATGATAATAGAAATCCAATAACATGCAAGCACCGTTTGTATAGGTCTAGTACGTATAACACTGGCCTACTCTTGTACCGTTATTTCACTCGCTGGTTGCTTCATTGAAAAGTGGTCGTGAAGAAAAAGAAAGTAGCGAATCCTGTTCTTTTAATGTACATGTAGTTACACCAAGAAAACGACACAGAGCCAATTATCAATAACACGTGTTAATTACCTTCAGTACTACTAATTCAACTATAAATCTAAGCACTATATCAGTACTATTGACTGCAAAAACTCTGTGGACAAGTGTTGTCACTGTATATAAAAAATTAGAAATGAACTAGTTAGCTATATTGATAAAAATGATAGGAATATTAAAAATGATAAACGCATATTCGTGAAACCCACTCTTATTAAAGAATCAAAGATGTGATACATGTACATTAATTCCCATTTCTTCTCCCATAAAGCGTTCCGTGCTCGATCCATACCGGGTCTCGATATGATTTCAAGTGGCCTTGAATGGTACTTCTGTTTATCTGTGGGCTGCTTAAGAATAGTCTTTGTAGTTACCCGAATATAAATAAATATGGAACTAAATAATGACGATGGCACAGTAAACCGTTTAAATAACATCAATTTATCGAGTCCATTATAAGAACCTGGTACAAGACCACATCCCGGGCTAGAATTGAAACATTTTCAGGAATTTTAAATTACATTATTAATATTCACGCGGTTTCGTTGTACAGAAAAGGGGGTTGAATAGATTATCCAATAGGCAATAGTACAAAAGCCTACAAAATTTTATATAAATAAAAGTTACCATACAAACAAAATAAGGTTTTGTATTTGAAAAAGTACTTTTGTTGAAAAACAAAAAGCAAGAGATTATTAATTTTTGCTCAGACGTTTTTTGGCTGTATTAGATTATATTTTCACATTCTTATAAAAACAGCGAAAGTTACAAAAAACAATGAGAAATTGGAAATCTGAAATAGCATTATGATGGACGATACTTGAAGACCTGTAAAGTCTTAATAAATTGAGTTGCTATGGGCATAATTGGTAGCCTACAGTATAAAAGCAATTAACAACATTAATGAAGTGAGAATAGAATTAAGAGATAAAAGACTGATTCTGTCTGCTTACTTGATATTATTCGGTTTACGTTGACGACAAAAACAATTCGCTTGGGGAACACGGGAAGCGGAGAACTGGTATAACGCACATTGCCGGAAATCGTTACGTTCCGAAATGTTCTAATTTAAGATCCAGTACTTGCCGAGAAAGCCTTACTTTTGTCCTGACCAATTTTAAAGAGATCCACATCGATGCGTGACGGCTATCTCCATGGCAGTCCGAAGTCTCACCTAAAGATACGGACTGAAACATTTTATGGTAATGATTGTATGAATTAAGTCCGTGGTTTTTTTTTAAATCCTCTTTTGTAGACCCATTGTAGACTGATTTTGGTTCTAGATTTGGAATTTGATGCCTGAAATTGCACTTATTTCAAATTATGTGAGATCAGGAGAGATTGGATAGGTGTGAGGGCATTTCTCTAAATAGTGTTCAGTGAAGGCGAAAGGGATGTTATTTAAATGTAGTGGCCTACATTCATTTTGACAATTTTCTTGATGCTATATACTGAATTTTTGTACAAAAACTAAGTATTTGCCAGGCTTTCATCTGACCCATTAGAAAGTGAGATTTCTGGAACAAATTATAGAAGGTTGAATTTCGTTTTGTAAAATGGAAACCGATGGCAAATGAGTCCATACTATCCACCACCACTTACATTTGATGGTAAATTTGTATTTTCGCGCCCTTCAGAAAGAGCGTCTAGTTGTTGCGATGGGACAATAAACCGAGGCCCCGTGGGCTACAGGCTTCACGCACTTCTCTGCCGTCTGATCGCAATTTTCAAAGATCTAGGAAAAGGCATTATCGGATGAAATTTCTTGATGTTTTTATTGAAGAATCGTCACTTTTATCTGCAAAATGAATTTGAACATTCTTGATTCATGTTATCATGAAATTACCTGCGAGATGATATTTTATATTTCTATGAACCCACAGGTATGTTTATAATTTATGGGAAATGGATTTATACTTGTTTCCAGATCCCTTTATCATTCTATTATTAAAGGGAGGTAATATATATCAATATTTTCTCGAACCACTGTAATGAAAATCGATTGATCATTTATATTACAAATAGTTAGCATTAAAAATAATCATTCCTAACCTTATGGGTTGAAAATCGGTTTAATTTTAAAGGAGCAATAGTATTTTCACTATTTTGGTTAACTTGGGGGTTAAAATTGTGATGTCACAACTGCTCAATTTCTTACTTCTACAAATACTTACAATTTTACAATTTGGTTAATTTATAATTCTGATTATAGCAATAAATGTCATATTTTTATATAATACCTATTCATAATTTTTTCTCCATGTTCATTTCTATACAATTGTAAAATATTGGAACACGTACACTGTACGTTCAAAATTCATTCTAGTTTAGATTGGTTATCAAAATATTTTCAATGTTATCATACCCACAATTTCCACTAAAGAGTACAACCACAGTTCTCTTCAACAAATCTTTTTGTTTCGGGATATTTTTCAAAAACGGTTACCATTCTAGGGTCTTTGGACACGGAAAAAAGTTGGGCAGGTGAACAGCATCCCCTTAGTGTCGCCATTTTTAGAACTTCAAGACCATCTTTACCCAGCCGAAGTGCAAAATGAATTGCAGATTGTTTTTGCTTATTTTCGATCGTCAAATCACATTCATTTTTCAGAAACATCTTAATTATTTTCATATCCACAGTTTTGTCCCTTGGTATATTAGATAAGTATAAATTCAAAGGAATATCTCCATTGCTATCTTGAATATTACCATTAGCTCCATAATCTAGTAGAAGGTGAATTGAATCAATGAAATGTTTCTGGCAAACGATGTGTAAACCCGTTTTCATCTTTGTGGCTTGAGCATTGACATCACAACCTTTCTGAATTAGGGTTTCAGCTATCACTATCATGTCATTGCTCAGAGCATGCATTAATGTACTCCACCCGAAAAAATCCACTGTATTAAGATCTGCACCACGATTGATGAGAGTCAGTGCCCCATCCTCGTTTTGATGCATGATTGCCAGAATGAGAGGAGTAGCTTTGTCGCTGTCTTGGTCGTTGATTGTGACCCCACGCTTCAATAAAAGTTCAACTGTATTTCCCTTTTTACTTTCAACAGCCAAATGCAGCGGCGTCCTACCTTGATTGTTTCTTAACTTTACGTCACATCCGTTTTCAAGAAGCAGTCGGACTATGGAAGGACGTTCGTCTATGATA
Source organism: Nipponacmea schrenckii (assembly GCA_030562195.1). Classification (NCBI taxonomy): domain Eukaryota; kingdom Metazoa; phylum Mollusca; class Gastropoda; family Lottiidae; genus Nipponacmea; species Nipponacmea schrenckii. The sequence continues at coordinate 33,980,894 of CM060200.1, read as the reverse complement.
GCCAACATCAAAGGCGTCATGCCATCATTGTCTATACAATCAAGTATCGAACCACCTGTAATCAACTTGGAAGCTAGTTCAATTTGGTTCGGGTTGTCCGAGTTAGATATATAACACAATGGTACCCTTCCCAAACCATCTTTAATGTTAATGTCAGCTCCATTCTCGATTAAAAGTTTAGCATAATCGGACTTTCCTTGCATAACTGCTAAATGAAGAGGAGTTTTACCATCATGATTACGGACATCAAAATCACACTTTCGCTCGAGAAGTTTCATGAACACGTCAGTTAGCGTATAGCTGATACTGTACATCAACGGAGTCGAATTCATTTTATCAGCTGAATTTACATTAGCTCCATGATCAATCAACACAATAGAGGTTTCTTCGTGTCGATTTTTGACAGCGGCTAAAAGAGGGGTTTCGTTATCAGTCTGAACGTTGTTAACATCTGCGCCATAATCCAAAAGATGTTCCACCTCGTCCGCCTTTCCTTGTTTTGCAGCCACAAACAGATCTCTGTCTATTCTGTGCATGTTTGTTTATGATCTCTTCAAATAACTGAAAATATATATTATACGTATTATTATTTAATTATGATTTGGTGCATGCAGCTGGAAATAAGAATCACAGACATATATAAAACATACATAGGCATAATAATATAGGATTCCCGGACAAAAGTGGTCTATGTGACACTTACAGGTAAAAAGATATTTACATTTTAAAATTTATAAACATATACATCTATCTCTAGATTAAACAACAGAAGAGGTTGAATAAAATAAAATTTGCTACTTTCCGATGCAAGTCCAAAAATTCGAAAATATATTTCGACAAAAGATTAAAAGATCAGATCTTATTCTTACGGAAGCATGTAGGGGACATTTGAAAAAAAATATATAAATCGTGGCCACGACTTAGTATCTCGTGGCTACGAATTAAGTATCTCGTGGCCACGACTTAGATAACTGGTGACCACGAGACATTTATAAAGGCCAAATTCCACATGGGCGATTAAAGTACTTACGACCATAAAAATAAATCGCATGGTTTTATCGCCAGAATACTAAAATCGCAGGTAGTCGCATACTTTCCTACAAGAATTAATCGCATGTGGCTTCAGTGTCCACAAATAAATAATCGCAACACGTGATGCAAATATTTACAATGAAAAAGAAAAATGGCAGCACGGTACAGACAAGAAAGTAAGCGATTAATATGGTTATCGCATGGTGTATGCGATTAAATATCAAACACGTTGGTCTCATGGTCTCACCAAAAAATGTACACTTGTCGCATGCTTTTTTCCTATTAATCGCATGTGATCGCACAGAAAGTTTAACTATTTACTTTACACGATGCGACAAGCGACTTGCGATTAATTTTCACTTTAATCGCACAAGTGGAATTTGGCCTTAAACGAAAAACACACGAGTATTGTGTTGTATATGAAATATAATACATATCAGATTATTTCATTGCTTCCAGTATCAGGAAACCTAAGGAGTCGCAATATTGAAGTTGGTGTTTTGGCCTCGTGATACTAAGTCGTGGCAACAAAAAACTAAGTCGTGGCCACGAGATACTTAAGTCGTGGCCACGAGATACTAAGTTGGGGCCACGAGATACTAAGTCGTGGCCACGAGATGCTAGGTTGTGGCCACGAGATACTTAGTCGTGGCCACGAGATGCTAGGTAGTGGCCACGAGATACTAAGTCGTGGCCACGAGTTAAATTTTTTTTTTCTTATGTCCCCTCCATTCTTCCGTATATTCTGTTATAAACAGGGCAATTTATTATCACATGAAACTCATCTTCTATAACATTTTCCTCACAACATTTACATACACACAGCAGACTTTGAGCACTGCAAGCATTTTCTCCATACTGGCTTCATCTGGGGCGGTGATTGCAACATCTTCGGAGTATGCGAGGACGGAGAGTTTTAAGTTTTCTCAAATGTTTATTGCGCATTTCCGTTCAATTGTCTCTTGAACGAGGTTATTTATGTATATTGAGAAAAGTGTGGGTGATATAAGGCATCACTACTTTACTCCGGCTTCGATGGGGAACCATTCAGAAAGCTTATTGTTTATTGACACTGCATTTGTCGTTTTAAAATATAATGATTTTACCGTATTTAAGATTTTCCCGTTTAGTCCCATATTTCCAAGTTTCTGCCAAAGAGGTGATTATTTGATAGAGTCGAAACATTTACGAAAGTCCACGTAGCATGCAAATTACGATTCCCGCGAGTTTTTTCTTTCATTGATAATACTATGAAAAAACGTGGTCAGCACAACTTCTAATTTTACGGAAGCCGTTTGGAAATCTGACAACAAATTGTTGTTTTCGAACCAGTTACTTATTCTGTTGTAAAGGACGTTACAGTATACTTTATAGTATACCGATATAAGAGATGCCCCTATAGTTTGAAGGGTTTAGTATATCGTCACTTCCTTGTTAAAAAAGAGGCCGAATCACACGTTTAGACTATTCATCTGGGACAGTTCCGAGGTCGAAACATGCTGAGCACAGTTTATAAAAAATTGTTGAAGTGGCTTCGTTTTTCAGCACTGAAGAGGGGATTCCGTCATAACCTCAGGACTTCCTGTTTTACGGCTCTTTTAAACTCCTCAAATGTTATGGGATTGTTTATTACATTATTATTTTCATCATCAATACATGGTAATGTGACGTCACTAGATGTCGTAGATAACTCGTAGATCTCAGTATCACTATGTAGCTCTGAAAAATTCCATACATCAAGCACTTTGTTTCCGTCATAGACAACTTGCCCTTCTTTGCCATTAATTGTCCTCGGGGAATTTCGGCTTCTTTTCGTTTACAATCCCAATTTTCCCAAATTTGTTCAGAATACTGTTCTGTCACACTTGTACGCATTGTAGAGGCCCTCTTTTAATTTATTTTTGTAAATTCGTTTGTGTTTCCTTAAATGTGTATTTAAAAGTTTTCTTTCATAGCAGTATGTTTCTCTCAGGTGCCTTTCATTGCTATGAAGTTTTCTTTTAACCAATCTTTCTCGCACTTAATAGAGTTCCAATAAGGTTTCGAGTTAATTTTATTACAGAGTTCTGTGGGCACAATTTTCTTTTCAATTCTTCGTTAATTAAGATTTGAAATTCACTGTAAGCACCTTGTATGTCATTATGTAAGTTCAATTGACGTTCCATAACCTTAATAGTCTCGTTCACTTTTTCTAAACATCTTACTTCATACGCCTAGTCATTCGGGGTTGTTGAAAAATCAAACTTGGCAAGTGTTTCTATATATGGTTCATTAGTTTTGTCACCTATAAAATCAACTTCCCATATCAGTTCAGAGTTGTCTGGTGTTGAATCAGGTTGACTTTTGGTGCTATCGATTACATCTGATAGTTAGTACCGTGAACGACCAGGGGCGCAGATTACTTTTTCAATTTGGGGGGTGGGGACGAATATCAATAACGTCACGGCGCATGATCCCATCAACACATCGCCACATCTAGCGTTAAAATTTGAATATCACCCATATTTTGGAAGCTGTAGATTTGTTCAAGTAGGGCTTCAAAGAGTGTGCGCGGTTCACAAGTACGACTGGAACCTTCGGGTGGGAGATAGCAAACAGCTAGAAATAGGCTTAAGTTTGAGATTATACCAGTTACATGGGTCCAAAAAATGTCTTCGTGACTTGCGTCTAAAACACGTACATTAAAGGCTGTTCCTATATAAGATTGTGTCTAATAAGAAAACCTACACCTCCGCTACTCCTGTTCGGAATGAATCTTGGACTATTTCGATGTTCGGAATGAGTCTCGGACTATTTCGATGTTCGGAATGAGTCTCGGACTATTTCGTCTACTCACCTCTTAAAATAATGATAGATTATCGGCCCTGATGATGACGACACAGAAAGCAATCAGTGCGCTCGACGGCGGTCGGCGAGAATGGTCGGAATGTAGTTTTTGTATCCATCAAAAGCGTCTGTATTTTGTACCATCGAAATAAAATATTTACAGAGAAAGACCCACCTTTATTATGTTCTACCATTGAGAACATATGGTATCCAGAGCGTGGTTTATTTCGACAATTTTGTTAGTTTTGGTATGGTGTGATACTATAGATGTTTCAAGAAAATTCGACCAATCCTCGCAATGTCCGGGCCCAGCAACATCGTCGATTCGTTGCAAGTAGACGTTACACAGCAGCAGTTTGCGGCTCAACAACAAGAAGGCCAAGATGTTGATGCTCAGAACACCTTAGCAAATCTTCGCCGCAAGACTCAACTTACAAATGCCAAGCTTTTCCTAACAAGTCAATTATGCTCGCCAAATGTTGAGGCGGGTCAGGTTCGTAAATCGATTGATAACGTCCTCAGATGTCAGGATGACGTTTTGATTATTTTGCTGACATTGTGTGACATCGATGCTGATGGTTTCGAGCAAGAATTAGATTACGCACAGTCAGATCCTAATCTTCAGGACCTTTTATCTAAAGCAACCGACTTTATCGAGAAAACACTACAGATATAGCACAAAATGCAACTTCGAATAGTTATGTTGATAGGGATTTGTTTCACCAACTCACTCGAGAATCTATTGCCAAATTTAGTGGTAACAAAGGGGATTACACCCTCTATCGGGAGTCGTTCAATCAATGTATTGACATATCGAGTATGACAAAATCTTATAAGTTATTGCAACTAAGACAGCATCTTGAAGGAGACGCGCTCAAAGCCATTGAAGGATTTCCCCCATCGGACATAGGGTATGACGCAGCTCTCAATAGACTTGATGAAAAGTATGGAGGCCCACGCAGAAACCTTTTGATTTTGCTACATGACATTCATAATTTTAAACCTATTAGTTTCTCAGATCTCAAGACGGCAGAGGAATTTGTCGACACACTCTAACTGAGCATAATCTCCCTTCGTGACAGCGAGCATACTGAAGAATTCCAGGCTAATTCCATGTTTTTCAAAAGTAAATTGCAGTCAGAACATATCGCCAATTTTAAACGTTGGATTGCCATTAAAAGTAAAGTTGAAAATCTTATTTCTTTGCATGAATGGTTAGCTGGTGAAATCAAATATCGAACAGAGGCTCGTGACGAAGCAAGTGGTTTTTCGTCAACTTCGTCTTGTCACTCACCTAATGTGTATAAAACTAATAATAGCAATAGTCACAAAAGTATAAACAATGATAAGAGAAGTAAAACATTCGCAACAGGTAATAATTCTGACTTTAGATGTGTCGTTTGTAATGATTCGCATTCTCGTAAAACTGTCAGTTGTTTACATCATTTGAAACCCCACAGCGATGGGCGGTGGCAAAAGACAAAAACCGGTATTTTCGTTGTTTAAGCCCCACACATAGAGGTAATCGTTGTCGTAACTCGCAGAAATGCATGGTAGATGGGTGTCAGAGAACCCATCACGCTTTATTACATGGGAATGATAGTGAGACGCAAGGCAGAATCCCTCATTTCCCCAGCGAAATTATTACAGTCCCCCTTCAGATACAGTCAGCACGAACTCATACTCAGTTTCAGAATGGCAATTTGGCTATGCGTATTGTACCTGTATTTATAGTAAAAAACAATCGCCGGCTTAAGGTTAATGCTTTACTAGATGAGTGCTCAACAGACAGTTATCTTAGTGACTTTGTTAAACACGAATTAGGTTTGCATGGTGACTCAATAGATTTAAATGTAGACGTTTTAGGTGGTTCTAAAACATGATTGGAATCGGATGAAGTCACTTTTGGTGTAAGTAGTGTAGACGGTTTGACTAATTTTAACCTAAACGCCTTTACGGTAAGGAACGTTACTGGTGGTTTAATCCTAGTTGACTGGTTACGTCATTAGCATAATATTGGCCACACCTTCGTGGAATCCCATTGCCAGAAATAGCTCACCCAACTCATATTGACTTATTGATTGGTTGAATGCTGAACAGGTTCATAGGTCACATTCAGAAATCGTAGGACAACCTGGGGAACCCATCGCTCTCTTTCATTGTCTTGGTTGGACCTGTATTGGACCTATAAGCTCCATTCGTTTGGTAGAATCTAATCCTCGTATTCATTATGCACAAACATTTTACATTCGGAACGACGAGTCAAATCTTGATGCCCTTCTTAAACGAATGTGGGATGTCGAACAATCTGGTGTCAGTAAGCACACACCTTACACAAAATCGGAAGGCGAAGCTATTATGTCCACTAAACGGTCATTGATATTCGATGTAACAATACAAAGGTATCGTGTCAGCATACCTTGGAGCTCTAATAAATCGGATTTGGAAGCAGTATCGAACTTCGATGTAGCCAAACTTAGTTTGCTGAATTTAGAAAACTTTCTTAAGCGTAAACCTATTGTTGCAGAGCAATATCGTTCAATTATTCGTGATCATGAGCAAAAGGGATATATCGAGGAAATATCTCCATGTGACATTTCGAAACCTTCGTGGTATTTACCACATTTCGCGGTAATTCGCATGGACAAATCTAACTAAAATCAGAGTTGTCATGGACGCTGCTGCACGTTGCAGAGACATATCGCTGAATGATGTTATTCATTCCGGTCCAAAGTTGCAAAGTGAACTTTTTGACGTTTTGGTACGTTTTCGGCATAGACCCATCGCATTAGCTGCAGATATTACCGAAATGTTCTTGCAGATAAAAATGGAACCGAATGATAAAAGCTTTCACAGATTTTTATGGAGAGACTTGAATGGCACTTTTCGGATTAAGATTTATCAATATAATCGATTAGTTTTCGGTAACACCTCTGCGCCATATTTATCCCAAGCCGTTTTGCGGGAACATGCAAATGTGAACATTGACAATTACCCTTTAGGAGCAAACTCGATATTATATTCGATGTACGTTGACGATCTTTTAGATAGTGTTGACTTTAAGTCGCAAGCTGTCCAGTTACGACGTGAATTGACTGCTCTAATTCAAAGTGCAGGGTTCAGCATTCGTAAATGGTTGTCAAACGATACTGATGTATTTAAAGACATTGCAATTAAGGACCTCGTCGGTCAGCTTTCGATTGAAGATGGTACCTTGCCCTAGGTAAAGACTTTAGGAATTCTTTGGAATGCTGAACGAGACATATTTACCTTTCATGTGTCAGAAAATTCGTATTCAATTCTAACCAAGAGAGATATCGATTCCAAGACTGCTTCGTTATTTGATCCATTGAATTTCCTTGCACCGTTCTTGATTCGAGCTAAAATAGGCATTCAAGAAGCCTGGATAAGAGGCATAGATTGGGACACACCCTTACCAGACGATTTGCTTAAATCTTGGTACACTTGGTTCAAAAAATTACAATTGCTTAAAGAAATAGATATACCTCGCTGTGTTGTTTCTGGCAAGTCGCCCTTAATCAAACTTTGCACGTATTCGTAGATGCCTCGGGTAAAGCCTATGCTGCATCGTGTTACCTTCGTAGTCTGTATAAAGACAAGTCTATTTCAGTTGTTTTAGTAGCGGCCAAATGTAGGATAACTCCTTTAAATCACTTTCGATACCGCGACTTGAACTTTGTAGTGCAGTCTTAGGATTGAGACTTTCGATTACGATTCGTGATGTAATCAACATTTCAAAAGAAAATGTTTTGTTTTAGTCAGATAGTCAAAATGTTCTGTACTGGATCCGCGGTGAGTCACGTAACCACAAGCCATTCGTTTCGCATAGAGTCGGCGAAATACACGAATATTCAAACCCTATGCATTGGCGCTGGGTACCAACTACCAACTACGTTAAGTAGTGCAGATCCTGCAATTCGAGGACTAACTGGTAATATTAATGAATTGTGACTTGTGGTGGTATGGCCCAAATTTTTTAACACAAGAAACTTCGTTATGGCCTATTTCCGCTAATTTTGACCCACCGGAAGCAGAAGATGAAGAACGGGTAAATCAGTCGTTAGCTTTCGTTACTACGCCAAAAGGAGTAGATTTAGGCAGACTTTATCCTTCAAGATACTCTAATTGGCTGAAATTAGTTCGTGTTACCGCTTGGATATTTCGGTTTATTAATAATAGTCGTAGGAATAAAGACTCCACTGAACTACAGTATTTGGAATGTCGTGAGTTAAATTCAGCAAAGACATTTTGGCCTCGAAAAGCACGGTGACCTGACGGAAGACGTTAAAATTGTGTCAAAAGGTTCTAACGTAAGCAGTGACTCTAAGCTATACACTTTGAATCCCACTCTTGATGACTTCGGTGTATTGAGGGTTAATGGACGTTTAGGACAATCGGAAAACTTGTCATATCAATCGAAACATCCAGCCATTTTACCCCCAAAACATGATGTAACACGTTTAGTCGTCAAATCCGTTCACGATGATGGAAACCACAATACGAGAGTTTCATACATGAACTCTCTGAACTTAGGACTGAATTTTGGATTATCCGAGCTAGGGATGTGGTTAAATCCGTACAATCGTCCTGTAATACTTGTAAACGTTTTCGAAGTTAACCCGCACAACAGGTCATGGCCCCTTTGCCTAATTATCGATTAGGGACACCTTTACGTGCTTTTGCTCGTGTTGGAATAGATTATGCCGGACCTTTCTTGACTATGCAACTTCGTGGTCGAGTTCGATGTAAACGCTATTTATGCTTATTTACTTGTCTAGCTTCGAGAGCTGACTATTTAGAAATGGTGTGGGCGCTAGATACTGACCCGTTCTTGTCTGCATTTACCAGGTTTTGTAGTCGAAGAGGTAGGCCTCTACAAGTTCTTTCCGACAACGGCAGTAATTTCATTGGGGCAAATCGTGAGTTAAAAAGCTTATAGATCTGTTAGATCAAAACACTTTCGGTAATTCGTTGTCCAATCAAAATATAGAGTGGCATTTTAATCCACCTCTAACACCACATTTCGGTGGTGTATTTGAATCTCTTATAAAGTCGTCGAAGCGCGCCATTAAAGCAATTATTGGTGAAGCCGACATTACTGACGAAGAGTTAGAAACGGCCTTCGTGAACGCTGAGGTCATCATTAATTCCAGACCGTTGTGCTACCAAGGAGAAAACGCCGCAGATAATCCCGTACTAACACCTTACCATTTTCTATTCGGCCAAGCTGGAGTAGATTGATTACACACTGTTTAATCCGCGCTTAAGATGGCGCCGGATTCAAGAGTTAATGCAGCATTTTTGGAAACGTTGGGAGTTTTTGCCTATGCTTAACCCGAGGAAAAAAATGGAATAAAACTTGTGATTTCCCAGAAGGCGATAGCCCTGCTTATAGATCCACAACCATTAGAGGTGAAAACTCATGGTTCATCGGCTTGAGTTTTTTTCAAATGTATATATCACTAGTGCACGGGGTGATCTATTGTAAAGTGTCTCTATTGTTTGTTTCATACATATATATATATATATATGTTATTATGCTTATCATCAGTGCTCAAAGTGAAAATCGTGTAAATATCTTGTCCTAAATCGTTAGTGTTTCGGAGTGATTTATCGCATTATCAATCGGATATTATTGGAACAGTCCTATCCCAATCAAGAGTCATCGAAATCCAGAGAATATCGACTTGAAGCAACAGTAACAATCAAGCAATATTACTTGGTTTATCTAAAGAACTATCGAAGTTAAATAGACAGTTTTGTTCTTTATTTTCATAGTTATCGAATTCGGGTGCATTGTTGCTTGATGTGGGCACATGAATGGGGGGAGTATGTTCGGAATGAGTCTCGGACTATTTCGATGTTCGGAATGAGTCTCGGACTATTTCGTCTACTCACATCTTAAAATAATATGATAGATTATCGGCCCTGATGATGACGACACAGAATGCAACTAGTGCGCTCGAAAGCGCTCGGCGAGAATGGTCGGAATGAAGTTTTTGTATGCATCAACATCGTCTGGATTTTGTACCATCGAAATAAAATATTTACAGAGAAAGACCCACCTTTATTCTATTCTACCATCGAGAACAACCCCTTTTAGTCCGAAACTTGCTGACTCAATTCTCAGCCTCTGGTACTGTAACTATTTGGACAGATATGGCTGGAGGAGGCAGAAAAACTAGTTATCAAAAATTTGGGATTTTCCGCACGGTGCGGGGGGTTTTAAACGTATTTACAAACCTCGAATCCACCAAACCTTGATTTATTTGTTTTTGTAGTACAATAATATAATCATCAGCCCCCCCCCCCCTACACCACCCATGTCACGCCTATAGCTTCGTCAAATTGTTTTTTTTTTTTCCAGAATTTCAATCGCTCAGTCGCAATTTCAAAATGCGCGCGCATCCAAAATTCAGACGTTACTGGGTCATAAAATGAAAGTACAAGATGTTGGTTCGTTTCAAGGAGGTTAGATAATATAACCTCCTTGGTTCGTTTGTTTCTATCATGTGACCGTTTAACGCCGGAATTTTTCAATGCGCACGAGTTGTGAAATGGCGACTTAGTGATTGAAATTCTTGGAAAAAAAAAACTTTGACGCAATCACAGGCGTGACATGAATGGTGAAAGGGGATAATGATGGCATGACTGAACTACAAAAACATCCATCTTACCTCATAAATCGAGTTTTTGTGGATTCGAGGTATGTTTAAAACCCGCGCACCCGCGGAGGTGCGGAAAATCCCTAGTTTTTGGTGCCTAGTTTTTCTGACTCTCCCCTAACCATAACTGTCCAAATAGTTATCAGAGTTTGGGAAAAGAGTCGGCAAGTTTCGGACTATACCCCTTTTTGCCTTTTTGTTTAATTTCTTTTCATTATTTCCGAACCATATCTATAAAAATATTTTTCTTGCTTAAAAAAAAAAGTTTTACAGAGTGCCAGTATATCACAGCCAGAATAGTTAATTACATTTTTTCGGGAATCATCGTTCGGGTAGTGTTGTAGTGGAAATCCTCGGCCTAATCTCAGACACGTTCATGCCGATTTATTGAAAAACAAATAAACTGTTATTGATTCTAAGTTCTTTCATCACAACTCGCAGATTACTTTCTTCTTTTATTTCTTCGGGTGATTTTAGGATTTTCGATGAGCACATGTTTATATTTAAAAGTACTATTTAATGACCGCTTTCGTCCTAAAAGTTTATTATTTTGCTCGTCATATTCTACCCTGATTATAATTAAATTTGGCCTGTTTGATCTCGATGTAGATTTAGTGAGCGATCTTTTTGATTTTTTAAAATTTAACGGTGACTTATCAGATTTTCTTGATTGTTCTACTGGAATATTCCAGGGCGAGATTTTATCACCAATATTTTTTTCACTATATATTAATGATGTAGAATCAAATTTTTTGTCTGATGATTGTCCTTCAGTTTTATTGTTTGATTTAAGTATTTTTCCTTTAATGTATGCGGACGATAAGGTTTTAATCTCAAAAACTCCAGAAGGTTTATAAAGTTTATAAAATTCGCTAATTATATTTACCCAACACTGGAGTTCCCAGAGATCAGTTTCATAATGATAATATAAGCTACTCTTTATTTTACATGGGTCAGAATTAGGCCCAATACACAAGAACATAGTCCTGTTTCACATTCAGCACATGGGACAGTACAATGGATGACAAAAATAAATAAAAAGTCTTAAACGTTCTACATGACTATTTGCTGACGTTACTTCGTGAAATAGTTTTATAGGTTGAACAAAGTGGATTTCACGACCTTTTACTAATCAAGGTTTGGTCGTCAAAATGGATAAACAAATATAAAACATATCCCATTAACATATTAATTAAATTCATAAACATTTAGGTATTATTTATCACCTGATAAAACAAACTGCACCTAAATTAAATCATTATCAAATATTATACAAATAAATAATACCGATTTCAGTCAGGTCGACTATACTTGTTGCTGTACACAAACCATTTTTCAATTGCAGAACATCTTGATCTCAAAAGACAGTACTATGTATGTATTTAGCCTCCCCTGTGACACTTGTTCTCGATGCTGCTATGAACGCCATTCCCCGGACTAAGGATGGCATTGTACGTACGTCACCGAAGTCGTGGTGGTCCGACGACCTCCAGGCCGCCGTAGACGCCAGAAAGAAAGCTCTACGTTGACACCAGAGGAAGTTGAACCGTGATACCAAGGCAGATTATTTGGAGGTCAAGGCTACTACAGCTGCTTTGTTACGTGATTCAAAAACAAAGCACTGGCAGGAGTTCTGCAACTCTGAGTTCTGAGAGGACCAAATTAGGATCTGTCTGGGGTAAAATTGGCTCTATGCTCGGTAAAAAATCTAAATCTTCCATTCCATTTTTATCTTACAGGGACACCACAGAATACAGCAACGAAGGGAAAGCCAATTTGTTAGCCAAGTGTTATGCTAACGGCAGTTCTGATACCAACCACACCAAAGAATTCCTGAAGAACAAGAAGGCCTTCTACACCAACCAGACTCCAATCCACCACCAACCAAAAGAAGGCGAACGGGACATTAATGCTCCGTTCACCCTCGACGAGCTGAAGAACGCACTGCGTACTAAGAAGGACAGCGCCGCTGGTGAAGACAACATCAAGTACAGCATGTTAAAGGAGTTACCAATGGAAGCATCTACAGTTCTACTGGAATTATTCAACACATCATGGTATAATGGTACAATTCCGGAAAGTTGGAAAACAGCAATGGTCATTCCTCTACCAAAACCGCAAAAGGACAAACATCAATGTAATTCATACAGGCCTATTTCTCTGACCTCGTAAAACATTTGAGACGATGGTCAACAATAGACTTCGATACCACTGTGAAGTAAATGGTCTCATCGATCCTAACCAAAGCGGCTACAGAGAGAAACGGTCAACAATAGATCAAATCGTTCGACTTCAACATGACAATGCTGCCCACCTCGGAAAGAAGAACTACTTCAGTGCAGTATTTCTGGATTTATGGTGGTCTACTTTTTAAACTTAGCAATCTTGGCATCAAGGGGCGCATGTTCCGGTGGATCCAGGACTTTCTAAAGGATCGCCAGATACAAGTCAACGTCGCCAATTCCATCAGTGAGAAGCACTCACTGGAGAATGGAACCCCCAAGGATCTGTTATCAGCCCTACCTTATTCAGCATCATGATCAACGATCTCTCTCGGGACTATGTGCATAGTAAGGACCGATCGGTTAGCACGGCCTTATATGCAGATGATAGTTCCTTGTGGACAGGTCACAATAACCTCAACACTGTGAAAAGTCGCATGCAAACTGCTCTGAACCAAGTTGCCAAATGGGCAAACGACTGGGGCTTCATTATTTCGGAAGCTAAAACCGTCGGGATGCTCTGCAGCAGGCGCACGGATCACAACGGTATTGACCTAAGATTGAATGGTGTGAAAATTAAACAAGAGAAAACAGTAAAGTTCCTTGGCATGCACTTTGACCATAAGCTTAGTTGGAATAGCCACATCGACTATATCTGAAATCGTACAACAAAATCTTAAATGTTAAGCGTTATGTTTCAGGTACCACATGGGGAGCAGACAGAGAAGCCTTAATGATGATGTACAGGTCACTGATTCGCTCAGTTATAGATTATGGTTGCATCGTCTATGGTACAGCCTGTAATACTACACTGAAGAAACTGGACGTTCTACAGATGAAAGCTATACGTATTGCCACCAGGGCAGCAATCGGTACAAAGAATGAGGCACTACTTCAGGAGGTGGGAGAGAAACCCCTTTCTCTTCGGAGGGAGGAACTCTCTCTCAAATTCTGGGGGAAACTTCAGTATTTGTCCGAAAGCTGTCCAACGTATTCCAGCATCAGAAGATTCACTCGTGTCGGAAAGAACCAGATAAATCGGAGTATCTCCTATGGTCAAGCAACTACTGATCTCTTGAGAGAGCACCAACTCGATCAAGTTAGCATCAGCCAACGACACCAGATACTCCTTTTTGGAAGTTTACCAACCCGATAGTCAACACCGAGCTGACCCAGTCCACCAACAAGCACGTGAACCCAGTGGCAGCAAGAGCGGAAGCTCTTGACCTCATTGACTCCAAGTTCGCCGACCATTTGAAGATCTACACTGATGGCTCCAAAAGTAGCACAGCTACTGGTTACGGTTTGTGTATTCCGGAGAAAGGCATCAGACTTGCCAAACGGATAACTATACGGAACATGCCGTAATCCTGTCTGACTCACTAAGTAGCCTTCAGTCTATTTCTAACAATTTTTCTAATTGTAGGTCAGAAGTTTTAACGAACATCCGAAGTATGATTCACAACTACCAAACCAACAACAACCACCAGATCGAACTATCATGGATCCCGTCGCACGTCTTCATCCCGGGAAACGAACAAGCTGACCGTGTTGCCAAGGACAGTTTGGGTCTGGAGAATATCGAGCCTGTAAAATTCTCGTATGCAGAATTTTGTAGTCTCGTGTCCTCTAAGATCAACCAGAAATGGGACGACATGCTAAGGAACCTCAACACCGATAGATACCAGATTGATCCGAAGATACCAAACCAAACCAAAATTAACCATCCATCTGTAGCCATCTGCAAACTGGTAACCAGACTACGCACCAACCATGTCATGCGAGACCATCAGTTCAATGCCATCAAATGCCGATGCGGACACGTTGCCACCAGGACGCATCTTCTCATTCAATGCACCGAATTGAAACCATCTCGTAAAGCACTGACGGACCACCTGAAAACCAACGGCATACCTATCACCATACAGAATATTTTGGCTCCACCCACGGACCACTGGTATAAAATCATGGAACTCATCTACCAATTTATCAACACTTCTGTTTTAAACAGATAGTCTAAGTTTCTTTTTACTCTTATATTATTTTATATTACTATATTATTAATCTCCACATAAGTTTCTTCGCAGAGACAAAAGAGATCTGAAAATTTTATCAACAACCAAACCAAACCAACAGCACAGAACCATCTAATCTGAACCAAATCAACCACCAACTACTACGAATATCAACAACTACCTAGTTTGCAATATCAGCAATTGTTGGAAGCGAACGTTAACTCGCCATTTACCTACTTACCTACCTACTTGTTCTCAAATTCTATTCCATAGCAACCAATCAATTCTGTCAATATATTTGTCTAGCAGTTTAATATTTCATGTCATAATCCCATCGCTTTTATAATAATTAGCACAAAATATTGAACTATTTTATTTATCACGTTACATATTATGTAAATACTTATTATTGAGTTGTATCTATGTTCATTTTCTCGTTTCTGTGAGTTTATTTCAAAAATTATTTTATTTATTGATTTACTTATTGTTTATATTTCTAAATCTTTTATCTTACTAGAAACTAAATTATATTTTATACTTAGTCATTATCCTGTTATTTAAAACATTAAAATATATCATTCATAAATAATTTACCTTGTATCCAAAATACTTCTAATAGAGCTATAACTCACTCACGTGAAGGCCCACTGTTAATAAAATTACGTAAATATAGAAATTATGTTATGCAAGAACGACTCAATTGTTATTGAAACGTTAAACGTTTTTAAATGACTATTTGATGTTACATACTATTTAAAGAGATAATAGGTCTTAGATTGAACATTAAATTTGGAAAATTTTAAACTTTAAATCCAATAACAGCACTATTCATCAGTAAATATACCTGCTGCCATAAATAACATGAAGATATATAACCTAATTTTTTTTTAGAAATTATCAATAATAAAGATGTATTTGATTATTCAATCAACTTTATAATGACAATATACGACGACAATATACGCCCCCCTTTTCATGTGGGCGTATAAAAATTAATCAATCATCATAAAAATCAATAGAGATCAACTTCATAATAAAACTGATCCAAAAAATAAAGATAGCTTGCCAGGCAAGGTAATATACGCCCACTGGCAGCATTTATTTCGAATAAAAACTTTTCAGTAAGGTAACAATTTGTGGAATGAAATATTCAACCATATCTTTTTTTCCTATGGTCTCTAGTTTCATTAAAAACTGTCAAGAATAAAACTCATTAAATATTTTTCGGTATTTTTATGATTTGCAATAAAGTTGATTGAATAAATTAAGCGTTTATTCAAAAAATGACTTAGTTTGGTGAGTTTTCCAGATTTTAGGAGATTTTGCTACTTTAAGACACCAGGTAAGTTTACTGATGATTATATACTCATCTTGAGAACTGAAATTTTATGTTCTTACTAAGACACAGTATCCCTTTAACTGCATTCAAACTTAACGTCCAATCAAAACACATCTTGGCAACTTCCTGCTAGCCGAGATTTGGATGTTAGGGTTGTGTTATGCTTTTTAAGGGATATAATTTTTTAGTAAGTAGTAAACTTAAATTCTCAATGAGATAAAGACTATAGAAGAAAATAAATCAAAAGATTTTGGCTTCTAAAATATTTTGCTTATATTTTCATTCCCAATAACAGTCGAGGGCTGTTCCTAATTATAGGCTTGTGGCAGCAGCTAATTAGTTAGCTAGATGTGAACTATAAAACAAACTCGATATGAGAGTTTGATGCAATATCACATTTAGCTTGTGTTCACTCTACAGAAAACAAATTAAGTGAAAAGAGGAGTATCATCCATATATTTTCACAAAAATACAGATTTAGCGAACAATCTTTGTTCCAAGATTACGAGTAGACTAAACTGAAGTCTTGAATATTGATCCGAATCAGAATTGTAGCCTGGAGAGTGAGCACTAACTAAATTTACAGTGAACTCGACAACGACTGTGTGGGATTTTGTATAGTGTTACCACATAAGTTAGAACAAAGGAGAGAATATAAACATTATTTTACAAAGCACATGTTCATCTGAGGTGTAACATACAACAGACTACCTTTCTAAAAAAACATGCAGGTAGAAATATAGTTTGATTGTCCAGACACTTTTCACAAATCAAAAAGTTTATAGTCCGAAAACTCTGACTTATTTTGCATATAGTCCGAAAACTCTGCCTTATTCTGCAGATTACACAGACTGCGATATCAAAGTTTTGTGCGATATCTCTGAAGAAAATTATGGGATCATCACTAAATTTAATAGTGCACATCTTCATAATGATATCCCAGAGAATTATAGCCTGTAGAGTGAGCACGGGTGCACCTTATAGGTAATGGAGTGGAAAAAGCTAAGTCAGACACGATATTACCCTGAAAGATAGCTTGCCAGGCAAGGTAATATATGCCCACTGGCAGCATTTATTTCATATAAAAACTTTTCAGTAAGGTTACAATAAGAAGTTTCATTAAAAACTGTCAAGAATTGTACCTAATAACAACTCATTAAATATTTTTCGGTATTTTTATGATTTGCAATAGGGTTTATCCTTGTGAGAAAACAAATACTAAAGCCAAGTTTCATCAAAATCCATTCAAAATTGTTCTTTCTAGAGTGTTTACGAGTTAAATTGAACGCGTTTTCAAGAACAAGGGCTATAACTGACACTAAATATATTTCTATTTATTTGATTTATAATAGGGTTCATCCTTGGGTTAAAACAAATATCAGGCCAAGTTTCATTAAAATCCATTAAAAATTGTTCTCTCAAGAGTGTTTACAAGCTAAAATTGAACGTGTTTTTCAAGAACAAGGGCAATAACTCATACTAAATGTTTTTCGATTTCGCTGATTTTCGATAGGGTTTATCCTTGAGTTATAACATACTCTTACACCAAGTTTCATCAAAATCGGTCAAGAATTGCACGTTGTAGAGTGTTTACGAGCCATTCAAGAACAAGGGCACGAACTCATACTAATTTTTTTCGGATTTCGCTGATTTTCAATAGGGTTCATCCTTGCGTGATCATAAACACTCATATTAAGTTTCATCTAAATCCGTCAAGAATTACACCGTGTAGAGTGTTTACGAGCAATTGTGGACGGACGGACGGACGGACGGATGTGGGTGACGACAATATACGCCCCCCTTTTCATGTGGGCGTATAAAAATTAATCAATCATCATAAAAATCAATAGAGATCAACTTCATAATAAAACTGATCCAAAAAATAAAGATAGCTTGCCAGGCAAGGTAATATACGCCCACTGGCAGCATTTATTTCGAATAAAAACTTTTCAGTAAGGTAACAATTTGTGGAATGAAATATTCAACCATATCTTTTTTTCCTATGGTCTCTAGTTTCATTAAAAACTGTCAAGAATAAAACTCATTAAATATTTTTCGGTATTTTTATGATTTGCAACAAAGTTCACCCTTAATAATATTTTGATATTTTTAATTCTTAATAAGGCTCATTCTTGGTTGATATTAAACAATTTCAGCGAGTTTTGTCAAAAAAGAATGTTTAGAGTGTTCACAAGCCAAAAGTCGAAAGCGTTTTTGAAAACAGGGGCAATAACCGACACAAAATATTTTTCGATTTATCTGATTTTCAATAGGGTTCATTCTTGGGAGAAACAAATACTACAGCCAAGTTTTATCAAAATCCATTCAAAATTGTTCTTTCAAGAGTGTTTACAAGCTAAAATTGAACGCGTTTTCAAGAACAAGGGCTATAACTCATATCAAATATTTTTCGATTTCGCTGATTTTCAATAGGGTTCATCCTTGAGTTATTACAAACTCTCACACCAAGTTTCATCAAGATCCGTTAAGAATTGTACACTGTAGAATGTTTACGAGCCATTCAAGAACAAGGGGAAGAACTCATACTAATTTTTTTCAGATTTCGCTGATTTTCAATGATCCTTGCGTGATCATAAACACTCATATCAAGTTTCATCAAAATCCGTTAAGAATTGTACCCTCTAGAGTGTTTACGAGCAATTGTGGACAGACGGACGGACCAATGGACGGATGGGGTGACAATATACGCCCCCTATTTCATGTGGGCGTATAAAAAGAATCCATAAAGAATTGTAACGTGTAGAGTGAGAACGAGTTGCACCCTATAGCTAATGAAGTGAAAAACGCTAAATCATTTCGATATTTCGGTGAAAATTATCCGATCATCACCAAAATCAATAGGGATCATCTTCATAATGACACTGACTCAAAAAATCAAAATCAAAGGAATCCATAAAGAATTGTAGCCTGTACAGTGAGCACGAGTTGCACCCTATAGATAATGAAGTGAAAAACGATATTTCGGTGAAAAATTATCCGATCATCATGAAAATCAATAGGGATCATCTTCATAATGACACTGACCCACAAAACAAAAATCAAAAGAATCCATAAATAATTGTAGCCTGTAGATTGAGCACAAAAAAAAATGTGAACGGACGGATGGAGCGACAGGGCGATTACAATACGCCCGTACGCCCATGTGTGTGTGGGCGTATAAAAAAACAAACACTACAATTTCAAATTTGACTAAGATAAATGCTATATAGATGCTATCAATTAAAATATAAATATATAAAATAACATGCATAAACTAGATTCATTTTTTTTCTTCTTAGGTGATTCAAATTGTGTTCATAAAACCGGAAGCATGGTTGACCTATGTCATTCCGAGAAACAGGAAGTCCCCACGCACAAACCGAAAGTGATTCAAAATTTCTGTTGAGATTTGGTTATCGGTTATCTGTTTTCTTTCTATATCGTGTAAATTTCAGATCGAACCGATAATTAAGAAGTGGGGGTGGGGGGGGGGGGGCAAAACAGATGACCCCCCCCCCCCCCACTTATTATGATGATAAAAGTTTATACTGTATTGTGTCTTGACTTACATATCTTTATGCTTTACCAGTAATAGTACCCAAGGTTAAGAACAACTGTTAAAGACAGTTTGAGAATTTGAATAGAATTTTATTCAGGTGTAAAATAGTTGGTGATTTATATACATCATATTAAAATAGAGCTGAAATGCGAGAATTCAGCTGACTGCCTTTAATTCTACATCAAAGACTAGTGTACTATTAGCTGGAATTGGACCTTGTTTATGGTTTCCATAACTGAAATAAACAGATAGGTTAATATGAAATAACTATTAAGTGAAATGATGGGCTTTACAATACTCCAATACAATACTTTTAGATTTCTTTACTATTATAGATTTGTCATCAACATTGGATTGGATATTTATTACAAACCCTCTTTAGAGACGTTACAAAAAGGGATGTGTAGATGCATCTGAAAAGTAGTACAATAATGTGTTGCTCTTAAACTTACCCAAGTTTAGGAGGCACTATTAATCTTCTTTTACCACCAACTTTCATTCCTAAAAACACAAACAAAACTTCTATGACAAGAAATTTAAACTTTTAACAACTTGTGTCATTATTTAAAACATTATGCTTTATCTACAGAATCTCAAGCAAAATCTACAGGAATGAGGCAACTCTCTAAGCAATGACTCAAAGTCAGCATCAACAACTCAGAATCAGCTTCATGCTTCATAAGGGGCAATGACAACTCGAACCAAACCAAAGTACTCTCTGTATTATCAGGAAGCCATTGTCAAACTATAGCTTTAAAGACACTAACCTTTTACACCTAAATCCCATCCTTTTATAACTTCTTGTTTACCTAATCTAAATTTAAATGGTTTACCACCAGTACAGGAATCAAATTGTTTCCCACTAGACAGTTTTCCTACATAATACATGTGAGCCTGAAATAGCAAGACTATCTCTTTAGATTTCCTGACAGTAATCCATGTAGAAAGAGAACTTTCCAAAAAAACAGTTTTCAAATTTATTGTTAAAAACAAGCTTCATAACACAATTAAGTAATCAAAATGAAATGCAGTTTTACCATTTTATCAGGTTTGGCTGAAGGACCATTACCAACTTTAATATCTTCAATAACTAAACCATCAGCTAATACTTGTTTTTTATTGGGTGTCTTACTTGGTGTTTCTTCTAACTTAATGTTCTGTCAAAGAGAAAGAATAACATGTTTTACTGTCACTCAAAAGAACTTGTGCTAATACAATGCATCAGCCTCTGTGTAGAAAATCAGTACCAAACCTATTGCTATTGCTTGGCAATTCATAAAATCAGAGACCTATGGTGATACAAGAAATCTGCTCAAGGTGATCATAAGGTAGCCATTTATAACTAATCATTTTATATTAAACTTTTGACAAGGAAATGACTTCTAAAACTGCTTCTCTCCCTAACATACTGAATCTTTGTACATGTAAGTGTTTATTTTGGTGTAAATGAAACAAACCATTTCAGATTTTGGAGTATTAATGGCACTTTTATTCATTTCCTCTTTAATTTTCTTCTTCTTCTTTTTACTGCTCTGTGTTTCTACTGGTGTACCATTTACTTTAGGTGTCTGTATTTAAATAATAATACAGTGATAAACTAAGTAGAAATGTTTGACTATATTTTCTGTTGGTTATGCAAAGCATAATGGGCATAAGTGCAGGTACTTTCACTAACTATGAAGTTGCCCTGGATTATTTCATATAAATATTTACAAAAAATTAATATATCATACAGACTGTATGTAAACAATCTTGCCTTATTCTTAGGTGATTTATTTTCTGTGGGTTTATTAGGGGTCTGTTGTACAGTTTTTGAACTTTTTGGAGTGTTTTTAACATCTATCACTTTTTCTTCTTCTTCATCTTCCTCCTCGGAGTCATCATCATCGTCAGAATCATTATCGTCAGAGTCATCATCTTCAGAATCATCATCGTCAGATTCATCATCTTCAGAATCATCATCATCATCTTCAGAATCATCATTACCATCACCATACATTTCTATAACAGATGTCAATGACTGTGCAATGATTGTACAAACAGACTATCAAAACTATTTCTTGTATCAAACAGCAGGTCCTGATACAGTGATCGTTTAGACTTGTAACAAACATGTAATACAAAGTAATACAAAAAATACCAATATAAACCTACCATCTTCATCTCCTATAGTAAAATCTTCATCTTCATCATCATCACTATCAAAATTTGCATTATCTATCACTGTCTGTAATAAAAGTCTGTTTCAGTTTTACTCAGTATATATTACTTCATACACTAACAATACTTTATAATCCCTTACCGTTACTATCATCAGCATGACATGACTCACTGTCCTTTTTATAAATAATCAAATTGAAAAGCAAGGCAGCATATAATTGGTTTCATTGTGTTCTGGACAGGTCATTATCATCAATCAGATTGAATTACCATACTTCTGATTGTTAATGTGAAACATACACTTACAACTTTCTGTTTCTTTTTTTTAGTATCCTCCTGTACCTTTTTCCGTTTTTTACTTGATTTAACGTTTCCTATAGGCAACAACTGTGGAACTGCATCTGAAGAAATGCAAATGGTTTGTTAATATATCAATAACAATTGATCATAATTTTACTTTATGTCATTAGGAGTCTATTGAAATAAGTGATACATATTATGAGCACAAACCATCAGAGTCAGTGTCTTCATCGGAACTTATCATGTCTTCTTCACTCATCTCGGGCATTGTATTATCTGCATCATCATCACTTTCATCCATTAGATATCCACTCAAGTGTATAGCACCTGTTAATTTAATTGAAACAAAATAGAGACATACACACATACATCAGTAGCTATTTTTCTAAGTTTTAAAATTTTCATAACACTGCAGATTCTTAAAAGATAGCTTGCCAGGCAAGTTAACATACGCCCACTGGCAGCATTGAATTTGAAAAATAAATAGAGCAATAACACAAAAAACATTCACTGAATTAATATTGAAGTTAAGGGCAAAAACTATATAAACTGTTCATGGAAAATTGTCAAATTAGAACTTGACCACCATCTTATCTATTTCAATACTCATACCAAGTTTCATCAAATCTATTAAAAAATTGTAGCTTATTTTGCACCCACAAATATTTTTGACACAATTTTACTAATTCAACGGCAATAACCCAAAAACCATTTGTTTAAAAAAGTCAGAAATTCAAACTTGACTAATGTCTTGTCTGATGCTTACACCAAGTTCCATCAAAATCCTTTGAAAATTAAAGCTTCTTATTGCAACCACAAAAAATTTTGACGCAATTTTACTAAGTCAAGGGCAATAACTTAAAACAATTCATTGAAAAACTGTCAATCAAACTTGACTGTGGCCTAATCAATTCCAATGCTCACACCAAGTTTCATCAACATCCTCTGAAAATTGGAGGATTTATTGCATCGAAACTAAAATTTTGACAAGCTTCAAGGGCAATAACTCAAAAACCGTTCTTGCGATAATTTCCATTTTCGAACTTGACCGAGATATCATCAATATATACATGTATACCAAGTTTCATTAAGATCGCATAAAAACTGTAGCTTCTATTGTGGATACAACCCGAATTTGACGCGTTTTTACTAAGTCAAGGGCAATAACTCAAAAACTGTTCTTGCGATAATTTCCATTTTCAAACTTGACCGAAATATCCATAATATATACATGTACACCAAGTTTCATTAAGATCGGATAAAAACTGTAGCCTCTATGGTGGATACAACCCAAATTTGACACATTTTTACTAAGTCAAGGGCAATTACTCAAAAACCGCTCATGCTATTATTTCTATTTTCGAACTTGACCGAGATATCATCAATATAGACATGTATACCAAGTTTCATTAAGATCGGATAAAAACTGTACCCTCTATTGTGGATAAAACCCAAATTTGACGCGTTTTTACTAAGTCAAGGGCAATAACTCAAAAACCATTCATGCGATGATTTCCATTTTCGAACTTGACCGAGATATCATCAATATATACATGTATACCAAGTTTCATTAATATCGGATAAAAACTGTACCCTCTACTGTGGATACAAACCAAATTTGACGCGTTTTTACTAAGTCAAGTGCAATAACTAAAAAAACGTTCATGCGATAATTTCCATTTTCGAACTTGACCGAGATATCATCAATATATACATGTATACCAAGTTTCATTAAGATCGGATAAAAACTGTAGCCTCTATCGTGGATACAACAAATGTGGACCGACGGACCATGTGGGCGTATAAAAATACAGTATGGTAGCCTACTCATACTTACAAATATTAGTGTTTTTAGGATATACAGGGTATTTTTCTTTTGCTTATTTAAAAGAAACTGAAATGTTTTTGATAGACCAATTTATGTTTAAAGATGGCTTCCCTCATTAATTAGAGCAAAAGTAAGCTTACTAATTGATTAATTTGGGTTTCTAATGAATAATCCATGTATTCTCAAGTTCAAAAGACCTATGCAGACGTAGAAATGCTTGTGGAATCCATATGACTCTGATCTGATTTGAAACGCTAAATTTAGACTCCATGTTTGTTCACGTGACCAAATGAGGTCATATGAATGGTGGTGTCTAAAAATTGATTTTGTATTTTATTATTATTGGGTTAAAACGTATTTAAATTAATTCATAATGTTTTCACAAAGTAATATTTAAACGTTTTATTGCCTTTTGCTAGAGATAATAAAAAATGGTATACCAAAATGCCATTGTTGCTATAGAAAATATTAAGGAATTTTAGAGCAACATTTGAGACTTGACATACGTACCTATCATAATTAGCCTAATTACGAGTTAATTAAGGACTTGTGGAGCCATCTGGTATTTTTCCTAGTCATTAGAACACCTCTACTTTCTATTAATATAAGTATTACCGGTCCAATTATGGTATATATATATGTATATATATGAAAATAAGGGAACCCTTCTTTAAATGTATCAATAATAATAAACTCTTTATTATACAAGGGCAAGAATTAGGTCTGATAAACAAGGACAAGGTCCTGTCTAACATTTAGCCTAAAAGAAAACAAGTGGTTGTCTTAACAAGGTATGCCCACTGTAGAGTATATTTTCTGTTTTAACACAAGCAGAAACTCTAACATAATCAAAGATCTCTTTCGTATAAATGATCACAACAAATTCCATTCAAATCTGATGAAAACTGTAGTCTCTTTCACATTCACAAGTCAATTTTTATTCATCTTGACTAGTCAAGTGAAATAAATCAAAAAACATTATCGAAAGATTGTCAATTTCAAACTAGTCTCCACAATATAAATAATCACACCAAACTTCATTCAAATCCAATGAAAACTGTATTCTATATCGCACTCACAAGCAAATGTGGATAGATGGACAACAATATACTACCACATTATAATGTGGGCATATAAAAATACATGAATATTAAAGTTAATTCAAAATAACAAAATTTGATAAAATAAAAGCACTATTCCCATCAAGATTGCAAAAGAAAAATGATAGTACTTACTATTTCCACCAGTAGTGAATAATGTGATCTCTTCACCTTCTGTAAAATTCAGATCTAAGGCTTGTTGCATGGTGCGATTATGTTCCAATGTACATAAAACAAACTCTGCTTTATCTTGTTGTACCCATAAAGATACGGCTCTTTTGCCCTTTGGTAACTCTTCTAAAATTCAGAAATTTTTTTTTCTTCTCTAAACTATGCTATCAAATATTATTTATACACTCAAGGAAGAAACAAACATTCACTAATTAACACAGCTGAAGCCTATATGAAAAATAAAACAAGTGTTTACCTAGCAAGATACGCCTTCTTTAAAGTATATTTCTGTTTAAACACAGGTTGAAACTCCAAAATTTTTTGAAACCTCATTAATATACATGATCACACAAAATTTCATTCAAATCAGAAGAAACTTGTAGTCTCTATTATGTTCACAAGCTAATTTTGATGTGTTTTTAGTAAGTTAAAGCCAATAACTCAAAAATAGTTCACTGAAAAACGTCAATATTGAGCTTGTTCAAGATTTCATCCATACAATGATACGTACTGCAGCATCTATCTTGTTCACAAAAACTGTAGCCTCTATTGTGGATACAACACAAATTTGATGCGTTTTGACTAAGTCAAGTACAATAACTCAAAATCCGTTCATTCGACAATTTCCATTTTCGAACTTGACCCAGATATCCTTAACATATACATGTATACAAAGTTTCATTAAGATCGGATAAAAACTGTAGCCTCTATCGTGGATACAACCCAAATTTAACGCGTTTTTACTAAGTCAAGGGCAATAACTCAAAAAACGTTCATTCGATAATTTTCATTTTCAAACTTGACCGAGATATCATCAATATATACATGTATACCAAGTTTCATTAAGATTGGATAAAAACTGTAGCCTCTATTGTGGATACAACCCAAATTTGACGCGTTTTTACTAAGTCAAGTGCAATAACTCAAAAACCATCCATGCGATAATTTCCATTTTCGAATTTGACCGAGATATCATCAATATATACATGTATACCAAGTTTCATTGAGATCGGATAAAAACTGTAGCCAATATACGTCCATATTTCCATGTATAAAAATGATCACAGCAAGTTTCATTGAAATATCAAATTCAAACTTGACCAAGATCTCATCAACTAAAATGATCAAATTTCAATCAAATCAGATGAAAACTCACAAGCAAATTTCAACAAGCAATATCCAAATTTCATTCAAAGCAGATGAAAACTGAAGTCCATTATCGTGTTCACAGGCCAATTTCGAAATGTTTTGACAATGTCAAGGGCAATAACTCAAAAACTTGTCCAAGATCTCATCAATATATATGTTCCCACCATATTTCATACAACCAGATGCAGACAGTAGTCTCTATTGCGTTCACAAGCCAATTTCAACATGTTAGGTCTAAGTCAAAGAATAACTAAAAAACCATTCATCGAAAAAATATCAATATCGAACTTGTCCAAAATTTCATCAATATAAATATTCACATCAAATTTCAGCTGAAAACTGTTAGCATATAAAAAAGCAGTTCTACCTGTGGTTGGTTCCAAGGCAGCCATAGAGACATGGAAGGCTGTTTCAACCACTTGTGTGTAGCGTTTGCCCCCATCTAGTGATACTCCTGAAATAAATATAAACTAGAATTGCTTACAATTATGAACGTATTTCGAGAGCCTTAAAATATTATGTAGGCTAAATTTGCAATTACCTACATCTAGACAATATATTGAATATCATTTGACCTAGTTTTCAAAGTCATAAAATAATTAGGTCACACCCTCCGTAACGGTTAATGATGGCGAAAATATGAAAATTATCAATTTTTGCTGTATTTAAGTACACTTATCTCTATGAATTTTTTAAGTAAGCCAAATTAAAAAATATCTACTCGTAGACAATATATTGAATATTATTTGACCTAATTTTCAAGGTCATAGATTAAGTGGGTCACACCTTCCGTACCCGTTAAAGTGACCTAATTTTGAAAAAATCGAAATTTAAATAATTCGAAAGAAAATACGAAATTTGAAAATTGGTCTCCAAGAAAAGGTAGATAATGATCCATTGTATCTATGTGCTGAATTTCATCAAAATCGGTCTATCAGTAGTGTCTGAATTTCGGATTTAAGAATTGTAACGAAAATTCAAAATGGAGGCCGATATGGCAGCTTGACCTAATTATTTAGGTCAAATCAATTACTATTGACAAGTTATTTATAAAACAGTTTTCACTTTTTACCTAGCAGTTATAGACCGGAAGTTACGTAATTACGTCATTTGAGGCTAAACCGGAAGTGGAATTTTTTTTTCACATTTTTTCAAAAATTATAAACATATCGCCTATCAACTGGTAAAGTTTCAAAATTTTACCATTTATATTAAAGGAGAAATCACGGTCTGAAATTTTTGCCGATGACCCTTGAATATTGAATTGCAAATCGTGGGTAAAATATTTAACCTAATTGCATAAAACCTATAATTGTTAGTTGACAAATACATTGAAGTTTACAAATCTGAAAATCCGGTCAAAATCGAACTGAAAATAAACTTGCTAAAGCAAAAAAACCTGAACTTCCTGTTCTCACTTCCTGTCAGAGATAAAACTTCCGGTTTTGTTTTATTTGATAATAGAAATCATTCTAAGATCAACTGTAGATTTAGAATTTCTGCACCTTTTACCAGTTTGTCTGCAAACTCATCCAAGAATTACAAAAAAAAATAAAACTAGAATTGCTTACAATTATGAACGTATTTCGAGAGCCTTAAAATATTATGTAGGCTAAATTTGCAATTACCTACATCTAGACAATATATTGAATATCATTTGACCTAGTTTTCAAAGTCATAAAATAATTAGGTCACACCTTCCGTAACGGTTAATGATGGCGAAAATATGAAAATTATCAATTTTTGCTGTATTTAAGTACACTTATCTCTATGAATTTTTTAAGTAAGCCAAATTAAAAAATATCTACTCGTAGACAATATATTGAATATTATTTGACCTAATTTTCAAGGTCATAGATTAAGTGAGTCACACCATCCGTACCCGTTAAAGTGATCTAATTTTGAAAAAATCGAAATTTAAATAATTCAAAAGAAAAAACGAAATTTGAAAATCGGTCTCCAAGAAAAGGTAGATAATGATCCATTGTATCTATGTGCTAAATTTCATCAAAATCGGTCTAACAGTAGTGTCTGAATTTCGGATTTAAGAATTGTAACGAAAATTCAAAATGGCGGCCGATATGGCAGCTTGACCTAATTATTTAGGTCAAATCAATTACTATTGACAAGTTATTTATAAAACAGTTTTCACTTTTCACCTAGCAGTTATAGACCGGAAGTTACGTAATTACGTCATTTGAGGCTAAACCGGAAGTGGAATTTTTTTTTCACATTTTCTCAAAAATTATAATCATATCGCCTATCAACTGGTAAAGTTTCAAAATTTTACCATTTATATTAAAGGAGAAATCACGGTCTGAAATTTTTGCCGATGACCCTTGAATATTGAATTGCAAATCGTGGGTAAAATATTTAACCTAATTGCATAAAACCTATAATTGTTAGTTGACAAATACATTGAAGTTTTCAAATCTGAAAATCCGGTCAAAATCGAACTGAAAATAAACTTGCTAAAGCAAAAAAACCTGAACTTCCTGTTCTCACTTCCTGTCAGAGATAGAACTTCCGGTTTTGTTTTATTTGATAATAGAAATCATTCTAAGATCAACTGTAGATTTAGAATTTCTGCACCTTTTACCAGTTTGTCTGCAAACTCATCCAAGAATTACAAAAAAAAAAAAAAAAATAAAATAATCCGAACGATTACAATACGTTTTCGCCAAAGTCGAAATACGTAATAATCCGAACGATTACAATACGTTTTCGCCAAAGTCGAAATACGTAAAAACACCATGTTAGATCTAGCAATAGGTACAGATTGCTTAGTTGTGTCTGGATGTTAATTTGCAATGATTGCAATGCAATGGAAATTTAGGAATAAGCAGTCCTTTACTATAAAATACCACAACATGGCACATAAGTAAAGAAGTACTGTTGCCTTAGTTATGCTACATAACTATATGCTATGTTGCGCCGGATATCTCTGTCGTGGCATAAGCTACTTACGCCAAATTTATATTGTCGCTGGCGTAAATTTTGGAGTAAATCTCTGGTGAATGGAATTTCAATCGGCGTAGCAGTTAAACTAAGACTAATGTTGTAGTAAACCTCTCTGGTGGATAAAATACAAACTTCCCAGTATGGGTTTTAGAGACAAATAGATAGCTGACATTTGTCTTTTCTTTTATATATTATTTTCTTTACATTGCCATACTTTACAAAAATTGACAGAACATCACAAGCCTGTGGTTTTATAGTTTGCTAAAATTAAGTTTTGTAAAAGCGTTTGAGTGGGTCCTTTAAACTTTCCCAAGAAAGACAACTGGGTCATACAAAGTTGGCAAAGTCTTTACTTTATAAAAATGGAGGAGTTATCTCGTATGTAAACTATATTTTAAAGTAGATCCATGTTTTATAGTATAAGGTCCTAGTGGTCCAAGTTAAAGTGGACCAGGCTTTATTTGTTTCGGACAATCATCCGACAGCCTCAAACACATGAAATCTTTTGGTTAGCTAATCAGAAATAGTCTACAGAGCTTACCTATGAAATTTGAGCCTTCAAATCCATGTGTATCCATAATTATCCATGTTTGAAAAATCACAATGTCGTAAGAAATTACGAACGTCCCGCCATATTGGAAAACGGTTCGTCTTGATAATCAAAGAGTTATCCTTCCCGTCGTGCAATAGCGGTCATCTATCTAAATAGACTACAACGCATTTTTCAATTGTAGACTTTGTCAACAGGACACACAATTTTCAGACTGACTGGAGACCAGCCGCGTACAGCACGGAAAAAAAATGAAAGGTGAAATTTTTTGTTTGAGGCATATTTCAAGGTATTTTGCGATTTTCTCAGAGCTTGAATATTTCTGAGGACTGTTTAAATGTAACAAAGGCCCAAAACGACCACTAAAAATGACGCCTGGGCCCCTTTAAGTATTTGCCTTGCACGTGTTATTGAACACGTGTTATTAATGTTTACTCTTTTACTTAGTCTTGATAAAGCCAGTTCATCCTTAGCCTATGCGTAACACGATAAAATGATGCTCCACATAAGGTTAAATACTCAGATAAATAATATTTATTATGACACTTGCCCCAAAACATGTTGTTACTGCCAACTTCTTTCAATATTACCATAATCTAAAAAGCAAAACAAGCGAGTACTCGAACATACGACACAACCAAGTCTTGAAACAAAGTAAGGGATTGTCGCAAAAATTTTATGATTGTCGTGAAGTTTTGTATGTATGACCTTCACATTTACTTACATCCGGAAATCTGAGTCGCCATAAACCAATCAATTTTTTCCAGAAATATTGGAGCATATTTTGATTGGACAACAATTCAACCTTTACCTTTCATGCCCACCTTTGACCCAGAGTTCACGTTTACATCAGAAAAGTATGAATGAATGAAAAAAATAAGATGGGTTTGCTGGTGGAAATTGTAGTTTTGGTTTTCATATCTCTTTTACTTAGATGGTCAACGTCTCAGGGTTCATATTCAGGTACATAAAGAAAATTCTTTCACGATTCATTTGGTTTGAGCAGACATTTCATTCCATTATTAGAACAATTAGCCCAGTAGGAATTGTAGTCCGAAATTGCCGACTCTATTTCCAGCTTCTGATAGCTATTCGCCCTGGACACAAGTCCGAAACTTATGACTTTATTCCCAGCTTCTGATAGCCATTTGGACAGATATGTCTAGGGGTTACTTGCTGACTGATAACCAATCCTTCTTGGGTGCAAGGACTGAATTGGTACTGTGGCCCTTATTAAAGGGGCCCAGGCTTTATTTGTTTCGGACAATCATCCGACAGCCTCAAACACATGAAATCTTTTGGTTAGCTAATCAGAAATAGTCTACAGAGCTTACCTTTGAAATTTGAGCCTTCAAATTATCCGTGTTTGAAAAATCATAATGTCGTATGAAATTACGAACGTCCCGCCATATTGGAAAACGGTTCGTCTTGATAATCAAAGTGTTATCCTTCCTGTCGTGCAATAGTGGTCATTTATATAAATAGACCACAACGCATTCTCAATTGTAGACTTTGTCAACAGGACACACAATTTTCAGACTGACTGGAGACCAGCCGAGTACAGCACGGAAAAAAAATGAAAAGTGAAATTTTTTGTTTGAGGTATATTTCAAGGTATTTTGCGATTTTCTTAGAGCTTGAGTATTTCTGAGGACTGTTTAAATGTAACAAAGGCCCAAAACGACCCCTAAAAATCAAGCCTGGGCCTCTTTAATTGTTCTGTTCCCACGGTCACATGATAGAAATAAACAAAGTAGTAGTAGACCTCAAAGTATGATAATTTTAAATGATGTATTTCAGCATAGCAATATAGGCCTTTTCTAACTTGATTTGTCCTTGGTATATTAACTGCATATTAACCACAAGTTCACTGTTTCCTAATTCAGAAACATTAACAATTGACATTGATTTTTTTCAGGTCAGGGTAAACCACCTATGTTTGGTGATTATGAAGCCCAGCGCCACTGGATGGAGATAACAGTCAATTTACCAGTTAAAGATTGGTAGGTATACTAAAAGGTATATCAAACTGATCTTACATTGGTCTAGTAGGTTACAATATAATATATTATGATATTATGTTATGGGAGGTAATTGTTTGACATCGAGATGAAAGATGTCAAATTTTTTTATCACTTCCGGTTCTGGTTTGGGGACTTCCAGTGTTTCAAAATCAAATAGGGTGAGTGCACCTCCAGTGTAAATTATAATATGATAATATTGTAAATAACAATAATTCATAAAAAATTTTTTAAATTGGGGTTTAATATGCAAATGAAGTTCTAGCTCACTATGTATTTTTTATGTATTATTTTTTATAATCAAAAAGTTCTTGATTTTGTCTATTCAACCATATGTGACAAAATT
Source organism: Nipponacmea schrenckii (assembly GCA_030562195.1). NCBI lineage: Eukaryota > Metazoa > Mollusca > Gastropoda > Lottiidae > Nipponacmea > Nipponacmea schrenckii. Next base: position 33,948,629 of record CM060200.1, on the reverse strand, counting down.
TAAAAAAAATTTGTCTGCTAAAATAAAAGATTTCGAGGTGTAAATGATTGACACGTGTTAAAAGAACTTTTGCACCATAGTCAGTAAACCATACATTACAAATTAATCTGATTATGGAATTTAAAAAAAATTTATATCTATTAAAATTGTTACATGTAAATTTCAAACATACCTCTATTTATAGCTGTGAAATTGCAAAGTATAAAACCATTTGAAGTTTTTCTTATCTTAATAAGAACTATGCTAGTGTTTCTAAAGGAGTAAATCTATACAAATTTTAGCAGATACAAATAAATTACATAACACCTTTTATCTGCCCTAATTAATAGCATTTTACTTTTTTTCACATTTTGTTTATGCATATTATATTGCATATCAATTTATAGGTGTGAGTGTACACATTATAATTCTGTTTGAATTTGTTCTCCTAAATTAATTAGAAGTCGCACAATAGTCCAAATCAATATCTAAAATTACCTGCTTTAAAATTATGCATATCTCGGCAAAACAATATTAATTGTTGTAATTTTGTGAGCGTGTCACCCAGAAATTCCGAAGTTGCAAGTGAATAGAGAGCTCAGGAATTAGCGTCCTGTCTGTATGAGATCTAACACTGCACTGATGTATGAGTTCGCGTGCTGCTATCTCACTGAATAACGTACTCATGTGATTGGCTGATAGAATTATGCATATCTTGGAAAGTTAAATGTGGACAACTTATATAAAGGCATAGTTAGAAATTTGATTTCAAACACATTACAATGAAATCAAACTAGATGCTGTGGGTCATTAATACTTTAAACTTCAAGCAACAAAAACAAAAAATTTAAAAATTTCACAGTTTGCCTTTTTAATTAAAATCGGCTAAGAGAACACCTGGCGAAAGGTATTAAGGTACAAAAGGGCCTTGAAATTATGGAGCAAAATGTCGAGGGCCAAGCAAAGTACTGTACTCAGCTCTAGTTTTTGTTTAATCTGAGAAGGTAAAGAAATGTATATCCAAATAATTCATGAAGATGATGTTTTTGTTGTTTGAAGTGGCATGACAACTAAGGCTAACAAAATTTTTATATCAGTCTTAAGAGATTGATGTTTGCATTCTTGAATCCTTATAAACACTTAATTGTTTGTTACAGGTATAGAAATACAACTGAAAATGATTTATTGTACTGGGGTTTGGATTACCCCCCTTTAACAGCATATCACAGCCAAATATGTGGATTCATGTAAGTAATACAGCTTCTGTTTAAAAGATTAGATGATTTTGGATCTAGATAATTCAGATCTAAAGAAGTGGCCTACTTTTGAGAAAACTGCAAATAGCTATGTTGTTTTAAGCCAAATAAACAAATAAAGAGTCTTTACTAAGTCTGAACTTTTTTACAGTGTAATCAATATTAGATTTGACAACATTTAAGTAGGTCCAAGTGTTATCACATGATGGTGATCTTATGTTCAGACCACTGTATTAACTGATATTATCATTTCAGTGCTCAGTATTTCAACCCACAATGGGTAAGATTGAATACATCTAGAGGATATGAAGGTTATCAACATAAACTCTTTATGAGATATTCAGGTAAACAATATTAAATGGACAAGATATTCATTAGAACAAAATTTGCTTCCAGAATATGCTCTGTAGATGCCTAATTCTGGTTCTGATTATTAATGAAATTGCTTTCATATCAATATTCAAATTGTATTTGTGTTTCAGTGTTGATAGCTGACATATTGACATTTCTACCAGCATGTTTGTTGTATTATGTATCTCAGGATGAAGTACAGGATAAGTCAATGGTAAGATTTCTATTGAACTAATAGTTATTTACCTTTATGATTTGGATGTACATTTAGTGCCTTTTTGCTATGATTATGAATTGCAGCCTGACTAAAAGGGAAAGATTCACAATTTGTTTGACCAATCATACCTTAGTTTCAGAAAAGGAGAATTTTTAGCTTAACTAGTCAGCAATAGTGTTGACAGCTCTCTTTCAAAATGTGTGTCCATAATTATCCATCTTTGAAGTTAAAATACAGGTTCCATATATTAAAGAGATTTATAGAGATATCAATTATAATTTGAGTTTTTTTTGAATGAATTATGCAGTTTTTTTGCATATCTATTACTTTTGAAGATCATTTACAAATATTTCAGACCCAAATCAACCCTGAAAATCATGAACTATGACCTTTAAGCTGACCATAAATTATGTTCCCTGATAATCACCAAGTAATATACCATCCAGATAAATTATTTGTTTTTTTCAGCTGGAAATCAGCTATATAGTAAAGCATATTTTGAAACTCTTGTAACAACATGTTTAATGAGTCCATATTGCTCTTCAATTAAGGTATTGAGCACAACTTTGGCATTGCGAATAATTTATTACTGTATATTTTAGATGTATGGATTAATGTGTTTATTATTATACCCAGGTTTAATTCTCATAGATTATGGTCATTTTCAGTATCCTTTAAAACTACTTTAGTATTGACTACTAGTTATACATTCTCCTGGTATTTCAATTGAGCATTTAAAAGAAAAAGATTTCCAATATGCTTTTAAGAAAGAAGCTTTTAAACTGATATAAGCATAAAATATCGTCAAAGAACATTTTCTCTCTTTAAAATTTGTGCCTGAATATTGCATTGGTGTGTTGAAATTAGCTGTTTTGGGATGAAAGTATGCCAAAATATTCGTATTTCTCCCTAACTTCACTCTAGATATAATGGTGTCAGTCTGGGCTTTATGATTATGGCTGTAGCTTGTTTAGGACTCAGGCAACAAATTATTGGTGCAATCTTTTTTACATTGGCTTTAAATTATAAGCATATGGAATTATACCATGCTCTTCCGTTTTTTATGTATTTATTTGGTGTAAATATACATACTAACTCTATGAAAGGGTATGTAGACCTTTGAAAATTGAGTGCAATTTTATACTATGCTTTTTTTAAAGACATTTGATCAAATTGTTAGTATTACAGCTAGATATTCATACATGTATATGTGCAAAGTTTTTCTTAAGTAATGCTTGTTTATATCCTCTTATTATATTTCAATAAATGGAATTATTTCTTCCTAGATTTACTATTTCTTGCTCTTTTTATTTTCAGAATCTTTCAAATTGGTAAAATTGGTGTAGCTGTAATATTAACTTTTATATTATGTTGGTTACCATTTTTATCTGATATGGATTCATTTAGAAATGTTTTAATTCGTTTATTTCCTTTTAATCGGGGACTGTATGAGGTAGTTGAAAGATTTACTGATTATATTCTAGTCATTCTAATTCTGAGAAAACACTTTTCTGTTTAATTACATACAGTGTTATAATCAGGCCCTAATGGATGATTGCCCTGTGATGGATTTAAGCCACCCAATCTACCTTTAATTATAAAATCTATAATGAATTTTGTTGTATTCATTGTGTTGTTTCATGGTCTCTGATTTGTTAGCTGCTAGTATTGTCAAAGATTACATTATTCCAAATAAATACAGATAATTTGTTGAAAATCTTGGTTTATTTTATTGGATTTAAGAGAACTGAATTATTATTTTCATTCTGATAATTTATGAAAGCAATTCAATAGAAAACTAATATTTTCAAAGAGTTATTATGATCTGTTTCAGGATAAAGTTGCTAATTTCTGGTGTAGTTTATCATTGGTTATTAAATTAAAAAACATCATGTCTCAACAAGCTTTAGTTGTTTTATGGTAAGCTATATTGTATCAAATCAGTCATGTCCAACTTAAGGATTTTTGTATTGCATAATCTACAAGGTGACTTGATTAAAATAATAATTCAACTTTTCAGTTTTCTATCAACGTTAGTAGGACTTGTACCATCTGCATTTCATCTGTTATATAAACCAACCTTATCTAACTTTAAATATTCCTTGGTAAGTTGACTTTTTTTATAATCTTTAAATGGCATTTAGTAAAGGTGCTAGATCAACAAAACAAATTCTTATGGATACAATTACTAACTTTATTTAAGCGACGTTTCAACCAGCGTTCTCTGGTCTTTATCAAGCAATGAATAAATGTAAAAGGTTAACAAGGTATATATACATGTACATTTAAAACAACAAACACAACAAGACAAAACATAGGATTAATACTGATTAGTGCTGATTATTAATAAGGTGGTCATATGCTCTAGGGATAAAGACTCCTGGATCTCTGTTAATTGATGGGTTATTTCTTCTTATTTGGATGGCTTCAGTAATTTTCCTTTCCTTTTTGTTGTTTTTGTTAACTGCAAGTGTTAAGGTTTCATTCCAGTTTATTCTGTGGCCTGTATCTTTGATGTGTTCTTGGATTGCTGATGGGTTGTTGGCTGCCTTTGATTGATGTTCTTTTATGCGTTTTTGTAGTGGTCGTTTGGTCACAAAATTCACAAAAACCCGCCTAAAGCCAGGATTCTAGTGTGTTCAAGAGATTCAGTTTTTTACAACACCGCTACACATCTCTCTAAACTCTTATCAATATTCGGAAGAACAGCTGACTCATTCATAAGTGACTCTAGTGACTTCTGTTCAAAAATCAAAAAAATCAAACCATTAGGGACAATGATATCGTATGATGTGGTTGACTTATTTACAAATGTCCCAAGGAAAGAAGCCCTGGATGTGTTATTCGATAATATAAAACAAAGTGCGACTCCTCTTGATACTAAACTTAGTCCTGCAAACATCATATTATTAGCTGAAAACTGTCTCAAATCTACATATTTCACCTGGGGAGATGATATATATGAACAAATCAGGGGATTACCTATGGGCAGCCCACTTTCTCCACTTTTAGCTGAACAGTACATGACCTATTTTGAACGAAAGGCCTTACAAATCTCTCCCATAAAACCTATATGCTGGTACAGGAAAGTAGATGACACTTTTGTCATGCTTAAAGAAGAAGACGACCCTAAAACATTACTTGACCATCTCAACAACCAAAGCCAATCAATCAAATTCACCATGGAAACCAGCCAAGACAACTCCATTCCGTTCCTAGACATCCTCATCGAAAATACCAATAACCAAATCAGCACCTCAGTTTACAGAAAACCAACACACACAGATCAGTACCTACATTTCAAATCAAACCACCCCTTACAGACGAAAAAAGGCATCATAACCACCCTTACCAAACGAGCAGTAAACATTTGCAGTGAAGATAAACTGGAGAAAGAAATTGACCATCTCAAATACGTCTTCACTAAACTCAACCAATATCCAGAGCACCTAGTTAACCAGACAATAGCCAAAGCACGAAAATCATCAACCAATAATGAAAAAACCAAGCCAGAGAAGCCACCAATTATAGTATGCATACCATTTAATGGGAACTCGTCATACAAGATAAAACGACTACTAAAACAAGCTGGGATTGAAACCGTTTTTTCTGGGCAAAAAACAATCAAAGAAGTGATGCAGGCCAATGGGAAACATAATCCCACTAAAAAAGCAGACCCCAAAGGATGTGTATACCAAGTTTTCTGTTCCTGTGGGGAATCTTATATCGGTGAGACCAAACGACCACTACAAAAACGCATAAAAGAACATCAATCAAAGGCAGCCAACAACCCATCAGCAATCCAAGAACACATCAAAGATACAGGCCACAGAATAAACTGGAATGAAACCTTAACACTTGCAGTTAACAAAAACAACAAAAAGGAAAGGAAAATTACTGAAGCCATCCAAATAAGAAGAAATAACCCATCAATTAACAGAGATCCAGGAGTCTTTATCCCTAGAGCATATGACCACCTTATTAATAATCAGCACTAATCAGTATTAATCCTATGTTTTGTCTTGTTGTGTTTGTTGTTTTAAATGTACATGTATATATACCTTGTTAACCTTTTACATTTATTCATTGCTTGATAAAGACCAGAGAACGCTGGTTGAAACGTCGCTTAAATAAAGTTAGTAATTGTATCCATAAGAATTTGTTTTGTTGACTTTTTTTTACATTAAATAAAATGTAATTTTCGTGGTTCGTACTAATGCCATCCGCAAAATTATTCAATATATTATTTCTATATGTGTTCCCTGTTTCTAATTATTTTAATTTATTTAAGGTGAATTCATCACTGGTATTTTTCTTGTTTTCATTTCAAGTTCATGAGAAATCTATATTAATTCCTGCATTGTAAGTATTTAAGCAAATTTAAATAGTTTAAAGTTTCAATGTGAAATTATATTACCAAACAAAAGGACCTAAAGTCTCATGATTTTTATATGGCCACATGAAATGTAGAGCATATATTGCTGTCACCCATTTCCGTCCGTCCTCCATGGCTTGTAAACAGTCTCTTGGGCACAATTCTTGACAAATTTTGATTGACCTTGTTTTTTAAATGCTCGTAAATCCTCAACAATGTGGATTCGAGGTTTGTAAATACATTTAAGCCCCCGCAGCCACAGAGGTGTGGAAAATCCCAAGTTTTAGGTGCTTAGTTTTTCTGACTCTCCCCAAATAGCTATCAGAGGCTGGGAATACAGTCAGCAAGTTTCGAACTACAAGTGGGCATATACATATTACCTTGCCTGGCAATCTATCTTTGTGTATAGATTTTTTTTTTATGATATCTAAATAGATAGAATTAAATAGCCTGCTAGTGTCTTACAAACAAAAGCCAAAAATAAATGATCATCCACTTATTAAATGGTCCCATAGAAAAATTAAGCCCCATTTTGATTCTGTAACTCCTAACTACAAATGATAGAAATAATTTGGTGTGACATTTTGTCATACAAGAATTTAAACTGAAAAATATTGTTATCTAACAAAGCCACTCAAGTTGGGTTAAGAGTCACCAGTGATGTCACCTTCAATCAAATTCTAAAATGTGAAGACTGTTTAATAAAAAGGTATTGTCTTACTATTGTTTAACATTGATCTAATATGAGGGTTGATTAATCTTCAATTATTGTGTGGAGCTGAAATGTTTGATTTAAGAATGAAATGTGTTCAGGAGTTATTTAATTATAAAATATTTAAGGATGAATTTTGTTCAGAGATAGACATTTTCTTGAAATTTAAACAAAAAGGGTGTATTCATAGCTTGAGGATGAGCTGAAAACATTATAGGGTAAAGACCTTTCTACACCTGTATTGTTAATGGGTGAGCTAAAATCAGTATAGGGTACAGACCTCTACACCTGTATTGCATCTTCATTGAGACTGCAGACATCCCAGGGTTCACTTCTTGTTGTCATGTTAGCTACATTACAGACAATTTTCTTGGATACTGACATAAAAAATTATTGACTTCAAGCCTTATTTTAGGTAAGCCTTCATTTATTAAATTAATTTTTTTATCAACTATAGTAATATATTTCATCAATTGGAAATTTTCCTCAAGTATTATTTGATTTCTTGAATGTAATAATATATCAAATTTTATTTAAATTCAGGACAATGGTGTCAGAGCCATCTATTTTATAGCCTTGTCTTTATGTCTTTCAGTGTATGGTTTTTAATATGAGTGATATCCTAGCATGTAATTATAATCAAAGATTCAAACACCATGTATTAATAAGGTAAATTTATTCTTATATTTATAGCATCTGAAATTTTTAATAAAAATGAATGCAGTCAACTACAAGACTGATAAGAATTTTGTTTTTTGAACATTAAACATGATAGTTATAATATAATTGTTATGATATTTGATAGAAGTAAAACTGAAGGAATGATAATGTATGATGTATGATAGGACTGAAGATAAAGGAATGACAATACACCAATTTTGAATATAGACACATTTGTTTACAAGACAAAAGGACATCAGAATAAATAGTAACAGTAATCATATTTGTTATTACATCCTGTTATTTACAAATTCCCATTCTTAACAGTATCTTCCTATAGTTACGAAATAAGATCCTATCCACTAGAAGGAAAAAAGGATAATCTCTTCAAATGTAGCAGGGCTCCTTATAAAACTTCCTTGGAAACAGAACACTTGAATCTGAGAATCTCTTGGGTTTATTTATGCTGCCTGTTGAACTTTCAGTAAATGTGTGAATGTTTTTTTATACAAGTCAAACTTAAAGTTCTATTTTGTTTGAAGAGAAAAAATAACTTCTTTAGGTTATAAGGGAAGTCTGGCCAAATTTTCTCTTCTCAATTCAAGTCTTACCTCCACTGTGGCTCTAATCTGTGTATGAACTGTGTATCATATAAGATGTAAAGAATGAATGTTTAAATCTCTCAGATTTATAAAGGTTGATTTTTTGTTACAGTATTTTCGTAACTCAACATGAAATCAACTTCAAGAATGAGTGTACATGTATTTCCAAGTTCAACAGGGGCTTTGTTTATGAATACAGCTTCTTTAGGATAAGGGGAGTTGTCTAAAACTAAACTTTGGCATTAACTGGACATATTTCAGACTTATATATTAGGAATTCTCCCTCTGTAGGAATGGCTATAAGGTGGATGTTATTTTTTACTAAACTGGATAGGGGATGGCAACCTGCATGACAGCTGAAGGCAATCATGTGGTAGGTGTGGGTGCCACTATTACTGCAGGGCAGCTCCGAGTAGGTGTGGTCATGAAGTCCTACGGTCGCAAATTAGATCATTAAAAAATCAAATAACATTCTATATTTTAAACCTTGCTTCAGTGGGACCATTGCCAGATGTTTTCTAGAGTATTTTCAGTTTTTATGTGTTCAGTGGATAAAGGAGGTGATGTTTGACAGGTTCTGCATCTAGCAGTTGATAAACTAAACTCTGACCCCTAAGTAGAGATTCATATATTGTAGAGGGTAAATGAAGTAAAGTTGTAGGAATGAAAGTTTTAAATATCTTGAGTTAGTGCACAGATTGACAAATAATCTAATATTTGTAGAATTATATGTATTCATATTGGATACCATAAATACCAAGGATTCAGTGAATTTATTTCAAGTTATGATGTTCTACTGAATATGAGAAACAGTTGTCAACAGAATGAGCTTTTCTCTTTCAAGTGAATTATATTATTTAATATATACCCTGATTGTATTCTGATCTTGGTAGCAAAGAAATCATATTTATCCCTGATCTGTATTTTTTAATGAAGCTTGTGTTCTACAAGTTACAAACCGGTTAGAAAGATAAAAAGAATATTTTTGACTTGACTAAATATTTTGTTCAATTCACTTTGATATCTTTCAAATTTTCATAAATTAACTTTTTTTTACCAGAAATATTGATTCTGTGGTAAATCAATTTTTTTAAGAAACACCTACTTCAAACTTTGAATATTTTCCTGTCATTTTTTTGGATGATTGATATTAGAACTGCAATGGTTTTGTTTTTTTTATTCAATTAATCAAAATTACTTTCTTACTTCTGAATTTCAATTTGATGGTTCAAAAGACTGCAAATATTGATTCTGCATTCTGCAAATTTACTCATTTCTTGCTGCTAGGGTCAGAAAACTTACAAAATGATATATAGATTATTGTTTAGAGTGTGATTGGTTACAATTTATTTATTTATAAATAACTTGTCAAAAGTAATCGATTTGACCTAAATAATTAGGTCAAGCTGCCATATCGGCCGCCATTTTGAATTTTCTTTACAATTCTTAAATCCGAAATTCAGACACTATTGATTGACCAATTTCGATGAAATTTAGCACATAGATACATTGGATCATTATCTACCTTTTGTTGGGGACCGAATTCTAATTTTCGTATTTTTTCTTTCGAATTATTTAAATTTCAATTTTTTCAAAATTAGGTCACTTTAACGGCTAGGGAAGGTGTGACCCACTTAATCAATGACCTTGAAATTTGGGTCAAATAATATTCAATATATTGTCTACGAGAAGATATATTTTAATTTGGCTTACTTAAAAAATTCATAGAGATAAGTGTACTTAAATACAGCAAAAATTGATAATTTTCATACTTTCGCCATCTTTAACCGTTACGGAAGGTGTGACCTAATTATTTCATGACTTTGAAAACTAGGTCAAATGATATTCAATATATTGTCTAGATGTAGTGAAAGTGGTTGTGAAGACAATATATAATTGAAATTACGAAAGCACAGGCCGATTGAAACTGATTGATAAATTGGAATTCATGGAAATCTGTAGCCAGCATAAGCTTAAATACAAATCTAAAATAAGAGGAAAATAATGATTATACTGTTATAGGTTTTAGTCTGCCCTGGACTAAAATATCACTTAAATTTCTATTACGCTTAAAAGCAATAATTAATTTTTTGTGGAAAATATCAGGGAAAATGTGTTGGAGGCGTTTATACATTTCTTTGATAATGGGTATGGCTTGGCAGGATGTACTACTGAAAAGTATAACAAAAGGAATTATCTGATAGTCAACTTGAACATTTAAACCATTGGGTTTCATCGTATTAAGTTTATTTATCCAGTAGTTTTCTCTAAGCAGTCGAAAAGTTCTAGTTGGAATATCAGTCTGTTCATAAATTTGTTCAATAGGGGTGATTCTTGCATTATTTATGTGATGGTCTGATTGGTTGAAATGTTTAGCTACAGTTTTATCCAAATTATGATTTATATCAAATCTATGGCCATTGAATCGAGTTCTCAATTTATTTTTTGTTTCTCCAATATATTGTTTTTGACAAGCTGTACATGATATGAGGTAGATGATATCTAGATGAAGGTAATGGCAAATTTAGCCTACATAATATTTTAAGGCTGTCCTAATACGTTCATAATTTTAATCAATTCTAGTCTAATGATTACATTGGTCAAAAATGAATTTATACCGGAATGATATTTCTGTTCTTTTGCATACTTTAACATTAATCCTAACTCTACACCTAACCTTAACACACATATAGATTCCTAAATTCTATCAACCATAGAAATATCAAAACAGGCTTGTTTCTAAATACACATAACTTCATGTCTTTTAGGCTAAAAATGTTTATAGTTTTGTTACAAAAAAAGCTAGATTTTGAAAACTATTTTGAATTTGGTAAATAATGTATTGATTTCTGGAGTTGTGATGCGTAGCCGTAAAACATCCAATGCTGGGAAAACTACATCTGAAATAATAAGAAGGCTATGTTTTAGAGAATATGTAAAATAAATTTTCATCTCAAATTTTTTTTAAACAAAAAACAATCAAATTTCGTATTGGTATATAATCTGATTTAAAACTATTTCATTTAACTAGGCAAAATTGTTAGGTTAAAAAATTCCTATTATAGGTCAATTGTTTGATTCAATTACAAATTTGATAAAAATGGATTGAATATAGAAAAAAAAAATACATGTATGCCTAATTGATAATTGTGAATACAGTGGAGCTCCAATACAAGATGTAGGGTATTGATGGTATAATTTGTAAATGATTAACTCTTATTTTCTATTTGTAGATAGGAGATCAGAAGATGGTTATAAAAAGAATAGGATGAAATAATAGTGTACAATATTCAAAAAAAAGGAAGGAAGAATGATCTGTTTAGTAGCTTGAATAAATATATTATTATTATTGTTTTATTTTGGAATTAAAAAGTTAAGAAATGTGTTGTTTTCATTCAACAATAATTGAAATTTCTGCTGTCTGTATGAAGAAATTTCAAATCTATGTAGAGTACAATTGCATACATGCCTTGGATACCAAATGGACCTGTTAAAGAAAGTTATCATCATAACCAGAAGGCCCATTAGTAGCTAGATAATTGGAATAAGTTCTTAGGTTGTACCAGTTGTATCTTTAAAGAATAGCTTAGTTACATGTCATTGGAATAAACACATTATAATATTTCAACCACTCAATTTTTACATGCCAAGTTCATCCTCATACCATTTTTTTATTTATTCAAGTTTTTTTTTTATTAAGATTTGAGTGGCCAAAATAGACATTTATTTTTATAAGACCACATGAAATGTAAAGCAATTTTTGTCACCTCCATAGTTACATCTACTATTGTTCTTTAGGTTTGGACAGGTTTTGATCTCTTATAGAATAGGGCCTACTGAAAATATTTTCTTTGCTACTGTTCCAAATGTTTTGATTTGAAAGTGTATTATGTTGCCTAGTTTATGATATATTCACTGGTACAACCATTTTGAAATCTAAAAGTATTCAGTATGAGTTATTGTCATCAAAAAATTCTCATGAACACTGTAATGTGCAATTCTTGACAGATTTTGATGAAACTTGGTGTGACAGTGTGTAATAACCCAGGGATCAACCTTATCAAAAATTATTTAATATGAATTTTTACCCTTGTTCTTTAAAATGCATTTGATTGTAAGCTCATAAACACTCCACAAGGCACAATTTCTTTACTCACTTTGATGAAACTTGCTGAAATTGATTATCACCCAAATATGGCAGGCTGTCTTAACCTTTGATAACTTATCTGGGGCATGATTACAGAATTAAATACACTTACTCGAATCTCATGCTGCTTGCACATGTATTGGAAAAACATTCCTTAACCAGCCATTTACTGGATATAGGGATTCAACTAATTGACAGGGCAAGAGAAAAGAACTATATGTGATGCAGAGGTATCTGATATTTGTTCAATGCTTATCATTTATAATTTAGATCTGTTTGCTTGTTAGCTGACAAACATCCCTATATAACACATTGGTTTCTCTCTATTTCAACATTTAGGTAAAGTTAACATTTATTTATTCATTAACAATTTCATTTCATGCTACCGTCTGGGCAGACTAGAGGATTCTCATATAGCAGAAACAATTAAGATCCAGAAGTTGATCCGAGTCTTAATATATATATATATATATCAATTTTGTTCTTCAATCCTTTTCATATGTATATGTGAATAAAATATTGTTTACAAAAAAAAATGTTGTTTAACCTTTTTCAACTACAGAATCCTGCTTCATATCTTATATTTGTTATTTCAGTATGTTACCACTATTAATAAAAGATGGCTTATTAGGTCAGTACTGTGGACTATCAGTACTATTTCTAATAATAGCATACTATTCATCACAACAACAATTTAGTCACTATTCATCTAGATTACAGAATTGGATGAAATTTGTGGTAAGTTAATGTTAAGGCAGATGAGGCTAAATTGATCATTTAGAATTCACATATTTTATATGATAATCAGTTATTAGTGAATTACCAATAGTAGGCCTAGTTGATCTGCGTAATTGATTCCTGTTGTAGGTTACTTTGACCTGTTCAAGTAGATTCTTATACACTTCCCAATTGACTGCAAAATGCAAAAAAGAACCCATTTTAATTTTCTTTTTTCAGTATTTTTCTTCTATATTTGGAGCCGTTATATTAATAGCTTGTAGTCTAGTTGTAAAACCTCCACCAAGATTTCCAGATTTATTCCCAGTTCTTATATCTGCTTATTCATGTGGCCATTTCCTATTTTTCTTATTTCTATTTCATTATTGTCAATTCTTTAATGACATACCAAACTACGTTAAAAAAGATAGCAAAATTTCTCAACATAAAAAATTGTCAAAAGAGAAAAAAGTGAAATAAAGACAGTGATACCATTGAAGTATTTGGTATTTTGTTTAATATTAAATAGGGGTCGTAAAACATTAGGTGGTTTCTTACCCATAGAAAGATGTCAAGGAGCTTTTTATGAAGTATATTTTTGGACATTGTTTGTAATGGCAGCCAATTCTTGAAGTTTCCTCAAAATCCATCAAAACACCAGCTCTCTATCGTATCCACTACAATTGTGGAAGACAGTCAAACAGACAGGGGCAACAGCTATATACAGCAACATTTATGTGTGGGCATATAATTATCGAAGTCAACTCTTCAAAATTTATTGTCATACTTAAATCATATTCGTAAATACAAAGCAAAGCCAATATCACTAACTAAAACAATTACTCAACAATAATGCACTTTTACCAATTTTGTTTGGTTCTGTAATTGTCTTATATCTTGTGAGTACAGCTGGTACATCTAAAGATAGTCCAATAGCTTTCATATTATCATCTTGGTGAACTAGAGTTCCAATACACACTATTAACCTGAAAGCTGCTTCTTCATAAATATTTTCCTCCAAAATTGAGCCTGCAGCAGACATACATTGGGACTTTCCCTCTACATCAGATGTTCCTAGTAAGGCAACTGAAAAATTTAGAAGTACGGTCGCAATGGCTACCTGAATGTGTTTATTAGTTGAATTCTTTAATGGCATAAGGGCTGAAATTATTTGATCCCGATTTTCACAATTACTCATAGCACCTTTTGATTGGCTGAAAGAGTTAGCAATGATTCGAATTGCTAACATTTTATTGGCTGTTGGTTGATCAGGAGATAGATATTGATAAAGACCCTCTAAGAATCCTGGTTTACTGGTAAATAATGTGTTGATTTCTGGAGTTGTGATGCGTAGCCGTAAAACATCTAATGCTGGGAAAACTACATCTGAAATAATAAGAAGGCTATTTTTTTAGAGAAACTGTAAAAAAAAATTTCATCTCAGATCTTTGAAAGTTGTAATTTGTAATAGAGAAGATCTACATAATCTAAGGCCTATATGTTTATGAATCATCTATTCCTAAGAGGTGTAACTTTAAATTTCAAAATTCTAACACACAGGTCTTAAAAAGAGCAAACAATTTCAAATCATAGGCTACTTACTTTCTGGCCATAATAACAATTTACATAAAGTAGCCACTTGTTTATCTGTTGATGTTTCAGCTGTTATAAAAGTATAAAACTCCTCTAATTCACTTTCACTAACTTTTTTATTATCCTCAACAGATTGGTTGAATTCTTTTAATTTATCTGAAAATCATATGAATCAAATTCTTTATATTTCACTGCAAAATCAATTGTATTCAAAAAAGATCTGCTAGTGAGTTCTTACAGAGTATTATCAATACTGTAGAGGTACAGGTTCACACATAATGTACTTCACTTTTCTGGTATCAGTAATACTGCATGAAACACTATTACTCATCTGCAATATACTATAATGTAATATATTTCCGTATGTGATAGTCAAAACTGCTAGAATATTTAAGTATTTAACATCTTTGCTACCCTTATTTCATTTTAGATTTTAGATTTTAATTGACAGTTGCCATATTTTCTCTTGAGCTCAAAATAGCTATTTCCAACTTGATACCGGATACAATGAAATACTATAGTTATAAGATCTATAAAAAGATCTACATCAATACCTCACAACAAAACTTACTCATAATTTGTTGAGGACTAGATTGAGATAAAGTAAGATAGGTGGTCACAGGGAAATAGGTATTATTAAGTTGACTGGTACTATTATTAGCTCTATAACTACCACTTCCTATAATACACATAATAACCAGTAAAATATCTTCTCATTAAACAATGGAAATATACACTATAAAAATGTTAAACAAAATTCATCCTTGAATAAATAGATGCTTCTTGGAAATGTTTCATGCTTTTGTCAATCAATAATAAAGCTTATGTGCAATAATTTAAGTATCTGCCAGCTGAAGATATTCATCATTCAAATGTGTGATTCAGAGACATTTCACTAAATAAAATATTAGAAAACACCATCAGACCTGTAAAAGGGTCTGCACCATGAGGTTGTGTTGCACCAGTATTAGATTGATTGGTATAGGATGGTATGTGACGTCCTGCTCCAGTAAAAGGATCTCCACCACCAACATTACTAGAATTGGCTGCTGGAGCACTACCTGGTATATATCTTCCACCACCTTGAGAATTAAAAAAAAGCTGACTAGTTATATAACTTACTGATAAAAAGTCTAATAACACTTGTATTCATTCACTTCATTATCAGGATTAAATTTTTTTTTCATGTAAAACCAAGAAATGCACCCTTATGGCTGTCTTCCACTTTCAGATAAATCATTGTAAAAATTAGCACATGATAAGAAAGTTTGTTAATCTATTTCATGAATAAGCTACATATTTGTATTGCTATTATCTAACAAAATAATATAGGCAAGACAGTACAGTTAAGTAGAAGTGTTATCTTCCAGTATATTCCTACATTAATGAAATTAAATCAGAATACATACTTGTAAAAGGGTCACCAGCACTGGGAGCACTGGCATTCAATGTCACACCTTTAGTATTATCAACAATAAAATTAGCTACTTGATCAAGAAATAACTGAGATAGGCTATTGTCATCTAAAAAACGTTGAGCAGCAAACCAGGGGTCTTCTGTTGTATTGTAGGGTAGCTTTAAAGGTGGTTGACCTTCTCGTATATCTACTGTGAAAACATAATCATATTCCTGAAAATAGACATGCATTGAAATATATTGTAAAGGGTTATACCCTTAGAAAGAGTTGCGTGGCATTACACTGCTTGATACCAGTCCTGTTGATGCAAATATCTTAAAATTAGTAAAAAGGGCCATTTTTGGAAGTTGATTTTTATCTTGAATATTTGTAAAAAGTCTTCAGAAAAACTAGAAATGCACCAGTCATACAATTCTTTCAACTATCTCCAACTACAAATTTTACTTCCTATTTCTATACATGTTTTTTCAACAGTTAACTGTGAAACTATTACTAATTAGCTCAGCTACAGATTTGTCAAATAAATGGCTAACCTGTTCCCTTACAATCTTTTGGTTATAACATTACCATTACTATGATCTTATAGTCTTAGTCACTTGATTGGTTTCTTGAGACATTACGATACTTTTCTTATACCATGAAATTGTATTTTGCAGGCCATTGAAACAGTCCTCATGGCCAATGCTTTCAAATTTTATTTAGTCTGTTTACATATTACAATTCTAGTCATAGAAAAGATACGAAGCAAGAGATCTATAAAGTTCAATGACATACCTTTCCATTATACAAAGATTTACCAGACGTAGCTTGAGTTCCACCAGATCCACCAACTATATCTCCTATTTTATTCCATTTACTAGCTGCTGAATCCCAACTATATAAATATACTTTACCACCATCTTTTATCATTTTATTTTGGCCTTCTTTTACTCCTGTCAGATAATAATTATTTGATACTTAAAAGCTCATTGGTTATTTGTGTTGTGGTTTTGATAACCAAAGGCCCTTTAAATTGTCGGCTATTCATTTGACAATAGCTTTGTGAAATTGAGCCAATTGAGCACATACATTTCAACATTTGTTATTGCTATTCATAATACTTAGAGCAAACCTAATGAATCGCTTGTGTAACTGAGAGGCAACAGATATATCATTATAAATCAAATGAAGAAGATTACAGTGGGATATATTGGGAATTCGTAAAAGTTTTCTGATACCTTTTCTCCGAGAACAATAAAAGGAGTGGACATTCTTTGAAGAGAAATCCCACAGTTGACATCCATAAACTCGCATGCAGTAGGTCTTAAATAATTTATACTTAATGAATGAGTTGGTGCATTTAAAATTAATTAAAGTTACATTTACTTTGGACAGAAAGTTATTAATATATTTCTCAGTATGTTCCTTTTTGAAATCTATACAATGTATTCCAAAATTAATTAGATATGACTAACCTGGATTAATTAAAGCCTCTAGACCAGGCAAATCTTCAACATTAATATCTCCTATCTGTGTCTGTATAGTCGATCCAGCTATCATTTCATCAAATGCTTTCAATTCTTCAGGAGATGCTATTCTATCAGGATTGTTTGTAAAAACTCTTATAAAACCATCACTAGCAATGTATAACATTAAAATTTCTTAAGTAAAGTACTGATGATAAAGATGTGTTTACTTGTTATGTCATATAATAAATTAAACTAAGATATTGATCTTCAGGTCACCTTAATCAAAAACAACAGGTTTGTTACATATTCAAGGTAAATTAAAAACACCTTCCAATCATGGCTTCTTCTGAATTTCTGAAACATGTCTTGTTTCTTGGGCCTATTTTACATTTAAAGTATTTATTCAACCATTGTAAAATTCTAATTGATATTTCTTTTCAATGAGCTCACACTATAGGAGTTCTAAATTACCTGGCCCCAGAAACAATATCACCATTGGGTAATGCACAGACACTCCAAATAGACTGGGTTGGGTGTGGTATAGTCTGTACACAGTTACCTCCCTTCCATACCCTTACAGTCCTATCCTCACTACTAGTAACAAAGTCTTCACCATTAGGTAATAAGGCTATACTATACACATAGTTAGTATGGCCATAGTAGGTAGCTATACAATCTCCAGTGGTCAGCCAGCGTTTGATTGTAGAGTCATTAGAACATGACAGAAATTCTCCTGATCTGACACTAGCAAGACCTCTTACACAGTCTTCATGACCTAAAAAGACATTAATCAAAAGACTATAGTAGAAAATGTCCAAAGCATATGGACATGCCTAGCAAGTATGTGGTTACTCTTACACTTCTTGTGAAGTCATTTTCAAAATACTGAGCTTTTACTTCTTTGTTGTTGTGACTTTTTTTTGCTCACCTCTAAATGTCTTTTCACATTTACCAGCTTTCCACAATTTGATAGTTCTATCAGCTGAACCTGTTAACATAACACCATCTTCAGACATAGTAACTACAGCCCAGACTGCTGACTCGTGACCTAAAATAGAACTTGACATCTTACTTTTCTGCATTGGCTCTAGCTGGTATTTATGCAAGTAATGCAATAAGGGACCATAATAAAATATCACTAAAGTTTGATTTCCACCGTCTGTCTCTAAGTAAATTGCTTCTTAATGTCACTAGAGGATAATCATGATGAATTCTCTATATGTTATGGTTTTAGCAATTTATTTTTACTTTTTCTATTCATATCTTACTCAGTAGCCCTAAATAAATGATATGAAAATAAATTCTTCAAACCTTCAAGAGTCATAACACATTTTTCTTTCAACCAAACTTTTGCAGTTTTATCCCAGGATCCACTTACAAGGAAACCAAATTTACCAGTTGCCAATGCACATACTGCAAAGAGAAACATGTAATATGTGTCATACAATAAACTGAAGACAAATTATAATTCAAACTACATAAAATTATTCAGATTTTCAGCCGTAAACTGAACTTAACTTCATTTTTCATTTGTTGTGCATGTTGGGTAGATACAATTAAATGTAAAATAGGCCTTGAACATGATGATGAAATTTTGAGATCTCTTTCATTGAATCATTGCAATTACAGTTGGCACTAATGAAGCAAATCATAAATAAGAAGTACCTGTGCTAGAATGTCCAGTTAGTTTATAAATTGGTTGTGGTGAATCTATAGTATAAGCCAAGATGATGGAATCATTGCCACCAGTGAATATCAAACCATTAGGATATTTATCATCTGGTGGCATAACACAAACACTGGATACAAAATTATTATGTCCACTCATAACATGTCCTTCTTGATAGCCATTATCATTTCTGAAAAGTTAACAAGACTTGATTAACATTTCATGTAACTTATTATCTATTTAGTAAGTTTAATGGGAAGTTGTATTAAATAAAGCATTGGAAATTAGGGCTTTTACAAATATTAAAGGTACATAATACAATTTAACGCACAACAGTGTTGTTACCAAGTTCATAACGCAAGTTTGTAAAAACAATAAGATACAATCAATAGCACAGTTTAATAAATTTTTTTAAGTAAAAAAGTAGGCCTATGGCTATGTGTGTATCCACGATTGTGTGATAAAAAGAATCTTAAATTTGTGCTTATGTTATAATAAATTTATAAAATTCGTTTGGGATAAAATATTTAAAACCACCAACTAATAAATTTATCATGACATAAGCACTCGTTCAAAAGGATGACAATAGTAGCCTATACTGTAGACAATGAAACTTGAGACAGAAAAAGCATTCTGATTTTCGGATAAATAGCAAATGTTCGTACTCTATAGGCACCCATATTCGTGCCGTCACATCTCTTGATCCGGACAATATCCCATTTTCTGGAAAAAGAGTAGAACAGACGGCTCTAACGTCTTTTTCGTGACCAACAACATTACATCGCAACCTGTAGGGCGCAGCCATGTTTGTTAAGAAACACCTTCGTTTTTCTAAGGCTACTGATTACAGTCAAGAGATCCGGAAAGATCATCATAACAATATAAGTAAATGTAAACTTATTACTTTCATTTGAAAGTATAAGCCATCTCAGTCCCAAATGTAATCAAATTTAAAGAGACATTTGATTTGGTATAGAATTTACAATGGAGATAAAAGCACTAAATGTGTTTAAGCGAACCTGTCAATGAGAGGAAGTAAACAGAGTTTTCCATAAGCTCAAGAAAAGAAAGAAAATGTCAGGAATAAAAAGAAAAAGAGGATCAGAAAGTGATACAGACGATAATGCAACATCAGCTGATGGTATGTGTTAAAACTGGTTGAGTTGCTTGCTCAGTGTGGCATTTAAAAATGTCTCTTCGAGCATCTCCCACGGTCAAAGCAAAGCCCAAAGCAACAAGCTAAGGCAGAAGGAAAGGCACTGTCTGCCAAGTTTCAAATCGATAGCTTTACGGGAAGTTGGGGGGTGCGTAAGTAAACCAGTGCTCATTCCCATTCTATCCCAGTATAAAACTCTATCTTATGATTTCTAGGTGACCAGTGTTTTGACTGTAAAATTAATCTGTATAAATGCTTATACTATATTGTCATATATTCTACTGTTGTACATTAGACATTACCTTCTTGAAAAATTACAAGGCTGCATTAAAAAAAAATCTTTACCCATACAACATTTGAAGTCCTAACTTATCAGTTCATCAATAAACACTATATCACAACAGTATATCCAACACAGCTTACACACCAGTCTACACAAATGGTTTACCTGCCTCCTCTGAAAAACTGTTCATGCTCAAGCTGTATATATGGTTTCTTGACGACTTTGAAGGTCCTGTCCATATACCAAGTCATAGTCAACTGTTGGACGATAAACAGTTGGATGATCTAACTAATACGGTTGGTGATTCAACTGAAAAAGTTGAATAGTTGAAAAGTTGGACAAATCAACAACTTGAACTCTATGTTGCATTTGGACAATTTGCCAATTGGACGATTCAACACTAATAAAGACAAAACTGATGTATATCCTCAAAACATAGTCTTTCATTATCCAGAAAATAAATAAAATTATGTTAGTACCAGTATGATCTTCTTGCAAACAAAAAACAAGACAATCCAAACCAAAATACAACTGAGACCAATAGGCCTTCTACTGGATAAATATCTATAAGACTACAGACAACTGACCAAAGATAAACCCAACATGGGAAGGAATGTTTCAACAATTATTTGTTTAGGCATCAATTAGGAGAACCTGCATGTAGCTATAGATTATTTCTTATCAGCTTTTTTTATGTACATTGACTGTTTTATATTTATTTTTATGTATTTTAGTTAAAGAAGAAGATGGAATGGATTCTATGCCTTCCTCCAGATCAGCTGGCAGAGTAAGTCAAATTGTGAATGTGTTTGCATTGTTATTTGTAATAAGTCAGACTAAATCTGAATCTTTTCTCAGAATTTTGACTTTTTGAACAATTTTCTGTAATCGTGATTATTTTTTCTAAATTATGAGCTTTTCGCATCAGCTTACCCCATTTTTTGATAAATGGCAACTTCACTTAATCCATTAAATTTTACTGTTTTTAAAAGGTATCCCAAAATCTGGAATTTTATTTTCAGGTCAGAAAAAAATCTGCAAAAGTTCTTGAAATGGAAGAATTTGAGGAGGCAGAGAAAAAACAATATAAAAAGCCTGACTCATCTAAAAAGCAAGTCTTAACTGTGCAAACACCTGCTAAGAAAATCAAAATCAAAAGTGAAGATGCTGAAACTGTTTTGCCAGAAATAGAAACAAAATCTACAGAAGTAGAACATGAAGAAGCTGTGGTATCAAATCCAGTTACCCCTCCCTCTAAAAAATCAAACAAGAGTAGTGTCATCAAGTTACTATTGAGCTCTCCAGCTGTACCAACTACACCAGCTGTTAGCACTAAAAATTTGACTAAATCTAAACAAGTTGAAGTTAAGAAGGAACCAGAATCTCAAGGAGTTACAGCAAGTACTAAAAAGGCAATCAAGTCTAAAGTGAAAATTAAAGATATGACATCACCAACTAGAACAATCCCTCCAGACACACCTGTACAGATTGATGTCAAACCAACTATACCCTTGACTCCTGATTCACTCACCCCTCTAACTCCTCATTCAAAAATTTATACCATGTCTGAAATTGCATCCATATCACCAGCCCCAGCACAGGATGGAAGTCTGAAAATGAAGTTGATTTTATCACCAAAGCAGGAATCAACTTTTCCTGAATTTAACATGCCTGAAGCCACACCAGTAGTCAAAAGTACTAAGAAGGTAAAGAAGAAAAAGGATGAGCAATCAATTGAAAATACAGCAGTACCATTTACAACCAGCTGCAAATCACCATCAGAAGCCATGCCTAATCTTGCTGCATTAGTGAATGCTACTGCTACTAATGAAAGTGTTCAGAAGAAAAAAACTGTTAAGCTGAAGAAGTCAAAGAAAGAACTTGATTTTGAGTTTGAAACATTGAAAGACACTTTTGATCCACATGATGTAGATGAAGAACCACAATTAGTCATAGCTGATCCATCACATGAGGTAGAAAAGAAGAAAAAGGTTGGAAATAAGTTAAAGAAGAAGGCAAAGTCAGCCCAAAATGACAATGGAGGTACAATTTTTTCTTTATGAAAATATTTTGATGATGCTGACTTAAAAACAGTTTTAGATTACAAATCTATTTCAAGTCAAATGTTTTTTGTTTTTTATACACCCACATGAAATGGGGGGCGTATATTGTAGTCACCCATGTCTATCCATCCGTCCACAATTGCTCGTAAACACTCTACAAGGTGCAATTCTTGACGGATTTTGATGAAACTTGATATGAGTGTTATGATGTGATATGATTATGTTAGGATGAACCCTTCAAAAAAACATGTTCAATTTTAGCTTGTAAACACTCTACAAAGAACAGTTATTGACCAATTTTGATAAAACTTGGTGTGAGAGTATGTTATAACCCTATTGAAAATCAACGAAATCGAAAAACATTTAGTAAGAGTTATTGCCCTTGTTCTTGAAAACGCGTTCAATTTTAGCTTGTAAACGCTCTTGAGAGAACAATTCTTAATGGATTTTGATGAAACTTGGCTTGAGTATTTGCTATCACCCAAGGATGAACCCTAATGAAAACCAGTTAAATCTAAAAAAAATTAGTGTCGAAAAAATTTAGTGTCAGTTATTGCCCTTGTTTTTGAAAAACGTGTTCAATTTTTGGCTTGTAAACACTCTACAAAGAACAGTTATTGACCGATTTTGACAAAACTTGCTGAAATTGTTTATTATAGCCCAAGGATGAACCCTTTTGAAAATAGAAAATATCGAAAGATATTAAATACTAATTATTGCCCTTGTTCTATAAAATGTGTTGGATTTTTGCCTTGTAAACACTCTACAAGTCACAATTCTTGAGTGATTTTGACGCAACTTGGCATGAGTATTTGTAATCACCTAAGGATGAACCCTATTGAAATCCAGTTAAATCAAAAAATATTTAGTATCAGTTAATGCCCTTGTTTTTGAAAACACATTCAATTTGTGGCTTGTAAACACTCTACAAAGCACAATTATTGATCGATATTGACAAAACTTGTTTAATATCACCAAACGATGAACCCTATTGAAAATCAAATATATCGAAATATATTTGATACGAATTATTGCCCTTGCTTTATAAAATGTGTTCGATTTTTTCCTTGTAAACACTCTACAAGTCACAATTCTTGAGCAATTTTGACGTAACTTGACATGAGTATTTGTAATCACCTTATGATGAACCCTATTGAAAAATATTTATTGCCTTTTTTTGGAAAACTTATCAAAATTTTTAGCTTGTAAACCCTCTAGAAGGCACAATGATTAATAGATTTTGAAAAAATTTGCTGAAATTGTTAATTATCACTCAAGGATGAACCCTATTGAAAACAAGAAATATCACATAATATTTGATTGCCCTTGTTCTTTCAAATGATTTCGATTTTTTGGCTCATAAACACTCTGCAAGTCACATTTCTTGAATGATTTAAACGGCATGAGTATGTGGAATTATCTAAGGATGAACCCTATTGAAAATCAGATAAATCTTAAAATATAGCATATCAATTATTGCTCTGTTTTTGAAAATAAGTATATGTATATTCTATTTTTTATTCAAAATCAATGCTGCCAGTGGGCGTATATTACCTTGTCTGGCAAGCTATCTTTTTGGCTTTGTGAGGTCCAGTTTTTCCTGAATAAGAGGAACCATATAACTAATTTCAGTTTTTGACTACAAACAAGGAAGTCTCGAAAACCCTTTCGTATTTGATCATCAAGTATCACATATGGTTCACTCATGCTTAATTTGGGAATTACTATTTAAACAAATGAGAAAATAATCTATTTTTCAGAGAGCACCATGACACAAGGAGGAGATATTGCTACACTTTCAGCTGGAGGTGATAAACAGGTTTTTAAGAAGAAAAGAAAACTTAAAGCTGAATATCGTAAAAAGGTTTGTATTATTATAATGTTATAGTATGAATTTATCATGAAAAAACAAGAGATTCAAGAACATTTAACATTGGTTAGGTATAATTAGATGTATTAAATATGTTGACAATATTTGGTCTATGTAACTGGTAAGTTACATTGAAATGTTTTTTATTTTAAATGCTTGTTTAAAAGTATTGGATTAATTTTTATACGCCCACATGAAATGGGGGGCGTATATTGTCGTCACCCACATCCGTCCGTCCGTCCACAATTGCTCGTAAACACTCTACACGGTGTAATTCTTGACGGATTTAGATGAAACTTAATATGAGTGTTTATGATCACGCAAGGATGAACCCTATTGAAAATCAGCGAAATCGGAAAAAAATTAGTATGAGTTTGTGCCCTTGTTCTTGAATGGCTCGTAAACACTCTACAAAGTGCAATTCTTGACCGATTTTGATGAAACTTGGTGTGAGAGTATGTTATAACTCAAGGATAAACCCTATCGAAAATCAGCGAAATCGAAAAACATTTAGTATGAGTTATTGCCCTTGTTCTTGAAAACGCGTTCAATTTTAGCTTGTAAACACTCTTGAGAGAACAATTTTTAATGGATTTTAATGAAACTTGGCCTGAGTATTTGTTATCACCCAAGGATGAAGCCTATTGAAAACCAGTCAAATCGAAAAAAAATTAATATCAGTTATTGCCCTTGTTTTTGAAAACGCGTTCAATTTTTAGCTTGTAAACACTCTACAAAGCACAGTTATTGACCGATTTTGACGAAACTTGCTGAAATTGTTTAATATCACCCAAGAATGAACCCTTTTGAAAATAGCACATATCGAAATATATTTAATAGGAATTATTGCCCTTGTTCTATAAAATGTGTTGGATTTTTGCCTTGTAAACACTCTACAAGTCACAATTCTTGAGCGATTTTGACATAACTTTGCATGAGTATTTCTAATCACTTAAGGATGAACCCTATTGAAATTCAGTTAAATCGAAAAATATTTAGTATCAGTTATTGCCCTTGTGTTTGAAAACGCGTTCAATTTTAGCTTTTAAGCACTCTAGAAAGAACAATTCTTAATGGATTTTGATAAAACTTGGCTTGAGTATTTGTTTTTACCCAAGGATGAACCTTATTGAAAATCAAATAAATCGAAATATATTTAGTGTCAGTTATTGCCCTTGTGTTTGAAAACGGGTTTAACTTTTTGGCTAATAAACACTCTAGAAGGTACAATTCATGACCAATGTTGACAAAACTCACTGAAATTGTTGGATATTGCAAGGGATGAGCCTAATTGAAAATTAAAAATATCAAAATATATCTAATATGAATTATTGCCCTTGTTCTTTTAAACGCGTTCGATTTTTGTCTCGTAAACACTCTACATGGCACAATTCTTGATGGATTTCGATTAGGGCTGGGAATCGATTATGATTTTAATATCGATTATCGGCAAATAATCGGTGACGTGCACCGACCGATAATCGATTAATAATCGGTAGAATTTTCATGTCTATTTTAAGTAAGGGAGATAACCACATTCGAGTATCGTAAACACAGTACATTTGAAAATGAAAGTAGCATATCCTCCCAGCAGATGGAGCTCTACACTGTTGTTATTTATAGGCCTATAGTTGTTATTGTGTCGTATTAAAAGTCGATAGCGGTATTATTTGGTAGGTTTTGTGATAGTATTGTTCATTCCATCTTGTAAACAGTTGTTTGAAAAAATTGATTGGATATAATTTATTGAATCATGATAATCGATTATGGAATTTTAGATCGATAATCGTAATCGGCAGGTAAGTAATCGACGATTAATCGGAATTTCGATAAATTTTGCCAGCCCTAATTTCGATGAAACTTGTTGTGAGAGTGTGTTATAACTCAAGGATGAACCCTATTGAAAATCAGCAAAATCGAAAAAAATTTTAGTATGAGTTACTGCCCTTGTTCTTGAAAACGCATTCAATTTTAGCTTGTAAACACTCTAGAAAGAACTATTCTTAATGGATTTTGATTAACTTTGGCTTGAGTATTTGTTTTTACCCATGGATGAACCCTATTATAAATCAAATAAATAGAAATATATTTAGTGTCAGTTATAGCCCTTGTTCTTGAAAACGCGTTCAATTTTAGCTTGTAAACACTCTAGAAAGAACAATTTTTAATGGATTTTGATGTAACTTGGCTGGAGTATTTGTTGTCTCCCAAGGATGAACCCTATTGAAAATCGAAAAATATTTAGTACAAGTTATTGACCTTGTTTTTGAAAACGCGTTCAATTTAACTCGTAAACACTCTAGAAAGAACAATTTTGAATGGATTTTGATGAAACTTGGCTTTAGTATTTGTTTTCTCACAAGGATAAACCCTATTGAAAATCAGATAAATCGAAAAATATTTAGTGTCAGTTATTGCGCCTGTTTTCAAAAACGCTTTCAACTTTTGGCTTGTGAACACTCTAAACATTCCTTTTTGACAAACTCGCTGAAATTGTTTAATATCAACCAAGGATGAGCCTTATTAAGAATTAAAAATATCAAAATATTATTAAGGGTGAACCCTATTGCAAATCATAAAAAAAATACCGAAAAATATTTAATGAGTTGTTATTAGGTACAATTCTTGACAGTTTTTAATGAAACTAGAGACCCTAGAAAAAAATAGGTTGGTAGGTTGAATAATTCATTCCACTTATTGTAACCTTACTGAAAAGTTTTTATTTGAAATAAATGCTGCCAGTGGGCATATATTACCTTGCCTGGCAAGCTATCTTATTATATATTATATGCCATAAAATGAATTTTGTCATCTTAATTCTAGCCTAAGATAAAGAAAAACAAACGACCACCCACTGCCTATACATTATGGTGTAATGCTCATAGACATGAAGTTCTCAAAGAAAATCCTAAAATGGGTGAGCCTCAATAACACTGATAGCTTTTAATAGATAGATCTTTAAATAGCTGGGACAGTTGCAGTTCAGTATACTTTTTATAGGACCACATGAATATGTAGACATTAACCGTGTTTCCACTTAGCCAAAAAGCTGGCTTCAAGCTGACTTTTCTGTGTTTCCAGTTGTTAAATTGCCGAACCATTACAGTTCAGGAACCGAAAATCTCCCTTTTTGCGTTCGGCAATTTATCGGGGGCAAATGAAAGCTAGCTATAAAGCTGGCTTTTTCTCGTTCGGCAATAGAGAATTACTAATTTTGCAGTCTCACGCGCAATATCGGTAGTCTTGTACATCACTACCTGTCAATAATGTGTCACTTTTTTTATCGAGACTAAAGTGGTTCGGGAACCAGATAAATTTAGTGGAAACACAGTGTGTTCAGCAATAAAGTTGGCTTTAAAGCTAGCTTTACTTCACAATTCTAAGTGGAAAGGCAGTTTATGTCAGTTAGTCCGTCAAGATTTGTTGTAGGCCCTATAAAAGCTACAGTTTTCTACAGATTTTAGTGAAGCCTGTAGTGAGCATTGGAATTATATTCCATATAATTATATATATGGCAGTCAAGTTCAATTTTGATGATTTTTAGATGTTTGTGTACTTTTATTTGTGTGACTATTTTTAGATTAATAATGATAATATACAAAGACTTATTTTTTAACTCATTTTAGATTTTTCTCAAATGAGTCGAAGACTAGGTGTTATATGGCAAGGTTTATCTAAAAAAGAAAAAATGGTAAGTTATTTCTCTAGTTTCAGAATAATTACAGAGTCATTGGACATTTGAAAATAATTCATAATTTCAATTGACTCTACTTTGGTAGAAAGTATTCTTATACTAAGCTGTTATTTTTGTAAAATGTATTTTTTTCTTACATGAGTTGTAAATTTAGTTAGAAAAAACTTTATATATGTGTTATCGGTAACCAATTATTGATAGATTTCTCTTTATTTTAATAAGGCATGGAAGAGAAAAGCTAAAAAGTTAGCTGGTAAAGGTTCAACTTTAATAAGTACAGGAAAAATGAAGGCATCAACATCCACTCAACCAGCACAATTAGTTCAACAACAAGCTCTAAATATTGTAACAACCCCCACTCTTCATACATCTTCAGGGTTAAAATCACCCAATTCTCAATCAGTAGACAGAAATAGAAAACAAGTAGTAGATGATTCATTGGCAGTTGCCTTCCAAAGGGTAAAATTTTGTGACAGTATAAAATTGATATGCAATAACTAAGTTATTGGAGCTTACTCTTATTCATTCTGCCATTATTTCATATAGAATAATCATCGTGCACTGCTGAAAAAAGCCTGACTTTAACTGTCGAACTTTAGTGTCCTTTCTATCAACCAATAGTCTTTTATTGCCAAAAACTCAGTAAATTATGTTTTGTATCTAAAGAGATTTTTCTATAGATCATGTTTCCTTGATAAAATTATTATTATTGACCAAAATTAACTGATATAAATTACATTAAAATTGTACACAAAAAATGTTGTATAATGTCTGAATTTGTATGTTTTCAGGGCTTAGGAACAGATCCTGTAGATGTGGCAGCACATTTAAAATTAATGGGAGAATCATTATGTAATATTGGCATGAGATTACAGGAAACTAAGGTGTGTTCATTTTTTCTTCTTTTATTTGATTTAATTAGATCTTTACATGTTGTGAGGTGTAGTCAAGAAAAAAAGAATTATTTATATCTAAGGCATGTTGAAAGAACAAGTAACATATTTACATTGTATTGTGTGAGACTCACTGTTTTGTATGTGTATTAACATTATGTATACAAATTTTGCCTTATGATATCTGCTAGCCCTGCGAATGATCGTAATGTGGATGTAAAAGTGTCTCTGATTGGTGGGCTATACTTTGTATTATGGAATATAGGAGGTTGCATGACTTTTTCTTATAGTATTTGTGTGTCTTTAATGTCTCTTTATAGGGATTCATGTATGTCTATTAACACTTTTATGTCAGCTTAAGTGACTTCTTTTCATTTAACTATATTAGCACCTTTTAATCTGTGTTTTGGTTCTGTAGAATGGTTTCTGTTATATGATATTATGTAGTGGTTCTATTCAAATATTGACCATTAGTGTTATCTGTATCTTTTTTACTGTTGCTGCTCTTTTGCTTGTTTCTTAAAAAATTGTATCTGCTTGTCTATTTCTTGGGTTAATTTTTTATTGTGTACTTTTAAGTGTGGCACTAATCTTATGTGACTATTTTTGATTAATAATTTGTTTCTTCTGGCTCATTTTCCAGGGTCATATGGCTGTACAAGGTGGACTCTCAGTGCTTTTGGACTCATTAATTTGTGCTTGCGGACCTCTGATGTGCTTAACACAACAATTGTATGAATTAAATGGTTGTGATCGTAATACTCATTCTAAGACATTGGACAATATAGCCTACATTATGCCAGGACTTTAAGCGAGTGGATTTGGTGCATATGGGGAATGTCCATGGACTCTGCTCTTTATATATCATCAGTTGTTTAATTGTTTTGTTTTGATTGGGATATTTCGAGACCAGAATGTTACTGTCACATATTGTTGGCTTCAGTGTTGATCATGTTTGGTACAGCTTGGACTTTAAAGACAAAAGCCCTGGATCTAACACTTAACGTCATTTCTCACCATTATTTTTACAAATTAGTTCCATGAACCATTACATAAACATAAAGATTCTATGAAACACTCATTATTGAAGAATAAGAACCATATGGAATCCAGATATTCTTGGATAGTGTAAAAGATCAAAAGTATTCATAATTGTTACATTTCAGTTTCATTTCTTTACAAAATTAGACAATAAAATATTATGACCACCCTGTTTTCTGAACCTCACACATTCCATCAGTCTCTCTGCTATATACTTTATTTTCTGCATGTTGAGAAATTGCTTAAAATAATATATGGATATTTAGTCGGACACATCTGCCTCTATTCTCACCTCTGATAATTATTTTTATTGTTGTTAGCTGGAGTATGGTTAGAAAAACTTTTACACAGTACAGGAGTTTTAAACCTATTTGTTGACCTATGATCTGCTTCACCCTAAAATGATTTATTATATGCCTTTAAAATACTCATACCATCATAATTTCCCTAAACCTTTAATATCATGTCTGTGGTGGAATCAATGATTTTGTTCATTGCCTATTAAAGACTGCATGTACAACATAAAGAAACCAAGAAAATTTCTTTGATTTCTGACCCTGCTGGACTAGAGAATTTGGGACACAAAGAAATTTATTAAGTTTTTTCTAGTATTGAAATGGTTAATAAATAACAGATTTCAGGTAGGATTTCACAGGTAAACTCAATAACTGTTAATTTTATTAGAAGTTGACAGAAAATTCTCAATTTATAAGTCTTAAGATACTAAAGAAAAATAATTGTTCATCATGATTGATTTTATTCATGACAATAAGATGTACACAACAACTTGTCAGTAAATTTATTTCGGGACAAAAACACTTTTTCAATCCTTGGATCTGTAGAATGTAGCAAAAGAGTGCTAGTGCTGACATTCCATCTAGCCTAGTCTTGGTGTTTTGATAGTTAATGTTCTCAAAGGGGCTTACTTTTTGTGTTTTTAACACACTTACTTACACTAAATGGTAATTCCAACGCAACATATTCTGTTAACATTAGTTTTGTCAAATTCAAACAGTGATTTACCTTGTCAAAGAACATTCATTTTTGTACACTTATATAAATATGTCTTGGTGATATTTGTTATTAATATTAAGAAAACATGAAAATATAGCCCTTGTAAAACTGAACACATAAATATTAATTTTCAACGAATTAATTGTTAATCCATCCAATTGTTTGAGCTGCAATTTATATTTTTCATATTTATACTCCTCTTTTCATACAAATAAAGAGTCATATTGAGAATAGTATTTAAATAGGTATATTTTGATACCCATACATCATGTCATTGGCCTTTAAATGGATAATAGGTCTTAGAAGAAGGATAAAATTTTAATTTCACTAAGACTTGGCCAATAACAGTATGTTTCCATTACCTGGTGTTATAACTATTCATCAAAATCCCTCTATAATTCAATAAATCCAAAACAATTTTGTAGTTTATTATAAATATTTATTTATTCATCCTGTCAGCGATTTTCAAATTGCGAGACATGTTATTATAAAGGAATGAAATTCTTACATGGGGTTTTCCCACGTCCTTAACCTCTTCTCTTGAATTGACATCATTAGGAAATGTAAAATATATGAAATTTTTAAAAAAATTGAGAAAAGGCAATTAATATGATTTTGAATGAATACTACAACACTGACACAAGTTTCAAGGAATATTAATCTTTGGGAATATTTGTTTGTATACACCGAAAATGATTGCCATAGTGTGCTTGCTTGCGTTTTAGCTTTGAATACCCAGATGCTTTTATTCTCAATCTGAACAGATTCATTACTTGAAGAACTCTGAATAAGGTTTTACTGTCCTGTTTAAAATTTGATAATTTGTGATAATGCATACTTATTTAACCAATGATCATTATTAACGCCAATATTAGCCATAGGTTGAGTTTATTCCAAGACCTATTAGTCCTTTAATATATCCTAGTTTCACAGCTTTTACTGTAATGTAGCTTGATTATTTATTATATTCAATAAAATATTGTCACAGATACCTAGCAAGTGTCAATGGTTTAGTTCCTTAGAAACACAGTTTACAGTTATCACACTTAACACCCACATTTACATTAATACTACTAGTCTTTATTTAAATCCCATGGGCACTAACACCAAAACAGTTGAAATAGACAACACCACATATCATTGAATTTTGCCTTATATTTTTAGTATATATATATAAGTATAAAAATCTACCAATGATGTTTTTTGAGTTGAGACCTTAAGGCCTGTGTCCACATTCACGTTGTCAGGAGCGTTTTCACACCACGTAATACGCGTCGGAAAACGCCTGAAATGACTCTGTGTAATACGCTACGTTGTACTATGTCCACAATCGCATACTCGGAGGCGTAATTTGGGGCGTAATTGTAGGCATAATTGCTAGAGAGGATGGCGAATGAATCGAACAATGACATTGAAGTCATAGCACTGTATATCTATAATAAACAGCAAAAAAACAAGAAAAGAACACATGAATACTGGGTTCACGAATTACTGCAAGAGCGAGCTCGATTTGGGTAATACCAGCACTTGGTGAAGCAGCTATTTTCATATGAGGACAAGTTTTTCATCTACTTCCGTATTCACTTGCAGATATTGAATCACGCCAGGCATAAAACGCTCAAAACCCCTTCGGAGGTTATGGGCGTTTTACGCCGCGTCGGCAAAGCGTGGCGTTTTTTCGATTACGCCTATGTGGACAAGTCACTATTGAAATACTCTTTGGGGTTTCTCGACGAGTAGTACGCGGCGTGAAATCGCTCCTGAAAACGCCAATGTGGACACAGATCTTTACCCTCAACTTGTGAAAATTCCCATCAAAGCCAATATGATTTTATATACTCTGCTCCCATCAGAGACACTTGATTGTTAATTTATGTATGCTACAAATACAAAATATAAGTCTTGTAAATCTCACATCTTATATACACTGTTATTTGGGTCTGATTCTGTCCACTGGGGAGATTTTGCTGGGGGGGCTTGTTCCAAATTATAAATATAGTAATAAATCTACTGAAACTTGCACAAATTTTTTTCTGTGCAATGTCGTTCTAAGGTGCTTTTAGTGTTTGCGACTTGTTTGCATACTGAAGGGTGCTGTATAAACAAATACAAAAAATTGGCATCTGCACACATTGATATGTAATGACACTACTTGTTTACACACAGGTAATACATTTACGCATAGGGTGATTTTTGTTTGTTTATATTTTCATCATGCATTGGCAGTGTTTACCCTGATTTTGCACTGTGTTCACACATGTGAAACTGATGATTGTCAAATTTTAAACAATTCAAAACCATTTCTGAACAAAATGGCACACAGCCCTGCACTCCCGCACCACTTGCATATTCCTTACACTAGTTTAATGAAGATTTATGTAACGTCCTGAAAATGGCAGGTTCGGTGAAATTGATAGAATTGTTTCAATTTTGACCTAATAATGATTAACAGACACAGTTTAATATACGATATTAATCTTGATTTATGTATCTACTGGTACAATGGCTTGTATAGAAGACTTAATCCCATACTTGACATGAAAAATAAAAATTTCAAATTTGTTTTAGATGAGTTTTTTTCTCATGTACTATGTCTGTGATGCATTCTAGATCAAAACAAAAAAAAATCCAAATTTTTAGTTGGATAAAAGTGATATTCTTGTTTCCCGTTGAAAACAGGCCATTGAATAACTATTGTGGTATTCGATGGGCGGGGCCAAAGGCTGTCATCGTTCAACGCTTTCGCTTTATTTATCAGTAAATTTGAAATTTATATTTATCATATTAGGTATATAATCCTTAAACTATTATTATTCATATTAGGTATAGGATAAATAGGATATCCAATGGCTAACTCGTGGATATGGTTTTAATGCCATGAGTGCTTGTGATAAATATCACAAGCACTCATGGCATAAAAACCATATCCACTCGTAGCCATAGGATATCCTCTATATATTCTGTAATATCTAATACCAATATTCAGACTTCCTGGTTTTATAATTTCACTTTACATTCATAACAATACACTTAACTATTGTTTTTTATTATTAGCATATTGTCATCAGTGTGGTTCTTATACAGTATTAGGAATTATTAAAATCAGGATGGATTTTGGACGCTTCAATTTTTATACATCATATTTATTTGTAATAAAGATCTCGTTTCCATTTTGAAATGTCTATTAAATTTCCTGTACATGACATTCCATCGTAACCTCATGAAAATTCAGACTGAGAAATTACTAAGACATAAACTGTATTGTAGACAGAAAATATGAAAGTTCAAGCTTTCATTACAGAAAGGATATTAAGTGAAAATAGAGGCTATTTGATTAGAGAGGAGATTTTCTTGGTGAACAAACTCAATTATTCTATGTACAATATTTTATCATATTATGTAGTGTAAAGAACCTAGAGAAAATAGATAACAGTGACAATGACATCAAGATTAAACTGAGTTTAAGGGTAATATTTTAGGATTATCGATTTAAGTGTTTATGGATTAGAAGTATAGTGGAGGATTTATATTTTTTGATGTAACTTTGTCTAATCTTATTTCAAGCAAACCTCGTAAATGTGTTAACTTGTGAGTTAAGGCATGCAGCTTACCTATCAACTGTTCACTGAGCCTGTTTTTTATTTACTTATCTGAATTTGATCTTTTTACTTGTACCCACTTCAAAGGTAGTTAAGCAGGCTTAGTTTGAATGCTACTGGCTAACATTTAGTCAAATGTGTCATTTCTTGCCATTGTTATTTATGTCCTGATGTGCATGTGTAATTATATTTTGACCTATTGTGATCACCCTGATAAATTGTGAGGTAGTGTGAAATCTAGCTTAACCTAACAGGATAGTCTATTATAGGTGTCTATGAGTTCCCCAAATGACCCCAATGAAAGATATACATTTGGTTTCATTTCCTTAATAAACGTTTATTGTGGGACTTTGCTACCGCAAAGTCCCAGTTTGTTTTCGAAATGTCAATTCTTTTTTTTAATTTTATTGAGTGGCAAATTAGAAATTTGCCACTCTTTGTTTTCATTAGACTTTTTTTTTTTTTTCGGGAAGCTCCCTAGCCCAACTCGAAAATGGTATAGAAATTTGGTTTGAAAAATACGATAAGATACGTACTGGAATAGAAAATGAATATATAAAACTAAAATTTTTATGCATCAGTAGTTAGTAATTGCATAATTGAATAACTTTGTTGCTAATTATCCGATCGCTTTGAAAATTACAGAATATAGAGAAGTCGCCTATAGAAATAAAACCGCATCATAAAAAAATTTCTACCACTTCCGGTTCTTGTGTGAGAACTTCCGTTTTTTTAGAAGCGCGTAGGGTCACCCAGCTTCCGGTGTATGTAAGAAATCAGTACAAAAACTATACATATATACTATCAGGCATAATAAGAACCCTTTTAGAATAAAAAATCCAAACCGGAAGTGATACTTTATGTGTCATCACAGAACGGTAACATTCAGCAAAATTTTATCCGATTTGTCCGATTTTGGTGTTTTTCGAAACCTTGTTACTTTATCTAAAAATTGTTGGGAACAGAATTTTGATTTCAAATTTAAATTTTTTTAATGCCCGATTGAATTTTTTTGGAAAATTCAAAAGACCAAATCAAATGACCTTGACCTTCAATGACCCTGAATTTTTTCAAGGAGATGGGTTTTTGACCTACACTGCAAAGATATCAATAGTAGCTTCCTGTTGAGCCCCAGTCGGTGATGTCATAAAAGACGTTAGATTTAGTGGAATTTGCAAGCTACAACATCTATCCATGTTTGATATAGTAGATAAATTTGCAACCTCTTGTTTTATTCACAAAAAATAAATATTATTAACAATTCTGACCTTAAATATTTTTATGATGGAACCTTAAAAACTTTCTCATTAATATGCAATTAACTTTAAACTGTGGTGTAACAATATTACATAATAAAACTTCGCGTATATTTTTTGAACCCATAGAGGTTGTTTGCCACTCTCGGAACTGTTCACAGTTCTAGTTTTTTTTTTCGAAATTTACATAGGGCACACAGCCTAGGCTCTTGCAGCAATTTCACAACTTCTCTACACCTTCTGTTGTGGCGACGTTTCTATTAAATATAAATTGGAACATTTTTGCACAACCGGAAGTGCTGCATTGCATCATGCCTAAAAAGTCGGTCAGTGGCTCTAGAAGTCGCATTTTTGGATCGATTTTCATCGGGTTTGCATTGTTGGAAACTTGTAATAATTTCCAACAAGATAGCAGTTTAAAAATTTCAAAGTTCACACATTTTTTGGCCGTATTTTGCACATTTTTGCAACTTTGCCATTTTAAGATCGATTGATCTGAAAATTTGGGTTCCTTCAAGTGTCACCAATATAAAAACATTGGCAGAGTCAAAATGTTTGCTTCATTTCCGGTTTCAACGTAAAAAGGGTTTAAACCTACTTGAGCTGTAATTGATGTATCGCAACAAAATTTATGTCAATCTTAATTAAATTAGAAGACAAATAAACGAAGAAGAAAAAATCCGAACCGGAAGTGAAACTTTGGCCGCCATCTTGAAATGTTACCTTTTTGTAAAACTAAAAATGGGGCCTCAGGGTTATGTCTAATTTCTGAGATAATTACATTTCTGGAAACCTCAGTCGATTGCGAAAAAAACATTGGGAGCCGATTTTTAAATTTCGCTTTTGCATTTTTGCAACATCCGGTTAAATTTTTTGTAGTTTGGGGGCTTATTTCTCATGACCTTGACCTTTGGTGACTGTGACCTTTAGTAGGTCAAATGTCATTGACGTTGTTTATCAGTTAATACTTTGACATTTGGCCTCCGACATCCACTTCCGGTTTTATAGCTGCCCGAAAACAGCAAAATTCACAAACTTGGACTGCTCTAGAGCGTGATCTAATTAATTAAGAGGGTTATTTTTTTCAGATTCTTAAGGCGCTTTTTGTCCACTTTCAAGCGATGTATAACCAACGTTTTTAAAATTAAAATTTAATTTTTGCACTTTTAGAATTAAAGTACATGTTTCTTTTTTGAAATGTATTTGTGCATATCTCGTGATCTATTAGATTTACAAGCTTCAAATTTGTACCGTGAATATATATTTTGAATGTTATTGGATTTGTGCACACAAAAAAATGAGATGGGCGTGGCACATCCGGGTAAACTTTTAATTTAGCATTTATATAGGTCAGCGAATTTTGTCAGTAGGAAATAACGTTTTTCCAAAAAAATTCTTTGCACACGGATACCTCGTTGCTTTGGCCATATGCTCCTAGAAAATCAGATGTTTCGGCCTGTCTGTTGCAATTTTGCGACATTTGCAAAGTCCCACTCTGTGCCACAAGTGGCTCTAGTTTAAATTGTTTTCACTTGGAAAATTTTTTTGAAATAACAGAAAAACATTTTAGATTTTTTGCCGGTCGGATGAACTGTATAATAAAAGTAAAGGTAAGACACTCCGAGTTTGTTTACTTTTCTTCACTTCTTGCACAATCAGCTTAAAATATCAGTAAACGATTTTGTGCATTATGTCTTTGACTTCTTTCTGATCAATAATAATTTTACTCCATCGGGATATAAAAATCTGTTAAATTGGAGCTTATTTAGTCTTTATTCTTTGTGTTTTTCTCCTGATTCACAATTTTTTCAGCCATTTTCTCAAGCTAAATAGACATAAATGCAAAGTGCG
This sequence comes from Nipponacmea schrenckii, assembly GCA_030562195.1. Classification (NCBI taxonomy): domain Eukaryota; kingdom Metazoa; phylum Mollusca; class Gastropoda; family Lottiidae; genus Nipponacmea; species Nipponacmea schrenckii. Next base: position 33,910,766 of record CM060200.1, on the reverse strand, counting down.
CACTCTCGAAACTCTTTGACCTCAATCTTGTCATAACCCACATTCTTGCATAAATTATAGTGGTCTCTGACACCCAGACTTCTCAGAGATAGTGTAAACTGGATGGTAAACTAGATAATGCTGTTTGTAATTTCGAAATTTTTTCCAAGTGAAAACAATTTGAATAAACGTTTATGAAGGAAATGAAACAAAATTTATATATTTCATGGGGGATCATTCCGGAAACTCATGGGCACCTATTATAGACTATCCTGTCCACACATACCTGTAATTTCCCTCTGAATGCTCACCCAAAATATTAAACCAAGCTCAAGAAACTGTTGATAGTTAAGCTACCTTAACTTAAAGAGAAGCTGACATGGATTTTAATATCGCTTAAAAAGACACTTTTTTAATTACTAATGACTATCTTATATCATTATCAAAATTTATTAAGCGATAATACAGGTTAATACCTTCAAAAAACACTTTTTTCTGTCGATTAATATCGTCTAATCCCGCTATGCGAGTTCTTGTGAGATAGAACAAAGAGTTCGAGATTAATATCGTCTTATCCCGCTATCCTAGACTACAGGATGCTATTCCAATTCTCATAAAATATTGCTAAAAAGACCTTGCTTAGACAATAAACCTAGAACAAGTAGGCCTACCCTTCATCGGTCAAGTCTATAAATAATAATATTAATGTGTGTTTACAATAATAATATAGAATTCTTAGGCCTGGATCTAGGCCTAGTTATTCTATTCAACTCTATTCTGCTCAACAGTGTTAATTATTTCTTTGGTCTTACGTAAAAACAAATATAAATGGAAAGTTTCAAACTTACTCTGGCTTTTTCCCGTTTGTCAAAACTCAAACTGTCAGTGTCAAACTTCAAAGGCTCACCGCTCACGCTTTGTTGGCACTGAGACATCGTCCTCAATATCCCTGCCCCCGGAGCCTTTGGATTTCTGAAATATGGTCCGAACTGCATCTTACTTTAAAAGCTGTCTTCTTGTCAACTGTGTCCCCATTTCAGACATGAACATGGGCGCACTGTCGAAGCAGTCCTCGGTGAAATTGACACTGCTCCATTTTGTAGATGTCTAATCCGTACGGGTATTTTGCACTCTTTCCTCTCAAATTCGTCGTAATTTCTGGTCATGGGGGAACAGGTGAATACTGACATTCATGTTGTCATTTTTTTCGTTCGAACAACCACCTACAACAAATCTTCGAGGCATTTTGCATAAATATTTATTCCTTTAACACTGTGATCAATGGCGCTTGTTTACAAATCGTTACCGCGATGACGTCATATCCGCCTTCTCCACTTCCACTCAACTATTGATCGGGGAAATTCTCGCGCGAATATTTAAAACACGAATAACTTCGTTATAAGTTATTTATTTATCATAATTTACACATTTTATTGTTTAGTGTTATATTTACTATTCATTGTACGGAAGTACCCTGTGGCGTGTTAGCTTCACTTTAAGTCATATTCTATACTTAGTGTTATTTATGATTATACCTGAAAATTGTTAATCAATGCCATACTGATTTTAATCTTTTAATAATTCCTGGAACTGTATCTTACAAAACTATGTTTGGTTCTTACATTGAAATAGCATGTACAAATGAAGTTCACAGTCAATCCTGGACTACATAGTATTCGTATTACTCAGGAAATGATCTCAAAGTTCAAGAAAAGATAGGAATATTTGATATTTTCATCACAAACTGGATTTTCACTTCAACCATTTTCTTTTGCATCTTGATATCCTTGACAACATAATTGGAATCACATTGAACAGGGAAGTAGACTTTAATTTTTAGTAGCTTGAGGACTCTTCCTATTCAAAATAATTAGAAATTGTGTTTTTTTTTTTTACATTCATATCTTTTTTTGATACCAGTATTCTATGATTTACTATAATATTCAATGACTGGTTGCCATAAAATTGAATACTACAAATCAAATATCTGTGATGACTTTCTTTAATACAATATGGTAATAATAATAATAATAATAAAAAAAGCTTCTTATTAGCGTAATTTGATTTTGAGAAATTTGTATTTATTAATATTAGGTCATTGTAAACTGATAATTTGACTGAATAATAAGGAAATCTATAAGATAATAATTACAGCAATGACATTCTTCTCAGTGTTTAGGTAAATGCTTCAGCTTTTGACCACTTTTTTGATTGGATTGAGATGAAACGCATTAATATATATATTATTGACTAATTATGTGCTACTTTTATGGTTTATCGGCAAGATTTTTTGTTTTCTTAGTTTTAATTTGACGTGTCATTTGGGAAATTCAGGTCTATGGTATTCGTGTTAAGCAAGAAAAGGTATGATTAAGGAACAAGGCTTCCCTTCTATATCCACATGATTTATGGTAAAAAAAATTAATTGTATATTGAAGTAACTGTATATCAGAATTTTTATGAGGATTTATCTTTTAAATAGCTTTCTTGCATGTAAGATGGTTGATTTATTATCAAGTAGGTTTCCACTTTAATAGGTTAATGGAAATACATCGTTAGCAATTATTTGAAAATAGAAAAATATTCAGGCTAACTGTTGTCTTTGAGTTCTATAGCACAGCAGTTAGATCGTTGGTTCTTAACGACATAACGTCATGTGCTTGGATTCGTTGAAATGTCGGACATTGATTCTAATCTGGATTGGCAATTGAAAGTCCGTTGACCATGAATAAGTCATGGTAAGAAGTCTGCTAAGTCATGTAAATGGGTATGGATAATCTGGGAAAGATCACGTCAAGAGGTTTGGCTAAGGACTAGCTGGTAGAAAGGATCCTTGTCACGACATGTGAACCTAAGTTGTTATCCTTGTAAAATATAGTTGGTTCTTTCTTTAATATCCACAAGAAAACACTAATAGATTTTCATTTCTTAATATGCAAAAATATTTACATGCATGCTATTAAAATGCCTTGACAATTAAAAGGAATACTTCTGTAGCTCTATGTCCTAAATGCCAAAACTGTACAAATTTGATCTTTATCAAAAAAATTACCGTATAATTCCGAATATAGTGTGCAAGCATGTATAATGCGCACCCCTACCCTTCCTCCATGAAATCGGGGAAAATTCATTTACCCATGTGTAGTGTGCACCCCTTTTTACGGCAAAAATATGACTTTACGTTGGCCTTTCACAGACACCAATATCGGGAAATAGTTGTCAATACGTAAGTCACCATTCATAGATTTTTTTTATAATAAACAATGTTCCACTGCAACTTACGTTTCTTCTATTTATTTTTATAATAAAATCCATTTTAATCCCGTATTTATTGCTTCTGATGTGATATTATTGAGTGTTATATAGAAATCATGTATGAAATTTATTAAGTTGAAAGGGCTATACTAATCGATAAATTTGTACACGTCTTAATTGGGATACCGCGATTACGGTACCGAGGACGATAATCTATTGGAAGAAAAATGTGCAATTGAATGTAGATGTATTGAAGATTGTACCACAAATAACAAAAATTCTGAGTTCTGATTGGTCGAAATACATGGGGTTTAATAGCAATTTGACATCATGTCTTTGCAATTTGGCGTATTAATTTCAGCGAACTAGTTACAAATCTTGTTAATGTTAATGATTAAAAGGATGTCTTCTTTTTCATTCGATAGCGCACTTGCAGTTTGTTGTTATGTGCGTCATTCTGCACCTAACGTCATAAAAACCGAATAACCCATGTCTAAATTATCCATAAAAAAGAGTCCGGGAACAAAATCATCACAATTTGTGGTACAATTCCGATAAACGACTTTCTGTTTTAGATTTAGAGGGGGTTTATTTGGTATTTAACCATGCTTGAATATACCATTAGAGACCCTCGACCGCAAGCAGTCTCAGGATCTAATGATTCAAGCATGGTTAAATATCGAATAAACCCCCTCTAAATCTAAAACAGAAAGTGTTTATCTTCTAAATATACCATTGACAGGAATTCGAGGGGCTTACGGTAACTGACTTGGTGTAAGACTAATAGGCCCTATTACACTTGTAATAATAATGCGAAAAATAATCATGATATTGCGTCAGTTCATTTTGTGTGAATACTTAATTGTTATACTCATCTATATATTTATACACGACTTTATTGAGATACCGCGCTATTTAATTACGGTACTCACCCGATTCAGTAATTTTAATGCTATGGACGGTACCGAGGATGATATTCTATTTGAAGAAAAATGTGTAATTACCCAGTAAAATTTAGACGTATTGACAGGAGTTGAGGGGCTTATGGTAACTGACTTGGTGTAAGACTAATAGGCCCCTTTTTACTAGTAATTACAATGCGAATAATAATCATGATATTGCGTCAGTTCCTAGTGTGTGAATACTTAATTGTGATTGTTTGGTTTGTTTAGCGTAAATAAATATCATTGTCTGGTAATAGAAAATTCCTCTTCATTCAAGACATTTGATATGAAAGGACAATTTAAAAATTGCAGATGACACTCCTATATGGAATCAATCTATGTAATAAAATCATTTGTTATCAGTATGATTTCAGAACTGATATTTATCTTGACATCTCCTTTAAATATGGAATAATATAGCAGGCTTGAAGTAGGAGTTAAGAGTGGGAAACAAGTAGAACTTGAGACCATACTGAAGGCTGCAGTATGATGGAAAATCTGAGATATTAGTTGACATTATTGTGAATATTATATAGACAGTGTAACAATAGTCTTACTCTCATAGATTTCTTTTCCTTCCTTTGAGCTTAATGGATCTTTGTTGGAAATATTATCAGTAGATGTAAGTACAGTTATTATATTTATCTCTGTTGTTATGACAGGTTATAACAGGTATTTATATATGTCTGTATAAGTGGAATTTATTTTAGAGTAGATCCTACTTACTGTTTAAGATTTTTATGTCTTCTGACGTTTTGTAGCATTTTGATTTGTGATAAGACTTCACTTAGGCTGAATTACACATTAGTAAATTCAGATGAAAAAATTCATGTTTCATTTTTCTGTCAAATACATGAATATCATATTGTTGATGGCCTGCTGTTTCCATACCAAACAGCACTGTGATATTTTAAACCCTTTTTTTCACCAATTACAATCAATTGTTAGAAAACTCCATGAAAGTCCTTTACCAGACCCAGTGGTACAGTGCCTAAACGTGAATGGGTCAGGTGGAATTGGTTGAAATGGCTAATTATTTTAAGAAATTCCCTGGAAATGGTCAATCTGGTGCTCATGTACCCATTGCAAAAGTTGATGGCTGCGCTGCTGTTCGCTCTCATCTTGTTCACCATTATGTTTATAAAAAGTACCTGAAGCTACTAAACAAGAATAAGTGAAGACCATCAAAAATTTCTCCATAGAAAAGATCATAAAAAATGCATTCTGAGTCATAAAAGTTATGTACTGTAACAGGGAAGTTTTATTAGTTGACACTTTTACTGGTATTTTAATAGAAATCTTTGGGTATTAGTAAAGAGATGGGATTTGAGTTTTTTATATGAATTTTAGGCATATACATATAATTGTTAAAGCACAGTTCTTTCAGAAAAATTGAAATCATCTCAAGTTAAAAGCATCTCAATTTTCTTTATTAAACAGAAAATAGGCCTACAATATTGTACTGTTCAATACATGTGGCTTCTGAAGGTTATAGCATTTTGTTTATTATAAATCATTATCAAACCTAATATCACATAATATTTTAAAAGGTAGCTTAAAGGCCATGATTCCAGTTGTAACCTTGTTACGGAAGACAAACCCACCTGCTGAGGTTTCCTTAAAAATATTTGACGCAATCATAAAATCAATTCTCTTATATGGCTCCCAGGTATTGGGATTTGAATACCAAAAGGACATAGAGCGAATCCAAGCAAATTTTGTAAAATTATTGTAGGAATTAGCTCTCTGTCTGTGGTGCCTTAGGAGAATATGGTAGATATGACTTTTCCATATTATATACTTTATCATTTTTAAAACATTGGTTAAAACACCAGGTATCCCAAACAAGTGTATGTTCACATCGATAATTATGTTAGTAATAAATAAGCAACAAACATTAGAATATTGTTATTTTTGTTAGGTTATGGCTATATCAGGCAATGTGGTTATGTAATTCTCGACGCTCATTGAGTATATCAAACTAAGGTTTTTAATATCCAAGATGCAACAGTCTTTTTCAAGAGTCAGAGCATCAGTTTATTTTTTTATTAGTGCCTCTTAACCTTCATGTAAAAAGTTTTTTGTACTTATATTCAAAAATGGTATCTTAACGTAGGATGTCTCTTTTGAGATAATTGAATTGCTATTTCAACTCATTTATTTGACCCTTTCATTTAATGTGTAGGCTTAGATATTTTGAAAATGAGAGCCTACTTTTACTCATACATTTACTCATTTTGTTGGTTTTGACAGGATCCCCAATTCTACTGGGACTTAACGTTTGCAATATCCAAATTCTTTACAGTAAATCAGTAAAATATCATTCTTTAGTTGTATTTTAATTGCTGGTAACACAGGTTAATTTCATTCTACTTTCGCTTTCGTATAAATTTTATGGTAGTTTTACTTTTGCCAAAAAACGAAATTCAATCCAATAACCGATAATTTTAATGAATCTTAAAGTTCTCCCTGGTCTAAGTTCAGGGAGATAATCAGAAGTGTCATGGTCGCTTAATTGACTCATTTTGATTACATGGGAGTGTAATTAGATGGTCATAGGTTGAGTAATGAAGGTAGGGAGGACTTTTTTGCGGTCACTTATTGAAGGTGGAATGAAATGACCTGATTTTTACTCTTTGTGTCATATAAGTTGATAAAACCCTTTCCAATGGATCCAGGCATCCAGAAACCCTCAGATCAAGTTTGGTCTTCTCCTCAATATTACAAGAAATATAAACAGGATTTATTATCTTTACTCATTTGTAAGAAATAAAACATATCATACTGCAATAATATTTCATTTTTCTTTTTTTACTTTATTGTCATTGGAGATTTTTAAGTACGGAGTTGAGTGATTTACTTTAACAATTTTACATTCATACAACTTATAATTTTACAAAGAATAACTTCGAGTTAATTTCACATTGGCAAATAAACTAATTGGGTTAAACAGGTTATCTAGACTTCTAGACTAGGTGGATTTCATTGTACATGATCCAGATAATTGGCAGTGCAAAACCAACAAGACATTATCTGAATAAGAAAATTATGCTTGATATCCAATGAATAAACACTTCATTGTGATGTCTCCTGTTGGCTGGGGGTTATATTAGGAATAAGCTTACTTGAAAATATTAATAAACTTACATAAAGAACATCAAATAATATTGTTATTATGTTCATGTTTTACAATGAACATTGTCTTTCAAATTGGTCAACTGAAACATGGCATGTTATTAAAAATAAAAACCTATCCAGATAACATTTTTCGGCATTGCAAAAGTTGTGCAGTTTTAAAATGGTATTAGTCCATAATTCAATGTTTTTTGGAACCATTTACACGGAATTATTATCTAACATATTGATATTTATGGACCATCACCCTTTAAAACAAGAAGTTATATAAGTCTGGTCAGAGACCAGTAATTTAATCAGATATATAATATACTGTCTTATTAAACTTACATAAGGTTATTGATAGGAGTCATCACAGGATATCATTATAGCATATTGATATTTAAAATGCCTGACCTTTTCTCTTTCCGTCTGCCATTTATTAGAGGGAACAACCTATTTGAAGTATCTATGTATATAACCCAGTTTATTATAAATTGTCTCTATATATCTTGATCTTTGTCAATAGTCCTCATTCTACATACATTTATCACTTTATCACTTTTATTGCTTCCTTCATGTTTTGAGCGAAAAGATTCAAACGAATGACGGATATGTTGCGGCTCTTTGGTGATCAAATAGGGATAGAAATGCTATGGTAACTTTAAACAATTTCAAATCCAGTGTTGTTTCTGCATTTACGATAGTTTTCTGCCATTGTTTAAATGACAGTTGTTTTAATATTTGTGATGACGTCATAAGTATCAGATCAAGTAAATCTTTTCTGCAAAGACTCTTGACTCTAATCAATTTGAAAAGAGCACATTTCTTGCTACCAGAATACACACTTTCATGAAAATATCTAATAAGCAGAAAAATAAATCTTCTATCCCATTAAGTGGTAATTTTTCTGGTCTAAAACTTACTTATTGTTGTCAAGATAATAATGCTAATTCCATTAATTATGACCTACCATAGAACTGAAGCATCATTAGTAAATATAGGTATTAACATACTCTTGTAGGCTTACTGAGATATCAGCAGCTTGATTTTTATACATTGATAGATATGTGCACCTTAACTCTTCTCACTGCTGTAATTTTTTGTAAATATGTATCACTTAGTTTTTATTTGCAATTATTTTATTGTCTGATTTGATCTGGTATGTTTTTAAAATCTTCACCAGTTTCTGTTTCTGAAAAAAAAAACTAAACAAGAATCTTGGATGTTGGTCCAGACTCAAGATATAGGTATTCTCAATAGATATAAAAAAACCAGAAAATTCTTTTGAATTCCTTTTTACCTAGAGGAGATTGTAATGAGTATTTAGTTGGACATGTTTGGAAATTTCTAGAAACCTGTGTTTATGTGAATTTACATAACTAGCACATATAATAAGCTTGGGAGTCCAATAAGTTGCACACCTTTATTTGTATATAAATCCTGTTCATGATAAACTCCAATTGTATAAGAGTCTTCATTCCAATTATTCCATTATTTGGTATTTATTTTCTATTATTCCTCTAGCTTCAACAGTTAAAATAATAGGTATTAGCTTTGTGGAAATAATCAAAAAAACAGAAAGAAATCCAATAGCTTTTACCCTGTTCAAATATCGGTTTGATTGTAGTGTCACAAGGATTGATTAAAGGCTGGTCCAAACTTCTTGTCTGCAGATATTACAACTAGTTTTATATTTATATTCCTCATCATTTAAAATCGATTTTCCTGATTCTAAAAAAAAGACTTTTATGCAGTTTTATTTGTAATAAATTACACAGATATATCATAATGGCCATGTTTCACTGTAGTATGTGAAAAAACCTCACTGAAAATATATTTAGAAAAAAATGTGCATGCTAATCACACAGACCCATACCCCACACTTTCTAACAAAATTAAAACTGACTGTAAGCTTCCACTGTCTGTACAATAGTTATACAGGTTACCATTGATTGTCATTTAAATTTTAAATCTTTGGTATAATGGTTGCTATATTTCTGTATAGTTGGTGAACAATTGAAAGAAGAACTATATAAAGATCAAATTGATTAACTGATTCGAATCAAGTTCAAGATATCTACTGACATTAAAATCCTGCAATTCAGAAATCGAAATATTTCATTTTATCCAGGTAAAGTTTTTTGTGCAAATTATCTAGATTAATACTGATTCCCGACTTGAATTCTGCTGAAACTTTTGATGATAATATTTCCTAGATGGTAAACTGAAAGCTGTTCTGAATAAGTTTGTTATGATGAACCTAGAGGAGTTGTATTCTGTCAAAAAGCTAAGAGTTTGATATTTTGTTTTGTATGGACATCAAACTTTCTGACCAACCCTTGAAAAGAATTCACATTTATCTGTGGCCAATTTTTTTAGGGCATAATCTAGATTAATATTGTTTCCGGACTTGTGTCCTGCTGAAATCTTTGTCTGTGATCTTTCCTGGATTAACAAATAAGGATTGTGAAAGCAAATTTCAAAACAAATAAAAAAGATATAAACAAGATACAGAGAGTACAAATTCACTACACTACCTACTGTCGGCTTTAAAGTAATGCAAACTCATTTTCTGTCATTATATTTCGTTGGCTAGGTATCATCACAAGGTCTTTGTTATATATGTTATTGTATAATATTGATAAATATTGTTTGTGTTGATTGAGAAATAATACCTGTTTAATCAACAATGAATATTCAGAGAACTATATCTCCGGGAGTTGACATGTTTAATTGTAAAACAATGTCATCAACAGGAAAAAAATTAGATATCTGCATTGATCATACCTATTGTTTTTACATGACAACCAACCATTTAAAGTAATAGAGTTGTCTAAATATTCCCTGTCCTACTGTTTTGTGTTTACATGACAACCAACCATTTAAAGTAATAGAGTTGTCTAAATATTCCCTGTCCTACTGGATTGTGTTTACATGACAACCAACCATTTAAAGTAATAGAGTTGTCTAAATATTCCCTGTCCTACTGTTTTGTGTTTACATGACAACCAACAATTTAAAGTAATAGAGTTGTCTAAATATTCCCTGTCTTACTGGATTGTGTTTACATGACAACCAACCATTTAAAGTAATAGAGTTGTCTAAATATTCCCTGCCCTACTGTTTTGTGTTTACATGACAACCAACCATTTAAAGTAATAGAGTTGTCTAAATATTCCCTGTCCTACTGGATTGTGTTTACATGACAACCAACCATTTAAAGTAATAGTGTCGTCTAAATATTCCCTGTCCTACTGTTTTGTGTTTACATGACAACCAACCATTTAAAGTAATAGAGTTGTCTAAATATTCCCTGTCCTACTGGATTGTGTTTACATGACAACCAACCATTTAAAGTAATAGAGTCGTCTAAATATTCCCTGTCCTACTGTTTTGTGTTTACATGACAACCAACCATTTAAAGTAATAGAGTTGTCTAAATATTCCCTGTCTTACTGGATTGTGTTTACATGACAACCAACCATTTAAAGTAATAAAGTTGTCTAAATATTCCCTGTCTTACTGGATTGTGTTTACATGACAACCAACAATTTAAAGTAATAGAGTTGTCTAAATATTCCCTGTCTTACTGGATTGTGTTTACATGACAACCAACCATTTAAAGTAATATAGTTGTCTAAATATCCCCTGTCCTGTATTGTGTTTACATGACAACCAACCATTTAAAGTAATAGAGTTGTCTAAATATTCCCTGTCCTACTGTTTTGTGTTTACATGACAACCAACAATTTAAAGTAATAGAGTTGTCTAAATATTCCCTGTCTTACTGGATTGTGTTTACATGACAACCAACCATTTAAAGTAATAGAGTTGTCTAAATATTCCCTGCCCTACTGTTTTGTGTTTACATGACAACCAACCATTTAAAGTAATAGAGTTGTCTAAATATTCCCTGTCCTACTGGTTTGTGTTTACATGACAACCAACCATTTAAAGTAATAGAGTCGTCTAAATATTCCCTGTCCTACTGTTTTGTGTTTACATGACAACCAACCATTTAAAGTAATAGAGTTGTCTAAATATTCCCTGCCCTACTGGATTTTTGTTTACATGACAACCAACCATTTAAAGTAATAGAGTCGTCTAAATATTCCCTGTCCTACTGGATTTTTGTTTACATGACAACCAACCATTTAAAGTAATAGTGTCGTCTAAATATTCCCTGTCCTACTGTTTTGTGTTTACATGACAACCAACCATTTAAAGTAATAGAGTTGTCTAAATATTCCCTGTCCTACTGGATTGTGTTTCAACCAACAATTTAAAGTAATAGAGTTGTCTAAATATTCCCTGTCTTACTGGATTGTGTTTACATGACAACCAACATTTAAAGTAATAGAGTCGTCTAAATATTCCCTGTCCTACTGGATTGTGTTTACATGACAACCAACCATTTAAAGTAATAGAGTCGTCTAAATATTCCCTGTCCTACTGGATTGTGTTTCAACCAACAATTTAAAGTAATAGAGTTGTCTAAATATTCCCTGTCTTACTGGATTGTGTTTACATGACAACCAACCATTTAAAGTAATAGAGTCGTCTAAATATTCCCTGTCCTACTGGATTGTGTTTAATACAACCAACAATTTAAAGTAATACAGTTGTGCTAAAATTCCCTTTTACAAATGGATTGTTAGAATATTAATGATAACCAACTAATTAAAGTAATATGATGTTTTTAAATATTCCTGTCCACATGTGATTATTTTTACCTGAAACAAATTTAAAGTAATGATACATTTAATTTATATTACCATTCTTACATGGATTGTTTCTACATGAAACCGAACGAATTTAACATACAATTCAAAGCTACTGTTAAATTCATTCCTTTCATTTACAATTTATTGTTAATTAATGACTAAGTAAGCTTTGAAAGAATAGGTCGTTAAATATTTGTCCTACTGATTTGTTTACTTTAAACATTTAAATAATATAAATATTGTTACTGGTAAAATGATTTATTTTAAATTGGTATATGTTAAAAAAAATATCAAAAGAATAAATAAATACATGAAAGAATATGATTTTTTTATTAATCCACAGTGTTATTAATGTAACCTTAACAATTATTGATTAAATTATTACATTATAACTGTTATAAACAGGTCTATTAATGATTTTTTTCTAATATAAATTAACATCAGATTCAAGGTCACTGCAAATCATTAGCTTTGTTACAAATATTTTAATCAAAATTACGTTCATATTTAACATTTCTAAGTTATAAGTGTATTTGGAAAAGAGGTGCTATATTGTGTCTCACGTTTACATATTGTGTTGAATTCTTGTGAACTTGAAATGGATTGTAGAACTTTAAGATACAATGGCCTTCTGAAAATGATAATTCCGATGACAGTGATTATATGTTTTTGAAAGCATATCAAGAAGTTGAAAAGTATAATACACTTTTGGACAAAGTTAATAGTGTACTAAATAATAATTAAACAGTTTGATCTAGTCTTGATGATACACCTTATAAGGACTGGATGTTTTTAGTTGAAATATTTACAAAAAGTAAATGACTAATTTCTCTATAATAAGCCATTATTTTATTTTGCTTAAATTAAACAGAAGTTTTCTTTCACCTCAAAAAAATCATTACAAACTTAAAAGGCTTACATAAATATTTTGAATAGTTTGGTGTTAAAACATTAACAGTTCTATGTCTATAAATTTTGGTGTATAAGCTAAGTTGTCATAAATATAAAAGAAGAATTTTGTTCTACAAAATATCCTTTTCAGCTCTCATTTTAAACTATGAATACCATTATCTTGACTGTTATTGTTCAATAATTATGTTTTGAATAGATATTAGATAATAAATGTTTAATTGGGGAGAGATGGGTTCACTGTAGGACACCTTAATTCCATGGCACCTAGTATAAAGACAGATGTATCCCAACACATGTTAACTGACTTGTAAGAAATGTGTTAATTTTAAAAATCTGATGTTTCTAAAAGAGTCTACCTTTCAAGTTTTGTTTGTGATATCAAAATTTACAATGGCTTCAGATGCTTTTTATATCACCAAACCCAAACCAAGTTGTCAAAGTTTGAAATGTATTTATTTGGACTGTTTCTTGAAGAGCTTTTTACTGTCTACAGATATTTTATATATTAGACAATTTAATTGCTAATCTATAAAATTGTAATTTAGTCACATATAAACTGAATTATGAGTGATTTTGAACATTTTTTGTATTTGAAATCTTTGAACTTTGTTTAGAGAAACTAAACAGTTATCTAGGTAAAACTGAATATGGTTTAGAAAACATTGTGAAATGATTTTGATGTCACCTTTTAATTTGATTTTAAATCAAGTTTGAAACTGAGTGCAAGTGAACATTTATTAAGTGATTTCAGTGTCCTGTTTTATACTGATTTGAAATCTATGAAGTTCACTGAAAGTGAGCACACTTTAGTTCAATTTTCATAAATAGTTCTCAGTTTGTCTCTCCATCTTACCACTGTTTAGTCCAGGGTGTCAAATGTTTTAGATATTTTCAAATTTCTGACCTATATCTAAGGATATCACTGTGAATGTTAGACAATAACAAGAAGTTTAGATTAAGAAAATTAGCTGGGTACAATGACAGGTTGATAGGATACCAGGAAAGAGTTGACAGGTTACAATGGAGAAGATTTATTGAAAAAATAAAGCAGAATAACAGAATTTCAATTTGAAGGAATTTAGTTTTTTTGATGGTTGGAATTATTAGAAGGCTGATTTTCTTTTTTCAAAGATAATAAAGGTTAGAAAATAAATTTTATTTCTTTTATAGTTTTCTTATTATGGCAATCAATTACATATATACATTGTGAATTATTTTTTGTAACTTAAAATTTCTAAGTGTTTTATTTCTGAATATTGAAAAAGGAAAGGTTCAATCTTGAAATAAAAAACAACAAAATACTACTTAATAGACATTTATAGATGTGATTTTTAGGTAAAATATTTCTTCATATGACATATAACCTCGTATAAGACTATACAACTCTTTATTGATTTCCAAATGATGATTGATCTAGAATGAGCACAGCATGAAGCACCATAGTAAGGACCATGTTAAATCCAATCGCTTTTTCTTTTCAAGGAACCCTATGGAGTCTGACTTGACCTATGCTCATTTGCGATATATGATATAGGTCTATAAAATATCTAACTAGATGTTGTGTAGCAACTATATATCCATGGAATCAATAATGAATTCATAAAGTTATGTAATTGCTAATCTGTAAGTGGTGATTAAACGGAAGGAAACTTAATCCACTTGTGAGAAACATACTACAGGTCATATTGTTTACCTGACAATAAATCCTATTGGATATAATTCGTTCTACCTTTAGAATATATCCTCAGAAGTGAAGTGAATTAACAAATTAATTTAAACTCACAGTAGCGCATTGATTAACACCAGGTGGTCAACAACTTAGTATGTTTGACACCTAGCAGAAGTTTCACAAATTTCACAAGTCAAATAATATGCTTATCTTCCATCTAAATGATCAGTCAATCAAAATGGCAGCTTACATGTCTAGTACTTGCAGATAAAAAAGTGAACTTGATGTTTCTGGGAAACAAACATATTGTTCAGAATAAGAAATCAGGTGAACAAGACATAATCAGGTGTTTCTTACTGTCCATTAAGGTTTAATTTCAATTTCAAAAGGCAAATATATTTTCTAAAATTACATCACTATGAGAATCAATATAAATCTCAAACTGTATAGGTTCTTTGAGACATCTTGAATTCCATTTCACACCAAGGGCAACAGATATGATTAATTGATACATGTACCTAGCATGACAGAAAATAAATATATATGTATATATAAATTATTTAATCAGTTTGAAACAGTGGCAGTGGAAAACCTCTGACAATTTTCTTTTTTTAGGGATAATAAGGTATTTTGCCTTGAATGCAAAGTATTAAAATGCTTCAACCAGTGGTTATTACAGTCTTCTCAGGGCGATAGTGACCATTCTGACTTGGGGATGATTAAGCGGAGAAGGTTTTGCACCCCCCACACCCCCCTGTATGCTACGCCCTGAATCCTTTGCAGTCACAGCTGGCATTCATCTAAGACAATAGGTACATTAAATAACAATATAGATATTGGTTTATATTATTGATTTTGATTGTAAAAGATTTAGTAAGTTATACAATATGCTTCAATGCACTGGAAAGATGATTGATTTGTGCTGTGATCTGCAGATCCGCACCGTGGAACATCTGTTCTTTATAGCAGTATAATAGACTGGAAGCCTATGATGAACTTTTGGAAATACAGTGAGAACATACACTTGTTACCTGCAACTGTATTAATTAGTCCATGAGAATCAAAATATGACTACAAACTTGATGCAAAAATCTCTTGCCGTTAAAAGTACATTAATTATGGTAAGTATATGCTGAAAGGTTTTCAAGGACATTACGTTCTATCTCTTCAATTAATACTATATATATGTGGCCTTCCTCTTCATTCTACATATTTTGATAAATACTGAGTTCCTGTGTTAGATCAATTATTGTTAGAGAAAGTAAGAAATAAACTTATAAAATAGAAACAAGGATATTTCTGGAAATATCAATAATGATTAAAAACATTTATCAAGATATTTTTTAGGGTCAATGACGTCAAGAAATCTTTGAAAAAACAAAATAGAAATTTGTCTTAAATTCTAAGAGCAGTTCTAATGTACACAACACACCTTGTAGCAGCAGGGGCTTGGCTTATTGATCCATCAGAAAAACTAGAATTTGTCCATCTTCAGCAAATAATTCAGAAAATAACAGATGGCAATGGCTTAGATTGTTGCAATTTAAAAAATTAATTTTCAATATTGATATCATATGAAGTCTCAGTGGAGTCTATAAGGTCAATGATATATTGGAACAAATCAGTGCCTATTCAACTAATTGATTTGAGATCATAATATACTGATGCCACAAGGTCTCTGAAGTAATATTAGAATATAAGAGAAGAGACTGATATAATACAGTATAAACTATATTTCATATATATAATGTCTGATAGAAATCCACTCTGATTATCATGGTCATTTTTCTACGATTTATAATTGACTGGAAATATGTTACCAGAGTCTCAAATCATACTCTTAATATGGTTTTGGTATATTTTTCTTGTAGTATGATAACCTTTATTGATAAAAATAACATATTTATCCCACAATTTCAGATATGAAATCAGATTAAAATTTTTAACACTAGCAGCTGCTCTGCCATTGTCATGAGGGGCTGATAAGCAACTATTATGGAATGAATTTACTTCAGGATTATTCTTCCACTTAGTGCTCCCTGGGCCAATGCTTTTTACATACATGTATCTAAAAAAGAAAAAACAAATTTGGAGAAATAAAGTTAATTATTATCTTTGAATGACATTTAGAAGTAGATAGAACATTTTATATAGCAAGAAACACTATATGGATATATTACATCTCTTTAATTTAAGCAACATTTCAATTCACATACAGGAATCTTTATCAAGCAATATAGTAGTATATCCATAATAGTGTACTCTTGTTCTTTTTTGAATTAATTTGTGTTGTCAATGTGTCACATGTTCATGGCACTATATGAACATTATGTATAAACCATGATATGTGTTATTGCATGTCTGGGATATGGTGGCTAGTTTGTATCTGAAACTGATTTGTTGGATAATATTTTACCTATAATCACTGTTACATCTTGACCACACTAATTAAGGTCTAAGTAGACACTCATTATTTTATGGATCTATATGGTTATAGTAATAACCGACTTATATGTTATATAATTAGGCCAGATAAAATACAGTGTTTGTCGGAGACAAAATATTTTTAATTTTTGACATACCTGACATTAGTGATGGACTCGGGATAGACATTAGTGATGCTTTATTGTTTTTATTTGGCTGTACTTACAAAACAATGCTTTTAAAGATTGAATTGACCAGGTTTTAGGTAATCTGACCTGGACAACTTCAAATCTTTCAAAAGTGGAGGGTATCAACAATTTTATAGGTAAAGCAGAGAATGTCTGCCGGAAGCACATTTCCTACTGCAAGTCTACAATCTAAACCAATATAATCTATTGTTATTGAGTGTTTCACTGTCTACTTCACTACAATACTATATTATGGTATTGTAATAGATAGTCAAAATTAGAACTAATTTTTGTGTAACAGTAATTGAGATTGTTCAAACAAATAATTTATACATTTTGGCCTTGCTTAATGATCAGGTTTATGTCAGATATTGAAGCCATACAAGAGGAAATGTATTTGAATTTATGAGTGGATCATTGTCATCAAGGATATGTCAAAATCCTCTGTGTTGAAATCAGGTAAAGGACCATAGAATAATGTGAAAGTGAGATGGTGCTCTTGTGCGAAAGTCATAGTGTATGAGGATTTAAGAAATTTAGTGTCTCAGTGTTTTTCAGTGTGTATTATTAGGAATTGACTATGAATAAAAATATATTATCCGTAAGTTCTCACAATTTGTATTTTATTTTTTCAAACCAGTGGCACAATATATTCAAAAATACGCCAGAAAAATTGTTAGAGGTAATCTATTATTATTATGACTGGCTAATCCAGTGCTGGTCTGATGTGGTATTTTGATTAAGATATACTTTGAACTGCATACCTATGTACATGTTTGCATAATGCTTGACATGCACTGACTTAAGTTCTAAAAATTACACAGGTTTTTCACACAGGATTTTAAAAATACATTACTGGTAAATACTATCATGTCAATTTGCAACAAGAACCATTATTAGGATAATCAGATAAGGCACAAGGCAGAGCACTTTTTATTTCTTTGTGTGGTTGGCTTCTTTCAAAATCAAAAAGCACATTAAGATGCAATATTTTGTCAGTAGCTGTTCAAGAATTTAAGTAAAATATTGATACAAAGGAGATTTTGACTTTGGCGCTTAGTAGAGCTTAACTCAACAACACAACTCTGTTCAATAGAATTATAATTTCAGCCTATTTAAATATTCAGCTACAAAGTTTAATTCAATAACAGAATGGTTTTGGTTGTATATCTTTTGTAGATTTTAAAGAACTCAGAACTCAACACATATTGTCCACATATCCAGTAATCAGACTGCAAAGCCAGCAGCACAAAACCTGTTGTGTAAATTACCATTTCATACAAACCAGTAAATGACATATAATGAGCTCCAATAGAACTATTCAATGATGTTAAAGACTCCCCATGTTTCTGGTAAAGCAAGAATTGTAATCTATAACCTATAATTGTTCTCATATGCACTAAATGGAATGCCTGAAAGAAAATAATTGATATTTTTTTTTCTCTTCATAAAGAACAAGTTAAGGTTTAAGCATTGACATTTTAAACTTAAAGATTGTTGACAAGGTGGATACCTTTGAAGATATTCCAACCTATACCGGGATTGAATTCCAAACCTGATTTTTTAACACAATGAACTTTGGCAAAAGAGATTTATTTGCAGAAAAAGATGTTATAATTTTTAATCATCATTGTTTTTTTTTTAAAAACTTATATTTCACCATTTCCAGATCAGACATATTTGAAGATTAAAACTTGTCACTCAGTAATTTATATTAAATTATATTATTTTATAAACAATGTTTTGTAAGTGTAAGTAAATAGCACTTATCACTAAACCATGAGGTAGAAGCTGTTTGCACAATATACAGTAGCTGATAGATATTGGATGAATTGATTGTAGATAATGGTGATAGAGAAAGATTTATGGATAGAATTAATGTTTCGTGATATCAGTTCCTATCTTAGTAAACTAGTTGACGATATTGTTTACACACTGAAAGTGAATTGTGGATATGTTGAAGCAATTACATGTGAAGGAATATGTAAACCTATTGTTCAGACCATCATATAAATTGAATATATAAACCTTTACTAAGTAAATAGTGCTTGATATGTTTGACGTTACAACAGTGTTTTGAAATTAAACATTTGTGTCACTTCTTGTATGATTTATTATTTCTGTTGGATTCGTGGACAGTTTCTGAGGGTGTGAGAGACTTTTGGATCATGTGCAGGATTAGGTGTTTTTGAAATATTCAAGATAATTCGAACAGGTTATTATTGTTATCAATTATTTCAGGTTTGCTGATATCACATCATATAATATATGTTATCAAATAACTCACTTTGTACAAGCAAAAGATTGTCCAATGAAATTGTTACACTATTTATTTATAATTTTTTTTTTTACCATATAAAGGAAAAAGGTAGAATTTATTTGCACTTTGTTTGTTTGATATGACAGACCTTGACTATGTTACACATTCTGAGACTATTATATACTATTGAGCATATAACAGGACATAAAAATATTCCAAAGGTTTTATCTTGAACATTACTATGATGTGTTCAATCAAATGATAACCTTAAATGACCACCATGGGAAACATTTGGTATAATCCATCAATAGATACCATGTGATTATCAAAATAAAGCTATTGGTTCAAAGAGTGATATGAGGATTTTCTGTTGTTTTCCTATGTTTAGGTAATGGGTTTGTCAACAAGCTTACAGCTTCCATTTTGATAATTGATTTATGGTTCAATTCTTTTTTTCAAAATATATGGTATCATTGTAATAAACAGAAACCTGTAGTTGGTGGTACTTAGGGCACTGAGTTGATGGATCACATCTGATAGGGGTATTTTAACATATTTTAAACATAATGATATTTACTTAACCTTGAGTTTCTGAATTATCTTGATCACAAACCATATTATCCAACTTTATCTTCTTGTCAGAACATTTTCAGTTCCACTGAGAGAGAAATTTGATAAAGTAAATGATCAGATCAAGACAGGATGTTCTTTAGAAAATGTAAGTTTAATTGTCTAGACAGTGTTACATATCTGGTAAAAATTATAGATATTGTTGTATATTACGATTGAGATTTAACTCATTAGTGCAAGAGTTGAATTTAAAAGGACACATTCTCAATCCTTTTGCTTAATTGTACCAATATATTACCACTGACAGTTTTGTCGAAACCTTGGTTTAAGCGTTTGTACTTAGCCAAGGATGAACTTTATTTAAAGTAAAAACATCAAATGTTATTAAATATGAGTTATTGCCCTTGTTCTTGAAAACATAAGTATTTGGCCTTGTTTTGATTAGTTTTAGCTCATAAACATTCTAAATCAGGCTTTCTAAAGATAACTTCCTGAAGCACCACTTTGGTCAAACTAGTGAGCAAGAAGCACCACTTAATGATTCATTTTGTAG
Source organism: Nipponacmea schrenckii (assembly GCA_030562195.1). Classification (NCBI taxonomy): domain Eukaryota; kingdom Metazoa; phylum Mollusca; class Gastropoda; family Lottiidae; genus Nipponacmea; species Nipponacmea schrenckii. The sequence continues at coordinate 33,890,171 of CM060200.1, read as the reverse complement.
GATGTTTAAGGGAAGTCGCATTTCTAGAAATTGTTTGATTTGATAACTAATGTAGCAGAAAGTCTTATCTTAAAGATCTTGACAAACATATGGTTAACTTGACAGTGGTACCAACTGGATTAGCTTAATGTCAAATTATGTATCTCTTTAAGGCTATTATAGCTGTCAGATTGAGGAAATTTACGCTATATTGACATTATTAAGTTGTTAGGGACAAGCTTAAAACAGACATTTCAATATGTTATCAACATAATTGTTGCTTTTAACAGTAAGAGTAAAGGGAGTGTTCTGAAAAATGTTACCTTTGATCCATGTAATAATAATGGCAGCTTGAACATATTTTGTTTATTTTATTTATAAAAGCCAATCTGGGTTTATTATAACATGTGCATGACTTTGTTATTTCAAGAAAATATCTGACTTTTTAGTTTTTGTTTGTATGGATGAGACCTAGGAAAATACTGTTATTGTAAGTTACTATCTTTGACTTTGTAGAAACATGTCTCACATATTCACAAATCATCTCGCCAGTTCCATTAAGGATATAATCTCACAGATGACCTTGGCAAAACCAATAGCCTGATATGCATGCACATTTATATAAGTATGGTTTTGCGTAAGTGATTTGCTATGGTATAGATAAGAACGATCTGATATGAAGACAATGAATGACTTTCAGCTCTGGTGTCAGATCCCTGCATGTGTGACCTAGGCATTAGTACAAAGCCAAGCATAATTTTTTGGTTTTAACATCTCTTAATATAATTTCTTCATGTTGCTGATTATAGCTATCTTTGTCATAGCATTTCGTCTTTCAACACAATTGATCGTAAACACTCCAGAGGGTACATGTTTTTTTTTTAATTTGGTGCGAGTGGTTTAAATCCCCCAAGGCTGACTCCTTTTTTTAAATCAGAAAAATGAAAGAAAAGCTAATGAGTTATTGCCCTGGAAAACCCTTTCAATTTTAGCCTTCAGACATTCAAGAAGACAAAATTCATGATAATTTTGTCGAAAAACTTGGCATAAGTGTTTGTAAGGATGAACTCTATTGAAAGTAAACAATCAAATAATATTTGATATGAGTTATTGCCCTTGTTCTTGAAAATACTATGATAATTTGTCTTTGTTTTATACATTTATAATAAACACTCTAAATCAGGCCTTCTCAAGATAATTTCCTGAAGCACCACTTTGGTCAAACTAGTGAGCAAGAAGCGCCATTTAATGATTCATTTTGTAGGATGTTTAGGGGAAAGGGGAAAGGGGTAAGCAGTGGCATTTCTGGGAATAATTAGGGAGGAGGGGGGGCTGGTAGAGGCCCAGGGATCAAGATTTGCCCATATACGCCGGACATGGCCGACGATCTTGGCAAAATGGCCGACGGCAATTTGCGTCTGTCGGATATCAAGTATAGGTTAAAAAAAAAATTTACCTTCCTCCAAACTGTATACAGTAACGTACAGTCATTATATCAATTAACTCTTTCTGTCAATTAATCTAGTTAATAAAGAATTGTCAAGGGGGTAATTCTTTAATTTTGATCTGACGGTAGGCCTACACTAACAATAGTTTAATCAGAAACTCTCTGATCATTAGTCTTACTACGATTGGATGTAGAATCATCCACCTCAGGTAAACATTTTCTAAGAAATTTGTCGACGGGGGAAATTTTTTCAGGTGTTTTTGTTTGCATTTAAATTTTTTTTTCTTCTTACAAACTATGAACTGTATTGCTAAATATTTTTATTCCAAATCAAAGCTGCCAGTGGGCTTTTATTACTTTGCCTGGCGATCCTTTAATTTAAGACAAAAAAAATTATATTTTGAAACAAAAAATTAAGTAGCTTAAATCTATCTCAATTATAAAGTCAGAAAACTAAAAGCTTAGTAGTGTGGTGAAACTAGGAACACTAGGGTACCTGTCAAATACCAAGTCATTTCATTGTATTGTCAGTATGATTTTCTACCAATTATCCTCCATATTGGCCACAGATTTGCTCTAAGAACAAGATAAGTATAAAGTCTATTAAGCATGCAATATTTAAATATTATTTGATCATGTATATACACAAGAGGTGTTATCTGATACATAAATAATGACATTAATGTCAAGAATAAGCTTTGGTTTAGAGTTGCTACTAATTGTGTTGTGTCTAGCTGTAAAGGTGATATCAGCACTAATTGATTTTGTATACAACTTCAGGGACATCCTGAGACTTTCTCTTCTTTTTTCTTATGTTATAAAAGGTAAGAATGTCAAAATAATCCACAAAAAGTCAGCTGTCTCAAGGCCTCAAATTGGAAAGTATGTAAGGGAAAGACTGTATAGGTTAGTAGCTGTTTTTAAACGCCCACATGAAATGTGTAGCAAATCTGTCACCCATTTCTGTCCGTCTGTCCACCGTCTGATTGCTTGTAAACACTCTAGAAGGCACAGAAGGATTTTGATGTAAATTTGTGTTAGTAATTTTTCAAGGTAATATTCAATGACTTATTGCCTTGTTAAAAGGTTTTAATGAAACTTTAAATGATATTGTAATATTGTACATTTATCACCCTAGAAAAGAAATGTGTGATAGAAGGTTGAATATTTCATTCTGGTGATCGTTACTGTTTTTATTCAAATTCAATGCAGCCAGCGGGCATATATTATCTTGCCTCGCAAGCTATGTTTATTATTATTTTGGTGATAACTTATAAATACAGACTAAAATGCTATATTTCTATTCTTTATTTGATTTTTTGTGAATTAGTGAAAGGTTAAAAATTAATCGACTTTAAGGAAAACAGATATATCTAAATACAGGCTGTACGTCACTCATTCACATAAAAATAAGGGGCAATTGAAAGGCTAAGGGTTTCAGCTTCCGAGTCAGGGCCTTGTTTTATATAAGGCCTGGATTTTACTAAATTTGGTCTGAATATGTTCAGGATGTCATCTGAATGCAAAGTTCCAGTTGTCTAGCCATTAGTTCTTCCAGCATCTTATATTACATTCTATTGCCAACAAACACACTGCAGAAGCTAATTGGCTTTTAAAGGGATACTGCGTCTTAGATCTCAAGAATAGTCAATATGAGTATATATTTATCATTTGACTTTGCAAGTAAGTAACAGAAACAGTAACATCCAATTTTTCTCAATATTTCCAGTGCTGAATATAAATATAGGCCTATTGTCCTTTGAGTTTTGACTTGTTAAGAGTGAATAAAACTGGTAAACAAATACTTTTGTATCTAATGATTTACTAATTTAATAAGAAAACTCTTGGCAAATTACCTTAATATGTCACCTACAATCAGTGAAATGGTTGCTAAGTAACTGATTCTGACATTTATGAAATCTTTTTGATTATCAGCAGGATGAAAAGAACTGTCATGGTATGCCAATGTTAGAAGATATTAATGTAATTGAAAGACATTTATTAATAATTAAATGATATTTACTATGAAGTACCAAACTAGATTAGTTAGTTTTACTAAAGTGAACTTTCTGGAGTGATATATAAATGGCAAGTACTAAATTACAAATCTAATCATGGTTAAGAAGAGTTATTGTCTGTTAAAAAGGGTAAAATGGTTAAAATCTATCAAGTAGTCCAGGGTGAGATTGTGATAAAACAATATTCAATATAAAAGAACAACAGATCATACACATTGAAAAGCATATTTGGGGCAAATCAATTTGACCTTTAATGACTTAAATAAACCCTTAAATTAGCATGATTTCATATCAATTATGTATTAGTTCATACCCTTTCTGCAGCTAGACTCGATGAAAAATGTTATTTAATGTATTTAACTTTGTCTTAATAGAGTAATTTATCAATACTGTATTGACTAGTGTGTAAATCTTGTTTTTTAAAATGTTAAGGGTCAATTTCTTTGGTCCTCATTTCTCAAATCCTATATTTAATTGAAAAGAATTGTAGCAATATCCACTATGTAGCTTTTTTGAATGGGAGGCTTAAATTTATAGATAAATAAACCTAGAATTTAACAATGGAATTGATCACAGATAGAAACTGGTGGCATCTTACAGGACTCAAGCTGGCCATAATGTGATTTGAATTATATTTGTAATATAGATGATTGATGATTCTTTTACGAATGTATCGAATTGAATTTCTGGTTTTATTAGATTAAAGGGATAATAGGCAGTGGCGAAGCCACGGGGGCCGAGGCAGCTGCCACCCTTCGCAGCCCCAAAGGCTAGTTTTTCGGGCAAGGCATTTAAAAAAAAAAAATTTAACGGCCCAATTTTTTTTTTTTTTTTGGAATTTAAAAATGAAATCATATCTTTGCCCGAATATCCTATATTACTATAACTGTATTTTTTTAAATTGATAGCCCAATTTTATTCTCCTATAGTAATATTTCATAATTCATATTATTTAAGGATCGAAATCACTGCCCGAATGTCATTGCTATGATTATATTTTACATATTTCAAAAATTGAAATCGCAGCCCGAAAGTAGAGTTTAGAACTTTTTTTTACACAACCAAAAAAAGACAATTCGGGCACATATTCAATTTTTTCAATAAATATTGTATGACATACAATATTTGTTTAAAAAAATGGAAATCGGTGCCCGAATTGCCTTAAATTAAGACAATTCGGTAAGGTTTCACCTTAAAAGTTAACAAGTTCCTTGGCTTACTTCCCTTGGAAAATAGATCATTTATTAATCAAATAAATCAATAAAAATTCCACCAATAAGAAAATGTAAAATAAATAAGTTTAATAAGGTTTCAACTAACAACACACGAGTTCCCTGGCTTACTTCCCTTGGAAAATAGATCATTTTAATCACTTGGGTTTTTTTGTGTAAAAAAAAGTTCTAAACTATTATTCCACCAATAAAAAAATGTAAAATAAATAAGTTTGATAAGGTTTCAACTAAAAACAAATGAGTTCCCTAGCTTACGTCCCTTGGAAAAAAGATCATAATTATCATTATAATCACATAACATTGCGTGTCCTCTAGCTGTGATCATTTCAGAGTGAAATTTCGTTAGAATAACACCTGTTCTATCTTCCATCGATCATCGATAAAGATGCACTAAAAATTGTTCAAAAATATTTTTGTCTTTTGTCAAGAATTGTTTGGCCTGGTTATAACTTGCACTGTTGCAATTTAGCAAATTGACACAGAAATCAAAACAATCGACAACGGGTTGCATGTGATGCATGCGGCAAGGAACTTGATTCCGATTATAAAGAAAGTCACGTAAAACTATGTATGACTAAAGTTGATATCTATGGTAATTGAAATTTTAAAAAAAAATCGAAATGATAAAATCCATACAAACATAACATATCCATTAAAATCTCATTCAAAATCGGGTGAAAACAGTACATCCCGTAAATTAAACTGAATACTTATGGATCTCCTAAGGGGGTAGTATCATGTGTTCTAGAAAGAGTGAAAATACTCTGCCAATAACAATAGTGTTTCTCTCGAAGAAAACTCTCATAACTAAGTTCGAAATTCGGGCAACCTCAGAAATCTCGCCCCCCCTGGGACGTAAACCTGGCTCCGCCACTGATTATAGGCATTAGAATACACTCGGCCTACGGCTTATATTTGTGTTTCATATTGACTATAAGTTAAATAAGTATGCATCCCACACTTTACCAAATTTTAAAAAGCCACAATAAAAATATATTCGGAATTTTAAAAAAAAGTGAGCCAGCGACGATTCCTTTCAGTTTGAGAATAAAAGCGTCTGGTAAATCAACGCTAAAACATCATTGTGGAATTCAACAGTAGGGGTCAAGGACGCGTGAAAACCCACATGTTAGAGTTACTTCCCTTTATATTTACACGATTTGAAAATCGCTTGATGGATGGCTCAAGCGTTTTATGATTAACTACTTTATTTTGGGGATTTATCGGATTTTAGAGGGATTTTGATGTATAGGTAAGTCCACTGATGGATATATACTGTTATTGTCCAAATTTGAGTGAACTTAAATTTTTATGTTCGTTCTAACGCCTATTATCCCTTTAATCGTTTTATTTTGACAAGAGACATCGACTAATTAAATTGAATTTAGAAAAAAAACCTGAAATTGTTCTAACAAGTTAAATAAGTATTTAATTCTCAGTGGACTTATTCAATTAAGATAAATTATGTGTTTTAAATTATCAGACTTGAATGGTACATTGTCTTTATCCAGAAAAAATGAAAATATTTAAGTCTGTATTTTAATCAGAATAGAAAAGACCATGTGCCATCTTGATTAATTCTTATTTAAAAATCAGATTTTTTGACAAATCTATAATGAAGTTAATTTAATATTTCCTCTATTTGGTTTAACTCCTAACAATGTCCACCTTAAACAAGTCACTACAATATAGGTACTAGCCATAGTGTTATGTATCTATATTATGGTAATAAAAATGTAGGAGTAACCATAAGATCATAATCCCACTTGTCTGTTTCTTGTTGAATGTAATTTACAAAAGGACATATTAAGCCATTAGTGTTGAACTTTTGTCTTTTCTCTGAGAAATAAAAATATTCTCCCTTCGTTCTAAAACCTTATCTTCATCAAAAGAAGTCTGTATCTACTTCTCTACCGGTATATCAGAAACTTGTGCACTTGTCACCAGATCAATATTTGGATTCTCTAGATATGCATTCAACAGAACAGGCTTAGACAGCCATACCAGAAGTATCATACATTTAAGTTGAAATTATTTATATTATAATAATTGATTATGTTTCAAGAGTGTATTTGGTTACATTTTGTTAGGAATTTCTGTAGGTTGTCATTACTTATTCATTATTTGAAACCATTTATTAACTGCTGATGTAGCTATTATTGTCCTGAAGTCCTAAATGGTCTGGCCTTTTCTGTATGTAGTGTTTGCGATTATTTTAACAAAACTGAGCCATAATTTGATGTTCATTAACAATAGATGAAATAGTTCACCTCAAATATTAATCTACCAGAAATTATCATTAAGGTTAAAATAATTTATAAAGAACTTTTATTAACTTGAATTTTATCACTGTTTTTAACAAATATAAAGATAAGGTAAATAACTCTGAATAATCTTTGTGAATATTGTTAATTCTTTACTAGAGCCCATATCATGCTGTCCATACACAACCCTTAGTTTGAATTTTTGGTGCTTAAGTGAAGCAAGCAAATTCACTTAAAAAATTTGATTGCCTGATGTGATTTTCAAAGTTATGGGCTTCATAAAATTCAAGTAAAAACACAAAAACTGTGGCTACTTTTTTCAATTTTAAGAAGAATGATTCATTCCAGTTTTAAGTCACATTCCATAAATTCAAGCATGGTTGGTGGTAAACTAAGATGGCACAGATTTCAGTATTGAGTTTGAAATATATATTATGTTTTAAATAATATTGTTTGTTTTATTTTTAGATAATAAAGAAGATGTAAACATTAGATTGTTGATCATGACAAAAAGTAGGTGTAATCATGCTGGAAAGAATGTCGACCAAATCTTTGCTTAAAAATGGATCCCATCCAATCAAACCTGTTGCAGTGGATTTTCGTCCATTTAATATCACAAGATATCGTAAGTTTATTTCTTTCAAATGAAATAATTTCAGGATTTTGATTTATATAATTTGAATATTTTAAAAGAATTGGGATATGAAGTATAAAAAATAGTACTATAAAAAAGGTCAGCACCATGCATATTTGTAATTTTCAATAGCGTTTATCCTTGGGTGATATCAAACAATTTTAGCCAGTTTCGTAAAGAATTGTGCCTTGTAAAGTGTTCAGGAGCTGAAAATTGAAGAAGGGCAATAACTGAATCTAAATATTTTTCGATTTATCTGATTTTTAATAGGGTTCATCTTAGGTGATTACAAATACTCATAGCTAAGTTTTATCAAAATCCATCAAGAATTGTTCTTTCTAGAGTGTTTATGAGCTTATATTGAACACTCTTTCAAGAACAATGGCAATAACAAATATTAAATATTAAATAAAAGAAGTTTCTTCCTTGACTTATTATATAATAATAATAAATCTTTATTACCCTTTAAGGAATTCTTGTATAATGCAAGGATGACAATAACAAACAAAAGTAACATATCATACATAATTGGGACATAAGAAACAATCAGATAAACAGATAAACAAGCAAATGTACTCTCACACCAAGTTTCATCAAAATCCATCCAGAATTGCACATTGTAGTGTGTTGATGAGCATGTCAAGACCAATGGCAATACAATATGTAATTCATATTAAATTTTTTTTGATTTCACTGATTTTCGGTAGGGTTAATCCCTGCGTGATCATAAAGAAGAAAGAAGAAGAATTGCACATTCTGGATTGTTTACAAGCAAATGTGGAAGGACAGACATGGGTGACTGCAATATATATATTTTTTTTTAAAATGAGATTATCTGAGTTTTGTTTTAACTATTATATGTTGTGAACATATCATATACCGTATTAGCTTCTTTATTGATTTTATGTTTCCAATTAAGGTTTTTTTAATGAGATGTCTAATGATCATTATGTATAAACTGTGTATTCTTTAGGAATCAATAAATATATGTTATGTTGAAGCTTATATATGGCTCCTTAAGAAAGATGAAAGAAACCAATTGCCACTGTCCAAGCTATAAACAATAAAGAAAAATATTTGTTTCGCGGAGTCCCCAAAGAGATGCAAAGAGTGGTTTTGAAAATTAAGTAACAATTATACACTTAATATTCCTACATCCGTTGATGATAAGTTTGACAAGAAAATGTCCTATGAAAGGGTGTCAAATTGGATCTGGATAGATCAGACCTTTGAATTATCAATTTTTGGTACCTCTTGTCTTTTCTTAATGTTTTCCTTTCAAATAACACAAAAATTAACTTGAATCATTTAAGTTTTGTTCAAATAATTCACAGTAAATATTTACCTAATAGAAAATAATCATATTGAGCCATTATTTAAAATCATAATTCAATCTTTTACACAAAGCAATTTTACTGCGAATGTTGATGAATGTAGACAAAATGGTGGATCCTCAACATCGATTTGCAGCATTTTCTTGGGGAAAAAATACTCAATTTTTTTTTAACTGTATATAATGTGCACCCCTATTTGTTAGGCCCATTTAAGGGTAAAAACCTGCACACTCTACATGGAATTATAAGGTAAATGATAATTGGATAAACTGTTTTAATTTATTGCCTTGAATTATGAAAAGCTTTAAGATAATGGGAAAAGTGACTAAAGATTTAATTATCATTTATGGTGTGTAGGTCACCTTTCCTGGACAGCTATCTTTCATATTAAAATACTTTAATGTTGTGAGTAGGCCAGGATTATGGTTTCACATACCAGTTTAACCAAAGCGAAATCAATTTGTTAGTAAGTTAAACTGACAGATGACAACCTGCCTTCTGTTTATCTAAAATCTCTTCTTCAGTAATAAAAGGCCACTTTCAGATTCCAACTCCCAATGTGCTAAATGCCCCAAATAAATAATATTGTCATTTTAAACTCTACTTATGTTATGAACTGTAGCTGAAAAATATTAAATTTTCTAAGAGATAGATCTGTCTCTCTAGGAACACCTTATGTCATGACAGTTTTTAACATACTTTGTCATAGTTAAAAGTTTTCTATTAAAATCTCAAGTTCCAATTTGACATTAAATTTTTTCATAGTTTAACCGTGATTGTAACATTGTAATAGATGGTGCTGACATCATAGTCTTATTATAGAACTGTAATGGGGGGATTTTAATAGTGCTTTTAAAGATCAATTGAAGAAATACAAAAACTATTCTGTTCGCTGATTTTTTAAATGTCCACTTTATAAAAACTTTGAACTAAGATGAAGAAATTTGCGATTTACAATTTCTTAGTTGATGTATGAAGTACAATTTTTCTGTCTGTCCTAAATTTCACTTTAAATGCAAAATAAATTAAGAAAAAGAAACATTGGCTTGTCACATGTCATCAACATTATGAACTTACAGAAGTACTATCTCTTAGAATGAACAGTAAATTCAAAGTATCAGAATCTACCTTATTTGATGATAAATGCAGTGAATTAAAAAGTATTATAAAAATTACCTTTACTTTCATAGATATTGACATGATCTTATTATAGAAAAATGTAGCTGTATAGTTTATACTTTTGAATGTTTGAATGTTAATATAGATACTCACTTTGGCTAGCTGTCTCAAAAATATTTTGGTCAGCCTAAGAGGCAGTGTTCCTTTAAAGTTTTCTGAAACTAGTTTAAATGTGAAATAATTACACACAATTTTTTGTTTCTCATTAGCTCCTACTGAGATAAACTTTAATTTAGACAAACAGAATAATCCCCTTTGTTTGTTCTAATATAGGTTTTCAGAATTTTTATCAATTTCACTTTTTCAATTTATAATGTAGCCTACAATGCAGTTTGGTAAGTCCTTACTCAGGTCAAAAACATAATGTGTATTAAATACAACAGTAAACTAGATGTGTTGCAAGCTGTATATTGCCTGTTTTAAATATATTTCAGGACCAACACTGACAGTTGAAAACCAAACATGGTCCTATATTTACTGGGTTTTGGTTTGTTTTCTGGGAACTTTGATTGGTTTAAGTTTCGCTTCCTGTAAATACTGGAGGTATTGTATTATATTGTTTTTTAATATAGATATTTGTTGAGTGTATGAATGAATGCCTGATATTCAGATATTTGAAACTTCAAAAGCACAGATGAAATATTGTCCTCTGTAAATAATTGTACTCCTGATCAAAAACTTTTATAGAGGTTATTTTGAGTTGTATCCCAAAAAACATATCAATATCAAAGTATGTTTATTGTTTATTAAAGGACCCCACTGAAAATATTTTCTTTTTAAAATTGTGAGGGTTAACCTAAGGGAAAAGTCTTAAAGTTTTTTGATTATCACTAGTCATTAAAAGTAAAAAAAAAAGTGCTCAGAACTACTACTAGTTTTTAATTTACTATACAATCCTATAGTTTTTCATAGAATTTGATTAATATATTTATGAGTTGACAAAATAGGGAGTTCTAACTGTTAATCAAAAATCCAATTTGATGTAACTACATGTAGGTATTTAAGTAAAAAGAACAACTAAGAGTCGAAATTATAATTAGGTCAGCACAAAAATGGGTGAATCTTTACAAATTCATCATTGTCCCTAATATGGATATAAGTATTGGATTTTTAATTATTTTGACATTGCATTGACTAGTTATGATACTTGCATATGCTAGGCAAATTATTTCTAGTTTAAAACAATAATTCTTTGGAAATATTCATATCAGAAATATCATTAAAAATTCAATTGTCAAATTGAACTACCAGAAGTTTATCAAGAGCTCAGTGAAGCACCATCCATTGCTAATGACAGGATCATTTGAACAATGATCTAAAAATATATACTGTTAAGCTTCTGAAATTAGTAACTTCAAGGTGGTGTCCTATTGAAAACGTCGTCAACTATTTTAAAACCTCAATAGCTACAAAAGTTATGCATATTTGATAAATAGAAGATCTAAAGCCTGTGGTTATGTCCTCAGAAATTTATGAAAAGAGTTGCCAGATTTAACACTACCTCGAGCCTTGGCAGGCCAAAGATTTGATAGAGCAACAAAATTTCTATGATTTTAGTATAATTGAAAGGTGTCCATATGTCACCCAACTTTACATATTTCCCTATATAGATCCTAGATGCCTTTTACAGTCCACTTATCGGAGTTGTCATCTTCAAAGGATGACATGTTGTTTGTTCACAGCCGCATGGATGTATGACCTCATTTGCATATTATTAGCCTGTGATAATTGTTTATATTATTTTTGGTAAAGCACTATTTGTGGTAATTTATAATGTTATGAACATAACTAGAGCTTTCACAGTTATGCAAGGTTGACAATGGTGTTCATTTTTAATTTTATTGGAATTTGTAGGTATATTTTTGCCACAAAAAAACCATACAATAATCAAAATTTTTTCTTCAGAGACCAGTATAAAAAGCCAGAAAATAAAAGAAGAAGAAAAGAAAAAGCTGATTATGAAGTGCGAGGTGAGCTAATTACTGTTGTTTTAATTGGAATCAAAATTAAAGACCTGAGGCAGTATAATTTGAACCCTTTAAATGTCGAAAGTAGTCTAAAGAGTCTTGCCAAGGAGAAATTTACTACTCATGAGAATTGTCATAAGTGTTGAAGAACTATTAGAACCTTATTGACCCTTGGGATTATTTTTACAATCAAAGGGAGGTAATACAATATTGACTTTTACAGTTTCAGACCACATTTATATGAATGTTTTCAATATAAGTCATCTTCTCATGAATCTGGCCGAATTAGGTAAAATGTATATTCTGGAAACATTATAAGGGGTGTTGCCATTGACCAGCAGGTAGACCTGATCAAGTTCGAAAAATAAACGCCAGTTAGTATAACTGGTTCATTGAAGGGAGTGATAACAGATATGTAAATATTCTGGTATGTAATAATGGGCATACATGGTTAAAGTACATTCCATTTGCATCCCATCATTAGAATCAACATACTTGTTATTTAAGTTGTGATAAGTTTATAGATATATTTTTAATGAAAATGAAAAGCTTTTAAGTAATTGTGATTTGAACAAAAGCAGATACTATTATTAGTCTCTAGGTGATAAAACCATTACAAATATGAATTTAACCAGCAAATTTATTGTGTGTAATACATGTCAACCAATATATAACAACCTGTGAACATGAGCATGATTTTTATTAGCATGACCTCGCACTGAAGTGAATACTACAAATGGCTACTGAAGAAGGAATTTATCAGATTTTAGTTAAAATGGTAAGGGATCGACCGAAACATTCACAGATATATTAGATAAAATAATATATATTCAGGTTTTCGTACAAATTAGGTATATATACTGAAGTTATTACTTTTATTCCGATATATTATTCAGAAATTGTGTAAATAGGTTACAGAATGCTATTTTCAGATTCCATGAATGTCAGCAAAAGATTTGTAAGTTGTTGAATAATTTTCATAGAAAAATATAGAACTGCTGACACTAATAAATATGCTTAACTTACTAATAGTAATTAAAAATGACTCACTGAATAATCTAATGAATTTTACTAATGATATTGGATGTAAAGACAAATTCCAAGGGGAATAATATTTTCAACAATGGTACTCTATTTATTGTCTGCTGCCACTTCCATTTATTATCCCGCAAACAGCTGACCTGGATGTGATACTATATATTTTCCATCAATAGGACTATTCACTTTAGAATGTGTTTCTGCTTTAACCAAAATATCTGGAGATTGTTTTTAAGAAACTATTTACCGTTTTTTTGTTGATATGTTACCATTTGACTATAAAGCAGATTTATTAATATATATTTTGGAGACAGATTCATGTTTGTACTATTTTCCGAATCCAATTTTGTATAATTATTTGTAATCAATTATTGTATTTTCTTGTATAAACATTGTTTAAATTAAAGAGAGGATGGTATTTCTCCATCCTATAGATTATTATAAGATATATATTTTAGCGTGTTGCAAATTTGGATAGTTTGGCATCTAGTAAAAATAGGTGCAGATTTCTTCAGTTGAAAATAAGATCTCAAGATCAACAAATAAGATGCGTTTCCACTATTTTTATACACCCACAAATATTTGGGCAGAATATTGTTATCGCCCTGTGGGTCTGTTGGTCTGTTCATTCTCAGGCTACAATTCTTTAAATTTCGTGTTGATCGAATACATGTAATTTTTCACCGAAATTTCATGTCTGACTTAGCATTTTTCATGCCATTAGCTATAGAGCTCAGACTACAATTCTCTATGGATTCTTTTGCACCCACATTATAATGTGATATGTCTTTTACTTTTTGAATTGTGTTGGTTTTGGACTCCCTGAAGAAGTGTGTTTGTATACACTTGAAACTTTGGATGAATAAATGGTTTATTTTGACAGAAGTTTTATTATTTTAAAACTCATATCTTCATCTTGTCATTACTCAGATCACCATTATCCAACTCTCATTTTTATTTGGAATTTACATATTTTAATGTGCTCGTATATTGGCATCTCAGCTGTCTGTCCTTTGATCCGTCCGTCCACAATTGGCTTGTGAATGCAATAGAGACAAAAGTTTTCATGGGATTTGAATAAACTTGCTGTGATCATTTATATTGAGGAGATCTTGGACAGGTTCAATATTGAAAAATTTTCTATTAACGGTTTTTTAGTTATTGCACTTGACTTAGTCAAAACCCATCAAACTTGGCAGGTGAATGTAAAAGAGTCAACAGATTTCACCAGATTTGAATGAAATTTTATGTTATTTTTATTTTTGAAATCTTGAACAAGTTCAATATCGACGATTTTTCAGTGTCTTTGTGCTACTGTCCTTTTTATAAAAAAATTTTTAATTTGGAAAAAATAAATTTTTTGGGTTTAAATCAAATTTTAAACCTGTATTTAATATAGGAAAATAAAAAACCTTTTTAAAGGTTTTAAAGTGGGCGTATCTTCTTAGGCAACCGCTTGTTATTTTTTGGGTCTGTGTCATTATGAAGATAATCTCTATTGATTTTCGTGATTATGCGATAATTTTTCACTGAAATATGGTGTCTGACTTTTGGAACTCACTCTACAAGCCATGTATGTATCAATAGAAAAATATTTATATATGCCCATTTAACTCAAATCTATTTGATATTATAAACGACATTTCATCATTAGGGTAATCTGGTACAATTCAATCTAAGCTGTCTGTTAATAGGCAAAAAAATTCAGTTCTATCAGTTTTCACTTATTGTGAAATGTTTTATTTTGAATCTTTTTGATTAATGAAAGCTTCATTACCCGGTATTAAAAATTTAACTCCAAATTCTAATGAACACTGTTTTAATTTTGGATTTTATGTCTGAAACCGGTTGTCAACAGCACTATATAAAGGGCCCTTGTACAAATCATGGTGATGTGTATCCATCTGCAGAATGTGTTTAATCCACCTAGCTTACAGTACCTCTTGTGTTGTTGTCAATCATAAAAATTGGATGGTAATGAACCTTTAAATAAGATGGAAAGGATAAAAGATATGGGATATAGAGTCATGTCACATGATCAAGTTATTTCTATAATGTTGCTATTAACGCTGCCTCGGAACTGGCTAACATTCACACATCAATAGTATAGCTTCTATCAGAGACAGATTCTTGCTAATAATGGATTTAGTCTTTTAAAACTGTTTTAACTGGCAACACTATTCATTAAAGGAACTGACAAAGATAGTTTACAAATAAAGCTAATGATGGATTTAAGTGCATTGATACGAATTAGATGGCAGAGTGTACTTGGAACATAATGAAATAAGTTAATTTCTCTCGGGTTAAATATAAAAGTCAAATATATAATTACTAATTGAAGAAATTATGTGATTTGTGACATGATATATAAATGTAACAATATTTGAAACATTCGACCGTATTACAAAAATATCAGATATTCATACAATATTGTTATAATTCAAACTAAGTATAGGAGAAAGTGTATTTCATTTGACTACTTTATTTGTGATATTTTGCATCGTGATATCAATCCATTTATAATATGTAATTGTGTGACCATGTGACATGAGACCATGTGAAAATTATTGTAAATATGCATGGTAGATAATATAATCTATCATCTGTAACAATGAAATTTTATTCATAGCCAAAGGTTTTTTAACTGTTTTAATGTTTGTCTAAGGTATGCTGATTGTAGCGGAACAATGATCATCAATTCAGTTATTTTAAGGTTCCAACCATACATAAATGGTTGCCTCCACATTCCTGCTTCAGTTAGTAAACTGTAACTAGTTCAAAGGAAGTTTTGATATAAAAGTTAACTAGGATAAAGATTAATAATGAATTGAAGGAAACTGACTTGTTTTAGTCTAACAAGATTACTAACATATCAGAGTGAGTGTAACACAACTTGGGTGAAAATTCATCAATAACAAAGCTGGTGTTTGATTGTTGCTTGAGTATTAATAATAGTTACATCGACATCATACCCAGTTTGCTCTTCCGTAGAAATATTGGCTGCGATCTTCACTCATTTAATAATTAACTTAGTCTTACTGAATCGGTTTTTTAACTTCTGATCGAAAAAGGAAAATTTTTGTAGACATGCTAGAATTCAATGGAGAATATTAGTTTGGTAAGACAAGTGATAGAAGTGAAATCTCTGAGGTTGGAGTTAAAATTTCCAGACTGTGTCTAATAAGAAGATTTTGAGAATTGACTTTGATAAGTAACTGACATATGCTTGACAAATCAGATTGTCAGATAACTGTAAGAAGGTTGTGCAGATGTGATTCGTTGGAGAATTTTTTACATTTTTTTCATTTCTAACATTTTCTTTAAAAATGGAAGAACCCTGACTATATTAGTGTATTACAATGTTTGGCAAAATAGAAAGGACATACTAGGATGGGTAAAAAGCTGCATGAGTATATCAGCCATCAGTTTTATAAACTAAAAGTAATACTTGGCTTATCTCTTGATCCTATAGCTAAGGAAGAGAAAGCAGTGGCATCAGTGGTACATGAGGCTATACCAACTTCCAAATTCCTGGCAGTATTAAAGCAGAAGAAATCTGAGAAGAGATTGAATATTGAAGTCAGGGTAAGTTGATTGATATATAAGTCAGGGTAAATTGATTGAATATTAAAGTCAAGGTAAGTCGATTGAATATTAAAGTCAAGGTAAGTCAATTGAATATTAAAGTCAAGATAAGATGATTGAATATTAAAGTCAAGGTAAGTCGATTGAATATTAAAGTCAAGGTAAGTCGATTGAATATTAAAGTCAAGGTAAGTTGATTGAATATTAAAGAAAAGGTAAGTCGATTGAATATTAAAGTCAAGATAAGATGATTGAATATTAAAGTCAAGGTAAGTCATTTGAATATTAAAGAAAAGGTAAGTCGATTGAATATTGAAGTCAAGTTAAGTTGATTGAATATTTAAGTCAAGATAAGTCAATTGAATATTGAAGTCAAGATAAGTTGATTGAATATTGAAGTCAAGGAAAGTTGATTGAATATTGAAATCAAGGTAAGTTGACTTTCAAGTAGTTTTATATAATATGTATGTACATGTCAATTTTTACTTTTGATTTAGATGAGGTTTGGCTGTTTATTATTTGTGAAATAAAAATTTTACACAAATCTATTACTTAATTTTCATAAATTAAAATGGTTTTGCCCTTTAAACAAATATATATTCATATCAAGGTCACATCAGAGGTTGTACAGTTGACAAGACATATGTTGCAAAGACAACTTCTATTTATATATCAAGTCACAGCTGTGGCCAAACTGTCTTGTAATTAAAAGTAATATTGGAATAAGCTCTCATTTTATGTTTTACTGAATGTATTGGAATTTAGTTGTGTGTTTAGGCCATAAATTCACTGATAAACTAAACCACAAGCAAGCAATTTTAATATATTTTGAACGAATAAACACAATTTTATTGTATGTCTCAAAATTGGTTTGATTGCTGATAGCCATGAGCATGTTAACAAGCATAAGTAGGACAATAGCACCTATTTATTTTTCATCCAAACATATAGCTATACAATCTATAATTATTGACAATCTTTCTGTGCCCATGATCTTTAATACCCTTGGGACATCCTAGAGCTAAGATTTGCTTCAGTTGTCAAATAATACATAGAACTGATAAAAACATTTTGTCCTGCATAGTTGTTCAAAAAATTCCAGTCATTGACCTGTATGTTGTATGTAACAGACTGTTTCTATTTGTTATAATTTGTTATATAGATAGAATTGAATCAATAGCAGTTGATATTCATTATAATCACAAATTATGTATTAAAATATTGTCATGTGCAATATTCAGCATGTTTTTTTTATTAACATAAAATGCCATGTCAAATCAGAAAAAAGTCTTGACAATTATAAAGTTTTTTTAGGAAAATATTACAGTGTCATATTTTAGGTGTCTTTTTGACTTGCAATGACATATAATTTGTGAACCACATGTTTTTTGGCAGTACATGGAGCACAAAATCTTTCTTATTGATGGTACAGATTAATGTCCAAAATACAAATTATTGTTCATCCAGCCAATTTCAGAAGCTGGTAAAGCAATGAGACCTGTAGACATGACATGGATGCATGTTGACATGAAAAAAATATTGTATTTATTATATCATGAGTAGCAACTGTTATATTTGATGCCTTTTACTGATTTTAATGAACCAGAGCATTACTGTGTCTAATTGACATACTTGTGTACATGACTATTTTATGTATTACTTTGGAGTAGAACTGATTGCTGGAAAACTTTTCAACATTAATATTTTAAATGGGTTACCGTATTTCTTGTCTTACAAATCAAAAATTAAAATACTGATACCATATTTCTAATACCTCTAACCATTTCCTTTATTTTTATAAACCCATCTATAATGTGAAGCATATATTGACGTGGCCCATGTCTGTCCATCCATAAATGCGTGTAAACACTCTAAAGGGCACAATTCTTGACAGATTTTGATTTATGTTTGTGTGAGTGTATATAATCACACAAGGACAAACCCTGTTGAAAAATAGCGAAATCAAAAAATATTTAGTATCAGTTATATACTGGTCAATTTTGACGAAACTCAGTGGAATTGTTTGATATCACTCTTTTAAAAATTAAGAATTTTGTTATATATTAAATATGAATTAGATTTTTGGCTAGTAAACACTCTACAAGGCACAATTCTTCAAAATGGCTGAAATAGTTAATTATCACCCGAGAATGAACCATATTAAAAATGTATTGGCTCAATTCTTTCCAGATTTTGACGAAACTTGCTGAAAGTGTTTATTATCACCCAAGGACGAACCATCATGAAAATCAAAAATAATATAAAATATTTAATGTGTAAATGCATTGTTAGAAGGTACAAATCTTGACAGATTTTAATGAAACTTAGTAATGTACATTTATCACCCTAGAAAAGAAAGGTATTGTTGAAGAGTGAATATTTTATTCTGATGATTGTTACTGTTAGGTAAGGGTTAGGAAGACTTCCTAAACCTAATTTTTGTTCAAATTCAATACTGCCAGTGGGTGTATATTACCTTGCCTAGCAAGCTATCTTATTATACGTGTTTGTCACTTGTGTTTCTATGCTGCATCAGGTATTGTTAGCAGAAGATTATTGAATTCTTTTCTACTTTAAACCTTAGTATTTCAATCCAAACACTTTGATACAGTACTTGGAAATAAGATAATGCAACAATAAAGAGATCTAAACATTGTGTAAAATATTTCCTAATAGTTAAAAGTCTATTTTAAACTTAGTTCTCTTGCTTTCATAGATCTTATCATTAGATTAAAAATTATTCATGGGAATTTCTTTCTTAATTTGAAATTCTTTATATTTGACAGGCAATTGTGCGAAACCAAGAAGATTTTTCCTGTTCAATTGCTCAAGAGACCCACAATTCGTTGATGAATGTAAGACAGGAAGTTGTAACTTGTAAGTTCACCAATATTTTACTTTGATTGCAATTCTTTCCCAAATTAGCATGTTAAATAAACAGATTCACAAACAATTTCACAATGATTTACTGATTTAAAGCTTTTGTCTATCTCCCTAATTGCCTTATTTGGTATGTACAGAATAAGAGGCTACATGTTGATCAGATTTTTGTGAAACTTGTTTTTGCTGTCTTTTTTATCAGAAACTCACACAGCTTAAATAATTGCTAGCAATTTAATGAACCTAACCCACCAACAACTTATACATTAGTTCTTGCTAGTTGCCATTAGTTACTGGTGTTCTATTTTGAGTAGTAATAATATACAGCTGTCCAGTTGATTGCAGTTTTTGAAGCTGATGGGTATAATTTTTTTGCATTACAATAAATCTAATGAGATGTGTTTAATTCTAGTCAATCTGAGCCCACTATTAGTTATTGTCTGTTTAACTATTTTCCCTATGAACAACTGTATACATTACATTATAAGATTGTTATTTTGAATAGCTTGATGTCTGCTGGGATTGACAGGTAATGTGTTTTTCATTCACAATGGTTTAGAATTTAAATCTGAGATTGAAAGTTGATTAATTTGTATAAAGTTGTATAGAATTTGCTTATGACAAGATGGCATTGTTGAGAAACTGTCCTACAGCAAATTTTCAATCCCAAAAGAATCAAGTTGATGATGGATTTGTTAAGAATTTCTAAGTTAATTAATTCGTTGATTTCCAATGGTAAAATGGTGGACAGTAAAGAGATTGTCCCTAGACTGATCTGATCAATGGATGAAGTTTGTAGACTGTATTTAGAGTAATCTATCTTTACTTATTCTTTTTGTGATTTGGTGATCTGAGATATATGTTTGCTAATCAGCTCTGTACATACCATATGAGATGATAACTGGAAGTGTTCAAAGTTTTGCTACCATTTTCTGAGAATGGCTGAGAATGAGATAAAAGGTAGATACAGATCATTCATAAGTCGTTGGCATACAGTCCAATCAAATTGCTACATTTACAAACTTAAAAGCTAGAACTAAATATGAGCTATTTAGCTATGCTAGGTTGGTATTCATCAAAAGAAAGAAAATAAAAATTATTTCTTTTGGAAATAGACTTTTCTTGTGAAATAAATAAATAATTCGCCCCACTTGGCATTAGAACATATAGATTTAAAAATATCAGCTCCCAGTCTGTTACCTAAACTGGAAAATTCTACCCGTCTGCTTTCTGTGGAAATTTGCAGGAATTTAAACATTTTATTTGTGTTGATTTAGAATGTTTTTATACGCCCACATGAATATGTGGACGTAAATTGTTGTCGCTTCTGTTCGTCGGTCTGTCTGTCAACATTTATTTGTCATCTGTGGAGTTTGAATATGACCATATTTTGCAATGAATGATTTTTTAGTTATTGCCCCAACTTAGTAAAATTGTGTCAAAAGTGTATTATGGGTGCAATAAAGGCAACAAATAACGGTACTTTTGGTGGAACTTGGTATGGGTATTGGAGTATTGACAGTGGTTAAGGTTGAATTTGCAATGAATAGTTTTTGAGTTATTGCCATTTACTTAGTAAAATAGAGTCTGCAATATTCAATAGATTTTGATGAAACTAAGTTTGAGTTAAGGCGGTGTTTAAATTAGAATTTGACAATTTTTGATGAATGATTTTTTATTTATTATCCTTGACTTTTATGGGGGTGTAATTAAAGCTGCAATTTTCAATGGAGTTTGATATGATCAACGATTGGCATTGATAACAAATTTCAATAAATGATTTTTGAGTTTTTGTTATTATTCAAATTCAAGCTGCTAATGGGCGTATACAACCGTACCTGACAAGCTATCTTTGACTTTTTATATAAATAAAATGTCATAAATATTTATTAGGCTATATGTTCATGCTTTATAGATATATATGATTATGACTACTGAATTATTCAGTTGAACAATATTTTGTCTTAACTGTACCTCATTCTCCCACTGACATGTATCTTTCTATGGTCTGTGAAGATTTGAGCAACTATGTTAGATATTTATCTCTTTTCTAGTGGTATAAATAAAGCTTTGGAAGATATTTTTGGAATGCTATTTCTGAAGCAAAATAAGACTCATTTTTTGTATTCAATAGCATACCCTAAAAACTATAGTTTTGAATAGCTTCAATAACAAAGCTGAAAACCATCTTGAGATGAAATTTTGATGTATGTTTATGACGACATCAAACACTACCTCTTACATAGAAAATGTGATTAATTATTTATTTTTAATCAATTAAGTCAGTCATCCAATTTCGATCTTGTTTTTCTTAAATAATTTCTAGTTATTAATGTCAGATGAGATTTAATTAATTTTTTCTCTTTAAAGTGAATTTGCATTTGTTCCAATTTCACATATAGTGATTTACAATCACTTTTCAAGTTCAACACAATCTTGATTTAATGTGATATATTTGTTAATTTTTGTCCAATTTTCTGCACCATATTTTTTATTATTAATTTGTTACCATCAAAAATTTAAGCCTTCGGCAAATGAAAGGAACTAGCTGAGCTGTCTGCCTCATTGTCGTCGCTTCAATAACAAGAGAAGAAAGAGAATATCTTTGTTGTCCGCTATTTTGATCAGTCAAGTGACACTTCAGTTGTTTTCGTTGACTTACAAATAAGTGAACGATGAGAGCTGTAGTCTGTGATACTCTGCCTTGATAAACTGAATATTTACAAAGGAAGTGGGCGTATCTTGCTTGGCAACTACTGAATATGGTAAATTATTTAACAGGATTATAAAACAATTGTCTATTCCCTAAAAATTCAACCATTGATGCAAAGATTAACATCCCAACACTTGAAATTACGCCTTTTTTTATCATCTATCTATGATTTGATATCATGTCATGAAGGAAAATCATGCAATTATTGTGGAAACATATTTTACCCAATAGTTTATGATGGGTTCATGCTGTTTAATCTGTTCTAGACATCGTTGTATATAATTTACATACATCAAATGAATTGTTTAATTTTATCATATCTATTGGAAGTGTGGGTTTTAGAAGATTGAAATATGGTCTCAACATTTGTTATTTTCGTACTGATTGAATTGCAAATAGTACACAAAGGATTATTTTAATTGTCTTCAATTTCTATTTCTGTTTTCCATACATAGTTGTGGGTTTAAATTTAGATAAAAACATATTTTATAGGAGGCATGAAAAGTATTTTCATTTAATTGGAATCCATAACTGTGTTATCACTTTATTGTAGGTTTAAGCTTGCAAATTGCCGAACCCTTCACTTTTTAAATTAAGAAATTTATCATGGGGCAAATGAAAACTAGTTTAAAGCTGACTTTAACATAAGTGAATACGTAAAAGCCAGAAAAAAAACCCTCAGTAGAAATACAGTGCATTCGGCAATAAATCTGGATGTAAACAAGTTTAAAGTCATCTCTGTGTTTATTTAAATTGGGTTAAAGTTTGATCATATGTCCCTTTATTCATTAAGCATTTTAGAGGAATTGTTAGAAGTTCAGATTTTATTTAATGGTAAAATCCAATTTATTGATATAAAACACGATCTAGTTCCAATTTGTTGAACACTCATCTTTCAAATTTCCATTTTTAAAGAGACATAGTGTGTTTCTAATTTGACAATACGATTATATAATGTTGATGGATGGATTAGATTGCTAGTTTTGTAACCATTGAAATGTAAAGAAAATTATATTGGTCCAGCATTTGATTGAATTACTTGCTATTATAATGATGAGGATTAGACTCAAGGGGAATGGTCAAGAGTAGCAAGAGAAAACAAAACATTGAATATCAATTTGACTTAATATCTTGTCCCAAATTTTCTCAAAATGACAGTTGGCCATTGAAGAAGATGAGTTCTATTCCCTCAGGTCTCTATATGAAATTTTCGCAATATTAAGATCAGGGGAATTTTAACCTGAATATTCCAGACGAAAAGATGAGTTTTTTTTTTGTTTTTTTTTATCAATTTAAGTGAGAATTAATGTATAATGTCACACAATTTTTTATTGTGACAAAGTTTCCGTGGTTCAGTTATCGACCAAGTGTTTTTGTCATGAAATTGTTTTTATGTTCTCTGTTATTTCTATCGGGGGTAGGAATAAAACAATTGCCCTCAACAGTTCTTTGGCCTTAATTTGACCCTCTTATCTAATGATTCATAAAATTGTCACCATATCTTTGAAGGATCTCAATATTAACAAAGATCATATAAATAGTAAGACGTGACAGCTATTCTTCTCCCTTTAGTACCAGCGAAGTAGCAGCGCCGCCAAGTGGCGGGTAGTAAACACAACATCTATTTATAACTCTAACGTGGCCAAAATGCTTCTTCGTCGCCTTTAATTGCCTCTTTGCTTCAATAAAATTTGCTCATAGGTATCATACATAGTTAAACGGGCAAATGAATAAGCTTTAAATGCGGATGTGTTTCAAAAATTTCCGATCATTGAGGGGCGAGAAACATGGAGTTGAAGTCTGTTTTTAGCCTGGTAAATTCAGGCGAGGAGGCATTTTCCCACTAGGCCCTCAATGAAGCCTTAGTGCGCTTTACTACCCTCCGCTAAGTGGCGCTGTTCGTCGCCTGGTACGCTGATTGGCCTAGCTGTCATGTCTTATTATTTATATGGTCTTTGATATTAAGTAGATTAAAGATTTGATTCATTGTTCTGAAGTAGCCTTTATTGTCCCATGTTATTAATGTATCTTGCAGCACCCACAAACTTCAATTTAGCCATTCTGTATTTAAAGATAAGAAGTGGACTCTATTGTGTCACCCTTGTAAATAGTGTTTATTGAAAAAATTATCTTATTAATAATTGTCTTTCATTTTTATCTTGTGCATCAGCAGATTTAAGATATGAATTTTCATGAATGTTCAGCTGCTACATAAAAGAAATTGACAATAAGCATTTTCATGAGAATTATACTATTAAGTCACCATCTGAGATTATGGCTATTATTAAAATGAAGTCTCTTGTTGAATTTGTAATATTCTTTTACCATAATTATCCCTTTGTGACCATTTCATTTCAACATCTTGCAATTATCAAGTCAATATGACATAAAATGTCATTTTATGTCATAATCTCTACTTTGAGATGAGAATATTCTGAAGGAAATGAGAGACAATTTGAATTGTGAAATATAAAAAATTGTTTCTTTTTTCAAGTTCATCATTGTCTCAGTTATTTCAAGAGCTTCATGTTTTATGAAGTCACTACTGCCCAAACATATAATTGTATAGCTAGTTAAAGAATGCTCTAATAAACGTATTCCAAGTTTACCTAATTAAACCTAAATCTAACTCCTTAATTTCAATTATGTATTACTTGGAAGCAGTCTATTGTAGCTGTTATTTTAGTGATGTCTGTAAGACAGTTTAGACTTGTTTTCATGTCACACTGGCAGTAATGGTGAGGAGATGAATTAAAACACAAAAATTGATTAAAAATAACATTGAATGACTCATATTTCTGTTTTCACTCAATGAATACTTTTCAAATTGAATTATGACAAATCCTGATATCTATAAATGGCCATTGAGTCCTGAATTCACACACTTATAGTGAGTGCATTCATAGCATCAATATTGATCTCTCTAAATCTTTTTCAGCTAATTATCCACAATACATGCACTAGGATAAGATGAGAAATATTTCTGTTTAGCACTGAAACTTAAAACAGTTATTGACAAATTAATATGACTAATATAGAATGATTTATTTATTTTACGTGGTAAAATGGGTTTTGTTTATTTTATGTGATAAATAGATTTATTTATTTTTCATGCCATTGCATTGATGCATTCAATACTGAAATATGGCTGATTTCATGTCAATATTTCGTGCAATATCATTTTTATACTACTAACTGTAATATTTTTATAATCTTTGTTTTTTTGATCAAATTCTAAGGGAAAATAATTCCACAACCATGAGTAACACCCTATGATTAAACTGAAATAACAACAATATACAGCATCTCACAATTCCCAAGATTTACAACTGTTAATCCAAATGTAACCAGTATTATCAGTAGAATGTCAGAAATTAGCCTTTTAAAAATCTTATATCATATACATGTATTTACAAAAGCAAAACAACAATTTTGATCGAGCACAATTATATCCTAATAATACAAAAATACAACATTCTGTTTCTGTACAATATATCTTGTTTTATTTTCTGTATTAGAAAATAAATCCACTTTTCTTCAGTCTTCTTATCCTTCTAAAATACAGTAGTAGATTCAGTATCAGCACTAAGCCACCAAATATTGGACAATAAATATTATGATAAGGTTATAGCGATCCTGTAATGGTATAATAGTTTGTTCAATTAGAAATTGTATGATAAATGTATCAATAATAGATGAGATAAGGTGGAAAGAAAATAGAGGCTAGTTCCCTCACTTATAATCATTTAATGAGATCAAGACTGACAAGACACCAGAAATACTTTCAGCCTTTCTATATTTAATGATAATGGTAAACATGTATGTTGTCTTACATATAAGGTGTCTGATTAACACAGCTAAATCTTAGCTTTGAATCACATCCTTTTCATGCTATTACAGTATTCTTTTCACATGAACATATTGTTTAGCTTACCACTTGGGAAAACACAGACCCCAAACTACAAAAGCTTGTGCATTTAAAATAAGGAGACCTCTGTTCCTGCCTTGAACTATACAATGGCAAGTCTTCATTTGACGGATATTTCACTTCATTGCATTCTATTTGTAAATAAAATTGGGTTTCTATCCTAACCCTTGAAGAATTCTATTGTTATAGGAATATTATTCAGTCTATAATTTGTCTGTAAGAATAATATAACTAATACTAAATTGATCTATTATTCATGATAGCTAAATGACAGTCTGCTTCTGATGATTTGTTGATTTCCACTTGCTCTACTTGAATTAAAGCAACATCATCATCTTCATAATTAAGATCATCAATGTTTAAGTCTAAATAATATATCATATTTAAGATATTTGATAAATTCAAAATTGTGAATGAGGGTCGTTGATTTAAAATGTTGTATTTGTCAAGTTATCAAGTTGAGCCCAATAATATTGTGAACTTGGCTCCTTTCTTTAAGAAATCCAGCATACAGTCATAGTGCCATTATTTGTTGCCCCAAATATTTGCCATTTTCTAGGTACCAGTAACATCAAAACCACTCAATCCCTCTGTAATCTTCTATTATTTTCTTTAGAAATTGAAACATGAGTTTTTCAGAGCACAAAGAGAAAAAGACATCGTACTTATTTATTCTTACTTTTTTGCTCTCCATGAATTTCTGAAATAACCTCTACAATACAGAATTGTTATTGTATATGCATCATGATGAAAAAATAATTATGAATTTTGCAGAAAAAGATGAATATCTGCTGTAAATAAGTCATGGTATTTCTGAAACAATCATCAATGTTTAAAAGTTGGTGATACTTTAAAGAGCGATCTGTTTTTATCTCTCTAGAGATGTTTGATTGAAAGTTTCAGGATTTACTGAGATATAGGAGTGAAATGTGATTTATAGTTCATCTCTATGTTAGGGATAAAGTCAATGGATAAGACATTACCCTAGTCTTTAATAATAGACCTGATACTTTATTGCTAGATATACTCATGTCTCTATATACCTTCAACTCACAGAACTGAACTAATATGTCAGGTTGAACCATTAATCAAAATCTAACTTGATTGAAACTCTGACAAAACAAGAAAATTATGCCATGCCTCTTGGTTTCAAATTGCTTTCCTTAGATGCAGAAAAATTAAGTTTGACTATTTTGTAGGATAAAGTAAGCTAATAAAAGACAGTTTTTTGCAGACTATCATGCAGAGGAAGATAATATTACCTTCAATTAAATTTCCAAAAGTACTTACATTCATAACACTTAGCTTATTGGATTTTGTTCTTTTCCATCTTACTGAAAAAAAAATAGGCCTACCATTTCAAGCCCTTGTATTAGTCTTACATAGTCCTCTATATATAATAGTAAAATATTAAAGCATATATTTATTTCTTTTTTATTTTTTGTTTTTACATATTAGAATGTAGTAATTCCAAAATTATCCAAAGCAATAACCAATCACAGACGACATTGAAGACAAAATATTGGGTATTAAAGGATGGTATTTGATGTCAAGTTTTAGTCGTTATTACACAATGTGGTTGTATATTGTCATCCTTCCATCCATAATTGGCTTATGATGATAGAAACTACAGTTTTCATCGGTTTTGGTTGATATATTGTGTGATTATACATTTTCATCTGACATGAATACAATTTGGTGTGATCATTTTTATTGATGAAATCTTGAACAAGTTCGATTTTGATAATTTTTCAGTGAAGTGTTTTGAGTTATTGCCGTTGACTTTGTTAAAACGCATTAAAATTTGATTGTAAATGTGACTACAGTTTTCGTCTGATTTGAATGAAATTTGGTGTCCTCATGCAATTAATGAGATCATGGATAAGTCCTAAATAACATCTGTTCATTCCTCTTCCTCTTCATTCTACATATTTTAATTTCTAAGTACCTGTGTTAGATCTTGGATAAGCCCCAAATAATGTTGGAGTTTCATCTGCTGTGTTATTGTTGAGGTTTATGTTTTCATAAGATTATTCTCAAATGATATTATGCAATTCTATTGCCCTTTAGTTTGATTAGTTTCGTTCATTTCTAATCTATACGTGTTAGATATAATCATACAGAATATATGACTTTTTTGCATGGAGTAAGCATTAAGACACATAATAATGGTTCCCTAACTAAACTAAATGTAAACATATTTTCAAGATCATCAGTGAATTGGCTTGAAAATGGTCATTGTCTCCAGTCTCCAATACTTTTGGTATGGAATTGTGTTGATTAAACTCCATTGCTTTGTAACACTTGGTTTGAATCAGAAAACCATGGCGTCAACCTGATGTAACATTAACAACTCAGAAACTATCTGCAGGTTAAATCACCCTACTTCTTTAATACAAAAACCAAAGCAATGATTACAAATGTCAACAATTTCAAGGTTGAAGAAACTCTAATAAAGCTGCTGTTGAATGTAATTTTAAAATTCCAGTAATCAGTCTTCTGCTACATAAGTCATGTTAAATTACAATGTATCCTTTTAGTTCCAATTCAATTCACCATCTGCAGTTTAGTTCTTCAGATTTTAGTTTCTATTCATGCACATTATTTTCATCTATTGATATTGCTGAAGAAGTAAATTTGAGGAGTGTGTATATAATTTTCTCTATAAACTGTTCATAGTAGTGTATCATAAAAGGACCTCAATGAGCAATCATCAGTGGATGAGCAGCAGTTAATAAGCTTTGAAACTGTAAGATTCATAGAAACTTGTGGGTGATACAGTAACTATTTTGTATTGCTTCTTTTGGTAGATTTAGGTTAATATACTTAGTTTTTTGTAATTCTACTTTAGTAGTAGTATTTGGTTCAGGCTTGTTAATAGTTAAGGTTTTCTTAATTTAGTAGTAGTAGGTTTGGTTTTCTAGAGGAAAAGTTCAAATTTTATACAAATGTATGTTACATGGAACTGTTTAATATTTCAGATGACCACAGTAGAGTAATTCTATATGATGTACCAAAAGGCTGGAATAATGACTATGTCAATGCCAGTTATGTGGATGTAAGTATGATGTTTATATGAAATTTATATCAAACAGATAGTTACTGATCAATAAGTACGACTTCAAAAGTATCATGCATCTGTAGGTAAAACCTGTACCTTGGGATCGAATTAACCCATGCTTTGTTGCCCTTGATTGCAAGGACAGACAGAGTAAAAGTTCCTTTTTATTTGTCTGTCACATTATCTTCACAAGATCTTTTCTTATCTGCAAGAAATTTGACATATTTATTTCACTTCTACCCTCAGATTTGTACAAAATCCTATTGATTTAAACAAAACTAATGTGAAATGCCTTTCAGCTTAGCTCCAAGATATTTTATAAATCATTTCAAAAGGCTTTAGATTTCCTTCCTCCTTTTTATTCCATTTTATGTTCCATACAAAATTCAACATTAAATAAGAACTAAAAAGACTGTTATGTTTACTTTCTAAACAAATCTATTCTAAGAAAACAAATTGTACAATGGCGTTTCAGAAACTTGTGTCTGAACCATGTTGTTTGGATTTGAAGAAGTCCAATAAAATATTTCTGTAGAAAAAAAAATGTCCACTTATGGCATGATTTAATGGAGTGAATATTTACATTGATAGTTGGTGAATATAATTATATAGTAAGACATCAGGAATTTCCTTTTTGGAAGAATTTAAAGACGATACTGCATCAAATTCCATATTAAAGGTCTTCAGGGAATTGTGTAATCCTTAGTTGAATCATATTTCAGGGTTATAGTATTTCAAAAGAGTACATTGCATCACAAGGTAAGAATTTATTTTTTTTATTAAGCTTTCTGAGAGCTTGGACAACTTTCTTTTCATTTATTTGGGATATATATTGTAATGGCCCGTACCGTCCTTTTGTCCATTCACATTTGATTGTGCTCACTCTACAACTCTTTACTGATCCTTATGAATTTTTTGCTGTATATCAGTGTCATTATGTAGATGATCCCTATTAATTTTTGTGATGATCAGATAATTTTCACTGAAATATCGCATCTGACTTAGCGTTTTTCACTTCATTACCTATTGGGTGCAACTCGTGCTCACTCTACAGGCTACAATTCTTTATGGATTTTTTTTATTTTGTGGTTCAGTGTCATTATCGATTTTGGTGATGATCTGACATTTTTTCACCGAAAAATGGTGTCTTACTTAACGTTTTTCACTCAATTAGCTATAGGGTGCAACAGTTATTTATAGATTCTTTTGATTTTTTTAATGTAGGTACTTAAATTCTGCCCAAAATTCTTCATATAATAGACATGAACCAAATGTGATTTGTACTTGCAATCAAAGCTGCTGGTTGGCATATATCACTATGCTTTGCAAGGCTATCTTTTAAACAATTTATATGTTTTATATTTTGGATTTTACTGGGTTTTTATACGCCCACATGGAAATGTGGACGTATATTGCCATCGCCCCTGTCCGTCCATCCTTCCGTCCGTCCGTCCACATTTGTTGTATTCACAATAGAAGCTAGAGATTTTATCCGATCTTAATGAAACTTGGTATACATGTATATATTGATAATATCTTGGTCAAGTTCGAAAATGGAAATTATCACATGAACCGTTTTTGAGTTATTGCACTTGACTCAGTAAAAACGCGTCCAATTTGGGTTGTATCCACAATAGAGGCGGCAATTTTTATCCGATCTTAATGAAACTTGGTATACATGTATATAAAGATGATATCTCGGTCAAATTCAAAAATAAACATTATCGCATGAACGGTTTTTGAGTTATTTCCCTTGACTAAGTAAAAACGCGTCAAATTTGGGTTGTATCCACTATAGAGGCTACAGTTTTTATCCGATCTTAATGAAACTTGGTATACATGTATATATTGATGATATCTCGGTCAAGTTCAAAAAAGGAAATTATCGAATGAACAGATTTTGAGTTTTTGCCCATGACTTAGTAAAAACGCGTCAAATTTGGGTTGTATCCATGATAGAGGCTACAGTTTTTATCCGAAATGCAAATTTGACGATTTTTTGATGAATAGTGTATGAGTAAATGCCCTTAACTAAGTAAAATGGCGTAAAAAGTCATTTTTCTGTAGACACTATAGAAGCTACAATTATCGATGGATTTTAATGAAACTTGGTATGAGCATTGGAATTGATAAGACGGCATACAAGTTTGATTTGGACGATTTTGCGATAAACAGTTTCGGAGTTATTGCCCCTGCCTCTATATTTGTTGTAGACAAAATAGAAGCTATAATTTTCAATGAATTCTCAAAGATTTTTCCATGAACAGTTTTTTAGTTATTGCCCTTGACTTAGTAAGATTGCGTCAAAATTTTATTGTGGGTTCGATGTTTTTGAGTCATTGCTCGATTTATTTTCAAATTCAATGATTCCAGTGGGCGTATGTTACCTTGCCTGGCAAGCTATCTTTTTTAAATGTTGAATTTGAGATATCTGTTAGACATTTCCATCTAATTCTTCCTTTCCTCAATTCAAAGGTGAAGAAATCTGTTCATTATTCATTACTTCCAGGTCCTAATAGCAGGTCTATTATTCAATTCTGGCACATGATATGGCAAGAGGGAATACATTGTATCGTTATGGCAACAGGACTTTTTGAAAATGCAGTTGTAAGTAACATTATTGATTATATGCCGCTCTTTTTTAATCAAATTAATGGAGAAAAAACTTTTCATTGTCTAAGCTGTATAAGACATGCAATATAATGGATATTGAATCATCAGTAACCAAATATCAATTGAAATATTGTCATGCTAGTTGATAGTCACTAATTACTATGAATTATTAAATCTTTATTCAGATCTTTTCTTAATAACAATTCACACTGATTGACTTTACATCTGTATTTCCATTTAGCATATTGTATAAGTATATCATTCAAAATACCTTTTATTTCCCATTTATTTCTTTTCTTTAAAATCGATTCCTACTCACTCAAGCTTTGTGGGCTAATTGGTAGGTCACCATATAGTTGGACAAGAGTTCAATTCTTTAGTTGGTAGATATAAGATTCATTTATCAGGTCAGATAATAGACTATATGTAAAAAAAAATAGTTTATACTTATCTTCTAGCAACAATGTGATAAGTATTGGGAGGATTATTCTGGAGTCAAGAAATATGTACAACATGGTAGTATTCACATCTGGACTGAAGCAAGTGTACATTTAGCTCATTTAAATATTCGGACATTTCGTATTCAAAAGGTAAATGTTTGGGGAAAACTTTTTTACACATTCTGATATCAAAAGATTCAAAACTTTCAATTTTCATACTTTGTAAATTTCCAGAATTCTCATTTGTTTACATTGTCACTGTGAGAGGATTAGCGTGTAGAGTTGTTATATATATATATATTTACAAGTGATGATTATTCTGCTAACTGGTTTCAGGTTGACAAATGGAATTAAAATGTAATATAAAGTAGTCAGTGTAAGTAAGTCTTGTGTATATTGCAGGAAGGAAGCTATAATTGTAGGATTATTAGACAATTTGAAATGGTTGGTTTCCATGACAATGAGTGTGCTGATCCAGGTTATATTTTAGATGTAAGAAGAAGAGTCAATCATTTTATGTCAACAAGTTTAGGACCAATCTTAGTTCATTGCAGGTAAAAGTTTATTCCTCTATTAGTCTATTTAATACTATTATTACAATATAGTGAAATTAACATCTCTGTCTGTTATTTATTAGGGTAATAAATGTTTAGGTTATGAAGTTAATTTGGTCTATTTCTCCAAAACAAAAACTATAATTTTCCCTCACTTATGAAAATATACCTCCTTTACACCTTTTGTTTTTGAATTTGAAAGTTGAAAATAGGATAAAGAAAAAAATGGTGATGGAGAGTGATTAGAATAAAAGCATTGGCCAAAATGAATGGAGTTTTACATTGTGCCATACTCTTCTGTAACTTATGAGCTAATAAAGACAGCACAAAGTAAAGATTCATGTTAATGCAAGGTACAAAAATTAGAAATTTAGTTCAGTATGACTAATATTAAAATAGTATCATTTCCCTGTCTGTGTAATTACAGATGTGGTGGAGGCAGAACAGCTGTATTTCTTGCCATAGATTATTGCTTAAAACAAGTTGAAACTGAAGACAAAGTTGATATTTATGGTGCTGTTTTACATCTTAGAAGATATAGAAAAAATATGGTGCGCACGTTGGTAAGTGAACTTCAAAGCATTATGTTTTTTTTACATTGAAAATGTTGACCTTAGATATTCAATATTTTACTTTAATAATGTTGAAACAGAGAATACATCTTACTTTAGACAGATATTTCATGACACCTGAAAACTGATCACTTTGAAAATAGTTTGATATATGATTGAGAGCACTAGACATATGAACCTATGATTGCCTCCTTAGCTTAGGTTCATTTGTCATTTCCCTACACTCTGTCACACCCCTGCCCGGGCCTATGAGAGAAGGTTCTTTAGCATCCATCCATCCACGGGATGTTGGTCCCCGTCGTAATAGGAAAAACACTGATAAATACAGTACTTCCAATGAAAAGTTAAGAAGTTTAATTAAAAAAGAATAAGGTAAAACATCCTTAAAGTGAATCATCACAAAGTTACACACTGAAGCCAAAAGAACACATAAAAGTCATCTTTCCAAAATTGAATATCCAAAATATAAATGGCTTGTCCATATAAGAAAACCACTATTATAATACTAATAGCCCATAAAAAACTAACGATGGGCTGACCGCCGGCACAATAGCCTGACATCGCTGACCAAGAGACTAACCGTCTCGTTCAAGGCTCAACGACAGATTCTAGACTTTTCTGTTTCCGCGCGTTCTGAAGGGTATATCTACCATGCACGTGCCGCACGAGATGCTGCATTCGAATCGTTATAGCCAGACGGGGTTGTCACAGTATTCCAATATAAAATTGTCTCAATGTATTTAATGATATTTTCAGGGACAATATGGTTTAATCTATGATACAGTAGCTATGTATATTAATTGTAATTACACAGTCTTCCCTGTGGCTGATCTACATTTTCAAACTCCAGTTGACTTTACAAACAGTAGATCACCACAAATAGATCAAGAGTTTCAGGTAAAATACCATCCACTGATATCAAACCTTTACCACTGTGCTAATTTTTCAAACCTTTTTCCACTTGGTCCAGTTTCAAACCTTTTTATACGCCCATATGAAAATGTGGACGTATATTGCCAGTTGACTTTACAAACAGTAGATCACCACAAATAGATCAAGAGTTTCAGGTAAAATACCATCCACTGATATCAAACCTTTACCACTGTGCTAATTTTTCAAACCTTTTTCCACTTGGTCCAGTTTCAAACCTTTTTATACGCCCATATGAAAATGTGGACGTATATTGCCATCATCCGTCCGTCCGTCCGTCAACAATTACTTGTGTACGCGATACAGGCCACAGTTATTATCCGATTTGAATGAAACTTGGTATGTGTATTCATCTTGATAATGTCTCGCCAGATGCCTGTTTATGAGTTATTGCCCTTGATTAAATAAATGAGAAAATGTTAAAATTTACTTGTGTATGCAATAGAAGCTGTAGATTTTATCCCATTTGAATGAAACTTGGTATGTGTTTTCATCTTAATAACATCTCGGACAAGTTCAAAAATGGTGCAATATGAGTTATTGCCCTGGATTAAATGAAAAAACATGGAATATTCTGTTTGCTGAAGTGGGCGTATGTTACCTTTCTACTGGGTCCAGATATCATAACTTTGTCCACTGGGTCCAGATATCAAACCTTTACCACTGTGCTCATATATCCATATATCAAACCTTTACCACTTGGTCCAGATATTAAATCTTTACCACTGGGCTCAGGTACCAAACCTTTTTCCACTGGGCCCAGATATCAAACCTGTTTCCACTGGGTCCAGATATCAAACCTTTATCCACTGGGTCCAGATATCAAACCTGTTTCCACTGGGCCCAGATATCAAACCTATTTCCACTGCTCCCAGATATCAAACCTTTATCCACTGGGTCCAGATATCAAACCTTTTCCACTGGGTCGTGATATCAAACCCTTTTCCACTGGGTCCAGATATTAAATCATTACCACTGGGCTCAGGTACCAAACCTTTTTCCACTGGGTCCAGATATCAAACCTTTTCCCACTGGGTCCATATATCAAATCTTTACCACTGGGCTCAGGTACCAAACCTTTTTGCACTTGGTCCAGATACCAAACCTGTTTCCACTGGGTCCAGATATCAAACCTTTTTCCACTGGGTCCAGATATCAAACCTTTACCACTTTGTTGAGATATCAAACCTTTTTCAACTGGGTCCAGATATCAAACCTTTTTCTACTGGGTCCAAATATAAAACCTTTTTCCACTGGGTCCAGATAGCAAACCTGTTTTCACTGGGTCCAGATATCAAACCTGTTTCCACTTGGTCCAGATATCAAACCTGTTTCCACTGGGGCCCAGATATCAAACCTTTTTCCACTGGGTCCAGATATCGAACCTTTACCACTTTGTTGAGATATCAAACCTTTTTCCACTGGGTCCAGATATCAAACCTTTTTCCACTGGGTCCAGATATCAAACCTTTACCACTTTGAGATATTAAACCTTTTTCCACTGGGTCCAGATATCAAACCTTTTTCTATTGGGTCCAGATATCAAACCTTTTTCCACTGGGTCCAGATATCAAACCTTTTTCCACTGGGTCCAGATATCAAACCTTTTTCCACTGGGCCCAGATATCAAACCTTTTTCCACTGGATGCTTTTTGCTACTTGTGCATATTTTGATGAATGTTTGGAGTAAAATTAAAATTATTTTAATTTTTTAGTATTTTGTTTTGTCTTATGAAGTCATTAATTAAATTCAAAGACCTGTACTATACATGACTGTATATGTACTGTAACATATCTGTATAAGTCTATTTTGGAAGATCAGATAAGCCTATGCCACAATAACATCTAATGCCAATCTTTAAACCTATTTGTTAACTAAAAGTTAGTTTTTTTGATTAGGTATTACAATATATTGTACCAGCATTATCTATAGGAGACTGTGCCAGTGGTCATAGAGTAGAAAATAGATGTAAAAGTAGAGACATAATGATGTTACCCCGTAAGTATGGGTTTCAAAAAAATTGTGAATTAAAGGGAAGTAACCAGTCCAGCTATTTTAGTTTGATGTAAATTAGAGTTTACATCTTATAAATTGCTTCAAGTGATTTGTGTAATGCAATTGAAACATGCAAGACTAGAAAGAGGGATTATTACCTCAGATGTGTTGAGTAATCATGGTGAAATCAAAACTATTCCTTAATATTATTGTTTAATAATGTTTGCTGACTATTGTCTGTTGAAAATAAATTATATAAAGCATGAATTTGTGACATGCAAGTAATCATTTTAATCATGTTTTATTTGGCATACTGTATTTATATTTCAAGCTGAACGAGCACGACCCTACCTCTCGGCTGATACTAATGATAATGGTAATGATTTTATTAATGCTGTATATGTTGATGTAAGTAATGATAAAATTGCCTCCCCAATTATTTTATATTGTATGTAGATTATGTAGTGAAATATCAGAAAAGAATACAATGAAAAGGTATCAGCTGACACAAACTCATTTGTCACATCTTGTGTTGTTTACTTTATTAAAATAACCCATATAATTAGACTTTTGGTAATATTACAGATTATTTTATCATTTTATCATACCCTGACATGAACATGTGGATGTATATTGCCATCGCCCCTGTCCGTTGGTCTGTCAACATTTTTTGTAGACACTATAGAAGCTACAATTTTTTAAGGACTAAAGTCCTTAGTGGGATCATTAGAATTTATGACAGCAGTCAAATTTGATTTTGAGGATTTTTCGATGAACGGTTTTTAAGTTATCACCCCTGCCTCGATATGTGTTGTAGACACAATAGAAGCTACCATTTTTATCATGTATTTTAATGAAACTTGATGTGAGCATTGGAATTGATAATACTTTTCAATGAATGTGTTTTAATTTATTGCCCAATTTATTATTCAAATTCAATGCTGCCAATGGGCATATGTTACCTTGCCTGGCAAGCTATCTTTTTTTTAGGGTTTATTTAATGTCAATGCCTATTTGGTAACACAGTGGCCAAAGAAAAATACATTAAATGATATTTGGAGACTACTATTTGATTATAAAATAAATTCATTGGTTGTGTTGAATGATCTCAAATTCACCAGGGTAAGTTAAGTCTATTCTTCAACTTATAATATTGTAGGGTATCTGTGTGTATCAATATTTTCAAACTAAAGTTGTTGCTTTCAGCTGTATATATAACAGAGGCTCCAAAGTTACATTTAAGATGACGTAATAAATACTTGTCATCTGTTTTTTTAACAGAGATTCCAAAAGTTTTGGCCCAAAGAATTGGATGAAGAATGTAGATATGGTCCTATAAGTGTGAGATATTTAGGTTGTGGCAAATACCCTGAGCTCATTATTAGAGCATTTGCTATCCACAAGGTAAATTAAGAACTACTGAATAACTTATTTGTATATAGATTTGTATGAAAAGTCATTATATTTTTTTATGTTACTATATAGTCAATAGATTTTGTATAGAATATTCAATCAGCAATAATTGAGATTTTAATCTATCTTGCTAGTTCTGCACTAAATATTCTAGTATGAAGTATTTTGAAGTTGAAATATTTTTATAGATTCTTCCAAACAATCAGAGAGAGCCAAAAGACAGTGATTTGATAGTAAAAATGTTTCAAGCAACCAATGGTATGAGTCCAGCTAAAATTACTATGTCCCATAAATCTTTATTATATATCATGCAATGTGTTGATGATTGGCAGCAAAAGACAAATCCTTCAACACCTGTTTGTATTTTATCAAAGTAAGTTTTCGTCTATGGTTGTATTTTTTCTGCTCAGGGATATTTTATGATTTATTTAAATTTTATGTTTCACAAATATTTTCTATTTTGTATGTAGAGGTAAAAAAAATATCCAATAAACTCCTTATTTCCATTTTACCATGATTTCAACTCCACCAAGATAATTATTTGACAATAGTGACAGTCTTTGCAGACTTGTTAATTGAAGCATTAATCCATTTTTTGATGTTTCTGGATAATAATACTTAACGTGACCTATATTAATTTGGCAGAATATATACAATAGGATCAGAAAAAATATGGTGTGCACATTGGTAACGGAAGATGGTGTTTTTTTAATAAAGCTTCAAGGAAGAGGTTCACCACCCATTTAAATCGTTATTTAGCTAGGTGCATCAGTGATATAGTGTTCACAGCTCACCATCAAAGTGAAAGTATATTGTTTCTGACTTACTGTTAATATCTCATATCATATGTATATAGGCTTAATAATATGTGTATTTATTTGTATAGAGATGGTTGCAATAGATGTGGTATCTATACAGCTGTAAATATTTGTTGTAATCAAGTGAAAATTGATGGTGAATGTGATATTTTTAATGCTGTAAGAATTATAAAGAGAAATAGACCTCATCTAGTTTCTACAATAGTATGTATTCCTATTTCTCTGGTGTCCCAACATTATATTGTCTTCCACTTATTATGAAATCTACCACTGGCCAGATTTTAAGCTAACATGTTATTTCTCAAACTTACTATCTGTTATTCAATTCTTGTCTTTATCTCTCACATTAATTTTTTTTTTCAAATTTTAGCCAAAATCAACATTTGTGAAAGTAAAACCTTGAGCATCTAAATTCAGTTCTTGGTATCTTTGATATTTTTCAGGATGAGTATCGCTATATTTATTATTTCATGGCTGAATATATTAGTGAAACATCATTACAGCCACAAATTGTGATAACTAAAGCTACAGGAAATACTACAACAATGGACTACATCACACCTACAGAAGATTCAGTCCTTTCTGTGAGGAGCAGTCGGTCAGCTAGTTTCCAAACAGCTTTAGATGAAATCGGAGACTATATTTTACCTTGTGGTTTTGACAATAAAAATTCATTAAGTGCCTACATTGCTCAAATCCCACCTCTTTCAACGAAAAACTGCATACTCAGTCTAAGTAGGGCTTCATCTGTAGACAGCGTGAACATTTATGAGACTCCTTTAAATGAAAATCTGGATGATAGTGTATTCTATCAAAACAGCATACCTCCTGAATGTTTATCAGAAAACTCCAAAGCAACTCAAACTTCAAAAACTATGATTAATCAAGCACGTGTTCTCAATCAGGAAACTTCACAGACTCCATCATCAAGCAGACGACAAAATCGACAAAATTCACCCCACCACGAAAGTATTCTTCTACATGAAATGCCAAAAACAGTTGTGGAGAAGAAGAATAATAATCTTAATCAAAAGGAGATTGAGGAAGCATCAGAAGAAACTTGTTCAAAATTATCCAATGGAACAGCATTACATCTGACAGATTTAGATTCCTCAAAAAATGGATGATGCTTTTTGTTTTCCAAGATCTTGTATCTTGGAACAATTGTTGGACCAATAACGTGAGAATGGAAGCTACTTTCTTATAAAGATATATGAAAGTGCTTATTGAAGCCTGAGAAGTGTATATACTGTTTCTAATGTAAAAGATTAGGTTTTTTTTTGCTTGGTAAACCCTTTTTGTGGGCAGATTTTGAAACAAGACCATGTATCAGTTATTTTTTTTACATTGTTTTCACCCTTGGTTGTCCAGCACTACTCTAATGTTTTCAATGTATTTACCAATCCAATTTGTGATGTATGTCTTCCAGAATTTCGAATTTTGGTGGTTTTTTTTGTAGATAATGAAAAACTATTTAGGGGAAGAAAATTTTGTAGATTGGAATAGTTTTTTCTTTAAAATGCATTTTTCATTTATTTTTTGCTTATATTGCATTTCAATAGGATTTTATTGTAGACTAAAGAAGTTTAGTTAAATTTTCAATTTTTCAATCAAATGCAATTGTATTACTGTGATAATGTATATAGCTAAAATGGAAAGCATCTGGTTTGTGATGGTTATGTTTTGTTAACCAAATAGTGTCAAAAACGCAGCCAAAATTCAGAAGGAATGTTATGAAATATAAATTTACATATATTGAAATATTCTGTCACATGTTTTCATGACATCCATTTTAAAAATGTTTTGTGTTTCTTTAAAAAAAAAGTGCAGCAAAGTTGAAAATAAAAAGCTATTTCATTCCATTTCCTTACACAGAGGTCAATTGGCCAGCTTCTGTCTATAATAGGTCTTAGTCAAGATAAGATATTTAGGAAAATATTTTACCAAGAAGCACTGGACGTTAGGCATCATTCCCACAAATTTTTTGACAAATAATTTTGTATAATCCATAAAAACACATTCCTTATTGTGACATTTATACAAAAAAAAAGATGTTTTACTTTGTTTATTCTGTTTGAAAACTGTGATAAATTTATCAATGTTAATACATGTTTGTAGGAAATGCTGAGCCTTAATTCATCATTGTTTCATATGTTAATGAGTTAGTAGCATAAAAATATCATTTGCTTTTGGAATGCTGAAATATTAAATGTGGAATTTGGCTTGGCATATTCCTGACCATCTCATTCTTTTCTATCTTCTAATTATAGTTATGGCAATCAATAAATTTTTGAATTTTCATGTTTTTTTTTTTAGGCAGGTTACAAAAGAAATTGGCCTTGAATTTTCGATGCAACAATAAGAACCACTTCCAGACCCTCACTTCACATTGATAACAAAGAACTGGACTGAAGGAAATTTGTTAATAGAATGGAATGTAAAAAGGTTTGATTTCAAGTTGGTAAATAGTACACTGTTACTAGAGATATTATACACCATTACTGATCAGAGTTTGAACATTTACATCCATGGTAAAGCAATTCTTCAACATAACCTTTGGAAGATAGGTACTACACTACAAGTTGATGATAGGGTCTAAAGGGAAAGTGGTGGTTTTGGGTTTTTAAAATTTTTTAAAAAAATTGATTTTTTAACATTGCACGGTTTCAGTAAAAACTAAAATTCATTCTTATCTGTTTGAAATGAAATATTTACAGCTATTTCAGACAAAGATATAAATACATAGATACTGTGACTTTTGATTTATTAATATTAACTACATATATCTAGATATATCATCATTTTAAATATCAAGACATAAAAATATAATAACAAACAAAATTTACCTGTAGTTGAAAAGATAAAAAAAAGATAGCTTGCCAGGCAAGGTAACATACACCCACCATTTCTAGACACTTGATATAGAATAATATTTCGAAAACAGGTTGTGTCAATTATATAAGTTTTTGTTTTGCCTTTTCAATTTGTTTACATTATTGTTAGCTTTGTTTATTAACTAGATATATATATATATTTGCATTTTTTACCCATTTTTCATCTTACTTTTCATCTTACTTATTTCCTATACCCAATTCGCCACCTCTGCATACCTTGATCCTTATATCTTACGCTCAAACATATAATTTCCACTTATCACATTCCTGAACATTCCCTAGTTTATTTTCAGACATAGCAACACTTATCGCCAACCAAACCAAAATCACGAACCCTATAATGGTCCAGTATTCCATCGACCTCTACC
This sequence comes from Nipponacmea schrenckii, assembly GCA_030562195.1. Lineage (NCBI taxonomy): Eukaryota > Metazoa > Mollusca > Gastropoda > Lottiidae > Nipponacmea > Nipponacmea schrenckii. The sequence continues at coordinate 33,848,314 of CM060200.1, read as the reverse complement.
ATCTTACCAATCGCCGACCGAATGAATGAATGAATCTTACCTCGCCGTGTCTTACCTCGCCAGGTAGGTAGGTAAATGGCGAGTTAACGTTCGCTTCCAGCAATTGCTGATATCGCAAACTAGGTAGTTGCACTTTGGTGGTCGTTGGTAGTGGATTTAGAATCAATTGGATGATTTAGAAAACTGTTGGTTTGGTGGTGGTTTGAGAAATCGTACGATCTGGTCGGAACGAATGTCATGGCGGTGAAACTCGGCCCTGGATGGTGTGGCGTGAGTGATTCAGTCTTCTACATTCTTCCAAACCTCGTTATGATCATGGTGGTTGTTGTTGGTGGTTGTTGGTTTGGTTTGGTTTGGTTTGATTATCTGTCTGTGCTTGGAAGAGTTGAAGACCTAAAAGAAAGAAGAAAAGGAGACGTGAGAAAGGAGAGAAGAAGAGAAGAAAGCTTTCACAAAAAAAAAAAAAAAAAAAAAAAAAAATGGGATGTTCTCTTTTGTTTCTGCTATGAAACTTGTTTTGAAAATTGATTATATAAATTTTAAAAGAAACTTAGGTTATCTGTTTAAAACAGATGTGGTAATAAATTGGTAGATGAATTCCATCTCCTGGGTGGAGCCAAAATATTCTGTATGGTGATTGGTATGCCGTTGGTTTCCAGGTAGTCCGTCAATGTCTTACGAGATGGTTTCAATTCGGTGCATTGAATGAGAAGATGCGTCCTGGTGGCAACGTGTCCGCATCGGCATTTAATGGCATTGAACTGATGGTCTCGCATGACATGGTTGGTGCGTAGTCTGGTTACCAGTTTGCAGATGGCTACAGATGGATGGTTAATTTTTGGTTTGGTTTGGTATCTTCGGATCAATCTGGTATCTATCGGTGTTGAGGTTCCTTAGCATGTCGTCTCATTTCTGGTTGATCTTAGAGGACACGAGACTGCAAAATTCTTCATACGAGAATTTTACAGGCTCGATATTCTCCAGACCCAAACTGTCCTTGGCAACACGGTCATGAAGACGTGCGACGGGATCCATGATAGTTCGATCTGGTGGTTGTTGTTGGTTTGGTAGTTGTGAATCATACTTCGGATGTTCGTTAAAACTTCTGACCTACAATTAGAAAAATTGTTAGAAATAGACTGAAGGCTACTTAGTGAGTCAGTCAGGATTACGGCAGGTTCCGTATAGTTAAGGGATACCCATGCTATGGCGTCCCTGATAGCTAGTAGTTCTGCAGTGAACACTGAGCAGTGTGGGGGTATCCGTTTGGCAAGTCTGATGCCTTTCTCCGGAATACACAAACCGTAACCAGTAGCTGTGCTACTCTTGGAGCCATCAGTATAGATCTTCAAATGGTCGGCGAACTTGGAGTCGATGAGGTCAAGAGCTTGCGCTCTTGCTGCCACTGGGTTCACGTGCTTGTTGGTGGACTGGGTCAGCTCGGTGTTGACTATCGGGTTGGTAACCTTCCAAAAAGGAGTATCTGATAGGTCGAGTTGGTGCTCTCTCAAGAGATCAGTAGTTGCTTGACCATAGGAGATACTCCGATTTATCTGGTTCTTTCCGACACGAGTGAATCTTCTGATGCTGGAATACGTTGGACAGCTTTCGGACAAATACTGAAGTTTCCCCCAGAATTTGAGAGAGAGTTCCTCCCTCCGAAGAGAGAGGGGTTTCTCTCCCACCTCCTGAAGTAGTGCCTCATTCTTTGTACCGATTGCTGCCCTGGTGGCAATACGTATAGCTTTCATCTGTAGAACGTCCAGTTTCTTCAGTGTAGTATTACAGGCTGTACCATAGACGATGCAACCATAATCTATAACTGAGCGAATCAGTGACCTATACATCATCATTAAGGCTTCTCTGTCTGCTCCCCATGTGGTACCTGAAACATAACGCATAACATTTAAGATTTTTGTTGTACGATTACAGATATAGTCGATGTGGCTATTCCAACTAAGCTTGTGGTCAAAGTGCATGCCAAGGAATTTTACTGTTTTCTCTTGCCTAATTTTCACACCATTCAATCTTAGGTCAATACCGTTGTGATCCGTGCGCCTGCTGCAGAGCATCCCGACGGTTTTAGCTTCCGAAATAATGAAGCCCCAGTCGTTTGCCCATTTGGCAACTTGGTTCAGAGCAGTTTGCATGCAACTTTTCACAGTGTTGAGGTTATTGTGACCTGTCCACAAGGAACTATCATCTGCATATAAGGCCGTGCTAACCGATCGGTCCTTACTATGCACATAGTCCCGAGAGAGATCGTTGATCATGATGCTGAATAAGGTAGGGCTGATAACAGATCCTTGGGTGGTTCCATTCTCCAGTGAGTGCTTCTCACTGATGGAATTGGCGACGTTGACTTGTATCTGGCGATCCTTTAGAAAGTCCTGGATCCACCGGAACATACGCCCCTTGATGCCAAGATTGCTAAGTTTAAAAAGTAGACCATCGACCCATACTAAATCGAAGGCTTTGGATAAATCCAGAAATACTGCACTGAAGTAGTTCTTCTTTCCGAGGTGGGCAGCAATGTCATGTTGAAGTCGAACGATTTGATCCATTGTTGACCGTTTCTCTCTGTAGCCGCTTTGGTTAGGATCGATGAGACCATTTAGTTCACAGTGGTATCGAAGTCTATTGTTGACCATCGTCTCAAAGGTTTTACATAGAGTCGAGGTCAGAGAAATAGGCCTGTATGAACTGCATTGATGTTTGTCCTTTTGCGGTTTTGGTAGAGGAATGACCATTGATGTTTTCCAACTTTCCGGAATTGTACCATTATACCATGATGTGTTGAATAATTCCAGTAGAACTGTAGATGCTTCCATTGGTAACTCCTTTAACATGCTGTACTTGATGTGTCTTCACCAGCGGCGCTGTCCTTCTTAGTACGCAGTGCGTTCTTCAGCTCGTCGAGGGTGAACGGAGCATTAATGTCCCGTTCGTCTTCTATTGGTTGGTGGTGGATTGGAGTCTGGTTGGTGTAGAAGGCCTTCTTGTTCTTCAGGAATTCTTTGGTGTGGTTGGTATCAGAACTGCCGTTAGCATAACACTTGGCTAACAAATTGGCTTTCCCTTCGTTGCTGTATTCTGTGGTGTCCCTGTAAGATAAAAATGGAATGGAAGATTTAGATTTTTTACCGAGCATAGAGCCAATTTTACCCCAGACAGATCCTAATTTGGTCCTCTCATTTAATGAGTTGCAGAACTCCTGTCAGTGCTTTGTTTTTGAATCACGTAACAAAGCAGCTGTAGTAGCCTTGACCTCCAAATAATCTGCCTTGGTATCACGGTTCAACTTCCTCTGGTGTCGACGTAGAGCTTTCTTTCTGGCGTCTACGGCGGCCTGGAGGTCGTCGGACCACCACGATTTCGGTGACGTACGTACAATGCCATCCTTAGTCCGGGGAATGGCGTTCATAGCAGCATCAGTGATAACCTGTGTTATCTTCCCAGAGAAACAGTTTACATCCTCATCCTTGGCTAGATCAAGCTTAGAATGTGTGAAGTGGCGCTTGTAAAAGTCCCAGTTTGCCTTTCCCAGCCTCCATCTACCTTGACATTTGATTTTTTCTTTCGCCGACCACCAACCAACCATTTATCTACTACCTCACCAACGACCCACCCACAACATAGCCTATCCACCCAAAGATAACCATCGACCTACCCACAACACAGCCTACCCATCAAGAGATAACCACCGCCCTTACCAACATCAAAAACGACCACCATCCCACCGACGTCAACCAATCCCCACTCATAAGGAGGAAGAACCCTTTGTTAAGGTGTTCTTCCAAGTTTTGCAGTGCAGTGCATTTGACAATCCTTACCCTCCAACAACAAGGTCAACCTGCGTTCACCTTCAAACGCAAAGTCTCTGAATTGGATAGATTTTTTCGACCAGCTATGAAAACGTCAGCTGTTGACGCGTATATTAGATCCCTCAATCTGACATGACTCCCTAAGGTGACGCAGACTCTGATCGATCATTTCCAAACAACCCTGCAGGAGAAACTGGCCTTCACCCGAACCAAGTTTTTATCCCAACCAGCCATCGACCGCATTATTTCCCATGACCTGTCATGGGCCCGTCGCTCCTATGGGAAACGTCTCACTCAACCTGTGATTACCAAATTTTATCAAACCATTAATGAAACCGAAACCAGAGTAACCATATCCCTACCAACTGAAATGGAGATTGATCAACAAACACCTGCACCACCAAGAGTCACTAGCTTATCGAACCAAACCCCTAAACGAGCCCGCAGTTCATCTCCTAGTCCAGCAGATGTTGAAAAACGTTCTCGTAGAGAAGGCACCCCCTCCTCTTTTACCTTTCAGATTTGTCATCCACATCATCTGAATCTTTACCACGTGACCCAGGTTCCACCGATCTTTCTTCTTTTTGTAAGTTTTTGGATCAACAAACCACCCCGGATTCTCCAACCAAGTCAAGTCGTGTACCCAGACCATCTCCACCTCGAACCAGATCTTAGTCCGTACCCAATTCTACATTTGTAACCACTACCAATCCAGTACCTATCACCCCGTTGACAACCATTATATCCGCTACCAAACCCTTTTATCACCAAACCAAGGGCAAATCATCATGGAATCTACCTTCCCTACAGAAATCTACCGTAATTATTGGATCCTCAATCCTCAACCGAATTACCAAAACAGCTCCTGACACTGAAATACACTCGTATCCTGGTGCCCAAATCCATCACATACAGTCCATCCTTGAATCTTACAACCATGATCATAAACCGGCTACGGTCATTCTGCATGTAGGCCTCAACAATCGTGACCAGTTAGCCAAAACCTCATTTAACCAAGCCCAGAAATTAATTGCCACAGCCAACCAAACCTTTCCTAGCTCCAAGGTCATCTTCACACGTGTGCTTATCTCAAGACATTCAATGATATGATGATGAACTCCGACACTGAGAACGCAACAATCCTGTCACCCTACGAAGAAGAATTCGATCCAGTTGATAATCTTCATTGGTCTCCGGAGACAGCCAACAATATCTACTTGTTTTGGATACGCCAGCTTCAAGCACAGGGTAAGCCTTTAAACTAACTACTGGGGATAAAATTATCGAGAGTCCGCCGCAAGGCCAAACCGTCGTTAACTTGAGCCGAAAAATTCTCACACACCTCCAGCATTCAATCTCAGACCGTGGACTTAATTTTATTCCGACTCCTAAATTACCTAACCTTGATTATCTTCAACCGTCCATTGAACAATTTCAACGTAATCTTATTTGCACATTGTGCAGAAGAGTAGGACGTAAAACTCCATTCATTTCATTTCTTAGTTGCACATACTTTTTTCGAAACCACCCTCCACGTGGTGCGAGAACAATGTTTATTCCTAAATCCACGTGGAAGCCACCTAAGACCGCCATCCATCCAGAAATATTAAACATTTTTACAAGTATGAATAACCAAATATCAAATCTTTCCATAACACACGAGAAGCCTAATCTCATGCGAGTAGAACGTGAAGCGTTAAATTTACTTTAAAAAGACGATAGCATTGTAATTAAAAAGAGTGACAAAGGTTCATGTTGCGTTATACTAAATAGGGAAGATTACATTTTAGAAGCAGAGCATCAATTGAATAACCCCAAACACTATGCAGTTTTACCGGAGCCAATTTATATGATAAACAATATTCTCGCCGATTTGGTTAAAACAAGTCCTTTTAAACAGAACCAATATGACTATCTTTCTGCCAACCCTGATTGCCGTGAGAGACACTAATACACTTTGCCTCCCGATTATCTCTGTGGTATTGAGTCGTATGCAGTGTCAGAATACATTGATCATTTCTTACTACCACTAGCATGCCAACATCGAGTCTACCTTAAGGACACAACTGATTTTGTCAATAAATTAAAAAATCTCCAAGTCCCTTCAAATGCTATTTTAATTTCTATTGACGTAACTTCTATGTACACCAATATCGACAACACTACTGGCCTAATGGCAGTTTGCAAAGCTTTCAATAGAAACCCAGATCCAGAAACACCCGACGATGCAATTATACAGCTTTTAGAGATTTGTCTTAGCCGCAATGATTTCACATTTAATGCTAGAACATATTTACAAACCTCAGGTACAGCCATGGGCAAACGATTCGCCCCTTCATAGGCAAACTTTTTCATGGCAGAGTGGGAACGTAAGGTAATACCCCTTTGTCCATTTGACCCACTTTTTTATGGACGCTTTTAAGATGACATTTTCATGGTTTGGACATACTCCATGGAACAATTTTGGCAATTTTTTGAAATCCTCAAAACCACCACCCGTCCATGAAACTAACGGCCAACGTCAGCCACAAAAGCAAAGATTTTCTCGATACCACTGTCTTAAAAGGAGATTCCATAGCAAAGACTAATAAATTAGATATTAAAGTATACATGTATTTCAAAGAAACCTACGCTCATCAACTTTTGCATAAGAGCTCATTTCATCCAAAACATACTTTTTTCTGGAATAATAAAGTCACAAGTTTTACGATTTCACCGAATTTGCACAAGGTCTTCTGATTTCAACCAAGCCTGTACGATTGTTTTCTCAAAACTAAAAGAGCGTGGATACTCTAAACTATTTTTACGAAACATAAAAAATTCCACCTTAGCACAGATAGCAGCTAAAAATAGACTCTATGCCGAGGTACCTCCAGGCTAAAGGAGTGCCCCGTGTTTGTCAACCAGATGCAAAACATGTCCCTAACCCTAACCCTGTCTCTATCAGAAACTCATTATTTTCTAAGTAACCCTAGGAATAAAAGATACCCGTTCCAAGATCACCTAACATGTGAAAACTCGAATGTAATATATTTAATTTCATGTAAAAAATGTCCCAAACAATATATCGGGTAAACAAAAAACAAATTACGCACTCGTTTTAATGCTCACAGATCAGATATTAAATTTAAAAAAGACAAGCCTGTTTCTAATCATTTCAATCTTGACCATTCAATGGACGATCTCACCCTAACCCCAATTGAGCGCATATGAATCGACTTGCCCAAAGATGAAACTACCAAGTTCCGTCAATCTAGAGGAGCCCATTGGATTGAGACATTAAATACAGCAAGACCCTGAGGACTTAATATTCACCACAGTGTAGGCATAGCACCCTTTGTAGTTCCCTTCAATACAACCAGTAATGAAGCAAGCAAGATAGTTCAAGCCCATTATAAGAGTCTTCAAGAGAAATTCCCTCATGTCTATAAATAGAAAATGATAGTGGCATATTCCAAAAATCAGAACTTAAATGACAACCTTGTTCATAGCAAACTCAAAACAATCTGTACTTAACAGGTACTATACTTCTCGCCCATTGGGAGGGTTATTTTTTCTAATTTCAGAAAAGAAGATAAGAATATCATCCAACAGATCAAGATCCCCATTTCTCAATAAAATATTTGCTCCACCCTAGGCCTGTACATCTGGGAGATTCAATCCCTCCCTTCCCCGAAATAAAAAAACATTAACTGAATATTGAAGTCAAGGGCAAAAACTCAAAACCATTCATTAAAAAATTCGTCATATTCAAACTTGCCTACTGTCTTATCAATTCAAATGCTTACACCAAGTTCCATCAAAATCCTTTGAAAATTGCTTCTAATTGCAACCACAATAGAATAATGACAAGATTTTACTAAGTCAAGGGCAATAACTCAAAATCTGTTCATCAAAAAAATCGTCAAATCCGAACTTGACCGAAGTCATATTAATTCCAATGCTCATACCAAGTTTCATTAAAATCCATTGAAAATTGTAGCTTCTTTTGCACCTACAATAAAATTTTGACGCAATTTTACTAAGTCAAGGGCAAAAAAAATGTTCAACCAAAAATCGTCAATTTCGAACTTGACTGCCGTCTTAGGAATTTAAATACTCATAACAATTTTCATCAAAATCCATTGAAAATTCTAGCCTTTATTGCACCCACACTAAAATTTTGACGCCATTTTAATAAATCAAGAGCAATAACTCGCAAACCATTCTTCGAAAAATAGTCATATTCTCACTTGACTGCTGTCTTATCAATTCCAATGCTCACACCAAGTTTCATCGAAATCCATTAAATATTGTAGCTTCTATTGCACTCACAATAAAATTTTGACGTGACTTTACCGTTTATCGAGAAAATCAGCAAATTCGAACTTGACCACCGCCTTATCAATTCCAATTCACATACCATTCAAATCCATTGAAAATTGTAGCTTCTATTGCATCAACAATAAATTTTGACGTGATGTAACTAAGTCAAGGGCAATAACTCAAAAACCGTCTTATCAATTCTAATGCTCACACCAAGTTTCATTCAAATCCATTGAAAATTGTAGCTTCTATAGTGTCTACAACAAATATAGAGGCAGGGGCAATAACTCAAAAACAGTTCATCGAAAAATCGTCAAAATCGAACTTGACCGCCGTCTTATCAATTCCAATGCTCATACCAAGTTTCATTAAGATCCATATAAAATTGTAGTTTCTATAGTGTCTACAACAAATGTTGACGGACCGACGGACGGACAGGGGCGACGACAATATACGTCGACAAATTCATGTGGGCGTATAAAAATGTCTACAGGGAGCTTTACAACATTTAGTTGACATGTGTTTATGGAGTGCCCCAGAGAAGTATTGGCAAAAGGTCAAGTACACCAGGCTGTTGCTCGCGTATTCTTGACAAAACTGAGTCCTTCTACTACCTAACAGACGCATAATCACTTCTATATCCAACAACATTTTCCTATGGAAGACATCAGGCAATTAGCCATTAAAATCGAATAGTTGTCATTATAAATTTGAAGATTGGTAAATTTGTTCAATGAACACCAGGTTTACACCCACATTTCTACGCTAGAACGAAAGCTAATTTTTCCAATGAATCACATTGTGTTTAATCATCGGGACCATCTTGCTTGCTTGTGTTTGGGAAAAAAACAACAACCATTGTTTTGTTGAATTTTAACTTTATTTAAAGATAATTGATACTCCATCAAATATGAAATAAAGGATTTCTTTGATCACTTAAATATGCCTTGTAAACTTTTATGTGATAATTTCATATTGGCATGTATGCAAGGAAAAGCATATTTATTCTTCAAAAAAGCCAATGTTATGATTATTTTATTATATTATTATATATAAATCATGTTGAAAATCTCCCTTAATTGCAGATATAAATAGATATAAATAAAAAGTAAAGAATCAATTTTCTATACCAGTCTTCTAAATTTTACCTACGATTGTCATTGATATAAAAATCAACTTAACCATATGTACATAACAACAACAAATTGAAAGATTCTTGTTTAAAGTGTGCATTATTTGTATTTTTTGAAGGTTATTAGTAAAGTCAGTATTTATAAAGCAAAGAGCTGAAATGATTCATAATAACATGTTAAGAGAAATGCTGTATTGGACCAGTCTATCAGAAGTAGCATTTTCCTAACTAAAAAATAAATCTTTATATCAACTATTTACTCTTTGAACACTAAAACAGACTGAATCACATTTTGAGTGGATGTACATGTGCTCAGTTGGAAATATCTTTGAGTGCATGCAACAATGGATTGAGGCTTCACTGTTCACATAACCCATGAATATCTTGAATTTTAGTATAAAAAAAACAACTGTACAATGTATTTAGCAGAGTAAGACAATATGTAATATGTTAAAAATATTGACACACAGTCATCATTGAAGTAATAGAGTCAAGTTCAATAGTCACAGATTGTTTTCTGTATACTGCCAGTATACTATAAATTGAACAATTATTAAACTAGACATAGGTTTAACACCTAATGTGGTTAAACTGTTTATATAAATAAGAAAGTTTTACCGATATATGTGAATGTACAAAAAAGAATACATAAATATATCACAATAAACAACATAAAAATATTTAAATCTAGTAATTATATTATCACAATGTAAGTAATTTGGAATATACTTGAAGATATTTCTCCAAATTCTCAATCGAAATAGCTGAAACATTAAACATTTAATTCTTGAACACATGGCTACCCATACCACTTAATAGAAATGAAATCTGATATCAACCTGATACACAATTAATCTACAATCTAATATTAATTACATAGTTCTTAACAGAGATTTAACTTTAGCCATTATTTGGATTTGTAGATAAAACAGATAACAGAAATATGGAATGAGATTTATCAGAGGGCAAAAGTGTATAACGTTTTATAACATAACAAAACTTCAAATCGGTAATATTTTGTATTAAAAAATGAGCTGATTCTGAAAACAAAATAATATTTCTTAGTTTAAGGAACATGTTTGGCTTTCATGAATTCATCATAAGTAATAGTTGAACGTTGAGTGTCTTTACTGGAGTTCAATGTAGTATTGTATTCAGGATTAGAATACCCCTGTTTAGGCATTGTATAATCAAGATTTTGTTTTTGGTTTGATAAACTTGTTGTACTAGAACTGCTATCTTCATTGAACATCTGGCGTTTCTGAAATCAGGAACAATTTGCTTATTTTGTATATCATGTATTTTATGTTTTATTGTTCATTTTAAAATTATATCAGTTTTGAGTTTGAGTTACATAAGACACAAACTTACGTCTGAAAGATTAACTGTAACCACAAAATATACTGCTTCCCAATTTGTCTGGTTTATAACTTGTCACTGATCCTGATACTCTTCTTATATTTCTTTGTTCTGCTTTGTAGTAAGACACCACCAAGTAACAATTAATGCATTTATGCTTAAAATGCCCCAATAAAATTTTAAGTTGTGCTGCTTTAAACTCCCTTGATCACAACCTAATTAAAACTCAATATCCTTGATCAATTCTACAACAAAAACTTACATCTGATGCCAGTGACTTTGCCTTTTCACGTCTTGATTCCGATAATTTACAAACAGTCGCTATAACAATTACAATCACCAAGGATACAGCAAGACCAATTACAATTTCTTCTATAAGTGTTAGACGGAATGGCTTCGGAGTTTGAACTTTAAAAGAAATGAAAAGGGTTGATAGGTCTTTTATGGTAAAAAGAGTCAATTTGGGCTACTGGATTCTATTTCATACATAAAGATGGATCACTGCTTAATCACCCTTAACCGATTCTAAGCAAAGAAACCTTAAGTAAAAGAAAAACTAAGAAAAAAGTACTTCTCTAGAGTATTCATAACAGAGATAATTTTGTTAGCGGAGAAGTTTTGAAGCCTACCTGATCTGGGTTCACTAACAGTGAAACCATTGATAGTATAGCCTTGCGGGGGAGAGCTCTGACCTCTCTGTAACAGTAGTTCTATATCTGTTTTATACTCAGCTTTACTGGACACAGAGTCACTTTCCCTTATAGATTCTACATCAGCTACCACTATGGTACTTCCTGGTCTATCAATACAAAAACAGGTACACTATGGGCATACTTAAAATATTCATTCTAATACAACCTCATAATTATTTAGTGCCGAGTTGAGATGGCTAAGTCATTACAAATCAAAATCGAGTCATTCGAGATACATATTATTGTATATATACTATAAAAAAAAGTCGATTTAATTTTGTCAATCGAGGTTACATGTTGTCTGTCAACACTGACGCTGGCCAGTTTCTGATACGTTAGGATGTGATGTTTTTGTTGCCCCAATCAATATGGATTACTAGGTTAGTTATCGCATTATAGTGTTTTAATCAATCATCCAACAGGCCGTGGCATTTGAGGTTATTCACTACAAAAACATCCATCTTTCCAAATAAATCAAGGTTTGGTGGATTCGAGGTTTGTAAATACGTTTAAACCCCCGCACCCACGGAGGTGCGGAAAATCCCAAGTTTTAGGTGCCTAGTTTTTCTGACTCTCCCCCAGCCATATCTGTCCAAAATAGCTATCAGAGTACAGTCAGCAAGTTTCGGACTATCATTGGGCATGTTGAGTCATAAGAGATCACTGGACATGTTGAGTCATAAGAGAACGCTGGACATGTATGTTGAGTCTGGACATGTTGAGACATTATATTATGTTGAGTTATTTGATATCTCTGCACCGTTTTGTTCAAATAAGAAAGTATTTATCATTGAAAGTATTTAGTCATTATTTTGGAAATACTTACTTGAATTGAAGAACTCTAGTTTCTTGATAACCAGAAAGAAATCTGAATCCCATGTCCATCTATCAAAATAAAATTCAAATATGGATAACTGTAAAATGATGACTAATATATTACAAACAAAAGGCACTGTTATTGACTTTATAGTGGAAATAAGTAAATCTTACATTTGAAATGCATTGGTAACAATCTATAGTTTCTATAACCTAGTAATAGATGGACCAGATGAACTGGACACAATGATATTAATACCATATTAATTATATCAAATACTAAAAAATTATATTCCCGATAAATAAAACTCTAACTTACCCATTCTATCATAGTACGTTCTAATTTTTTAAATTCATCGGAATCTTTATCATTGAGTTTGGCAACAAATTCCTTATCCAAGTTAACTTCAACAGTTGATATCAACCTTACTCCAGTTGCAACTGTAGGTACAACACATTTAATCAATTAGTTTATTCGTATCCGGATAAAACTTCATTGGGCGTCTTCATGAACATAAAATTTAAGTTCTCAAAAATGGTCAATATGAGTATATATTCATCAGTGAACTGATCTGGTGTCATGAAGTAACTGAATCCCTTAAAATTTGAAAAACATATTTTTGATAAAACGCTTGATCAAATTATCAAACGTTTTCAATAATCAAATGCATCTTTATGGACAATTACTTAGTTTGGATGTGTATTTTTATACGCCCACAAGAATATGTGGACGTATATTGTCGTCGCCCCTGTCCGTCGGTCCGTCGGTGTTGTAAACACTATAGAAGCTACAATTTTCTATGGATTTTTATGAAACTTGGTATGAGCATTGGTATTGATAAGACGGCGGTCAAGTTCGATTTGGACGATTTTTCGATAAACGGTTTTTGAGTTATTGCCCCTGCCTCTATATTTGTTGTAGACAGAATAGAAGCTACAATTTTCAATGAATTTTAATGAAACTTGGTTTGAGCATTTGAAATTGATAAGACGGCGGTCAAGTTCGAATTTGAAGATTTTTTTCGATGAACGGTTTTTGAGTTATTGCCCTTGACTTAGTAACATCACGTCAAAATTTGTTGTTGATGCAATAGAAGCTACAATATTCAATGGATTTGAATGAAACTTGGTATGAGCATTGTAATTGATAAGGCGGTGGTCAGGTTCGAATTTGACGATTTTTCGATGAACAGTTTATGAGTAATTACCCTTAACTAAGTAAAATTGTGTAAAAATTCATTTGTTGTAGACACTATAGAAGCTACAATTTTCTATGGATTTTAATGAATCTTGCTATGAGCATTGGAATTGGTAAGACGGCGGTTAAGTTCGATTTGGACGATTTTTCGATAAACAGTTGTTTAGTTATTGCCAATGCCTCTATATTTTTTTTAGACTCAATAAAAGCTACAATTTTCAATGGACTATAATGAAACTTGGTGTGAGCATTGGAATTGATAAGACGGGGTTCAAGACGAATTTGAAGATTTTTCATTAAACGGTTTTTGAGTTATTGCCCTTGACTTAGTAAAATTGCGTCAAAAATATATGTGGGTGCAAAATAAGCTACAATTTCTTAATCGATTTGATTAAAGTATGAGTATTGAAATAGATAAGATGGTGGTCAAGTTTGAATTTGACGATTTTCCATGGACAATTTTTGAGGTTTGGCCTCGACTTCAATATTCATTCAGTGAATGTTTTTTGAGTTATTGCTCAATTTATTATTCAAATTCAATGCTGCCAGTGGGCGTATGTTACCATCCCTGGCAAGCTATCTTTCATTTTATTTATGGCAGCAGATTTACTGATGAATAGAGCTCTTATATTTCATGTTCATTTTAAGATCTATTATCCTTTAAGTGGAGATGGTTTCATTTTGAGAATTCGTTGGTCCTGTTGAAAATATTGTTTCACTTTCAACTTTTAGTAAGGCCTTGATTTCCACAATAGGTTTGTTGGGCTACTCTCTTTATACTTATATTGATCATACAATTCAGCAGTTTGATGTACTAACAATAATGTGATATCAATTTCACTGGAATAATCTTAAATCGGTCTAAAATTGTATTATCATATCATATTTTACATCTTAAGCCATCTTAGCATTTACCACCCTAGTATAATTGTTTGCGGCCCACTTATGACCTTCAAACGAGTTTTGCCCGAAACTTTCTTAGGAAAACCCTCTTAGAAGCTGCATTTCTGGCTTACGACAATAAAGTCTTAAACAAGTTGTCGACAATGGAGTCCCCCCCCCCTTGAGTCAGTTCACCCCATATTTGTACTCTCAGTCACGGTGTGGGTGTAGTGGAGTTATGATCTTGAATTTGGTTATACATTATAAGTTTAAAGAGTAATTCAACTACTATTCTTGGAATGTCTTGACAGTGATCTTGGCTTTGTGTCAAATTAGACAAAATGTTCAGCATCAGCAACTTACCAACATCACAGGATCGAATACAGACTTTATTAGATGATACTGTTGGTGTATTTACGTGTTTCCTGATACTTCCATCACTATTATAGCTGCCACCCACAGCATAGAACATATACAAACACTGGGTATCAGTGAAAGCCAAATCACTACTGTCTCCGGTGTCTCTTGCTCTGTCGAAGGTTATAGTAGTCACACCATCTTCAACAGTACCACGTTTATTTTTAATATCGTCTTTGGCATCTTTCTGAGGTTGGATTCGTCCAGTCATCCATCTGGAAAACAAATGTGTACCAATGTGATTAAAATTAAGTTAAAATTAAAAAAAGTTCTGTTCTGCAGATGCACCATTTTTCAAATCCCACTATAGAGTAAGCATCTTCTTTTCTAGAATGTAAAATGATATTGTTCTAATTTTTACCCTTGTTTCTCCTATCTTTAAACAGCTGTGTAACTATCATAGTTGTGTTATTAAGTATTAACAGAGTTGCTTTTTTAATTTTGTAAAGTTCAATGGTTGTTTATTAAGTGATTAGCTTCACTTAGCTTTATTTTGTTACATACATTGCTAATGAATGCTTATTGATCTTTCATTCCAATTACTGGCTCACTTACCTATCAGAGACCTGTACCTGACCATTATCAACCCATCCAATAATAGCATCAGAATCGGCCTAAACAAGATAAACGTGGTTTTGATAAAGATGGTGTGTAATTTATAGAGAGTTAGGCATATTTAGCGACATACGATTTGGCTAATCGATTTGGTCTATTGATGAAAATGTATTTAACCAGCCATCAAATTCAAAGCGATTAAGATTTGTTGGATCTTTATTATTTTGTTTTTTTATTCTACTCACAAAATATGTAGAGCATTGCCACAGCCCAAGTGGCGCACGCGCCGTCAATGGAGAAGGCCTGTTCTAGAACATTGACAACAGCAGTATGGACTGGTATTATTCAGAGTAAACTTGTGATTATTCTATTAAGAGAGGCAAACTCATTGAAAGAAGGAGACTGTAGTTGTATGTTATAGTACATTCTGAAAGATGCCATTAAATTTCTTTACCATGTTTTTATCTTTAGAGAATCCAACGCCGATCCATTTGCTTTTACCATTTAATCTTGCTTTCATTGTAAAACTTATAACATCCGTATCTTCATTATAAACCCAGGACACTTCCAGTCCACAGTTATTACATTCAGTAGGCCAATTACCATTACACGTTGTACTTAGATCTCGGGTACTATCTGTAATAAACCATTCATTAAACCTATGTTGCCAGACAAGGAGACCTCTCTTGTATACATTCAAGCATGTCACATTCCAAAATGGGAGAATATCGTGAACTTCGGACATATTTGTGAACTCGACGTAGAATACCAAGTTTCATCCCAAATTGAGAAGAGGTTTAACAAACTGATTTTGACGTTATGTCATAATAATTATTATATTGGTTTGTACAAAGTCAAGTTCTATAACATTTCACACAAACTGCACCAATTTAGAACTCAACAAAAGTCAAAAGTTTTGCCTTCATTTTGAAAAAATAGTATAGGTGTGTAGATATTAATCTATGCTGTGTGTTTACTCTTTGATAGGACATATTAGAATAAATCAGCTAATTCTATCCGAGGCCAGACGTTAATATGTGTACTCACCCAAGAAGTTAATACTTGTAGTGCCTCTGTTGGGGCGAGCACCATGATATAGAAGCTGATCTTTAGCATAAAAACCTGGTTTATCACCAGTGGCTGGTGCGTGTCTATAGTTGTCTTCTATTTGTCCATGTGCCCAAATCACACTCATTGTATCTCTTTCGATAGTGTGATCAGATCTGTGGGTAGCTGAAATATTTTAAAAGAGGTTTATTTTAAGTACTGTATCCAAATAATTATATTTATCTATTGGTTTTATATTGAAATTATACATTAAAATCTCCAAAATCGTTTTCTTCTTTTTTTTCTGTTTGTTAAATTTGAAATTTTAACGAAAAAACAATTTATCGTCACTTAGCGAAATTAAAAAGAAGTTTTATAACATGACAATGTATCATTGAATGGTATAATCATGCACGATAACATAAAAGCTTCCATCAACTAAATAATGTGAATGTTAATAATTTACGACCTTGAACTTTTCTCCTAAATACAATCACTGTTTGACCATCTTTTTCAAAACCTAAAGCCGCAGTTAAACTATCTTCACCACCATAGATGCTATCGTGCTTAGGTGTGGATCTATCTCGGGTGTAGTAATCACCTATTCTACTAGTTTCACCTCTAGCCGTACCCACAATAATATCTGAACAATCCATTCCACTACTTAAAGCATCTACAATATTTGAATCAAATTGCTTTTAATAAGACGAAGTTACATGTGGGGGACATATTGCCATAGTCACAACTGATTTTGGTAGTAGCCAAGGTCAACTAGTTCACATTTTCAACCCCAACCATTGCTATGAAAGGTTTAATTTATGTGTTGTTATTAACTAGACAACAAATTTAAGATTATAAAGAATTTGAATTTTAATATGTCAAGGCTGTTTATTAAAGGTATTGTAAAGAGGTTTTGTAAACTTTTTATGTGCATTGTATACAAATTGAATGGTTCCAAAACATTACAAAATTCGACTGAGATAACACAAATATGCATTAATGCATACCACAGTGGAATATGGTTACATCTACAAGCCAAATTTGTATTGGTATTGTATTTGTATTTACTGCATTTAAAAAGATAGCTTGCCAGGCAAGGTAACATACGCTCACTGGCAGCATTGAATTTGAATAATAAATTGAGCAATAACTAAAAAAAATTCATTGAATATTGAAGTCGAAAAAATCTAAAAATATTCATGGAAATCGTCAAATTCAAACTTGACCACCATCTTATCTATTTCAATACTCATACCGAGTTTCATCAAATATATTTAAAAATTGTAGCTTCTTTTCACCCACAAAAATTTCTGTCACAATTTTACTGAGTCAAGGGCAATAACTAAAAATCATTGGTTAAAAAAAGTCATCAAATTCAAACTTGACTGCCGTCTTATAAATTCCAATGCTCACTCCAAGTTTCATTCAAATCCATCGAAAATTGTAGCTTTTATTGTGTGTACAACAAATATAGAGGCAGGGGCAATTACTCATAAACTATTCATCGAAAAAACGTCAAATTTGAAACCTGACCACCGCCTTATCAATTCCAATGCTCATACCAAGTTTCATTCAAATCCATTGAAAATTGTAGCTTCTATTGCATCAACAATTAATTTTGATGTGATGTAACTAAGTCAAGGGCAATAACTCAAAAACCCTTCATCGAAAAATCTTCAAATTCAAACTTGACCGCCGATGCTCACATAAAGTTTCATTAAAATCCATTGAAAATTGTAGTTTCTATTGTGTCTACAACAAATATTGAGGCAGGAGCAATAACCAAAAAAAACGTTCATCGAAAAATCATCAAAATCGAACTTGACCGCCGTCTTATCATTTCTAATGCTCACACTAAGTTTTATACAAATCACTTGAAAATTGTAGCTTCTATCGTGTCTACAACAAATGTTGACAGACCGACAGACCGACGGACAGGGGCGACGACAATATAGGTCCACATATTCATGTGGGCGTATAAGAACGTGTAGTTGAAACTGGCCCAACTCGTGCTAATTCTACAGACTGCAATGATTAATAGAATAATTTTGATGATGATAATATCATGTGTTAACCCTACATGCCTGTATTGGTGTCAGCTGTCAGATGGGCGTATTCCACGCTTCTGTGCTTTCTTTTAAACCCTTTAAAGTCGCAACTATTAAGTCTAAGAATAAATAATTGTTCTCGATAAATTGCCAGCAAATACAAGGGTACACTTAAACTTACTTCCATGTCGGTCATTGTTACCAACAATGCGGCCACCATCCGAATAGCCTAGTTCTGGTAAAGGTGATGGACAAGTTGGTGATCCACTTCCGGATTCTGGTTCAGATGTAGCTTCTCCTTCGGATTCTGGTTCAGATGTTACTCCACCTTCAGATTCTGGTTCAGATGTTACTCCACCTTCAGATTCTGGTTCAGATGTTACTTCACTTTCTGTTTCTGGTTCAGATGTTACTTCACCTTCAGTTTCTGGTTCAGATGTTACCTCACCTTCAGATTCTGGTTCAGATGTTACTCCACCTTCAGATTCTGGTTCAGATGTTACTCCACCTTCAGATTCTGGTTCAGATGTTACTTCACTTTCTGTTTCTGGTTCAGATGTTACTTCACCTTCAGTTTCTGGTTCAGATGTTACCTCACCTTCAGATTCTGGTTCAGATGTTAGTTCACTTTCAGTTTCTGGTTCAGATGTCACTTCACCTTCAGTTTCTGGTTCAGATGTTACTTCACTTTCAGTTTCTGGTTCAGATGTTACTTCACCTTCAGTTTCTGGTTCAGATGTTACCTCACCTTCACTTTCAGGTTCAGATGTTACTGGGTCAGTGATAAGAAGAATATATTATATAAGCTTTACGTCAATATTCTTACTACAGGTTTAATTTTGATCAAGCCAAAATTAAATTAGCAGCTAAATATACAGTAGACTAGGTTATTCAATATCTAGACAAGACAACAACTTGCAATTGCACTGCCATTAAAAGGGGCAGAATCACCATTCACAATCAATGGTACTCAAAAACGAGTTGAATTAATCAGTTATAGTATTTAAATTTAGCCATGTGTATCCATTAACTATGTTTGAAAGTTTATAAGATGAGTAGCTTTTGATTTTTGTAATTTCAATAGGTTTCATCCATATGTGATTACATCCACTCGCACCGATTGTAGATAAGTAAAAGATAAAATAGCGATTTTTTTTTTAAAATAACACAAAAAAAAAAATAGATAAATAAAAAAAAAACAAAAAAAAAAAACATAAACATTGGCTACAATCACCCTTACTATCAATGATATGACAACAATCTTCCATCAATCTTATACTAAGGAATATAATATATAATATGCTACCAATCACAGCATTGTTATATGTGGTTAGATAATACAAAGTTTTACGTCCTACTCTTCTACACCTTATTGGCTAATGAAGACGGACAACGCCACGCAGTGTGCAATGAGAAAAATTTTGCCAGGACAGCGGCATTTGCATTCTCTTTTTGCGATTTCCAACTATCGTGGGATGTTTTACGTGCACAGCCTGTAGCACACGGTTTATTGTCACATCTGAACGACTAGACGCTTTTTTCATGTCAGCCCCTCCGACCTGCATCACTGACAAGGGGAAACTGGGCTGAAAAATCAGAAAGTTTATCTCGACATTTGCCGAGATTGAGCCCTGGACCTTCAGGTTAGTGAGCAAGCGTTTTGCTTACTGAGCCACCGCGGCTCCGGGTTAGATAATACAATCCAATGAGTAACAGTGAACATGCTAACATTTCACACATACAGTAAGAAGTCTTTTATTGAACAGATACTTACTCTCTGGTTCAGTTTCTGGTTCTGTGGTTGTTTCTGGTTCAGTTTCTGGTTCTGTGGTTGTCTCTGGTTCAGTTTCTGGTTCTGTGATTGTTGTTACTTCGGCCTCCGCTTCGGCTTCTGGTTTGGAGGTTGTCGCTTTTGTCTTCACCTCATCTTCGCCTGCTGACCAACTTCTTGTATTCGGTAGGTTAGGGAAAAGCTGACATCCCGACCGGAAAGCTACAAACATTGATCTGACTTTAAGATTATCACCATGAAATTATGTAATTCTAAAAATAACACCTAGTGCTATTAGCTAACGGATTATCAAAATAATATTTTTTGTAATAATATGATGAACTTACAGTTAGGTTTCCATCCAATAGCTACCCAATTTGAGGAGTTTACTTTTAGTACCATCTCAATCTCTTCAGAAAGCTGAAATTAAATTTCATAATTAAATTGCATACAATAATGTTCCTGGCCAACTGTAGATGATGGTAAATTTTAAAACTTGATTGGATTGAAATAAGCATTTTAGTAAATTATACACTTTCAACTTAATTTAGAAGTTTCAGTACGAATATAAAATACGAGACCTAGTTACTGATCTGCAGCTCTTTCTATAATCTATTGTTTAACTGACCAAGAACACACTTTTGGTATGTGTTCAAAGCGACCCGACCATACGTCTACATTATTGTTTTTGTCGTATAAAAACTTACGGCAATATATCTATAGTATAAGTTATAATCTGGACTGAGCTGTGCTTCCGTGTATAAACTGTAATCGATATCCTTGGTTATCACACTGGAGGCTAAAACGATTGTTTTTTTGGGTTTTTAAAAACATGACACACATTCCATGGCTTAACGGTATAAATAACTTACTGGAAACAGGATGGTGCTGTAGAGGACGTTACATATGTAATATAATTTAGTTTCAAAGACGAATTGATATAATATACGACAAATGTAATATCTATGTATATCTCGGCTTTGAATAGCTCTCAAATCTGAATCTTCCAGTTTGTGATATTGTTTGCGATCTGTTTATAAAAATCGTAGTATGAGATTTAGTGAATCTTTTCTGTGCCTTGGTTAACTTACCCTTGTTACACTGTGTACCGTGCCATCCATGTTGACAATAACAATGCTTAATGGGGTTAGGACTAGTAGCGATATCTACGCATTCACCATGCTCATTGCAATCACTTGCGTCTTTACAATCAACTGTAAAATAACACGAATGAAGTCTTACGTCCCAAACAATTGGGCTAATGAAGACGAGCAGGACTATACAGTATGCAATGAGTGTCTTGACTTTAGTTTATATTTAACTGTCGAGGGTTCATAAATGTGCACAAGTTTTAGCATACAAAAGTATATTAAATAATGTGTGGTTTGACATAGAAAACAACATTGAAAGAATAAAGTCTAAAGTGAAAAACGCGGATGCCTTCCTCTAAACTGCAGTGGTCCTATGGCCTTCATCATTGCATTCCCATAAGCTTTAAAATGAAACCAATTTCAAGAACGTTTTTATTGGGAATAAAGAAAACATGTTGATGAAGTTACTAATGCTACTAATAATTTTGAAATGATGCAACAATAATTTTTCTGGTGTGTTAACGACAGTCTAACAATAACTTATTATTTATAACCAATGGTCAATAAAGGTTAACTTCATAAATGCGGTAACGCTTTACCTATAGGTATACAATAATCTTTCACTCCCTGATTCATAAACATTATCTATAGCTTTGAAATCTTCTTGTGAAAGAAAAAGGGTAACGATAGCTTGCCAAGCAAGGTAACATACGCCCACACATCAGCATTGTTAAATTATTTTTCCTTTGATTTATCAATTCCAATGCTTACACCAAGTTTCGTCTCAATCACATTACAAGGTCAAGGCCAGTAATTAAAAACCGTTCATCTAAATCGTCAATTTCGAACTTGACCGCCGTCTTGTCAATTCCAATTTTCCACAACAAGTTTCAACAAAATCCGTTGAAAATTGTAGCTTCTATTGCACCCACAATAAATTTGACTCGATTTTACAAAGTCAAGGGCAATAACTAAAAAATACGTTCAGAAAAATTGTCATATTCCAATTTGACCGCCGCCTTATTAATTCCACTCACACCAAGTTTCAATTGAAAATTGTAGCTTCTATTGCACAATAAAATTTGGCGCGATTTTATTAAGTCAAGGGTAATAACTAAACGCCGGCCTATCAATTCCAATGCTCACACCAAGCTTCATCAAAATCCACTGAAAATTGTAGCTTCTATTGTGTCTACAACGAATGTTGACTGGTGAACGGACCGACGGACAGAGGCGACGACAATATACGTCCACATATTCATATGGGCATATAAAATTTCAGCAGTGAAGGAGGTTAATTTTCATAAGATTTATTTACACTCTATGTCACCCTACACTTCAATAGTTTCTTTCTGTATTTCGACTTCAATACTTTAATCACATTCTATAATTATATTTAAGACATGAACCCAATTCTCACATAATAATACTTTAAATACTTTTCAGCATGATGTTTTTCTTATCAATATTTGTATTTAAACTTCCCAGTGGTGTGTTTAGTTGTATGGATTGGATTGTATGTATATAGAGATAGTTAATAGGTATACCTGAATGTTCACATCTATCTCCTACCCACAGCCTTTCACATTCACATTTATTATTTCTCCATTCACCATGACCACTACATAACTCGGTGAAACCTAGATTATCAATAATACAATTTTTTACAACTTTTAAATGATAGTGAAAACTCCTATAATAAAATATATAATCTGCATGTATTCCAGTTTCAGACCATTGTTAGACGAGATAAAATCTAGAATATCAAAAATGTAATTGCAATAACATCACATAACCAGATTAGGTGAAAACTATGATACCAGTTATAGCTTGCTACTTTACATGGTCACAGGTGACTATCTGGGTGAAAAATATCATTGCTTATTTCTCCACATGACGCCTATATAGGAGAAAACTAGAATATCAATGATATAATTGCTTATTATGCAAGACTAGACAAAGGTCATGATAACAGTAATATACTAGAGCTGAGTACAGCACTATACTTGATTTCGACGATTAGCCCCATAGCTCAAAGGCCATTTTGTACTTAAATACATTTCGCCCGGTGTTCTCTCTTCCGCTTTTGGTAAAAATTACAAACTGTGAAATTTTTCAATCTTTTGTTTACTCCTTTAGAAACACTAGCATAGATCTTAGTAAGATAGGAAAAATCATACAGTTTTATAACTTGCAAATTCACGGCACAATAATGTTTTTGAGGATTAAAACTTACAAACTCAGTTTAATTTGTATGACTCACTGATTTCACACCTCGATTTGAATTCAAATCAACAGTTTTATCATCATTGTTGTATAACCCTCATTTAACACCTGTCAATCATCTTAACCTTAAAAAATCACTTATTTGAGCAGACAAAATAAGAAGTTTTGTTTAATTTTGCCTAATTTAAAATTGTTGCAATAAACCATCATGTCATATATCGTTAAAAGGAGAAACTATTCAACTTTATCAGGTAAATCTTCTTATAACTAACATAAAAGAAAATGCGAGGAAAATCGATCCCTAGATAAACTCTACAGACTCGATACAAAATTAGTGCATATTATGCAAAAGCTTACATCTGGTCTTTCACAAATCTATTTTAAGGTATTCATTTTCCATTCCAGGTCATTTAAAAATGTTTAATCAAAACAGAAATAGTATACCATTTTCAAATTTATCTATAAAGCTTCACAAAAAGATCAATAGCATAATTGCACATTATTTCAAATTACATGACTAATGCACGACTAAAACATAGACTATCAATAATATAATTGCTTATTGCATGCCCACTGTTAGCCTATATCAATAATATAACTGATTATTATTTTACATGACGATTGTCATACTAGGTGAAACCTAGAATATCAGTAATATAACTGTTATTTCAGAATACATAAGCAGTAAACAACTCGGTGAGACCTAGAATATCAATATCATTATTGAGTATTGTTTCATGATCAGTAAACGAATTCCAAACACAAAACATAAATTAATACACCCGAGTGTGTGAATAGAAAACTAAACCATGCAGTTGGTACAGAAGTGGCCCCGTCTATGCAAGGGGTAGAAAAAAATCTTTTACCTGTTTGAATGATATCAACATCAGCGCAAGACCAAAACAAGTAACCTCTTCGACAAGCAGCCCCCCATTCTGCTGCTTGTCTAACTAATCGTATCCAACATCCCCTGCATTCTTGATTTGGTAATGTTAATTGTGCTGATCGAAGCCTGAAACATAATATCCTACACATAATGTATGTCAAATGTATGTCACGCATTTGGCATATACGCATAAATCAAGCAACTTTCTGTATCTTTTGATTTAATTTTTTCTTTTCTAAAACGATCTATAATCTTTGCCTCGTACACTTAACATTTAACCCATATCTCAAACGATCATCTATCACACAAATATGGAATATTTTATATTTTACACTTTAGAACGATATGTATGTTACTGTGTACATGTATAACAATGTGAATTTAAGATTTTTCTTTTCGAATTCGAACATACGAGCTAAAATGTTCAACCTATAGAAAAAGGTTCTGAAATGCTATTATGGTGAGTAATCTTTTTCGAGTATTATGTAGCCTAGTATATATGTAAATGTTAATTCAATGTTACCCTTCTTTATAAAAAATTGTGGCTTATAATAATATGAGCTAAGCAGCACATAGTATGAAATGGTTTTACCAGATTAGATTATAAAGCGGTAAACCACATTATGTAGATGTCATTTATGTTCCTTAAATGTTTTTATATGTTTACTTTGCTCGTCACAATAACTATGCATTATATCATTTCCTAGTCATAAGCACTGAAAAATACTGTGAATACATTTACAACAAATCACGTCCTGGTTATTTGATTCATTTCACTTTTGTATACTTCACTGTGTAATCCTATGGGTAAATATTTTTCTTTTTGAAATGTGTTACCCCATGCAAAATATGATATACTATGATAAACAAGGGGTTTTCAGTTTCGTTCTCTATAGCAAAAGGGGTCATACAGATAGGGTGTGCAAATCTTAAATTAACCCCGAAATAAAATCTCAAATAAAGAGGCGGTAGCCAGAGGGGTAATGTTCGGAGTATGGTGTTAATTTGCAGTAATGGGGCAATCTATTTATTTCGGGAAGCATTGCCCCCTTTGTTCCGCATCATTCGGTTTCGGTTTTTTTACTTATATGCATTAACAAAAGGCTATCGTGACCTGTAATGCGATCTTTACGGATTTTTATCTCTTGAATAGTTAAAGGGTGTCGTGGGTCACATTGATGCTCTACAATGCAGTGGGCGTTAACGAGTTGCTTTATCGCCAAACGTAATTGCCGTATAAATAAATCAACAGAAATTTTCAGAGAAGGAAGAATTTTCTTTTTTACACTTGAATAAGCAAAATTATCTGTCTTTGATAATGTCACAGATCGCTTAAAACTTACGTTGTATTATCAGTTGAAAGAACACCTGATTGTGGATGTCGAAGTATGGCATTGGTGTTGTTCTTCATTACTTCTAAGAAAAACCCTCCCTAAAATAAATAAGTTTTTTGTTTTAAAAAAAATTATATTCCACCAAAATTTGATTATTGTTGTCCATTTTAAGACAAATCGTTTATAAATCTGCTGATCGTCTCAAATATGGCATCTAACTTAATTGTAGAGATCTGTTCTTATAAAACACTTTTGTAAGTTTTTTTTTGTATATTTAAAGCCCCTTCCCTCGGAAAATTTCTTTTTTTTTCTGTATACAATAATAAATTTCAACTTCCCACTCAAACATAAACAATAATTATTCATAAGTGGGACTTACCTGGTGTCATAACATTCAATGGAAACCCTATGTAGCCCTACATGTATATCGATATATATTCGTTCTAAGAGATAGCATTCCTTTAAGTATTCCAGATACGACTGGTGTTATTGCTAATGATTTCATTTTGAAATAAACGTCTTACCTTGTGGGGATATGCCAAATGAAAGTTGACATTTATAGTTGATCCAGCCAATAGTGTCGTTGATGGACCCAAACCTAAAAACGAAATTGTTGGTTTTATTATTGGTCTCATCTAAAAAAATACATTTGAAAGAGAGGGTTAGCCGGCAAAGTGCAGGTCATACGAAAACAAGAAAGAAATTTACTTTAAAAAAGTAGTTGTATAAATATGAAATAACCAACCATAGGCCATTGCCTTTGTTCAGGAGTGACAGTGTCGGGGTGGGGGGGGGAGTGTAATCGTAAAATGATTAATTATCAAGACAATGATGCTAATGATAGCTGTATTCAAAATATGTGTTTTCATTATTATCTATCGTGAAATAGTTGTTAATTATCAACTTAGAACAATGTAATTAACACTACCATTTGATTGTAACACTGTCTATCAGTATTCAACGGTATTCAGGTCTTGTGATAATATAGGTCTAATGAAAGAATGTATTTGTTTACGGTTAGTCCGAAACTTGCTGACTCTATTCCCAGCCTTTGATAGTTATTTGGACAGATATGGCTAGGGGAGCGTAAGAAAATCTAGGCAACTAAAACTTGGGATTTTCCGCACCTCCGCGGGTGCGGGGGTTTAAACGTATTGATAAACCTCGAATCCACCAAGCCTTGATTTATTTGGAAAGATGGATGTTTTTGTAGTCCAATCATACCATTAATATCCCCCCTACACCACTCATGCCATGCCTGTGGTTGCATCAAGAATTTAAATCAATCAGTCGCCATTTCAAACGGCGTGCGCATTAAAAAAAATTCCGACGTTAAACGGTTTTTCTGACTGTTCCCCAGCCATATCTGTCCAAATAGCTACTAGAGGCTTCGAATAGAGTCAGCAAGTTTCGGACTAATTTACGGTGAGCACTGTTTACATTTAAGTCTGTCAACACGTATAGTGGTATTAAATCCAGATTGGTTGTCTTTTTGTCAAACCCCGTTGAACAATAATGTACATATATCAGTATTGGATGCAGATTAAGAATGAGGTTCGTGCCAGATTTTGATACCGGCACCGCTTTCGTTTACAATTATTGTCTCCTTGTGGATTATCACAAAGGTCGACAATCTAAATCGTTGATTTGTATTAGATGTTTTAACGACCTATAATATTCTCTAATGTATCTCTAGTAATCTCACATTTAAAACAAACTCGTTCACGTATGGGTCTGTAATTCAAGAAAAACCTGATGAAGTAATAATCATCAATAATCATTCAGCTAGTTATTGTCCGAGCTACCATATGACCTGGAACACATCTTTTGATTCCTATTTATTAAATATAGTACATGAAGACTTAATAAATAATCTAATTGTTAGAATAGTTTACATAAAAGCAGGTCAATCGTCAAAGGCTATTATATTCGACCCCTTAAAAATGTCTATTCAATAAATAAAATTACCATTTACCTATTGAAATATTAGTACTTAACATACAAATTATTAGACAAAAGATTTTGTATACATACTTACATTTTTCATGTATTACATAGGTCCATAGTTACTATTGAGAAATTTGTTGGGGAGACAATACTTAGCATAGAAATATTAAATATCATAATGGAGATATATGAAATTATTATCGAATATATCAATTTATTTATACTTTTATGATTAAAATGGGGCTATTTGCAATGCATTAAAGACATTGTTAGGTTTTGCTAATTGCCAGCGGACCTCGAAGTGTGGCTTTGACACTGAAATGTCAATGGAATGATATATGACTTGAAGAGAGATTTAGATCATCATAAAATAAGGGAAAAAATTAAACGCGAATTGACGATTAACATTTTAAGGGGCTAACTTAATTTGATAATCTAAAGTCTAAAATTCAATTATATTGATGAAGATATTTCGCATCGAATTTTTTTGCATTCCAAATAAATCATGAAAATACAAAATTTTACAGTTATCTTTTTATCACAAAAGAATTACTAAGTGCAATTTGAATGACTTTTCAAACTAAATTCGTGAAATTTAACCCCTATTTACTTTTTACTGTATACTTTACTTTATCTTGAAAATATAGTAGTCTCATCTTACCTTTTGGTACACCGCATGGTCCCGGGGTACGAGTATTATCCATAAAATCGAAATCATATTTCCTCGCTGGTGGATAAATGAGGGAAATGTGCCCCGTTACAGAGGATAAACACAAAAACACAAGACTTAAAACAATCCTCATTTTTGTAACATCAAAATTATTCTATCTACTTTGTAAAACTTCTTGATATTGACACTGGGCGTTTGCTTGTTAGATTTCTCTGTATATTCTCGAATACCAACACTGTTTTTTAAAGAAATTTTTTAACACTATCAATGGTCGCTAAGTTTCAAAAATAAATAAAAATTCATTGATTTAAAGATTAGATGTCTTTAAATTCATTTTAGTCAACTGATAGGACTAACGTTCAAAACATAGTGACGGCGAGAGTGAATGGGCTATAATGAAGTAGCCTATTGGTGTGTAGAAGGCCTGAGAATATAAGTGTTGACAAGAATGTTTCAACAGGGATTCGTGTAAGTAGTATTGAAAAAAAGGTCGTATAATCGAGTCACGAACCAGGTCTTCAATTCAACACCATTGGTGTTAACCAATATTCTGACGTCATCGATGAATATAATTATTTTTGACAAAACGTCTGCATGTTTTATTTTATTACTATTTTTATCACTTATACAAACTATACGTCAGATTATTTTAATTCTAATACGAAAAGCTGAAATCTATTTCATTTAGATGCAGCCCCGTCGCCAGGGCTAAATTCATAAAAATAGAAGCACGTATATAGAACGTATTTCTGACAAGGCAATGGGCCAAAATTCCAATAAAAACGTTCATCTTTGGTTTTTGTAAATCTCTGCTGATTAAAGGTTTTGAGAGAGGACAATTGGCGGGGCTAAATTCTCACTAGTCGGGGTCCAACCCTCGTCGAAC
This sequence comes from Nipponacmea schrenckii, assembly GCA_030562195.1. Taxonomy (NCBI): domain Eukaryota; kingdom Metazoa; phylum Mollusca; class Gastropoda; family Lottiidae; genus Nipponacmea; species Nipponacmea schrenckii. Next base: position 33,819,228 of record CM060200.1, on the reverse strand, counting down.
CCTTTCTGACGACAGGGCTGACCAATATAATGAATCAAATATGATTGTGAAAGCCAATTTATTTCCGATAATAATAATTAGTTTTTTATCGATTCGGAATTCCACGAAATTCCTTGGACAATTTCAGCTGCCATAAATGATTATGATTTATCTATACTATGATAAGATGGTTTTTATGTGAAATAGTTAATAATTGTGGTTAGCACCTTCTCGGAAAAGCAAGGCGCAAAATCAGTTAAACTATTTGGTATGTTTATTGAGACCTTTTCCAGTAAGTTTAGACCAGATAGTTTCGATAGACGTCAGATTTCAATGAAGCTAATCATTACGCTTGAATGCAAATTGTAGTAGGTTAATGGTGTATAATGAATAAAAATTGCCGTGTCATTCTTGCACCGCAGTATTGCTCAGGCCCGTAGAAAAGGACAAAAAAAATGACTGTATCGCTGTTTTAAAATTCACCTTTTCATAATACTGTGTCAAGGAAATCTGACATCAGGTATGAGGCTCGCCAGGAATCTGCTCTTACATCATTAATTATTTAGATGAAAATTAAAGCTTTCAATTAAGAAATTTTCACCTGGGTAGTAATAATTGAATTATGTCGTATGTGAGCCCCCTTACTGTTTTGAGTCAAAAACCTTAAATTGATAATTCTTATAGGTTTCTGTGGCTGGAATACTGAGTGTCGACGGATGCTCCTTTTTGGCTGCAGGAGTTGCCACATTATGTGAGTGAACTCGCCATAGCGCCGAACTAAGACTCAGCTTTACGAGGGAAATATTGTAATTGCTCCCATGTCCTTGAAGTAATACTGTCTAGGAGCCGGAATTATTATGCTAGACAATGTATATTCTACTAAGCCACAAACCTGCACTGTTGACGTTCTTGGAACGGGCATTCTGGGGTTTATTTTAATGGCCAAACAAAATCTTCTGTTATAAGTGACACCTAAGTAGAAAGTGACTTGACATTTATTTAAAAACATTCAATCAAGCATTCACAATTAAAGACGAAAATAAAAGACACGTTTTTCACACATCAGTTCTTGCGAATAAAGGCTTTCTACGGTTCATATTTCATGGCTACATTAAAAAGTTCTGCCACCATGATTAAGTTTGACCTGAAAAATTGTCAGACAATTTAAGAAGGGTAAGAATATAATTTCTCATTTTGACATGTGTAAAGGCGATCTCTTATAACCATAAAAATTATTCGTCTATAAGAATTTCGTTATCCACAACACCTTACAGATGAATAACTATTTCAAGTTGGCATTCAATTAAATAAGGCAGAGAATGCGGTTCCGTTATGAAATTAATGAAAGCCTTCTTGTTCTGGCAAAAAAGTTCAATCGTCCAGTAATAAAAAACATATCTCAAACGTATGATCAGAATGATGATTTATCACTCCTTTTTTATATTATATTTTCATGCCAAACAATTTTGATGATCATTTACAAAAACATTGCGATAGTAACTATGATTGTTTGATTTCTTAGTGTTAAACACCCTAGGTATAGATATAATATAAATTAAGTTGTTTCCATGGGGACAAGCTTACAAGACAATAAAATCAATGATTAACTTGGCCAACAAGTTGATATGAAGAAAAACATAAAATTCATCATGTGCAACAGTAAATAGGTAACCAAGGATATTTATCTCCAAATGTGAATGAAAACAGAAAGCGTTAAAATATTACACCAAAATACCGTCAATAACTAGTAATTATTTAGCATATAGAAACTCTTTGTAGACTGTTAAAGGGATAAATGGTTTTAAAATGAGTACTAAATATGAAAATCTTAAACTTGGCCAATAAAAGCTCTATTCATCAGTAAATATACCTGCTGCCAAAAATCACATAAAAAAGAAATAAATATCCAAACAACTTAAAAAAAGGTGCATCTTTTTTTATTGAAAAACTCTTTGTAAATTGATTAAGCGTTTTAAAAAAAAATGACTAAGTTTTCTGAATTTTCCAGATTTTTAGGGATTCTGTTACTTTATGATAAGGTAAGTTCACTTATGTATTCATATATTGAACATTCTTGAGAACTAAAATTTTATGTTCAGACGCAGTATCCCTTTAACTTTAAAGGGTGTTAAGGGCAATAAGTTCGTTTTATTCACTGCAAGACTATTAAATTTTAAGCCCTGTGGCGAATGTCACACTGTACTAAGATCGGAATTTAAAGTTAATAACCACATATTGTGATGAAGGGATAAAATAGTTCGATTTAATCCAACCCTGATTTGATGTAGGTTATATCTGTCCAAATTAAAATTAAAGAAAAGGTCAACTTCATGATTAAAACAGTCACCCACCTTGTTAAGCAAGACAGTTCCATTGCGTATTTTTCGTAGACGATATGAATGATGTACATTTTAGAAAATCTCATTATTGCTTGGTGGCCCTCAGAGGTGAATATTGCGTTTAATGTTTGGGTCATATAGGTTTATAACTCCGAGTGTTCGTTTTTAGTAAGTGATATATTATAAAAGATAGCTGGCCAGGCAAAATACCATACACCCACTCATCTGCATTGTTAATCATTGTCAATCAATTCCAATGCTCAAGAGAAATAACTGTTCATTGAAAATTCGCCAAATAAAAACTTTTTTATTCGCCAAATAAAAACCTTATCAACTCCAATGCTCAAACCATGTTTCATCATAATCCATTGAAAATTGCAGCTTCTGATGCACCAACAACAAATAGAGTCAAGGGAAATAACCCCAAAACCGTTGTTAGAAAAATCGTTAAAATGCGAACTTGTCCGCCGTAGTACCCACAACAAACATAGAGCCAGGGACACTAACTCAAAAACCCTTCATCAAAAAAATTGTCAAATTCAAACTTGACTGCTTTCTTATCAATACAAATACTCACACCAAGTTTTATAAAAATCCATTCAAAAAAAAATTGTACAAATGTGGACGAACGAACCGACAGACCGAAGGAGCGACAAACAGGGTGGCAGACTAAAATGAATAGCCTGATACACCTGGAAGTGTCACTGTGAATAGAAATAACGATGGTCATCGAATGCGCCCACATTTGTAATGGCAGCCAATTCTTCTGGGAGGTTGACAAGAGTTATAGGTAAATAAAAGATTATTTTCTGATTTTCTATAGGATTCACCAAGTTTCGTCAAAATCCACCATCAGTTCTGTATGGTGTCAACAAGGGTTGATGAATTGGAAAGCGTTTAAAAAACGAGGGCAATAATATTTTTTTTTATTGGTTTGATTTTCAATAGGGTCCACCTTGAGTTATACAAACTCTCTAATTTCGTAAAAATTAAACAAAAAAATCAGCCCTCTACATTGTTCACGAAGAATTAAAAAACAAGGGCAATAACTCATAGCAAATATTTTTCGATTGGCCTGATCTTCAATATAATTTAGTGGGTGATAACGAAGAATTACGTGTCAAGTTTCGTGAAAATCCATTAAGAAGCCAGCTCTCTATCATGTCCACAATACATTAAAGGGCAATAACTCAAAAAATTATTTTTCGATTAGTCTGATTTTCAATAGGGTTTATCATTGAGTGAGTACAAACACTCACCAGGTTTTTACCAATCTCCTTTTGGTGTGGACAAAGAATTTGAAAATAAGGACAGATAAATTTAACACGTTTTCAAGAACTTTTTAGGGAACTTATATTAAATATTTTTCGGTTGGTTGGATTTTCTATAGGGTTCATCCTTGGGTTTTAAGAAACTTTCAAGTTACACCAAGTTTCGTCAAAATCAGTCAAGAACCAGCTCTCCGTCGTCCACTCAACCATGGACAGACGGACATAATATAATGTGTGGGTGTAGAAAAATTACGTGAAAAAAAAATATATATGCAAAAATCCCACAAGGAATGTAAAAGTAAATAAGCATGCAAAAACTCCAAAAGGGGCAGAAAGAGGAATTCTCATTACATCAATCATTAACATAAAATGTGGTGGTGGACTGAGTCAAACATATATTTTCATCAGTTACGACCCTCTTCAGCTCTAAATGAAATATTTTTGTCTAATTTGAACGAAGCTTGGTATTCATCAAAATAAATTCCCAAAATATTTGATATCAGTTATGGTCATTGTTCTTTAAAACTCGTTCACTTCAGAAAACACAATTCTTGGTCGTTATTTTCGAAATTTGGTGAATAATTGTTTATTATCTCCCGAGAATAAACTCTATCGAAAATTTTAAAAAATATTAATCTGAGTTATTGCTCACATTTCAAATTAGATGTATTACTGAAGGTTTAATATTACACAATGTCGTTTGTTAATGCACCGTACTGCAAACTTTGTACCGCGTATATAAGTGTTTACTGCGGAGATGGTCAAGGAATTGGTATTGCTTTATTACCTTATACATAGTACATAGGTTTTAACAATAACATAAAATACATTAATAGTTCAAGTTGGCGGAGGATTTTACAGTAATATTTGCTTTTCTCGATGTTTGAAAGAAAAATGTAGATATTTTCCAAGGTTGTCTAATACTTTACAATTTTCTGAGTTTAACAATTCAACAAATTTATACATAGATGGTCTAGCCCAGTAGTACTTTTCAATATATTTAACTCTTAAGAAGTAGTACTGAGGACAACATAGCAAAAAGTGGTATTCATCCTCTATTTCGTGCTGATTACATAATTTACAGATTCTATCATTTCTAACGACGTTAGTGTACCTCCCTGTTTCGATTTCAAGACAATGAGAGCTTAAACGAAATTTACAGATTGAATTTTTATACAGGGTTGGTTTTTTTAAATAATATTGTATTTTGAAATTTACATTTAGTTGACGATATGTAAGGCATCTAGATGATGACATAATTTCTGCGTGCAGTGATTGATAATAAATATCAGTGATTCTCTGATGTATTTCACTTAAGAAGTTCTTTTCGTTTATCACCTGCTGTTGCTCCCATACAGAAGAAAAGCCGAGGTCTTCCAAAGTGTGTTTTATAAAATCTATCCATGGACTATAGCTCCTAGAAAGGAGAAGTTCTTTAAACATATCGGTATAACAAGCTTTTAGGACTCTGTTAGACGTACTTAACAATTTTAACCAAAACTTAATTAATTTATATTTTCTTGTTATTAAGAAGGGTATTCTACCTAGTTCAGAATAAATAATACAGTTGTTAGTTGATGTTTTTACCCCAAGTATGCGTTTACAAAAAGTTGTATGAACTTTTTCAATATCATCTCCAGGGTTATAACCCCATACTTCAGAGCCATAATTCAGTATTGGACCTATGTAAGTGTCAAACAATGCACAACTGGTCTCAATGTTGAAATTATTTTCTCGAATTTTACGTTGTAGTGTGAAGCATGCCTTATCACCCTGAGATGCTATTGTTTTTTGACTTAAAGTCGGTTTCCCATTGTAATTAATTACCACTCCAAGATAGTTGAAGCTGTTCACAGTTTCTATAATTGTATCATATATTTTCCATTCATGTGTTAGCTTTATATTTTTACCTCTTCTAATCACAAGTACTTTGGTTTTATTCACGTTAACATTTAAATTATTTATATCACAATAATGACTTATGATATCTAACATCTTTTGTAAATTTTCAGGTGTTTCACTTAACAAAACAGTGTCATCTGCGTACATTATTAGGTAAAGATTAATATCATTTAGTGTTAATGATCTACAATTACCAGTTAAAAGTTCTGATTCTATATCATTTACATAGAAAGAGTATAAGATAGGTGAAAGAGATTCGCCTTGCATTAGGCCTAATTGACACTTAAAATATTCAGAGAATTCACCTTTAAACTTTACATTAGAACATAGTTTCAAATACATGGAATTGACAATTTTCAGGAACTTTCCGGTCATTTTCATTTTAATAAGCTTATGCCACAGTCTAATGTGTTTTATACAATCGAAGGCACGAGAAAAGTCGATAAAGCAGCAATACAGTCGTTTCTTGTTGAACGTGTATTTGTTGATTAGACTCTGGAGAACAAATATTGCGTCAGTGGTGCCAAGGCCCGGTTTAAAACCAAAAAAGGAATCAGATAGTGTATCATTTTCTTCGTTAAACTTACTGACTCTGTGGTTTAATATCGAAGTAAATATTTTACCTAGATGACTTAAAAGAGTTATTCCACGATAGTTAAGCGTGTTGTTTGGATCACCTTTCTTAAATATAGGTACAATGTTGCCTTTGGCCCATGCACTTGGAAATTCACCACATGCATATATGTAATTAAATAGTTTGCATAGCAAGGGGGTTAAGTAGCTCCGAAATTCTATAAAATATTCATTTAACAATTTATCGTCACCGACACTTTTTTCACGTTTCAGTCTTCTGATTACTTGTTCTATCTCAGTTTCACTTATAAATTGTTCCAAAATTTCCGATTCACAATTTGGGATTTCCAAATTTACGTCTAATGTTTGATTTTGTTCATAAAACTCACTAAAGCTAGCGTAGAAGCTTTCGCAATCCAAGCTTGTGTTCGGCTGAGGTTTATTTTTGCGTAATTGTTTGTAGAAATATTTCGGGTTGTTAAAGTAGGCCTATTTCAGTGGAAACTGGTATTAGTAAGATTCTTATAAAGGCTTTATCTATAGTATTCACTTGATTAACTATTACACTTCCGGCATTTGATAGTCCTCATCGGCATGACTTAGCTCATATAATTTCATTGTTTCTCTTTTATGTGCCGATAATCATTGTTCACCGCCTATGTGTTAATTTCTTATGTAGTATTTTATCATTGCATTTCGTTATGTAGATTTATACTTTACTGGCAGAGATTCCATTTTTTTTTTAAGAATAAAGTTGTTGAACATCTTAGGAAAGTGTGTCTATTGTTATTTTTGATATGATATTTGCTCGTATTTAGTTTGTCTGGAATCTAGCATTTTGTGAGGAAAGGTAATTTAATTATGTCAATTGATGGTCTAAGCAAAGGAAGTATACGCATAGTTGTAATTATTGTTTTATATGTAATTTATTCTTGTCATATTGTCGAATTATTCTATTGCTATATTTTAAATATGTTGTTTGCTGTTGAATGTGTCTGAATAATTTATAAGAATATTTTATGTGTTTCTTAAAACCAGTGGAATGTTTATTCTGTGTGTGAATAAGAAATAGTTCTCTAAAGCGTTATTATAAGCTGAACTGGTCTAATCTCATATCAATTAATGTTAGTGTTACTGACTATGATCCGAGTTGTATCTTGAAAAATAATTTGTAACTTGTGTTTTATATTGGAAAGAAGAATTATTGTTGTTGATTGTACTGAGGTTTGTTTTTCATGTTTTTATTTGAGCAAAAGAACTCTCTTTTCATTTTTATACTTCCACGTGAATTTTCGATGGATTTGAATGAAAACTTGGTGTGAGCATTGAAATTGATAAGATTGCGATCAAGTTCGAATTTGACGATTTTTCAATGAACACTTTTTGAGTTATTGCCCTTGACTTAGTAAAATCGCTTCAATATTTAATTGCAGGCGTAATCGTAATTTTCAATGCATTTTGAAATATCTTGGTATTAGCATTGGAATGGATAAGATGCCTGTCAAGTTCAAATGTAACGATTTTTCTATTCACGGCTTGCGAGTTGACTTAGTAATATCGCGTCCAAATTTTATTGTGAGTGCAATAGAGGCTACAATTTTCAATGGATTTTGATGAAACTTGGTTTGAGTATTGAAAATGATAAGATGGCAATCAAGTTCGAAATTGACGATTTTTCGATTAACGCGTTTTTATTTATTGCCCTTGACTTAGTAAAATTGCAGTCAAAATTTTATTGTGGTTGCAATAAGAAAGGTCAATTTTCAAAGGATTTTGATGAAACTTGGTGTAAGCATTAGAATTGATAAGACAGTAGTCAAGTTTGAATTTGACGACTTTTTTAATGAATGGTTTTTTAGTTGTTGTCCTTGACTTCAATATTCAGTGATTGTTTTTTAGTTATTGCTCAATTTATTATTCAAATTAATGCTGCTAGTGGGCGTATGTTACCTTGCCTGGCAAGCTATCCTAATGTTTGTTTTCATTTGTTAATGATTAGTATTGTTAATGAAACGTCCCGGACTCTCATCTTCGATTACCCGAGCTGCTCATTGGTCTAACAATTCCGAACAAATTAAATGTATTTGTCTTTTGCATAGTGCGCGGGTAACACTATATTAAAAATCCTGTCACGTATTAGCACCATTTGTTTATCATCAATTATATCAGAGATTGCAAATTTATCACAGCAATTCAGAAAAGAACAACTCGTTCCTTTGGTTAGGTTAGAACATGTTCTCTTTGTTCTCGGCAATATGATTCGAATACGTACCAATGACGTCAGAGCACCTGCTTCCGGTTAGTTTAGTGTTTAGTTTCCGGCTAATGGCTTATTTTTCTTTTTTCCTCAATTAGAAGGTATTTACTTGCAAATTTTATCTATGTTACTGGTCTACAATAAATTCAATTTGATGTTTTCAAGATCAATTGGGACCAATTATTGTTATCGATAAGTACAGAATTTCTAAACAAGCGCTGATCTTTTACTGTCTTCGCCCGACGGCGACATGTACATCATATTCATGCCCAATTTTGTTCGACAGATTTTCTGAATTTGATCGAGAATACAAATACAAGCTACATGGATACTTCATTTCTACATTTCTCTTTTTTTCTGTCTAAAATTTCTTTAGTAAAGGTATTCACATGTCAATCTCTGTTACTGGCCATCAGTGTATAAAACCACTTTGGGCATGAGTAACTGGCCAGTGCTTAGAACTACAGAAATAACAAACATTTTGATACTGAAATCGGTAATATTGGCATGGGAAAGACACTGGTACAAAAACCTATTCAACATGATGTTTTGATGATTTCAGATAGAAGTCATCTTGAAGTACGTTGAATACTTAGTTAAATATACTGTTGGACCTAATAAGAATTGAACTGGTAAGAATAAATGTTTAGTCTATCTGTTACATTTTGAAAAACATTTTATGCAAGAGATTTTTTTTTTTTGGGTCAATGCAATAAGGTAGGCTATTGTAAAAATCTGCAGAGTATTTGATTATATGTTTTTGTCTATACTAAAGGTACCATTTCTGTTTTTTTTGTGTGTTACTTTTCTACCAAACTATATCTTATGTTATAACTCATTGTCAATCTCAGTCAGTATCATTTTCCAATGGCGATATATGTCATTTGATTCTCAGACAAAATACTAAGTTAATTGTCCTTTTATAGTCTGTTGAGTGGTACTTGTCTAGTATGTACAGGTATTCTATCTTATACAATGATACAATAAAAACAACCTCAATGTAACATATTGTAGAAAGTATAGGTATCTACTTGCTCTTTTCCATTCCAGTACAGCCCTGTGTTAGTATTAACAATGTAACTTTCCCTTTAACTCTAGGTGTGTATTAAACCATCACTATGCCTTATCCTACTTATCAAGCCCGGGATTCTGATCACATCCGCAAACTCAAACAACAAGCTGATGTGCTTAGGATCCATGCCAGTATTAAACGCCCAAAACTCAGTGAAACACTTAAAGATCTGATTAACTACTGTAACCAGAACATGGCTACTGACCATTTGATTAATCCAGAAAAAGAAAATCCATTTAAACCAAAGAAGCCATGTGCCATTCTTTAGTTTTCACAATTCGGTTTATTTTGTTAAATGCCATTTAAATACCATGCCTCATCTTACACAGCTGATTAAAACAAAATATATATATTTTTTATACTTCCACTTTTGAGAATTCATATTCTTGTACATAATTTTATGAATTAGGTAAAAGTTAGTCTCACATTTTGTTTTACTAAGTCAATGTTCCAGGGCCAAAATATAGTGTCAATTAGAGAGTTTTGATGTAGTATCTGATTATGTTATTTATTTAATTAATTCTAGCATTTTGTGTGATAATTTAAATTGAATTGCAGGGCATTGTTATTTTTTTCTGTAATAATTAATAAATCATCTCTACATTCAGTTTTTTTAAGCAGAGCAATATCTGTTCAAACTTTCTGATTTGATTGTAAATTATACAAAAATAGCTATATATTTTTGATATTTGAACTTTATTGATATAACAATTTACGTGTACATATTATTTTATATATGCGGTTCAAAAGAATGAAGCAAATATATCTGTATTACTAAACCAGATTTTAATGGTAAATTCGGTCTCAAATGATTGGTTCTTTAAAAAAATATAACAGTGCCCTGCTGCATGATATGTTTCAGAGATGGAGAAATTGGTTTGAATCAAACATTTAGGTTTGCTAAATAATAATTCTGATTTTGTCGTTGTGCAAAACAAAAGAAAATATTTGTTCAGGAAACAAATTCCATATTTACCTATTTCATTTAACTTTTCAACCATGATGCATAGAACCTGAATATTAGTAATAATCTTCCAAAAGAATAATTGCATTCTACCACTATTATTAGTTAATTGGCATTATAGGTTAGGGTGGTTGAAAGTAACAAGTTGCTATTCAACAGAAGGCACTGGCACAGGGTTAAAGTTGAGTTCACTATTGTTAAGTCAATTGTTAATATGTTAAATTACAATTATGAACCTATTTCGAGAGCCTTAAAATATTATGTAGGCTAAATTTCCAATGACCTACATCTAGACAAAATATTGAATACCATTTGACCTAGTTTTCAAAGTCATAAAGTAATTAGGTCACACCTTCCTTACCAGTTAAAGAGGCGAAAATATGAAAATTATAAATTTTTGCTGCATTTTAGTAAACTTATCTCTTTGAATTTTTTAAGTAAGCCAAATTAAAAAAATAGCTTCTCTTAGACAATATATTGAATATTATTTGACCTAATTTTGAAGGTCATAGATTAAGTGGGTCACACCTTCTGTAGCCGTTAAAGTGACCTTATTTTGAAAAAAATCGAAATTTGAATAATTTGCAAAAAATAATAAATTTAATAGCACACACAATGATTTATGAATCTAAGATATCTTCAAGTAAAGGTGTGCTATGATATAGTGATAGACTCAGCTTTAACTGGTGTAATTCATGATTTCTCCATCTCTGACATTTCAATATTTCTATTGTATTTGTCTTTACATTTTGCATGCTTGTACATTAACTTGCTTGAAAAACTTTGTTGTAGTTGTTCAATGTTGTTCATAGCTATTAATCAATATTATGAATTTTAATTGACTATTCTTGATAATATCTTGCTTTTCATGCTTATGATCAAATTCATTTACATATATCTTAAGACATATTTGTAGGAAATGGTTAAATCTTTTCTTAATATGAATAAATTATTGAATCTTACATAACCTAACTGAATGGAGAGCAATATCCAAAACATGGACATTCTATAAATACCTATTAATCATAAATCATATTTTATGTTAACCTTCTGTTTCTGAGATCCATTGAAAGCCAATATTCATTAAGAATATAAGGAAAATTGCCTATTCCTCCTTCCTATGAAGACTTACAATTGTAATTTAATTATCAACATTGAAAAGAGGGACATTTTAGGGTGGTCTTCAAAAGTATTCTTCAAAATAATTTCCCTTTGGTCAGCCTAAATGTGCACCTGTATGATCCTTTTTCCTTGACAATCTCAAGGTAGATGTACACTTAATGATAAAGTTCCCCCTGAAAAGTTAAACCAAGTTGTGTGCATTGTTTTTGACACTTGTATTTATTATTTAGCTGTCAACCAATTATTTACCTTTTTTTATGTAGTAGATGTATTTCCAATTACTTTAGTTTTTATGCTTCATACTTAAAAAATTTGAATTTTGAAAAGTATTAAAGTTTGCTTTATTGATTTGTGAATGTTTTTTGTATTTTGCATGCCCAACCTTTTTTGTTGTTGTACAGACTTATAATACACTCGCGGTCATGAAAGTAATCATATAACAATCTGGTTAAACCTGTATCAAGTTCTGAAGGAATACAATGCAGAATTGACTGCTACAAATCAAGAATAATTCTATCGTGAGCCAAAAATCTCCTGCCAGTAAAGGGGATTATAAAGACGTTTTCGTTATTTGTTATGTCTATCAGGGACACTGATAGCATTTATTTGCATCATTCCAATTTTCGTTCAGATGTCCATTCCTGCAATTCCACTAATAATCAATAATTCTGCTTATATCAGAAAAAGGATTTTTGCATTAATAAAGTGAAAAAAAGCCCTTATTATTTAATTTGCAGTAAGCACGCAAAAACTGGATGAAAACTAGAATGATGGAAATTGATCCTATCCTATTAAACAATTTACAAAACCACTTTGCAACCTGTGTGATAGGAGGGAGTAGATGCGGTCAAGGGGATACAACTCTTGTTAAACTTACAAGTCAATATTTGTTTGTAGTCTACGCTATTAACGCTGTTGTTTGAATCACTCGAATAAAACCCTTTACAACTATTTAAAACAGTATCAATGTTAATTAAACAACTAAAATTTCTTTGAAATGTCATTATATGCATTAAGAAAATAGTTATCACAAAAGTAGCCTACTTTTTCATTACTTAGTAAGAATTATCTCTCTTATAAACATCGCGTCATGAAGTCTGCGTTCGATTTCTCTTCCAGAACTAGTACTCACCCCATTAAAATGTTCTATAAACACAGAGTAAAGACGTTATTGCCTATCAATTCAACTATTTGTAATGGTTTATCTTGATAATATCTATATACATTCTCTGATTCTTGGCTTAAACAATATTTATTTCAATAAATTTCAAATTTACATTAGTCAATACGGGCACAAGCTTAGAGCTTCTATTATAATATACATACATAATACAAAATGAACATATAAATGAATAAATCAAACAGTAAATCAATCACTGGTATGGTGTTCGTTTTAAACAAGTTAAAATGAAGGTAATAACAGAGAATATGTGTGAGGTATATATCACGTAATTGGAGAGTACGCCTGTGTAATTGGTAAATGAATTGTTTGAAAAGAGTTCTAGTGATATCCTTGAAAGTCCTGTCCAAATTAGAAATCCACAAAGCCAATGGTCCGGATTGCATTTGTAATAAAATTCTGAAATCATGCGCTACAAGTTTATCCTATCCCCTATCTAAACTTTGCAATATCTGCCTTCACAACTGCATTTTTCCTGAAAATTGGAAACAAGCAAACATCATTCCAATTCATAAAAAAGACGACCCCCATTTGTGCTCGAACTATCGTCCCATCTCACTGCTTAGTTCTCTTGGTAAGGTTTTTGAGAGATTGATGTACAAATTCATTTATAACTTATGTGACACTAAATTTGCTATCGTTAACTATTTGTGCTATGAATAAAAGAATTTGAATATTTCTATTGCACCAGTTTTTTTTTAATACCTTATGGTTAAATCTTCATGTAATGTTAATGTTAATTCCCTTTTGATATTGGATTTTTCTCAACATATTTTCCCCACTTCTTGGAAATTGAGCCAATGCATCATTGACTTCAGATTTTAACTCAGTATCGTTAATTTGAGTAAAACTGCGAACGGATAAGTCAAAAAATGCCATTCGCCGATATACAGTTCTTTCCGATACAGACAGCAACTTTGAAATTTCAGATATTTTGAAACCAGATTCTAATAAACTCTCTAACAATTGTTTTGATTCAAAACAATTCTGTTGTGTTTGCATTCTGACTGGGCATATTTAATACATTCTGTTCCGATTTTCATCCCAAGGCATTCCATATCATATCTGGACAAATGGCAAACTAAATAAGGAGTTATTTTTTCTCTTTGAAAGGCAGGCGTATGCAATGAAAGGTGTAAATTTTCTAAAATGGTATCCATTTTGACAAAATAAAAGTTGCGTCTCATTAACCTAGTCTATAACATCTTCTTTACGTCGACTTTTTACGAAGATTAACGTTAATTTCCGTAAACCTACGAGCTAGTTACGGAAAAGATGATCATACAAAAAGATGATAATACAAAAAGATGATGCTGATAATACAAAAAGATGATAATACAAAAAGATGATGCTGATAATACAAAAAGATGATAATACAAAAAGATGATAATACGAAAAGATGATGCTGATAATACAAAAAGATGATAATACAAAAAGATGATAATACGAAAAGATGATGCTGATAATACAAAAAGATGCTGATACTACAAAAAGATGATGCTTATAATGCAAAAAGATGATAATACGAAAAGATGATAATACGAAAAGATGATGCTGATAATACAAAAAGATGCACAGTCCATCTTGCCAATAAACTTGAAAATTTAAACCTTGACGCTCTTCGCACCATCACAGGCCAAGTACGAGGCATGTCCCATTCCATTTTGTACAATGAATCCGGTTCACAAAATGATTCTATTTTATAAAATGTTTCATAGGATGACCCCTCAATATCTGAGTATTCTTGTTCCTCCACCTGTCCATTCTGTAAACCCTTATAATATCCGTAACTCCAGATTACACCTGATGAAGGTCAGTTCATGACCGAAATTGCAATTGTGTTTTTGAGGAGTTTATTTCATTTTTTGTTATTTCTATTTGTTGTAAGTTTTTCGTTTTTTCATATTTTTGTTTTGCACAAATAAATATTATTTGTGTACCTCGCTTTATTACGCCACAATTTACCCCTTCCTTCCGAATCGTTAGCATACGTATTATTATTATTCTTGTTACTTTGTTATCATGAGCAACTATGGCAACTATTATTCGTCTCACCCCAACTATTGGCAGCAAAATCTTTACCACTCCCGTCCGCATAATCCACGTTCGTACAACTCGCGTCCGTATAATAACCCCTATGCTTGGCAAGAGCAGATCCCACGCCAAAAACCCTACTACCCTAACAATAGAGGCCAGTATCACAGGATGGAAAGGCATTTGCATCATGGACAGAACAATAGACAGAGCAATAGACATGGCAATAGACAGAACAATAGATCACAGTTTAATCACCACAGAAATAGGCAGGGTCAAAATTTCCGCAGAAACCATCAACAGAACCACAATAGAACCAACAACCAACAATCTAGGCTTTCAGAAACATCTGCCGCTTCGATCAGAATGTTCTACCAACTTCTGCAATGTCTTCACCATATCAATGCGGTATCAAAACAATTGGATGGTTCTTTAAGCCTTGGCCTTTCGAAAAAGGTCTCTCATCTGAATGAGTTCATTCAACCTGCTCTAAAAAATCCCATCATTTCTTCGGCTATTGAAAAAATTAATCAAACTTGGGCAACAAGTATTCTTTCGGCTCTCAAAAATCATTATAATTCTATGGTAAAAACTAAATTGGACTTGATAAAATCACATTCTTTCACGGACATACAAATTGAGTCTTTTTCATCTGAAGCTTTAAATTGGGCTAGGAAAGTTTATAAATCTCGTTTACAACAAACTGTAGTCGAACAGTTCAAATCACTTTTGGCAGGTATTAAAAATACGGCTTCAGATACACTTGAGGATATGGATGTAGGCAATGTAGAGTTGGTAGAAGTAACTCTTCCTCCAACTTCCAAACCAACCTCTACCAATAACCGATTCAATTTCATTCCACAATCTACCGGAAAACCAAAACGTAACAGATCGTATTCTCCGACAAGTTTTCCATCCTCTTTTGAAACTCCTTCAAAGCGAAAACATCTCTCAAGCAGAAGATCTTCTTTACCGAATTCACCTAAGACCAACCTACTAGTTTGCTTTCCTCTTCAAATGTTGTCAACATAAATATACCATCTTCTTCGGCATCTACTTCATCATCACCTCACCGATCTCTCCCAATTGCACCGTTTTCTTCTTCATCATCTTCGTCTTCATCACCGTGCAGGTCTCTTACGAATGCACCGTCTTCCTCTGCAACGTCTTCTTCTGCAACCTCTTCTTCTACAACCTCCTCGTCATCTTCTTCTACATCACCTCGCAGATCTCTTACCTTTGACAAAACACTCACCCCATCTTCTTCGCCATCAACTTCTTCTCCTGTCATCAACCAGCCAGTATTATCTAGATCCTCTACTAAACCACACGTTCATACCCGACAGAGTGATAAATCTAAATTCAATCTACCAAAACCTACAAAACCTATTCTTATCATTGGATCGTCAAACTTGGGCCGTATCCCAGAAGGCACATCAGAAACCCAAATAGAAAGCTTTCCAGGAGCAAGAATTTGTCATTTAAAGTCTGTCCTCACTAAAGCAGAAACCAGTGAAGTACCAAATAAAGTTATAGTACATGTAGGATTAAATGATAAACAAGAAGATGGTAATTTTATTCACATCCAAATGTTAGAACTGCTGTCGATTGTCCGTAACAAGTTTCCAAAAGCCTCCCTGTATGTCACACCAATACCAATTTCCTCATCTTTAAAACGAGCATGTCCTGGAGCTTTCAAGAACCTATCAAAATTTAATGAACTGATCACAGCAAAACCGGCAACCAATACCACTACCATTCCAGAATACCACGGATTCATCAAAGTTCAGAACGACAATATCCATTGGACAGAGATGACAGCCAAGAATATATTTTCTCACTGGATGGCCCATTTAAACTAGATGCGGGGGGTGGACCGAAATTGGATAAAACAGTAGTGAATCTGAGCTCAAGATCATTATCTGTAATGGAAGAAAGTCTATTGGACAAAGGCCTTAAATTCATACCCACGGCAGTGCCTTCATCGGCAGTGCCTTCATCGATTGACAAAATTTTAGATGCCACTTGCAAATTCGAACGATTAATAAAATTGGCCTATTTTTACAGAAAAACCCTCGGTAGAGGTACCCGGAAGAAATTTGTGGAAAAATCTGAGTGGACTCCACCAGATGCCCTAATACATACCGATATTTTAGAAATTTGCGATAACATACGATTTGAAACCTCTCTCTTACCATTGGTAAAAGTAAATAGTAACCTAACGCGCGCTGAAAGGACCATTTTAACCAACCTAAAGAATGATAAAAGTATCATCATACGGAAAAGTGATAAAGGAAGCTCGTGTGTCATTTTAAACCGCGAAGATTATATCAAAGAAGTTGAAAATCAATTAAACAAACGCGAACATTACCAAATTTTAGATGCTCCGATTTTTAGAGAAACCGGCAGTATGATCAATGACATTTTAAAGAAATTATTGAATGACAAAATTATTTCAGATAAACAATACGATTACCTTTCGGCAAATTCCACGGCACGTCAACGGCATATTTATACACTCCCGAAGATACATAAGAACCCGGAAACAGAATGGTTTTTACCAAACATTGTACCTAAGGGTCGACCAATTATTTCAGACTGCTCCAGCGAATCTTATCGAGTTTCGGAATACATAGACCACTTTTTGTTACCTTTAGCGTGCCAACACCCATCTTATCTAAAAGACACATCCGATTTCGTTGCAAAAATAAAGAATTTAGAAATCCCGGAAAATGCTTTCTTCATATCAATGGACGTTAGTAGCATGTATACCAATATTGACAACGAAGCCGGTTTGAACGCTGTAAAAAAATGCTTTGAGAGAACTCCCGATCCAAAACGACCTGATTCTGAAATTCTTCAATTACTCGAAATTTGTTTAAAACGGAATGATTTTTATTTTAACGGTAAGGTTTATCTTCAGACTTCAGGAACAGCAATGGGTAAGCGATTTGCCCCAAGTTATGCCAATATTTTCATGGCAGAATGGGAACGTGAAATTGAATTGATCTCTCCTTTTAAACCACTTTTCTACGGACGCTTTTTAGATGACATATTTTTAATTTGGCAACACACTATCCAGGAATTCTGGCAATACTTCGAAATTTTAAATAGCCATCACCCATCAATCAAATTAACAGCAAATATAAGTGATAATAGCATGGACTTTCTCGACACAACAGTATTCAAAGGACCGGATTTTAATGAAACTAGGAAGGCTGATATCAAAGTATTTTTCAAACCTACCGATACCCACCAACTTTTATTGAAAAGCTCTTTTCATCCTAAACATACATTTTCAGGCATAATAAAATCGCAAGTTCTACGGTTCCGTAGAATTTGCACCAGAACAGAGGATTTTGATGATGCGTGCCAATTAGTCTTTAAGAAATTGCGAGAGCGGGGATATTCAAAACGATATCTCCGCAGCATTAAAAGCAAAACTCTTTCAGAAATTGAGAACCGGAATACAATCCTCGTTCCGGTAAACTCTAATCAATCTTTCGGATCACGGCCGTGCAGATCTACAAGATGTAGAACCTGCGAGCATATTTTAACAACCAATTCCTTCTCTAATAAACATAACGGTAAACAATTCGCGATTAACGGCTTACTTTCTTGTACCACTACTAATATTATTTACCTAATTTCATGCGACAAATGCCATTTACAGTACGTAGGCGAAACTCAAAACTCTTTGAGAGAAAGAATTAACGGTCATCGGTTCGACATCTCCCATCACCTGGATAAACCTATTGGGAACCATTTCAATTCCGTCAACCATTCCTTAGCAGATATGAAAGTGACACCCATTGAAAAAGTCATCACAGAAGAAGACACCAACCCTAAGAGTACAAGACTATACAGGGAGAGCTTTTGGATGAATCAACTAAAAACCATTTCACCCTCTGGATTAAATATACAGTTTGATTCTCAAATAATCCCATTTGTTGCTCCATTCAATAACATTTCTTGCCAAGCATCCCGAATCATCAAAAGATACTATACCGAATTACAAAATAAATTTCCCACTGTTTTTTACAAAAAATTAGTCATAGCATATTCAAAAAATAAAAATCTACAAGATATACTTGTTCGTGGTAGACTTGACTCTATCGATAATGTAGAATGATCCCACAGAACTTAATGTTCTCATTTTATCAACTATCATTGTACTTTATAATATATAACAGTATGAACGACTTTATTTTCTATAGTTGTAGCCATTAATAAATTTTCTTCGTTATTCCAGAAATTTGAAGCTGTCCTTTTTGATCCTGTACTTTCAATTAAAAATTTTTTAATAATGTTTCAAGTATTTCCCTAATGTAAATTATAGTTTTATGAATTTCTTTATTAGGTCCAAGAAGTTTTATATGATAACGTTATGATTTTGTTTTACTTAATTCATTACACATAACCACACAATTATTGTAAACATAACTTTAACCCTGTGCCAGTGCCTTATATTGAATAGTAACTTGTTACTTTTCAATCACCCTAATCTCTAACCAGCTTCGTACCATAGCATGGAAAACAGCCTTCTATAAGACCTCATTTCTTCCTTCTATCATTCAAATATGGAACAAACTACCCGACAACTTTCGAACATCATTCTGTCTTTCTCACTATAAAATGCTCCTTTCTAAATACATTTCAAAATCTTCTATTTCTAAATACCTTTACATTGGTGACCGTCACTCTCAAATCTTACATACAAGATTACGACATCAAAAAGGTCATCTTAACGCACATAAATTCTACATGCACGCCTCTAATAATCCCTCTTGCACTTGCGGCCATACTTGAGAAGATTCTGAGCATTTCCTTCTTTACTGCTGCAACTATACTTATGAACGTAACAACACAATAAATCTTCCCCCTCCCCATCATAGATTACCTACTATTCTTCTATCTGGCGATCCTAACCTCTCTTTTGACACTAACTCACAAATTCTATATTCTGTCTTTCAATTCATATCCCTCACCAAAAGATTTCGTTAGTATATTTACTCATCAGTACATCTATTTTATTTATCTAATGGACTTTAATACAACATCTTTTTTTGATTATGTGACATATACCCAGCCAGCTAATAACAGAACAACATCAAAGTTTATCTTATTAGTACCATTGGCTTTCTTTTCTTTTAACACTCTTCCGTATTATTATAAATAATATCATTATTAAAATTGTAATGAATATACAGTCGAAGCAGACTAATATAAGCTTAGGCTTGTCTCTGTATCGACCTATCGTGTTTATATGTATCTGTAAAATGTATATACTGGAAATAAAATATTGTTTAAATCAAATCATCCTTGAAAGTCTATATTAGAGGCTTCGAATACATGAATAATCAATCATTTTTTTAGTTTTCGACCCAATATGATTTATGTGCGCAGTCCAAGAACAGTCTTTATTCAAAACAACTACTTTCTCGAAAAAATATATAGGCTACACGTTGTTTTATTTGGATTAAAACTCACTTTCCATTTTTGGACAAATCAAATATAGGCCTATCAGTGAATATCCCTTATATTAGACAGAGATTGAAAAGTTTTGACAAGAGATTTGATAAGGTTTAAAAAAAAAATTTAGAATTTTAATGTTGATAAAATCGAGACCAGAGTTAAGGTTATTCAAAATATTTTCAACGTCAAAAGGAGTTTAATATAATAAACATATTGATCTATCTTTTTGTCACTATAAATAAACAAATAACTTTTAGAGCTAACAAAAATTTTGTCGCTAAAATTTCCGAATTATTGAAATTTCAAGATTAATGTAGAACTCTTTTTTCACTAGTCTAATCTTAGATATTACAAAATTTCTAGGTGAATTGAATGATTTTGCCAGTTTGTGAGTTTTATTTCGTTTACGAATAAGTCAACGAAGGTATCCATTCCGCATCACATTGTCTTATCAAAATATGAGGTAAATATACAGAATTATTCCTTCAAAGATTTAATGGTAATTGTTTGTGTGCACAAGTTTATATCAGAAGATTCTAAAGTATCTTTCTAATTTACATTATAGTAAAAATCATCTCTGCTTCCTAAAGACCTGTCCCTTGGTTAAGAAATATAGACTAAATCGAACCAAGTATGAAAATAAAAAATGGCAATTCGGAATCGGAATTGCATTTTAGAAGTAGATTGATAGCATAAAATACAAAAGATATTATTTTTAAATTGTAATATGTAAATAGCTATATATGACAAATATGTTTTCCCTACCAAATTGCTTATTTCAATACGAATAGATTCTGTCATTGTTCTAATTGACTCAATTAGCAAATAGGGATTTTAATTCAGTTGTTTTTTATTGTTTGATCTACGTACATCTGCTCACTAATTATGAAACTAATAAATCTTGGCAGTTATTGATTACCCCGTTGCCATAGTAATAAGAACAAAGAACACGCGTTCACTCATTCTAAATCAACATTTCCGCCATCTTTAATTTCACTGTACATATTGGGTGGAACGGATAGAAGACTATTTTTCAGTAAAGGTATAATTCCTGTTTTAATATAACTCTTTATCTTCAATTCTAGATTTATGATTGTACGTTTACACGTTATTATGCCGTAAGTAATTAAAGTCGAAAGCAATGATAGAAATATTGCTCGATCAAAAACATCTCTACAAAAGTATGTCTGATTCAGAGCTCTTGTTGTCGGTCCACTAATATAGTCAGTGTACCCCGACATTGAATGATTTCTAGGAAATTTCGAATGCAAATGGGTTAATGTAACTACTATGATATAAGAGAAATGTTTGTTAGATTAAACAATGGGTTATGTATAAATACTAAGACAGAAGATATTTCCTCAAGAGAAAGTAGGTCAACAGGGAATATGGCCGATATGCCATGCACTATGACGTATCTCTTACAACACATAACACTTGTATACCGTAAAACTTTCTAATTAATTTCTTTGAGACGCTTTTTTTATGAAGAACTAAAATTTTAAGTCTGGAAAAGTAACTATTGAACTATCTGTGGTTCAACTGACTAATTCATGAAGGCAATGCCATTTTGTGGTCACACCCAATTATTATTAGATTCTAAATAGGAGATAGATTTGGTAAACTAGAGCAGACATAGACAAGACAAGCTACCTAATTATAAAATACCATATCATTTAATTGTATTTTTAGGAATCTTATTCACAAATCCAAATGTGTTTGGTCAGGTTTATTGGTTATAAAAATGGAAATGAACAATAAGCACTAAATTTTGAGATTCAATATTTTAATAAAATTAATATTTTATAGAATACAAAAAATAACAAATATATAAATGAAAGATCATTTTACAAGTAAATAATTTATAATTTCATGAATATTTTCAATATCAATTTGAGTCTCAATATTATTCTTCATGGACATATAGTCATTTATGGTGTATTATCATGTCACATTCAATCAAACTTTCTTAACAGTATAGTAAGTATATGGAAGTAAGCTTGAACTGTAAATTCTGCTATGATTTCAAAACATTTCTAGATACTATTGAGTTAACATCACTTACATATTCTAACACAACACTTGTCTCCTTGACATTAGTATTATAGATATCAATAAAATAACAGCATTAGATGTATACTTTTCCTGTATGCTTAAACATAATGTTTTACAAAGCTACTTTTGATAAAACCATATTACCTTTTAATAGATTCAAAATAATATGTATAACATAAAAAAGGCAATGACTTTTAATTATTTGCTACTTGCTACTCGAAAACCAATCTGCATTAAATCCAAAGAGCTTTTTAAAATGAAATAAATATAATTTAAGCTTTCTTGTGAACAGAAAATTATATTGCCAAGATTCAAAATAGAACTTTTCAATTCTGTCACGTCCTGTATCATATTTAAATAGAGAGTAATTTGAAACTATAGCTGTCTCATTCACTGACTCAGATATCTTAAAACTCTACTGTAATGAATGACTGATATGCCATGATTTGTATTTATTGGCCTAACAAATATTCTGGAGATATTATCATTTTTCTTTTACTTTACAAGTGATTCTTTTAAACGTTTTATTATCGCAAACTGAGAATCTATGAATTTATCATTAAGAAGTCAACCCTAGGCCTTTTAACCTATGGTTGGTTGATTTCTGTATTAATATACATAAAGTAATATGTGATTTATGATTCAATTACATGTATATGAGAGAGCAACCTTTATTTGTCCCTTTCTCACCTTCACCAACTGTTTGACATCTTAGCTATATGTCATCAAATCTCAAAATGGATGCTGCAGAATTTGCACGATCTCAAAGAAAAAGGACAAAGAAAGATGATGTTGATTTTAATGAAAACCAAGCGTAGGTAGAATTCTTATTTCAATGCATTTTCTTTTTTATTGTTTGTTTTTACCAATGATCAATATTTTATTTTGCAGCAACACCATGAATAAGTTACAGGAAGGTCTCCAACAACAGAGGCGTCTGATTGAGCAGTTGAGGTGTGAAGCCCAGATTACCAGAATGAGAGTTTCCCAATGTATTGAAGATTTAGTTAAATACTGTGACAATTATGCTGAAGAAGATGTCTTGATTAAGGGATTTCCCAAGCCTAGTGATAACCCATTTAAAGAGAAAGGTGGATGTGCAATTTTATAGGACTTAGAATGTGAAAGAATATAAAGTACTATATATAGGTACTATGAAAGCATAAAGCAAACTGTTTTACTATGCTTTCATTTTGTGTCTTTTTATCAAATACTAATATATAACTCATGTACAACAGCCTAACTTTTAGATCACCTTTAAATGGTGATCATTTATTTCATTGTGTTAGTGTTCTATGTTTTTATCGCCAAACTTCAATTTTAAAGTACACAATTTGTAATGTTTGGTTTTTAAGTGCAATATTTTCTACGATATTTGTACTTTTGTTCATTTTAGCAAATATACAAAGTCACAATAATAATATTTGAATCTTGAATCAAAAAGAGGATCACTTTTAATTGAGCCAATATAAGATGAAAAAACAACTCATTTTAAGGCATGAAATTTAGCAGTTGTGGATACTATCTTGTCTAAGCTGAATAATGCATCTGGGCCTACACTACCATGACAATGTTTTTGACTGTTATAAGCTTGCAAACAGATTAGTCACTCTGATCAAAAATTGCATACATTACAACAGGATAAATGACATTCAATCAAATGGGGAGGATAAAATTGTATTTGTTTCACTGCATGAACTGCTGTGGATAACCATAGTCCAGCTTTATTATGTCTCTTGATTTTGCTTAGAGAATAATTTGGTGATGAAAGTGTGATCCAAAAAGAAGCAACATTACTATTTTGCCTCCTCAAGCCATGTCACAAAAGAAATTGTCTATATTAATATATCTTGATGAAAATGGTACATTTTTTGTGATTTTTATATAGTTGTGTCCTTTTTATTTGTATCTCATTTATTTGCTCAGTCGTATTCTTTTGTATTCATTATGTAATCAATAAAAATGTCATGTAACTAAACAAGTTGACTACTATATCCCATCTTTTAGTGTGAATGAAAATATCGTTGCACATCTTACATTAACCTAGCCCTCTTTCCGTGGAACAGAGGCTTGCTGTGAATAGTGTCAATTAAATTGACTTTCTTTTTAGTCAAGACTTTTCACTAAGCCAGTTTTTATACGCCCACACATCATATTTCAAATTGTGTTGGTTTTTTGACTCCCTTAGGAAGTGTGTTTTTAGACACATGAAATGTTGGAATAAGTAAATGGTTTAGCTTGACAGAAGTTTTACTTTCTAAAGGCCCATATATTCATCCCGTCACAGCATCATATTTTTTTACAACTGAGATCACCATTAATCATCTTCATGAGTGGTTTTGTTCATCTCTCATCTTTTTTCAGAATTCACATTCAATGTGGGCATATATGGTCGTCCCCTTTGCTGTAATCACCCAAGGACAAACCCTATTAAAAATAGTTTCTATGAGTTATTGCCCTTGTATTTGAATTATTTGTGGACGCGAGATCTGGTTTCTTGATGGATTTTCACGAAACTTGGTGTGAGTGTTTGTTAAAACCCAAGGGTGAACCCTATTGAAAATCAGACCAATCGACAAATATTTAATGTGAATTATTGCTTTCGTTTTTAAAACCCATCTTTGTTGTTGAATTCTTTTCGAACACAAAGGATTTTGATGAAATCAGACCAATCGAAAATTATTTATGGTACTATAAGTTATTGCCCTTGTTCTTGAATTCTTTGTGGACACATTAGAGGGCTGGTTTCTTAATGGATTTTAACGTTACTTGGTGCGAGTCTTTGTTATCAATCAAACAGACCGATTGAAAATTATTTACTATGAGTTATTGCCTTTGTTCTTTAATTCTATGTGTACAGGCTAGAGCACTTGTTTTGGATGGATTTTAACGAAACTTGGTGTGAGTGTTTGTTATAACTCAAGGATGAACCCTATTGAAAATAAGACTATCAAAAAATATTTAATATGAGTTATTTCCCTTGTTCTAGAACACATGTTTGCCTTGAATTTTATGGGACATGATAAAGAGCTGGTTTCTTGAAGAAATTTGGTGTGAGTGTTTTTAATCACTCCAGGATAAACGCTTTTTAAAATCACCAATCGAAAATTATTTACTGTGAGTTATTGCCCTTGTTCTTGAATTCTTTGTGGAGACGATAGAGCACTGATATCTTGATGGATATTGATGAAACTTTATGTGAGTCTCAGCTTTTTTCATTTCTCGTTACCTTCACCGAAAATTCCAATTTTTTTATCCTTTTATTTTTGATTATTTTGTGCGTTGGGCTTTTTACACTTAACGGGAAATAGCTGCAGTCTGGAGTAGGTTTTGTTTTATGTCCATAATTTGGGTCTGGTAGACCTAGTCTATATGTATCTATATATAGCTTACATAGAATAATAAATAGAAGACTATGTGCTTTTCTGAAGCGATGATTTTGTTCTAAAAACTTTTTCTTGAATCGCTCTCGTTTTGTTTACATAAGTAACGTCAGGGCATTTGACACATTTGGTAATGGCGGACAGCTTACATAGTGGAACGGGCTATTCACTGTTAAGTCAATGAGTCACGTGATGTAGTGCGCTCTCTGTTTTCACGCGCTGATTTGGAAGAACTTGAAGTATACATATTTAGGTAAATTAACATTTTATTTGATATAAATCTTATTTCTTGAGCATCTAAATCATAATTGAAATCAAATTCATGGGTAGATTATTATGACAAATCTTATATCAGTATTTATAAGGATTTTACCAAAAGCTATCAAATATAACAACTTCCGTTTTGTAGCCAGATAATCTTGACTACAATGTCGGTCATTCGTTCTGTTATTACAAACTGCCAGTCCCAATATGTATATTTTAATTATGTTAATAGTTTTGTTAATTATGCATTTCTTGAATCATGGATATTAACAAAATATGTAGTTATGTGTTATAACCGTTAAAAATCATTTGTTATTTTTTATGCTTTACATTTTTATTTTAATTCTTTCTTCCGATACCGGTACCATTTATTATATCGTTAAATATTCTTTAGTACTTGTAGGTAATTTTGACTTTTGGACACTGTCAGATTAATGTATTCCGGTATTAAAGTATGTAAAATAAAATGTTATAACCTCTTTGTGGTGTGCTACAGTAAATGTAAGTATGACTCGTCTAATGTCATTAATACAATGGCTTGCATCTTTCATGAGAAAAGATCGACAAGAAGTCGTGGTTAGCCATGAAGAAGTAGATAAAGGCCTATTTGAAGAATTAATCTGTAATCCCAGTGAGAGCTGATTGAATAATGAGCATTGTTTACCAACTATTGACGTCGACTTTTTAAAAAATCCACAGATTAAATTCGGTGCTCGAGTATTAAAAAATACAAATGCTCCTGAAAGTAATCCCATAATTGATAAAGGAACACCAGACGTATACATTGAAAATTATATGAAAAATGGCATAGAAGAAGAGGAGTTGTTAAAGGTCGCAAGGACACAATTACATGTAGCTGATAATTTCCATGTTATAATACTGGAAGAAGGTATAAGAACTCAGAAAAAGAATGGGTTATATTTGATTAGATTTAGAGAAAAGAAAATTGATCATTGCACATCTATGGAAATAGATGAGGAAGACGAAAAGAAAATTGATCATTGTACGGCTATGGAAATAGATGTGGAAGGCAAAAAGAAAATTGATCAATGTACGGCTATGGAAATAGATGAGGAAGGCGAACAGAAATTTGATCTTTGTACGGCTATAGAACTAGATGAGGAAGACGAAAAGAAAATTGATCATTGTACGTCTATGGAAATAGACGAGGAAGGCGAAAAGAAATTTGATCATCGTACGGCTATGGAAAAAATGAGGAAGGCGAAAAGAAAATTCATCATTGTACGGCTATGGAATTAGATGAGGAAGGCGAAAAGAAATTTGATCATTGTACAGCTATGATAATAGAAAATGATTACAATGAGTATTATGATCCCGCTGGAAAAGTACCATTAAATTTGATAAATTTCTTTACTCACTACAACAGTCGACAACTTCAAAGCAGTGAATATAATACATGCGCATTTCACTGTGTTTTTTTTTTTTCAATGAACGGTTTTTTAGTTATTGCCCCTGCCTCTATATTTGTTGTAGACACAATATAAGCTACAATGACTAAGTAAAATTGTGTAGAAATTTTATTGAAGGTGCAATAGAAGATTCAATTTTTAATTGATATTGATGAAACTTGGTATGAGTATTGAAATTGATAAGACGGTAGTCAAATTCGAAATTGATGATTTTTCGATGAACGTTTTTTGAGTTATTGTCCTTGACTTAGTAAAATTGCATCAACATTTTATTGTGGGTGTAATAGAGACTACAATTTTCAATGGATTTTAATGAAACTTTTAGAATTGATAAGACGGAGGTCAAGTTCGAATTTGGCAATTTTTTTGATGAGCAGTTTTTGAGTTATTGCCCTTGACTTAGAAAAATCTTGTCAATATTTCTGTTTTGATGCAATAAATCCTCCAATTTTCAGAGGATGTTGATGAAACTTGGTGTGAGCATTGGAATTGATTAGGCCTCAGTCAAGTTTGAATTTGACAGTTGAATTGTTTTAAGTTATTGCCCTTGACTTAGTAAAATTGCGTCAAAATTCTATTGTGGTTGCAATAAGTAGCTTCAATTTTCAAAGGATTTTGATGAAACTTGGTGTAAGGATTAGAATTGATAAGACATTAGTCAAATTTGAATTTGACAATTTTTTAATGAACAGTTTTTGAGTTATTGCCCTTGACTTAGTAAAATTGCGTCATTAATATTTTGTAGGTGCAAAAGAAGCTACAATTTTTCAGAGCATTTGATGAAATTTGGTGCGAGCATTGGCATTTGAAAAAATATTCAATAAATGTTTTTAGAGTTATTGCTCAATTTATTATTCAAATTCAATGCTGCCAGTTGGCGTATGTTACCTTGCCTGGCAAGCTATCTTATTAATTAAATTGAATCTTCACGTGACCTTTGCAAACGACGCATATATCTTTTCGGATTTTAATACGCTTAATCTTAGCTTTCAATGAGTTATAACACCGGATATTTAATTTTAATAAAAATTGCAAATCTTTAATTATAATTAAGCATTTCAGATGCAAAAAGATGAATGGGCCTATTATGTAAAACAATGTACAATGTAATGTGCTCTAATCTACATTGCTGTTAATCTATTTGATCTTATAATTATTTAACGGAGCACCTTTAATCATTGGTAATCCCTTATAATCAAGTTTGTTTTACTGAGTTGTTAAGTTTGGCTTCCAAGATATACATATATAGTTATTGTACCTTGTTATGGTTTATCACTTGATAACGTTACCTGTATGTGTAATGAAACGTTGTGTTTGAATTAATAAATAGAAGTCTATATCCATAATAATTGTTGTCTATTAATGTACAGGGTGTCCACACAGTCTGGGTACATGGGAATTCCATTGTTATATTTCCTATTATTTATTAATATTAGAATTAAATAAATTATTTTGTTTTTAAAGTATGTGTTAATCCTTATGTACCCCATGATCCTGCTAAAGCAACGTTAGAATATATACATGAACCAACCGTTAGGTTTTACAATCCCAGATTTTTGCAGTGCGTTCTTCGAACGCACTGCTTTGTTTTCGAAATGACTATTTGCAGTGCGTTCTTCGAACGCACTGCTTTGTTTTCGAAATGACTATTTTTTTTTTTTTGTCTCTTTCTGGTCACGCTCCCCAGCCATAACTGCAAATGTCTTACACAATCTAGCGTGATATTGTAACGTAATCTTGTGCTCGTTGTTGTTTAAATGTAAAATGACGCATTTTTGTTCTACCGGAAATGACGTAGAACGTCACAAATTTTATTTTTGTTTACTAACTCACGGCTCGTTATTTTATCCAATCTGGTTCGGACTTTTTTTATTTACTACTTATAACTTAGATTTACATAATAGCAGTTTAAAAATTTTGAAATTTTTACTTTTGTTGCTGACTTTTTCATTTTAAAATTTAACACTTTTTCTAACTTTTGCAATTTTGATTAGATCGAAATCAAAATTTGCAGTTAGATAAACATTTTTCTTGTCAAGAAAAATCTGTTTTCAAAATGTCGACATCACTTCCGGTTTCGGCGTCATACGTCGCTAAACTTCGAATTTTCACTTCCGGAATTCTAAAGATATTTGAATTTTTTTTTTTGCAATTAGTTACTATTAACCCATAATGATTTTATAATTAACAAAAATTGAACCGGAAGTAACAGATCAGTCGCCATCATTAAACCACTTACTTTTGTAAAGTGAAAAATTGGGCCTAAGGGGTTAATCGGACAATTGTAATTTTGATGTCTATGCAATCTTCAATCGATTGCTAACAATTCTTAGGAAGCCGAATTTTGAATTTCGATTTAGCTTACCTTTCATTTCCGGTTCTTTTTTTTCACTCAGTGCCTAATTTTCCAACGTTCATATATCGTGACCTTGACCTTCGGTCACCATGTGACCTGCACAAAAGTTGTTGCCCTTGTCGAGATCTATCCATTGATGTCTTCATTTTTGTTGTGAAATGTCAACTTCCGGTTTTACAGCCATTTGAAAATTGCACTTTTTAACTTCGAAGAGCTCTGTCACGTGACCTCATTTACATACGTCAAAATTTCTTTTATGTCCTTATTACGCGTAATTTATTCTTTCCAATGGTGTATAACACTTTATATTTTGATCAAAATTGCGCTTTTAAATATTAGAAAATTTTGTTCTTAGTTCTATATTAATTGTGCGTGATTTATGAAAAAGCACGTTTTTTTTTTTTTAAATTTACGTCTTATTTTTTCAAAAAAATTTGGGTAGATGAGTAGACAAAAAATTATCATTAAAGATTCCGATAAAACATTTTCCGAAATTAGCCGGAAACGTCCGAAAATGACCAAAAAATGAAGAAAATCACAGAAATCGGAATTTTCGGATTAAATTTTTGCACAAACTTGCAATTTTTTTATTCCACAGAATTAGTACCATCAATATCTTCATTTTGTATGTATGCCATTTATGCAAATTCCTAACCGTTTGATCGCCATCTTGAAATATGCAAATTATTGGAAAAATACTACTCGTCCGCCATTTTTAATCCTATTTTTTCAGACTTGTTTTAAAATAAAATTTTGGGATAAAATCTAGGTCCTCTAGTGGCATATTTTTCGATTTCAAATTTGTCTTTGGACCAGGTCCTGCCAAAGTTTTTCAAAACTGACTTCCGTCTGAAAGTTCATAACTTTTGAACTCTACCATATGCATCCTTTTGATCTCAAAACAACATCATCAGAGAGGCACTGGACTGGAATCCCCAAGGGCATAGAAGACAAGGACGCCCTTTTACATAGCTTGAAAAGAATAAGACTGAAAGAGCTAGGAAGGATTGGCAAGACCTGGAATGAAGCAAAAAGAACAGCTCATAATAGAGTGAGTGGAGAACGTCTGTAGCAGCCCTATTCTCCGCAAGGAACGAAGAGGACTAACTTACTAATATGCATCCTTTATTTTTCTGCACAATCATCTTCATTGGCTAAAGGTTCATATGATACCTTGATTTCTAATTTTAGTACAGAACATATGGATTAATAGGGATCCAAAAATTGGTAATTTGCATATTTCTCGTATCTTCAGATGGTTATATCTCATGAACAAGACTCTTGGCAACATTCTAATTGACATTATTGGGTGTGAGTTTTATCAGCTTTCTAACAATATCTTTATTTTAGCTATAGACCGAAAACTGATGAAAAAACGCCTAGTAGAAAATAAGCGATTTTAACATTCATATTTTTTTTATATTTAGTTCTATTTAACTTAAAAACAAAATTCGAACAGATTTATAATGTGCAAATTCCCAGCTTTCAAGCAATATATAAATCATTATGTATAAATAAAAATTGCGAAAAATTTAAGAATAAAATTACACTCTAATTAAACAGATATAAATGCAACAGGTCATAAAATCTGATTGTGTTAATTTCTTATCTTTTGGTCAAGACACAAATTTTGACATTTCCAGTTAAAGTATCCCCAACCAATCAAAACAAGTCATTAGACTTTGTGGGCGTGGTTAAACCCAGATATTTTACATCACTGTGTTATTTTTTTTCAATCGAAATAGGGTCTGGGGGACATCAATATTTTATTTTTTTGGACAGTTTAAATCTAAAATTCCAAATTTATTGGAAACTGATTTTTGAATTTTTAATTTGTTTTGAAATTAGATTAAAAATTTAAAAATTCGAAGGGGATATTGTACGTTGAGGGCAACCGTAATATGGATACGTTTTATCCAATGACATATTGCAAAAAATTAAACCGGATCGGATTTAAAAAACAATTTTTCCCTTTAAAACGGTAATTAACAAATTTTAATTTCCCTTAAGTTTCCAAAACGTAATGGTTTTGGGGGGGGGTTTTAACCCCCGATTTTTTAATCAAAATTAAAATTCCGTTTTAAAAGAAATGCACGTGTTAAATCTGAATAAATCACTCTCCCAATAAAGAAAATAACTAATCCAAATGACACCAAACCCAAAAATTTTGGAAAGTGGAACTTTACAAAAGGTCTAGATTTTTTCCAATGGTTATAACATTATTTTTTTATCAAAATTGCCGTTTTAAATTTGAAAATTTTGTAATTTCTTCTATACAACTCTTTAAATCGAAATAGGGTCTGGGAAGATAATTCAATTTGTTTATTTTGATGTACATGTATATAGAATCTATTGCCGAAATATATATGGAAACCGATTTTTGAATTGTTATTTTGATTTTGATTTTTTTACGATTAAAAATTAATCCAGTTAAAATGATTCAAAGATATTATATATCTTAAATAAAAGGAATGATTGTTCATTTCTCGTTGTGGGCGATGTATGATATGGAATATTTGGAAGGAAATGACAACCTTTAGAATTTAAATAATATTCTCTTAAGAAAAAATAATGTACAATTGAGAGGACTAGTGGTATAAGGGACGCAACTCTATAAAATACTCTTTTAAAGATGTAAAGCCGCGCTGTTAATTTGATGGCTCTATGTTATACCATAGCAACTTGCCACAAATTGCAGGATCTAATGTTCCTACTACACCTAAATTAAGATTGATAAATAAATAAATAAACAAATTAAAAGTATCAACGATCTGGAAAGTTAATTTAATCCGAGATCAATTTGTATTCTCAAATAAGGTGTTATGTCCCTTTATGACCACAAATTTGTTTTTTCGACGTTTTGTTTTACACACTAAATTTAAAAAGATATAAATGTTACAAGAAGAGTTAAGAAGATAATGCAACAGGGCAAAAAGTCAAATTGTGTTAATTTCTTATCGTTAGGGCAAGACAAATTTTGACATTTCCAGTTTAAGTATCGCAACCAATCAAAACAAGTCATTATACTGAGTAGGCGTGATTACGTTCTATTTTAAATGACGGAGATATAACACATTCTAAATATCTCGGAAGCTGCACAATTGTTACAAACAGGTCTAGTTATTATTATGGAATTGGATATTATAAATGCAACGTTTCACCCATGCAATAGAAGGGACGCGCACTGCCTTGGTACCGTCTAACGGTTCTAGTTTTTTTTTTTTTTCTCTTTCTGGTCACGCTCCCCAGCCATAACTGCAAATGTCTTACACAATCTAGCGTGATATTGTAACGTAATCTTGTGCTCGTTGTTGTTTAAATGTAAAATGACGCATTTTTGTTCTACCGGAAATGACGTAGAACGTCACAAATTTTATTTTTGTTTACTAACTCACGGCTCGTTATTTTATCCAATCTGGTTCGGACTTTTTTTATTTACTACTTATAACTTAGATT